>OY979717.1:56434742-57829742 GCA_963855995.1 Muricea muricata
AAAACACAGTATTTACTTCGATATACCGGCATATTTTATAAAATGTCATCGAATCCAAACTCGAATCCCAACTCGAATCCTAACTCGAATCCTAACTCGAATCCCAACTCGGTAAATAGCCGTCCTCATTAATCCTTTTTGAATATTATGTTCGATGAAGTTATTAGTGGTTAAAAATGAATACATAGCGTTACGTAGGCAGGAAGTGAATACTTTTAATGGTATAGTCTCGAGTGTGATGGGTCGGAAATTAGATGGGATATTAGCATCGCCTTTCTTGTGGATTAGTACCGTGCAATAATAATAATAATAATAATAATAATAACAATAATAATAATAATAATAATAACAATAATAATAATAATAATAATAATAATAATAATAATAATAATAATAATAATAATAATAATAATAATAATAATAATAATAATAATAATAATAATAATAATAATAATAATAATAATAATAATAATAATAATAATAATTATAATAATAATAATAATAATAATAATAATAATAATAATAATAATAATAATAATAATAATAATAATAACAATATTAATAATAATAATAATAATAATAATAATAATGATGATAATAATAATGAAAACTTTATTGCATTTTTTCAGATTATATATGCAGTTATAAATCTCACTAACTAATAGGTAATTTATAACCGGCTACTTGAATCAGCTTAAAGGACTATATTTACAAAAAAAAAATAATAAGATAAAAGATCAGGGTTTTTCCATTCTTTGTTTCTGGTACAAAATATATAATAAGTTGTTCGGATTGCGATCGTCGTCATACGTTTTACACAGAAATCTTGCTCCTTTTTGTCGAAACCTAGCTTGTCAAACATAGATAATAAAGATATACTGTCATTAGCAAGAACACCTAAACAACTCATAGATATATTGACAAAAATAACTGATTTATAAATATCTTTCAATTCCCGTACAAGATTACAATATTTTTGTTTTTTGCGGTTACTGTTGTTTTCCAAGTTAGATTCGTGCCCAACAGTTAATTCAGCCACATACAAAGTGTTTTGTGAAGTCAAGAGGAGCATGTCTGGACGATATTCATTTCCAGTAATTATAATAATAATAATAATATCATTTTTTTAGTTTACTCGATTCTGATTGGTTAAAAAGTGTGCCGATTAATCCTTAATCGGCACATTGTGCCGATTAAAAATTAATCGGCACGGAAACGGGCTATACGTCATGTAGTAAAATGTTTTTGTGATAAAATTTGTCAACATTTTTGTATTTTTATTTTGAAATATTCAAAAAATCAGCAGTTTTTTGTACAAAAATGTTCACAAGGTGGTTAAAAAACTTTCGATGGATGAATACTCGTGTTAGAAAAGGTTTCTTTGAAGAGAAAATGGCAAACCTGAAAGTATTTGTTGCGAAAGTTTGCGAAACATATCGTCGACAGCACTTCATGCACAAAAACAGTTAAGTTCAGCATTGAAATATATAGTAAAATGATATTAATAGGAAATTACACTTGTTCTCGGAGTATTAATGAAAAATCTCACTTGTGTTTGGCGAAATATTTATAATACCGCTCGTGCTACGCACTCGCGGTATTATAAACATTTCGCCAAACACTCGTGCGATTTTTCATTAATACTTCTCGAACCGTGTAATTTCCTATACTAATAATAATAATGATAATAATAATAATAATAATAATAATAATAATAATAATAATAATAATAATAATAATAATAATAATAATAATAATAATAATAATAATAGTAATAATAATAATAATTATAATAATAATAATAATAATGATAATGATAATAATAATAATAATAATAATAATAATAATAATAATAATAATAATAATAATAATAATAATAATAATAATAATAATAATGATAATGATAATAATAATAATAATAATAATAATAATAATGATAATAATAACAATAATAATAATAATAATAATAGTAATAATAATAATAATAATAATAATGAAAACTTTATTAACTTTTTGATATATATGTACAAACAATTGTAAATCTCACTTTTACAGGTAACTTACAATTGGCTACTTGAAATCAACATTATACTCTATAACACACAATAATCTGATCTAGATATACACAAATGATAGTAAATATTTAAAATTTCATTAAATCGGGATTTGTCCATTCCTTGTTGCGACAACAAAAGATATAGTAAGATGTTCTAATGCAGATGTTAATAATTTTCTTCATACAATATTTAGTTTGAGTTTCACTAACATCAAGGTCATTGAGCATTTTCAAAAATGTAGATGATTCCTTGTCAAAAACTCCAAGTGCACTAATAGAAAGATTGATGAATCCAACGGATTTAAAATGTTTCTTTTGCTCCTTAATAACATTCATGTATTTAGCCTGTTTACGTTTACTATTATTTCTAAGATTAGTTTCATATCCCACAGTTAATTCAATAATATACAAACAGTTGTCTTTCGTCGTTAGGAGCAAATCAGGCCGATATTTGTCACCTGTTACAATTGAAGGGTTGAGAAATCCAGGAAGGTCAACATAAAGCTTTTTGGAATGTATAGGTTGTAGAATATTATTGGCAATGAAGTTAAGTACTGAGTCGTGTCTCCAAGTGAAACGATTTAAATATGAGTTACAACCAGCTACGACATGTAACAAGGATTCAGGATTAAGACAAAAAGAGCAATCAGCTGTCGAAGATAAACCCCATTTTGCAAGGTTTCTGCGGGTCGAAGGGTGTTGTTTATGTTGCGGATCGTGAAGTTAAAAATGTTTTTTGGGAGCTTTGATTGACAGGCTGACCAGATAATATTAACTTGAGATAGGGAGAATTTTGTCACGCTGGAAAAGAAGGATCCTTTTTGGGATGTTAAATGGTTTTTAAGCTTATCTTCTTGACTCGATCGAAACTTTTTAATGACTTCCTTTGTAGAATTATAAGTATCATATTGAATATTAGTGTGATTACTTGTTAATTTCCAGAGATGATTGACGGAATCATTAGGTGATGACTTTAGTGCATTTCGAAGGGTTGATTGACATTGTGTAAATTTTATCGATGGGGGAATAATATTAAGACCAAATTTGTTATAGTTTAGGAAGACGTTACTCAAAGTTCCTGATACTGGTACATCAAGCCACTTGCGAATATACTGAATCACAATAGAATCAATGTTCTCGACAATCCATACTTTGGATAAAGGTGCAACAGTTAGGTGCCAAGATAATTTAGACAGGACATATCGACTGTAAAGATGTAATTTATTTTTCGGGTGCAAGGGTTTGAGGTCAATGTCACTCATCAGATCGTTAGTAAGAGTGATTAGTTCGGATTTGTGTTTATTGTTAGACATGCTAAAGTCAAAGTATCTTGTCCCAAGTAGCAAAACGTCTCTCCCAATTTTGTGGTTGGTATTACACTGTTGTTGATAAAAAGCTTTGGTAAATATTGCATTGATTTCGTTACGGCTTTTTTTATACCAAAAGTGCTGCATTTATCCACTCGAATAATCATGTCTGACCACTGACACCATAAAGAAAATCGGTTTAGAAGATGAAGGTTTTCGGTTTCAAGACTAGTGATTACAGAAGCATCGTCAGCAAATTGAAACCAATGGATTGGGTTTAGAAGTTTATGTGAAAAGCCAATAATAATAATAATAATAATAATAATAATAATAATAATAATAATAATAATAATAATGATAATGATAATGATAATGATAATGATAATAATAATAATAATAATAATAATAATAATAATAATAATAATAATAATAATAATAATAATAATAATAATAATAATAATAATAATAATAATAATAATAATAATAATAATAATAATAATAATAATGGAAACATGTATTTAATAATCAATTTACACTATTAAAAATATGACAACCTGCACTCACTACAATATGTAGGCATCCAGGCTGTTACTATGGTACAGAAATTTTTTTTTAAATCTATATACACCAAGATATTAAAAGTCAAAATTACCAATATAAAAGTTCCGGGTTATTCCATTTCCTGTCTCTCATGCAGAATAAATAGTACGTACTCCTAATGCATACTCCGCATAATTTCCTAACTATAAAGCTTCTTTGAGATACATCTAAACCTAATACATTATCTAAAAAGTCATTTCGCTGCATGACCGTGTCTCGGCAGGGAGTTCATTAAATAGCGAAGATATGGAGTCCTGAAAGGTTCCTTTTATTAGTGGTACCTCTAATAATGGTACTTTATTTGATCTTAACAATCTTTTAGGCTCACGTTTCTCCACCTTCAAATATTGACCATGATGGATTATACATCGCATGGTGGGTTGCTTGAAGTAAATTAAGTTTAGTTCTTTCTTTAGTAGGAAGCCAACCTACACACGTAAAAACGCACAAGTTGCTACAGACCTGCAAACAAGTTGTAACAAGTCTGTTCACAAGTTGTTGACAAGATGTATTCGCACTGCTTGTTCGATTCCGAATTTGTTAGAACAAGTTTGGAACAAGCTGTTGACAAATTGTGACAAGCTTGATGGGACTATCAGACCTGTTACAAGATTGTTCCAACAAGACTGATATAGCATGATATAAAAATATTGTTACAGCCTTGTGTTATCAATCTTGTAATAAACTTGCTGCAAACTCTGGCTTGCTTCCAAGAGCCTGGGAACCTTTGACATGAGATGAAGCTGTTGATGATGTGCGTTAACGGTGATGATATATATTCAGCAACTAGTTTTAGATATTTTGCTGGTATTTGATCTGGGCCCGTTGAGCTGTCATTTCTCATTGTGGTAAGCTCCTTTAGTACCTCTCTATGAGTAACTTGACGCAAGTTGAATAGGTTTAAATGTTCATGTGCAGGCAAAGAGTTGATCATTTCTCCTAGTTCGTCCTTAGTCAATGGCGTAGAACCAAGCAGACGTTGGGCGGTAGAACTGAAGTGGTTGTTTAAATTGTCAGGATCAGCCTTCACTGGTTGAGGGTTGGGGTGAAGTATACGGTGAATTATTTGCCATAGTTCTTTTGGCTTTTTTGAAGGTAAGGCTTTCTGGTAAAAGGATCGTTTGATCTTTTTAATTTTGGTTTTTAAAGCATTCCTTACTTCACGAAACCTGTTCCACACACTCTCTGAATTCGTTTGATGAGCAAGGTGCCTCAGTTCATTTCTCTCATTCTGAAGTTTCCGTATATCTTCCATATTTAACCATGGTGCCCTTGGACGTACATACGTGTTATTTTTGCCCTACAAACCGGTGCATGTTCGTCCAGACATGATTTAAATAACAAGCTGAAAATTTCCAGTTTATCATCAGGATCATCGGTGCTATATACAAGATTAAATGGGAGTGCAGAAAAATCCCTGATAAAAGCCTCTTTGTCAAACTTCTTTTCGTGTTAAATAAACTTAAACCGCGGTTGAAATCGGGTAGTTCTAGTGTTAATACAAACAAACGGCGCGTCGTGACCGCTAATGGTTGGACAAGGTTGCAGTATGTAATACAGTTAGGTTTGTTGGAAATAATGTGATCGATCATCGTTATGGATTTTGACGTTATGCGCGTTAGACGTTCCACATGCTGGTGTAGATTTAGGGACTCCAGCATATCCGTCTAGCGTTTGATCTGAGGACACTCTGGTTTAAGAAGATCCACGTTAAAATCACCTGTAATTACCGTAAGACCGTCCCATAGTGTATTCAATTGACTAAATAAATTTTCGGTCTTGTCCATCCAAGTTTCAAAGTTCTGCATACGTTCTGAACGATACATAACACCGAGAAGCAACTTGCTATGTTTGTTACGTCCGGGGATCTCTAGCTAAATGTGCTCAAGTTCTGGCTCAATATTTTCAATGTCTGTTCGTCTCTTAAAATCAATTGCATCTTTGAGGTACACTTCATTCCCTCCCCCACGAATATCATCACGGTTTCGGAAAATATTTGAATAACCAGGTATAATCACATAATTCAAAAGATGGGGATTGTTCTTTAACCATGTTGCGCTCATGGTTATAACATCATACGGGCACTCTTTTATCAGGAGAACGAGTTTACCAAATGAAGAAACCATGCTCTGCGTGTTGATGTGGACTAGCCTAAGCTGGTTTGGACGGCTTGTGAGTGCTTCTAAATATTCATTTGCTGCCTCAGTTAAAGTTGAGTCATTTTGATTGATGCCTTCATGTGGCTTATCTATAGATCTCACGGAGTGAAAGGGAAGCATAGAGAGAAGACAACATGAAATGTCCAGTTTTTTACTATTAACTGATTTTGTGTTGTTGCTTTTTTACTTTTGTCAAGTCTAGTTCTGTGCATTTCACATGGAATTGATCATAACATATCTGACACACCGCGCTATATTGGTTTTTCTTCACCGTTTTTTCGCATACTGGACACTTGGTCTTAGGAACCTTTGTTGTATTTGTGCACGGGTCAGAATTTGTAGCAATATCTCCTCCACATAGTAAAAGTTGGCGTGTTACACTCGAGTTTGCTTAGTAAGAACTCGGTCAAGCAGATCTTTTAATTTTACGATGCAAAAACTGTACTGAATAACAGAATGGCAATCTCTCACTTGAAGCGACCCACCCCGCGGTATAGTCGAAGATGGTGAAGGTTATCCTAAAACTACCCTAAATAATGCTGTCTGTACTGATTGCGAAGCGAGGGTCACGGGAATACCTTGGGACAGAAACACTGATTCACTGAGATTTAAGTTTGACAATATGATCAGTTATTCCGAAAACAAATCAGTAACAAAACAAATGATTCTTAGTACCACCGCTCGGTTCTTTGATCCCCTTGGGTTGCTTTCCCCCATTACCGTTACCCTCAAGTGTTTGATCCAAGAACTGTGTCAAACAGGTATAGACTGGGACGCCCCGTTAGGAAATCAGGTTATAAAATATTGGAAGGAAATCATCGATGATATGAAAGAAACGTCTACGATCGAAGCATCACTTTGCGTTTTGAAAGACATAGGTCCCCATTAAAAACGGTCCATAGAGCTGCACGGTTTTGCAGATGCGAGCAACATTGCATATGGTGCAAATGTGTACTTGCGAGTCACGACTTCCAGTGGAGTACGGCTATTAGCCTCGAAGACCAGAGTCGCTCCGTTGAAAAAAGAGACAATTCCACGGCTGAAATTGCTGGCCGCATTAACGCTAGCGAAACTCATGAAATCTGTATCTGACTCCTTGGACGGTGTTTTAGAGATTGATGAGATTATTTGTTGGGTTGATTCTCAAATTGTTCTATGGTGGATAAATGGTAAAGGCAAGCAGTATAAACAGTTTGTCCACAATCGCGTAACACAGATTCGAGAATTATTCAGTGAAGAGAGTTGGAGATATTGCCCAACTGGTTCGAATCCAGCTGATATAGCGTCGAGAGGAGCGAAGTTTTCGGAACTAAAGTCCAACGAACTCTGGTGGAATGGTCCACTATTCCTCCAGGAAGACTGAAGTGTATGGCCAGTGAATGTCAACTGTACGAGTTCAGGCATTTCTGAACTGGATGAAGTTAAATGTGAAGAAAAGCACGCAGAAGTTTTCAACACTTTCTTAGTGTCAGCAAAGTGTCCTGACGTAAAGTTGTCTAGTGTTATCAATTGCAAGAAGTTCAGTAAGTTGAATAAGCTTCTCCATGTTACTGCCTACGTTCTTCGATTTATCAGGAACTGTAGAAATCCAACCAAGCGAGAAGTCGGAGAACAACTTAATGCCGAGGAAATACGGACAGCTTTGACGTTATGGCACAAAGAAGTACAGTTACATCTACAAGAAAACAATGAATCTTTAGGCGTTTTCGAGGACGAAGATGGAGTTTTGCGCTGCAAGGGACGAATCCAGAATTCCAGGTTGTCATACTCGACAAAGTTTCCCATACTGCTGCCGAGGAAGCATCATTTTACCGAGCTGGTCATCCTTCATAGCCATGGCACAGTAAAACACAATGGGACTCGTGAGACATTTACCGAAGTAAGATCCAATTACTGTGATAGTAAAGGGTCATCAGGCGGTTAATGGGCTGCTGTCTAGATGTGTTGTTTGCAAGAAGTTATCAGAAAAGCCTTATGAAAAACAACCAACGCCTCCGTTACCTGATTTTAGAGTCGCAGAAGATCCAGCCTTTTCGAGAATTGGAATTGATTTCGCTGGTCCCCTCTATGTTACGGACATATATCGAAGAGCTGAAATGAACAAATGTTACATCGCTGTGTTCACGTGTGCAAGTTCCAGAGCACTACAACTTGAGTTAGTGCCTAATCTAACTGCTGATTCGTTCATTCGTGCATTCAAGAGATTTATAGGACGTCGAGGTATTCCTTCCGTTGTAGTTAGTGACAATGGAAAGACGTTTCATGATGCAAAGGTTAAAAACTTTGCTACACAGAAAAATATCGCCTGGAAATTCAATGCACCTACAGCTAGCTGGTGGGGAGGTTTCTTTAAAATTTGTGTAAAATTGGTTAAGCGTTCCCTTGAGAAAGTGGTTGGCAGGGCGAAGCTGAGTTATAAAGAGTTGGAGAGAACCCTGATTGAAATTGAGTGTTATAGTGTTTAACTTTCTTTATTGTTTGCCTTTTTCTACTATCCTCTTTCGCCTACCAAATACACACATACACACATAAACTCTCCCCCTCGTGTCCCATCACGTGACCATTACGTCACGGACACTACATCCCTCCTTTACGTGAAAATGCTCAACTAAAATGTAATGTAAAGAGGTCACTAAACTTTAAAACTAAATGTCAACATCGGAACTGTTTATGTCCACATATTGAAACGAAATGTTCGCATCAAGACTGTCAATATCCAAAATATTCAGGAGGTTTTCGCAACCGCTGGGGCCTAGGCTCTCTTGTTGTCTCAACTACGTGATCTGGTCCTCCATCGGCTTCGCGTGGTTGCTTGCCCATTCCATTGTTATTATCCTGCGGTAATTTGCAAACTGCTGACGAATTCCTCATTATCTCAGGCTCAGCTCGTCTCTTTAGAAGTAAACTTGTGCCTTTTGTTCCTACCACGACGTATGGGTCTGGGTCATATCTTGTAGACAACTTATTCTTCCGTTCTTGCTTTAGAAGGACCCTGTCACCTCTCTTTATATCGGAAGGTGTTGCGCGTCGTTTCTCGTCCGCGTATTTCTTCATCTTTGCTTTCTGCCAGCGATCACGCTCACGAACGGCAGGGTCAACGACTTTGGCCTTGGGAGAAGGCAAAATTTTGGCGTTGAACGACGGGAGTTTGGTACGTATCTCTCGGCCAAACAGAAGAACAGCGGGTGATTTGCCAGTGGTGCAATGGGGTGTGGCTCGGTAATTAAGTAAAAAAGTGTTAAGTTCATTTTTCCAATCTTTGCCTTCGGTAGTAGCAGCGCGAATTGCCTTTTCGAGGGTTCGGTTGAACCTTTCAACTTCGCTATTAGCCTGCGGCCAATAAGGGGTTACTCGACGGTGTGTGATGCCATGGTCTGTAAGGTAAGAACGAAACTCTTCAGCTACAAACTGGGGTCCGTTGTCGGTCACGATTTCTTCGGGGAGACCATGTACGGCGAAGCACGATCTCATACGGTTGATGATGATTGCTGCAGTTGTGCTTTTTAAAATGAAAACTTCTGGCCAGCGAGAACACGAGTCTACTAGAACTAGAAGCGACTCGCCGCTAGGGAAAGGACCACAAAGATCAGCATGCAAGACTGTCCATGGACGAGAAGGCATTTCAGTCATTGTGAGTGGCTGTGGACACGACTGCGAGGACTGGGCCTGACAGGAAATGCAGGAACGAATCAAGTGTTCAACGTCTTTGTCGATCGCAGGCCACCAGACTTTCTCTCGCAATAGCTGTTTCGTTCGAACGATCCCTTGGTGACCTTCATGTGCCAAGTGTAGGGTGGTGGATTGTAAACTGGTGGGAATGACGATACGCGACCCTCGAAGTAACAGGGACTCAGTCGCTGTCAGCTCGTCTTTAACGCGAAAATAGGGGGCCGTTTCTTTAGTTTTCGGCCAATTACCCGAGACAACCGACTGGTAGACTTGCTGGAGGACGGGGTCCTGGTCCGTGGCCTGCTGTATTTGAGTCAGGGTCATTGCTTTGGGAATGGCATTGCGGGTAATGTAGTGGACATATTCCTCTGCGATGTTCCGTTCTCGCTGCACTGTGTTTGGCAAGGGCAGACGCGATAACATATCTGCTGGGTTGGTGGCACCAGGCGAGTACTGCAAGTGAAATGTGTACGGTTGGAGGCGTAGTCCCCAGCGCTCAATTCGTGCTGGGGGTTTGGAGGTGGGACTGTAAATCACCTCGAGGGGTTTATGATCAGTCAACAGGTCGAAGGTTGTGCCATATAGGTAAAGGTGAAACTTTTCGCAGCCCCACACAACTGCTAGAGCTTCACGCTCCGTTTGGGAATAGCGGCGTTCTACTGCGGTGAGTGTCCGACTGGCATAAGCAACAGGTCTCACCACACCCTGCTGTGTTTGGGTCAAGATGGCACCCAAACCAACGGGGCTAGCATCGACACGCAACTGGGTGGGGGCGGCAGGATCATAGTGGGCCATAACACAGTCACTAGTTAGCATTTCCTTGAGTTTGTCAAACGAGGACTGATGGGTGGTCCTCCATCTCCATTGCACGGCTTTACGAGTAAGCTCAGAGAGGGGGTAAGCGATGGTGGAAAAATCGGGAATAAATCGCCGACAAAAACTGGCGAGCCCCAGGAAACTGCGAACCTCTGAGGCACTTGTGGGAGTTGTGGCATTACGAATAGCCTCGACTGACTGATTGTTTGGGCGGATCCCTCGAGCAGAAATATCAAAACCAAAAAATGTAATGGCGGAAACACTGAACATACATTTTCCACTGTTTAATGTAAGTCCCCGTTCTTGAAGGCGACCAAGTACGCCATGCAAATTTTTGTCATGTTCAGATTTGTCCTTGCCAAAAACAATTATGTCGTCAGAAATGTTTTTAACGCCCGGTAGACCATGTAGAACTTGTTGGATCGCATGTTGATAGATCTCAGGAGCAGCAGATATACCAAACATAAGACGCTTATACCGATACAAGCCGTCATGTGTAGTAAAGGTGGTCAATGCTCTGGAATGTTCGTCCAGTTCAATTTGATGGTAACCCCACTTTAGGTCTAATTTGGAGAAAACAGCGGCTCGATTTAGATCTTGAAGGCTCTCCTCGATTGTGGGAATAGGGTACCGCTCTCGTAATACCGCCGTATTGACCCGGCGCAAGTCGACGCAGACACGAATTTCACCACTTGATTTGGGTACAACCACCAAGGGTGAGACCCATGGTGTTGGGCCGCTGACTTTTTCGATTATATCAAGACTTTCGAGCTCTTCGAGTTTTGCAGAGACTTGCTTGCGAACGTGGAAAGGAATTCGCCGTGGGGACTGCGCAACAGGTTTGATGCTGTCGTTGATTGAAATTTTCTGTTGGTAATCAGTAAGTTTTCCAACCCCATCAAAGACCTTGGGATACTGTTGGCGCAGGGCCTGGGGTGATACTGCATCGTTGATGGATGACACTTGAGGTCCGACGCGCAAAAGTCCCAGTTGGGTAGCAGTTTGGCGCCCGAGAAGACATCCAGCATGTTTGTTGGGCACCACTACGAACTTTGCCACGATTTCGTCAGAGTTGCATTTCACCCGACCGGAGACTGTTCCCAGAATATGAAGTGGGGTCTTAGAACCGTAGGCATAAACACGAAGGTTAGTTGGCATCAATTGGACCTCTTTTTCCGCTTTCAAACGATGATATGTCTCGAGGTCAAGGACGTTAACACTAGCACCCGAGTCAATGAGCATTTGCACTGGTATGTGTTCAATTTCCAACGTATGAAGGCTGTCCGAGTGATGGTGCACGTTATTGGCCGTGAGCGTAAACAAACAGTCGTCTTCAGATGATTCGTCGTCGGATTGTTCAAGCTGTCGAGCATTTTCCCGAGAATTCTTGGGCTTTCTTGTCGTTTGGCGACAGACCCGAGCAAAATGACCGGCCTTGCCACAGCGTCGACAAGTTTTGTTGAGGGCAGGACATTGTGATTCCTTCGCACGATGCCCTTCGTTTCCACAACAGTAGCAAACAGATTTCTGCCTATCATTGTCTTCACGCTTCGCAGAATTACGCCATGGTCGCTGATAATCTCTCTGTCGGTCGATAGAATTGAGGTGAGTCGACGATTCAAACTTTTGTTCGATTTCTAAGGCCTGACGGTCAGCCAGTTCGAAAGAACGAGCAATCGGTAATAAATTGTCTAGTGTTAGTTCTCGTTCTCGCAATAGACGACGGCGAAGGCCGTGCGATGCACACTTTTCAATTATTTGATCACGGATCATTTCATCTAAACTTGCATCAAATTGGCACGTTTTGGCTAGAGATCTTAAGCGAGTGACATAGGAATCCATCGTCTCGCCGGCACTTTGGGCTGCTTGTCTGAAAACATGTCGTTCGAAAGCTATGTTTTTGCACGGGTTGAATTATTCGGTCAATTTCTCGAGCGCTGTTTTGTAATCATCGCCAGTCTCAGGCAGCGTTTCGAATATCTCTTGAACCTCTGCCCCGGCTAAATGAAGTAGAATAGCACGCTTCTGCTTTTGATCGGAGATGCCTGAAGCACGAATGTAATAATCTAACGATTTCGTCCATTTGTCCCAACGTTGCGCCAACGAACTTGTTTCAGTTACCGAAAAGGGTGGAATTGCCGGTAAATCGAGAACTTTAGCCATTCCGTACAAAAAACCCGACCAACAGCAGTACTTTACTTTATCCTCGTCGCCAATTATAGTGTTTAACTTTCTTTATTGTTTGCCTTTTTCTACTATCCTCTTTCGCCTACCAAATACACACATACACACATAAACTCTCCCCCTCGTGTCCCATCACGTGACCATTACGTCACGGACACTACAAGTGTGTGCTAAATTTTAGACCCCTCACCTACGTGTATGACGAGATTACGGGGATCAACCTATTACCATCTTGTTTGGTTATTGGTCGACGCTTGATGAGCCAACCTGAGTCGTGCAAACCTGTCAATGAGGGAAATGACTCGGGAACATTATCTAAGCGAGCGCGTCATTTAGAACGTCTATTAGAACATTTTCGTGGTCGTTCGAAGAAAAAATATCTTACTGGTATTCGTGAGCATCAGAGGCTGAAAACAAAGATACGGGTACGAGATATTTTGTCAGGAGATATTGTTAATATTCATCATGTCAAATCGCCTAGGTTACAGTGGCGTTTAGGAAAAGTGACAAAACTATTCCCCGGTCGGAATCGTATCATACGTAGTGCCGAATTAGCGACGTTAGATCCGTCGAATCGAGTCATTCGTGTTAATCGACCGTTAGAAAAGCTTTATCCCTTGGAAGTACGAAGTAAGGAGGAAATCGAGAGAGAGAAACTCAATCAAGTGCAGGTAAAACAAGTCGTGGACGATAACATTCCTGTTTTTGTTATTGGTAAATAAGTTAGAGTTCGTTAAAAACAGTTTAATGATTGCTTTGCAATCAGGGGGGAAGATGTTGTGTTTTTGGTGACGTCAGATTTTGACATTGAGGCTGGGGAATTTTGAGCACGTAGGTCTAGGAGAAGAAAGCGTTTAAGTCGATCGTATGTATCTGAGTTTAGCGTAAAAATAGTCATTTATTTGGAGTTTGTCGTTTATTGAAGAGAGTATAGTTATACAAGTCACAACAGATGATGTTCCCTCTGACATCGTCATAGAGGACTTTCTCTCGCCTTCTCTTGTCTATTCCATATCATTTGAAGAAGTCTGGTTTGTGGATGTCGAAAAACTAGGGAAAGACGTGAGAAAAGAGATAATGAAAGAGAGAACAAAGTTAAAAAAATGCAAGTTTCATCAAGCCCACGAGATCTTTACCTACCCTAAGAAGTGAAGGAAATGGTGTCCAACCATTTTAAAAATTTGACAGAGCTTCCCGTTGGCTCCAACCACACCCCTGTGGCAATCATTGAGTTCTATTATATCTGGAGAGAGCATCGCGCCGCCATCTTTGAAGCCATTTTAATGGCGGCGATTTGCAAAATTGGTTCCCGATTGGTTCCCGGCTACAGGTAGCTACCACTGACCCAAAACGCGATGCCATACACAGCAAAAAACGCACAACCTGTTCTGGCCTGATGAAAACAGCATTGAACAATGTTGTGCTGCCCACATTGTTCAAGGTTGTCAACAATACTGAACAAGTTGATGAGCCTGAATTGGCCTGCAATCAGGTGTAACAATGTTGAACAATATTGTTAACAACCTTGAACAATATGGGCAGCAAAACATTGTTCAATGCTGTTTTCATCAGGTCAGAACAGGTTGTGCGTTTTTTGCTGTGTACGTCCGACAAAGCTCTTCGCCCCCCTGGTTTTTAACAAAAAATTGTTCACGAGATAGCGAGAAAAAGGAAATAATCTTAAAATATTTTGATTTCTTTGAATATATTTTTATACTACATTTGCTTAACGGTGAAAAAAGGTGCTTGCCTTACTTTTCGGAGCAAGAATCTACTATAAATGCAGGGGAATTCCTCTTTCAGGTATGTTTCACACAACATATACTTTGTACTTTGCGTACGATTTTAATACAGATACGGCAACACGCTTCGATGTTTGTCTTGTTTGATAATAAAGTGTTTTTGGGTCACACAAACCGTTAGATCTTATATACAAACGGTTAAAGATTATTGACATAGTTTTTCTTCTTCTGAGCATTGTACTTTTATTGCTAGCATCGTTTTGTTTTGCTGAAGGCTGTTGCATATGTTAGCCAGACTTTCCAGGACTCAGCAGCATCTTTATGCAACTCTTTTCGGCTAAGCTGCTTATGTAGAAAGTAGATACTACCAGAAGATTTAAACAAAGTACACACTCGCTTTGTTTTAGGTTTGTACCAGCCAGTATGTGCAAACCCAATACCTGAGAAAAATGTCAGCTGTGGAAAAGGGAAAATATCCAGGACATGGCATAAGAGGTTTTGTTTTCCAAATGCACCAAGGTGTAACTCACACTTTACATTAACAATCAGAAGAAATTTAGAAGTGACAGGGTCCAGAAAACTGCTTGTTTTGTACTAGCCATTGATGCCTTTTAAAGATACAATAGTTGATTGCATGTGCATAGAAAATTAGACATTTCCAGACCAAATACATGGGCCCAGTATTGAATGGGGTCACTCTGTAAAAATAAAATTGTGTAATTATAATTGTAAATATCATTGACTTATCAGTATTTAAGAATCCTTGATAGTTCCACCCTTATAGAATAAAGGCATTTGCTTTCTTTACTAGATGTAGGTGTATCCTTGTGTTGTAAAGGCAAAAATGCACTACAATATACTAATATACTTGTCACTGTTTTCTTATTTTTTAGGACCTATCTACTGTAAGAACCACACCTCAACATGGCATAAAGCATACATATGTAAAACAACAGAGACAGATATTTTATCATGTCATATCTATGATATGATGAATAATTTAATAAAATGTCAAATTCTATATTGTACAGTAGTCACTACTATTCTTAAAGTTACATGTTAATGTTAAGCTAGTAATCATACATGTAAAGCAATCATACAAGGCAAATTAAAAAAGTCTAAAATTAGTCTTGCATTAATGCTATCTTCAATTTCCTTCAAAAATGCTATCTTCAAGACACATTTTGCATGTATTTTTGACATTCCCCTAGAATACAAAAACAACAGGTAAGAGTCTGTACAAGCCAGGTGTCAAATTTACAGTGTTCACTAGAAACAAAAACATAACATTGACAAGAAAGGATGTGAGATGATACACATTGGCATCACCCAGGGGATGGTGGTTGGACATAGGATTCATTGAAATCAGTAGAAAATTGCATTAGGAAAATGATGACTTTGATTCCCCTTCCTTGAAAAGGCATAGGACCCACAAATCAGGGTGAGATGTGTTTTTTGCGGACATATGTGTCAATTTGTGCCAGTGTAGAAAAGATATACACTTCTATGTCTAATAAACTTCTATGTATTCTACTATCTGGTTGCATACAGGGTGGTTAATTTTACAAACTGTGTGTCAATGTACCTGAATAGGAGAGCTACTTTAGCAGAAATATGAGATTTTTAGAGGGTCCTGAAAAAGGTAAACTGGGAGCTGGGAATTGCATATTTTTTCTGGGAAAATAGGATTCCATGCACTGGGACTTCCCACAAAACAATAGAAAACTTTGTGCACTTGGACAATGGGATTAGTAGCCTTTCAGGACCCTGTTTTTATAATTCAAAAATATAAAATATACCAGAAGGCAATTTCAACTTTCTACATCCAACTGATCCAAGTTATACATAACATAAATCTGTACATTCATTGTAAGACTGTAGAGTATATTCAGGCGTCAAGCTTACAAATTTTATATAGAACAACATTGAACATGAAAATTGAAAAAATAAACTTAAAAGAAAGAAACTCTAATTTTCAAATACCTGCTAAATACAAAACTTCAAATAGTTCAGGCTGGTGTTCCTCATCAAAAATCTTGCAGTTGTCGACATTTTCAAGACTTTATTAATTTTCCGTTCCTGTCCAAGGCCAAGTATACAATGAATAGCTTGTACATCTTTGAATAAATCGTAAAAGTCCCAAAAAATTCATCAAAATCATTCTCATTGACAAAAAAATCCACTGCGGAAAAGATCAACATCACATCCAGGGGGGTGTGAAAACGGCCGCGGGCTCAAAATTGAGCCTGGCTAGCGGTTACTACCTTTAGCCGTTGCCATAGATATGGCGTCAAATGGCGTGAGATGGCGTCAAATGGCGTGATGATTCGTCAGAAATCCGCCATGTTTTCGGCTTCAACTGCTTGACTGAAGAGAGATTGGCTTGCTCTCTCCAGATATAATATAACTCAATGGTGGCAATGCGCTCTAAATTGAAAGACACTGTAGAGGCTGGAAAATATGTTTAATGACGTATTTGTGTAAGATTGTTATATTATAAGAAATAAACTATACCGAATGTTCATCCATATGTTAATTTATGAGTGTTTACCTAAGTGATGAAATTTACCGATTTCCACCAACTAAACATTCTGTTTAATGCCCCAAGGCAGAAAGAATACAAGGCTGGTGTTACTTATGCATACAGATACTAAGTACGTACTGCGTATGGTTAGACATTCCTTGTCACTTGTCCTCAAACTGATTTAGTTATTAACTATTACACAGATGTTTATCCTACACCTTTTGCACAGCTCTCAAAATAATCCCACAGTAGAAAAATTAATTAAGATTTACTAGTTAAAAACAATAAACATCAAGGTGTGGTAGAAATCTCTGTGTTTATGACGCAGGTCTTAATATCAGACAGCTTACTTTCTCACACTTACATAGCTTTGTGACTAGGGTTTCTGATAGAGCATGCATTACAATAGTTCACAAAAGCAGCTAAGTCAGACAACATCAATTGCAAAATGTTTTCTTTTCTGTATTAAGTCTCTCAATTCCTGTACGTACAAGTGCGTTCAAATACGAAGATTGCTCTGGACTGTTGATGAATGACACGGAACAATTACCAACAAAGAGAAAAAATTGGGTGGTTGCTCTCGACCTCGTGGAGAAAACAGCAAATGTCCATAAAACCTGCATACATAGTGAAATTAAATTAATGGATAATTGTTTAAACGATCATATTTCCATAAATTGTAAATGTACAACAGGGAAACGGAATAGCCAGTACCGTGTTAACATGTGAATGTGAACACCTGTATCGTAACTATCTTGTATAGCTGTAAACAAATTATGAGGCACTGTGGGAATGTGTATAATTAACTTTTCTAACTACAGTAAGTACAAAGGTCGTTCTTTACATGGTTACGCTATAACTCAGTACCGATCTGAGTGGATAACAGTTCAATTTGTGAAGGCGGTTGCACATGCAGCAAAGCTTTTCTGTGTCGCAGCCATACACCCTAACGGGTATCGAAACGATGACAATAAAACAAGAAAGCCAATTGTCGACGCAACGGTTACAGAAATAATAGGCAACAGTTCAGACTCCTTTGATGTGTGTGGAGAATGAAGGGTGTGGTTTTGCCCAATATCAAAGATATTAGTGGTGAGCAGGGGTTACTGTTTAGAGAACAGATTGTTGCGTTGGGAGGAATGTTGAGGGTATTATGGCTATGAGGTTGTTTGGAGAACGGATTGTTGCGTGGTGAGATGTGTTGAGAGCATTGGCAACGAGATTGTTTGGAGAAGGGATTGTTGCGTGGTGAGGAATGCTTTTGTCTTGCAGTCGCTTCTAGAACCAATCTTTAATCCCAGGATTAATCGGCAATCTATGCTAGGGCTTTCGGGAATTTCGACCAGTTGTGAGTTTAGAAACACAAATAAAAGTGAGGTATCGTTGATTCAAACGAGTACGTTTAAAAACCCACGGATTTGTCCCATATAGTAACCCATCCGTGGTCTTTAATGGCATAACTGCCTGGAGATCACAAATCAACTTTATCCTCGACGTGAAGCTCATTGCAAGCTTGCGAGAGTGCGTGTGGTTATAGTTTTAATGAAAGCAAACTCTGGTCAACCCTAATTCATTTGCCCCGATAAGGACGAATCCTTGTCCCATTTCGGTATGGGGTGATGTGCAACCATACACGAAACCAGAAAGCCGTAATGGATTTCTGTGTGTGATCCGTAAAGTCAAAAAAGAAGGTGTCATCAAGGATCGTTTGTTCATTTGCTGTGCTTAGGAGGATTCATGCATGATGCAAATACTTCCAGTGGATACCATGAGGGTACAGTGGATACCCTGAGGAGCCTTACTACGATACCAAATTCTTCAAACCACTTCCGACCAAGCAAGTCGAAAAGCACGAAGAACAAAACCTAGTTTGAAGATCTGAGCACTCGAACAGTTATATACCTTTATTGCTCGTAATTTGAACAATCGGTTTATCCAAACTGTTATGTACCAATATTGCTTGTTTGTTGTAAAAATTTCTTTTAAAATATATGATTCAAACAAATATTTTGTGTATCTTCTCGTAACGTAATTAGGATTAAACATTCATCACGTTATTTCAATCAGGGTTACATCACCTGGTAAATGATGTCATCCTGATGACGTCAACATTTTTGAGTACTAATTACTTCCGCCACCATACGGGCGGGACAGTAGTACTCGTGGAATATGAGTCAATGGTTCAAATAGAAGTAAAAATTCTTCGGAGGCCTTTCAGAGGTCGATAAATATTATATGGAGGGTTACGTGACTAAATATTGAAAGAAATAAGATCTAGTCTATTTAAACGAATGCGATATAGACTTGTAAACAGGTTGTTATGTAGATGAAGCGTGTAGCTGTTTTTTTAAGACACTTGAATTGTAAAACTGCTTTTTTCCAGCTGTGAAACGTGATCCACGTCCCTTTTTACCACCCTCTATAACCACAAACGTCAGTTTGGTCTTTAGAGGGGAAATAATTCAAAATGCTTTCCATCTGTATGAATATTATAATATTTGGTCCTGCAAACAGTTAAAAGCCTGCATTTCTTTCAGTATGGTAATTGTCTGAATTAATTGATCAATGCGTGTGCTCAAAACATACATGCACATGGGAAGTGCGAGCTTTCATAAATGCAAGAAAATGTTTGATATGATTAGTTAACATTGAACATCTAAACAGAAGCCTAAACAGTACAAGACATTGATCAAGAACTGTAGAACTAGCCTACCGGTACTACGACTAGTAACATATAATTAATTAAAGAGATATTGCCATAGTCAAATTTAGAATTAGGATTAAGAGCTTACGTGGATTCATAGTGATAGATTATAGTTTACATACAGGGCATTATTTGGTCTCACCCCAAAATATATTTAGTGAACATGCATGAGTTACTAAATGTAAAGTAGAAATCTTTATTGGATGAGATTATACGAAATATTATCAAGGTTGTGTAAAGTTTATCAGGCGCGATTGGTAACTCTCCCCGAAACCTTGATAATTCCAAAATCAGAAAAACCCAAAACAAATAATTGTTTTTTTATAAAGTAAGAACTAATCATATTAATTAAAGATCCACTTGCCCTAAAATTGCATGCCACATTCTCTAGCTGCAGATAATTGAACTGTCTGCAAATGACCATTAATGGGTTATATCATTCCATTTATATCGGTACCCGAATTAAAATTAACGAATCACAATACATAAATTTGAATATAGTAACCAAACAAAAATTCACGATGCAATTCTTGATAATTCCCTTATAACAAAACCGACGAATTCGATAATTTTTTTATTATATCATTTTTTCTTTGTTTACTCGATTCTGATTGGTTAACAACTGCGCCGATGAATTATTAATCGACACAGTATCCTGATTAAAAATTAATAACCGGCTCGGGAACGAGTGCATGAAACTTATGATTCTCGCAATACGTTATGTAGTAAAATGTTTTTCGTTAAAATTTGTCAATATTTGAGTGTTTTTATTTCAAAATCTTAAATGGATGAATAGTCGCGTTGGGTAACGTTTGTTTAAAAAATGGCAAGTAATCTACGAAAGTTTGCAAGACATATCAATGACAGAACTTAATCTTTATGAACTGCAAAAACAGTTAAGTTCAGCATTAAAATATTTAGTAAAATGATATCAATAGGAAATTACACTTATTCTCGAAGTGTTTGGCGAAATACTAATTACCAAACACGCGTACGATTTTTCAATAATACTTCTCAAACCGTGTATCTTCCTATACTAATCATTCATTGCAAAGTGACACATTGCAAAAGATACTTCTTGCTATAAAATTCCACAACGTATCAACAGATAATTCAATTAATCTTGCGTCATGAAGGCGCGATATCTGTGTCACAACGCATAAAACAACTTTAGTGTATATGAGTGAGTTTTATCAATATAATTCTAACGATAAAGTAATTGGCCTGCTAATGTTGCTAAACACGTCTTCGGTTAACTATTTTATGTTCACATTAATCACTATGAAGAAGTTTGATCATTTCGGCCAGATACGCATGCGTACAATTTAGCCAATACAGTACGTTGGAATTTATATAATTTTGTTACTTTTGTTACTGTTAATTTATTTAGGATTTTGTACATTACCTCGACCATCCTCATAACCAGTACTCTCAATTGAACAAGACAAAGAGTTATTTAAATACCAATAACAAAATGATGAAAAAACACCGGACGAATTGCTGTCCTTCAACTTCGCAGCTCTTTTCCGTGATGTTACGTCTTAAGATTGTAGTTATTATCGCTGTAATATACTTATCAGTCAGTTTTCTATTTCGCCTTGTTTCTCGTCCGCAACCAGTTATAAGACATGTGAGAAACTTGACTACAACGTTGTCCACGAAACGACCAGCGAAATTGAGTAAAACGTGGTCTACGAAGTCAAGTACGAAATGGAAAACGACGAAACCAATGAGTCAGGATTGGACAGCCGGTGATTTTAAGAGGAAAAAAGTAATCATTTTTATCGGTATCTTCACTGCACCGACGTGGATGATTCGAAGGAATGCAATAAGAAGAAGTTGGTTAAAACGATGTAAAGAAAAAGGAATACCATGCTTGTTTTTCACAGATGGTCAAGATATGCATGGTAAGAAATTAGAAGAAAAAATCTACGTGCCGTTAAAGCAAGAGCAGTCTCTTCACGGAGATATGATTCTAGCTGAAAGTCCAGGTGGTATCAACTTTGCTCTGCGTTACCTATGGATGTTAAATTGGGCAAATGCGCGGTATCAATTTGAATATTTCTTACGCGTCGACGATGATTATTTTGTGTGTATAGATAGACTTATATCTGAATTGCCGCATCGATCGAAAGAAAAATTGTATTGGGGCCATGTGCATTGTTCACCACCAGGTTTGTTTGCATTGTAAAGCGTTATATATAGTTGTCACTAGTTCTATGCAGACTCGAATTTATCAGAGTAGTGCCTGGCATCTAAGAACAGGAAAAATTTAACATCATTTGCTTTGCCAATGACCTAATTGACCAATAAGGAGTTAAAAAGTTGCTAATCCACCATTACGCCCGGGGCTTAGGGACCAGGATTTCAATTGACTAGAGCTTAATGGCTCAAAAAGGAATGCCGAATTATATTCAATCTACGTTTGAAACACCCTCAAACAAAAATCATCAACAAATATGTAATCATAATAAAGTACTGGCTACCCTAGTCCATTCATATAACAGAAAAAAAATATGTATAGTTATTACAGCTAGCTAAATTGTATCTTATTTTAATGTATAATTATGTATATTACAATAAGATTTTAACTGAATACTTACTGAGATATCGCAATTTTAAATCAAGCAAGTATTTTTGAGAACGCCGTTAAGAATTTGGAAAAAATGGTTCTTTAGGATTAATTTTTCATTGTTGTTGATAAAAAAGCAGAGAGACTTCATTGAATTTCTTTTTCTAAGTGTTGTTATTTCTTTCAACTAATGCTAGGGTAATAACAACGACCTTCAGGGACCTGTATAGGAAACAGAGGGAGGCTCGAATTGAAAGGGAGGCCGAAATAGCTTGCCCACCCTGAAAAAATGTTTGAATTTGAAAAATTGCCGCCACATTTTGGCTTTAAAGATGGTGGCGAACGCATCCTCCAGATTTTGCAAAGGTCATGGCTTTATAGGATACCCTAAAGGTCAAAATGTCGAGAGAGCACTGGGTTTCTCACTCACTGGGACTGTATCTACTTCACCAAATTTAGCTAAAGAGGGAGCGCGTAGCGCGACCATCATTACTCGCCCTTCGGGCTCGCGCTTTAGCTAAATTTGGTGAAGTAGATACAGTCCCAGTGAGTGAGAAACTCAGTGCTCTCTCGACATTTCGACCTTTAGGGTATCCTACAAAGCCATGACCATTTTGCAAAGCTTAGTAGCCTCACTCTAGAAATACCATTTGGTGGAAATTAAAAACGCTCCGATGACAAGGACACAAAACTAGTTATCCTGAAAATACATGTATAAGGGGCCTTTTCTGGTGCAGAAAGAGTTTGAAAGAGCCATAAAAGTTCAACTTTTTAGTATCACATGGTGGTTCTATGATATAAATCGTCTTGTATAATTAACTGTTCATTTTAATATTTTGCAATTTTCAGGTGGAATAAGAGTTGACGAAGGCTTCGTGATTGTGAGCAATGATCTCGCTCAGACGTTTCTACATGAGCAAAACAAAACACTCATGTGTCACCCGTATGGCGACCAGGCAATGATGATGTGGATTAACAATATTCCGGGGGTGACGTACTTCGGAGACCCCAGAGTACACCATCGTGCGGCTAACAAAGATCAAACTCTAACTGATTACGGAGACATCTGTGAGAAATTTATAGCAATACACGGAAGTTATCCGGTAAACATTGAGAGATTTTCGCGACATGAATTGAATACAAAGAAAAAAACCCACTACACCATACCTCCTGTTACTTATCCTTGTGGCACGATGAATAAGACATTCAACTATAAAAGTTTTAGAGGAACGTTTGGTGCTGTGCCCAGGCCGTGCAGAGAAATGCCTACATGGAAAAAAGGAGCAATACATGGGGGTAAAACTAGAGCAAGAGCGCATAATGCATTTGGGCGCTAAGTTGAATGATTGACAGTTATCCTACGAACTCGAGTGGTATATGAGCTGATAGCCGACGAGGTGTGGAGCACTGAGCTGGCTATCGCTCATATAGAACGAGAGGGAGTAGAATAACTGTTTTATAATACAAGATGTCCCAAAAAAATGCCCCCCGTTAAACTGTACGTGGAGGATAGTTATTCAAGCAATGGCTCAGTTTGTAAATTGTTACTCTCAAGCAAAAGTTTATCATATCGTCCTGCGTCCAAATTTTCAGATCAAAATGTTTAAATGTGTTATTCTGGCAGCAATTCAAAGAAGCAGGGTTTTGGATAATTTATTAAGTAACATTAAAAGTTCCAAGAAGTTACTGTACAATGTGAAATTGTTTAACAACACATTTAATTGACAAGACGAATTTAGTTTAAAATACCCTTGGGAATTTAAGTTCTTTTGCCAAAGCTGCAAGAAGACGAATATAGCATGCAGGAAAAATGCAACCCATTCTTTTGCGTTATCTGTGTTCAAAAATGGTTGGACAACAATTTACTCCGGAGCAAAGAAAGTTTATGGTGTTATCTTATCACCTGACAGGAAGCCCATCACAAACAAGACAAGCATTTGTCGAAAGATTTCCACATCGTCGACCACCTGATAAAAGAACGATGGTAAGAAACTTTCGAAAATACCAGAAGCATGCTACAAATCTCAACTGAAGCAAGGGTAACTCGGGTCGGCCCAAAGTAGCCAGCAGAGTACTGATGCAGTTCGGGCTGAGCAGATTGCGAACCCTGAGGCCAGTACTCGTCGAAACAATCTTCTTCATTTCAAGCTTTAATCGCATTGTCAAATTTGACTTGAAATTTCATCCGTTCCGAATGATTATTTGACATCAGTTATTTCATGACGACCTTCAGCGACGTATTAATTTCTGCAATTGGTCTCAGGTGCGCCGCCCAGCACAACTCTTTGAGCGGGACATCCTTACTGGTGACGAGGCTACATTTAGCATGCATGTGTGAATACCTGGAACGCTCGATCATACGCTCCGCGTAATCAACCGCTTGCTCATTTTGAATATTATCGAAATTGCAGTAAAGAGAAGTTAGGTTTGGGCTGGTCTCATTGGAAGCGGCGAAGTACTGGGACCATATTTCACTGAAGGAAGCGTGACAGGAAATACTTATCTGGCAATGATCCATAACTTTGCTGTTCCTGACATCAGTGGTACATTTGAGGGAAGAAATGGTCGTCTTGGTGGAGGATGGTGGGTGCAAGATTGTATCCAGCAAGCGCATCCAGACAACTAGTACTCGGCTGGACTAGCTCTTTGGAAGTCGGATAGTGTCGCTTGGGCAAGAGCACGAATGGCCACCACGATCTTACACCATCAGATTTTTTCTTGTGGGGCTACATCAAGGGCCAGCCGGTTTTCAAAGCTAACGTTAACAAGCTGCGAGAGCGAATCGCTAATGAGCTCGTACCATTGCGACGAACGCGGATGGCTAGACGAGCCATGAGAATCATCAGAACAAGAGCAATAAGGTACGTGGAACTTGAAGGCGGACACGTTGAAGGAAAAAATTGATATGGCATTTAAGCTTGTTTACTTTCTATTTCGTTATGTGAACCTTGTCAATTAAATGTGTTGTTAAACAATTTCACAATGTATAGTAACTTTTTCAAACTTTTAATGTTAATAAATTATGCAAAACTAATGGACAAGTCAGAATTTTGACCCTGCTTCTTTGAATTGCTGCAAAAATAACACATTTAAACATTTTGATCTGAAAATTTGGACTCAGAAAGATATAATGTTAGACTTTCGTTAAAGAGTATATATAACACTTTACAAACTGAGGCATTGCTTAAATAACTATCCTTCAAAGTATAACGGGGGCATTTTTTTGGGATACTCTGTTTAGACAACAACTGCTACCAAAAGAATTTCCCAGTGCATTTATATTTTACTAAAATCACAGCTCGCCCAGCTTACAGGTGTTCAATTACGTCGCACTTGTTACATCATTTGTTTAATTAGTCAGTTCAGCGATATTAACAACTTGAGCTGATACCGTATAAAACACTAATTATCGTTATTTATAAAGTATGTTTCAACAAATTTTGCCAAAAATTTCAAATTCTTAAAAAATATAAATGTTTTGGGAGAAATAGGCGCTTGTTGACCTCAAAATTGAGCACGCTTTTTGTTACCACTCTTTTTCTTATAGCCTTGAAGCTGTCTCATTAGAGATTAAACAAACAAATAGTCAGTCATTTATCATTTCAACTACTTACAGACCACCAAATTCTAAAACTGAAGACCTTTTAAAAATAGAAAGGCTAATCCAACTAGCGGATAATGAAAACAAAGAGGTCTATATATTAGGAGATTTAAATATTAGTTTGCTAGTACAGAATGTATGTACTTGTACAAAGCTTCAAGAAATAATGGAACTATATCAGTTCACACAAATAATCAATGATCCAACTCGAATTACTGAATCTACTAGGTCGCTACTAGATGTATGTATTACGTCTTCACCTGAGAAAATTATTTCTTCGGGCGTAATCCATCTTGGTATTAGCGATCACATGAGTCTTATTTATGCAATAAGGAAGTTGAATTATGTACCTAAAATTGGAGCACGGAATTTAATAGAGTACAGAAATTTCAAATACTTCAATGCCGAAAGTTTTCTTAATGATTTGTGCATATTACCTTGGATCGAAATTGATAAAAAGGAAAATGTCGATAAAATGTGGGAATGCTGGAAATCCTTATTTGTTCAAGTATTAGATAAACACGCCCCATTGAAAACTAAGAGAGTGAGAAAAAGGGGTATAGTCAGGGAGCAAGTGGAATCCAGTGGGAATTTTCTGAAGAAAGCAAGCGACCAATCTAGAAATGTTCATTGGTCCCTACTAAACACGAAAAATGTTGTCGGCTACTTTGAATTTTGCTAGGACGGCTTTTAAGGGGGGGGGAGGGGGGGGTTAATAAGGTGATGTATTTTCTCAGCATGGAGACGAGGCTATGATTTGAATTGCATTATCTTTCAGCTTTGTTTAAGCAGAAATCATTCAAATATGGTCATAATGTGTCATACAATATTTGCCACATTTTTACAATACTTTGTGTGGCAATTGTTAATCACGTGACAAAAAATCAGGAAAGCGAGGCTTGGATTCAATCTCATTATTTGTTAACTGTAAATGAGCACATGCCGCTGAAATTTATTCATAGTGTTCTCATTGATGTTTGAAAGTATTTCTAGGTATTTCAATTTTATTCTTTCCTTACTTTCGTTTTAGTGTTTGTCACCAATTCAACTCGAACTATGTTGAACGACTTTGTGTCAAATTTACATAGTTTTGCATTACAATAGCCTGCTAGTAACTTTAATGACAATGGTCTAGTTAGTTGTGTTAAGAAAACGAGGTTAAGATTTGAGTTAAGATTTCGTTTCTTTTTGCTGACGTAATAGTTTAGTTATAATACAAAGGAAGTATGGTTTTTATATTATTAACTTACATGGCTATAATATATACATTAAGTATCAATGTCGGAATCTTCGTCATCGATATCATCATCATCACTCTAGTTGTCACTATCATCTTGCTCCTCAACATTCTCACATAACTCGTCGGCATCAGAGCAGGAGCAAAGTTCTGTGCAAGTTAATCCAGCTCTAGGGCATTGATATCGGTTCGAAGAGAATTTTTGCTTAGCACAACCACATTTTACCAACTCAATTACTGCTACTGGCGTTGGTAAGACTTTGGTCATCACAGTGTCCACCGATCGTCTTCTTTGGCCCATCCATAACTCTCTGGTGATGAAAATACGGGGTTTGCTACTCTGTCTTTGTTCCAAACCATGGCTTGGTATAGTGTGATCGCAAAATGGCTTTGTGTAACGCTCCTTGTGTTGGAGGTAGCTTCCGTGATTGGGCTTGTTTCTTTTTAAACAAATGCCATCTGAGCTTTGCTACTTTGTGAATCTTGGCTTTCGGCTGGTATAATTGACTGACGAATTTCTCAATTCTATTAGCGATGTCTAAGGCCGGATACTCTGTTGTTCATAACTGCACAAATGCTGTAAGGATATCTTTTTCGGCTTCAATGAATGCCTTCCAGCAGGCAATCTTCCCTTTACCAGAAAAACTACCGGTAATATCAGCACCACTGAAAGCATGGAATGTGGGGATGGCTGCTGCTTTAATAGGACCCAATGCTTGAAAGATCGGCTCGAGATTTATTCGTCTGTGTCTTTGCCCTGTTCCAATTACAAAGGATGTGTTCTTGCACAGCTCTGGCAACGTGGCATTGCGGCGTGGTTTGACAAGTGATTGGACCTCTGCCATTCCGTCAACTACGGCAATTTTCTTTCTGGACGTTGTCGATGGAAAGCCGCTGTGTGTGGGGGTATCTGAGCGTGGATGTTCTTGAGGTGGTGAATAGGTAATGATTAAACTGCTGTTCAGCTTTTCTAATATGCCCATCAACACACTCTTTGATGAACAGTGTAACATAGATCCATCGCTGGCAAAAAGAGATCTTGGTACAACTGTGAACTCGTACTTGCCAATAGCTTCCTCAATATCTATCTCTGGGCGACTTCTTCATCATGCGGGCAAAAAGAGACCTATCCTCCTGGAGTTTTACAACTTTATCCTGGATATGAACTTTCATCTTCTTGCTATTTCTCTTCCGTGTCATCAATTTGCGCTTTTTCATGGTGGACCAAAGGTTCACTTTATCTGATTGAATGAGCTCTTGTGTAAATGTTTCCAGCATCTTCTTCCTGATTTCGCTTTGGTTGCACATGTCATCCTTTATATTATCAGCCATAACCACTTTAGTAACCAAGTTGAAGAGATCAGTGCTATCTTCGGTGAAGGGATTTGTGAACCTTGTAATTGTAGACTTTAGTTGTTTGATGTTTTTTTCCTCACGTGCTAAAACAGTTGCGGAAAGCCAATGATGATGGACGTTTTTCTTTGCATGCACGCCTGTCATACTTCGAGCTTCTTCTGCCAGCCTAAATAGCAACGATAAAGGAATTTGTTAGGAATGAATTTTCAAATATAATATCTTTTATGGTGGCAAACAACCTCATTATATAAAAATCTAATCTATTTATTACCTTGCTAATTCGGGAGCAATCAGGAAAAACTTGTCACGGACGTTTGCATTCAGTGTGATTCCAACTAGCCCGCCAGTTACTTTCATAGAGCGATTGATGTGCTCTAAAGCGTGATCTGCACCCAATGCGCAGAAAGATACTTCGCTGTTCTTGTTAACCACCCAATTTCCTTGCTGAAACTCTTTGATTATGTCAGGATTTGTAAGTTTCAAGCTATCCATTTCTGCGATGTACACAGGCATCATGCGTGCGTAGTTAATTTGATCATGTGCGAAAAAGTATTTTGTGAACTTCTCTGAAGCTATTAAGTGTAGATCCCAGTCTCCAGTCCTCACTGATTTTATAAATGTCAGCATTTCCATGACCATGCGCATATAGTGGCGCATTACTTTAAACAGAGGTTTCTTCTCATTGGCTTCATCAAATGTAGACATCTTCTCCAAGACATCTGATGACTTGGTGATATCAATCATTCGGCTATTCGCGCTCTCGATCATCTTTTTCTGTCCTCCTTCGCATGCTTTATTCAGCACATCTGCAACTTGTTTGATGCTTGCATGAGTAGCATCATCGTTGTACTGATAAAAAGCTTCTAGATACATATCAAACAGGGCCTCTAGGGTAATTAGATGCGCTACTTCTTCTCTACGCACATGCTTTCCTTCTATTATCTGTTAAGTTTGACAGTGGAAGGGCCATACAACTGGGACTCATTCCAACACATGTCTATACCACTACTGTCAATAAAAGATCCTATGGCTCTTAGCTGTGCCATGACAATATGTAACTCACCTAGTAACAAAGATAGATAGAACGTCTTGAATTCATAAATTTCACAACAAAACAAGTTCAAAAATCTTTATTTATACCTGGACGTAGTATCACATGATTCAGGTCGTGTCGGCCCATTTGTAGCTGCTTTGCGGGCTGGTAAAGCCCTAGATCTAGTGTAGACCAACAACTGAAGTGTTGATGTTTTGAGCTTGCTTGAGAACGGTCAATAAAGTTTCCATTCGAGGGCTGGTGCGGCGATCAAAGGGGATGCTGCGCTTCGTGTTGTTTGGATAACATCATAAATGACAGATTTGTAGGCAGCCCATACTGGTACGCAACTCGTCTTGTCCTCTTCATCATCAGAAGTTGTTTTTCTAGATAGACAACGCCCCAAGAGCCATCCAAAGTTTTCATATCTAACTGTAATTGGTAGCTCATCTTCTTCGAGTAAAGAGAAATTCTGATAAACTGGATTCTTTGGCTTTTTCGGAGGATCTTCACACTCCAAAACTTTGTTCAAGGATTCTGGAATCTGGTCAATTGATCGTTTCTGCTTTTCAGGTACATCTAATCTAGAAATAGAAGTTAAAAGTAAATAAGGATTTTAAATATAATAATTAAGATAATAAATCACCTCAATTAAAACTGTCTAGTTTAAATCACCTTATTTCAGGAATTCTGTCGTCATTCTCAACGTTTTGATATATGGCCATAGCCGTATACCATGAAGTGTACGCTTGCCATCAGGTGTATCCTCGGCGAAATCAACATTATCAATTGCAAAAAATAGATATCTATTCTTTACATAGTCAGGAGGCAAGTAAGCACCGTCATTCTCTTGGAGGCGGTTGATAACACTTTCTTCCATTTGCGCCTCCACTCAAAGAAGCCTGTTGTATTCCACACTCATGCCAAATCCATGAAGCATATTTACGATCTCTTCACTTCGAATTGCTTGACGAAGAGCAACGCCAACTGCCAACTGTTGTGGCATCACTTTTGTAGACTTGATATCCTTCGACCTTTTGTTGCGTATTTGACTGTCTGTTAGACATTGACTTACAACAGTTTGGGATAAGCTAGTTGCGCGTTTGTGAATGATCTCTGATTTTTCATCTACCTCACACACTTGATCATTCGATCGCGATCCTTTGATAACCCATCTACAGAGCGAATAAAGTTGTGGCGGGACATGTTCATGACTCAAGTCGTCAAACGATCCAGTAAACACCCATTTTTTGCATTTATTTATTGACTTCCTTAACAAGATTGCAGCATTGAATATGGTCTTCATATCATCATTACACAGATCAACATTAGAGCCCTCTGATTGCTGTATAGCCTCGTCTCTTGTCCTCTTGATGGTCACTCGTTCGGATTCATTAACCTTTTTCGGCCTGTGAAATTCAACACCTGGAATCTCCTTCTATATTAGCTGCTTCAATATCTTTCTTGAACACGAATGGTCATTAACATTATTCTCGGTCATTATGTTTTCAAATGCGTTTTGAAGCTCTGCCATTGTTAAGATTTCACCATCATTTAAATCTTTGTCTACCTTAAACTCAATCTCTGCTTCAATTATGCAGGCTCTTTGATCACAATTTAATGGGGTGGTAAGTCTTTTCCTGGGTGCATTGACTACATGCACCAGCCAACATTTCTTGCGGTATTTTTAAATATCCATTGCATGTCCGTCGCTTGGATTAATACCAGTGCTGAGTTTCACTCGAAGTCGGTCATTGCTTGTGGCTTTCATGGCAGCTTGCAGTGCTACACCAGCCGATGAAGTGGACACATTATAAAGAGGATCTTGATAACGGGCAGGGTCTCCACAGAAAAAGCACGTGTTCTTGTCAAAGGGGGTTGTTTTCGACCTTTTGAGAGTGGGCACTTCGACAGCTATTTTATCTGATGTTCTTCTTTTCTTCATATTTTGGTCTCCTTCTAGCTGCTTCTCATAGCGATTTTTTGCTCTTCTCAGCATTCCAGAGTGAATTACATCTTTATAACAACTTCTGTGCCATGTAGCTTTTTTTCTTGCAGATCTTCAGGGGAAAGACTTTGTATTTTCGCCCATGATTTTAGATATTTTGACTCGCCATACGACGCCCATTCTTTTATAGATTTCCAAGTTTTTTCGTATGAACTTGGTTTTTCGACGAATTTTTCTTCATTTTTCTCCTGACAAATGACGCAAAGACTTGTATCTAGTGGTTCATCATCATTATTGGCGGCAACCTCCATAAATGAGCTCAAAAGAAAGTCCTTAAGACAAGAAATACCACTCTAAAACATCTGGAAGTCAAGCCAAGATGGCCGCCTTCTATTTTCATGTTAACAACTGCTGACCAGAGCCCAGTCTAACTTATAAACTTACAAATGGCTTAATTGAAAAACAAAATTTGTGGAAAATCATGCATTTGTGGGCATAGAGATTATAAATAACACTAGAGAGGACATCGAGGGTAAAATTTGGGAGCGCGGCTATTGGGGGGCAAATTCAAGTCCCGGATGTTCACTCATTCACGATGTCCCAGGCAAAAAAGTCATTTTAGACGAGTTTTTTTGATTTTTGAAATGCTTTTCCTCGTAAAAATATTGAAAATATCATTTAAGATTGTCTAAAACAATAAAAACAATTGAAAAAGTATTATTTTGCCCACAAAACCGGCAAAACGACCTCAACAACGACGAGGAAAGCATTTCATACAGATTTCTGCGCCTGGCCCTGCATCCGGGACTTGAATTTGCCCCCCAATAAACGCGTTCCCTTTTGTTACCAGTGAAAAAGATTACAATGCCTCCTCTAGTGTTATTTATAATCTCTATGTTTGTGGGCCGATAGTATATATTTTGATTCAAGTACATAAATGACACCAAAGTACATAAAACATTTTACATAGGTAAAAAAACTTTTTTACGGAACATCCTCAAAGCTGTCACTTGAGTCACGTAACTGGTGATTACTACTTTAAACGTTACATTGACTTGTCTGATACATTTTTTTATGTATTTTAGCTAATTAATTTTGAGCAATGTGTATTCAAATAAGCTGAAAGATAATGCAATTCAAATCCTAGCCTCGTTTCCATGCTGATAAAATACATCACCTTAATAAACCCCTCCCCCCCCCCTAAAAGCCGTCCTAGCAAAATTCAAACTTGCCGACAACATTTTTTGTGTTCAGTAGGGTCCAATTAACCTTTCAAGATTGGTCGCTTGCTTTCTTCAGAAAATTCCCACGGGACATTATTTTGTGACATTTGCTCCCTGACTAGTAGTGTTCCTTGGATTAATAAGGATGTCAGAACAGAGTTATTTGAAAGAGATTTTTTAAAGCGCAAAGCGATAAAAACGAATGAACAAAGTGACTGAAATAAGTACAAAGTCTTCTAGAAACTCAGCTAATATTGCCTTGCGTCAAGCAAAAAGTGAATACTATACAACAAAACTTCAAAATTCCAAAACTAATCCAAAACACGCTTGGCAAACAATTAATGATATTTTAGGACGAAACAACAGTCCAAGTATTATTCATGAAATTAAATATTCGGGAAAATCTGTCACTTCCAATGAAGAGTTAAAAGAGATTTTTAATGAATATTTCACAATATAGGTCCTAAGCTTGCCCAAACAATTGAGCATGACAGTGCTTGTAATTTTGAGGACATTTTACCAAACGTGAGTCCGTTAATGAATTACCTATCTCAAAATCTGTAGGTCTTGACAAAATCTCTTCAAATTGCAGCTCGATCCCGCTATTACACAACCTTTGACAAAAATTTTTAATAAAGCAATTGATTTAGGTCAGTTTCCTTTAGAATGGAAAGCTGCACGAGTAATTCCAATTTTTAAAAAGGGTCAGCGAACCATACTTGATAATTATAGGCCAATTTCAATTTTGCCAGTTGTTAGCAAACTAATGGAACGTATTTTATATAATCAATTATCCAAGTATTTGGAAAAAGAAAGTATTTTATCTGAGTATCAGTTTGGATTTAGGTCTCGTCATTCAACGACTACTACTTTAATAGATTGTTCAAATTAATGGTATGTCAACATTGGGCACTATAATTTGGTTGTTTTCCTTGATATTAAAAAAGCGTTTGATACTGTGAACCACGACATTCATTAAAGAAGCTTGAAATGTATGGTCTTGGAGATTTGGCACTTGCACTACTGCGTAGCTATTTAACAGATCGAACTCAAAAGTGCCAGCTCGAAGATATGCTTTCTAAACAAAGGAAAATAACTTGTGGCATCCCCCAAGGAAGTATGCTTGGCCCACTTCTCTTTACTCTATATATAATTTGATTATTGCTAAAACTGAGTACGTCTTAATTGGATCACGACATAGGATAAACAGTTTGGATATTCAACCATCAATCAATATTGATAAACAATGTGTTAAAAGAGTCAAACATTCCAAAGTGCTCGGGGCTCAAATTGACGAGCATTTAGCCTGGACTAAACACATTGAATTTATCGCTGGTAAAATATCATCCGGAATTGGCGCTATAAAAAAAGCAAAGGAATTTGTTGACCGAAACACTCTGGTTTTGATTTATAATGCTCTAGTTCAGCCACACTTTAATTACTGTTGTGAGGTTTGGGACGTATTAGGAAAAACACTTAGTGATCATTTTCAAAAACTGCAAGACAGGGCGGCTAGAATAGTTATGAATTTCAAAAATGAATCAGGACAATCCTTGTTAGCTCGTGATTCACTTGGTTAGATTAACTTTGAAGAACGCAGAGCACATACAAAAGCTAAACTTATGTATAAATCGATTAACAACTTAGCTCCTGAAAGATTAAGTAACCTTTTTCAAAATTCAAATACAATTTACGATCATGATTTAAGAGGGTCTTCAACTAGGCTTTGCCTACCAAGACCCACAACAGAATTTATGAAAAAAAGTTTTAGCTATAATGGGGCCTACGTCTGGAATCATATTCCGGAAAACATAAGAACTTCGGCATCATATAAGTCGTTTTGTCAAAAGCTTTCTTGCTCGACCTTTTCGTGTGGTAGTTGATATTAATATACGATGTATTTAACATGCAAAGTATTTAAGGGGGGGGGGGGGGGGTTGGGGTGTTAGGGATTAATTTTATGGTAGTGGGATTGGCGCACACCTCTTTTGGAAATCAGCAAATGTTGAAAAGATTGTTTGAATGTTGTTTCGGCAGATTTTTCTTGAGTGATGTGTTAAACCATAGGCCGCCCAAAAAGTGCGTGTAAAATTTGTCGCGAGCCGCAAGCGCCATTGGAAAGTCATTCTCACTGGTCATTGTACGCACTTACACGTTTACATGCACTTTTTGGGCGGCCTATGGTTAACCATGGTTTAATTTTTTGTTTTAATTTCAAAACATTCGAAAAGGCGCCATTTTGTGTTTAATTTTAGTACAGGAAAAGGGGCCACGATATTTTCGATCAGCGGGTAATTAGCACATGACTTGATATAATTTATAGTTACTCTGATTCGTGAAATACATGTAATTCGCTTCAATTTCCGTTTCTGATTTCTGTGAATGACTCAAACAACTGTGAAGCGCAAATTTCCAGACGCATCGATCATCGTTACACAGCCATGCCTATGCTCATACGTGAACGATCAATAATTAGGAGCCCTTCTGCTGGTACAATTAAAGCACGGTAGGCTCAATTTCTTTATCCTCGCCCAAAGTTTAATTTTGATAAACGTTCTCCAGTTTCTTTAAGCATTCTTGTTTTAAATTATATCAGTGCAAAGTATAAATTATTTTCCATCACCACTTTTTTGAAAATTATTGAACCCTTTTTTCATCAGCCTTCCCTCTAACGACCTACCGTCTTATACCACGCACCGAGGAACCTGTTCGTTAGATAATCCTCTTTTGACAGCGCCACGGGAATAAAATAAGGGAAGACATGTTACTTGAATAATGCTGTTTGGATATGACCACGGTGGACAAGGAAGGAACTGTTCATGTAATATTTATCTTCTTTGGTCTGTATGTTCCATTTTTGACAACCCTGATGATTTTTTATGGTGCGTGGAGTGCCAAAAGTTCGCAAAATCCAGAGATTATAAATTATATGGGAGCTAGTAGTTTCACTGAAGGGTAATTCCGATATTCGACGCGTTTAAATTCGTACAAAGTTGTAGCGTTTTTCGTATCGATTGAAAGGTTATTTGACAAGGCTAGTTCACTATATTTAAAGCTCCGTTTTAAAAAATTTGTTTTAGGTTTTGGCAATTTTAAATCTGTTTCCGAATCTCGCAGATCGTAACCTCTATAGCAAGACCACTTAGTCTACTCTCTAGGTTTTTCCGCAAACACTGTGTCGAAATCCCATTTAGGACCTTATACAGAAAGACACATTTTAGCTTTTTGGGCCTTACATCAAGTGAGTCCAATTGTAAGTTCTTTTTTTAATATCTTTGGATCTGACATCATATTTTGCTCTCGAGATTATTTTAGCAGCACGATTTTGTGAGTGTCTGCAGACTATCTTTTAATGTCTTGTCACATGTATCTCATAAAGGGAACAATAATCAAAGTATGTTGGATCAGGGATTTATATGTAATTTAAGAATACAGTCTTTAGGAAGAAAAGATTTAATTCTTCTAAGGACACCATGCCAGAACATTTTTTTTACATACATCTTCAATCTGAACGTCGCAATTCAGTCTCTCGTCAAGATAAATCCCTAAGCATTTTTTGGAGAAACTGGCAATACATTATTATATTACTGATTATTATTATTCATTGATTAGAACGTAAGTCTAATAGACTAATACCTTAAACTTTAAACTGAATATCTTGATCCTATAACCATAATTTTAGTCTTAGATGGATGAGATTGGAGTTTGTTGACAGTCAGCCAATTGGTAATATTTTCTAAATCTAAATTTACACCACCAACTATCTTCGCAGGATCATGTGATGATCCAAAAATTTGTGTATCTTCGGCATATAAACAAGGGAATATCGATTTCAGACGTGCAGTTTGGCAAATCATTTATATAAATTAAAAACAATAAGGGGCTCAATATTTATCCTTGAGAAACTCCGCGTATTGTTTTCCTCTTCTTAGAAAGAAAACCATTAATTTGGCATTGTTGATATCGATCTGTCATATATGACTGGAAACATTTAAGTTCAATTCAATTTGCGAAATCCCGTAAAATTTCAAATTGTCTAACAAGATATCGTGATCATGCAATGAGTCAAATGCCTTTTGTATGTCAAGAAAGACAACTACAGTTAATCCAGTATTATTTATGTTATTGAACTATACATCGCACATTTGATTCAGGACAAAAAGAGTAGAATAAGCCGGCCGAAAACCGGACTGAAATCCAGATATTAGATTATTTTTATTTATATAATATATTCAGAGGCGGATCTAGCGTAAGTCAAAATAAATTACCACAGCTCATTCTAGGATATATTTACATTTTAAAATACCTTCAAAGCAACTTCATTGGTTAGATTTTATTCTTTTGAAATTCATAACCTATGACATTGTTATAAAGTTATTTTGAATCTAAAATTGAGCTGCTATAATTTATTTTGACTTACCCTGGATCCGCGACTGAATATATTCAGATATATCCGCGACTGAATATATACAGAAGGTTTATGCAATGTCAGCATGACAATGAAATGTGTTAAAAACTGTGACCATTATTCCCATCCCATATCTTTGCATGAAACTTATTTCCCCTCCTAGGAACCCTATAGTGCATTGCAGTGCATTGTGTCAGAAAACTATTAATAATAGATTTACACCGATTGCCATGCTACAAGGGTCAATTTGGTTATCTAGAAAATGCGGGTACCGGATAGCGGGTACCGGGTATGGAAAACGCGGGTAGTCATGGAAAACGCGGGTAGTCATGGAAAACGCGGGTATGGAAAACGCGGGTATGGAAAACGCGGGTAATCATGGAAAACGCGAGTAGTCATGGAAAACGCGGGTAATAATGGAAAACGCGGGTAAAGCGAGTTTTCTTTAATGAACACAACTTCTTAACATAATATAATTATCAATTATTTCTATAACTTTTCCTGAAATGCATATAACTTCTCAACTTCAAAGTGAATCAAGGAGCAATCAGCATCCAGTCTTTCAGCCAACACCAAGACAGGAACTGAATATGTTTTCAGATCAGCTACATCCAAATGGTAGTCATGGTTTTGTCCAGGCATCAGGACCTGGACAACCATGTTCTCGAATTGTCGAATATGTTCCAGCATTTACCACACCAACATCATTCACCCACTTGTCAGAAGCTTCTTATGGCCCACATTTCCCAGCTCAGCACAGACCGTCATATCCCTCTCCTTATCCAAACTCATTTATCGTTTACCTCCTTGGCTTGGATGTTACGGAACACTATTCATATTATCTGAAATAGTTTTTTATATGTTTATAAGATGGGATTTGATTTTGCAGGTCAAGACAATGTATCAATGACCGCAGTAACTTTACATTTAAGAACATTTTGTATTCGTTGTGTTTATCGTAAAGTTTATACGACATAAAACTGTTTATTGCGCATAGAAAGATCTCAATGGCACCTGAATTCTGAAAAATCTTAACAGTGACTTCTTGATTTAACGTTTCGCTCACTAGATCTTTGACATTTTATCGTTTGAAACCTCGTCTTAGGTATAAATGAAAGACGTTTTTCATTTAGGACAATGAACTTTTTTGTGTCAAATACTTATATGCATTTCAGGAAAAGTTATAGAAATAATGTTAATTGATAATTATATTATGTTAAGAAGTTGTGTTCATTAAAGAAAACTCGCTTATACCCGCGTTTTCCATTATTACCAGCGTTTTCCATGACTACCCGCGTTTTCCATGATTACCCGCGTTTTCCATACCCGCGTTTTCCATGACTACCCGCGTTTTCTATACCCGGTACCCGGTACCCGCTATCCGGTACCCGCGTTTTCTAGATAACCGGTCAATTTTGTTTTAAACATATTAATAAAATCTTATATAAACACCTCGGGACAAGGAAAGTGATGTTAATTTGATTACGTTACGATTCGTAAACATGTATGAAATAAAAAAAACATTGAAGACTGTTAACATTGTCAAATTAAGGAATACTTAATTACATAGCAGGAACATATTGGCAGTAATTAATTAAGTATTTAAAATCTAGGCAATAAAATTTCAATAATACTAGGGCTGTCAGCCTAACTGTATATTTGGTCATGGCTTTATAGGATACCCTAAAGGTCGAAATGTCGAGAGAGCACTGGCATGGGTTTCTCACTCACTGGGACTGTATCTACTTCACCAAATTTAGCTAAAGCGCGAGCCCGCAGGGCGAGTAATCATTGTCGCGCTACGCGCTCCCTCTTTAGCTAAATTTGGTGAAGTAGATACAGTTCCAGTGAGTGAGAAACCCAGTGCTCTCTCGATCGACATTTCGACCTTTAGGGTATCCTATAAAGCCATGACCCGGTATAATTGGGGTTGTATGAGTGAACGAAGGGAGAAGTATATCAGAAAACAAACAGCATGGCTAATTACTTATTTGTGCTTCGGATCACACTTAGATACCCCCCAAAGTAAGCAAAATAACCACCACTGCCCCCCCCCCAAGGTGTTGTCCCATGACCCTCCAGTGCCTTTTTAACACTAAGACTCTGACATTGGCCTCTAAGCGTGCTCGCCACCCTGGGAGATCATACTGGTAGGGACTATATTTCCCCCTTCGTTCACTCAAATAACCCCAATTATACCGTCAAGCTTACAGCCCTTGTAAAATTGAATTATATGTAATGAACTCCAGTCGAAATATATGAGAAAACAAGAGGGAGATTTTAACAACACAACGGATACGCGAAGGGGAAATACTTAATGTCTTCCCCACATAAATACATGTAGTTGCATTATAGCAGACACAAAAGCAATAACAAGCAAATAACGACCATGAGTTCGAAAGTACTGCATGCCTATGGGGCGCCAAATGTCTTTTTATTATTTAGCTCAATATCATTACTTTTTATCATTATTTAATAAATAACCACTTTTAAATCACGCTCAAATTTAGTTATTTAATAAATAACCACTTTTAAATGCACGCTCAAATTTGGTTATTTAATAAATAACCACTTTTAAATCATGCTCAAGTTTGATTATTTAATAAATAACCACTTTTATATCACGCTAAAATTTGGTTATTTAATAAATAACCAAATAATTTTCGGACACTCGGCGCGCATATCATAATCTAAAAAACGCAGCCTCCCCTGGAGAGGCTAAAATTTGCAAACGTCCACTTCCGGCCATGCAAACGAAATCGAAAGAAGGCGCGCGAAATGTATTTGTTAGTTTCGGTTAACTCAGATACTGTATAAATTGTTGCGGTCAAACGATAACATTTATATATGGCGGAGAATTCAGACAACGCTATGGCAAGAAGGCTAACAGACGCAATTGGAAGATCCATCGCAGAAACCTTAAATGCGGGAGAGGTAAATAAATCGCTCAAATCAAATCAAATGTAAATTTGGTCTTGAATTAATGAATATTATATTAGGCTACGAGGCCCACGATCCTGCTCATCTCAATGTTAAATTAAATTATGTTGCTGTTTCGACTATTGCAGTACTCATTTGAAGCTCAAAACATCCTGGCATTTTTTGTGATTAGGTCGCTAAAAGTGCAATGTATTTGATACTTAAATATAAACAAGTTCAAGTACTGATGAATACACATGAGTGTTCCTTTTGTTCTTACCTATGGCCACTGCACATTTGTGTACGTTTGGCCCATATGGTTAGCCGAGTTATCCAAAAAGATTCTTAAGGAATTGTTTATATGATCTCGGGGACCCTACCCTCTGGCTACAATAGGAGAGACAAAATTTCATTCATAATATAACCTTCATTTATATAAATGGTTTGTCTCAACTGTTAGGGACAGCAGTGGCAGATCCAGCACTGGAGCACTAATTTGCATCACAAAAGAAACTGCTCAACATAGACCACTTTGTTTTGTAATGCAAATTGGTGCTACGGTGCTGGATCTGCCACAGGACAGTCTGGCTAGTTTTTCCACAATATTGTATTAAGACATGTGGTGAAGTTGTCATGGGCTATGGTGGACCTAGTACTCCCCCCCATAAACTCAGAATAAAATTGTCTCATTGGTAGATGTCCATAGTATTAGAGGTCATATAAACAACAGAGCCAAAGAAGGAGCTAACCGTCAGATCGGCTATATTTTCCTGAACTTATGTTCATACACTTGGTGCATGCATTAAAGTGACAATAATTTTGATAGTAGAATTGTGTAGCTTTTTGGGTTGCAGTAATTTTAACCTGTATGTGCTTCTCCTTTTTTGTTTCCATCAGACATCTGCAGCAACCCAGCCACAGCAAACACCAACTAGCAGTACTAATGCTGGAATTTCTAATGCTATGCCAGTGCAAGTGAGTTCAAGTTTTTGCAGCTGGAACTTGCAAACTGAGGCCACTTTTGCATATTTTGGATTTTTTATTTACTAAGAATGCACTCCAAAAATACACTCTCACTTGGTTCATAACTAGAAGTAGTTTGTAGAACAGAATAACATGCTGCATGGGGATTAGTTCGGCTTCATTTGAAAACATTAAAGAGGCAGTAAAGTCCATTCTGTGCATTTTTTCTGAGCATAACAAAGTTTGTATTTATATATTTATATAAATGAAGGTTGTCTTATAAATATAAATGAATATAAATGAATGAAATTTTCTTATATATATAAATGAATGAAATTTTGTCTCTCCTATTGTAGCCAGAGGGTAGGGTCCCCGAGATCATATAAACAGCACCTTAAGAATCTTTTTGGATAACTCGGCTAACCATATGGGCCAAACGTACACAAATGTGCAGTGGCCATAGGTAAGAACAAAAGGAACACTCATGTGTATTCATCAGTACTTGAACTTGTTTATATTTAAGTATCAAATACATTGCACTTTTAGCGACCTAATCACAAAAAATGCCAGGATGTTCTGAGCTTCAAATGAGTACTGCAATAGTCGAAACAGCAACATAATTTAATTTAACATTGAGATGAGTAGGATTAACATTGAGATGAGTAGGGCCTCGTAGCCTTAATATAATATTCATTAATTCAAGACCAAATTTACATTTGATTTGATTTGAGCGATTTATTTACCTCTCCCGCATTTAAGGTTTCTGCGATGGCTCTTCCAATTGCGTCTGTTAGCCTTCTTGCCATAGCGTTGTCTGAATTCTCCGCCATATATAAATGTTATCGTTTGACCGCAACAATTTATACAGTATCTGAGTAAACCGAAACCACACATATACATTTCGCGCGCCTTCTTTCGATTTCGTTTGCATGGCCGGAAGTGGACGTTTGCAAATTTTAGCCTCTCCAGGGGACGCTGCGTTTTTTAGATTATGATATGCGCGCCGAGTGTCCGAAAATTATTTGGTTATTTATTAAATAACCAAATTTTAGCGTGATGTAAAAGTGGTTATTTATTAAATAACCAAACTTGAGCATGATTTAAAAGTGGTTATTTATTAAATAACCAAATTTGAGCGTGATTTAAAAGTGGTTATTTATTAAATAATGATAAAAAGTAATGATATTGAGCTAAATAATAAAAAGACATTTGGCGCCCCATACATGCCCAAAACTTACGGAAAACACTAGTCTATAATAGAACTGCTGAAAAGTATTTGAATTCGTCAATTCGAACAATCGGCCATGTTCAAATTTTTTTGCAATGGCACGGAAGCATTAGCCGCTGCTGACGTAGCTGCTCCTCTGACAGAATGTGACTGGAAGACGAATTGGCTGTGCCGCAAACTCGTATTAATTATCTGAAAGATAGTTTCAGTTACAGTGGAGCTGTACTTTGGAATTCCCTCCCATATGAGGTACGGCAAGCTAATACCATAAGACAATTTAAGACGTACTGTAGCAAATCTTTTCGATAATTATAAATTTTAATTGTAGATCAGTCACGGCACTCATGAAAACCAAGTACTCTTACGTGTATTAGCTTAATTAGTATTGTATTTCATATTTATATTGTATTTCTGGGGCCGGTTGTATCAAAGGCGTTTAGCTTAAACGTCGGATAAGTCAAAAATATAAAACAAGTTTGCATGCTGTATAAACAAACCAGCCAAAGTTATTTGATCTGAGACTGAGAACAATTATGTATAAAACTAAATATTTATTCTATGAAACTCATAATATCGGTTCTATACCAGGTGGAAAAGTGATTTTTAAATTTCACTTATCCACCGTTTAAGCTAAACGCCTTTGATACAACCGGCCCCTGTTTTGTAATCTATGTAAATCCTGATGAGTCTACCGTGCTTAAATAAAGTTCAGTTCAGTTCAGATGTGTCAATTCCAGCCTCCTTCAAAAGGAAACGGACCCAGCGACCACCAGTGGCAGTGGTCACTGCACGATGAGGTTTAATATGCGTGATAAAGAGAATATTTGGTTTTTTCGCAGACAGATTTCGGAAGCGCTTTGTGGTCGAAATATAAGAATTAAGGCAGTCCACTGGGCACAAAACCAGGATTGTTGGGAAACGAGAGAAGACAGCTGTTAACCTCCGAGCTGTTACCGTTTCGTCAGGACGGGATGTCTTAGTTGGTGCAGTCAAGGTGAAAACAGTGCCCTCTGGAGCCAGTCGGAGTTGCTTGATATCCAGCCCATTCTTTTTATATATTCCGTTAAATTATCTGGCCGACATCTAGGGGGCGATTGTTAAGAATGCCCTTCATGAGGTTAAAGAACATAGTGTATCCGTCAATTTTATATGCTGAAACAAGTATTTAATAGCTAAGTTATCTGCAGGCGATCTATTATCTTAAGATAGTTTGACATCAAAGTTTGATTAATGCAATTTGTCTCCTTTTGATAATTTTGGCAAAAGTATAAAACATCAAAACGACTTTCATATTGGCGGGCATTTTGAAAAGATGCCAACTAATAACGTGGGCGGCGCTAAAACTATTAGTTACAAAAAATTAGTTATTGACTTATTGGCAGTGAAATTACAGTTGTGCGTGCTACTAACAAAATTTTCTAATATTTATTTAAAAGTTTCGCTGGAACTGATTATTAGAAACTTTTGTTTATTGTAACTGGTACAACAGTAATTTTCACGGCCAATTACTAATTGTTAGTTTGGTCATCGTAACTAATAGTTTTATCCCGCCCATGCGACTGGTGGTACTGGTCAGGCAACCAATCAAAATGCCCGAAAACCATTTTTACTGGAGCAATTATAATACTAAAGACTGTAGGGCTAGTCTGACTGATATGCATGAATTGCATTTAATTTATAATATAGCATTTGTAAATTCTGAACGCTGATTGGCTAAGAGCCGTGTTGATATAACTCTATGTCAACACGGAAATTTCCCGTCATTCTTCTGTTAAAGTTCTCTGTGTTATATTATAAAAGAAATATAAAACATTTTTTCCGTATTGATATACAGTTATATCAACACTCGTGAAAATTGGAAAAACTCGAAATTGTGTGAAAACACTCCGCCCTGCGGGCGTCGTGTTTCCACACAATTTCTCGTTTTTCCAATTTCCACTCGTGTTGATATAACTGTATATGAACACGGAAAATGTCTTATATTTCTTAAATATCATGGATTGATACATTATGCATGGTTGCATGCCATTGTTAAGTATCGAAATAATGAGTTAGTAATGGACAAACTCTGATGTTCTTCAGTTCCTGCAGTCGAGGATTAAATATCGACAGAAAAAATGTAAGTTATCGGAAGTACTATAATTTTATTGATACAGTTTGTATATTCACTTGAATGTATTATTCATTTTGAATATCAGAAACATAAATCAATTTTTACTGCCCATAAACTGATAAACATTGCTACATTAGATAGTTTATTTGAAAGTAATTTTGTAATTTTTGTTTAAATTCTCACATTTAATGAAAATTAGATCCTCTAGTTCATCGGAAACGACCCTTTCACGCATTATTTATTTCTGATAGCCCTGAGCCAAGAGCCTTGGCTGTCAATGCCTGCCATCAATGTTCAGAAAGATTTGAAGTTGGGGCTGTTGGGGCTGTTACTGTAATATATCTGTGAAATACGCACCACATTCGACGCGATATTCGACAGGAGACTCAAAACGGCATTCAAAAACGGTATCCGCTGATTTCAATCGCTCATAAGTATACCAACAGACATGATCATTATTTATCTTTCTGATAAACCAGAAAATAACTAAAACACCTACTTTTTACCATCCAATAATAATACTCATATTTAATATCTAAATCAGCAGCAAAATTATCTTTCAAAATGGTTCATATACCATGTGCCAAAAATGCTGTACAATACTAGAAGTGATTAGACAAACCTGCTTTGATGTCATCTTATATAAAGTGGTATTGTACAAGATTTCTTGAAATTTTAATATGTTACTCAATTTTATATTTCCTTTCCAACGGTTGCAGTTTCGTAGGTGATGCAGGCCATTAGCAAAAGAAAAAATGACTATATCTGTTAGTATCACTGATGTTGGTATACTTTTGAGCGATTGAAATGAGCGCATACCGTTTTTGAATGGATGTTAAATCTCGTGTCGAATGCTGTGTCGAATGTCGTGCGTACTTCACAGTAGTTAACGAAGACGGAAACAAACTTAGAATGTCGATGATTTGATGTACTATTGCGAGAAATTAGTGAGGAAGCTCGATCGAAATTTCATACTTCTTGTGAAAGAACTACAACGTCGTGGCTAGAACGTCGCGTATTTCTGCAATACAATCACGAATTGTTTGAATTATATGATTATGTACTGTTGTTGCTTGACCAACATTGAGTTTGCTAAAGCTAAAGCTTACCCTAGTTTTACACATAGAAAATAAGACTGTTGTGCTGCATCATGAAAGAAGAATAGACCATCACTTATTTACTCAATACATCGAAGTCATCTGGTCTCCCAGTGAATTTGTTCCCCTTTACAGACCTGTCTAGGTTGCAAAATTAAAATGCGTGACACTCCCCCCTATGAACTTCAAAATCCGCTTTAAATCTACTTTAACAAGATTTTAAAAATTTATTTTGTGTGCGTGAAAGAATATTGTGGAAAAAAGTGCGTGACAATCACGCCAAATGCGTGGCACTTGACATGTCTGCCTTTAATATGATATGTAATCCTCCCCCCCCCCCCAACCCTGGTGCAATTAGGTTGTTCAAAGTTAATAAGTTAGAACTTACCCTGGATAAAAGTTTAACCAATTCTTGGTCTCAGTCTGTATTTCTACACCTACCAAAACTACCAGTGATCCAGACAAGATTTCAGAGGAAATATTTCCCCTGCTGGCATATATGGATCCTCTAGAGAGCCCATATTTGCAAGATTTGGACTAATAATGGTCTATATTCACCATTGAATTGGGATCCTGCTTAGAAGTTCGACCTTACATATTTTATCATTGATTGTATCATATTGTATTAATTAAAAGAGTTTTAAATTAGCACAAATTTCATCTGCTTTATTTAACTCAAGATTAGAGACTCGAGATTACAGTGCTGGGATAACAGCGTAATTTATATATGATACACCGACCATAGTACTATGTGCAGTAAGCATGCAGACAGAAACAACTCCATCCCAAATCAGCCAATCCCATTGAAGTGAAAGATATCGACATTACATATCTACTTATTGTTAGATACACATTACATACACTGTAGGATAATACCTAATTGATTAAATAAAATCTTCCTTAGGTGAATTTCAAGGGATCAACTGATAGGGGTGCCAGGTGGGGTGAATAGGCTCGGCCTGATCTGCAGTGGCGTAGCCAGGGTCATTGTTTGGGGGGGGCAAGTACCGAGCGGCGAAGGCATTCAAGGGGGTCTGCCCCCAACTTCTACATGGATTTAGACTTTTGGAATGGTCTTGAACTCAATTGGGGGGGACGATTGCCCCCCTTCGCCCCCCTTAACTACGCCACTGCTGATCTGCTAAAAATGTTTAGCAAATCTGAAATATTTGGGATAAAAGTCTGGATCTATGAAGATCCCAAAATACCCACAATTTCCATGCCTTAACAAGAAATTCCAACGTGTCCCTTCCTGCCCTATCTGAGCAAAATCCATATCCTTGAGAAAACAAAGTAAATTCACAATCTGATACAGTATAGATGCTAAATCTGTAATATCCGGTATATTTTTGGGATCCGCAAATCCAGCAAAAAATTATTGATCCGAAATCCAAACTATTGGCTTAAATCTGCTGATCTGTGAGCCCATACCCCCCCCCCCTACATATGTGTGAAAGAGGATATGAATCTGCTAACTGATATTAGTAGAATCATACTAGTATACAATTGCAAATGCTGTAATTTGATTGGTTACTCTACTAGCTATCTATTCCTCGATAGATAGCAAGTAGCGAAACAATCATCTTCCTATAGAGATTTCTTCCTATAGAGACTTGATTTTGCTGCCATCAAATGTGATTTCTTCCATCTCTGTGAAGCTGAGTCCTTTCAAAGGTTGATACATATTGAAAGAATAAGATCTACAGTCTGTCTAAAGGGCTGTTCAAACGAGGCCAACATGTTGGTCCAATATCACCCAACATTGTTGGATGCAACATGTTGGCCTCGTTTGAACACCATGTTGGAAGATGTTAGCTTAATTAGTTAATTTTAAACTTGCTTAAAATTTCGTCCAACATCATGCAACATTGTTGCGCCAACAATGTTGCATGATGTTGGCTTCGTTTGAACAGGCTTTAAAGGAGCATGATATAGATCTGTAAACAAACTGTAAAATTATATGGAATGTGAAGTTGCTTTTTGAGACACATGAATTGTGAAACTTTTTTCACAACTTTATATCATTCTATTTCTATCTGTACCCGAATTAAAATTAACGAGCCACAATGCATAAATTTTAATATATAATATGTAACGGCTGTCCAGTTATTTCTATAGTTCAGTTAAGGTCCTGCCTTATTAACACTCGATCGCGGGTTTCTTGGCATGCTTTTAGGGAAAAATGTTTTTGTGTAGTGCGAAATGCCAACTGTTTTAGGTATATCGAATATTTGTGGTAGTTTTGTAGAAGACATTTCGTTTACGTCAAGTTTTTCAACCACTTGTGAATAATACATTGTTTTAACTATACCGAAATGTTGTTGCGAGTTAATTCATTGTCTGCGTCTCAGGATAAGGGAAATTCTTGTCAGTATTAAGTATTTTGTTACATTTGTTACTATTAATTTATTTAGGATTTCGTGCATTACCTCGACCATCCTCATAACCTGTACCCTCAATTGAACAAGACAAAGAGTTTTTAAATACCATTAACAAAAAGATGACAGAAGACCAGACGAATTGCTGTCCTTCAACTTCGCAATCCTTTTCCGTGAATTTACTTCTTAAGATTGTAGTTATTATCGCTGTATTGTACTTATTAGTCAGTTTTCAATTTGGAATCCTTGGAATGAGTAAATCTTCTCATCCGCAACCAGTTATAAGACATGTGAAAAACTTGATTACAACGTTGTCTACGGAACGTCCAGCGAAGTTGAGTACAACGTTGTCTACGAAACGACCAACGCAATTGAGTACAACGGGGTCTACTAAATCAAATACGAAATGGACAACGACGAAATCAATGAATCAGGATTTGACAGCTGGTAATTTTAAGAGAAAGGTGATCATTTTTATCGGTATCTTCACCGCACCGAAGTGGATGATTCGAAGGAATGCAATAAGAAGAAGTTGGTTAAAACGATGTAAAGAAAAAGGAATACCATGCTTGTTTTTCACAGATGGTCAAGATATGCATGGTAAGAAATTAGAAGAAAAAATCTACGTGCCGTTAAAGCAAGAGCAGTCACTTCACGGAGATATGATTCTAGCTGAAAGTCCAGGTGGTATCAACTTTGCTCTACGTTACCTATGGATGTTAAATTGGGCAAATGCGCGGTATCAATTTGAGTATTTCTTACGCGTCGACGATGATTATTTTGTGTGCATAGATAGACTTATATCTGAATTGCCGCATCGATCGAAAGAGAAATTGTATTGGGGCCATGTGCATTGTTCACCACCAGGTTTGTTTGCATTGTAAAGCGTTATATATAGTTGTGACTAGTTCTATGCAGACTCGAATTTATCGGAGTAGTGCCTGGCATCTAAGAACAGGAAAAATTTAACATCATTTGCTTTGCTAATGACCTAATTGACCAATAAGGAGTTAAAAAGTTGCTAATCCACCATTACGCCCGGGGCTTAGGGACCAGGATTCCAATTGGCTAGAGCTTAATGGCTCAAAAAGGAATGCCTAATTATATTCAATCTACGTTTCAAACACCCTCAAACAAAAATCATCAACAAATATGTAATCATAATAAAGTACTGGCTACCCTAGTCCATTCATATAACAGAAAAAAAATATGTATAGTTATTACAGCTAGCTAAATTGTATCTTATTTTGATGTATAATTATGTATATTACAATAAGATTTTAACTGAATACTTACTGAGATATTGCAATTTTAAATCGAGCAAGTATTTTTGAGAACGCTGTTAAGAATTTGGAGAAAATGGCTCTTTAGAATTAATTTTTCATTGATGTTGATAAAAAAGCAGAGAAATTTCATTTAATTTCGTTTTCTAAGTGTTGTTATTTCTTTCAACTAATGCTAGGGTGTAGCTTTCATTTGGTAGAAATCGAACACCAACAAAACCCAAACGAAACACTACTAGGTAGACAGGTGCGCAGATAAATCAAACACGATAGAAGAATTTCTGGCAAGATTTAATATAAATCAACAATACATAGACTCGACGAAACTTGTAGTTGAGTTGATAACAGTTCAATTAGATGATTGTTTGGATGAATTCAAGTTGTTCAAATCGTTCAAGATCATGCTAGACCGTACAAGATCGGTTCGAATTTGGTTTGCAGACGCACCAATTTAACTTTAGACTTTAGCGTAGATACAGCTTCTTCTTTTAAGCGTTCGCGTCGATGACTTGTTGCAGAATGAATTTTACGGACTAAGTTAGCTGTTTTTGCGCAAACACGCACCGGAATTTGACATAATCGAAAAATCAATGGTTTTCGCAACGGACATAGCGCGGCTAGGCTAAGCAACCGCATTACGCATTTGGCTGGATGAAACGTGCTTCTAGTCGTGGGAAATTTACTTGTTTACCTAGGGTAATGACAACGACCTTCAGGGACCTGTATAGGAAATAGAGGGAGGCTCGAATTGAAAGGGAGGCCGAAATGGCTTGCCCACCCTGAAAAATATTTAAATTTAAAAAATTGCCGCCACATTTTGACTTTAAAGATGGTGGCAAACGCATCCTCCAGATTTTGCAAAGCTTAGTAGCCTCACTCTAGAAATATCATTTGGTGGAAATTAAAAACGCTCCGATGACAACGACACAAAACTAGTTATCCTGAAAATACATGTATAAAGAAGGGCCTTTTCTGGTGCAGAAAGGGTTTGAAAGAGTCATAAAAGTACAACTTTTTAGTATCACACGGTGGTTCTATAATATAAATCGTCTTGTATAATTAACTGTTCATTTTAATATTTTGCAATTGTCAGGTGGAATAAGAGTTGACGAAGGCTTCGTGATTGTGAGTAATGATCTTGCACAGACGTTTCTGCGTGAGCAAAACAGAACACTCATGTGTCACCCGTATGGCGACCAGGCAATGATAATGTGGATTAACAATATTCCGGGGGTGACGTACTTCGGAGACCGCAGAGTCCATCATGATGTAGCTAATAAAGATCAAATTCTAACTGATCACGGGGACATCTGTGAGCAATTTATGGCAATACACGGAAGTTATCCGGTAGAGATTGAGAGATTTTGGAAACATGAATTGAATACAAAGACAAAAACCCACTACACCGTACCTCCTGTTACTTATCCTTGTGGCACGAAGGATAAGACATTCAACTATAGAAGCTTTGGAGGAATGTATAATGCCGTGCCCAGGCCTTGTAGAGAAATGCCTGTTTGGGCAATAGGAGCATTTTATGGGGGTAGATCTAGACCTGGGGCGTATGATACATTTGGGCGATAAGTCAAACAAAACATTACATTCACGTCATATTTCTAAAAGGATGAACATTTGAACTCTTCCGAATTTGATTTCATCTTCGGATGAGAAATGATGTTACAGGCTTGAAAGTGAAATGTTGTCCAAAGTCGTAGAATTTTCTTAGATGTTTTGTCATTGGCGGTTGGAGATGAAGATTGAATTCGCTAAGATAAATAATTTAATGTATTTTATACATATATATATAATTTTAGGTATAATTATTATTTAGGGATATTTATTTTAACATAACAGAAGTCAACTTTCGTCTGGTTGTATAACATATATTTTGTGGCTTTTTTAAAGCTTGAATTACATACAAACTTCATTTGGTACCTCTTAGACAATCAAACGGATCGACCTAAAACGGAGCTAAAGTTGCTGACGCGACACCTATGATATGCCCTAACACGCTTTACTTTGAAACGCTTTACATTTGAACTATGGCACTTAGCACGAATTGACCTAGAATGCTAGCATATGTACTTGACATAATGCGGCAGCCAAAAAATATTCTAAAATATTCAGTTGCGGCGCTTGAGGTGGGGAAAGGGAGTGGTATTTGCCCCTAAATTTGTGTCCTGCTCCCAAATATTCCCCTCCCAAGATCGTTACAACGTTTCACAATTTCTGTGAGTTTCATTAAAATTATGGCCTATCTATTGACTGTCATTAGTATCTAAAACAATCTTGCCCCCACAAAACATTCCTTTGCCCTCCAATTGCCCCCCCCATTCAGTTTAATTTAGGAAACACTACTGTATTAGCATAATTAAAATAGCTTAGTGTGATTGGTCAATTGAGATCATTATTGACTCTCGTGTTGTTGTTGAGTTAAGGCGCTTTGAAAGAACTTTAAAGGGAAATGGCAACAAAAAATTTTATCATCTTATTTGAAAGAGACTACAAAACAATATATAGAAGTCTACTACAGAATTTTTATATCTGCCTTATTTGGTGAGATATTTTGACTTGAAATCTTTAGTTGTCCGCCATCTTGGATACTTGTAGATATACATGATACGTCACAACTGGGGTCACGCAATTTTTTTTTCTTACGACACAATGATTAATCCTCTCCATTAACCACACACATGGTAAGTGTTTCGCATTTCAGCACGGACTGAAAAGGTTTTAAACAATATTTGATTGTTTGTAGGTATTTAGGAGAAGCTTTGAATGGCTTATCTCTGTTGTGACGTCACCAAAACATTGTTAATGAGGTTAAAAATTAATCCAAGATGGCGGACAGTTCGCTTATTCTGGTGACAATATCTCCCAAAGTAAAACAGATATAAAAATGTTGTAAAAGACTTCTATATATTACTTTTAGAGTCTTTTTCAAATGAGTACTTTACACACTAGTTTATTGATATAAATTGTATTGTTTTTGCGTTTGTATAAAGAAATAAAGAGAAATATTAGTAGAAAGATCGAAGGATTGAAGGAAAGATATGACATATATCAAATTCTGATATGAAACTTTATAACAGTTGTAAAATTACAGCAAAAAATATAATTAGATGCCTCATTATCTCTAAGGAAAGACCTCAAAAGCTGTTTGTACTATTCGTTCCATGTCGATCATGACTGGTTCTCTCTTTTGCACAGCTGTCAAACAGGGTTGCCAGATCACTGCATTTTTGAGGCCAAATCTTCAACAATGCTCTTTGTTTTTCTTTGTTTTTGCCTTTTGTTTTCTTTGTTTACTTGACTACACTAATGACGATTTGGCCTCAAAAATGCAGTGATCTGGCAACCCTGCTGTCAAACAGTCCATGCATGCTTTGCGGTCTCGATTTTGAAATAGTAATTGCCATAGCGTCACCATGACCACCTGCTCAGTGCATAATAACAAAATGCACGCGAATTTGTATAGGTAATCATGCGATGGCGAGTACAATTTGGGATTAATAGTACGAGTGATGTACGAGCATCATTGCATGATTATTTGCTTATTATTAGCATGACAAAATTGCATCCACCAGGCCCTCCCGACATGACAAATGTTTGGAGCGAATCACGTAAGTTCAACCACGCGTAAACAAGTTACATAAAAATATACAATCAGATGTGTTAGCATTGTTTATTTCAACAATTCAACAAAAATAAGGACAGTGTGTACAAATTAATGCTTCTAGGGCAATTGAATTTGTATGCAAATCATTAGTTGTACTGCCGTACAATTAATAAATAATTGTACTATTCTCAACCAATCAGCATACATGCAGTAATTTTGTCATGCTAAGTCATAACTTTGTATCACATGAAGCTGGCTTATTCCTTTATACACGTTTATGAGATGCTATTGAAATGGTCACAGTCAGTCACTCACCAGCATGTCTTGCGTCTTGAATTGGATTCACTGTGATGCCCTTTTGATCGTTTCCAGTGATGCCAATTCTTTCGGTTACACTGCATGGTAGTACTGACTCTTAATTGTGTTGAAGTTCAGGAAATCAAGAAAATTTGAAAGATTTAAAAACGATCTTGTTCTGATAATCTACTAAAAGACTAGAAATTGTCCAAATTAATTAGTAATGTACATAACTAAACATCATGATAACAAGCTGAAATAATTTCGCGAATGTATGTATACTCGGGATTTTACGGATGCGTTTTAGTTTTGATCTACTGTTGTTTTTCGTTGTTTCGCAAAATGCGCAAATCATGGCAGGAAATTATGAACATAATTAAAGATATTAACCGCATCATATGTTTAAATATGACTCGATGTGCAGACATAATATATATATTGATGGTGAGATCCCCCAATGATTACATGGACTTGTCGTCATCTGACATTTTAGGAAAACATGTATGGTAAAATTTGCGCGACACGCATGGGAAGTTTACCTATGAAATAGACGAATCGACATAAATACACAATGCTTGTTTTTTTAGTCAAATGAGTTATAAGTAAACGAAACGAGTCAGTTGTGTAGTATTATAAAAAGCTATTAACCTTTAGCAATTTTGTACATATTTTTAAACGTTTACATTATTTGTGATGCGCAATGAGACCATTGAGTATTAGAATCGGATTGGAATTAGAGAGTTAACCAGCCATAGGCAGCGTAGTGTTGGCCTGGGGCCGGTTGTTCGAAACCCGTTTAGCGTAAACGGTGGATAAGTCAAAATTAAATAACATGTACGCTCTTACCTCACTCGTTAAACAGCTAACCTAAACACTTTGCAGTTAATATGTAGTTGCAAGCATAATCATTGCATTAAGGCTCAAAACTTTTAGTTTGGTTGTTGAATGAATCTATAAACTTGGTTTCTATTTTGAGACCACCGTTGAAGCTAAACGGGCTTCGAACAACCGGCCCCAGAAGACGGACCTAAGAGTATCTCTGCGTGTGTTTACAACCTCCTTGTTTAATCCAGAGTTATATTTTAACTCTTTAGAGAAGAGTCTCAAGAATTTTAATAGAAAGTTGTGCATGCATGATCGTCAATAAAGCGTCAAGCTTGATTTTTCCCTTTCAAAATGAAATTTATCCTATATTTTGACATTTCCTAGATGCGTTGCATATAATTTGGAAAATTAAGACTAGCAAAAAATCTGAAATAGCTGGTGACCACGCTGGTAATCTATTTTTTCTCCATATTTTACTAAAACGAAATTCAGGTATATGGCATGCAGAAAGTCGAGTGGCATGACATGGTACAATATGCTGCATAGACACTTTTATGGCGTACACTGAGCTGCTGTTCCTGTGCCAATGGGTAAGTTTCTTCTTGTCACCGTACGTAGTACGTGAGACACAAAAAGTCATTTTGACTCTATGATCAACCCTGAATCATTTCATTATTGAAATCCCTGCCGAAAATATTACTCTAACACCTATATATACAAGTAAAAAAAGATAAAAAAAAGTTTGATGAAATTTGAAAATAAAAAAAAACCTCGGATGTGATTCGAACCCCTGCCAAATCAATTAGAAATCGTACGCCAAGACGACTGAGCAAACAACGAGCTTGCTGCAAACCGTTGAAACAATTTGTATTTATAATACAACTTCGTCTAAATGAGCCAGAGCAGGCTGGGAGCGAGATCAATGAGGTGCTCGGCCATCTTGGAGGTGTCCGACCGTCTACGGAATCGAAATAAGCGACGCCGCACACCAGAAGACTTTCCTGTATTAGTCGGGGAGGAAGAGGTACAAAAATATATGTTTACTTACCATAACGAGGGACAATTTCATTTTTTCATATAAACATATTGTACCTTTGAATATAATAAATATATTTCTGCATGTTGAACGCGATAAAATTTCTTGTGGGCTCCAGCCAACACGTTTTTCCCGAAATCTTCTACAAAACTATATTATTGTCAAGAAAGGCGAAATTTCAGATTTATTTCTAGGAAAAACCACTTACGTTATCAAAAAGGTAATAAAAAATTACGTATAATAACACATTATTATGGTTACTTTTATTTTTCACATTTTTGTTGAGTTATGAGCGTTTGAGAACTTATTTTCAGACTAGTGCCCAGGAAATTAGCGCCATTTTAGGACACTTTCCCATTTTGAAGCAGCAACAACCCAAAAACGGCTTGAAAAACAAGGGTGCCCGTAATGATGTCTTATATGTTGTTTTTTATAAGCTTTCTTGTGATACAAGACATTTTTCACATGAGCGAATTTGAAAGTTTACTATTTTTGACCACGTAATAGTTTTATAATAAAACTAAAGAAAAACGTGTTAACCGGAGCCCACAAGATAAATCGGGCCAAGCAACATTCAGAATTGTGATATTAGGCATCCAACAGACAATTTAAGTGCAAAATTGATTTGTCCCTCGAGAAGGTAGGTAAAATTACCTCTGCCTCCCTGACTATATATTTAAAGACGTGGTGACCTATTGGGTTGAATTGTGTTATACGTCCAACTTTACATGCACAGACATTAATATAATGTTTAGGAAATGTAAAACATCATTTTTCCGTACTGAGATGTACAGCTTTATCAACACAAGTGGAAATTAGAAAAACGAGAAGTTTTGTAACAAAATGTCACAAAATTTCTAATTTTTCCAATTTCGATTCGCGTTGATATAACAGTAAATCAATACGGGAAAATGTTTTATGTTTCTTTTACAATATACCACCAAAAATCTAAAATTACTTCAACGGATCGATGAGCGACGGGAAATTTTCCGTGTTTACATTAAGTTATGTTAACACGGCTCTTAACCAATCAGCGTTCAGAATTCACAGGTGCTATTATAAATCACTTTAGTATAATTTCAATGGTAAATAATGTCTGAGAAGGTTTTTGATAATTTGATTGGCTGACTGACTGACTAGTAAATCCGAGGCATTACTTACTGGCAGAGCTAGTAAATAATGCCTTCAAAATAGCCGCCAATAAAAATCGTTTTGATGTTTTATAATTTTGACGAATTTAAAACAAATGGAGGAGAAAGGAATTACTACAAAGTACAAACACAGCAACAAATTGGATGTTTAGCTTTTTAAGGGGAGAAATTATCGACAACTAGTTCATTAAATATTTTTTTCACGATTTAAAACTTACGAAAAACAGTAAAAGAGCGGCATATTTTTTAAAAATCACTGAAATCTTTCAACAGACCTTTCCTACGAACTATTTTTTTATGTTTAACATAAACATAAACATAAACAACAAATACTTTTTGTTAAACGTTTTAAATTCGGTTTAGTTTGAATAATAATTAATTTTTGTTGTAAATTTTCACTGCCGTTTTACAGACATTTGTTTACGAATTTTCCAAACCCTGCCATATTCATAACAGAATTGCATTTTATATGAATATTGCCTTTATTATGCATATATTACTATTGAAATTATACTAAAACAATTAGTCACCTCAAGCTCAGTGATTACAGCCTATATTCATCGAGCCGATTGTTAAATATACATCGAGAAATTATGCGGAATATCACTCTTTTTGTACCTACTTTATTATAGTAAAACGATGCACTTTATTAAAGGAATCGAAGACTTCAAAAATTCGCATTTATTTTATTGATGTTAATTTACGACATCGCTAATTTTAAGTACGTAATTTTTTATATATCGTTAATCAAAAAGACCTTGATTTGTTTTATACAATACCAAATCTTAAACTCTTTTAATATCAAACTGCAGCATATTACCGTAAACTGAAAACGTCAGTGCTCCACTTATTCAGTTCCTTACGATCTGTTTGCTCAATGGATGCTATGCTGTATGTATTTTATTTAATATATTATACATTTGCCTATTAAATTACTATATCGACGTTTTGATCTACCATTGTACACGTGGTAGATTCTCGTTTAATTTTTGTTCAACATTAATTAAACCTTTGTTGTTGTTGCGTTTATGGTTTCCGTATCTCCCTAATGCGCGTTAACTTGCATGTCGCGTTAACTTATTTCTCGCTAATGAAGTCCATTGTTATTGTGAACTTTAAAATTCCCTCTTTCCGGAGTTTATGCTTCGAGAACACTCTACTAACACCCCGTTCCAACAAGAACCTCAGCATAAGATAATGTTGGATAAACAATACTGGAAACGCCTGCTATACGCACCCTAAGATGATACGAAATGCTCGCCTCTGTGTCTTCTCTGACTGAACTTCAATTAATTAATAGTAAATATAAAATAACCGCTTGCTTCTTTTCAAAGGCAATTGAAAGTTCTTCACATATCGCTTGGTTAGCTGGAATTTAGCGTGTGCAGTTGAATTAATTCTCATTATCATGAATATGATTATCGCAATTATATTAAAATCCTCTATAAAGAACTTTTTAGAACAAAATGATACTAATTTGTTTCATATTTAAACTGGACTGACTTACGTTTTGTGTTTTCACAAACATTTTAATTGGGACCCACTTTAATTTCAAGCAATATTTGAACATTTTGTGCTGTAGGCTTAGATATAATATAAAGGTTTTACCTACATATAATAAACTCGCCTTCTTATAATTTAGTTTAATGACCGCATTCTACCACTGGAGTTACTTGTTGTTCGCGTTGAAGTATTTATTCATCTGAATGTAGTGGTTTCTACGTGCATGAATAGACATTCCAATTAATGATTTAGTTTAAGATTTTTGACTAGGTATAGCTGTACTGAGGAAAATCTGTATAGCTTTTCTTCAAACATTACAGTTTTTGTAACCGTAATGATATGAGGCTTCGGGTCGTGAAAAACCCCTACAAAAACATGGCAGCCCAGGAACGCGCGGTGTTTGTCGATGTGACATCGGTATGTAGGTAATTCAAATAAGGTTGACATCAACAACAGCAAATGTGCAGTATGCATGAGCATAAAAAAATGATGGTAATAATATAGTTTTAAATAAGATCAACACATCAACAGCCTTGCTGGATTATAAATGTAGTATCTATATAATGATATCTTTTACATTCGCATGTAAAGAATCATCATTCTTTTGGCACTCGATCGATCATATATTGCACATTTAACTATTGTCAATGTCAACCTTAATTGAATTAGCTGTATAATTATCCTAAGGTAGCCAACTTTACACAAACTAACGATCCATAGACTGCTATAAATGATCAAAAAATACTTCATATAACTTTACAAATAGGCTAAAATAATAGCAGAAATATAATCTACGATATTTTTTCTACATATTGAAAGTATTTTAACTTATGAAACTTATGTTGTAAATATATTGAATTTTTGCATGGGAACAAGAGCAACTGTTGCTCATGGGCTACTGTGATGGGACGATGCTGGATTTGCTCTTGCCGCTTTTAACGACGTTTCAAAAAAGTTTCAAAATTATTTTTTCTGAGCTTGCCATTTCTTGTCGGCCTTGAGTCTCGACCCTCCGGTATGCAAGTTTGCTTGTTTCTTGGCAGCAAATAAATGAGATTGCAAATTCGTATTTTGAAACCCGTTTGAAACATCGTTGAAAGCGGCAAGAGCGAATCCAGCATCGTCCTACGCAAAAACTCAATAAATTTACAAACGTTTTTCGTATTGTTCTCGTTTTACAAACGTGTTTCATAAGTTAAAATACTTTTAGGGTCAACCTCGATCCCAGGGCCTTTTCTTAAATTAGGGAAGGGAAAAGGCGCCCCTGGCGTCGGCTGGTCACATGACACCCAGATTATCTGGGTGTAAGAATATGTTAATTTCTGTGGCCTCTGTGAGTGTTTGCATAAATAATAAATCAGAGAAGTAATTTTTAACGTTCTATGCAATACAGCTAGCTTTAAGGTAAATAACCTCCTATAAAAGCAACCTTCTACGGACTATAGCTGGCTCTACATCTTCGGCTGAATACATGCATGACACTACATTGCCCAATGAAATAAAGTGATATGTTAAACCTGGTAGAGCAAGTGCTTAGTGGATATAATACAGTTAAAACTTGTTTAGAAGATTGCTGTGTGTGAGCTGATAACATGCATAAGTTGTCCCTATACCTTCATCAAATTCCGATAATGAAGCATACGGATATTCTACGTACATGACTTTATACGAAGAGTGTCAAGAGTCAGCCGAATAAGTGATTTGAAGCTACATAAACCAACTAAGCAAAGAGTTTAAATGATTTAAATCTCTCTTCAGTTATATTTTATGAATATAAATTATACTCTTAAATGATTTAATTGACAGTTTGAATGAGCCAATGGGATTACAAAATAGACCAGCCGATGCCAGAGCCTTTTCCCTGAAATCGAGGTTGTTTTAGGATGTAGAAAAAATATCGTAGATTCCATTTCTGTTATTATTTTAGCGTAGCTGTAAAGATATATGTAGTATTTTTCGATTATTTATAGGTCTATGTTCGGTTATTTTGTGTAAAGTTTCCTACCTTAGAATAATAAACAATTATTGAATGAGGTCGAGCAGGATATGAGGAATTATCAAGGCCTCGGTGTGTTATCACAAACCGGGGCCTTAGTAATTAGTAATTACTCATATCCTGCGAGAACCGAATTCAATAATTGTTTTACTATTTATTAAAAGGTCGTCGAACCTTTCCTTTGAGGAAACCATTTGTTTTTTCCCGGTATTGACGAAACTCGCATAAACTAGCGTGACGTCATGTCGTGTTACATTGTTTTTCATTATACGACGAAATGACTGATAATGTCGTATATTTGTTTTCAATATACCACGATGAAGTCATAACCCAAAATTTGAGTTAACGTACGGGGTGTACCAACTAATTCCGCGCTCCGCGAATTTCGTGAAAAAACTGACCTTAACGGGCAACCTGGATATATTTTTTGTGGAAATTGATAAATAAGGAGTTTGTTATTGACAGCGGTTGAAAGGTTTGGAGAACTTTTTGGGTATATAACGTTTTTTTTTGTGAAACTAATTTCTTGTGAGTGGAGATTTGAATTAGTTTTTTAACCAATTAGTAATTTAAACCAATAGGAGCTAATAAATGTTTTTCAAGCCTGACGTGTACGCCAACCTCTGTTATCCCATAAAAATGATAAAAGAATCTTTTATACTCTCTATGTGGCATCCCGCATCGGGACAAAAAATTCCACGATTCCACGATAAACATTTCTCCACAGCTACCATCGATTCCATCAAGTTTTATTTGGTCAGCAACGCGTGATGCTGTGTTAAGAAGATGTCAAATTGTTCCTACATATAGTTACGGTCTGCAATTTGAAGTGATAGTTCAGGAGCTTGACACCTATTTTCTTCTTTTACAGAGCCCTTTTATTGTGAATGATGCCTCGCGGGCGTAGAACAAATCACATTTCACCGCATCAAAATCAAGAATTTCACACGAACAGATATTAGCCAATCACGGCTCACGAAAATATACCCTTTACCACCCTCTCACCTCAGAGCCACGGTATAGTGGCTTCTTGTGTGAAAAGTATCCAAGTGACATGAAGATTCGTACTCAGCATATAAAAAGCAGGCCCTATTTACGTCCTAAGGTGAGTGGTAAAGGGGAGAGGTGTTCCACGTTTCACAGCTGAGAAAACTGCAGTTTCACAATTCACGTATCTTAAAAAAGCAGCTTCACGAGTTCACGTTTCATCTAAACTAGATCATATTTCTTTCAATGTTTATAATCCTTCAGCTGTGGCAGTACCTGTATCGAACAATGAACAATGTTCACTCTTATTTGAACAATCGACAGGAAGTTCGCGAGCTTGACACCTATTATTCTTATCACCAATTTTTCCGCGCGAAGCACACAACACACAAAAGTGGCGTGGCACGAAGTATCGAGCGCAAAATAGACTACAGGCTCAGTTTTTTCTGTTATTTACGTACCTTCATCACATGCCTTCATGTGCCTTCACTACCTTCACTGACCTTTCCAATTAGTAAAATATGAAGGGGAAAATGAACGTCTTGTGTGGATGCTGAAACAAAATGCGATTTTTTGAACCAACGTGATCGTCATGATTGTTGACGTTGTCATTTTATGGGCAAAGTATGATAAAGACTTATCTAATCAAAATATTTACGAATTTGTCTGTTGGCAAATGTTAAATAATAACACCGTGGCAACTGAAGAAGTGACAACTGACAAGTAGCTCAAATTTGCTGCATATCAATATGTGTTAGTATTTGCCATAAAAATTGTGATAATAACTATCTTCGAGCAAAATGGGCCAAGATAATAGCAAGTTGTTGTCAAAACGGCGTGTTGAACAGGTAGAGAAAGTAAAGTTGCTATCAACAGAAAATCAAGCTGCTATGAAGTGTAAGTAAAACATACAAATATAAACTGCATCTAGTTTAATTTTACATAATGTTGTGTAATAGGATTTGTTGAAAAATGTTTTCTAAATTGGAAAAAAATTGACTATTTTGATTCCTGTTGATTGTTGACAGTATGATACAACGATGTCAACTGACTAATTTCAAGAAGACTAATCTTCATAATTTTTTTATCTTGCAACATACTTTCTGACATACAAAGTGCCACACCATATTATGCAAAACGAAACTGCATGCACTGATGCACCTTACAGGGGCGCACATTAGGGGGGGTTTGGGGGGGTGCGAAACCCCCCTTAGCGTCCGAATGTGACCTAAATTCGGTCCCATTTTTCTTTGATAATGTGCTAAAACTCGGTCCCAAAATTCGGGTAGAACATAGAAGAATTGATATTTACTTCTGTCAGTGAATTTGGACCGAAAACACAAGAGCTGGTTTGTAAGATGTTATAAACAAGGCACTCTCGTTCAGCGGTTCATGCATTACCAACCAGAAATACAAATACATTTCCTAAACATCATGTGTATTAGATTTCATAAAATGCGGCCTTAGGAACTTTTAATGTATCGGCAGTATCGTGTTACATAAAATGTGGTATTCTGCATTAGCAACCTCCCGACCAATATCATTAGTGGTAATAATAATAGCATTTATAATAAATAACTGTTCAAATTATTTTAACTGTTGCTATTTGCCTTTGGAACTACTTGATTTAAGATTTCCTAATTGTTGATCATATATACAAAGTTATACTCTGCAAAATTTTTCCATCTAATTGTCAGTTCGAAATGCATTAAATATCAATTTTCAATGAACAATTTTAAAAGTTTTTTCATTGTAGCCAGGTACACTGTATCATTATTTGTTATGAACAACAGTCGGTCCTTGATCACTCCCAAATCAATAGTCGGTCCCGGATCGGTCCAACCCCCACCTAAAATTTATCAAATGTCCGCCCCTGGTACCTTACATCACACGAGGAATTGTGAGCATAACATGAATCCTCTTGAGTGTTCACCCATCAATATATATATTGAGTGCATGCGCAATAAATTTTGCAAAGTGTTGTGTTGTGGTCAGAGCACCCACCTTTCAACTCTAAGGTTCCGAGTTCTATCCCCAGTAAGGTGGACTAGAACTCAGTCCTCATGTGAAATGAGTATAGTCAACACTGTGGTTGTTACCGGTACTTGAAAATATTCAAAGTGCTGTTAGAGAACACTAGAGGAACAGTGATACTAAATGCTGATAACAAAATATCAATATTACCAGACAGATATTCTTTTGATATCATTTTGAAATTCTTTCAATGTAACACCAGAAAGTGCAAGCGTTGTAGAATCATCAAAACTTTCCCCAGAGCAGTGGCATAGCCAGAGAGTCTCCCCCCCCCGCTCCCCCCCCCCCTTTGAGGATTGCTGCCCTCTGAGAAAACTTCCAATCTGATCAATATGGAATCTAATGCTGAAGCAGCCCCCTGGGTTTCTTTGGCCCACCCAAGCATTAAAGGCAATAGACAGTATTTGCTTTATTCTAAACACTTTTTTGCAGTTGTTTCTTCACATTTACATGCATCTTATAAATTTAAATATATTTTACTTAATATGATTAGTGAGTACCGATGAAATCAAGACATTGAAGCAACTGTATCACAGACTGGCAGCTCTATCGCCTGAAGATGAATATATTGACAAACAAACATTGTAAGATAAGCAAGCCTGCTTCAAAATCATCGACTGTAGGTCACTTATACGAGGTCAAATGATCTTAATGGTTTTGGTCCCATATAGTAAGTTGATCTTCATTTGCGCTAATTCAATTTTATTTAGTTTAAACTATTTTCCTCTGGAAGGAATATTAGCTGAGAGATTGTTTTCCACGTTTGACAAAGACAAGAACAATGTCATTGATTATGAAGAATTTCTGGGTAAGTTTTTAATTACTATATTCCTATTAGAATTGTCTGAGGGGAGAGTTCTTTGTTGGTTTTGTTTGATTTTTGGGGGGGGCGTGCAACACACCCAGTTTTGAAAGGCTCGTTTGGAAAACCAGAGTAAGCAGAAAAAAATGACAGAAAAAACTTGTTCGGTCAGTAAATTTATTGAAAATGCTCTGTAATGTGACCAGTACAGTCAAATTCGCCAGTAAAATGTGGAGTCTAGACGTAAACAGCACACCCTCCCCCAAGTAGTGGCCTCATTCATTTGGTTTTCTTCCAGTCATATTATCATAAAATAGTACAACTACGCAATACAACCACGAGTGTGTGACTACAACTGTACTTTACTTATGGGAACTGATTAATTCCGTAGTTTACAACATTGCCTTTCGTGTTGCATGATTCAATTGTATTGCTGAATACAATGTATTGTAAATATTAAATATGATCATTGTAGGAGGTCTAGCATTGTGTCTTGCTGGGACAGTAGATGAAAAATTTCAGCTTGTTTTTGACTTGGTAAGTATTGTAAACAAATCTCAGGCCTCTAATGCGATTATTATTTAGAAAGTAAAGCGTTGTTGACACTTGTCGTAAGAATCAGGGTTGTTAAATTCAATTCACCTTCCAAAAGCGAAAACTGTAAACTATGAGCGCGCAAGAGATTATGGATTATTGCTTATTTTCAACTTTAAACTCGGAATTATTTCTTTGAAACAGTATCGAGGGCACAATCCGTCATCCCTTGTACGCTCATATGAGTGATAGTTGACAGTTTATGCTTTGGAAGACAACCTTGATAAAATAGCTGTATACACGTGTGCCCCCAAAATGTCAGTCCAACAAAGTTTTGCACTAATCGAGTCGGAGTGTACATTGAGCGAAGGCTTTGTTTCCAGTGGTGCAATTACGCAATCCAAATACGTAAAATCTTGAAGTTTGGATTAGAGAAGTCAACGTCATCACGGTGAACAGTTGTAAGGTGTTTTGCAATGGAGAAGGTCGCTCTTCAATGTTCTACAATGCGTTGGAAAAGATGTTGAGAAGTAAATTTTACACAGTCCGCATCACACGAACCACATTTAAAATAATGTACTACGTATTGTTGATTAACACTAGGCTCAATAGCGAGCTTGATCTCACGAACTCCAAACGAACTACTCATCTTTTTACTTGTAAACACCGGCTGCATTTGCTGGTGTAAACTATCTTTGCTCTAAGTTGAAAATGACAAAATAGCTTCGTCGAAACGATGTCAACTATTTTGCTAAAAATGTTTTTGGCGTTAAATTTTGTTTTTTTGAACTCCTCAAGAAACTTTTCTCTGTCATTAAGAATTTCACAACTTTACTCAAATGCAGAGGAGCAAACATGTAATCACAACAAAATGAAAATCAATGACAATGTTTAATCCTCATTCAATGCGGGTATCATTCTCAACTATCAATTGGACACTAACCATGTTGGCTATATTTTAACTTTGTCCGGAATTGAATATTTAATGTGCTGAGTTTATGCAAATGCATTTCATTTTGATCCTTCAGCGATCGCCGTTTTATTCAACCTCTTGTGAATGTATTCCTTATTTGGTCAGAGTGACAAACAATTTTTCTAGGATCAGTGTTTCAATCACGAAAATTTTCTGATGTAAATATTTTTTTCTTTTATGTGCGGTATGGATTAGTATAACATCGACGGTAAGTGCCAAAATTTAAAACTTCTTTTTATACTGTGTACTAAACTATACTGTAGCCATATGTACCGCGTGTGTCCCCCTATCACCCCTTCTATCACATAGATATTGCTCAATTTATCTCTTCCTAAATGAAGAAGACTCATTTTTGTCTGAACAACTTGTACTGTCTGATATTTTTAAATATACATTTTTCCCTTTCTGTATGTTTCTACAAATGGTCATTCTTTAAAGAATAAAGATTTATTTTAGCATGCAAATTAAATATGTTACAATTTTTATAAAATTAACTTTAAATTAGTATTCTAGGTAATAATAAACACATGACCATCACACGCGAACAAAATAATACGGATAGGCGCCAAGTATGAAAAAAACTTCTTTTCAATGTTCCGCTGACGAGACCAGTATCTGCCCTACATGCGCATTTTTGTAACTTTTTATTTGCTTACAAAAAAAGCATCATCCATCTTTAGTTGAGCCAACTGTATGTGATGTTTGTATCAGCTAAATTTTCATATAACGTTACAGATGGTGACGGTATTTCAGAAGATGAACTGGCTGTTGTGTTAAAGTCGACTTTAATGGCCGCAAAAGCGTAGGTGTTATCGTGCAACAGTGTCATAAATGTTGTCAGGAAACCGAAATTTATTAGTAAAACTCAGAAAACTATTGACATTGGGCCCTTCCTTTATTATTCAAACTTTTGAAATTGAAAAAATAATACAGTAATGGAAAGAGCATCCTTAATTTAGTAAAATTGTGAAGTTTGTTTGCAAAATATATAGCTACTAAAGTGTGAAAAATATAGTCCTGTGAAATTTGCGAAATTTACTTTTGAAACGTGCGAAATAACTTACCACATTGTAACATAGTAAAAGTAACCAAACTTCACAATATCATGGAAATTTGTATGCTCTTTCCAGTTGTGCTAATAAAGTTTTCCTATTCAAAAGTTTGTCTAGAACATGGATGTTCTATTGGCACATTATTCAATATTATTAGTAAAATATAGCACATCTTTGTTCCAACTCAAAGAACATTTTTGTCCAAACCATCGAAGTGAATAGAGCTAGAATTTACCTCGAAGCCGATTTTGTGCAAAAACAACTGCAGTTTTGCAAACGTTCAATCAGGAATAATTGTTAATTTCTTGTAAGAAGGTATCATGAAAGACATTAAACATAGTTTTATCGCGGACGTTACTAGAACGATAATTAGGGCACGGGTATAGGGAGTAGACAGTAGAGCCACACAATGGAAGTTTGTGTGTCCACGCATATCCCATTACGCATCTCATTACCATCATGCCAGCCAGTCAATTCCATTGTCTGGTCAATAAGAACGCTGAACTGGCTGGTGGCAGCCAGAAAACTGCATAATAATAGGGCGCCGTGTTGCACGGCTGAGTGGCCTTATACTGTGATTAGGAAGGTGTACATATATATATATATATATATATATATATATATATATATATATATATATATATATATATATATATATATATATATATATATATATATATATATATATATATATATATATATATATATATATATATATATATATATATATATATATATATATTGAAATCGATTGAAATAAGTAACAGTGACGCTTTTCTTGAAAGGGGAATACTTCAATAATTATCAGTTTAAAGGGTGAAAACATGATTGTGTATATCCAAGACAATTTAGTAATTGTGATGTGAAACAAATATATTTACTTAGTCGCCATGCATTTTTACAAAATTATTAGCATGTTTATTTCAATGCCTGAAATGTGTTAAGGCAACACTCTTCTAGCGATAGTGACTACTAGTATTTAAAATTTCAATCTATATCAGGACCGTGTAGTCATGGTGATATTATGGAGGAACATAATCCCATGAGGATATGAGATTTCTCTTGCTTATATTTTATTTGTTTTCATTTTTAAGGATTGTGGAGCCAAATAGCACTCTTGGTACGTCGGTTTTTTTACGGCATATAACGACATGATTTTTACGTTGCATACACTGTAATTTTGCATCGTCTTTTATACGTACGTAGATTTCGAGGGGAGAGGGGAGGAGGTGCACCCCTATTTACATAGTTCAGCACCTAACCTGAAAAATGTTGCACCTCCCTTGGAAATTCATGTCCTTCCTCTGTCACAATACATGCATTCAAAATTTTATTCCAAATGCTATATGAATAGTTCTTCTATATCCTTCTGGTCCTGTGATGTCTGCATCTACCTACGCGCACTTTAGGACTGTAGTGCACTAAATATTTTTTCTTTAACTATTCCTTTTTTTTCTTCTAGACGTAGGTCTTGTCGACGAATTGTTTGATGTTGATAAACATGTTAAGAAAGTTGTTCATGATGCATTTGAACAGTGCGATACCAGTCAGGTAATTTCTTTACACTAAGTGGAAAATAAAGTCAGCTAACAGGGCTGACTGGCGTCGTCTGTGGGTTTGGGCTTTCACGGTTAATGGACCCCTCCCCAAAAAAAAATTGTTACTTCTAGAACAGTTACGAAATTACATTGAGGATGGAGGGGCGGGGGGATTTTCGATAATATTGTTGTAGTATTCCAGTTTTTTAATCGTACGAAGATGTGCCGAATCCAAGTGTAAGAGGTCAATTTAGACTAATAATGTTAAAGGTATTTTATTAGACATTAAAATGATCTACGCTCTGATCTCTGATGATGTCATTCACGACGAAAGCTCAGATCATTTCATTTCATTTTTATTTTCTTATCTTTCTTATCAGGTTTTTTCTCAGAAATGATTTTAGCATGCCATTCTCGAAATTTTCATAAAATTGTACTTTTCGTATTTTTAATGCTGGTTATCAACGCAGAGTCTCTTAACTATGTGAGAGGGCTATATAAAACTTGGGTCTACAGTATACCGGGGCTTCGTCCGTTAGCCAGCTGCATTGGCTAATCCTCTCCTGTCAGCTAACTATAATACCTGAAAGTTTATTCAGCAGTAATGCAAAAACATTACGCCGGTATTAATGCAGTGTACTTTATTTTTTGTCAGACTGGAAAACTATCTCCAGAAGAGTTCAGAAACTGGGCGGAACGACATTCATACATTTTGGATATCATTTTTGGTCACAAAAGTTTCACGGATAAGCAAAAAGTATAAATTAGATCAGACTGCGTGGATGCACGTACCTCTGGGAAAGCAACAAAAATACACGAATATCCATTAAACAATAAACTGTTTTGTTGTTTTAGATCTCGGAAAATATTACAGCAGCTGCTATGAAAGCCGCTGAAATAAATACTGTAAGGTATGTGGTGCAGTCAAGGAAGCAATTGAAATTACATTGCATTGTTCTGTGTATATTTTTAAACCTTGCCAACTGATAAACATCATTCTAAGTTTTAATTCCCGTCGATTTTGTTAGAAGGCACGTTACTGTTATGTCACCTTAGTGTTACTGTTATAGTTGAGGCAAGCCTTGCGCATTTCTTCATATTGTTGTATTTTAATTGGTCACATTTTATACATTTTCATATGTGGCCATATGGTTTTCGTATATTTTTCAATTTGTTCGTAGTGTATAATAACTTTTGTCGGACACATTTTTTATTTTGGTAAGATTTGTTGTTACTGCTGGGATACATTTATTTGCGTTGTTGATTAAATGTCTTTCGCGTAGTCTATTCTTTTAGGTGTATCTTTTCCTCCTCTTGTTAATTATAGTCATTGTCGCCATCGTTACAAACATTTATTTAGGAATGCCATAATCCTTATATAATGCTTTTTAAGTTTGTATCCAGGATAATATAGTTGCACTGTTATTTTTTATTAATGGTGTTAAAACATATTCCACAGTGTACCTACATTTGTCAGTTATTGTTTTTGTTTCTGTAAAACCCTGTTTAGATGTCAAACACAAACGTGGGTGGATTCTACTTCCTCGGAAAACTTGTCAGGTCTGTGTCTATGTAACGTACTTTGAATTTTTTGAAATGTTTTTTACATATGATAGAGTACTATAGTGCACTGTCTATCACATCTATAGTTCTGCCTGTTGCATGTTGTAAAGTTATTACGTGATCTTTTCGTATAAAGTCGGATTGAATTATGCCTTTCCCTTGCTTCAAGTTTTTTTTCTCCAGGATCTCATGATTTCCTCCCTCTCGCAAACAATTTTATTACACAGTTTGTAGAAATTTGCGTAAGCTATTTTAATGTTCCATTGCATAAACGCATCTGCCGTGCTTTTGATGTTTAGAAAGTTATCATGGATATTCCAAAGCAACATATCTGTGGAGTCCAGTATTTCCTGTGATGGTCAAAGCTCCGAATGCTCGAAGTGAACACACGGCGTGTGTTTATCAAGGAGCACTTTATGTTCTCGGAGGAAGAGGCGCCTGTTCAGCATTAAAGGATTTTTGGAAATATGATTTGGGTTAGTGCGAGCTTTTGATGACGAGTAGGGGCCATTTCATTTACCCCCCCCCCCCTGGATGAATTTTCCTGAGGGGTTGGTCCAGTTAATTTCTAGTCGGCTTTCTTTGATCTTTTCGACTCTTTAAGAGGTTGATGGGTTATGATTTGGGTTTAGTTGAGACAATATGTCTCAGGTTTATTTAATAGTGATTGCACATAATCATATAATATTACAAACGGCTCGAAGCAATGAGCAAGCATTAAGGGAAAGTATAGCATTATTTGATATTGTGTTCAATGCGATACAAACATTCAGGTTAACGTTTGCATCGGGTCGCTTTAGTTTCGAAGAGATAACTTGTTAAAACAAGTGTTTGTTTATCACTGCAATTTAGTTGCAATTTTATTATTTAGCTCTTAACAACTGGTCTGAATTACAAAACGTTGGTGAGCGCCCTTCACACATTTTTGGTCAAACGGCTGTGCTACACAAGGTATAGGTTTATTATGAAGAATACGAAAACGTATTGTGTTTAGTTGAGCTGTGGACGAACCCTGTTAGGAATGGCGTCATCATCATCGAAGTTAATTAGCTACTTTCCCAATTGAGAACCGCAAAGCATGTATGGATTGTTTGGAGGGTAACGTAGAGTGAAGTGGCAGAAAACATTAACAACAGGTTACGCCTGGAGCAACAAAAGATGAAAGATGTCTCATCATCTCTAGGAAAAAGCTTCAAAAGTTGTTTGCAGTTTTCGTGCTCTGTCTTATCAGTGGTCTCTCCAAACAGGGTGGGTTCTGAAGGGATAAAATAGGAGCTTGGAATTGCCTATTTTTGCTTGAATGGACTGGGATTTACTGACCAAAAAACAGTAGAAAGTGGAAATGGGATCGCTACTAGGACTATTGGATTTGTGCACTTGGACGATGGGATTTATTCAAAATTTGGACTGGGAAATGGAAATATGACCCACTCAGCTTCTGGACTGTGTCCAAACAATCCATGCATGTTGCAGTTAGAAAGTGATTATTGTCGACACAATTTTCAAATGAACTGCTAGATTTTTAGAATACAATTTTTGTCTGTTTGTCGTGACATTTTAAACAGAAGACTTTGAATCAGTGGTAGGTTTCGGCAATTCCGTTTTTCACTAAATTCTGATTTTTGATAACTGAATTTTGCACAAATTTCAGGTTTCTACTTTTTACTGTTTTTGATTGACACGGATTTCTTACCTTTTTTCGCGTTTTCCATCAGTTTGATATAACGTGCAAAAAGGTAACCTTTTTTGATAAATATGTCAAAAAATGTCCACCTTTTCCCATCTTATCACAGCGAATTGAAAAGCAGCGAAAAGGCAGCTTTTTCGAGCTTATCGCTTCCGGGCAAAAAGCAGAAAAAAGGGTACCCTTTTTGAGCTTATTGCGTGGAGGCAGAAAGCAAACAAAAAGGTGTCTTATCAGATGAGGACTTCCTGAAAGATTAGCAGGCAAAATATACTAGCTATGATAATTTTTAATTTTGGCGCAAAATTCGTCGCCGTCTGTCGCACTGTTTATATCAGTATGGAGTATTTAGAGACAAATATTGAGCAAATTCGACTGCGGGTAAAAGAAAATTATACTCATCGTATGATCGGCGATACGGTAAAGCAAAGTTTTCCCGAAGTAACGAGAGTGTTTTCGGAAAGAAGTATACGACTATTTTGCTCGCAACAAAAATCCATAAAAGAGGTGATTTGGAAGTTGATAGTATTGACGATTATTAAAATGCGCATTCATTATTTGTGTGGAAAAATTGCACACAGTTTATAGCACCATATCGGGTTTTATCTAGTTTTATACTTCGTCCTTCGATTAAATTCTTATCAAATATTGAATAGGTTGGGGAAACATATGGAAGGAAAATGATGGCTGGGTATATTCGATGCAAAGGTCAAGTTCTAAATCGATCTCAGATTCGCGAATCACTTCAACGCCAACGGATTAATCCAACCGATCACCAAAGGAAAAGAGCTGACGCAGTTCGTGTAAGAAATCCAATTCCATATAATGCAGCATATTATGGACATAAATTACACTGTGATCAAAACGAAAAGCTTTCTAGATATGGCTGCACATTATTTGCTTTCAAGTTTCCACCATGCATGGATGCAGTTCCAAAATAGTCCGAATGTACTGCATGCCTAAGAAAAACGCAACAATCGTGTATTCTCAGTTCAGCTTTGTGGTTTTAAACAGTTTAGTGTTATTCACTGAGATAAATAGTGCTATGAATTAAACTATGCAAGAATTTTGTATGTTTACCAATTGTACATGCGGCGTGCTTTCAAGGGTGACAGAAAACTAATTCACTTTTTCCGGTGGTGCATGTTGTAAATTTAATAAGTCTCTTGAATTTCCGACAAACCCCCGCGAGGAAAACTAAAAGCCCTAAAACTTAAAACCCTTTCAAGGTTTTTAAATAGTGCAAGTTAAATTAATGTTGAAAAAAGTTCTTTGCTTGAATAAAGTGAAAAAAGTTCTGTGCTAGAATAGAAAGCTTCTCGTTTTGATCACAGTGTAATTTATGTCCATAATATGTTGCATTATATGGAATTGGATTTCTTACACGAACTGTGTCAGCTCTTCTCCTTTGGCGATCGGTTGGATTAATCCATTGGCGTTGAAGTGATTCGCGAATCTGAGATCGATTTAGAACTTGACCTTTGCTTCGAATATACCCAGCCATCATTTTCCTTCCATATGTTGCCCCAACCTATTCAATATTTGATAAGAATTTAATCGAAGGACTAAATATAAAACTAGATAAAACCTGATATGGTGCTATAAACTGTGTGTAACTTTCCCACACAAATAATGAATGTGCATTTTAATAATCGTCAATACTATCAACTTCCAAATCACTTCCTTTATGGATTTTTGTTGCGAGCAAAATAGTCGTATGCTTCTTTCTGAAAACACTCTCGTTACTTCGGGAAAACTTTGCTTTATCGTATCGCTGATCATACGATGAGTATAATTTTCTTTTACCCACAGTCGAATTTGCTCAATATTTGTCTCTAAATACTCAATACTGATATAAACAGTACGACAGACAGCGACGAATTTTGCGCCAAAATTAAAAATTATTATAGATTATGTATTAAGTTCAAAATTGCGCGCTACCATTTTGCTGCTAATCTTTCAGGAAGTCCTCATCTGATAAGACACCTTTTTGTTTGCTTTCTGCCTCCACGCAATATGCTCAAAAAGGGTACCCTTTTTTCTGCTTTTTGCCCGGAAGCGATAAGCTCGAAAAAGCTGCCTTTTTCGCTGCTGTTCAATTCGCTGTGATAAGATGAAAAAAGGTGGACATTTTTTGACATATTTATCAAAAAAGGGTACCCTTTTGCACGTTATATCAAACTGATGGAAAACGCGAAAAAGGGTAGGAAATTCGTGTCAATCAAAAACAGTAAAAAGTAGAAACCTGAAATTTGTGCAAAATTCAGTTTTCAAAAATCAAGATTTAGTGAAAAACGGAATTGCCGAAACCTACCACTGATTACTTTGTTTGGTCGATTGTAACAATCCATTTGCTACCAAAATGTGTGAAATGTGTAGGGTACATTGATTTGTAATAGCGTTGAAATGTAATATCTGAAATGTTTCATATGTATTTGTTGTCTGATTCTTAGTGTTATTATGCATATTAAATTTTGTAGGAATACATGTATGTCTATGGAGGACAATTTGAATCGAGTGAGACATTCGTGTGGAAGTACGCATTTGGTAAGACCAAACTCTATGTCGTAGATCCAGTTTGAGCTAAAGTGCTTCGTCTTTGGGCGAGAGAATGGGATACGTTCCTTCCTTTTGTTCCCTCAATTCACTCGAGTTCACATGAGAATAATGTCAACCTCTTCTTTCCAAAATTTGTGCAGTATGATTGTATTTATTACTTTGTAGAATATAATGAATGGGAGAAAATAGCTTTTAGTGTGCTGTCGGATGACAAGGTATAGTTTTGTCTTAAGTAAATGTGTATACGTTTGATTTATTTTGTTTATCTTGATTATCTTGCATGCATGTTGTTTCACGGATGAATCATTCCAGCGTGGTCTACAAACAGCATATTCTTTTTAGCAATGGATAGTATAATTAAAGTAATTGTATTGTTGTATTTTAGGTCCCGATGAACAGGCGTTATCACTCTGCCGTCGTATATCGCAATAAAATGTATGTTTTTGGTGGATTAATCGATATACGAGGCTCGACAGATGAATTTTGGAGTTTTGATTTAGGTGAGTTTTCATTTGCTTTCTTTATTTAAATAATTAAGCTATGACCTAGGGAGATAGAAGCACAGAGGTTTGTGTAAGGCAACAGTGAACATATTCTTATGCAGTTGTCCATCGACAGTATTTTTCGCTTTTTGTCCTATAAATAATAAATTATTGGTCTGTATTGTTTATGATTCACTCTTTGAAAAAACAATTTTTATTGTTTATTGTCTCTTATTGTTACTTAAAACCAACCACTCACAAAGCCTTGTTATGTAGCTCGAGTAGGTTGGTACGGTTCTGTGTATTTTCCTTTAAAATAGCAAAAAACCGAACTGTTAAATAATGTAACCATGATATTTAGTATACTTTTTTGTGCGGCAGTTGATCACACGTGGGACGTGGTTGGTCAGTTGATGACAATTTTTCCAGGTAAAAGATATGAACACTCTGCTGTCGTGTATAACAAAGCAATGTGGATTGTTGGTGGCCTGGAAATCTTTACGCCTAAGAATGATGTTTGGAAATGGGAATTTGGTGAGTTTTTTGCTGAGTAGTACAAATGCATTGTTTATATTTATGTTTGAATTGATTTTATTAGCTATACAGCCGAAATCAAGATCCAATTTAAATGGTTGTTTATGGTTGTTTAGAAACTCATAGAGAAACTTGACATAGAAAACTTGCTCATGTATAACCGGGATATAACTGAGTGTTTAATTTGTACAATTTTTCGTTTGTTAGAAAAAGGTGTATGGTGTAAAATTAAGACCAAAGGCGGACCATTTCCAATCCGCGGTCACCGAGCTGTCAGAGTAAGTATGCATTTTAAAATCATGTCTTAAATTTCAGTATTTTTACGTTTTTAGCAGGAGAGCTTTTGTATTGCAAGCTATATTATGATTTGATGGCATACTAAAGACATCTCGTTTTATAATCTGGAGTGTTGATATGGAAATTTTGCCAAGAATTGAAATTATTCACCTACATTTCTTCAGTGTGGAAATTATATGCTGATTTACGGCGGAAGTTCAAATGGAGAACATCAAAACAGAACGTGGAGATTCGAATTTGGTAGGAATTTATTGCTTGATTCCTTTATCGTAGTGGTTTATTCGACAGGGTTAGGAAATGCATTCTAATGTTTTTTAAATCGTTACTTGACACGTGTGTCTCACTCCAACGAAAATTTAAATAGAATCATTCTTAATCCTCACTCGACATGTGCACTATGCTCAGAAGTGAACTGAACACAAACCATGTTGGTGTTAAAAGAAATAGCTGTATTTTAAGTGTAACTTACCCCCGTCCAAAATTGAATTTTTTGGCACGCAAAGTTTGTGCAAAAGCATTTGATTTTCGCCGTTTTGAGATTCAAGCATTTTTGAAGCGTAAACAAAAACCTGTATTTCTTTGTCGTATCCAAACAAAAGCAGCCGATATTTACAAGGAGGTTAGGCAACATTGCAACTTCTTGTTTCTTGATTTGCTTCAACTGTATTTCAAACAAAAATTATCTATTATTTATTTTGTCACAATGAGTTGTTTTTTTCTGAAATACACTGTATAACACGGATATATTGTCAGGTATATTCACAACAGATGTTTACAAAGAATTATTAGTATCATGGTTTGTAGATTTAGGAATTTTGTTTTGTTGAAATGTTCTGCAATTGAGCCACACTTGGTGAGATTTGATGACAACTGTGACCAAACCCTATTCAGGACGCAGTAGAAATGTTTTAAAGACCAAATATGTCAAGGCAAAGTTTTTCTATGGTCTTCAAAGGTTTTTTCTTCAGTAAGAAACATGCATTGACATTTAACATAAAGATTATACTAACTATTTTTCCTGTTTTTATTTTAAGCAACCCAGTCATGGTCCATTATCGATCCGCATGGCGGAATTTCCCCTTCAGCACGCTCATCTGCGGCTGTTGTCATCCTGTCTGCATTTTCGTTACCGTTGCTCCCCCCTCAGATGGTAAATACGACACAGATGTCTTCAAGTAATGCGCGCACATTATCAACTGTGAACGAATTGCGGCCACACACCTCACCTGTGATGAAATGCAATCAAACAACCACTTCTTTCCTTGAAAAGAAACCTCGTCATTTTTTCGTCTCTTCGGATTCCTTGTACCAGCCAACAAATGTAACTTCTTCGGACAAACGTTCTTCTGCAGGCAGTGTTGATCTTTTCAGCGAGAATTTTATGTCATTCACCAATGCTTCTTACAGCAGTAGCAATGAGTGGAAGGTTGGTCAAAATGATATTTATCCTTTGCATGAAACTTTACGAGATAGAAGCCATAAATTAGAGCGTCATGAAGAAGAGGGCCCGCAGAGTGAAGAGAAAGCAGTGACAAAGAAAAAGGAATTTCGAAATGAGAATTTTCAAGCGAAAACTAGAATGGGTGGAAATGTTGACATATCGCAGCAGAAAGAGGGATTGTGTATCTTCGTTGTAGGAGGGAAGAATTGTGGGAGTCAAGACTTTTTTGGAAAGAGTGTTGATATTTGGCGATGTGACATTACGAAGCGTAAGTATTCAGATCTTATGGAAGTCATTTCTTTATAAAAATTGCACTTATACCAGTACAGGGTGACGCGAGACTGGAAGAACTATGTCCATGTCCAAGTCTTTGTTAAGTTTGGGTGAGGTGTATAAGATTTTTATTTTGGATTTTTCATCCTGAAATTAGGAAGGATATATGCATTTATTATATGGACAAGGGTGTTTTATAGACAACTAAAACACTCGTAGAATCCATATGTCACTATATCCGGGTCTCGAGTGGTGTATTTTCCGTATGTAACGCTCGCGAGTGGCATATCGATAAATTCCCGCCTTTTTTATTGTTGTTGTTTTCCAAATGGCCGCCAAATCAAGGTTTTGTAGAGTTGAACAAAAAGACGAAACAAGTCGATGCCAGTAAACATTGTAAACTTTTAATGTATTTATTAGTCTTTGTTACATGTTGTGAGGCATGTTGTGTTTTGCACCTGGTTTCATCGTCTGCTGTTTTGGTCAGAAAACTGTTTTTCACTCTTAAAGCGTTAATTTTTATCGTCATTGTGTATTATTGTGTCACTGTAAAGGTCCATATAATAGATAGAACATTACACAGTAGCTCACTCAAAGATATGGATTTTATGTTCTCGTGTCAAGAACAATATCGATATTGTTCTTGCCACTCAAACATAAAATCCATATCTTCTCGCAACCGTGTAATATCCTATATATATTGCGGACAACGAAAGTATTGAGTAGACTAAACCCTTGACTGGAATGCTCTCACTTGTTGAGAAAATGTTTTTGTTGATATTTATAGGTAGAAAATGTAGAACGAAAATTCGGAACATCAAAGTAAAAACAGCTGAGCCAGGTTCTTCAACAGTTGATAAATGTGTTAATTCTCGTATATCCTTTAATGAACCAACCAGCAAATTTAGCGGTACTTCCACACCCGTAAAAGTGATGGACTCTCCAAACAGTAGCTCAAGAAAGTTGTTTTCGACAGCTTGTCGACGGGATGTCTTAAAAACGTCTGATATGAACGAGGGTACTGCAAAGACTTATTATGGGGATCTCGTTGTTACTGACTTAGGAAGCTCCACTGAGCCATCTGTTTCTGACTAATATCAAACAGTCTATAATGTCCACAAAAATCATGCGCGCGGTTGACAGAGTGCAACGAGGTGCTCTGGTCAGCTGTTGTTCAGACATTGGATGTCGTGAATTTTTATTAGCATTGTACCCAACTCGCACCAACGGTCGTTTCCCTGTCATTCTTCACGGGAGCAGCAGAGGAAAGGCCCAGGTACGGATGGCATTGTACTGGAGTTGGTTGTACGAAAGGTGAACAGCTCTATCCACCGCATAGTCATTTTGTAAAACTTTCTACACATGTTCAGTATGACAGTAACGGGTAAAACGTTCAAAACTTTCGAGTTAAAGTCACTTTTTATCTTTTGTGAGTTAAATCTCCTTTTTGTCTTTGCTCTTTATGCTTTTCTAGGGCAGTTAAAAATTACTAATAGCGCTGTCCACCTTTCGTACAACCGACCTTAGGTTTTTTACTCTCGTTCTCAGGGCCTTTTTTCGGCACACGGGACCGCTAAAGGCCCTAGAATTGGTCATTCCGAAAATCAACTTTTTCTGAACTAGTTTGCAAAATGCAAACATGCAAATTAACAGCTTTAGGGCAAGATCCTAAAAGGGGAGTTCTATTCCGATTTCCAGCCCAATTTTTGTATAAGTCATATCGTCCAAATTCCACAGTCTTAATTGCTGTCTAAAAATCTAATCTCATTGATTTCTCATTTTCTATTGTTTCTTTGACCTGTGACTCCTTGTCCCAGTGCATAAAATCGCATTTTACCACCAAAAATGCAATTCCCAGCTCCCATTTTATCCTTTCAGGACCCCTCTTAGTGGTACTAAATGAAGTAAATCGGAACAAATTAACACTCGTTTGTGATGCTCTTTTCAGGCGCATTTTATGCTACAAATTTTACTAGTCAGGCAATTGTCAGTTATACTGCACAGCCACTCAGATCTCTTTTTTTGATCATTAATCTCGGAGCTTAATTTTCATGATCGAGCGCGTGAGAGGGCCCGGAAACGAGAATGAAAACTAGTCACAATGTGACTCACTGCATGTTATATGTGTGTGTGGGGGGGGGGTAAACATGTTGAGTTGTCGATACACACTACAACCCGAGTTGTGGTAACTTTGTCTTGGCTACTTGTCCAGATTTCTGGGGGAGATTTTTATGAACTCGAAATTTATATGCAGTGATGATAGTGCTTATGTTGGGCCTTCTCACCAGGTTGTACTGTTTCTTATAAGTCTACTGTTCTCGTCTCGCATTGTGAGAACAATAGCCTTATGGAAAACCCTCATACACAAGTGTTGTTAATCTTAAGTCATTGTGTTAAACATACTACGGGTTATCTTTGAACGAATTGAAAAAACATGAGGGGCTAGTGTTCAAAGGCAGGTCAGCTTGACCCAGTGTTAACACAAAATTCAAAGATAATTTTGCAAGAGCTTATTTGTGGGCTTGAAAATATTCTTTCATAAATCTTGCCTGATCGATTGAAGTTTTCTTTTTTCAAGTTTGAAAAGAAAGGGTTGTATGAAAATTCACATTCAAGGTAACACAGTGGGTTAAATTTTAACGTCAGGGCTAAGGTGACAAAAAACGTCAAACTTGTTTTGAACAACTGGAACCACGAAAATTATTGTTTTACTTTTCGCTATCCATCCAGGAACAAATAGCAAGTATAGTGCAGCCAATCAAATGATAGCACAGCTGTTGTACAATTATGATTAATTATCAAAGATATATTTAAAGTTACCGTGATTGTTTGTAATTAAAGTTTTGTACATATTCGTTAACGTTTTCTATTCAGATGTTGAATAATATGCTAAAAATTAGTGTCGTATAGAACTTAGGCTTGAGGTATTTACCCTCGAGATTAAGCCTAATTAGTCTGTCTCATTCCGCCATTTTTTGAGTTATTCTTTCATGTTCACGAATGTTTCGTTTTTTGGTCTCAGTGCTAAATTCGTGATGAGTATCAAAGGAGGTACATCCTGACTCGTAACACGAAAGAGTAACCATTTTTAAGTTGTAAAGTCTGAATTTCGCGCGTTTATTTCCTCTTCGTGTCTCGCATTATCTCATGTGATGCAACAATTCAACCGAGATTGTCCAGTGAGATCAAAGAACCGTACTTTTGTTATAGATTCATGTCGCGTGTTTTTTTCGACTTTGCTCAGCGGTTTGCTAAATTTCATGCTATTGGTGAGCTTAGAGAGGCATGAATTAATAACCCGTACATAATTACATTCGTGCGCGAACATTAGCATATATTTCATTATGTAGCAACTCCAATCATCCTCAGGGTATCCTGCTTACAGCAGCCGTTATAAAATTGAAAATAACCGTTTAATATCTGTCGTCGCCATACTTACCCATGTGGATGGTTAGGTGCAGACGTGTTCCGCTAATTATCTGGGGATTTGAGTTACTTGAACTCGGGTCCAACCTTAGTTAATAGAGTAGATGGTTTGGAAACTCATTAGAATAACAATATTACTCATTATCTATGTTAGTCAACGTTTATTCAAAAATATGGTTCTTCATCGTCACGTGTGTATTGTTTTTTTGGCAAATCCACCAATAGGAGTTCTTAAGGGGGGTCCAACAGGAAAAATTTAGCAATTTAGTAAAAAAATTTTTTGTCTTATAGGAAGCATTAAGCAGTTAAGAATAATGCTAGTAAAGTTCGGGATCGATAACAAAACTTTTAATATGTTTTCAAAGGCTTTTTGGTGGAATTTCGAGCTGACCGCGCGGTATATTCCTGGTAACTAGTTTCGTTTTCTGACACTAGAGACAAAATGGCAGTTTGGAAAACAAGCTTTTCGAAGCGTGAAGCTTGTAATGTGTTTACTGCCTAGATTTGACTATAATCAGTTGGGTGAGGACATCATAAAGTCCGAGGAGCCCGATCTCTGTTGCACGAAGAAGTGTGTGATATAAACACTGCGTAAGTCGTCGTAAAAACTTCAAAAAACAGTGATGCTTGCCATTACTTAAGATTTTTTTAGGTTTGGCTCCTAAACATCGTTTATAGTCACAATGTGAAACAAAGATTAAAGATTTTTGACCATTCTCCAGGTCCTAATCGTGTTTCGAAATAGGTGCTTATTTTTCCACTAGGGGGTAATTATCAGGGTAACCATCACAACACACATGTGAACAAGTGTATTTTTTTTATCACAGCTTTGTTACCTACCATAATATTAACTTGTTTCTATTTTAAAACACAATGCAAAAAAAATCTTTTAAAGGTATTGGACCCCCTTAAATTACCCTATTGTTCAAGTAGCGGATGGCTAAATTTCCTAAAACGTTGCTATTGGTTAGTTAGGTGAAAATACAATACGCACGTGACGACGAAGGACCTCATTCCTGCATGAACCAGAACAAAAACATAAATAATGACTTATATTGTAGTTCTAATGAGTTTCCAAACCATCTAGCTCTATTAACTATGGTACAACTCACTTTGACCTGTCCCTGCAGGACCTGACCACCGAACGTCTGCACCTTATCACACCGAACATTGTTCAGTGGAAGTTAAGTCATGACTGCACTGATTGCATTAAGAATAAAAAAAAATTCTAATATTCGAGCTTTGGCTTTTCCTCTATACAGTGCACCGCTCCTGCTGGCTGTCTGATAGCTAATGTTCTGTGTGCCAGCTTGGCGCTCTCTATTACCGGTCGCTTTAGGCTATCATAAGTCGTGCCCAGACCTATCAACCTTGGTTGTTACATAACCTCATTATACAGGAACAAAGGCATGCCTCAAAAAAGTTATCAGTTCTTTGAGGTCCAGAAACATGCAGGAAAACATTTTATGGCAATGAGGGGTAGGTGCTTGATGTTTCTTGTATGCTGTCCCCCCCCCCCGTCCTCTGCATTTCTACCGGTTTTGAACATATATTACAAATCTTGTTTGGAATGGGGACAGTTTTATATTTTATTTCTGGCACTTTGCCAGATGAAATTGGCAAGTTTGAAGCAAGACCTGTGAGCATTGACCAATAATGAGGTGTGCTGGTGTGTGAAAAATGCTCTTTGAGTTTTGTCAGTTTGAATTGCATTTGCAAATCTATAGCTCTGTATCAGATGGAATCAAGATACTGTATAAACTTTCCAAATATTAGTGTGACTCACGCAGTCAGCATATCTGTAGGGATTGGAACTTAGAAACACTCACTGACTGCTGAGATTGTCTAGACAAAATACACTCAAAACCCATCACTTTATTAGGAAAACTACCAATATCTATGATCTAAAATGCGGTCCACAATATCTTATTGACTGGAGGTCGTTTCCTGAAATACAGTTTCATAGGTAGTAAGAAAGTCACCAGCCTAAAGGCTTCACTAGCTTTAGTTTCACTATCACAATTGAACTGGAAAACAACTTGTCCTTCTTTAACTACCGCCACATAATGATCTATTTTGCCCTGTCCTTTTCCCATGCGACTGCCAAGCGGTTTCTTTGTCACAGGCGTCGTTGCTTCGATTTTCCATAGCTGTCGCGTTTTGGTTTTTCGAACAATCGATATTCTTGCCGCTTCTATCGTCTTAGCTTTAAGGCTGCCAGGACCACAGGCATAAATTGCGAAATCGTATTTATCCACAAAGTCATATCTGGGTGCAATGTGTTGACTTTCTTTTGTTAGACCTGAAAAGAGCCGCTTCGCCGTCGTATTGACGGTATTGTTCAGCTAAAAGACAGGAATCGCATGTTTGAGTAATTGAGTTAATCCGGTGCCAGACGTGCCTCATGAATGCTTATCAAAGTCTTTACAAAAAATTAAATGAGGTATACGTTTAACAATAGTAAATTAGTCAGGAAAAAATGATTGAAAATCGATTCACTTACATATTTTAAATATCCAAACTTTAAACCGAATCTGCAAAAAACAGCCGCCATCTTGGATTATTACGTTGTTATACTTTATATAAGCACTTTGTAAATGTTTTTAGTTCCTCCCCCGGTGGATGTAGGTTTTGTTCCTCCGTATCAGGGGGGAGGGCGAGAGTGGGATGGTGAGGACGAAAAAAATTAAAACATGCAATATTTGAAAGGATCTCTTTTTTGATAATTGTATTGAATTGTTAATGGCGAAAAATATAAAAATAAAAGGATTACCTGATGATTGCGATGATAAGAATGGTGTTGATAATACGACTGAATCGAATGAAATAAAAAAGTATAAAGAAATAAAAATGCCATCACATCGTGATGGTAGGGGGAACATCAGTTTAGGGTCTCCAATTATTAGTGACGTAGCGAATGTTAACCCTGGTGCCCGACACATTAATAGTGCGTTTGATGTTGAAAACTTAGCTGATAGGGATACTGTTCCATGTCCAACTTGCAGAGGAACTGGAACTATTCAAGCAGGTATATTTTTTTTTCTTTGGTTGTGATTTGTTAGCTATTTATTAGGAGCTGTTGTCAGACTGGAAAATGTGCTTTGATAGAAAATATATGGAAGACATCAAATTTGTGTGCCTGATATCTTGGTTGCGCAGTACAAACTTTCCACTGTCGGCTGTCAACAAATGGAGTTCATCCTATAATAACAGTGGAAAGTTTGTTAATTGCATGCCTGAGATTAAAAAAATTACTATAAAATATATAGGGATTGATCTAACACCCTGTCACCCTCCCCCAGTCTGGAAAGTTTGTATTGTGCAACCAAGATCTTGCTTGTGCAGTTTTGATGTTCCCTATATATTTTATAGTAATTTTTTGTAATCTCAGGCATGCAATTAACAAACTTTCCAGTATGGACCTTCCCTGTACCTCATTACCAACTGGTTCAACAATTTTTTTTGCTGAAAAATTTGTTTTTGTCCAATTTATTTTGGAGTTGTGGATTTGTCGACACACCCTTATGTACATGTGCCATTTGTTTCTCTCATTCTTGAAGGTGGGAGTGGGCAACGCTCCTAGCATTTGATATTTGTGTTTTATATTACATATAATATAGCATTTCTAAACCAACACTCATTGGCCAAGAGCCATGTTGATATAACTCCATTTAAACATGGAACATTTCCAGTTGCCAAATCTAAAAGCAATTTTATATTTTGAGTGCTATATATATTATAAAAAAACCATTTTATTAAAGTACAGGTATATTAATTTAAAACTTGTGGAAATTATTGTGTTCTATCAGTTACTATCTGTTATGGAAATTAAAGCACATAGAGTAAATTGTAACAGACTACATATTAAATGGGAGTGAAACATTTTTTGTGTTTTGATTATAAAAAATTATATTTTACTTATAATTTATGCATACCTTTTTTTATTCTAACCATGTCTATCAATTATTTGCTCCCCTTGAAATGAAAAGCTTGAACCATCTTCATGATAAATAGTAAATTTAATTAAGTTGATAATTTATTAATAAATTGTATGTATCACATGATAACTGTGTGCAATTCTTTAACATCACCATTTCTTTGCTTGTTTTTCAACCTGTCTTGGACTGGGTATGAGGTTATGAATTACTTTTGATGAGAGACTAAACTATCAAAAATGCTAACTTATACATATTACCAATTTGTATATCACAGAAACAACATGCAAGTCTCGTTCAAAGAACATAATTTGAGACTTTTTTCTGGCATAATGATTGTAAATTATTTTATATAATTTTATGGAAACACTTTAAAACATTTGATAGAACATCAAATGCAATATTATCTTGCAGCATTGGCAATAGTGAATCATGACTAACTATCAGAACATAGTATTGTTGTCAAAACCTGAAAAATCTCACTGACTTCATTTTGTTTGAAATTTTGCAATCATGTTCCTGCATCCTACCCCATAAACAAGACTCAAGTATTATTTACATAATTATAAGGAAATTGGAAACCGCTTTGCAAGTGTCCTTATTTTATCTGAATCCTCGATTCTTGACTGCTTACAGTTATGTCTCTCACTCACGTTCATCATGCGGAAAATATTTAAAAAAGCGTTACCTCGATTGCAAACATCCAACAGGCATTTGCCCGACCACTTTCTAGAGTTTATGGCCCAAACCACATCATAACTATACGTACACGCTCACATTCTGCAGAATATCAGACACTTTCAAACTAGCAACAATACAGACAATTCTACTAGAAACACTAAGAGATTACCAATGGTGCAACGACTACGATATTTTCAAACGTGTTGAAATAGTGAAGTAAACCTGAATCATCAGACGAAGAAGAAATGTCCTCGCCAACTCGTCGCCATTATAAATACTTTTGATCAGCATAAACCTACGTGCAGAACTGTGAGTGCTGAAAGTAAAAGTAATTCAACAGCGTTGTCACATGGTCGGGTGAACGGTTTGATAATTTTCATGTGCGATGTGAGGATGACCACACAAAGTGTCAGGGTTAACATTATTTTGAGCCTTTTGTCGTGTACAAACGCCAGTACAAGAATCACTGCCAGTCTTCGAAATATGCAGCAGCCTTCCCAACTACCAAGGAAGAACAGATCAGTCGGTAAAACGTAGAAATGCTTTGTGTGTTCTAAAAGGACCAAGAATGCCCCGAAGAATGGCTATCTTGCTTTCAAGTGTTGTGTTTTCACCTCTTGTTGAGCTTAGGTTAGTTTCCTCGCAATCTCGTTCGCCTTCCCATTCAGGTAACGTTGCCTGGCAACAGAAGCGTTGGCGTGCTTCCTCGCTACATTATTGTCGGATGACCTGGAGTGGCGTCACGGTCTTTGACAACCTGTCTCCTCACATGCCTTACGTTGACCCTCGCTCTGACCTTGACCTTCGTACTTAACACTATCTTGACCTTCGCTCATTTGACCTTCACAATGTTTTATCAAGTCCAGTTCCATTTTTAGCTTCCCCCGATTCCTCTGTATCGTTGCTGCTTGCGTGTGCGATAAACCTACTGGAAAGGAAACAATGTTTACACGACTGTATTTTTTGGCTCACCCAATTCTTTTTTACACGAGAACTATGATTCTCCGATCATGTTACGGTGTCTGTAATTTACCAACTTCTTTTGTTTGTCTAATCACGATTTTGGTCGAGAAAAATTCGGATCAGAGAAGTCGTGGTTAGACAAAGGACGAGGTTCTTGAGAAGTGGGTGAGTAGCAATTTTCTGGCCCCGCGGGTCAACTGTTAATGTATTTTAGAACAAAAGATCAATGGTATTTTTTAATTTTAGATGACAGCTCATTAGTTGCTCTTATTCCAGTAAAGGATGAACGCTTAAGGCCAAAAAGGACGTAAGTTGAGTCAAATTTTGATTTATTTTGTGTGATCGCAGAGATGCAATGAAATTGAAGTTACACATGACAATAAAATAATTTTAAGTTGTAATTTTAAATAATTCATCTACCAATAACTATGAGATTCATCTACCAATACTATGAGATGTATCTACCAATACCTATTAGATTAATCTACCAATAACTATGAGATTAATCTACCAATAACTACGAGATTCATCTACCAACAACTATGAGATTCATCTACCAATAACTATGAGATTTATTTACCAATAACTACGAGATTCATCTACCATAACTATGAGATTCATCTGCCAATAACTGTGAGATTCATCTGCCAATAACTATAAAATTCATCTATGAATAACTATGAGATTCATCTACAAATAACTACGAGACTCATCTACCAATAACTACGAGATTCATCTACTAAAGCCCAATGCAGCAATGGATAACACAAACTAAGTTTTATTTCTTAATTTGTGACCGATAAACTGAAATTACTGAATTGATACTGTTGCCACAAAAGTACAAAAAAATTGACAGCTACAAGCCGATATCAATGATCTTGCAAGGATTGGTGGCACTGATAAATGAGATAAAGTTTAAAATGAACAGTATAGTTGATCATTTCGAACTATAAACTTTGTCGGTAGTGCAGTCGATACAAAAAGAATTCAACGTTTCGAGTGAATATGTCCTTAGCCGCGAAAGATGTTTGATTATTTGCCTGTTGGTTATGCAATTACTTGCATATTATTTAAGAAATGGTCCGCATTTAATTGGCAGATTAATTTTATGATTTTCCTAATTGTATAATGTTAATCACGGAGTCCAATTTGTGCTTGATTTTAGTCTCTTTCTTCAGTGCATATTAATTCTATCTATGGCTGTTATAGAGTATGCCTCGTTATTTTTAAATTTTGGTGTGCGTTTCACTAATTTTCATTGTTAAGGGCTTATAACATATGGATAGAGATTTAGCGAAACATGAATCAATGACCCTATCTGCAACGCCATTTAGGCTGACCAATCATATTGCTGAATTCTTGTGCTCGCTTTGTGTCACGTAAACGCAATTAGCACTTTTTAGATATACGTCCAGTGGAAAGTATAGGACTGGCTTAAAAAATTGTTAATTGTGTGTATATTGTGATGTTAACTGTTTCGTATTGTTCTCTTAAGTTTTGATATTGTCTTTTGCAGGAAATTAAAGATCGCCATAGCAATTATCCTTACTCTTTTGATATGTGGAGTCACTCTTTATTTTTTATTTCTACGAAGTCCTACGTTACGGCTTGCTTCAGTTACGCAGTACAATGCTTCAATTCCAGAAATAGGAGATGCCTATATTATATTTGAGGCAAGTTTTTCATATAATGAATAGTTGCATGCAATGGAACACGTTCACGCTGACGAAATGTCATCGCTCAGCAGTAGGAACTGTGCCTTTGAAGTGTTCCTATAAAGGCGCGAAATACACGAGGCAAAATCGCTGGAACACGTGTCTGCAACAAATCTCATCGTGTGAACAGACGAATTTTTTTCGCCAAATTTTCGCCACAACATGTTGCACCAAGTCAAACTGCTTTCATTTTGTGCGACATGTTGCGCGGCGTTAGTATTATGTTGCGGCAGCCAAACCTTTTATTAAAATTGTTGCTGCGGCCTATCGCTGCAATGGGCCCATGTGATTTGTCTCATGTTTGTACAGACAAAGCGAATTGTTGCATCGACGTGTTGCAGTGATTTGTCACCTCGCCTGTTCCGTTCTTAATACAGAACACGTCGTTTCCTAAGAGTTCACGCAAAAGCTACCTGCTGTTTCCAATTTTGAGTTAGAATTTTTAGTGTAAGATTTTGTAACAACTTTGATTCGACTTTGGGAAAATTCGGCAAATCTTTGACCGATTTTTCCAAAACAATGCAGGATAAAAGTACATCAAAGCAACAAGTTCTCTGATTGATCGGCACTGCCAATAGAGATTTTTAGACCTCCATCTCTGGTCAGTGATTTATTCCACCATCAGTTGTTTGCCCTGGGGTGGATAAGAGATCTGCTATTACGTAATTTTGGTTCAAAACTTCATATCCCGTCATGTTGCTAGCCGGAAGTAAAAAATATCCGCGTTTATTTGAAATTGGGTCGGAAAGTGTGTAGTTCCACATTTCTTACTGGGTCTTAGAACACGCCTCTTCCACCTCTTTTACATATTTGCATGTTTAACGAGTTGAAACGAACATGGAAAGTATGATGCACCCCTGTGAAAGATACAGTTACTGTGCTGCGGTCAGCTGGATTTGCAATAACCCTGGGTCACTTTAGTTTTTGTATTTCTACCCCCTACACACTCATTCATTTAAAATCCTTAGGAAGCGAAACTACCATTGATCCAGACTTCTGACTTCAGAGATGAAGAAATATTTTCAAGCCTAAAAACAAGTTGCCGGAAAGTTACCCCGGAAAGTTAACGCAGGGTTAAGCTGACCGGCTTTTGAGCAACTGGTACAGTTACTGTACTTGTCTAATATCAGAGGTGAAAACAGATTTCATTGAGTATTTAAAAATTGGGAAATTGCATCTTCAAAGTAACTGGAAAACCGCGGTATTTTTTACTGAAGCTAACGCCCTGCCCATGAACTTAGAACTCAGACATTTACTGATGTACTTGAGGTGGTCTATCCTTGCACTCTGTTACATTGTATTCTTTATTTTGCATAAACATAGTATAATATGATATGTAATTGATTTTTATTTTGTAGAATAAATATGTTGTGGATAACGATAACTATGTGTCAGTGGATTTGACATCAATATCACTCAGTGTTACTTACGGAAAGGCTCAGGTTGCAGGTCCTCAACCATTTTATAAATTTAAAACAACGACGATTGATATTCGTTCTTCTACAAATGTAAGTACAAGCAACTCGTATGAGTGAGTTTGAAACACAAAAAAGACAAGATTGAGGGTAGAGTGTATATTCTAATTAACATCGCGAGAAAATTGAATCAAAAGGATTTATAGACACATACCACAAGGTGCCATTCCTAATTGTGCTCTGCATCCAAAGTCCAAACTTTGTTTAACGTGCATTTTTTCGTTCTGTTTATAGCTTGTTGTTTACGTCAAAACAACGTTCACCAATGATACACCGGGCAGAGAGTATTTAAAGTACGAATACAATATTTCACTGTAGTTCTTGTGATTAAATTTGCTTGCCTTAACCCCCACCACCCATTCTCTAACTGAAAACCGTTTGCCAGTAATTTGAGGTGGCAGTAGTCTATATACAATGTTTTTTTACAAGTTATTTGAGGACGCGTTAAATTCTACATTGTTTTTTAAATTTCTACAATGGATGCATTAATTTATAAAATTTATGCAAATGTAGTAATAACATTGGTGTACGTGTTTAACACAATGAAACGCAATGAGAAGGTAATTCATTTGAAGTTTTATTGGCATCATCTGTTCACTTAAACGTGTTGTTTTAACATGCAGCTGTGCAGAAAAGAAAGAAAGAGTCAACCTGTTTCGCATTCCGCTTGCTCTGCTCTCATGATTCTCGCTTAGCCTTAATGTTTTAAATTTTACATCCATAGAGTTTTTTTTTCATTTTTAGATTTATATGTATGTATCGAATGTCGTACCTGAACTTTGATATAAGGTAAGTATTGTGACAATTGTTTGGAAAAGTTTCTATTAGCATAAAGAGTTAATGACATGTAGACTAGCAATGATTACGTTTTACGAATGGTGATAAGGCAATTGGGCGCAAGAAAATATAAATACTTAAAAAAACCTAAAACGGAGTCGATGTATAAAATATCATGTCGGTGTCTTACATAGGTCCATTTGTCGCACATCTATATGGTTTTAGTTACTCATTTCAATTTTTAAACATCTGCGCTAGGATAAATGGTCTAGAATTTGCTTGCGTAATACAAATATATACAAAATCTGCAAAGTTAGCAAGGCTATATTTTCTGTATTTTACAACATTTTGCGACCAAACGTTGTAATTCTGCAAATCCTAGGATCCTGTTTTTAGCTGTAGCAAAATATTTCGTCATTTTTTTTGCCTTGATCGAATGTTAGTCTATTATCCCAACCGATCCGAACGTTGTATTCCAATAAAATTACTGGTTGCAACGTTTGATAATTCCAATAGTTACTGGAATTGTCATTTCATGCATATAAAATGAACCCTGACCCAAACCCCAGCCCAAGCCCTAAAGGCGGATTTCCATTCAGTGCAAAATGTCGCGCGATCGATTTTTAGCGAGCGCTTTCTTTTGAAATGTGTGAAGTCAACCACAGCTAATGAGATTTGTTCCGCTTGACTGTTTGTAATTCAAAAGAAAGCGCTCGCTAAAAGTCGATCGCGCAACATTTTGCACTGAATGGAAATCCGCCTTAACCCTAACAATCCCAATAATTTATTGGAGACAATAATTTTATTGGGATACAACGTTCGGATCGGGTGATTATCCAAATTGTCCATTTTCCTTATTGCGCCAATTTGGGGCGTTTAAGACATTCCCAAGGCACTTTCAGCCTGCTTTGGGGCTTTTGCGTGATCCGTTTTGCTAGAGTGATTAGAGACGCGATCTAATTGTTATATTGGTATTCTTAATTACCAATGATAAGTTCCTGCAAGAATTTGAGTGTCAGTAAGGGAGTGGTCATAAAGAAGTAGGACGGCAATGCGGCGGCGATGGAAAAACTTATTCCAATTTGTAAAATAATAATTTGTTAGAATTAGTTCTGTGAAAGTATGGCACAGCTTGAGAAGATTAAAACCAAAGAAATTTTATTCTGGAAAACATTTCTACATTTTGTATCAACTTGCTTAGTCGGCATCGAATGCCGACTTTGTATATAAAACGTAGAAATCTATTATTGTTTTGAGGTTGTAAAGAGTGAAAAGGCGACTTTCTGATCTCTGTGTGACATATTCACAGTCTTTGTTAAATCATATTTTTAATTTTATTTCATTCGTCATCGTCGCGTCCTGTAACTTGGACGATTTAGACCTACCCCACCCTCTTTGATTATTTGACTTTCCTGTCTAGGCAAGGGAATCCCCCCAACCGCCACACCTCACACTCATAAATAATGACCACTTCATAATATCAATTGAAAAATATTTTTCCTTTTCTGTTTTTTTTTTCAGTACCGAGCTTCAAGCTTCTTTTCTTTTCCACGCTGAAACGGTATCAACACACGACAACACGTATGTCCATTGTTATTACAATGCCACAGCTGCTGCGTAGAGTTCTTTAAATTTAGACCTTCCGGGCGCTAGAAGGGAGCAGAAGTTTTGGCCTTTGTTGCTCAACAGGAATCAGTACATACTCATGTAGAAAACTCTTTGGCAAGGTGGCATACCTGTGATTTGTATTATTATTATTGATAGTGCTAGTATTTGTTTTTTGACACTGTGCGACTGAACGTTAAAGGTTGGTTTACACGATGCAACATGTCGCATGCGATTCTGATTTTGACGTATGGAATTGAGTAAATGTTTGTGTAAAGATGTCACACTTTGTTGTAGGCTGTAGCTGATAAGCAGAAATAATGGCTTCGGCAGTCGTTTTCATGCGCCAGAATGACAATCGCATGCGACATGTCGCATCGTGTAAACGCGCCTTTAAAGACGTTTACTTTTTGTGTAAGATTTCGTGTAATATATATGGCCTAGATTTTTAATAAGAAATCATTGCATGGTTGAAACATATAGCTAGGTTTTTAATTTCATTTTTGTATTTTTATTCCATTTTTGTCGGCCTCAGAGAAAAGAATTAAGCAACCATGTATTTATTTTAAGTTAAGCTCAGTGGTGAAGCCAGCCCGACATTTGGTCACGCGAATGCAAATTTTTCTGTGTTTATTGAGACCGTATATAGGATCAATTTCTAAAGAAATGAATAATGATAATAATTTAAATATGCATATAGCATGACCAAATTGTCGTGCTGGCTTCGCTACTGTCCTCGTTCCCACCTTTTTCCTCGGAAAGCAGGGGTTTGAAAATGTTGTTGCAACAAAATGGTAAATATTCGGTGAAAATCTTATAGATTACTTTATAGTGATGCTTGCAGATAATGCTTTTGGGGGGAAAAAACAAAGCGATTTTTGCAAAAAGCTGGTTGAGCATTTTCTTTTAGTGAGTAATACAAGTTATTTGTAGTTGAAATGAATAACAACAGTTACGACATAATTCCAAATGATGTTCCTTGCATTACCTAATTACTCTAACCCTTCCTGGCGTTTGAGCCGCAAGGTGCAATGAGCTTCTCAAAATGGCTAAAAAGTTAATTGAAGGTGTTATTTTTTGTAAATGTTCGCCACTTTGTATACGAGGAACCAGACATTGACTATAGGTCCAAGCATCAAGCATATTATCACATGAACAAAATGCTGTAAAACTCAAGTAAAACTCGACCCTGATATTTCAAACACTTATGGGATTGGTTCAAGTTGCAACAAAGGGGGCAGAACTCAAAGCTGAGTTAGCACTAACCCAGGGTTAAAATTTAACCCACTATTTAAGTTTCTGTATTTCCACACATCTGTTTACTTTAAAGCTTGAGGACTCAACTACCATTGATCCCGACAAGATACAAACAAACTGTTGAGGAAATTTCCTTAAAATTTTAAGCTAACCGTTTTTAAAACCACACGGAAAAGGATTGGCACTATTTGTCGACAGAAATCCATTTTCTGATTAAACTACGATATTTCTGTTTAAATATACTTTAATTTTGGTTGATTTGTAATTCTCTTTACTAAACACAATTACAAAGTTTCAGCAAGTTTGGTAAAAGAAGAACAAAATGTATGAATGATTAAAAACAGCAAAAATGGTTTCCATTCTGTTTGCTAGCTTTAGGTTTTTTGTTCCCGCGGTCAAATCATCTATAGTATATATACAGTACGTCACATAATAAGTAAACCTGGACACGCATCCATGCAGCAGATTAGGTAAGAACAAAGGTGGATATAGTGCTATCCATCGGATAGTGATTTTCTAAAACTTTCTAAACGTGTTAGTAACTGGTAAAACCCATGTGAAAGTTCAGCATTGTCGAGTTAAAGTCACTTTTTATCTCTTGCGAGTTCAGTATCCCTGATGCCATTGCTTTTTTTTTGTCTTTCTGCGACAGTTGAAGAATCACTATCCGGTGGATAACGCTATCCATCTTTCGTACAACCGATCCCTGATGTGTAACTTCATAGGACTTCGTGTCCTCGAATTTTCCCCAGATGTACACGTCATACTCACGCCACGACACTTGCTGTGAAGATGGCGGCGTATAACATCTTGCACTAGTGCACGTTTTGCCTTTTTCGCGACCTTTCGGATTGACCTTTTTGGATCGAACTGAACAATCAAAACCATCTCTGGTTATAAATGTTAGACGAAATTTGCAACAATGACCGTATAAACGTCTTTTAAAAAGGTTTGACATGAAAGCAATGACGTATTACGAAGTTAAATGACGAATTGCCGCGCGAGCGACACTTGCTAGGAAGATGGCGACTGTGGGACAACTTTTTACCTGAAGTTACACATCTGTTCTTACCTAATTTTTGCCCACGCTGTGAAGCAGCTTGAAGCCACGGTAAATGACGAATTTGAAGTACAAAGATGGCGGACAGTCAGCATTTGGTTTTTCTTTCTTGTCACGAGTCATGAATGTATCGCCTTTAATCTCATCACGAAATTGATACTGGGATCAAAGAGCGAAACGTTCGTGCGTGTGACGTGAAAGAATAACTTAGCTTTTCGAATATGTAAATAAACTTCCTCGCCTTGAGAATATTGACGGAAGGTGAAACATTCGCAAAAAAAATTCAGGTGTCTTCATATTCGGGATATACGCAGATACTAGATGTCATCTTCCTTGTTCTCTGCTCATTAAATACTGATTGCATTTGGTATTTCCTTAGGGTCTAAGTAAGGATACTTTTCAGGCCTTGTTTCGTTTCGTTTGGCAATTATTTTACTAATTTCTTCTAATTTTGTCAAAAACCTGAGCAAAAGAAAAGAAAACGTAAATTAAGATTACAAGGTGTAAAATAACAGGAGTTATCCTAAGGCCTCCCATTTTCCAAAATGGCCAATTCTATTTGGGAAATTGGTGGTTCTAAATTCTAAAATTGGGCAGCTCTAAAAATAGAGTGCTGGAGAAATAACGTCGAATCCAAGTAGTGTCAAAATATTCAATATTCAAAGTAGTGATTATCCACAAAACAGTAATCAATGTTTCTATGTTCTGTATGTAAGTGCCTTCTCAGTGACCTGAATTTCATAAATTTTACAGGGTATGCCCCACACACCTTGGGGGGGGGGGGGGCGTACCAACAGCACACGCCAAGCTCAGAGTAGCTATGAAATGGATAGTTCTAAATTTTTCTTAGGATGACCTCTGTAGAATGAAACCTTTGGAACGCGAGATATGTACACTTTTAAATTTGCTTTGTTCAGTTTATGGTGTTGTTGGTTGCGTTTATACAGCTTGACAGATACCTATGTCTGATCAAAGTATAATTTTGTGGAAACACCTCGTTAATCCACTATCACAAACTTATTGTAGATTTATTATCGTAAATTTAGTATTGTATATATTCATTGCGATAATAAATTTACGTAGTATTTTCACAAAATTATACTTTAACTGATTATCACCATGCAAACATAAAAGGAACCTAGATACGTCTGGTGTAATTGGTTTTAAAGAAAGTAATCACGATAAATTAAGAAATGAGCTTGGAAACATTAATAAAAATCTTGTTACCTGGAGTGTGCTGCCTCTCCGACTGGATCAAACATATATTTTTTTTCGAAATTGCCAAGGTTATTTGTGCCGCGATCGCTCAATAACTTTGTTATGGCTGCTATGCTTAAAGTCATGTCTTTTTCTGGTAGATGTTGCAATATTTCCGCATCTGAAACATCTCCCTGTAAAAGAAACCATTTATAAAGAGTATATTTCAGTAGTTAGAACATATTTTTGGTTTATATCGGGCAAGTAATTTCCTAAGTCACCCTGGCTAGTCTATTGCCCTATACGCCTATCAATTGGCCATTTGGCCATGAATAGGATTAAGCTAAGATAACAGGGCTCGATTGTCCACCAACTTCTGGCACCGTTTTCCCATCAAAAGTACGGTTTTAGTTTTCAAATAAACGGATGTTTAGAAGTAAATGGATGACAAAGTAAAACGCCGGATGTTTAGATGGGTTAAACCCTTGGTTAACGCTAATCCAGGTTTGAACAACCCCCCACCCCGCTGTAAAATAATATTCTTCAATATCGATCTTAGTTCTCAACAGAACAGGGTGTTAATGTGTATGTTTGTGTGAGGGGGTAGTGATGCCCCCTTCCACTTCGCACCCCTAAAACACTTGCCCATTTCGTATCATTTCATATGGTTCAGAAATATAGATATTCTAATACCTTGTCTGCTGGTGGGTTTCCTCGCAAAAATGCTGGGTAATTAGCTGGAAATGCGTAGTCATCATATTGAGAAAAGTTTGCTGCTGCATGACTTACACTTCCCATGAAGATAATGGAGGTGAGAACCTTGCTCAGATGTTTATTACTCGTGAATTTACCATTGCCTGGAACACCCTGCAAACAAGCATGTATGTATAGACATGTATAGAACCGGTTGCTCGAAGATAGCGTTACCCAGCGGGCCAGTGGATAGCTATATTTTTTCCCAACTGCAGTAAAATGCTCAAAAAGCTAAAATTGCAAATTTGGCCCTGACGATAGATTTAACTCATTGTCAGTAATTTTATATACAGTCTAGCCAGATACAATTTTAAAACAAAATGGCTACTGCTATATGTCCTTGAATATTTCAAAGGCAAAGCATGTTGCCAAGATCTAGCAACGGATATTATAATTACTTCAATAAAGTAAGGTATCGTGAAAGGTATCTTAAAAATACAGAAACAAAAATACATACAAACGTACAAAAAAACAAACGTACAAAAATAAAGATATTGACATATCTCTTTAATGTCAACAAACTTTATAAGAAACATGGCTGCCTTGTAGCCAATCTCGTTCCCCGATCGTTCTGCGATCCCTTGGGAAGGAAACGGAGGCTCTGGGATAATCCGTGATCGACATACAAAAAACTGTATGTCGCCCGTACTGCGCATGCGTAGAAAATAAGCCACAAAAGCATTTTTCTAAAGTTTTTTGGAACAGTATTTGTACTATTTTGTTTGTAATGTCAGTGGAAAATATTATTTTATTTCATTCTGTGTTGGACGAAGCGTTAGAGCGACTGGGTAAGAAGAATCTCAAATTGAAGGAGTGTCAATACGAAGCGGTGAAGGCTGTTGTTGTCGACCGGAAAGATACGATTTGTATATTGCCTATTGGTCATGGAAAGTCACTTATATACCAGCTTCTTCCTTATTGCGGCTTATTGAATCTATTTATTTGCAACGCATGCGCAGTCCGGACGACATACAGTTTTTTGTATGTCGATCACGGATTATCCCAGAGCCTCCGTTTCCTTCCCAAGGGATCGCAGGCTCGGGGAACGAGATTGCCTTGTAGCATGCTTGGTATATTTCGTAGATTTACCTTTAGTCCCAGGCCTTCCTTGTCCACCAAGCTTTTTGCCCAGTTTTGAATTTCGTGATCGAATTCTAGCTTTTCTGTTGTGTCTGAAGAATGCGTGTGAGGTATAATCGAAATAAATTTAAATTTTAAAACTTTGAAAATAATAAATGTTTTTAAACTGTTCCCTCTTCAGAAAGAAAATATAATCAGTACCATAATATGCATTGACTATTTCCTTGACATAACTTTTAATGGCCTTGTGTACGAGTAGAGCATCGTCTCTGTAAGGATAGTAAGGAAGAGCTTCGGTATCTGCAACCTAAAGTTAATCGTAAAAATGTTTTAGTGTGCTTTGGAGAAGAGATGAATCATGGCCAGAAATTTAAGACATTGCGCCCGTGCGCTAGCTATTGTGAGGGCAGCGTTAGTTCGCAAAAGTGCTAACGCTTTGCTAATGCTGTGCTTTGCACGGTTTTAAAGCCTGGTTTCTAAGCTTTATTTTGATACCAAACATGGAGAACATCTTTATAAAAATTGGATTTCATTCGGTGGAAATTTGGTTGAACATAAACATTTGTGCTGTAATTGTTACAGCAACGAGTTAAGAATTTCGTGTTATTAATCACGAAAATGTAATCTGTTGGACTAAACAAACAGCTTTGAAAATTTTTGTGGAAGTGGTCGAACATATATTAATTGCCAAACAAACCCTGCAAACTGCCCCAAGAACAGATGGGATCGAACTGGTGACACTAAAGTATAGCTATTGCGCGAAAATGGCAGATAATGAAGAGAACTATTAAGAAGGAATGAACGGAAAATAGTTGTTTAAAATGTAACCAGTTCCACGTACGAATTAATGAAAAAAAGTACGGCAATGCAATAACGAAGCCCTTGCAAAGATTATTCGAACTCGGCAAATGTTTTTAGTACGGTATTGCGGTTGTATTTTGCAAATTTTTCATTAACTCCCATGTTTTAATGCTAATTGTGGCAGCCATATTTGTTCAAACAATCACGTCATGTCCAGTGCCAATGTCTTAAATTTCTGGCCATGTGAAATTGAAGAGATAAAATTGCATGACGAATTGAAATGCCTATACATGATGCCTCCAAGAGATAAAAAAAACGTCTTTGTTAAAATGTGATGGGCAAAGAAAACAGGTTTTTAAAAACAGATTTAATTGATAAACTTTAACAACCAAATACATTACACAAGACAGGAATTCCTCAACAGCTGAAAATCGAAATATTGACTAATGCGGTTGTTTTTTTTTGTGCTTCTTGTTCGAATGTTTTATTAGTGTAATTCAATAATTGAAATTAGAAAGGAATATTCCCGAACAAGGGCATCTGTTAGAAAGGCATTCATACCCCTCTCTTTTTCAAGTCCCTTGGCAGCCATCCATCAACATTCATTTTCCAGTCAGCAAACCTAATGTGATGAGATCTTAGTAAGAAAACACGTTACCCATACATCTCAAAAATCGTATTCGAAGTACTGAATATAACGACAAGTTGGCGAAGCTTTGTTAAACTGTACTTCATTGGGTACTTATTTGCATAGTATTATCACTGAGAAACTACAAGTTCATTATAATAATAATGCTGCTCATAAGTATATATCTTTTATATATGGTCCATGGGGTTTGCATAATACAACAGGGAGGTCAATCACTGAATACTATCAGTAATATACAAGGCAATCAAATTAGACGTTGTGTGAGGGCGTAACACCTGGAGTGGCGCTAAATAATTAGCTAAAACAGCTGAATAAATGTTGGGTTAGTTTTAAACCATTTGACTTTTACTCAGGATCTGCATGTGAGGACCACGCCCTTTTCGTTGGTCGGTGAAATATCACACTAGTTGCCCTCGTCTCTAGTGCTGAAGCTAATCAACATACTGTATAGCTTACTTTTTCTTTATGATGTTCATCATTCCAACAGCGCCGACTGTCATACTTGTATCAACCCAACCTCCTGGCTGAACCAGCTTGGCCAGAGCTCGACTACAAGTTGACAATAATTATACATTGTAGTGTCATGATGTGCATTTTGATTGGGTGATTGCATATACACTGCGACCCACGATATTAGTTTTATAAGATATTTATGCCGTACGTATTCAAAATGAGCATTACTATTCATTAAAACTTACGAACATCAAAACAAAGTTGTGAGAAGATCTTTACGATGCTGATATTCGATGTTAGTCACATGACTGAAAATATATGGCGCTGTTCCATATTTCAGGCGGACCACGCTATTAGTTTTAAGAATATGATAACACGATAAGACTTCGTTTTTAACTTGATTGGAAGTGGGAACGACATTCTTTAACCAAAAACAGCATAGGTAACAACAGAAGAATGTTTTAGTTAGAAAACAAACGAACTTGGTCTCATGGTTGGAGAATTTTTTTAAAGAATACGTGGAACGGCGGAAAAGAGGGATTCTGGACTTCTAAAATGGAAAAGATTGGGAGGTATTAGGTGTTTGAAGGAGAACTGTTTGTAAATTATCATGATCAACGTCTATCAACATTTTGAGAAAGTTTGCTTTGCCATATATCTTCAAAACTAGCAATGATGGATTCCTGGTAAGCAATAATAATTCCAAAAGTACCTCCACTGTTGTCGTGGAATGAACGTTTGGAACTAGATTGAGGCAAAAAAATGCTTGTGAGCACGACGGAAGTTTGTCCTTTTGACAGGCAGACGAAATCAGCATGGTAAAGCTTGGAAAATGTATGAATGGTTTAGATTATTGATATTCAATGATGGTATGTGACAAGCGAGGCTTAGGAGTCAACAAAAAAAAAGTGGTAAAGTAAACGAGTTCTGCTGGTAACAGCGGAAATAGGGATCAGAGGTCTTTATTGCACATTTAGGCACATATGAAGACATGTTGGTTGCTATTCTTACTTGCTAATAATACGGATCTAAATGATCGTTCTACCACTTCTTTGGCAGGTACCTAAAACCTTTCATCAGAAGTTCCTTTTCCCCGCATTAGGGCATTATCATGTTGATCTCGACTTGTCTGTCTCGACTTGTGCTCTCAAGCATTTTTTTGCCTCAATCCAGTTCGAAACGTTTATTCCACGACACCAGTGGAGGTACTTTTGGAATTATTATTGCTTACCAGGAATCCATCATTGCTAGTTTTGAAGATATATGGCAAAGCAAACTTTCTCAAAATGTTGATAGACGTTGATCATGATAATTTACGAACAGCTCTCCTTCAAACGCCTAATACCTCCCAATTTTTTCCATGTTAGAAGTCCAGAATCCCTCTTTTCCGCCGTTCCACGTATTCTTTAAAAAAATTCTCCAACCATGAGACCAAGTTCGTTTATTTTCTAACTAAAACATTCTCCTGTTGTTACCTATGCTGTTTTTGGTTAAAGAATGTCGTTCCCACTTCCAATTAAGTTAAAAACGACGTCTTATCGTGTTATCATATTCTTAAAACTAATAGCGTGGTCCGCCTGAAATATGGAACAGCGCCATATATTTTCAGTCATGTGACTAACATCGAATATCAGCATCGTAAAGATCTTCTCACAACTTTGTTTTGATGTTCGCGAGTTTTAATGAATAGTAATGCTCATTTTGAATATATACGTACGGCATAAATATCTTGTAAAACTAATATCGTGAGTCGCAGTGTACATATTATAGCAATCAAGCAATTACTGACTCATTTGCTAAATTAAAGTCTGCCATATGAGCAATAGTACGAAGACGGGAAACAAAGAAAAATAATGCAAAATTTTTCATGAATCAATTAAGAACTTTCACTTGGTTTTGCTTTGAATATATAAATGATATGGTTTTGGTTGCGCATGCATGCTGTAATTGATTATTTATGAACACGATTTAATACATATCAATATTTTTCTGTTCAAGTGCGTGAATAACTAATGATATGGGAAGTTTCGTTTATTAGCCAATCCTTACACGCCACGATACAATTGTCGATTGTCATTCTGGTGTTTATAATCGCCTGTCAAATCACAACTTTGATTCCTTATTTAATTTGAGTCACGAGCACTGAATTAATATGACATTTCATGCGTGTTTACCCCATCAGATACAACATGGTAGAGTCACATGAGATTTATGATGTGGAGTAGATGATCGACCCTTTAATAATGTCTATTAAAGTACCTGTTTATAGCGAGAAGAAACAAAAAATGCGGAGCCAGTAGTCGAAATATTGGATGTGATTGGGACAACTCCCTGTTTGTTACAACTGCAATTCCTTCCATTATTAGATGCGTAAACGCTAAATTGAGAACAACTGCATGATGTATGAATTCAATATTTTAATAATTGTATGTATGCTATTGCTACACATCTCTACCGGGTCTACGAAAAAAAAAACTGAACAAATCTGAAATCGCTCTCTACTGCGCAAAACGCCCCAATGCGCGAATATTTTTATTGAAATGGATTGTTTGGGTGCTTATAATGGAGAATAAACATTATTAAACAGAAAAATTAACCTTCAAAACCCGTGGGGTTGTGTCTTTTACAACAAGTTAAATACAGCCCGCGCGCGAAACTTTAATGCTTGAAGGGAAATTGCAACAAAATTTTTTATCGTCTTATTTGAAAGAGACTCTAAAACAATATATAGAAGTCTAGTACAGAATTTTTATATCTGCCTTATTTGGTAAGATATTTTGAATTGAAATCTGTAGTTGTCCGCCATCTTGGATATTGTAGATAATAATGCATGATACGTCATGGGTCACGCAATTTTTTTTTCTTACGACACAATGATTAATCCTCTCCAATAACCACACGCATGGTAAATGTTCCGGACTTCAGCGCGTACTGAAAAGGTTTCACAAATATTTTATTCGTGGTAGGTGTTTAGGAGAAGCTTTGAATGGCTTATCCCTGTTGTGACGTCACCAAAACATTGTTAATGAGGTTAAAAGTTAATCCAAGATTGCGGACAGTTCGATTATTTATGTGACAATATCTCCCGGAGTAAAACAGATATAAAAATTTTCTAATAGACTTCTGTATATTATTTTAGAGTCTCTTTCAAATGAGACGGTTAAAATTTTTGTTGCCACTTCCCTTTAAAAGTAATTTTGACTTGGTGGGCGGAAATTTGTCGGGTGTTGTATTGCTGTTTTAAATTTCATGAAATTTACTTGAATCAAAGCCGTTCAAAACGCATCAAAAACTTCCATAGTTTGAGCAAAATCAGTTTTGTGTATATGGTTAAATTACGCATTTAACTATTCTTTGCATAGAGATAAATAGATAGAAAAAAATTATTTATACACGCTGACCCCGTCAACCGAAGCTGATTACCACAAGGAGCGTGTACAACAAATTCAAGTTTACAAGTGCAAGGGCAAAATACTTTGAGCTATTTACAATATATATAGAGTAGCGATTTTTTGGCAAGAAGAAGAAAGTATTCTACTTTCAATTCCCTGATATTTTTAGGAGTAGAATTTTAAAGTTTTGCCCCGTCATACATGAAACTCTTCATATGATCAGGTCGAGGTTTTGGTAAACAGAGACTTTGCAAAATGTCTCGAAGATGATACTCATTTTTTTCCCAAGAGACATTTAATTAGCAAACAGTTAGATTACGAGTTCAAGATTATCACCGCATAGAAATTGAGAGCGGGTAATCTAATGGTTTTAGTAGAATCTGAGATAAATGATTGATTCTTAAGTCATTTTGCTAAAAAAACTATCACAAATTATCTTTGAATTCAAAAAAGTACCCGAGAAAAATTATTGTATTGCTATTGCTACTTGCTATCGAGCAATAGATAGCGAGTAGAGTAGCCTATCAAATGCAGCATTGGCATTAGTATCATGTTAGTATGATTCTACTAATTAAAATAAGAACTTTTCTTAAGAAAAATAATTCGTATTTAGAAACAGGGACCGCGGAGCAATTTTTGGATTGAGGGGGCCGAATGCTTAGCTCCCCAGGGGCGGGGAGGCGGCTGGGGTAACAATCGAGTCCCCATTTATGCTTCGTTCTTTTTCAACTTTTTTCCGGGTTTTTTTTTAATTTTTTAAGTTTTTTTCTTAAACTGTCTTGCGGTTGCGACGTGTTCATGTTTATTGTTGGGGTTTTTCGTTCTTTATTAGTAAATATTGGAAAAAAATATATGTATATATGTTATTTCGACGCCAATCCTTTTGCCTCCTTTTACATGCTGGATGTCGGAGTGCGTTTTCCCAAAATCACAGCCAAAATGTTAATGAGGTGCTCTAGACCTGAGCTGTAACGCTACTTATTGGAAAAACGTCAAGTAGCACTGGTTATAATTAACCGCCATTCAATCAATCACAGGAAAATTAATGGGGGGGGGGGGCAAGGCCCCCGGGCCCCCCTCCTCCGCGCTCCCTGTAGAAAAATACAAGTTCGCGTAGCATTTTGAAGAACTTAAACTAGAGCAAATCTCTTGTTTTCTCTCGCAAATTTTGAACTGCAATAAACAGAAATGAATTACGTTTAAGCCCAATATACGCACCTCCCCGGGTTGTAAACATTTAAATTTCAGAATTTTTTCGTTTATTCTACAACATAAGTACCCAAGTATAGGTACCCTATATTAATAAAAAACTTCATACTTAAATCGCAATGTTGAGAGCGATTTCAAATTTATTTATTCACCCTGTATAGACTATCTTCATGATTGTTGGATGATTTTCGTGTTATCATTCTTAGTTTACCAGGTAAATACCAACCTAAAATGATCAGGCCTTTTGAAACAAAAATAGACTTTTGAAACAAAAGTCATCATTGTTTGGGATTCGTTCTTTAGAAAACACTTTCTATAGTTTATTGTCTTTCATTGTTATAACCTGCAACCACTCACAAAGCCGGTTAGTATAAATTGGTGGTGACCCGGTTTACCTCATGCAGGAGTCTTGTTGATATTATTACCTAAATGTGCGCAGGATTGATGAAATGCTGAGTCAGCATTGTTGAAATACATCTTTGCCAACGTCCAGACTCCGTTTGGATCACTTGGTACAAAAACCTGAGAATAGGTAAAAGAATTTGTCACTATGGTACAAATACATTGTTGCGAATTTGAAAGTTCCCTCTCTTTTTTGACTTGCTTTACTAACTAGAGTAAATTGCAGCCAGTTTAATTTGAAATTTCAGTATTTTACCGCATGTTCGTTCGGAGATGAGTTTGGGAAAAGCTGAATCGCAACAGGCATCAGTTGTCCTCTTGAATCCACGTGAAACAGAGCAATGGGTGCTGTAACCTAGTGAAGTTAGACAATGAGATATTACCATAAGTACTTACTATATAATAGATGGTATGGAAACACATCGACATAATAACATGACTCATTTATTTATATATAATCCTTCCACAGCATATGGAATGGTGACTCAGCAGTACGTGTAATGTGGCGCCCTATTTTTATGACGTTTACTTGCAGCGATCTGCCAGCTTAGTGTTCTGGGTTAATGATGATGACATGCGCGTGCAAAAAATCACTCGAGTGCCTTCCCCCCCCGGGCCATTCTCTATTCTGTTCGTGGTTTATCAGTGCGTGACGCTGTGTAGCTTGTTTTTGCCAAAACCATCAATAGCAATTCATAAATTATCCTTATTCCTTACTCGCTTTGTTATTCAAATTGTTTAACTGAAACTGAACAACCAGAATTAATATTTCGAAAAATACACGCGGGAATTACCGTAAATCTTGCACTAAGTGAGTAAACTCTTTTGTTTATTTTGAGATTCGCGATCCATGTACAAGTCATCGCGATCCATGATCCAAACCATCAATATCTCCCTCATCAACCATATATAGCACATGATTATATGCATGCATGTGATATGTTGGTAGTATGATATATGTCAGTCATGTTCTTTTATAGCTCATACCTTTCTGTTATCAGTACACTGAATATCGTTCAAAAAGGAATGATCTACAATATAGATTTTCTTGTCTTCCATTGCTTCTTCAAGATCCTTCCCTTCTAAGAATGGTTCTACTGTTTCTGAAGTCACGCCAAAGCTGAAAACGTTTGCAAGTATGTATGAAGAGTGCAATGATTCTCAGTGCATTTAAAGTAAGAAAATGTTCAATTGAAAATAAGAAAAGAGGGAAGTCACGTACATTAAGAAATACCACTGAACTGATAAAAAAGGAAGATTGTACTGAGTTTTTTTATAATTATTAAGAATCTGTGTATGTGCGTGAAAAAAGAACACAGAAAACAGACAAGGTCAGACAATGTGGTGAAAATTATACGATCTGACTAAGATGAGTCCTTTTAAATTGCAGTCATGAATAAAGTAGATTGTATACAATTAAAATTGAGTATATGTAACATACTATTCAGGTATCTCTGTACAGCGGTATATTGAAATGTTATTGCATCCTTGTAATCTCTGACGACCAAAATTATTGTCCTGCCTCCACATGTCTTTACCCTGAATGCATACATATTTAAGAAATTAACATTTATAGTTGATGGATTGATTCTAAAATTACTTTTTACTGAAACTCGTGCATGACTTACATAAGGTTTGGGAAATGAAAAACAACCATTGTAAATGTTATCAATATCTTCTATCGATTTCCAGTCGCCAGAAATAATTTTTTTAAATTTCCATTTCATGATCAAGGATGATCGAATTGATATGATGTCCCACTAGAAAAGGTTAACACATGAATGTGATATTTACGACACAATGATGACGATAAACAAGCTGATTGAACGATAAACAAGCTGATTCAAGACAATTCATTGAATACATGATAATTGTGCTTTGCTAGACTGATTGGCTGAATAACAAACTAAACAAGTGTAAAATATTTGACTGAATAACGATTAGTGAGAAATGCTACATTTATGCTTTGGCCTCACTGGCAGTGGTGAGATCGGTGAAAAAACAGTCCAGGTAAACGAATCATATGATTCTATCAGTCTGCACTAACTCATATTCACTTATGCCTAGCTATATTTGATGTTAAGTTATGTTGAATATGTATTCTGTTGACGATTGTAGTATCCACGAGAGTAAGTAAAATAACTAGCTACCTTGTACGAATTGCTAAAGTTTTCATCTTCTGGCAGGCTGGAAACCTGAATCATTAAAAGAAGACAGTAACACAAAATGTTGAATTTGGTAGAGGTATATATCTTCCAGTTTCATCCACGCATATAAAATTCTATCTCAGCATATATAGTTTGTTGCATGTCGACTACCCGCATTACTTGAAAGCAGGAAAGTAAGCTGCATGTGAAGAGTAGTATATAAAGAACTTTAGTCAACGAGGTTGAACTTTAGCATAGGCAAAAGTAAGGATGTGTAATTGGTAAAAAGATGTTGACGTGCACCGCATGCCGATTTTCTGCTGTCATTCTAAAGAACTGCTTACCTTACACGTACTTCACAGGTTTTATATACTATAAAGGTTTTTATAGAAAAATGAACGATCTACCATACAAATATACTGATAATTACACCTAGTTGATCTGACCGTTGGTAAGTACGCATCATGGTTGCATTATTGACTGTAGAAGGAAACCATCATGCAGGCCTGTAGAAAAGGCGTTTACTAAGCTTATCTCGTTTGAGATGCGATCGTTTGATTTCTTAACTTGACAGTTTCGTTTTGCCCACAATGAAAATAAATAACTCAAAACATTTCTCATTTCTGTTACGTCTTTATGAGCTATTTCCAGGAGCTCCTGAACATTTCGCTATGCAAGATGAATGCAAAGTCCAAACAAATTCATATATGTCCAATACTGGCAATCTGACTCCGATGGACAAATCTACTTTCCGATGGTTCAGATGGATCCATCGGACAAACGTATATTCGGTCGGAGAAGTATTTTTCCGATGGAAAATAAATGACGTCATGACTCATGGGAAGCAGATATCAGTTAAACTCAGATTGTCCGATGGATCCGACGGATCCGATGGACAAGCGAGTTTACTATAGGACAAATAATTTTCCGATGGACATTTAAAACTTCATATTATAAATATGAATTAAGACAATTGTTACTTGTATGCGCAGCTATAAAGCGAACCCGTATCTAAGCATATTTCATACAATTATATATTTGCCGATAAACCCGTATTCTATATAAATAACTTAATTGAATGTGTATTTATTATATCTGTTTGACTCGTTCTCTGAAAAACCCTTATCAAGAGCAAAGTAATATGAATTGTGAGAATTGTTATATTTGTATACACAACTATAAAGTGAACTGTGTGTGTAAGTGGCGATAAATCCGTATTCAAAGTATGTTTCAGTCCAGCACTATGGCATATTTACATATTTATAAATATAGCTGTCAAGCCAGGTTGGACAAGCGCGTTTGCTACAGGACAAATAATTATGTGATGCCCCATGGACATTTAATATGGACTTTAGCATGGACTTCATATTTTAAGTATAAATTGCGACAGTTGTTATTTGTATGCGTAGCCGGTAAACCCCTATCAAAGCATATTTACATTTATACATTTGGCGATAAGCCCGCGTATTCTAAAAGTATGTTTATATACACAGGCTGCTATAGAGTGAATCCGTATCTGTATGAATTCACTTGTTTGCGTTGGAAAAATATTTTTATAGGACTTTAATTCACGTTTTATTAATGTAGGTGGCCATGAACCTGTATCGTATGTATGTTTAGAAACAAATAGCTATATAAATATTACTTGCATGCATGGGTTTTGATATGTGCTTGCTCGTTCTCTGAAAAATGCCATACTGAACGTATATTTACAAACTAGGTTAATAACATACGTTTTAGTTCAATGCCCAATCCTCTGTTCTTTTAAAATATCAATACTTATTAATGTTAGTTATAAGCACGTAAGGTATATGTTTAGGTTCACCTCGTTTTTTAAGAACCCTGCATCAAATTATTTTCTCGCAACTCGCAAGTATTACTTGACAATGGCAATGCTCATTAACTGGGCCTGTGCATGTATGTACGTGGCGAAAAAACCTCCTTATTCCAAGCATGCTTATAGAAATATAGCTATATATAAATTCTACCTCTGTATGTATTATATCTGTTTGACTAGTTCTCTGAAAAACCCTTGTCAAGAACAAAGCAATATGAATTGTGAGAATTGTTATATTTGTATACACAACTATAAAGTGAACTGTGTATGTAAGTGGCGATAAATCCGTATTCAAAGTATGTTTCAGTCCAGCAATATGGTATATTTACATATTTATAAATATAGCTGTCAAGCCAGGTCGGACGAGCGCGTTTGCTACAGGACAAATAATTATCTGATTCCCCATGGACATTTAATATGGACTTTAACATGTACTTCATATTTACTCCGCCTGCCGTAGGCGAGGCGGAGTTTTAAATTCGCCCCGTTTCTGTTTTTTTTTTTTTAAATTTTTTTTCGGTGTCAGAAGTCGGTGCAGCGCTCATGGGTGATACCGCTGGCACAAACCGCGTGAGCCGACCTAAACACGGCGTTTAAACTCAATTTCTAGCGAAATGTGTCAACAAAACACGCATTTTAACATGTATGCTAGAACATCTAAACCCCAAGAAGGTTTTACGTGCAAAGATTCTCATGCAAAATGTTTTAAAACGACAAATTCCAGCGATGTGTCGCGGTGAAGTTTTGAGAGCGTGTTTCCGTCATTTTCTGGTTTATTCCTACTTTTAAGGAAATTTAGAAATTTCTACACAAGAATCAAACGCAAATTCTACTGAAATATCTATATACAAAGCACTTTTTTAACATGTAATAGTTAACAAAAAGGGACAGGAGGGTTCTTTATCAAAACATTGCTCCAGAAATGTTTTAAAACGGCAAATTCTGATAGACTCCATCATTCCATGATTAAGGAATGAGTCTAGGAAATGTGTAATGTGTTCCTAATTCTAAACACGTTGTGATTGCTTTCCTTGGTTTTCTATTTCTACCTATGTTGAGATGCTAATATTTCGTGCAAAATGATTTATTTGCTTGTGGGATCTCATGTAATTATAAAAAATAAGAGACATTTTACATCCCAATTCCAGAAATACATAATATTATGTTAGTCTAAAGTTCCCAACAAATTATATCGTGGATACTTCAGACTTCAAACTTAATAGCTTAAGAATAGCTTAGTAATTTTTTTAATTTTTGTTGTTTTTATGAGCGATTTTAATGCTTGCTTTGTTAGAACGTCAACAGTCATAGCTGAGTGCGGCATTTTAGTCTTTATCTATAGTATTTATAACTTTCTTTATAAAAAATTGACATGTTTGTTGTTGAATAGTTGACTCAGAGAAAGGATTTCAAATTGGATATCACAGAAAATACAGATCACAGAAATACTTTTAAGTCGATTATTGCAAAGATTGTTGCTATAATTATTAATATAGCAAGAAAAAAACTCAAAAATGCAAAATAAAAAAAGGAACAAAATTTAACTTAAATTCTAACTTAAATTTAGTAAAATTTCAACTGGCACTTTCTCAATTTGCCAAAACTTTATCAGACACCCTGCCTATATACCAATGTTTTAACTGACACCTGAAGCTTTCTGGAAGTAAATACTTTGTCAGCATGTCGAAAGTCTAACTGACAACTTGTGGGCATGTACAGGTCAAAGTCTAACCGACATCTTGTCAACAAGCCAAAAGTTTTACCGACATCTTGTCAACAAGCCAAAAGCCTAACCGACATCTTGTCACCAAGCCAAAAGCCTAACCGACATCTTGTCAACAAGCAAAAAGCCTAACTGACATCTTGTCAACATGCCAAAAGTCTAACTAGGAGCATATCAACATGTCAAAAGTCCATTTCAAAGCTTGTCCACATATCAAAAGACTAACTCAGATCTTATCAACATGTCAAAAGTCTGGTCGAAAACTTGTCAACTAGTCAAAATCCTTACCAACATTTTATAAACATGCCAAACATTTACCTGACACCTTATCAACACATCAAATATCTAATTCAAAGCTTGTCAATATATCAAAAGGCTAGCCAACATTTTCCCAACAAGTTATATCATGGAGACTTCAGGCAGTGTGCTACAAAATACATTTAATAAATTGATGGATTTAATAGATTGATGTATTGTATACACTTATAGTAAAATTTTCTTTACTTGCAAAATAAAACAGCTATATGTTGGTGGTATTATGGCAAAAGAATCTTGTTTAACATATGTACTATGAAAGTCTTTAATTTAAATTAAATTCTAAAAACTGCAATCCTACTAGGACTCTGGACAGAGTGCCTGGCAGGTCACTCAGACATTGATTTTTGGTTATCTTAGTGATTACATAAGATGTGCTAGCAATGTCTTAAAATGCCTTGGAAGGTACCCTAATAATAATTGATTTAAAAAGGAATTAGTTGGGCAGAACAGAAATAAGTGAATATACCCCACCGCCAATGAACGCTCTAGTTACAGCCCTGCCTGGCCTTGTGCCCATTTTCGTTTGGCAGGCGGAGTGAACGCCTTAGCAGGCGTCTTGTTTAAGTATAAATTGCGACAATTGTTATTTGTATGCGTAGCCGGTAAACCCGTATCAAAGCATATTTACATTTATACAGTACATTTGGCGATAAGCCCGTATTCTATAAGTATGTTTATATACACAGCTATAAAGTGAATCCGTATCTGTATGAATTCATTTGTTTGCATTGGAAAGATATGTTTATAGGACTTTAATTCACGTTTTATTAATGTACGTGGCCATGAACCCGTATCGTATGTATGTTTAGAAACATATAGCTATATAAATTTTACTTGCATGCATGGGTTTTGATACGTGCTTGCTCGTTCTCTGAAAAATGCCATACTGAACGTAAATTTACAAACTAGGTTAATAACATCCGTTTTAGTTCAATGCTCAATCCTCTGTTCTTTTAAAATATCAGTACTTATTAATGTTAGTTATAAGCACGTAAGGTATATGTTTAGGTTCACCCCGTTTTTTAAGAACCCTGCATCAAATTATTTTCTCGCAAGTATACTTGACAATGCTCATTAACTGGGCCTGTGCATGTACGTGGCGAAAAAACCTCCTTATTCCAAGCATGTTTATAGAAATATAGCTATATATAAATGTTACCTCCGTATGTATTCATATCTGTTTGACTCGTTCTCTGAAAAACGCCGTTACCAAAAACAAAGTATAATTTAGTTATAAATTGATTAGGTTTAATAGTGTATTTGGTTCAATGGTGAATGTTTTCTTATTTGAAGATTTAACATTATGTTTATTAATATTTATGTAAGCATATATCTATACGTTCACTTCGTTCTTTGAATAACCTATATCAAAGTACGCTCACAATTCAAAATAGCTATGACTTGCCAATGGCAACGTACATTATAGTTAATTTGCCCTGGGCCTGTGCATGTACGTGGCGAAAAAAACTCCTTATTCCAAGCATTTTATAGAAATATAGCTGTATATAAATGTTACATCTCAGATACGGATTCACTTTATAGCTGTGTATATAAACATACTTATAGAATACGGGCTTATCGCCAAATGTATAAATGTAAATATACTTTGATACGGGTTTACCGGCTACGCATACAAATAACAATTGTCGCAAGTTATACTTAAAATATGAAGTCCATGTTAAAGTCCATATTAAATGTCCATGGAGCATTAGATAATTATTTGTCCTGTAGCAAACGCGCTTGTCTACATATTTTATTAAAAACGAGCTTTCGGCTACCTAACTGTAGCCTTCGACGGGTTAAAGCGGAATGAAACTATTTACAAGTTGTGCGATGGAATGCGATATCAAGTAGGAAGTAATTAGCGATTAGATGTTTTGCGAACAAGCGTAGCATGTTGTTTTGGAAGCGGCTTAATTAGAGTTATTGTCAGAATTAGTTATTACAGCTGTATGCCAAGATTCTAATGTTTTTCGTGTCCGATAGTTACCACTATCTATTACTTTTCCATTATTAAAGTCAATTCTATGATCAAGATCCCATGCATCTTTCGAAACGCGAAAAAAGGAACATATTAGAAGTGTAAAGAACTGTAAAAAAGGCTCAAACATAGCTAACTATGTTTGAGCCTTTTTTACAGTTCTTTACACTTCTAATATGTTCCTTTTTTCGCGTTTCGAAAGATCTCCCTGTTTCACCAACATACGACCAAGGACAATCAGAACAAGGTATATTATAGACAACATTGGTGCGTTGCTCAGGTGCGATTTGATGTTTAAAATACCACAAAGAAGGCTACCTGTTACGACCTATTGTGAATTGCATTGATTCAGCTCTTTACAACACCTCGAAATATCTCACAGAAATACTCTACCCAATCCAGAACATGAATAATAACTCTGGTCAGAACTCTACTCAATTTGCACGAGAGATAAGTAGCATGAAGATTGATGATGATGAGACTATGTTATCATTCGATGTCGTTTCCTTATTTACCGCTATTCCTGTCCAAAAAACTTGCCATTAGATACGGACAAAACTCGAACAGGACGACACCTTAGCCTTACGCACTAATCTCACCATTGACGACATTATTTAACTATTAGATTTTGCACTTTCCAACAACTATTTTAATTATTTATAACGACGTGACTTACAAACAAATTCATGGCTGTGTTATGGGTAGCCCAGTTAGTCCGGTTGTGGCTAACGTATGCATGGAAGTCATTGAAAATACTGCTATTGAAACGACACAAACAAAACCAAAAACATGGAAACGCTTTATGTTTGACGACAGTTTTTCCATAATTAAAAAGACGGTTATTACTAGTTTCCTCAACTCTTTAAACAACATTGACCCTAATATTTCTTTTACTATTGAACTTGAACTGGACAACAAAATCCCCCTTTTAGATACACTTATAACACGACATGGTAACAACCTCAAAATTGATGTACTTAGTAAACCTACACACACCGACTGATATCTTGATTTTAATTTTAACTCACACCATAACATTAAACACAAAATTAGCGCAGCTAGAACTAGTATGCACAGAGCACTAACATTACCAAGCACACACGCTAGCAAGCAAGACGAACTCAACCACACAAGAACAACTCTTAAATGTAACCGCTATCCTGACAAAATTGTCAAACAAATCTTAAGAGATTCGACTCCTAACACCATCGTGCCATCGCCTGAAGAGCTTGTTGAACAATTCTTCAAACGTTTTGATGATATCGATAAACCAAGTGGATATGTCACTTTACCCTACATAAGTGGAATAACCGACGCACTACGACGTATATATTTTACGAAAACAAAACATCAGAGTGGCGACTAAACCATTGAAAACCCTACAAAGAATGTTTCCTTCCCCCAAACTACAAATCGCACCTGAGCAACGCACCAATGTTGTCTATATTATAATATACCTTGCTCTGATTGTCCTTGGTCGTATGTTGGTGAAACAGGAACATCTTTCGAAACGCGAAAAAAGGAACATATTAGAAGTGTAAAGAACTGTAAAAAGGCTCAAACATAGGCATGCATGGGATCTTGATCATAGAATTGGCTTTAATAATGGAAAAGTAATAGATAGTGGTAACTATCGGACACGAAAAACATTAGAATCTTGGCATACAGCTGTAATAACTAATTCTGACAATAACTCTTAGCCGCTTCCAAAACAATATGCTACGCTTGTTCGCAAAACATGTAATCGCTAATTACTCCCTACTTGATATCGCATTTCATCGCACAACTTGTAAATAGTTTCATTCCACTTCACCCGTCGAAGGCTACAGTTAGGTAGTCGAAAGCCCGTTTTTAATAAAACATTTAGTCAGAGAACGTTGCATTTTAAATTATGTCTAAACCTGGCTACGCTATGTCCATATATATTTATAAATATGTAAATATAATATGCCATATTGCTGTACTGAAACATACTTTGAATACGGATTTATCGCCACTTACATACACAGTTCACTTTATAGTTGTGTATACAAATATAACAATTCTCACAATTCATATTATTTTGTTCTTAATAAGGGTTTTTCAGAGAACGAGTCAAACAGATATAATAAATACACATTCAATTAAATTACTTATATAGAATACGGGTTTATCGCCACATATATAATTGTATAAAATATGCTTAGATACGGGTTCACTTTATAGCTGCGCATACAAGAAACAATTGTCTTAATGCATATTTATAACATGAAGTTTTAAATGTCCATCGGAAAATCATTTGTCCTATAGTAAACTCGCTTGTCCGATGGATCCATCGGATCCATCGGACAATCTGACTTTCCTTAGGTTAGGGCAATCACCAGGGAGTCGGCTTGCACAAGTCTCTAATTGAATTAAACCTAGCTTGGGATGACGTCATTTTTTCTCCATCGGATAATTTTTTGTCCGACGGAAAACGCCCTTGTCCGATGGATCCATCGGATCCATCGGACAATCTGACTTTCACGAGGTCAGGGCAACCACCAGGCAGGCTGCATGCAGACATCCCTATTGAATAATTAAACCTAGCTTGTGATGACGTCATTTTTTCTCCATCGGATAATTTTTTGTCCGACGGAAAACACGCTTGTCCGATGGATCCATCGGATCCATCGGACAATCTGACTTTCACGAGGTCAGGGCAACCACCAGGCAGGCTGCATGCAGACATCCCTAATTGAATAATTAAACCTAGCTTGTGATGACGTCATTTTTTCTCCATCGGATAATTTTTTGTCCGACGGAAAACACGCTTGTCCGATGGATCCATCGGATCCATCGGACAATCTGACTTTCGTTAGGTTAGGGCAATCACCAGGCAGGGCGCATACGGACATCTCTATTTGAATTAAACCTAGCTTGTGATTACGTCATTTTTTGTCCGATGGATCTATCGGACCATCTAAGGGACCTAGAGTTTCTATTTTCTATGCCTAATACATACTTAGATACTTTCAGCAAAGTAAGCGTTTAGCATGTTTACATATATGTTACTAAGCTTACCGAATATTGTGTAGATTACATAGTTATAATATTTGCATTTATTACGTAATGTATAAGTATGTTTGTCACGTGACTGTGTATTTTAAAAAAGAACTCCATCGGATCCATCGTAAAACTTGTCTGATGGATTTGTCCATCGGACTCAGATTGCCGGTATTGGACATCAATCAACAAATTGCACTTAGGACCTAACGTTTCGACACTCCGAATCCAGTATTTTCATATAAGGTGTATAGTTAATCAAACCCTCGCTTTTTTTATCACCATATTATTGAACACTGGACCTTCGAGTTCGAGTTGTGATGTTACCTGTTTTGGTATCCCTTGTTTCTTTTCAAGCAGAACATATTTCTTCCTTTTATTTTCTAACTCTCTCTGCCGTTGGCCAGGAAATTCAGAATATTGAGGTAAACAGCTGTCGTACCTAATGTGTCAGTGGAGAAAATTCAAGCATAAATGTTGAAACACTGTTGTTGATAGGATTAAAATCGAATAATATCTCGAATTAACTTTGCCAGAGTGTAGGTAGTGCAGTTAACAGTACACGAAAGGTATAGGTTCTTTTGTTACCTGAAACGATAAAGGAAAATTCGGCGTTTCGAGCCAAAGCTCTTCATTGGGAAGTTATTAACTACTACTAACTTCTTAGCACACTACTAATACGTCTCCTTCATTAGGGTCTGCATGCACGCAACCTACTACTTTTCCCGACGAAGTGTTTTCGCTCAAAACGTTGAATTTTACTTTATCATTTCAAGTGGTGAAAAAACCTTCATTTAACATATATAACGTCCTAAATTTAGTAAAATTATGAAGTTTGTGGTTCGAGAGTATGGTAAAATGTGTAAAATATAGAACTGTGAATTGCGAATATTGTATAGTGATATCACATTTCGACGTAGTAGACTAGTGGTATCACTTTTTGCACTTAATACAAAAGTATACAAAATTCGCAAACTTTATAGGACAATATTTTTTACATTTTACAATATTGTGTGACTAAACTTCACAATTTTACTAAATTTAGGAGGCTCTCTCCTGCTGTGCTGATAGATTTTCCTAACTCAAAAGTTTGTCTAATAGGGGATTGGCTCAATCGTTTGGTTTTAAGGTGTGTGAACAGGAATATATGAATCCCCCCTAATTTTTGTGCCTTGCTACGCATGCACAAAACCATATATGGTATATATACTATAGCATCATTTACTACCTTAAAAGATATAAATCATACCTGCAAATTGTAAAACGCACGCCTGATCTAACCCATCGCTGAAATGGAAAAATGTCAGGCTTGTCTTTCGGACGATAATGATTGGTAACCTCTATCCACTCCATAAACCATTCTGATGTGGTAAACGTTGAATATCGATGAATTTCCACCTTGGAGATAGGACCAATATCTGGAAGTTCCTCACCAAATGTAAATGTGTCTATTGCTCCCGCCTCAAAGTCATCCTTCCATTTGCAATCCAAATACAGATCATGTGACCTTCGACCATCTTCACTGATCAAGGTAATGTAAATGTGCACATCTGTTCCCATGCCTTTCTTGTCTCCTGTTTTTGTTCTTATTTCGTAACCGTCATGTATACTGTTAACATTGCCCATTTTACTGCAAATGAAATAGTCATTATGAAGAGAAAGAAAACGACGGATTTAATAGCAACCTTCGTTACAGCTCGATGCTCATTGCACACAATACATGTTCTGCAAAAAATATTATTCAAATAATGTATTTTCATGATCTTCATGATAAGTCCTTCAAATAAAATACATTTTTTGGGATCCTATAAAACTTAACATTTTTCGTACCGTTGGTACTTCAACACTGTATAACTCTACTACATGCCAGCATGTGCAAAGCAAAGTGAATTACAACGTTCTAGTGTTAAGCTAGTCAGTGCCGATATCCAACATTATACAAACATGCTCTAATAAGGCTGGTACCTAAGGTCACAACTGCATGCGATATTGAAAATGACTTCCGCCAGATATCTATCCTCCCGGCCGCACATGGCTAAAATCATAGAAAAAAATTTAACTCCAACTGAATGGTCCGAGTCTTAAGGTTAAAAACAACCAGTGTGCATTTGCTAAGTCCACTGTGTCTGCCTTAATATCTATTGCTCAAAAATGGTATGACGTCACAGACAATTCTCTCTCTGGCAGGAGAAAAGGTGTTCATGCTGTATTCCTGGGGCCATTTGTAACAGCGGGGTAGCCCACTGTTCTAATCTTTGTATTTCTGTACGTCCATTTCTTTCTAAACTTCAGAAACAATGGCTACTATTGACTTGGGTAACAACATTTGGGTAAAAAGATTTGCAAGCTTAGAAACAAGTTGCTCTGAAATCATCTTCAAAATTTAGCGCTAATCCAGGGTTAAGCTAACTAGTAACCGACTTTTGAGCAACTGGCCCAAGAACTTCCATAAGGCCTTTGATGTATTAAACCAAATCTAATAGAAATGAATAATTATAATATTTCAAATTTACATAGCGGGACTAAATCGGTCTGGCTACGCCACTGCATCTTACTCGAGAAACGTGCTTGTATGAGAATAAATAAATCATTATGACTATGGCTAACAAATCTTCTCTAGAGCAGAACTTAAATAGTAAATCTAAATGGAACGTCCTTGTGGCGTCCCACAAGGGTCTGTACTCCCCCCCAGAACTTTTTAATATACACATAAATGATCTGGAAGACTCGATTCCAGAAGATTTGGATGTAGACACAACCGAATACGTCGACGATTGCACTGAAGGCATGCTTGTCGAACAAGGCATTTCGAGCTCCATACAAGTGGCAATAGATGATGTTTGTAAGTAGGCAGAAACGAACAAAATGGAATTCAATATGTGGACATCCTTCATTGATTCCCTTCAAGAGCCCCTTCCAATTCAAATTGGGGATAATGATATCATCGTAAGAGTAAAAAGACCTTTGAACTACTTTGTGTATTATGCCAAGACAACCTGAAATTGAATGAACATAATTATACATACTGAACAAATTACTCGTAATGCGAATAAAAGACTTATTCATCTCAGGCAATGCAAGAAATCTCGTTTGCCCACAGAAGTCGGACTAACAACCTACTAACACCTCGAAGATTAGACCTATCTTAGAATACGCTGGCTCAGTTTGATGTGGCCTGCCAGTGTACCTACGAAATGAAGTACAAAAATTACAGAAGAGAAGCTTATGTATATTAGGTTTGAACAGTGACTTCCAACCAACACTGGAAAGTAGAAGAGACAAAGCATCTAGTCGCGTGTTTGAGAAGATATTAAAAGACTCAGAACATCCATGTCATAAGCTTTTGCCAGTCTATGATTTGCGAAGAAATCCTAGGGAGTATCAATTATCGTCTACACAGCCAAAAATTATAAGCCTGCAGTATAACATGGTTGAACAATATTGTGCTGCCCACATTGTTCATAGTTGTCAACAACATTGAACAATATTGTTGAGCCTGAATCGGGTGTAACAATGTTGTTGAATGTTGTCAACAACCTTCAACAATGTGGGCAGCACAACATTGTTCAATCTTGTTCTTAACTGACATTGCAACAGGTTAATGATTTTTTGCCCTGTAGTAGAAAACGGCGTAAAAACTCATTTATACCTCGTAAATTCTAATTTTCTAATATACTGCGATAATGACAGTATTCTTTCTCTTGCTATCGTATTTGGAACCTCTCTATGTAATTTTAGATTTAATTTATGAATAAATATGTATTTCTTTTTAAATTATAATATAGTGGCATCATACCTTGTCAATCCATTTTATTTTTCTTAAATAAGTTGGATCTTTTAAATAAATCTTAAATCTTATCAAATTTTATATCCTTCAATCAAGTTTCATCTCAGTTTAACTCCATCGATTCACATTTAGCTTAGACATGTACTAGCGTCACTTACCAGCTGCCAATAATGAAAATCCCTATATTTGAGTTATCCGAATTTTCTCTACAATTTCTTCTCAAACAATTTCATATATTTTGACATCTTTCCAACTAATTTTAGGCAATTTCCACCATAGTTGTATAGATTTGATGTGTATATTTACAAATTAACAATATAATATCACAAACAAAACAAACACACAAAATATCATTCGTCCAGATAACTGGTGGAGCAGGTAGGAATAGTGTAAATAATCTGAGAACGTGAATAACGACTTGTGATGGACATAAATTATAACTTTACGACTCTGTATATACATACATCTTTATTTGTCTTGACTAGATTAACTTAGAATGCTGCTAGGTTTATATTTCGCTTTTTTGTGATTTCGAAAACGAGTCTTTGACCTCCACGTCCAATTTGTAATCAACAAAGTACAATTCATGCAAAGGTAAAGATTTCGATTTTTCATGAGAAAAACAGAGAAGTTGGTTGGCAATTTGAGACCACTGAAGTAAGAAGACCACTTGAAGTGACTTTGACAAAATGACCGTCACCGTGCTTACATTAAATTATAGATTCATATGTCGTTCTTGTATACATTATTACAACCAAACGAAAATAATAAACATAATCGAATGCTGTCAAGTTATTTAAACGCCATGAAATGCATATGTACCGATTAATTTAACGTAGCTCGAGTCAAAATCGTCCATTGTCAAGTTTTTACAAAACGTATACGTAAATCGTGATCGCTCCTTCCCTTGGGATTATCACAGGGAAAATGACGTACATATTGATGTGGCTTACAAAATAACCTAATTACATTTCTTTTGTACTGGATCGTTACCATTGTATCACTATTCAATTGTATACCATCATGGTAGCCGTGACGTATCGCTCCCATTTTTGTATTCCAGGTCCAGTGTTCTTTGCGGGTGTAAGAGTAATTTTCTGACTTTACTTAAAATAAGAGAGTTTTTTTATGCATGTGTTGTAAATGCTAATGGTCTGCAATCGTGGTAATAATTCATCATTTCCTGTGGCTTCAATCTGCTTCACAGCATCCCCCTTTAAGAGGGTCCCCCTATTTCAATAATCGATTTTAAGATTTTTCTATGTCCGCACTAAAAAGTGTATGTGTGTGAGGGGGAGTTCTGGGTGAAATTAAGCATATTTATCAAACAAATCACCGATATGTGGGTTTTACATCATCAACAAACCTGCCTGAAAATGCTACAAATATATAGCGTTTTAGAGACCATGGAAATAAAAAACTCTTGGAGTAGCATACCCTCAAGCCCCCAACGAATCTCCCGCCTTTGGGGCTAGTTCTGCTCCCCCCCCCCCCTCCCGGTATCGTCACCCTGGCAAGTGGCAACGCCACTACGCATGGGTACTTTCTTATTAGGACTGCAATAAATAGCAACATGAAAGAACAATGGAGATTTTATCTGCAAGAAAATATGCTTATTGTGCTTTAAGATGTTAATGATTATTTTCCAAATGTGTACATCCAGGGTATTTAACATTTTGAGATAGATTTCGCCGCTGTAATTGGCAAAAAACTGTGGTGTTGCCCAACCATGCATTTGTCCTATTATATATATTTTTGTCACATGAAAATGTTAGTCATATGCTTGAACTTTAAATAGCAAAGCTTAATAAATAAATAACAATATAAGCAGTTCTTATCAGTTTATATCCGAACTGAGATAAGATGTTTAGCCACGTTTATGTGGTCACATACATCTTAATCCTGAAAAACACATGGTCTGTGTAATTAAAACTGCCCGAACATCTAAAGTAACATGATAAAATAACCGAGGCAGTGGAATTAGGATTGAAAAACTATTTACAGAAATGGGTAATGCTTGTACAAAGTTGCCTGCTGACTATGAAATACAAGTGAAAACAGGTAATTAGGGTAAATAAGTTTGAGATCGAGAAGATGTTCTTTGGCTGCGTGGTTCTCGTGTATTGCCGATGGTCGGCGGTGACTTGTTGCTGTCAGTAATCATTCAAGAAAAAAAAATATTGTTTTGTTAGAAACAGGCTTTTATACTATTAACTTCAAGACGAAGAGCCTTAACACGAAACATCGATCGAATTAATTCGTCTTATATCGTTTCAGGTTGTGAAAGATACTATGTTATTAATTTTTGTGTTTGTGACTGCATTACCGACACTTGGAACGTTAGTTCTGTTATTACTAGGTTCTTCGTGTTCTGTGAAAATTGCATGTGTCTGTGTGTGTCGTTTATTAATACGCCAGCAATATTGAAATTGCTAGGGAAACCGTGAGTACCAAAGTACCAAAAGTACCAAAGCATGAAATATACGGCTAATTCGAAAAAGATTGCCCTTCAAAAGTATAAAATCTAAATTGCAAAATCCAAAATACGTGACCGAAATGCATCACGGTTTACTTTATGACTTTTGTTTAACGTTAAATGGCTCACGAAGTGCGAAGTTTTAATTTTAGTAATAATACAGATGTTACAGCACTGTGTTTGCCATTAAACCATGTGCTATTATTCGAATGAATGTTGTGCATCGTATTTTAGATTTTGTAGTTTGTAGACTTTTGAAGGACAATCTTTTTCAAATTAGCTAGCTGTGTACAGCTATTTCAGCAAAGATTGTCCTGCCAACTAAACTCAAAATTATTTCTTTGAGACAGTATCGAGAGCACATAGGAAAATTATGACGGCAAATTTATTACTTGTTACAAAAGTAATTCCCTGGGTATCAAGGCCTAAGTAAACAATAATCCATCATCCCTTGCACGCTCATAGTTGGCAGCTCACGCTTTTGGAAGAACAACCTCAATTGAAATAGATATGTATCATTACTAATGATTTTGTATGATATTACTATTCTAACAGGGGACGTTAAGGGCGCTGGAACGGACTCAAATGTCTACATAATGTTAATATCTGAGTCAGGAATTCAATCCCGTGAGATTCATCTTGACTGTCGGTGGCGAGATGACTTTGAAAAGGGCAATGTGGACAGTTTTAAAGTTGGCGGTATCTCACAGCTTGGTTCCATAGGAAAGATCTTGTTGTGGCGTGACTCGTCCGGATTAAATGACGACTGGTTTGTTCAATGGGTCAAAGTTAAAAATCTTCACGCATTGGTCGACAGCGTCGACTGCTTTCCGGTGAATAGATGGATCAGGCGTGATAAAAGGATTGTTTTAACCAAGTATGACTGCATATTACCACAGTTTGACGAAAATCAAGAACAAAGAGCTACGGAAATTTTGGAAAAGAGGAAGACCTATGGATTGAGGAGAAGAAAGCCTGGAATACCAAAACAGGTAAAGAGATCTTATAATACTTAGGCATGTTTCAGATGCCAGTACATCAAAGAAAAAAAGAGACTTTTCCAGGCATGGCATCTAAAAACATTTACTCATATATATATATATATATATATATATATATATATATATATATATATATATATATATATATATATATATATATATATATATATATATATATATATATATATATATATATATATATATATATATATATATATATATATATATATATATGTATAGGTTATTATATGAGAGGCGAGGTGATACCAGTTTTATCGCTCGAGAGACGATATCATATTTTGTCACGAGTGAGCGCAGCGAACGAGGGCAAAATATGATATCGTAACAAGAGCGATAAAACTGATATTACCGAGTCTCGAATATGATAACCTATTTATCACATACTTGTGCCTTTATCTAGAGCAAAAACCAGATTATATTTTAAATTATTTACACTTCCAGTACATTTCAAAATGAATTCAAAATGATTGTTTAAAATACGCTAAACAGGTAGAAATTACAAAAACAAACCAAAAATAACTTATCTTTTAATAGCTGCAAACTTCTTTGTGTTATTTTCCTTGTATTATTCAATATTTTTATTCTTATCTGTCATCGATCCTTCAGTCGGACGCCATCTTTGTTTTGAGCGGGACAAAAAACGATATCGCGGGACAAAAAACGATATCACGGGACATATCGTTTTTGTGTTACCGTGTTATCGCCCGGATAAAGGCGCAAGTATGTGATAAATATATATATATATATATATATATATATATATATATATATATATATATATATATATATATATATATATATATATATATATATATATATATATATACATATATATATATATATATATATATATATATATATATATATATATATATATATATATATATATATATATATATATATATACTATATAGACTATATATATATATATATATATAGACTATATATATATATATATATATAGACCTATAGGTCTATCACCTGATATATATATATATATGTACATGTACTTAATTAATTTTTGAGTCGATTTAATTTCTTTGATGTACCGTGGGTAAATATTTACCTTGAATAAATAGTTAGATAAAACGTGTGGGAAAATCTCGACGAATCTTGACTTAAATTGTTTAAAGTCAGAAGACTCTGTTAGAAAACCTCCTCAAAAATACATCAAGTATGTTAAATACCTCGAAAGTCGGGATTTATGTCATAGAGCACCGCTGCGCGTCCTCGGGGTCTTTATAATTATGACATAAATCCTTCCTTCTAGGTATTTAACTCTACTTATCACAGACATGCTATGTACTTAGAGCATATTACATATTCATGAGTAAATCATGACATGTCTTCGATCGCGCCGCCGTATAATGACCAATGTATTATTCACTAGGTCGTTATTTTTTGTTCTTATCAATACAGTATATTTCCTTCCTCGCAATTTTGCGACTAGACTAGTACTAGCAGTAAGACTATATTATCGAACGTCAGTAAAATTTGCATAACGGCTGCATGCTTGAAGAAAATATCCCCCTACTTATGTTGGCCTGCTTATACGCCTATCAGAAGAAAACAGCCACAATATACAATTGCAAATTAAAATCGTTGGGTTTTTAATATACGATTCAGTTCACAGGAAACACGTTTGTTTCTCTAGAGATTTAGCTTCATTTGTATTAACTCATATGAGTATAGGCCATTCCAAATTAGACTTTAGTTTCCCGTTCTAACATTTTTTGGAATTACACGCGGGCGTGCGGTCTATTTCCAGTATCCATTATCAGTTTTTGAAAGATTTTTTATAACCCATTTTTTATAATTCATAATATAAATGTGCGCCTTTGCACAAGTCTTGGAGCTCAACGGTTTTCGCAAAAAAAACCCAAAATACTTCAAATGACAAGTCAGACATTGAAGTAAATGATATATTTATCTACGATTTTATTTTGATTTAAGCGATACATATTAACTTCTAAACAGCATAGATATTAAAAAATTATGGATTTTTGTGATTATTTGTACAAAAAGGTCAAATAATGGAAACAAGATAGCAATAATGGACAAATCATGCGGTCAGTTTCAGCAGACGCGGGCGGAGGACGGGAAACTAAAGTCTAATTTGGAGTGACCATATAAAAAATATTATATTTGTTTTTTTTTAGTATCAAAAAGTTCGTTACCATTAGCATACCTCATTTTTGCTTATTCAGATTCATTTAGCGTGACTTGCAAGTATATATGCGCACCCGTGGTCTCGACCATTAAGCTGATTACATCATATTATTTTTGTGTCTCTCCCACCCACCCAAGTTCTTCAATCGTTCGCTAAATCCAGTGAACTCAACATAACTGGAAGGCTACCTTTGTATAAACTGTTGCGCAAAATTTGAAGCCAAACTTGACTTCCCGACACGCGTGTTTGACTTCCAGAAACGCGTGTTTATGTCCCGCGTTCATCACTCGCGCGAGAGCTCTGCAGGGGCTGCAGCATATTGTTTTTGGCCGAGCTTTTAATTGCGTGGAAAGACTGGGAAGGACTTTAGCAACTTGGCTTCAAATTTCCTACCTCAGGTAGCCTTCCAGTTATATTGAGTTCACTGGCTAAAACCAAGAAAAGGCCCTGGGAACGAGGTTGAAAGATCTATTCTTCGCCCAACCTCGTACCCAGGGCTTCTTGGCGACTGCGTGGCCATAAGCCCTGGAGAAAACCGGTAATTATAGTGATCTGATTGGTCGCCTGAACACACTGGAATGTAGTTATGTGTCATGCGAGTTAATATTAATTCGTACAAAAATGGCGGCTGCGGGGAGTGGGTTTAGACTTTATAGAAGTTAGAAAACGCTGATAAATTTGCCATTTGATGTCAAACAATGTAAATTTTGCTCTGGATATTGCTAAAAAGATATGGATGTTTGTTATATGGTGACGGTACGCTAAACAAACGACGATTCCTGGTTGATTCGTTTAGGAATGGCGTCGGGATTATGTCTTGCTGAGTGGCTGGCACTGACAGAAGCGAAACATTTAACAGCTGTTAAATTTTGATATCTAGCACTTCAATGATAAAACTTCAAACGCGTGACTGGTAGTAGATTAGAGGACTCGAGCAACTGAGAGAACTATTCGCGTTAGTGATGGATTTCATCTGTAAATATAAAGTAAATACGAAATATAGGTGTAAATATTCCTTATTGGTACGGCAATCGTATCTATATCTAAAAACTTAGGGTTTGGGTTAATATTGAATGTTCATGTGAGCGAATGGATTGTCAACTTTACATCAACTGTCCAAATGACAATTGATAATCATTATTAATTCAATATAAATCAATTTCAAATTAATTGTAATGTCTTGTCAGGCCCTAAGATTTAGTATTGAGAGTGTATCAATTAAATCTAGGCACTGTAATTACCAAGTTGGCCATCATTTAGGTATTTTCCTACTATGTTTTGAGAAGCCTTTGGATAAGTCTAGATAAATGTTCGACAAAGGCCTTGGTTATTTAAACTCTTCTATCATATAAAACATTGAAGTTTAATTTTTATATTGCATGAAATTTAAGGACTAATGAACTTAAAGCACTACAGTTTTCAGACAAGAATTAAGTGTTAATTACAAAATTGCTCTCCTACATCTGTATTGCTTTAAGTGTTGCAAATAACTGTTCTACAAATATTGTTCTACAATATATTGCAAGTAACTGTAATATATGTTCTACAATATATTGCAAGTAACGGAACTACAACCACTATAAATTTGTTTATATTTCAACTCAAGTTTTGAATTAAAAACTTAAGTTTTATAAGTATGTAGCAAATTTCTCACCCATAGATTGTGCATTAATGTCTAGGAATTGCCTTGTACAAGACTGTTGATTGATCACTACAGATGGATGATCATTACCAATAAAATTATGTATATTATATGATCCTTTCAAATGTTTGTTGTCTCTGTTCAATTGCCCATATGAGGACAGCCATATGCAAATCAGTTGTGGATGCTCTGTCCTAAAGCTACAGGGGAGGGAAGTTGAAGGAAAGTGTTTCCTATCACTACCCTAAATCAATTTAGAAAACATACTGGAATGATTCAAACTACTCAGTTAATGTTTATGTGAGGGTAGTGGATACCAATGTGGAGATCAGTTGCATAGCTAGCCTGAAATCTTTGTCATGTTATGTAAATTTTAAATCATAATCATTATTCGTTTCTTTAGAAATTGATTGATTTTACAGTCTATAAACACGAAAACATTTGCATAACTAGATTGTCAGGTTGGCTTTGCTACTGTTATTGCCAAAGGCAACCTCTGCATCAGAAAATAATTACTATAATTCCAACTGTCCCCATTCTATATGTGATACGATACTTTCGTGCATCTACCTAGTATACTATCCAAAGGTGACATAATGCATCTAATGTACATTGTCTAAAAGGTGACATAAGTGTTTTCACACTTGTAGAAAATATTTAGTAGGAAATATTTAGTAGGGTGTCATGTTGCTTCGCATTTTCCATTGGTGTATTATATTTGTGATTGCACACAGCTAATAACAGGAGCTGCATGCGGACCCGCCGTCTCATGAATACTTTTAATACTTTGAAAATGTCTTTTTTTACTTTCTGTTGTAAGTCAATGATTTTCCATAGCCCGTAGGTAAAACTTAGATTGTATCTTTGTTGTCTTTTACAATGGACAATAAAGCCTGATATTGCTTTTCTTTAATTTCAGCTTTATTCAGTTTTTGTAGTGATTTATGAAGCGCGTGTTTAAATAGTTCACCTTCTGTTGAAGCCATGTTTGGAACAACACTGTCAAAGTTGGAACACGATACATTAGGGGGCTTTCATTTATTAATATAGCGTGCTTTGTCTTGTAACATGGTACCATTGTTGACATTAGGCATATCCTTTTCGTGCATACACCTTGATTTGATACCATGCAAAGCAACAAACGTAAAAACATAGTGAGAAACTTATAATAAATAGAGGAAAATTATACAAAATCACAGACCGAGTCGTTATGTCCTGGGCACGACTACAAGATTTTTGAAGTGAAAGCTGATTGGCTGATGAAAACTACAAGATTTTTGAAGTTCCGGTTTCGGTTTTCTCCAGGGCTTATGGCCACGCAGTCGCCAAGAAGCCCTGGGTACGAGGTTGTTCTTCGCCTCACTGACACAGTGACTCAACTCTTTCCTCCGCAGAGGCTTTTGTTGTGGGAATTTGCACAAAATTGGCACAGACTTTTCAGAACTTATAATTATAATTTTTCCAATTTTTGATTCTTCAGAACATAAGTAACTCAGAACTTATAGTTTTCTCCAAAAAAATGATAAACTATCTGATCTCACATTATTACAGCGATCATGCTTCGTGTAACTCCACGTATAAGAATTTTACATGATTATTTTATGAAATTTTACAGTTTTATGCTTTTACTCACCGTGAATGGACAAGTTTTGAATCGAGTCATTTAACTTATCGACTTCTGAATATTTGTTAAAGGTAGGTTACAGTCGCTTCTGCGCATGTGCGATAGGTTTGTTATGAGGAGCCTCCTCATAACAAGTTTCCAGTCCCATTGCGTAAATGAAACACGCGCGGCCGTCTGAATCGTTCTCTGTTGTATTGCAAGGAGCGATGGTGCATCAAGTCCTGGCTTAAAAATTGTCGCTTTGAGAGTTTTAAGATCAAACAATTCATATTGGATTCTGGAAACGCGGCAAATCGCGTCGCCTGAAGGTTTAATTATTCGCGTTCGGTAGCTTTTGCTTCAGATGCTGTGGGTTTCGTTCGAGACTTCGAGTCGCACTATAGAATACTCACGAGTCACGAAACGCTCACAGGCTCTCTCATGCAAAGTGGTAAGAAATATATTGTATTACTTTTACATAATAAGGAAATGTTAAGCTAGTTACGCTAGCTGAGTTCTACTAATAATATTCAGGATGTATTTAGAAGTTGACAAGTATGTTTAAAACATGAAACAGTCTAGAGAGGAACCTTACATGCATCACAAATTTGGCAGAGAACCAATTTTATCAAAACAAAACCACGATACTATATATCACTCAATGAGTATATTGTGGATATGATCTATCACATAGCTAGCAATACATAGAGGATATTACACGGTGCATGGCGCGAAGATATTATTTAGCTTACGAGTGGCGAAAACACGTTCAGGTTGGAACAAGCGAACAGAGAACATATAAATCCCAGGCCAGGGGAAAATACAGGTGTTTTTCAAGCGTTACATATTTTTTCACGTCTTCACTAGTGAAAATATGGGAGATACGACTGTTTTAGTTTACGGTGAAACATCCATAAAGCCATAACCATAATAAATGAGCTTATCCGATGGCTTACATAGATATTGAGTACAGGCTTCAACCGCTTGTACAAGGTGTGAAATAAATTATACATTTTATATGCACCCTGTAGAATATGCAGTTAAATTGTCGTATTCTCGATTCGATTAACTCTATAGCAACTTTTACAATCCATTTCCCAAACAAATTCAAAGTAATGAGTGAATTCAAAGCCGCGAAGCGAGATGCGGAAATTACGGGTTTGAATATCCGGTATTAAAATTGTCGACGTATCTTAGGTGTTGATGTCTCTGGAAGTGTGTTCATTTTGTGTTTCAAGCATAATAGCCTGGAATAAATTTCAAACTGTTATACTGTATGCAGTTTTTTACTACATATTATAATGCCAGACTCAATATAATGCAATATAAGCACAATATCGGTGCTCTCGTCGACGTCGTGATATTATATCGTATAGACACGATCCATATAATGCTCTCATCTAGGTGCACGCCATAGATGTGAATTTGGTTGCTTGATCGAGAATTTAGCCTGATGCTTGAGGTACAGCAACTGTCGCTCATTTTCTCTTCTGCTGAACCGCCCAATTATGTAAAAAAATCCTGGCAACATTTTCATGTATTTGCACCTGGATAATTTTATTATTTTACTTATTCTGAAACTTACATGCAGTAGTTTCATACATTGAAATATAACACAAGCGTTATCTAATATCATCGTAGACCCTGTATACGTTTATATACACATACACAGGCTACAGTTCTAAATGCTTATCAATTCCATTTTGTAAACTAATTTTGTATTGTAAAAACCAAATAAATGCTGTTTATGAATTTTTCACATGAGTTTTCATCACTGTGCTTTTAATTTCATTACTGTGTCATAATGTATCCTCATCATGATATATAAGTCTGGAATCGAGAATACAACAATTTAATTGCATATTCTACAGGGCGCATATAAAATGTATAATTTATTTCACACCTTGTACACTCGTAAATAATATCTTCGCGCCATACAACGTTTAATATCCTCTGTGTATTGCTAGCTATGTTATAGACCATATCCACAATATGCTCATTGAGTGATATACAGTATCGTGATTTTGTTTTGATAAAATTGGTTCTCTGCAAAAATTGTGATTGCATGTAAGGTTCCTCTCTACACTGTTTCATGTTTTAAACATACTTGTCAACTTCTAAATACATCCTGAAAATTATTAGCAGAACTCAGCTAGCGTAACTAGCTTAACATTTCCTTATTATGTAAAAGTAATACAATATATTTCTTACCACATTGCATGAGAGAGCCTGTGAGCATTTCGTGACTCGTGAGTATTCTATAGTGCGACTCGAAGTCTCGAACGGAACCTACAGCATCTGAAGCAAAAGCTACCGAACGCGAATAATTAAACCTTTGGGCGACGCAATTTGCCGCGTTTTCAGAATCCAATATTAATTGTTTGATCTTGAAACTCTCAAAGCAACAATTTTTATGCCAGGACTTGATGCGCCATCGCTCCTTGCAATACCACAGAAAAGGATTCAAACGACCGCGCGTGTTTTTATTTACGCCATGGGACTGGAAACTTGTTATGAGGAGGCTCCTCATAACAAACCTATCGCACATGCGCAAAAGCGACTGTAACCTACCTTTAAGGTTGCCTTCCATTTTCGAACAACTTTTAAAAACAACTTCCGATGTGCCGTTTCCCTGGATCGGAGGGTTTCCTGTCTAGCTGAAGCTTAGCCTGCACTCAGGCTGTGTGCGGTCGGATATCGACAACTTTCGCCATATTTCGACCGAAATCTGGCAGAAGCTTTCTTCGCTTTTCCCTTTCTCTCGCGCTTTTTCAGCCTTTCCCGTTTTTCCGCCTTTCTCTCTTTTGCGCAAATTCCCACAACAAAAGCCTATGCGGAGGAGAGAGGTGACTCAACGCTTATTAGTCCTTTAATTCGATCGAAAAAGTTAAAATCGAAGACCACTCAGAATGCGCTTTTCCTCCTCCCTGTCCTTCCGAAGAATGAAAGGGAACGGTCATCAATGATTACAAAACGTCGCCGTGAAGCAACATCAGTAATCTGCTTCCCGCTCAGAAGAAAGCGCTGCAAACTCATCATCGTGGTTGCGAATGTTGTCTATGTTAGAGAACAAAGACGGGACACATACTATAGAAATGATCCTAAAAAGTACGGTCTTGCTAGATAACTGCATCCAGTTGGCATTTAAATGGCAAACAACTGTGGTGTGCTTGTGGGATAAATATAAACTCCTACTGCGCATGCGTATTAATGTATGTCAAAAACTTTTAGTAAAGGCGTGCAAATTGCGCTGGGGCCTGGTCATTCGGAAGTAGAAATTTACACTATATAGTCGGTGGCTTTTATTGGTAGTTAATGTTAAGATTGTTAAGGTTATCTCCAAAATAAGAATGTTGCAGCTAATCATCTAAACAACTTTCTTGCTTGCCGTCAATGCCGTGTATGTATATTTTATCCCGGTAACAATTAATTGAATTTACTGATACTCCCAGATTGCTAAGTTCCCAAGAGATGAACACTTCAGCAACGATTACAAGGTAATGAATACAATTATCAGTAAAATTGTTACAAACCAGCATGCACACTCTGCACATGCGCACCGTAAGTCTCTAGTAAGGTTATCGTAGGTTATCCAAGGTTAGTGTGTGTGCATGTGCTTTTCATTGAAAATCTACCGATAAGTCTGTCATTTATCGTTCATCGATGAATACAATATAAGCTGTATATTGTGACGTAGGCTTCATGAATAAAAATTGCTTGATTGATTGATTGATACTATAAAGATGGTAAACGTTACTTTAGTTGGCCGTGACCAGGGGAACACGTTAGAACTAGAAGTTTTGAAATCAAAATTTCTGTTTTCGGCGCCCCGTTCTCTTGTATCTCCGACGGTTATCCCCAGTATTATACGCCCAAAACAGAAATTTTGATTTCAAAGCTTCTAGTTCTAACGTGTAGTTCCCTTGCCGTGACTGGCCAATATCTGTTCGTGTGAATTGTGAAATCCTTGATTTTGGTGTCGTGAATGTGAATTGTTCTACACTAGTGAGACGAAATTCTCAATAAAATTGCTCTGTAAAAGCGGATAATAGGTGTCAAGCTCGTGAATTATGAGTCGATTGTTCAAATAAGAGTTAAAATTCTTCGGAAGCCTTTCAGAGGTCGATACATATTGGAGGGTTACACATATTGAAGAAATAAGATCTAGTCTATCTAAAGGAACGTGAGATATATCTATACGGCGTGGGTGGCAGACATTGTCTGCCGCATCCCAAGAGATTGATTGCAAACCAAGAATCGGCTAAATTCTACTAAATCAAGTCATCTCAAAAAAGAGTTGTTTGTGTTGTTACTCTCAGTTTAGCGGTGCAATGTGCTAGCATTGCGAAGGCAAAGGTCGCCGGTTCGATTCCCGCTTAGGTCAGGCATATTTTTAGCTTGCTCAGTGTAGAAGTACAATGCAGTGTAACACCACGACATATTTAGTTCATTAATTCTCACCTACGGGCTAAGCACAAAAAATCATGATAAAAAAGAACTGGATTTACCTTGCAATTTGCAGTGTAGCAGAGCTGAATGAGATACTGAATATATGTAATTTAAAGCACTATAATATTGCTGAATTTTCTTCCTCGTGAACAGAATTAAGCCTTATCGATCTGTGTTTATGTATCAATGTGGAATTGACAATCATACGATTTCAATAACTGAACAATGCAGAACAACGTTTTCTTTAGTGGGATATTCAGAGTACGAAGTATCGATTGTTTGCGCAATCTAAGTTAGCCAAGCTCACCACTGGCTTTTGGGAAAGTTTAGAAGACCTGAAGAACATCTACATAGGAAAATTCCATGTGCCTGAGGTAATGAAAGCCATTATTAAAAATAAAGCACAATCTATCGAATGACATTGTTCGCTAAGCCACACCCACCAGAATTTTGACAACATTCCTCTACATAAAACAATTTGCTCTGTGGGTTGTTTAACGATGCGAAAAAGATTATTTTCAATCTGTAATAGTTTATTAACTAATTTAACTCTATGCATTGCAATGCATCTTGCTTCTTTGCACGACTTCAGTGCAAGCTAGCGAACGTACAGCCATATAATTCGTTGCTTCGGTAACGATTGTCTCCGTTCCAGGGTGTCCATTACTGGGAGGATGACAAAAATTTCGGTCGCCAAAGATTGCAAGGATGCAATCCAAATGTAATACGTCTGTGTACAGAAATTCCACCAAAGTGAGTAAATTTAATTTTTTACTTTGTGTTCAGCAAAGCATAGATTTCTTACTTAGTGTTTTAACTGGAAATAAAAAGTAACACGTCAATTTATTTGACAAAGGACTGACTGGCTGGCCCTGAACCATTACCTGACTGAGCCACAAGGACATTATCACCATAGTCTCCTCACAGATGATTTTGCTTTGAGAATAACATTAAACTGTAATAGTAACATAAAAGTAACAAAGGAATAACATAAAAGTAACAAAGTAAAAAAGTACATATTAAACGCACGCACTAAAACATAATATATAATATATTAAACGAAGATCGTAGTATGTTTAAGTAAAAAACTGTTCGAAAAAAATTCCTACTAATTAAAGCTGCAAGTACTTAAAGTTATACGTTCATATACTGATTTTCTTATTTGAGTAAAGTAACGACTGCAAGTAACTTGATTTTACCAGCAATACCTCTAAACTGCATACAATGTCAAACTGCTTCGTAAAGATATCAACGCTTTTTAATTATTTATTTTATTTTATAATGGAATGTAACAGTGATCATGCTCACAATTTTCCAGCAATGAATACTATTAGACATTGTCCTATTGTAGATACTCACATGTAACTTTCTGTTTTACAGAATGTGGCTCGTGCATGGTTTTTTTCGAATTTTTCTGTACCATTTATTTTTCAAATGTTTATAGCATCAGTGTTCCACCTTTTGTAGCTTCAAAGTAACGTCAACGATGGTAAATCCATTTCTCGAAGGTCGTTCTTTACCAGAAGCAATAGAGCAAAACAAAATCTACATTGTCAACTATAAAGACGCTTTGGAAATAACATGCAGGGAAAACAGAAAGGTGAACATTATCCATACCGATTTTTTTCCGTGTTACCAAATTCGTTGAACGTCAGTTTTATCAATTTCACCCCGAATAGGCAATCTTCAAAATGATCTCGAAAGCGCATGATTCGAGATATTACACGAAATTTTGATATTTGGTTGATTTGGTCCATTTTGTTTTACCTAATAATCAGAGTTCATTCTGGCTTTTAATTGGTCACGAACCATGATCTATTACACCATAGACACACGGCTGACGTCATTTCAGTGGCAAGCCAGTCACGCAGTCATTTCAGAATTTTCCACAGCCAATGGAGTTCTTTGACATAAATGATTCACTCGACTCGGCGGCTCGTTGTTCTTACCACGTTATGACGTCGCTCTGTGTATCTCTGACCCAACAGATAGCAGCAAAATGTTACCTAATTGTTAATGACGAGATCATTCATGCCGACCGTCTATTCTGATCATTAGTTTAGGTTCTTTGGTGGCATCTGCGCGCCTGTTTTCACGGCGTTCGCGCGTGAATTTTATTATTTAAATGTGCTTTTCATTTGAATAAATTTCAAAATGAATGAAACGAAAATCACCCAAGTTCACTAGAAAAAAATACATATATGGAAAATAATTCGTTCTATGATATACTATGGTAATAAACAACTAATTACACTGAAAAATCGAAATCCATTTTGCTTCGACTAAGGCCAGTGATTTTCAATCGCTCTTCCTATAGTGCTTTCACAGAATCCATAACTCATTTTTTTTACTAATGTTCTTTTGTAACATTCTTATCTTATGCACAGTTGGCCGTCCCAATGGCATTGTTTTATGTCAACAATCAAGGGGATCTTGTTCCGATTGCTATCCAACTTTTCCAAGAACCGGCTAAAGACAACCCGGTAAGATTTTTAAAATATTTTTTCGGTTTGATTTTCACCGAGTAAACAAAAGTCAAAGTCATCTACTCATAGATGTTATTGAATAAATTCTAAAAATCTGATCTTTTATTTTATAAACTTTGGTGATTGACCAATGATTAATCGGCGATTGCTTGAGGACCTGTGTTTCTAATAAGTTCCTCCAAACTTAGAATGAGTCCATGCAAAAAATTTACTTTAATCATAGAAATATTGATGTTGCAACAGCTAGCGGCTAATTAGAAGATCTCTTAATTTTTAATTGTTTGAAACGCGGTGTAACTCGGGCAATTATGTTATTAATTAACATTTAAATCAAAAAGGTGAACACTGACAGAGTGTGGTACTTCATTCTGTAAATTAAGTATCTAAATTCGAGTAAAAAACATATGTTTTGACATATATATGTATTTGATTTTCACTCGAATTTAGAGAAAACTATTCATAATTAACTATAATTCCTCCGGCAAGAACTGGACCGGCTACGCCTTTGTGCATGATGGCAGTGTAGTGCTGTAGGCTTAGTGATTTCCGCACGCATTATCTCCACTCGAATTTCGACACATCCTAACTCTTTGACGTATCTTTTGCAGGTTTTTCTTCCAAATGATCCAGAGTATACGTGGATGTTGGCAAAAATGTATTTTAACAACGCTGATTGCGCCTACCACCAGGCCTGTACACATCTTGGTCGGTACATTTATAGGCACTTAACCTTTCAGTATAGAATTACTTAGGCAAATTTAAAATTGTGTTTATTGATCTTACTACCAAACCCATGAATTAAAAAATTACCGTAACATCTTATTTATACAGCATACGTTTAAACACCATTCACAAAAGCAATTAGTAATTGTTAAATTTATCACAAATTTGTTTGTAGGTTACACACATTTAATCGCAGAGTCCGTGTGCGTAGTGACTCACAGACAGTTGTCACCATCCCATCCGTTATTTCGCTTACTGGCACCACATTTCCTCTACATTTTGGCCATCAACTCGTAAGTTGCTTATTTCTAGAATATAACTGAACTGAAATTGGTTTTTACCACGTAGTCCATTTCCGTGTGCTAAAATTGTATGATACTCAATTATTTACAACATTTTTAAAATTAAATTCGGCCATCTCTGACCTGATGCACCGTCAAAAAGCTTGCCACAAATTTGTTGCAATTAACTACTCAATTTTTACGGGCTTGTTGTAACTTGTCAACACGTTGCATCAAACGTTTTAATTTTATCAAGTTGCAACAAATCTATTAACTTGTAGCAACTTGCTGATAAATCTTGCAGCAAGCCTGTGGACGACAAGTTTTAACAATCAAGTACCAGCAAGTATGTTGACAACTTACGACAGACTTGTCATCAAAAACCTGTCGCAAGCCATGCGAACACATCCTGATATAGTCTTGCTGTAACAATTTGTTGCAAGATATTAACAAACTTGTTTTTCAACTTTTGCGTTTTTGGCTGAGTACTCGAGAACTGCAGACTACGCAGATCTACTTAGAAGGATAAGTCTCCACTATAGAACTAATGTGATTAGATTCGAGTGGAGCAGTTCATCAGAGTAACTGGATGGCCGGAAAACACACTTCCCATTCCACTTTAACGTGCATAGAGCCACAGACAAACTTTTGGAAAGGTTTCTCTTTATTTCCAACTTACAACTGAATCGTATTTACAATTTGAACTATTTATATGGTAATATTTTACACGTGTATCTTTTTAGGTATTTTACAGGACACAATGAAAGTATTGATATAGTGGGAAATATACATCCATGCGTATTTTCCTAAGGACTATGCTAATTAGTTAGCTAATTAGAGATGTTGATTAGTTATTTTCCACTCTCAGCAAAATCTAGAGTTACTAAACGCTTAGATCATATTACATATGCTCACGCAATAACGTTTCTCGATACACCATAACCAATCTTAGTTGCTACCAGATGGTGACTAAAACTATATGGATCTAAATTATTTTCATTTTTTTCAGTCTTGCGTTAAATAAATTGTTATCACCCAATGGTTGGATTGATAACACGATGACATGCGGTGCAGACGGAATTCTTGAAATTATAAAGAAAAGGTAAACATTGTAAACTTTGTAACAATTCAACTTTGTAAAAACATCCTGTGCATAGGAATATAATGCTAAGGATATATAAAAGAAACGACGTAAGCACGACCTTCAAAAAAAATCCAGACAGTAAAGTTTAGCAATCTTAGACAATTAGAGGTCTGTTCACTCCGTTGTACTCAGAAGGGTAAGATCAAGCTATCCACTGGGTGATGATTTATCCAACCGTTTTAATAAATACTACAAAAGTTTTAACATTATACGGATATGGACATGACTCATGTTAAATCGAAATTAAATTGAAAGTCTATATGACACAAAATATTTTATTCCCTTGATAGAAAGATCTTTCAAAACTGTATAGGTATAGTAATTGCAGTTTTTCACGTCCTTTCTTCTAACTTGAAATATTTCAGTTTGTTTGAACTTTTCATTGCAGCCCCCTAACAGCTGCTATAATTCTATAATATGAATTTTTGAACAGTGTTTAAATGTATTAAAGAGAAGTTTTTAAAGTTCAAACAAAATAAAAGATCTTAAGTTGGAAGGAAGTAATTGAAAAACTGCAAAAAAAGTTGTAATACAGTTTTACAAAATCATTCCTTAACCCCTATCATCTACATTTTAATTTGTCTGATCTTGTTGGACAGATCCACAGAAACTTCATAAAGCTTGCAAATTAAAATCATTATATCCGGTGTATGGTAATTACCGATCCTCTGACAACTGGCATCATACGTTATATGACGACTGTTATGAGGATGAATTAATGCAACATACACAACGAATACCAACATTTACATTAATTAATTGCTATTTTGTAAGCTGGAGAAATTGGAGGTTGGATGTACAAGGTTGGTTGCCCAACGATTTGGCCTCTAGAGGGGTAAGAATTTGTTTTTGTGAACATGACATGTGTTTGTAGGTATCAGTGACGTGCATTATTAAACAACTTCAAAAATAACGCACAAAAGTCAAATTTGTATGACTAGACCAAATTTCTTGAACTTCATACTACCATATTTGTCAAAACATCCTTCCGATCGTTTTATTGTCCTTAATCTTCTTATTCCCACAGCACCTGAAGACTGATCGACTTTCACTCGCTCTTGATTTTTTCTTTGAGCTAAAAAAATGCTCAGTAAAGTTTACTTCGTTACTCAGAATCCCGTCCAATGAGAAAGATCTTGCGAAGGAAATAGCATTTATTTATTCTCATTCTAAATGTGCGAGCGAATTTATCCAACAGAACAGGCTATTAACCAGTTGATAAGGGATCTGGGCAGTATACCTGAGGCTTTTAGATCCTTATGGGAGAAGACGCGAAAGGTTTATCATTTACTAATGCCAATGCAAAGGCAGATCTTTTCTGATTTATTCTCAATTATTTTAAGACCTTGAGTGGATGTCCGACCAGATTTCAATCAAAGCCTCCCAGCTTGCAACACAAGACTGCTGACCACAACATCATGCACACATGATGGTAGCAAATACATATTATCATTCGTTTCCCCCTGAAACAGGTAGATGATTATGAAGCTTTGCCGTACTATCCATATAGAGATGATGCTATACTACTTCATCAGGTTATTTGGGATTACGTGCGGGAAGTTCTCGAATTACATTATGGTATGTGCTTTTGGATCGATTTTCATTTAAATTTATTTTTACAACAATGATCACTTAAATTCAGTAAGCAAAAAATTAAGTTATATTGTGTCGTTGCTACTAGAATTCATGATCTGTAATACGTTTTGTTTTAACCCTTGAAGAGGGGTTTCCATTCCCATTTCTCAGCCCAAATTTTGACTAAATCCCAGTGTGCAAGTGCACAAATTCCATTCTCCTAGTCGCTGATTTGCTGAAATCTTAATCTCATTCCAATTTTCTATTGTTTTTTGCCAATCCCCGTCCCAGTGCATGAAATCTCCTTTTCCTGCCACCAAATAGGAAATTTCCAGTTCCCATTTTACCCCTTCATGCAGGACTCTCTTTTGATTTCAGACACACGGGAAAAACTTGAAAACGATTGGGAGCTTCAAGAGTGGGGCAAAATGTTGGTCGATGAGGGTGAAGGTCTCGGCATTAAAGTACGGGGAAAAATATTTAATGATCTAAATTATCTATATCTCAATTGTAGCTCTTTTGCATCCGGAGGAAGACAATATTAAACAATACCAGTTCACCATAACAAAAGCTTCGCTTTTGCTTATGCATGCATGGCTTGGGTACTCTCTTAATTCAAACGATTGAAAATTGAATCTAATGGATCAAATTTTCAATCTTTTTGGGATTGTTTTTAGGGATCATACGTTTTCTATAGAAACGTAATCTAATTGAGTGACATATTTTAATCGATTGGAACACAGAAAGAGTACCCCTCAATCTATATTCGGTCTATTAGATTAAAAAATAGTACATTAGATTGAAAAATTCTTCAAACGTTTGAAAGATTGACAAAAATCTCTCAAACCAATCTTTTAATTTCGAGAGTAAACTTCATTTCACAATTCCTTATAATGTATCCAAATAGGTGCAATGAATGGAAACGAAATCTTGGAGATAACTAGCCATACAGTATATCCTGTTTTGTATCTTAAACATTATAACCTTTACATTTTTTCCGGTTCAAAGATAAATTAATTTCTCTAGTGCGGCGCACTACGCCCGCCCGCACTGGCACCACATACAGAAGCATAACTGGCTTGCATAAAAACCACTGAAAATGATTTAATGTTTTATTCCGAAGTAGTATCATTCTGGAAACTCAAGGTTTCAGTCATTAAAAAACGGAAAGACGCTAAATTCTTGCTAGATCCGGTGACATTTTCCCATTTTTAAAATCAATAACATATATTTGCAAACAAGTTTTCAAAACCAAATCTTTAAAATGGTGGTATTTGATCAACTGTGCAGATGTTCGCAGTAATTAAAACAAACCTTAAACCCTCGATTCAATGATGCACCGAGTATGGTCACATTTATTTAATATCTCTTGCATTTCCTTCTTACTACTACTCTTACATTTATTTACTTTAGTAAAGTTAGTGCGTAAATGTACAAAAATTGTTGATCAAAATGCATTTCCTAATTTAGTGTTTTTTTCTTCCAAAGGGAGTAGCAGGAGATGGTAATTTTACTGACTTGGAAGATGTCATTCAAATTGTCACCTCAGTGATATTCATATGCAGTGTTGGACACGCTGCATCCAATTTTGGTCAATATGATGATTATGCCTTCCCACCAAATTATCCAGCAATCCTTCGTGGTAAACCGCCCACAGATAAGGTGCGTGCGACATCTTATATCAAGCTTGAACGGGCAGTATCAGGCTATTTTTCAAAAAAATTTCATATATTCATAATATACTAAAAGACTAGGTTAGGTTAGCGACTTTACTTTACGAGGGTAACACGTGACAGTATAATGGATACTGATAACCTAGTGGACCTGGACTGCCCTATATGCGTTGATTTTAGAGAGGGCAGAAAACCGTAGCACCCGGAGAAAAATCCTTGAAGCACAGCGGGAAAGCCGGATCAGCTGTGAGAACTCAACTCAGCACATGCAATACAAAATGTACACCTGACTTGTTTTGAGAGTAATGAGAGGAACTACTGAACTACAGGCTAGTGGCCGCTTGCGCCACTAATCTCATTAAAGCTCTAGCCGACAATCAAAATGCCCACGCCATCCACGCTTTGTCAGTCCTTAGTTAATCCCAGCCATTTGTATTTCCGTACAAAGTTTTCGTATTTTTTATTGATTTATTATATCTTACAACCATTCTTTTACAGTTTTGTGCAAAACGTGCTAGTGTATAGCAATCCTTGGTGTAAGGGAGTGAAGGGAGCGTTCATTGTTATAATAGCCGGGTTGGGACCGAAGAGAAACTCTCGTCAGTCATATACAAAGAAATAGCCACCGAACATTTGACATTACCAAGTTTTTTTTCTAAGCCACTTAATGTCTGTTTGTTTCTTTTAGCTACCCGGTCAAATTTGATTCATTTACCCTCTATGAAATGTTTCTGAAACGACAAAGACAATTACTGTAACCCTAGTAATATACTATGGACCATTCCCCAATTAGACAAACGTTCAAATTGGAAAACGACTTTAGCACAGTTGGAAAGAGCTTCCTAAATTTAGTAAAACTGTAAAGTTTGGTCGTAAAATATTGTAAAATGTGGAAAATATAGTACTGTAAAGATTGCGCATTTTGTATACTTTTGTATTACGCGGGAAAAAGCGTTACCACATTTCCACATAGTGGTAACGCTTTTTCGTGCGTAATACAAAAGTATACAAAATTCGCAAACTTTACAGGACTATGTTTTTCACATTTTACAATATTTTGTAACCAAACTTTACAGTTTCACTAAATTTAGGAAGCTCTTTCAAACATTGCTAAAATTGTTTTCCAGTTTAAAACTTTGTCTAATTGGAGTATGGTCCAATTCGGCTCAAAAGTCTAATCTTTTTCGAAAGAGTTGTCTGCAAAGGATTTTTATTCACTCTCTTTGAAATGTTTCTGAAATGACATAGACAATTAATTCAAGTAATATACTAGTAATAAGTGTTAGCCAACATCTTAAAAATCTATTCTTTTTAGAAAGAGTTGTCTGCAAAGGATATTATTGCCCAGTTACCAAATAAAGATACAACACTGAGCATCATGGTAGTCACAAAAATACTCAGTGATCGTGGAACAAACTCTCTTGGTAATTTTGAAGTTCAGTATATGTACGATAACATTGGAATCAAGGCCACTGAACAGTAAGTTTGATCGTATTTGGAAATATGATCGACTAGCTTAAAATATGATAAAAAAACTGTTTTAGTTCAGTTTAGTGTGTTAGGTTTCTTCTCTGCTTAAGTGAGAATATTATCTTGCCATTAAAACTGAAATCAACATAAATTACTACTCAATGAATACCTTGAGTAAAGAAGGTCAGGATGTTGACAACGATCTGTATTGTAAAGTGCTTGGAGAAGGGCGGGCTATCTTTATGGCAAACAGAACTAGAATCTTGAAAATTTTATTTCCTGGAAACTAGCCATCAATTTTGCAACGGACAGTGTAAAGGGGGGGGGGGGTCTCCCAAGTCCTAGCTCAGTCTTAGAAGACAATCGTGTTTCCACGAAGCACAAGCTTGTTTAGTGGTAAGACCATGCCTCAATATTTTTCGCCATCACTGCTACTCTAGTATCCTGAATAATTATTGTGCACAAGCATGTTTGACAAACCCAAGGGGACACGATTCATCAGACAATTCATGGTATGAGGCGTTTAGGAATGGTTAGATTACTGTCGCTTATTAGTATGAACCAATATTAATAATCATCTGATTGATATAGATTTAAGAAACGACTTGTAGAAGTTGGTCAGATTATCGATGAAAGAAACAAAGTTCGTCAATTTCCATACCCATATTTGCATCCACTTGAAGTCCCTAATTCTATAAGCATATGAAAAAAAGTAAACGAAAATGACCTCTCTGCAACAGAGTGCCTTGGAAACGATTCTAGACTACAGAGAAAGACTAAAAATATTATAGCTTGAATATAATTACTATGCAGTTATTAATAGTGGATAATCATGTAAAATTTAAAAAAAAGTATTATAGAGTTTTATTTAGCAGCAAAAAATATACAGAAAGGCTGCTAGGTCCCAGCATTCTCGATTATAGTGATTGTGAAAAAAGTCAAAATGACTAAAATTACTATGTTATTCAACTTGTAGACATTTATCAAGAATTAAATGCATGGTTTAGAGAGGTGGCAAAACTCATCATTAATTTTGGGGTATTTACTTCAGATCAAACCATGCGCCACAGGGTCCATGGCCGAGGGCGAGGGGGGGGGGGTAAGACTTGTTCCAAATCCCTATCAGGGTTGGTAGATTGGCTGCATAAATAAGCCAAATTTTTAACAATGCTCATTGTTTTTCTTTGTATTTGCCTTTTGTTCTCTTTGTTATTTTGATGGTACTAATGATGGTTTGGCTTATTTATTCATAAAATCTACCAACCCTGGTCCCTATTTTTCTTCAGGGCTACTTCATGTTATTTATAGTATAAAACACAGTAATATTTACAGGTGAGAATCAAATGGATTTAAGAATATCAGTGTTGTGCAGCACTTTGTGAAGAAGATTCTCTTTGAGAACCAGTGCACATATTGCGATGTTTCCTGGTTACTGTGGACACAAACATCATTCCACAAGTTGGGCACTGACCATGGCATGCTTTAGCCAAGTGCTGCTTCAGCTTATCCTCATCTTTACACTTCTTGCCACAAACATTACAAGGAAAAATGACGGGCTGGGCATCTATCATGTCAAATTGGAACTGTGGATTTTGCCCACTGTTTGACATTGCTTTACGCATGTGCAAATATAACTTAATACCAATCCAAGCATCTAATGCAGCGTAACGAATCTGACCACGTGAAAGAGGCTTTGTTTCCCAATTACTCAATTGCACCCTTTTGGGCTTATTCACGTGAATTCCTAAAACATTTAGGGCTAAGTTTTTCAATCCTTGTCCGTGTTGTTTAGTGTAGCCTGCTTTTGATGCCAGTTCAACTAGGTCTTCAGCGCCTTTGCATTGTAGATATGTATCTCTCAACAGTTTTAGGACATCTTTACGAATACCACATCCTGCTTTGATAATCGTATCGTCAGCCAGAATGTTTGCAAGATGTCTAGGAAGTAGTACCTTTACGTGTATTATATGCAAAACCAGGGCGGCCGTTTCTGTTGACAGTTGAAGTACAGCTGTTTTATTCTCCACGCCACCTAATTTCTTTTTTATGAATTGGGGTTTCCATTCAATGTCGAAGCCCAAAGCTCTAGTATCGATATCTATAACATTATTTCTTAACCAGGCTTCCGCTTCTACAGGATCATTGGTGTAGGTGACCAACACCCCTTGTGCTCGCTCTGGTTGCCCTTCAATAGAAAATTCAATCGTGTGTGGCCGCGATGTTTCATTCCATTCTGAATTTCTTGCATTTCCGTTATACCGAGAAGGAACTTGCGACATTTGCTGATGGAAATCTCGATGTCTGGCATATTTGAATTGTTTCCGAATCATTTTACTGTAATTTTTACACAAGAATATATTTTTTTAAAAACAATAGGCCATTGTGAACAAAACCTACTGCGGGAATACGGCCGCCTGCTACGCAGGCTACTACAGGAACAACAAAAATTCCTTACTTTAATTCCTTAATAGTTTGGGGACTTGCGGATGCCGATTGTAGATAGAATCAACTGGGACCATTTCGGTGGAAAGCCTGTTCGTCTAAACACCAGATAGTGATTTTTTCAAAGGCTACAGAAAGTCATGAAATGTTAAGAAGTAATGACATCAGGTAGACTGAAATATAGGTTTTACCATTACAGAACACGTTTATAAAAAGTTTGAAAATATGAAATATCACTGTCCAGTGGATCGACGCTCTTAATTCCGTATAACCGACCCCAGAATGTTATCTTCCAAGTTTTTCATGTATTACCTTATTGCATTTTTGCTAAAAGGCTGCCCAAGGTTCGATTTACAGCTCAGTTACACGCAGTTAAATACCTAATTGCTTTGTGAATTTAACTATATATATGGGCTTTAATTGCCTCGATCGTTATCTTTCTATAAACTCCAATCAAAGTACATAAAATAATAACAAAGTAGCATATATTATCGGTTTTTTGAAAGAGCGAGGCAAAGGCATATAATTTTACTGTTTGGGTCATTGATGAAGGTAACCTGTTTTTATGTTACATTATTAAAATTTAGTACAACATTTCGCACAACATATTTTCATTACACAATTTAGACACAAAAAATTAATGTATATAAATGCAAAAACGTTTTTGCTGGAACAATGGTAAAACAAAAACATGTATATAATTGCCTATACAAAACATGCCGTAGTAATACAAGAACAGGCATAACAAAAACATGTAATCCAGGGATTACGCAGATCATACTGTATGTCTCTCTTATAAAAGAAAGTAATATTTATACGTGGAAATCAGACTGGGTTAAGAATATCGGTCTCCATTATTCTTTATATAGTTCTTTCCACAAAGCTTAACTCCATTGAATCCAATGCAAATTTACGCTTTGTTTTAACTCATTCACATTTTTGACGTATTTTTTATTCAAAATTTGGCGTACTTTATGCAGACGATCCCCAATATTAGGTTTTTCCCATTTGTTCACCGTAGATTGGCAAAATCAAAAAGACTAGTTTTTTGAAAGTCGTAAATTCCTAAATACATGTATGTTAATTCTTTTTGTGATTGCTTCGATCGTGCAACGGAACCGCGCAAAAGTTGTTTTTTCTTCCATTGCACAACATGTAGTTGTTTTCAATCACTCAAAAATTTTACTATCGCATACAACTAACAAAAAAAAACGGCGATCTAAGTACATGTCAATGGTCTACGACAATGGTCCGGTGAAAGATGGAATGTTTCGATCAATTTGGCCACGCCTTACTCAGCTTGCTGATCTTTCACCTCATAAAATTTTTCTTACTGTTGCATGACATTCATTATTTGTATATTATCCTAGTTTTAAAATCCTAAGCGTATTTCGTTGAGATTGTCTAAAGATCCTCCCCCACTCAATGTTAAGTTTATGTTATGGTAAATTAAGAAAAGATGTTTGCATTGAACATTTGAAATAGTGTGTGAAATATGTGTTGGGGGGATGAAGTTTGCTGGCAAATTAGAATTGACTTCTCTGATCTTTTCAAAACGAGGCTAGGGTCTTCCCTAACCAGGGTTGGTAACTTGGCTTTTTTAAGGCCAAATAACTCGATTTTGGCTTTTTTATTTCTTGTTTGGCCTTGAAAAATGTTTGGCCTTTTGGCTTTTTTATCGAGTGACAAGATTTAAGTAAAAACTGTCAATGCCGTAGACACATTCGTGTAAATACGCTTTATTTTATTTTTATGTATGTGTTCAACATAAAACTGTTTCATTTTTGTGAAGTTGAAGACTTTGGAACTTAAATTTTGAATACTAGAAATTAGCTGGACCAAATCTGATTGATACTATGTCAAAACATTGATAAAATTTGGCTCTTTTTGGCTTTTTTGAAAAAAAAAATTTGGCCTTATTTTGTTAAATTTGGCCTTTTTTAAAACACCATTTGGCTTTGTGCATGCGCAAAAGCCTACCAACCCTGTCCGGATCCCCCGGCCCCTCCCTGACATGCGGTGGACCGGTTGCCGACCCAGCCTCGAAGGCAGTCGAAGCATGGTGCGCCCGCCAGAGATGCCGCGAACGAATCGGATGGGATATTTGGGATTCCGTTTTTTAGGGATAAATTTTTGACACATCAGAATTGATATTAGAAAACTTGATGTAATGTAAATAACACGGGTTAAAATATTGGCTAAAATAGAGGATTGTGGGAATTTTCACAATTTCCAACAGTTATGTGGTATAGGGAATTCTCGTGAAATTTTTTAGCGAAGTTGAAATATGGCAGAAAGATACAGCTTTAGTCTGACAACATTCAGGTATGTATTTTCCGCAGTACTAATACAATATCAATGCAACAAACAAGTACAACAACAATCATTTGACTGATAAAAGTTGAATACATGTGACTATGTCTATACTATAATGTCATTGACTGAACCTGGGACTGACCACTTGGTGCTGAATCAGCTTCATAATAAAGAAGATTATTATTTAGGTTAAAACTGAATTTTCCAGCTTGTTGAAATCATCATTGTTAAGCCTAAATTAGGTGTATAAGCTATAATATAAACAATGCCAAGCAACTACAGTTCACTTCGGCATGGGCATTTAGGACTTGGGGCTAGACATTTTCTGTACTGTGTGCGGAAGATTGTCTGTACCAGTGAACTGTAATACGACTGGAAAACTAACTCAATACAAAAGTTCAATTAATGGCTGAAGCCAAGTTAGTTTTTCTGAGTTTTGAGACGAAATACTTAACGCCAAAGATCAGACCGTGTATCAAATTGAAGCTATTATATATATGAAGTTACATATAATATAAAAAATTCAAGACTTTATGCAAAAAAGAAATGCCTTAAAAATACGAAAACAATGGCAATTTTGCAAAATACGGCAAATTTCCCTTCAAAGTTTAACATGTTTGTCTTTCACCTAAAGCCTCAAAATTTTTACACCAAATACAACTTCTTAATAGCTTTCATTTGACATACGACCCATTTTGTGACGTTTAGTATTTCAACTCAAAACTCAGAAAAACTGAAACAAATTGGCTTCAATTTTCCCCCCTGACTTATCGTTCCAGTTTACTTATAGTTCAATGGTCTGTACACATCGCCTTTGGGCATGTGCAATGTATCAAGTGCATGCCTGACCATTCAATATAAACACATAAAAAATACACAGTCATATATCTTGTTTTCAAAGTATTATTTGATTCCTCCTCTCCCCTTCGCAGAGCTTTCCTGGCTTTTCACCAAAAAGCTCACAAATAGAGCCAGTCAGACTGTAAGCAAAAGATACAATAGACACTAGACTAGAAATATATTAATAAATATCAGTTTACAGTTTGGTGCCTGTATCTTTCTCGTCTGCCTTGGAGCATGCATTTTTCCCTTCTGCCATTTTATTCCATGCGCAACAACCAGTGAGTAGTTAGCACACATGCAGCAACAATATGGTGTTTCCTATTTGATTCAGGCAACGATCGCTAATTACAATCATCAATAGGACAGTTCAATGGTTGCAAGTTAAAATTTATTTTTAACAAAGGTATTATGAGTTATGTGAATGCGGCAACATCCACATTCAGCAGGATAACTGAATATTGGAGTGTTGTAGCACTGTACATATCATATGACTACACATTTCTATTGTCAAATGAAATTAAAACAAGCCAATGAAAATCACTCTAGCAAGCTATTGCTATACCAGTGCATTAGTAAGTAATATTTAGTTATATAATGGACAATCTAGAAAGTAATGTCTTTTGGATTATGTTATATGTGTAAATAGGAAATACATGTATGTAAAATCTGTGAATGATTTCTTATTTTAGTCCCTCTGGTAAACTTGTGCAGATAGAGTATGCTTTAGCTGCTGTTGCTGCTGGTGGACCTTCTGTTGGAATAAAAGGTATTAAATGATTTACATACTACATATGGCATTTTAAAATTTGTTTTCATGTGAATAAAATCAATATAAATCTCATTCTGTCCAGTTGCATAACATAATCATTAATGGCAGCTCTAGGCTAAAGTTCAAAATTTGTGGACAAGGCTATTTCCTGGACTTTAGACAGGTTCCAATTTAAGAAAGCTAGCTATTGTTGGTAAAAGCTAGGAACAGCTTTAGCTATGGTATTTTGGGCATGCTAAACATGATTGCCCCGGTTCCTAACTTAAATTAACGAAGTTTGGTACTTAATTGTAACTTTTAAATATCCAGTTTTACGCATGCGCAATGATTATTATTATTTTCGCTCCCGTAATTTTCTGTTGACTTTCAAGATATATTTATGTCAGAATCAAAAATCGTTTCTCGTCGATAGCTTCTAGGCCAAAAACACAAATTGCAACTTGTTCATAATTGGAAAGTACATGGTTTTAAAACAAAAGCAAAACCGTGCTATAAGGTTTAGCACTTTAAAAGTTATTAAACACAAAAGATAGTAATACAAAAATAGCTAACGGTTGTCATTGACAACCTTGCTAATTGTTATGCTGTATTATATAATACCTTGTTAAATTCAGATCGTGTAATTGGTTGATTTTGGTCACGTGATGTCGAATAAAAAGTTCTATTTTCCAAGAGTGCAATAGGAGAATACTATTGCACTCTCCAGAGTGCAAAAGTACAATACGTTTTTTACTATTGCACTCTTTCTGTTTTCAATAAATCCCATCCGTCAAAACATTTCTCGGACGTTGATCTTTTAATAAATTGTTTTTATTTGAAAAGCAATAGCCTATTTTGGTATTATATAAAACAAATAATGAATGTTTTTATTCGTGCAATAGTAAGAATATTTTCATTCGGTGAAAGATGAAATGTTCTATTCAACTCGGCTATCACCTCGTTGAATAGAACATTCCATCTTTTACCTCATGAAAATATTCTTACTATTGCACTCATAAACATTCATTATTTGTATATTATTTAACTGCTAATTAACTTGTAAACAGTGATGTTTTCGACATCGTTTCATGTAAAAGCATGCAATTTAAAATATTTTTGTAGTATTTTCATTGACATAGTGTATTAAAGATGTGGTATATGCACTTTTATGTTCACTGAAAAAATGGAACCATTGCGCAATTTGGCAAAATGCGCCGAAATAAATGTTAATCTTAGTATTTTTTGCCAAAAACGAAAGGCCGGGAAAGACCATTTGATCGTACCTGGAGAGCAAGGTTTCAACAAGGCAAGAGAGTCTTTGCAATACAGGAAGCAGGTGGGGGAAGTCGGGGACGTTATAAATCGTTTGGATGAAGTTTTTCGTGATCATTCTATAACTGGCAATATAAAATGGCACAAGCAATGTTACGGACATTTTACCGAAAAAGCGAGAATTGAGCAAGTCGCAACAAGGCTAAAGAAACAATTACAGGAAGAGAAGAATCTCACACAAGACGATCAAGATAGGCATCTTAGTCGAAATAGCAGTAAAGAGAGAATTTCACGGCGCTCAACTCAGCCAGTAAATTGGGATCAGTGTATTTTTTGTCAGTCGAAGAAACCTAAAGATCGTCTTGTTTCTATAATGACATTCTCGATGAGTAAACAGATCCTTCAATCTGCTCATCTTGATTACAAGCTCTATGTGCGCCTAGCTGGTGTTAACGACCTCATTGCAGCTGAGGAAAAATATCATTTAATTTGTTTGAGAGCATACGAGCGATCAACCTCAAAAACGGAAAAGGAATGCGTGGACATAGACTTAGCATTCTCATGGCTATGCGAAGAACTCAGGAGTGGGGCAGAGCAGGGTCATATATTTCAACTAATGGATGTGTGGAATAGGTACGTACAGCTTGCTGAAGAATTGGCTATTGGAATTCTTCAATCATTCATTACTAGGAGAGCAACGTTCAAAGAAAAACTGGAAAGCAAAGTTGGTGATATCTTTCAATTTTTTAAGCCACTAAACGTAAACATAGCTGAAAGGAAATCGCTGCTTATTCCGCTTAAGTTCCAAGCGCAGAGTTTTTGAAACCACTGTTGAAACTGAAAATAACTTACTGGAGACCCTGAACATCCCAAAATATCATCCGGAACTGGAAGGCGAGTTTCTTTCTCTTGTCCACGTAGCTCTAAAAATAAGAGGAGATATGATAGCAAAAGAGGGTCACAAAGGATTGTCAGTGAGTGAAGATGATGCGATAGGTTGTATACCAGAAAGTCTTTACATGTTTCTGTATCTCTTACATGGAGGTCAACGTCTTATTGAGAAAGACGGCTCAGACGTGGAAGGTGAAGAGAAGACACGAAAAATAGTCATGAGTGTTGCTCAAGATTTGATTTACGGCGTGAGCAAGGGGAAAAATGGACACCCAAACATATTGGGCTAACGAGTACCCTGCACCAAGCTACAAGATCCAAAGATCTAGTAAATCTGTTTCACCAAGCCGGTCATTGTCTTAGTTACAAGCAACTACTGAAAATCGATACAGCCCTGGCAAAGAATGCGTTGGAGTCAATGGATCCTACAAGTGGTGCAGTCATACCAGGAAACTTTGTTCCGAATACATTTATTCACTTCACAGCGGATAATATTGATATTCTGGACGAATCACTAGATGGAAAGAACACCTTCCATGCAACACAAATGGCTGCATATCAACGAAGTAACAGCAGAAATCAGGATCAGCTCGTTTCTGTAAAGATGTCAGCTGCTGAAACTTTAAACGTTCCAGAAATCCTGCAAAATGTCGCTCCTGTTAGAATCAGTGAAGGAAAAACAAAGCCTGTTTTTCAAAAGCCAGTCACTATCGATCTTTTCAAGAGTGGCAACAGCGAATCGGAAGTGCAGCGAAAAGCAGGCGCTACAGATCAAGCATTCTTTGTTCATCGTCGAGAGCGTCCGCAAAGACCAGGATGGACAAGTTTTAACCAAAATCACTCCACCATCAACGAAATGGAAACATCTATCGGACACATGCCGATTATCCTCGCACCCGCCCATGAGTTTGATACCCTAAACACTGTCATCAGGCGATGTATGTTTGTGGCTGAACGCTTTGGACAAGCATACACCGTAATTACTGTAGACCAAGCACTGTATTGTAAGTTGATGGAAATGAAGTGGAGATTTCCAGAGTTTAACGAAAAGCTGATTGTGCGATTAGGTGGTTTACACATCTCGATGAGTTTTCTCAAAGTTATCGGAAAACATATGTCCGGGAGTGGATTGTATGAAACGTAGATTGAAAGTGGCTTACTCGGAGAAGGAGCGGCAGAGTTGGTATTTTCTGGCAAGGCTTACAGTAAAGCAATGCGTGCCCATAAGATCAAGCCCTCTGGACAATTTTGATGCCGAAACTTATGTCATTTTTGCAAGAAAACAACAGCGAACTGCATAGCCAAATATCTTCGGTAATGAACGATGACAACAAAATAGCTGAACTTTTTTCTATTCTTCAAGAAGAGCAGTACTGTAAAGCTTTGGCGGAATTTGTTACCACAGAAAGCCACAACGTGAATTTCAAGTTTTGGTGGCAGCATATTGAAATTTTCTCCATTTTGCTCTTGTTCACACGTGCTGAGAGAGAAGGGATTTGGGAGTTACACTTGAAGTCCTTCACGAAAATGACCCCTTTATTCATGCGCTACGACCATTTCAACTACGCACGCTGGGGAATCGTCTATCTTGCAGAAATGAAGCAACTCCCAGATGAAGTCAAAAAAGAGTTTGTTAAAGGCAACTTTGTTGTGAAATGTTCATCCAATAAGTTTAACCAAGTTGATCCTGATCACGCGCAGGAATGGCTGAACGGAACAGGTAAAAGAGCTGGTGGTATTGTTGGGGTTACCAAGTCAGTTTCTGCGCTAATGAGATGGAGCCTTTCTTTCAATCTTCGATCGCACATGGCCAATAAGACTCACGAAATGTATGACATGCTGCCAGACAAATCAATTGCTAAGGAGACTACCCCAAGTAGATCTAAAAGAGACGGTGAAGACGAGCAAGCATTGCTTGATATCCTACAACGGTTCAAGGTGTTTTCTGACGATGCTCCAAAAGACATTTTGTGGAATATTGCAAAGATTTGGCAAGCGGCGAAATTCAGTGGTCTCTACTCAACGCAAGCAATCTTAGCCAAGAAGAAGTGATAAAGTTTGTTCGCGATCGCATTTTAAATCCGCCAGCCAGTGAAGAACCACCTGCTAGTTTTTACGATCCAATAAAGAGACAAAATGCACCAACCTTCGAAAGCCTTTATGAAATCCCAAAGAAAGGCAACGATAAAGAGAGGAAAACGGTGGTGAAAGCCGACAGAAATGTACTGGTTCGGCTTATTACTGCGTATCAAAGCGATCGTCAAGTCGACCTGCCCAAGATATTGTCGCATGAATTGTTTCCTGTCCCGCTTTCGCGCGCTGAAATTAATGGCTCGTTGCGCACTGGCAATAAGTCAATTCTGATTGAAAAATTAGCCGAAGGACTTGAATGCCCACCAGCCATTGATCTATTTGGGAAATCATCATGTATGGTGATAGACGGTCAAGCATTAGTTGTTTCGTTGAGCAAACCTAAAGACAGTCTAACCTTTGGTGATCTGTCAGATACTTTTCTTCGAGCGGTTATACAAATTGGAAAGTTTTGCTAACGAATCGATGTCGTTTTTGACAGGTATTGGGAACATTCTATAAAAGAAACTACTCGAAAGAGACGCAGCAAGACTAGCATGCCGATACGACGGGTAATCGAAAATCGTGACGTCCCGCTGCCCAAGAATTGGTCGAATTTCATGGCCTTACCAGAAAATAAAGCTGATCTAGCAAGATTCCTATCAGAGCAGCTAATCACCAGAGCACCTGAAAGCAAAGAAATAGTAACTGCAGGAGGCTTTAGAGATGAACTGGAAGTACGTTCGTCGGGAGCCACAACTGATCAGCTTTTGTGCCTGAGTGCGAACCACGAAGAAGCTGACACAAGAGTTGCTCTTCATGCCATGAATGCTTTTAGCGATGCTGTGGTAGTTTCGGCGAGGGATACTGATGTTCTGATCATTCTGGTGTCACATTTTCACCGCATGCAGTGCAAAGAATTGTGGATGAAAGCGGGAACATCTAAGAAGCAAAAGTACATTCCTGTACACGAAATTGCTCGCAGCCTGTCAACAAGTTGTTTACAAGCCCTCATTCCTTTCCGTGCAATTACAGGCTGTGATACAACGTCGTATATATCAGGTAATACAAAGGCATCCGCGTGGAAAGTGTTCAAAGAACATCATGCTATGTTGAAAAATTTGGGCGAAGATCATTTCAATGAAGAAAATATGAAGAGTGCAGAGAAATTCATTTGTTATTTGTACAACGCAAGCAAGGCAAGTTCCGTTAATGAAGCGCGGCATATCCTATTCTTTAAGAAAGGAAAGCCAGAAGCACTCCCGCCTACTAGCGATGCTCTGCACCATCACATCAAGCGAGCGCATTACCAATCAATGGTATGGAAGAAAGCACACGATGCTATACAAGTGTTACCTTCACCATGTGATTGGGGGTGGGAAACAACCGACGCAGGAGTAAAACCAGTTCTTATGACCGCAGAAGCAATCTTTCCTTCTTCACTGGAGATGATATACTGTAACTGTCGCACCCAATGTAAAAGTCAGCGATGCAAGTGCAGAAAGGCGAAACTGTTATGTACAGCATTATGTGGATGTAAAGATGGTGGTGATGAAGAACATTGCATGAATAAAAACTAAACCAAAATACAGTACTGTAGTGATCTAGTCACTTGCTTTATATATCGTTCTCTTTATTGAGTACTGTGGCCGCATATCATATGCGAAGTTTGAAATTGTATTCTTTCAACGAAATCGTACATATGCAAATTGCAATAACTGTCCATTCTCTCGTAAGCATATGTATTATAAAGGGTGTCGCAAAAACGGCCATGTTTTTAGATTCAAATTAGCATTATGACAGCTCTAACGTCTACGGATAAAATCACGATCGACACTGCTTATATGCAGGGAATTGGAAATTTGGATCAACTTCTAATTGTATGGAACAAAAGAAACTTTCAATAATAGAATCCAATTTTAGTTTTAAAGTAGCCCTGGTATAGCCTGTAGATTGAATATAATTAAGAATGAACCCGATATGGCAATATGTATCTTTATATTGAACACGGCATCTTATTTTAAAACGTTAAAGTCACAATATTTTAAGTTAGATATTTTTACTTCAGAAACATGAATTCTAGCATATCAAATAAATGCCGTAGTTAACCGATCGAGCCACAATGGGCCCTTTTCGCTCTATTTATGTTTTACATGTCTAACACCAGACGATCTTTTTCGTGAATAGGGAAATGCCCTGGGCTTTAATAAGTTAACCAAGATATCTGACGGACCAATCGAGCCACAATGCATTCCAGTGCGTTCTACTTCTTTTTACTTGTTTAATGCCGTCTTTACAATTTACGAATTAGGTGCAATCATTGTATATATTGAAATTATTTGTTAAAACATTCGAATTTCGCTTTGGAACCGACGGATTCGTGTTCAGCGCACCTAAATTGCCCAAAGAAGACCGGTTCCCAACTTTTACCTATAAATGCCACTTGCAAGTCGTTTTTCTCAATTTGGGACCTGTCTACTTTGGGGAGTAGTGATATAGGGGCCGATCAACCCCCTTTTTTGAGGCTGCGTGAGGCTACGCGAGGTTGCGCAAGCCTCCACAGGGTGCTGCACTAATTAGTATGCGAGAACGTCGTGCTCTGATTGGTTGAAAAGCGTACGTACACACCGTGACGTATGCTATAGCCGCGCTCTGATTGGTCAAACAGCGTACGTACGCCCCGTGACGTACGCCATAGCCGTGCTCTGATTGGTTGAACCGCGTACGCACACCCCGTGACGTACACCCTGTACTACGCTATAGCCGCGCTTTGTTTGCATTGTCTGCATTCTTTCAACAATAAAAAGGGTTTCATGTTTCATATGTCCTGTTTGTGTTGTGTAATATAGTTTAGCGATTATGTGTTGCGTTATATGACCATGTATTTTGTCTGGATATTTTGTCGCACAGTATTGTCGCACAGTATTGTTTACGATATCTTCGGATACTATTCAGAATATGTTTAGTACCTTAGTTAAAAATTTAAAGAAAGAAATACAGGTGATATTTTGCGAGTAAGAAGGATTTATATCGTCATTTTAGTATATGCAACATAACAGGCTCTATCACTATTGTATCATGTAGTTATGTGGCAAGGGATGGTTAAAGCATGCAAGATTTTGAAGTATCCAGAGTCATCGGCGATCCACAGAGACTACTTTGAAACAATGTAAATCATAACAACTGCTCATAACAACTCTTAATAAATCCTGATATACTCATGCGATCCGAATTATTGGGATTGCACTAGCATGGGCTTGGGCTCGTTTTGCTGCGATGGGACTCTCGGGACCTGATTTGTCCTTCCACGGGACTTTTTGTCCCGCCACGGGACTTTTGTCAAGAAATAAATCTTTATGAGCACATGCTCAAACAGCATGAGCACTTGCTCATACGCTCACAATTGCTCATGAGCACTTGCTCATTTGCTCATAAGGTAGATTGATATATAATGTTTTGTGAAACAATGTTTGATATGTAGCCATTTGGAGCAGGAGGAGGAGCAGGAGGAAGAGGAGGAGGAGGAGGAGGAGGAGGAAGGAGAGGAGCAGGAGGAAGAGCAGGAGGAGCAGGAGGAGCAGGAGGAAGAGCAGGAGGAGGAAGAGGAGCAGGAGGAGCAACAGGAGGAGCAACAGGAGGAGCAACAGGAGGAGCAACAGGAGGAGCAACAGGAGGAGCAACAGGAGGAGCAACAGGAGGAGCAACAGGAGGAGCAGGAGGAGGAGCAGGAGGAGCAGGAGGAGGAGCAGGAGGAGGAGGAGGAGGAGAAGCAGGAGGAGGAAGAGGAGCAGGAGCAGGAGGAGGAGGAGGAGGAAGAGGAGGAGGAGAAGCAGGAGGAGGAAGAGGAGCAGGAGGAGGAGGAGGAGCAGGAGGAGGAGCAGGAGCAAGAGGAGGAGGAGCAAGAGGAGGAGGAGGAGGAGGAGTAGAAAAGAAAGATGTCCTATGTTTGTGATACCTGCGGATGACGTTGCATATTAAATAAAGTCGAGAATTGCTTTCCGCAGGTATCACAAACATAGGACATCTTTCTTTTCTACTCCTCCTCTTGCTCCTTCTCTTCCTCTTGCTCCCGCTCTTCCTGCTCCTGCTCCTCCTCCTCCTCCTCCTCCTCCTTCTCTTCCTGCTCCTCCTCCTGCTCCTCATGCTCCTCCTCCTCCGTCTGCTCCTCGTGCTCCTCCTCCTCCTTCTGCTCCTCTTGCTCCTCCTGCTCCTGCTCCTCCTGCTCCTGCTCCTCCTCCCCCTCCTCCTCCCCCTCCTCCTCCCCTTCCTCCTGATCCTCCCACTGCTCCTGATCCTCCTCCTCCTCCTCCTCCTCCTCCTCCTCCTCCTGCTTCTCCTGCTCCTCCTCCTCCTCCTGCTCCTTCTGCTTCTCCTCCTCCTCCTCTTCTTCCTCCTGCTCCAAATGGCTACATATCAAACATTGTTTCACAAAACATTATATATCAATCTACCTTATGAGCAAATGAGCAAGTGCTCATGAGCAATTGTGAGCGTATGAGCAAGTGCTCATGAGCAATTGTGAGCGTATGAGCAAGTGCTCGTGCTGTTTGAGCATGTGCTCATAAAGATTTATTTCTTGACAAAAGTCCCGTGGAGGGACACAAAGTCCCGTGGAGGGACAAATTAAGTCCCGGGAGTCCCGTCAGAGCAAAACGAACCCATGCCAGCCTTAGGATCTTAAAATAATTTGAATATATAATTTTAGTGTTTAGGTCTCAAATTAACTTCTATATATGTTAGTCTTGCATACGTACGCTGTACAAAACATTATATATCAATCTACCTTATGAGCAAATAAGCAAGTGCTCATGAGCAATTGTGAGCGTATGAGCAAGTGCTCACGCTGTTTGAGCATGTGCTCATAAAGATTTATTTCTTGACAAAAGTCCCGTGGCGGGACAAAAATTCCCGTGGCGGGACAAAAATTCCCGTGGAGGGACAAATCAGGTCCCGGGAGTCCCGTCGCAGAAACGAACCCAAGCCCATGCTAGTGCAATCCCAATAATTCGGATCGCATGAGTTTATCAGGATGTGCTTAAGAGTTGTTATGAGCAGTTGTTATGATTTACATTGTTTCAAAGTAGTCTCTGTGGATCGCCGATGACTCTGGATACTTCAAAATCTTGCATGCTTTAACCATCCCTTGCCACATAACTACATGATGCAATAGTGATAGAGCCTGTTATGCTGCATATACTAAAATGACGATATAAATCCTTCTTACTCGCAAAATATCACCTGTACTTCTTTCTTTAAATTTTTAACTAAGGTACTAAACATATTCTGAATAGTATCCAAAGATATCGTAAACAATACTGTGCGACAATACTGTGCGACAAAATATCCAGACAAAATACATGGTCATATAACGCGACACATAGCTAGACTATATTACACAACACAAACACGGCATATGAAACATGAAACCCTTTTTATTGTTGAAAGAATGCAGACAATGTAAACAAAGCGCGGCTACAGCGTACGTACAGGGTGTACGTACGCGGGTCAACCAATCAGAGCACGACTATGGCGTACGTCACGGGGCGTACGTACGCTGTTTGACCAATCAGAGCGCGGCTATGGCGTACGTCACGGTGTGCACGTACGCTTTTCAACCAATCAGAGCACGACGTTCTCGCATACTAATTAGTGTGGTACCCTGTGGAGGCTTGTGCAACCTCGCGTAGCCTCACGCAACCTCACGCAGCCTCAAAAAAGGGGGTTGATCGGTCCCTATATTACTACTTTGGGGGAAGATTTTAGGAATTTTTGTGACCATAATTTCTTATTTTTTTATTTTCATAGGCTTATTGACCATACCTGGGGCCTTTACGGGACCCCAGGTCTACCCGATCTGAGCCGAATAGCCCATGATAGTTATGCCACTGCTTCTTCAATTTCTTCTTGAAATCCTATCCACTCTTTGATCTTTGTAACAATCATGGATTCCCTCATATAGCTCTTGACATTTTTTCAAACAGCAACAAATGGAGTAGTGCTTGCTGCAGAAAAGAAACAGAAATCAATATTATATGATGATTCTACTATTCACAAGGTACGAGTAGTACATAAATACAAAAAAATACTCTATAGATTTTGTTTGCTTGTGAAATTATAGTATTTTTAAAGACTAATTTGTTTGTTAACTGTTAATAATTTAATAATTTACCTCTATTTTAGATTGAGATGATTACAAAGAATGCAGGTCTAGTATATAGTGGAATGGGTCCTGATTGTAGGTATGGCCACAAAAATTGTCATCACTCAGGGTTTGTTTGTAAAGACCGTGTGGAAACTGGATGTGTCAGCCCACACAGTGAACCAAAATAATGAACCAAAACAGTGAAACACTGGTCGGAACAAAACTGTGAAATGTATTTTCTTTTTGTCCATGAAATTCATTTTTTTGTTTTGTTCTTTTGTTTCCTTTCTCTTTCATTTTCCTGTACCATTGTTTAGAAAATGCCCTTATAGAATTAGTATTAACTAAGAAAGAAATAGCCATTATTTACTAGTAACAGCCATTATTTACTAGTAACAGCCATTATTTTCTAGCAACATCTTCTCCATGTAAGTTTTCTTTGCAGTTGGGCAAACAATTGTTAAAAGAAAAATTTTAAGTTTAAGAAATGGCCATGTGTATTATAATTACAATAAATTTTACTTACATATATATGGCTAGCAAGTTAATTAAACAGACCAGTCCAGCTTGCTTGCGTACAGGTCTTTGATAAGGTGTGTCAACCATAAGAAGAACTGGATGTCCGAAATGTTTGTAATATTTATTTAATGATTTTATTTGAAGATTGTTGGTAAGGCGTGCAAGAAAAATTGCCCAGCAGTATTTCCTTATTTATCGTGAACAAATACCTACGTCACAGTTGGTTCATCGGATTGCATCTGTAATGCAGGAATATACACAGTCTGGGTGAGAAGTGATAAGATTTTTATGGTTAATCGAAAATCGACTTATTCTTAGAAAAACCTTTGAAGTAATTATAACATCAGTTGTTATTTTTTTGGTAACTTACTTATCGGTAGTTTCTGAAATATCGGAGGACAAATGAGATTAGCCACTTGCCATCTTGTTTTATGTCACAAGCTGAATAGACTGAGTGTATAAAACTTGCTATCAGTTTGTTACAGTAAATCTCAATAGGTTTATGTAAGAAGTATTTACACACAAATTTAATTGAATTTTGACATTCAACTTACTTGTTAATTACACAGCTAATTTAAAAGACCAATGTATGTGCTTTGCAAACCAGGAATTCTAAACACACAAAGTACAGTGGGCCAACATGGCATAATTAAGAAAAATCACTTTCATAGTAACCTTATGAGAAAAATCCATGTTTGGCAATTACCTGCAATATTATATCATGACAAAGCTTGAAAATTATGTTCCCATTATGCTTTGTGCGTTTAGATTTGAAGGATTAAGGTTTAGATTAATTATGCCTGCCAAGCCAAAGGACGAGGTTTTTTGAATTGGCTGTATAATAAAGTTTAACAAACTTACTACATTAGGATATTAGCAATTTTTTAAATAGTCAAGATCAGAGATGTTAAAACAAAGAGATTGCTTTAGTTAATATTAAATAGTTTTCCTTTAAATAGCTAAAGAAATATTAAACACAATCAGTTGTTTAAGATGCTTACCGGTATGTCAGAACCGACATTTCTTTACCTGCAGGTGACATGTAAAACCTGGTTCACTTATGCCTGAGGTATGCCTGCCACACACCCACAGTGCACTTTTGCGGGAGAGCAAGTCTCTGTTTGTCGTCGCCTGTGACAAGTGGTTTCGGTCAAAATTTGGTGCAAAGTTGTGGCAAAATTGCTACTGCAACAGCAAAATCTGAGAATAGCTGTGATACTGTTAAATTATGCCATTCTTTTAACTAAACACTTGTTACAAAATACACGAAAGTTGAGTGTGCTAGTTCAATGAAAATTCACATGTTGACCTATTGATGGTGATGAAAATTCACCTATGATAACAATGACACATCAGCAATGAGTGTTCTCGTATGGCTGGCTGAAAAACACTGCGGCTATAGTCCCAGGCATAACTCAGGCACATGTGAACCAAGTTTAAAGTCTGTTGCTTTGTTTTAGTGGTGTTCGTCCTTTTGGTGTATCTCTTTTAATAGCTGGCTGGGATGATGAAAGACCATATCTCTTCCAATGTGACCCTTCAGTGAGTTTTCTCTATCCTTCATTTTGTCATCAAGAACTTTCGCAATTTGAAATTTGCCAAGGTCGAGTTTAATATAGACATGTAACTTACTAGTACTAGGTGATGTATGCCAACTATAATCATCAAATACAGTGTACTACAAAATTTATTGATAATTACATGTAAACAATGTCCAATATTTGTATCTTGTCAGATCTCCCCATATGCTACTGTATATCTGTTATAAGTCAGCAACAAAAGTCTGACTTTTTCTTTTAATATTCAAGGGAGCTTACTTTGCTTGGAAAGCTACTGCTATGGGGAAGAACCATTTGAATGGAAGAACATTCTTAGAGAAACGGTAGGTAATTACTGGTGAGTGTGTGATCCCTTGGACAAAGTATGGTTACCATAAAAGTATAACCAAATGATATAAAACTCTTGTCTGGGGTTGGTTGTACAAAAATGGGTTAATCTAACCCTGGGTTAACTCTGGATTACACTGAAATACATGAACTAAAACAGTGGGCTAAATTTTAAGATAAGGTTAGCGCTAAACTAGCTTTGAATAACTGACTCTGGTGACATAACAACGTTAAATTATATTTTATTCTTTCAATTAATTTACAGTATTGTATTTTTCTGTTTTCCTAGGTATAATGATGAGTTGGAATTAGAAGACGCAATACACACAGCCATATTGACGTTGAAGGTAGGAACGAGTTTACTAATACATTATGAGCAGTAACAACTTTTAATTTACAATTAATTTATCACCGCGCATAACAAACGTAATATTTTACCCCGGTATATTCGGTAATAATTCTTAATCAGATTACATGTTGAAGATTTCTATGAAGTGATAAACGAGGTTGATTAATGAGCGCGCACTGTCATGGGAGTCAGTTACTACACACTACCAGATCCGAATGCTCAAGACATCAAGTTCAGGCTGTTTGCGGTCATATCTATTCATACCACTTTCTCTAATAATGACTAGTTGTTATGAAATTCTGTAATATTATTACAAGGTACACCCGTCTTCAAACTATCCAATTTGATATAGTACTACTTTTTTTGTAAAAAAAATTCGAGATCAACCATAAAAAATTACAAAAATAGATTGATTTTGATGGTATATGCAACCTTAAAAAATGCGTTAGAAGAAAAATTGTTGTGCTTCTCGACATGTACTGTATCGCGTGCGTAAAACTAAAACCCAGCGAATCAAATTACAACTTTCAGTCGATATACAGGGTATAGTCGATATCACATTATCCAATCTGTATGCAAAGTGTCTATGTGGATTTCATATTTGGAAGCTGAAATTCATCTCATTTTTAAATTATTTTTTGTGATTTGTTGATCATTTAAGACAGCTCAAGAGAAAGTTCTAATCACTGTCTCATGCATTAAGTCATAAAGTGTGGCGAATGCTTTTAATTTCAATCAGACCATTTAATTTCGATCAAAGGGAATCTCAATCAGAAAAAACATTAATATTCTTTATCGATATTTGTGTAATCCTGTTAATTAGCATAAAATAATTTTCAACGAGGAAAATTACTTTTCCTGTGGAACATTATGTGAATATTAGTCAGTCAAACTATACCCATGTAGCACCAAATTTGGAGCATTTCAAATTGACCACTTGCGCTAAAATTGTTCCTGTGGTCTTATTACTTGCTTCAAGTAGACAAGGAATACCTTGTTCGAAAAGCAAATGAACAAGCTATAAAACTAAAAAATAGTCGCTCTATATGATCAAGTTTTCATTCAGCAATTAATCTTAGAAGTTAGACCCCGTTTTTTGGGGACGCCATGTATACTAGTTTGGTATGATTACATAATTTACATTGATTACCCCATTTTACCGTTTAACTGGTTTAAAACGTTTCAGTTGTCCGATATTAGAGAGCAAGCGACGTTTTTGTCAACACGGACGGCAGCCGGAAGTAAGTTGCGTCGTTATAGATGGCGAATGATGGCGTCAGCCGTTCTTGTTTGAAATTAACAACGGCAGTCAGTCAACTTTCACGTTCTTGATTTCAAACAAGAACGGCTGACGCCATCATTCGTCATCTATAACGACGCAACTCACTTCCGGCTGCCGTCCGTGTTGACAAAAACGTCGGTTGCTTAAGCTCTCTATTATTAAATACTGTAATTAATACCAGTCTATCGAACAAAGTTTGTTTAGAACTCGTGAAATGAATTGAGTGATCATACTTTTGTTTAAGTGAAAAGGTGTCTGGTTCTCCCTTGTCAGTCGGTAATATTTGTTAAAATTGTAGTGCATATGGAACTCTTAATATGAGCGAGGCCATAAGATGAAAAGTTTGAATGAAGATGAAAAGTTTGAATGGAGTGAAAAGCGCGGGTTTTTGTCTGGAACATTGTACAGCTTAGCATCACAAATATTCATTAATTTTGTTATCACTTTAAAGACTTGATTTCTGATTTAGTTAAAGTTTGAGACCATTTTAGACTTGCAATTGTTGTAAAGTGTGCCAGTCGTCAAATCAAACAAACGGGCTTAATCAATGATGATTTTGTGGTGATTATGCTATTGCATAAAACGTCTAGAGGCTGAATGTGCCTTAATCATGAGTGGATACTCGGACGGTTGAGAAAGTTCATCATCAACTAGAGGAGTGATCATCCAGCAGAAATCAAACCTGCGCCTCTGTGGAGCATTATCAAAATACTCGTGAGATCAGGTCTTGGATCGTGTAAACATCGTCTGCGCGCAGTCCCTCGAGTACTTTGTTGGAATGGGATTCTAAAAAATGTCACTACGGAAGTGGACAAACTGAAATTAACGAGCTTCGCTCTTACTGAGGATCACAACTGACCAATGTAAACCGTTTGAATTAATTAACTAAGTTAACCAATGACAAGCCACGCTTTTTGACCAATCGTGTGAGCGTCCAATTGTATGCATTCAAGCCAATCAGCGTGTCGTAGTCGTGTATATAAATTGACGCGCCAAGTTTGTATATTTCATTGAGATATTCATCTGGTGAGAACAAGCAACAGAAGACTTGGAAGAAAAAATGGCTCGTACAAAGCAAACTGCTCGTAAATCAACTGGCGGAAAGGCACCAAGAAAGACCTTGGCAACGAAAGCTGCTCGTAAGAGTGCTCCTGCTACTGGTGGCGTAAAGAAACCTCACAGATACAGACCAGGAACTGTCGCCCTTCGAGAAATCCGTCGTTACCAGAAATCCACCGAGCTTCTGATCCGCAAACTACCTTTCCAACGTTTGGTTCGTGAGATCGCTCAAGATTTCAAGACTGACCTTCGTTTCCAAAGCTCTGCTGTTATGGCTTTACAAGAAGCAAGCGAAGCCTACCTTGTTGGTCTGTTTGAAGACACGAACTTGTGTGCCATCCACGCCAAGCGAGTGACGATCATGCCTAAAGACATCCAGTTGGCCCGACGAATACGTGGGGAACGTGCTTAAGTCAAATTCAGACTGCAAAACAAATTAACAACGGCTCTTTTAAGAGCCAACAAATTTATGAAAGAATTGAGCGGAGTCTATAAGATTTAGGCTTTATCTGAACCGTTAAACCACATCTGTAATATTTCATCGAAGTTGCACTCAGTTTCTTGCACTTACTCGTTCTAGGGCAAATCAATGGATCAATAAGTAAATGTTAGATTATTTCAAGCGAAAATTAACCACTTGGTGTAAAGAACGGTTCAAAGTATGCTATCAGTTACAAAGCCCGGTTATATTCATTAGCCTTGCATATTGTCTTGTGTGCACTTCATTAAACGAAATAATATTATTATTCAAATTGTGAAGCTGTATATTTACAGCTCATTTGAATAACACAACATTCTTTGTCATTTTATAATAGGCTTACAATAGATTCCCTTAATATTCGTTGTACGCCTACCTTACTGTCGCATTTTTTAGAGCAAGCATGCTTTTATAGACCCCGACACGATACCGGATCCTCATGACCACGATATCAATTTGAATGGTTTCGAGACGAGTGCAGCTTTTAATTTCATGTTAGTATTATGTCATTTAATGACAACGAATTATAAAACAGTGGTAGGAATTAATAAGACTGCAAACTGAGCAATCTCGATGCCGTGACTATCCGGATTGTAGTATTACCTGCTGCTAGTTCTCTTATAGTCTCTCGCTAGTTCAAACAAAGCTTAATATATTATGTTCTCTCGAAAGATTTTTGAAGACCAAAGCTTACGATATTTTTTTGCTTTTTTTCCCAGGAAAGTTTCGAAGGTCAAATGACTGAAGAGAATATCGAAGTGGGTATATGTACTTCATCTGGTTTCCGTCGTTTGCCACCTGCAGAAGTTAAAGATTATCTTGCTTCAGTACTATAATAGTTATTATGAACAACTTTTCCATACTTTAAGTCCTCCGATTTGACAATGATGTTGTTATGGTCAGTGTTTAGACAAAACAATCGCAGCTAGATGCCTAACAAAGTACTGTACAATCCTGAAATGTCATGATTTGTTATCGCTTTTCTCAACAAACACAACGGAATTGTTTGTCACCGTTCTTTAGAAAAAAATATTTCTCCAGCTTTAAGTTCATTATTGTAATCTACCATTGACAAAACAATGTTTATGTACGTTTGGGGTAACTCTGCATAAGCTTGGCAAATTGCTTCGAAAACATCAAACACGATAGATCTTTGAGCCTTTTTCATTTTCTTTGAGCCTTTTTCATTTTCTTTGAGCCTGTTTATTATATAAAGTACAGTGTTTTATAGGGATTTTCGGGCACTGATAAAACTGCTAATCTCACATGTGAGATATTTATGATAATTTCACATGTGAAAGTTGTCGCTTTCAAGTAATCATCAATCATATCTTTTGGGTAGCTTGTGTTGGTAGAAAACACTAGTTTATACAATAAACATATAATGATACATGGGTGCTTGGAAACACCAGATTTATTTCTTGTGTTGAACATGATATTTCTCTCTCGTTCACTGTGCTCACTCGTAAGATATCATGTTCAACACTCGAAATAAATCTCGTATTTCCACGCTCTCGTGTAGTATTTTCTATTTCGCTCGCTTCTTTTGTACAGGTTGTCCAAAAGAAGTATCTTTCAAGATCAACAACTTGAATGTCTTGTTTCTATGCTTGCCCACAGATGCAAAAAAAGTATACCTTCTCAAGGTCGGTTCCTTTTTCAGGACTTATTTCTTATGTATATACACAAAAACGGAACGAGTTATATATTGTGTTTACATAACGCCTTGTTAAATTATCGCGATTTAATTAGCTATTTACGATCACGTGGTATAAAATAGAAATTTCGATTTTCACGATCGTTCCATGGAACCGTGCAATAGTTTTCTCCATTGCACGGTAGATTTCATTATTTTCAATCACTCAAAATGTTGCTGTCGCACACATTCCGCACGCATTAAATGGTTGATCTGTATTAAAGCTGGATAGAACATTTATTGTTGGGTTTTGAAGCCGAAGTACTTGCGGCCATGTTGGAAACCCCACTTGACTTGAACAATGTGGGCAGCACAACATTAATGGTTCAATGCTGTGTTCAACAAGCTTAAGCAACTCGTAATTTTTACGCGTGTAACGTGCAACCATAGCAACAAATTGGACAGGATTTTTTTGGTAATAATTCCGTGTTCTCAGTACGCGAAATTAAATTTTAATCCAAGCCCTAAATCAGTCAAGAACAATGACAAATAAAACGCTGGTTAGGATTAGGGTTTGGGTTAGGGCTTGGATTAAGATTTATATGAGAACACGGAATTATTACCATTTTTTTCCAGGGTTGGTAACTTGGCTTTTTTAAGGCCAAATAACTCGATTTTGGCTTTTTTATTTCTTGTTTGGCCTTGAAAAAAATGTTTGGCCTTTTGGCTTTATTTTGGTTTTTTAATCGAGGGACAAAATTTAAGTAAGAACTGCCACTGCCGTGGACACATTCGTGTAAATACGCGTTATTTTATGTATGTGCTCAACATAAAACTGTTTCATTTTTTGTGAAGTTGTAGACTGTGGAACTTAAATTTAGAATACTAGAAATTAGCTGGACCAAATCTGATTGATACTATGTCAAAACATTGATAAAATTTGGCCCCTTTTGGCTTTTTTTGGAAAAAAAATAAAATTTGGCCTTATTTTGTTAAATTTGGCCTTTTTTAAAACACCATTTGGCTTTGTGAATGCGCAAAAGCCTACCAACTCTGTTTTTTTCATGAAACTTCCATGGTATAAAAGTGCAGATACTGCAACGTTACGGTGATGGCTAAAGGGGATGAACGAGAGGTAGGTTTTCAAGATGGCGGCTGTTTTTCAAGATTCTTAAAACGAGAAAGAATCAACAACCAGACATTTATAGCATTCCTAAAGTGTGGTTAGGGTTAGGGTTGGGGTAAGCTTTAGGAATGCTATAAATGTCTGATTGTTGATTCGTTCTCGTTTTAAGAATCTTGAAAAACAGCCGCCATCTTGAAAACCTACCTCTCGTGCATCCCCTTTAGCCATGACCGCAACGTTACTCAAGCAGCCAACTGATCTTGAAAAATCTATGATAAACATTTCAATTCTTCGCATCCAACACATCATAAATCGTCTTACATTAAAGTAAGATGCTGCAAACTCAAACTTTCATTCCGTTGATTCGCAGCACAAAGAGGTTACAACAAAATTTTACCAGTTCATACATAACTATTTTGCGTAGTTAAGTCAGCAACACAGGACAACACCATCTGTCACTAGCTAAACACTACAAACAAAAATTCGACGTATCGAGCGAAGGCGCCAGTGGTATGTATAAATCTGGATCGCGCATACAGTGAGAAAATGAAGCGATCGAAGCCACTGAAATAACAAATTTGGAAAACCAAGATGGTGGATGATAATGGTCTCAAACTTTAAATTTGGAAAACCAATCACGTTTCGCTTAAATGTCAATGTAATATACACCAATGTACAAATAATGTTTATGAGTGCAATGGTAAAAAAATCATGAGATGAAAGATGGAGTGTTGCAAGTTTATATTACACCAAAATAAATCGTTGACACGAAATTAGATCGCCATTTTGTTTTCTAAATAAAATTCCATCGCTCACTTTGTGACGCTACCATTTAATCGGATTCGATATTTAATCATTGATATGTATTAAGCCCGGATAGTATGTATTAAAAGGTGGGTAGGTTTAGAATATAACGCTATGTATTACCTGAACAGCTAAACTAAAGCATTTCAACCTTGAATGAACACCAATGAACATAACTACACAATAAGCTTAAATGCAGACTTTCACAAGAAAAAAAATGATATGGTTCAAATTTGGTTTATCCGCCGCTTAGACGAACAACCCCTGTGAAACTCGTTGGTAATGACAGTTTTTGTACAACAAAATTAGACTTCGGCACATTGATTGAAAATGGACGATTCCCCTTTTAGACGAACTGAATTTGTTATATTCATTAGCACAGCTGAAAAGAGCATCCTAAATTTAGTAAAATTGTAAAGTTTCGTCGCAAAACATTGTAAAATGTGGAAAATATAGCCCTGTGAAGCTTCACTATCTTACTAAATTTAGGATGCTCTTCCACCTGTGCTAATGAATATTTCTAACTCAAAAGTTTGTCTAAAAGGAGAATGGTATTTCCCTAGTATGTAGTCCACATCAAACACAGACAAAATCAATGGCAAATATTTTACTAAACCGCGATCAAAATCTGTTGAGAAATTATAACATTACAACACAAATAATTTTTATATTATTGCATGTGAAGTATTTATGGTTTTTAGATTGGTATTGTTATGTCCATGTAGTAGTACTATCTTAATTATGAAAAATAACAGAAATATTGCGGCTAAATTGACAAAACGGCGTGCTAATTGTTCTCAAGGTGTAATTCGTTTTGGGTCACGTGGGAACATGGATGTCTTGCGGACGTTTCCCAAATTGAGGTACAACATGACAACTCGTTCAAGACCTGTGAAAAAAGAAGTATACAAAATTTAATTTTATTTGCTGACAATAAAACTATGTTAATTACAGGGGCTAAATGTATCTCGAGTGGCTGGGAAACATTCACGTATCAAAATTCAAGCGGAAAACAGGTCCTCCTCCAACAGAAATCAGAGAGTTTACGATTCAAAACGCGACTTGTTCGACAACGCAATGTAAATTTTTAGCTTTAAAAAAAGCGCTTAGCATTTTGATATAATAGTATTTCAATGCTACTTCAAATAATCTTTAAGCACTGCAACGTTTGACCCTTACAAATGCGATTGTTGCTGAATTGTGGGGGTTAAATAAACGGCTCTGAAAATCACAATTGGCTCCCACGTTGCTCTTAGGACGCGATAATCCTTAGTTTAATGTCGTGTTGAGAACGACAACGCCATTGAGAATTTCTCTGGGACCATAAACCACTCACAGTTCGAACAAATTTGCTTGTTTTGAAACTGCGTCGCCGAGCCGCCTCGTCGCAGATCATGAACTCTCTATTATACCTACACCGCGAGGACCTCTACTTGACGAATTTTTCTCGACTGTTCCAGGTTTAAATTTCAACATGTGTAAGATTTTAAACAAAGACATATATTTTATAACTTTTAGAAGCTAACTGGCATCGGAAACACATGCTCAATAACAAGATTGAGCACGGAGAAAAAGCGCGGGAATATTTCCCCGTTATTTTTGTGTAAATTGCAGTAAAATGCATTTTTTATGATTTGGCGTGCTCAATTACGTTATTGAGCACGCAGGAAGTTGGGAATGCGCTTAAACGCTAGAGTTGGTCTCAGCTAGCACCTTGACCAACTCCTATCGCTTTTTCGTGCTCTGCCAGCTTCTTACGTGCTCAATAACTCGATTGAGCACGCCAATTCATGAAAAACCTTCAATACAAAAACAGAAGAAAAGCACGATACTTTACCTATGCCACCACCAGCATGAGGAGGACAGCCATAGCGAAATGAATCGATATAGGATTTAATTTTGTCCAATTCTAAGGAGAAGAATAATTGAAATTCAGTACGTCTTAAAATCACCAATCAATTTTATCTAAAATTCATGTCCGCATGAATCCGTATGAAATTTATTTTCAATCGTTTTATGTGACGTCACGGCCTCCATGCACTATTAAATTATTTATCTAAGATTCTTTCAATAAAAAGATTCTATAAAAAAATTAACAGCCTACGATTCTTTTGCAATGTACACCGAAAATTGGCGGCATCTTCTTTGTTGTTTTATCCCCCATTGACTGAATTCCAGCTGATCTGACCATGAGTAAAAGGCCTGGAACTAGCTACCGAATAAAAATCCATTTTGCGTTTTTTTAATCACATATATCTTTTATTTTCCTTTATGAAACTTGTTGAAACTTTGTAATCATGTTTAGCAAAGAAAATTGTAATTCCGCCAGAAATTTGGAACCGAAGTAAATTATACTTACAGAGAAGTTTGGCTCGAAAAATGGATTTCTATTTGAAAACTAGTGCCAATACTTTTCCGTGTTTTCAGATCACTTAGTGAAAATGACCTATATACATTTTATATAGATGTTTGCGAAATCAGTTGCAACCTGCATATAAGCTACTTGAAATCGCGAACGTAAAACAGAAAAGCAACTATAGGTGGTTGTCCGGATTTTGATCAAAGACCAAAATTAGGCAAATATAATTAGTATCAATCGACAGATACATACCAATACCATGCAACTTTGACCGTTCTGTCAACAGATCGGGGTCGTGAATACGCTGGGCGCCAGACAAGATCTCTTCACCTCGCATAAACATATCGTAAGAATTACTGTACATCTAAAAAACATGCACCAAAATATTTCGTATTATGATCGTACGGTAAATCTTCTATTAAATTTACACAAGAGCAAACGTTTTCGGATCCGTGAAAATATCCGGATTCCTTGTCTTTCAGGTCTACGGCATTCACACTGCACAGCCTCGCACAGTGATTGTCAATACAAGAAGCGCAACCGTGATTCTACCAATCTTATTTTGTATTTTTGTTCACCGGATACAAAGTTTCCACAAACTTTTTCGGATTCAAAGGTTCCGGACTCATAATCTATCAGTGATAATCTTGTATCAGCTACATGTTCCTTAGTGCATATAAACGGTAAAAGGAATCCGATATCAAAACACCCCGGATTAGCGGCGAATCAGGAATCTTTTGCCCTTGTGTAAACTGGGTCTTAAAAATAGTTTGATCTCTCCTATCTCAATCGAAAAAATCAAATATCACATGCTTTCCACAAAAAAAACAATGTTAGTATAAACAACACAAAACATTATGTACAAGAGATGTTCCTACCTTATCATGAGGATCAGGCATTGTGTAAAACGGACGGACAGCCAAGGGATACTTATCAAGAATATAAAAGTCAGTGTCGTATTTTTCACGCACAAGTCGTCCAAGCAGCTTTTCATTGGGTGTACTAAAAGATGATTAAGAACGTTCAATACAGATACTAAGTAGAGCATGATATACAGTATCGGTGTGAGTACTTATTTCATTTGTTTGCTTAGATATAGCGTTTGATATCAGTTCGTAATATTTTTTTGATCTGTTTATATCGAGGAAGTTATCTGACAAGTCGAGTTGCAAGACAGTGGCAAAGTCTTAATCCAGTTACAAAATCTGAATAGTTTCCTCATGTTACATAACAGAACCGGCTAAATTGTCGGACGACGTCTCAACAGGGAGACACAAGATGAACATTGTCAAACTTGGTTAAAATGGCAAGACGAGAAGGATGTGATAGTGGTAGCAACATAACGTACACATACAAATCACCAATGTTTTGTTGCTTCTTAACATTTCAAACGACGGTGCCTTTTTGTTTTGACCCCATTAGGATTTGTAGACTTTAGTTAGTAATCAAGCAGAAAACACGTACCGAGTACGCTTTACTGCTTGCTACCTGCACCCAATACATCCTATTGCATCTGCATAAGCCCTGAGTAGCACGTATGAATCCGGTATGAATCGTAGGTTGACAAGAAATGAACAAAATAGACGCTTTACCTCAAATCTTCTTCGTCGCCCATCTCCACACCAGCTTCTCTCAACATTTTCACACCTTCTTTGTACTCAAGGATTAATCTACAAAACAGTGAACATTAAAAATTATATTTATAAAATTATATCTTGTTCAACACAGTACCTGGTAAAATCGGACATTTTGTAGAAGTGGTCTGCTGAACCATACAACAGAGGTGAACGAAGGCATTAATCTACAGTAGGTGCCAAAAGTATGAGTCCAGTTGATTATGAATTGTTAGCTATTTGTCATTTTATATAACATTACCGCTTTGCATCACGACACAAATATTTTTTCTAAATTAAGTAATATAAATAAGTAACAACATAACTTTAGTACTTGATGTGTGAAATCTTTCCCTTTGAATTATTTTGTACTATTGATTTTGCTATAGATTTAGTATAGTCAATGTGAAATATCACTCTAACAAGGAGCAATTACATCCCATGACTTGTCTCAGCCCTGGCTACCTACTTGATTTTTCTTTAAAATGTTTCTACTAGTTTGGAATTTCATAAACTTTAGGAGGTTGATGATGGAATACTACATGAGCGCTAAATTATCTTGGTTTTCGTATCTTCTTTAAAGACACAAGTCAAGAAAAGTGTTTGTAAATCATCTTCCACATAAGCTTTTCCTAAACGATAAAGTACGCCTTTGTAGAATATGATGATATTTATGTTTTCTAAAAATACTTTTATAATACAAATATCCCCAACTTCACTGAAAACCACAATAAAAATGGTGACTTTGTATCAGGATCAATTGGGCACCATGATCTCTCAGGATGTCTCTGTCTAACATTTTGTGCTTGTTTTGACAACAATCGATTATGCTTATTTTCAGAACGCAATATAATCGACTATAACTCAACCTTTCAGATCACATAGGACTCATACTTTTGGAAGTACAGTAGAGAACGTATGCACAAAATCAACTTACGGAGGTTCAATAAACTTGAACGGTTCACATGGATACTGCTTGCCGACTGTCTCAATTTCCTGCTGGAAACTAAAAAAAAACGAATCATTTGACCATCATTATTGGGAAAGCACGGGTGCCGCAAGTAGGTAGCGCGCTGTGCCTTTCATTGCTGAAAAACCTGGGGCCAGACTCTGCCCACCCATGACAGGAGTCATGGTCATGCAAATGAAAATTTTTCCGTGTTTAGAGACCGTATAAGGAATCAGCTTCTGAAGAAATAAATAGCGATAATGATTGAAATTTGCATACTCTCTGACAAGATGTCTTCGCACTCCTGGAAACGAGTTGATATGACAAGTTTGAAACAAGCTGCTAACAATTTGTATGCGTGGATTAAGCATGCGGGATTATCAGCAGGATTATAGCCATGGGTGTTTTGTAAATGCGCAGTATTCTCGTTCTTTTTTGAGTATTATCTATTTTCCGGTCTGTGGCAAATGTTTAATACACCCATTGTTCGTTTTGTACCTATTTTGTTCAACTCCAGCCGCTGTAGTCAATATAGTTAACAGCCGATAGTCTTCAAAAAGGTATCCACCGAATAGGATAGAAATTCAGACATAAAAACGACGTCTAAGATGAAAAAAGTAGTGTAATACACAACTTCAAGTTGCCAACTGATGTCAGTGGCGCCACGAAGAATTACAATTTGCTGATTCAATATCGACATTTTATGCATTAAATAACGTACGTATTTCGCTTAAATCGATATGGGTGTAACTTGGAAGATCTTTTCCCCGGATAAGCTTAATAAACCATGTATTAATTGTGGTAGAGTCGAAAAATATTGTTATAAATAGACACAAGTGTTACACGTTCACTTTGTCGTTCATATGTTTCTTTGTCGATTTCAGAATTCGTAAAATTGACCAATCACAGCGAAGCACAAAAATTCTAAACATTTGCCACAGACCAGTATTTTAATACAATTTACAATTTGTTTACAAAATAAAAATAGGTACATCCATGCAGTGGCGTAGGAACAGGGGGGCTGGGGGAGGGGCTCGAGCCCCCCCAAAAAAATTTTCAAGGAGGGGCTAAGCCCCCCCAAAAAAATAAATAAAAATAAACTCCAAATTAAGTGCCCAAATCACCGGAAATGGCATTTCCGGGGTTCTAGTTTTCAAAATTTCCCGGGGGAGGATGCCCCCGGACCCCTCTACCCCCCAACTTTTAATTCGTTCCTACACCTCTGCATCCATGCGCACATATATTTGCGGAAAAACACTATCATATACACACACTATGCATGACGCATTTCAAGCCAGATCAAAACGATGTCAGTAAGTCAAATAGCGGTAGGATAAATTAGAAAAAGATAAGTAAAGATAATTTAGAAAAAGTGGCTGTGTTTTGAGGAAGGGGGGGGGGGGGGCGTTGACTTTGAAGTCTTAATTAGAAGTCAAACTGACATGCCAGTTTTGAAAGACCAATCATGTATTGAGTACAAAACTTCAAAGGCATAAATGTACTGTACACACCTTGTAACAAGTCTGTAAACAAGCATTCTTCACAATGCTTGTCTCAAGTTGTGTTCAAGTTGTGTTGTTGTTAGATGTTGTCTTGTGTTAACAACTTGTAACAAACTTGATGGGTTTATCAGACTTGTGGAAAGGTTGTCCTAACAACCAGGTGCAGCAGTGATAACAATGATGTTACAGTCTTGTGTTATCAACTCATTACAGTCTGATAATCCCGCATGCTTAATCCACGTATACAAATTGTTAGCAGCTTTCTCCAAACTTTTTCCAACAACTCGGTTCCAGGAGTGCGAAGACATCTTGTCAACTCGTGCGTTTTACATGTGTACTTCGTGAACTGTACTTACTTGTCACGCAGGCCTTTGAAAATTGCAATGAAAGTCTCCCCAATTGTTTTAACGACCTAAAACACAACCTTCATAAATTGGTTGACTTATTTACAAGGAAGCTTAACAGATATTGAGGATCAAGGAAGTTCGCTAGATATCGTATTTTGTGCCCGTTACATCAGCTAAAACTATAACTTGAAGCCAGTCGCGAATATCATGCGATTACCTCGTGATAATGCTCATAGAATGCCATTTCAATATCCATGCCAACAAACTCAGTCAGATGCCTGTGAGTATTACTGTCTTCAGCTCTGAAAACTGATCACAAAAATCAACAATACGGAATTTCTATTTTACGTAATCTCGCGTCATTAGTTAACATAACAGCATTAGTATAAAAACATACAACTGCAATATTTATGCGAATCTTACCTCCACCAATCGTGAAAACCTTCTCAAAATCACCACAAATTGCAATCTGTTTGTACAACTGAGGAGACTGGGCCAAGTACGCACTTCCTGTAAAGAAATTGAGAAAATAGAAGAAAATTCTATTTCAGAACCATGCCCAGAGGCAGAGATATGAAAAACTAGATTCATAATAATCTGACACTGCAGAGAACAACGAAAAATTCGTTGTCTCGAGCGGGATTCGAACTCGCATCTTCGGGTTTCTAGACCGCCGCTGTACCAATTGAGCTATCGAGTCAACTGGGATTGGTAGCGAGTCTTATCCAATTTAAGTGCACGAAATATTTTTGTGACGACTTAACGCTTGTCTTAGAAGAAAATTCATTCTGCGAGTCGTCGTCGTCTTGTTCAAGAGTGCTATAAACAGAGAATAATACATGATGCGCAGAAATAGCACATTTAATTCAAGTGATGAACAAGATTTCAACACGAGCCATAAATCTGGTACTTCCAGGCACCCATGCATGTATTTTTCTGTTTACATATTTTTTCTGTTAAAATATTCATAAGCTGATTGATGATTGTTTAAATAACAATAATTTTCACATGCTGAATGATTTTTTTACTTCGATAAAATTTCATTCCTCTACGGAAGGCGATAGGCCATGTGTTTCGTCCCGATATCATTCATTCTCATTGTGCATCTCTTAGAATTGGAATATTTTCACGGAAACTAAAGCCTTAAAGCACGCCGAGTTTAAAAAGTTTCCGCTCCGTAGACCCGCAGTTTTTTCACAAACTGCTATATTTGATCTTTACTAATTTCATAAAAACACATCAACATGTCACTCAAAAGGGACAATTTCTATTAAACATTTTTCTCTTCAACAAAAGACCGTTTTGCTCGTTATGCACTGGCCTAGAAAATAGCTCATTTGACGCGATCAAGGTATTCAAAGCAAATGCAACGCAAAGCCAACGTAACAGTAAAGAACCAGTACAACGAAATATTGCCGTTGGGTGCTGATAGAAGACTTACGACCGATTAATTTAAAGTAGAAGAGTGAATGTTCATATCGAAGATCTGTAATAAAGCATAAAATCTGTTCTGTAAACCTACGATAAAGTGCAGAAATCTGTGCGGTTCCTTGCCAAAGTTGTAGACAAGATATGTCGTTTACGTCCAACGCGCTTAAAATCACATAACTCAAAATAATCCAACCAAAAGGGTCTTTTGTAAAATGCGGAGACTGGTTCACAGGAATGAATCATTTTTAGTTATACAATCGTGTATCTTCGTCCATCCAACAATGAAAAAAATTGTCGTGAAATTAATAAAGATAAAATTGAAGTTTGGAAGAAAACTGCGGGTTTACGGTGCCGGAACTCTTCGGATTTGAACTCAGCATGTGTTCAAAGTGTTAGTTCCTGTGAAAATATTTTAGTTCTAAGACATGCACAACGAAAATCGTTATCCAGACACTTTTCGAGATCACAACATAGACTACGAATATCAATTCATACATGCACATTGTGTACATTATGCCTTATTAATAATACCTGTATTGTAAGAATACAGCCATTCCCGTTACCAAAGTTGTACCTTATATATATCACAGTCGTTACTTACCCTTAAAATAACTAACTTTAAAAACATTGGCTCCTCCTTCGCTAGCGGCTGAAATAATAAAAAATACACATTAGAGCATAAAGACGTAATTCTAAGGAGGCATATATGCATGATTGGTGTCTTACTGTACGATTAAACACATCGTACAAACAAATCTAAATTACAGTACACTTTCTATGTACTTAAAAACGATTCTCATTATTTTTAAACATTTTTCATTTCGGGAAACACTTTGTTATACAGTGTGCAACTCATGACAATACTCGACACTTGACAATAGACCAGGCGTAAGAATTGTTCACATTGTTAAATTTAAGTCTTACATAAGCATAATTTCGTATTCAGTAGTCAATGCACAAAAACTAGAATTTCGATCAGGCTTTTGAATTAATTTGATGGTATATGTAGCCAGCCGGCCCACATTCCTTGGCTTTGAACTTTCTGTTGCGGAGAAGATAACTATCTAATCAGAATAACACCTACGTCAAAGTTGGATTTAGGTAGTTGTACATGCACTTCACTTAAATTACCTGAGATAATTTTTGGTGTGTGAATTTCAACAAAACCTTGAGATGTCAAATAATCGCGGAAGAATCGACACACCCCGGCTTCAACTCGGAATAGCGCTTGGTTAGTTGTGGTCTGAAATGTAAGAACTACATTAGATATCATAATATGCATGAACACCCTATCATCTACAATATATTATGCGTGCATGATTCAAACAAAAGACGTGAGTAAATATATAAAGCTTACCCTCAAATCAATGTAGCGATTATCCAACTTAACATCCTGACCAACAGTTGCCAAACCCGTTTCCTAATAAGCGCATGTTTGTTGTGGGTTTAAAATTTAAATTTTGCTTGCGATAAAACACATAATTATGTATTAATTACTACTGGGAGTAACTACTGGGAATGGAAGCAACGTGGTCAGGTGGGTTCGAGTACACGATACTTCCAAACTGAAAGGTTGAAGGTCTGTGTTACCTCTTCAGATTCTGGTCGTGACGCATCTTCAATCTGAAGAGGCAGCCTTGGAAATGCTTGACTAACACAAAATACCTAAAAAAACACAGGCTGTAATAGCTGAATCTATATCAGGTACACAAATGAAAAATTGTCAAAATTTATTATTTCATCACGCAAATTTTAACGAGATGCATATTAAACCTGTATTTGACTATGCTTGTACAAAAATGTCACACATATACATACTATAGGGAGAATTCCCGTCCTTTTTTGTGAAGGCTCCTGGGAACTCTGGTATTATATTCAGAGAGCGTATTTTAAATATACAGCTAATTCAAAAAAGGTTTTCCTTTCAAACCTTAAATTATAAGCGCGCAAAGAATGAAGGGGACAAATTTTAAGCTTTAGATTTGCATATTGGAGCTATTTGTGAGTGGAATGTTTCCTTGGGGAACAGTTACCATGTCTCTAAAAAATGGGCTCCATACATGCTTTCTAGGCTGCTTAAATTGTGCTCCCATCATGCTTTGCGTGCCTAGAGTTTAAGGTTTGAAGCATAGATATAGTAGACCTAGATTGCTGACGTATACCTAGCGCGCGTGACCCCCAATAGAAGAATCCAAGATGGCGTCGCAACCGGGCAAAAACATTAGGAATTGTATTACAAAAAACAGGTTTTTGAGCTTTTTTGATGGTTTAACTGCTGCGAATCACCTTCAACTGGACTTTTTTGAAAATAGATCACTATTGCGGAGGTTTTGAGCGCAAAATGAGAAGAGTGGGCTAGATTCTTACGAAATTATCGTTCGATAAAGATTTCAAGGAGTGGACGTTTTGACCGGTTTCGTTAGTTTGCGTGGATTATTGGACTTTTAACACTTCGAATCACGACCGATCGCATATATTTAGAAAACGATGTTTATCATATATCAAATATCGTTCGTTAAAGACTTCTGGAGTAGACAACTGGTTGTTTAGTATGTTCTTGTTGTAAATTTAACTTTTTTGCAAATTACTACTTCTAGTGACTTTGATTTTGAGTGTTATTTTGATTTTTGCTTAGTATTAAATGTGAAATTGAACATCTGCGTAAAGTCCTTCAGTACTGGTACACTACAAGTTTTGCAGGAGGCAGCATGATTGACTTTAAGTTGGGATAAGCTAATAATGGACATGCAGAGTTCTGCTTTGGGCTTGCAGAGATGCCATATTTAGTACAAATGAAAATTGATACCTATAGGCAGAAGTCAATATTACTTAATTATCTCTGTAGCTAGTTATATTGCTTAATTATCTCTGTAGCAATCCTAAAGAAGATTTGATTTTATAATAAACTGTTTTGCAAAAACTGTGTTTACATTCCCACACATTTACAAGCATTTATAAATGTCTTGTTAACAAGCTTACAGGAGCTTTATAAAATTACAGCATTTCACAACTTGTTTTCATCTTTGCAACACATTTGTCACAGGCACAGCTTGTTGACAAATGGTGAGATTTTCATGTGCAGATTTCAATATTGTAATTGATTTTGAGCAAAATCAGAAGCACATTGGCAACCAGCAATATGTATTTTGAACTTTATTAAGCTGTACATCTATAATTTATAATACCAGACACTTTCTGAGTTTTGATGACACAAAACCTGGTCATTTAACATTTTAACAGATCTTTGCTTCAAGTATATTAAATGTTAATTTGATTCATGCATGTTATCAAGCCCCATGCATGTTCACGTACACTTTAATAATATCATGAGTCTCTAAAACTATGCTTAGCTTTTCAGATTTACACAAATTATATGTATTGATATCAATAATCATAAATCAATAGAAACCAATTGGAAACATGGGTTTCTTTCATACTTATTTAAATCATTTGTTTTTACATTTGTGCTACTTTGTCAGCAGATTCTACACAAACAATCATTTCCCATAAACTCATAAAAACCATAATGAACAAACAAACAAAATTCTACCTTCCTGGTGGAGGTGGATGTGCAGTCATAATAGCCGGCGTATAGCTGCTGATACTGAGGAAATTAACCCACGATATTTTTTCATAAATTTCGGCAAACGCTTTCCTTTTCACAATTAAAACATAGATAATAAACATCGTTTCCTAAATATACGCGATCGATCGTGATTCGAAGTGTTAAAAGTGCAATAATCCACGCAAACTAACGGAACCGGTCAAAACGTCCACTCCTTGGAATCTTCAGCGAACGATAATTTTGTAAGAATCTAGCCCACTCGTCTCATTTCAGGTTCAAAACCTCCGCAATAGTGACTTATTTTCAAAAAAGTCCAGTTGAACGTGATTCGCAGCAGTTAAACGATCAAAAAGCCCAAAAAGCTGTTTTTCGTAATACTATTCCTAGTTTTTTTGCCCGGTTGCGACGCCATCTTGGATTCTTCTATTGGGGGTCACGCGCGCTAGGTATACGTCAGCAATCTAGGTCTACTATATCTATGGTTTGAAGGGACAACCATAGACATAGTAGGTCTAGATTGCTGACTCACTAATCGGAGGCGTGACCTGTATGATAAATCCAAGATGGCGCGGGAACCGGGCAAAAAACTATAAGACTCTACAGGGAAATCCATGTTTTTCGCGATTTAAAACGTCTCGTTGCTTGGAATCGCTTCGAATCAACATTTTTTGGAAACAACTAATTATTGCGGAAGTTTTGAGCACAATTTGTGTAATTTCTGCTGAATTCCTCGTGAAAATCTCGCTCGTGAAATCTGTTGTGAATTGGTCACTTGGTCAGTTCGAGACATTTGTTGTCTAAAATATGTATTTTTGGCCGGCTTTGGCCTCTTGGGTGTTATTGTGACCTACAGCTATCCTAAATTAAACATTTACAAAACGATGGAGCAAGATCTTCGCGTACAAATCGATTGTTCGCTTGATTTGTGTGATACCTGATACGTTAGTAATATTTACTACATAGATACGACTTCAAGCCAACGTACTGTTTTCGAACTCCAAAGTCGGATAGGTTATCAAGTAAACACTGCCCGAATTATGTAATATGCATTACCAAAATATAATCGAAAACTGGTGCTACAGCTGCTAGTTTCGTTCGTGTGAATTATGTGTGAAATGTGGGTAGAATTAACTGAACAATCCACAGTTTAATGACTGAAATTTTTTTATTTGAATTTAAACTATATGTTCACTTTAAAATTAACATAATGGTAAACTTTGGCATACTTTTGCATACACTGTACATAGAATGCAACATGCACCTGTTTGCTAGCTTGTGCAACATTGGAGCAAAGTCTGCAAACATGCGAGTATGGTAAAGCAATACTCTAATGCCCATTTGCTATATTCCAATGAACAATTAGTCGTGGTTATAAGATCATTAATAATTCATGAAGAAATCTGCACAAACCATCAGAAAATCTAGGCTAACCTGCCAACTGTGCTCAATATTGATAATGATAAATTGATGATGATAAATTTATTTACTGAGTCTGAGGGTCATCAACTAAACTGAACCCAGACCACCTGATTAGACTCTAGAAGTTTTCTACATTTCTGCGCAAAATTCTCTGGTGAAAAGGACCTTTTATGCGCAAAATAAAACTTTTCAGTATACATGATTGTAAATGAAAATCACACACCACACAAATCAAGCGAATAATCGATTTGTACGCGAACATCTTGCTCCATCGTTTTGTAAATGTTTGATTGAGGATAGCTGTAGGTCACAATAACACCCAAGAGGCCAAAGCCGGTCAAAAATACATATTTTGGACAACAAATGTCTCGAACTGACCAAGTGACCAATTCACAACACATTTCACGAGCGAGATTTTCACGAGGAATTCAACAGAAATTATACAAATTGTGCTCAAAACTTCCACAATAATTAGTTGTTTCCAAAAAATGTTGATTTGAAGCGATTCCAAGCAACGAGACGTTTTAAATCGCGAAAAACATGGATTTCCCTGTAGAGTCTTTTAGTTTTTTGCCCGGTTCCCGCGCCATCTTGGATTTATCATACAGGTCACGCCTACGCAATAGTAATTATACTATGAGTCAGCAATCTAGACCTACTATATCTATGGGGACAACCTTTAATGAATTAGCTATAGTGTACAGTCTTAACTCTCGTGAGGTCTTCCTAATTAGATAACGTACACAAAGAAGTATTTGCATTGGTCAAACATAAAATGAAAAGCCAATGAAAATCACTCTCGCGAACAGCTGTCACACAACTACATGTTACTGCACATTTCATGCAGTTTCTATTTTTAATAATGTCAGAGTTCTTTGCAACTTTATGAATACGAAGAGGTTATTACTGAGAAGCAATTGAATATTCATCGAAGGGTGATTGAAATCTATATATTAAGGTCTTTAAAATACTCACAAGTCTACTTTTTGTCAAAAAATATGTAAAAGTAAATGTATAAATATGCATGAACAATTATTATTTTGAACAAATTAAAAGTTCCATCTTGTTTATTTAGGCGTTTGCAGCGTATTGACTTTTAGAACTGAGCTAACATTTAGGCAATTATCTGTAAGCGTGCATATTATATATATACTATATATATTGATACATAAGAAATTTAATTAATGTTGCATTGCATTATGTTCACATTGATTTTTATTATAGCATATGATTATTAACGAAGTAAACATCTAGTTATTACGATACATTTCGCAACGCATATTTTGAGGCTACTACATAGAGCATTGTTCAATCGGTTCATAATATTAATCACGGCTACATTTCCATATTCATATATACTGCAAAATGAAGATAAATAGCGCCTTATATGGCGTGTCTTTCAAGAGGTATAACGTTTTCTACATATTAAGTTTTTTTAATCTCTTTTTTCTTTTGTTTTCGCCATTTAAGCTGATTAATAAGATTGCGAGCTGTTTGACGGAACTCGCTTTTCCTCCAAAATACATACAGTGGATTAAATACGGAATGGGCAAGTATAATTGTTTCACCCCAAGGTGTAACAAGATAAATCCCTGTGAAGCTTCCCGGCTCGGTCCAGTAGTAAGCCAGCATGGAAACAAGAGGAAGATAGGATACTATAAGAGCTGTAACAACCACACCGCTTGTCTGCGTATTTTTGTAGATTTTTTTCCGACTTGCTGAAATAAACGACGGCTGATGGTCTGTTCGAATACGTCTTTTGTGCTTTCTAAGTAGCTTATACACCCATATCCATATTCCAAGCAAAGTAGAAACACATAAAATTACAATAAGAGTGCCTATCGCTCTGAGCACTTTGTACGGTATCAGGCCTATGTTAGATATTACAAACACAAATGTCAGTAACCAAACAGCTGTAATCGCTGCCTTCATACGAAATTCCGTGAGAACAGTCTGGTAGTGGTAAGGAAAAGCCAAAGTTATGAATCGTTCAATGCTTATTACTGTTGCGGATAAAAGCGAAACACCAATTGAAAAATATGACAAAAGTCTCTTCGAAGTCCACAAAATACAATCATGGCTGCCGAATACTTCTAGGACAAGCCTCGTGACGTGAAGGGGTTTTACAACGGTAGTAACCAGTAAATCACTAAAAGCCAGTGAAATAAGAGCTATGTTGGACAACGTACGTAAATGAGAGTTCTTAAAATAGCACAGCACAACAAGAATATTCGCAATTATTCCAAAGAAAGCCATCGATACACTTATCATGATAAGTGCTACATTCGTATAAAGATGTGCGCCGACTGCAGGTAGCGTCCAGTAATATGTTACGATGATAACATCGCACCGCCTTAACACGCCTTCCGTGCTTCTATTTTCAGCCATAGTTAGTTCGATGACTTACTTGACGTATACAATTCCCTCAGAGGTATAAACGAAGAAAATCTGAAGTAGTTTTCCGTCTCTTTATTCGTGTAGACAGGTGCTTCGTTCGAGAGACATGTACTTACAATCAGCTGTTTTAAGTACAGAATAGTGTTATATTACGTACTGTATATCCCAGCTGTGACACAGTATCTGTCTGTAAGAATCATTTGTCTGTGACAATGTTCATGATATGAAAATGATTCCAGTCGGATCCTACAAATTTTCATTCGACGTGAAATTATTAGTCGACCACAATGAGACAGAAAATCACCTGTTAATCTTTCATGTGAAATAAACATCTGCGCTATTCTCGTTTTATTGGTTTACCTTGTGATTTCATTCAAACCTTGCTGATTAACAATTATACCACAATTTTAACGACCGTTCCAGTGGTGGAATGTGTATACTATATAGGCCAAATATTTATGAATGTGTGCTTTAAATCCACCTTTACGACAGACAGATATATGTAATATGGCAATTGATCATATGTCACTGGCATGCAACTGATTTGCATTTAAACAACTGCATGCGGCATAACTTAACGAGTGCATGTCATCCGTTGAATAAATATTTCCCTAGTTACAAATGTTCTAATGAAAATATTAAAAACCCCTTAGTTCTCTAGTCGTATTTTCGCAGAAAACAAACACAATCGACTCAACTGTACCTTAGTAACTACAATTTCTACATCCGATTGAGAACAAGACTGAATTTTCTGCTCAGCTGCTTGAACAGTTCCTTCAATGTCCACGATAGACTCTTTACTTACACTAAACGGAACAAAATGATTGATATGGTTTATAAACAATACTGAACTACAGCAGTTAGTAGTATAGGGACACGTTTAGAGCACTGAAAATAACCGTGCACAGAAAAATCATACTTTTTCTAAGAAAATGTTAATTTTAACCATACATCAATCATCACATAACACTTACAATTCTTCATAACAGCGTTACTTTACTATGATTCTACAGTATATGCAACGTACAGTACTCAAAGCTTTATTTGCTAAGTCTTCCATTAGACCCTTCCTCAAGCAGAGCTGCATTAAATTTGATTTTCTGGAACCAGAAAGTCAACGAAAATTCCTTTAGCAAGCACACGCCCTGGGGCCAGTCGTCAAGGCTGGCTTAGCGTTAACCCTGGGTTAAAGCTTACCCGACTGTTTTAGTTTATTCATTTCTACATCTCAAAACTTCAGAAACAAAAACTACTATTGATCTAGACAAGATTTCTGAAGAAATATTTCCAAGTATATAAACAAGCTGCTGGAAATTTCCCTTGAATTTTATGTAAATCCAACGTTAAGCAAACCGGTTTATAAACAACTCTCCGCAGGCCTTAAAATACCGGTCAGCAATCGGTCTGTCAAAATGTTTCGTGTTTTCCAAAATAGGTTGGATATTTTTTTAAAAATATGTCGGTCGGTGAAGAGTTTCAGCGACGGCAAATGTCAGATAATCATACATCGATAAGATTTATTTTTCATTGAAAATGGACGTGCTTGCCAAGAACAGAAATTCTTCCAGCCAAAAACTATAATTTGAAGAGACAAATCATAGACAAAATGTTTCGTCGAACTTTAAAGGGAAATGGCAACAAAAAATTTTATTGTCTTATTTGAAAGAGACTCTAAAACAATGTATAGAAGTCTATTACAAAATTTGTACATCTGTTTCACTTCGGGAGATATTCTCACCTACATCAACGAACTGTCCGCCATCTTGGATTAATTTTTAACCTTATTAACAATGTTTTGGTGACGTCACAACAGGGATAAGCCATTTAAAGCTGCTCCTAAATACCTACTAACAATCAAATATTGTTTGAATCTTCTCAGTGCGTGCTGAAACCCGTAACACTTACCGTACGAGCGGTTACGGGAGCATATTAATCATTGTGTCGTGAAAAAAAAGATCGCGTGACCCCAGTTGTGACGTATCATGCATATCCACAAATATCCAAGATGGCGGACAACTAAAGATTTCAAATGAAAATATTTCACGAAATAAGGAAGATATGAAAATTCTGTAATAGACTTCCATGCATTGTTTTGGAGTCTCTTTTAGATGAGACGATAAAAAATTTGTCGCCATTTCCCTTTAAGTTTAATACTGGACCATTCCCTAATTAGACAAACTTTTAAATTCGAAAACAACTTTAGCACAGTTGGAAAGAGCTCCCCAAATTTAGTGAAATTGTTGGATTTGGTTGTAAAATATTGTAAAATGTCGAAAATATAGTAATGTAAAGTTTCAGAATGTTGTATACTTTTGTATTACGCAGGAAAAAGCGTTACCACATTTCCGCATAGCGGTAACGCTTTTCCGTTCGTAATGCAAAAGTATACAAAATTCGCAAACTTTATGGGACTATATTTTCCACATTTTACAATATTTTGCAACTAAACTTCACAACAGTATGAAATTTAGGATGCTCATTCCAGCTGTGCTAATTGATTTTCCGAATTAAAAAGTTTGTCAAAAAGGCGAATGGTCCATTAGTTGAGTCGGGGGAAGATTAATTCTACATTTTCCTTTGATCGGACAGAATGTCCGTTGTTTCTCTCTCCTCGTAGGACAATGTCACGAATGTTAAGGACAATGCACGTGATCGACTGATATAAAGACTGGACGCCTAGAAACTGTTCATTAAAAAATCTTATCACCGCTAAACAAGACGTACATACATAAAGTATGAGAAATTGAAAAGTAAAATACACCAGTCCTACACCCCAATGTCTTTATGTATGCAATGCGCTTGCAAAAAGTGGCTCTTTCATTGACCGTATAGCTAGTTGTTTGATGACCAACTTGTATCCCGTTTCAATCAACTACTCACTATCGTAAAGTTTAACCATTTGCTTAATGACGTATTTCTCATTTTCTCTCCTTCTGTATATTTTTTTTCTGAAATTTTTCAGATTTTTACACTTTTATCCTGTTTTTTTCTCTCGCCAACATCAAAACTTCTCGGGGACCAATGCTTCTGTGGTTCTTACAAGTGTTAGCATACGATATGGGAATACGAATTAATGAAATTCTACGCCAAACTTTCTCATGCATGCAGTTCATTCTCTATACTTACTTTGCAGTAAACTTAACCATCTGTTTACTAATAGTCTCACTGACTGCACAAATAGCCTGAACGGTGAACTGTCTCTCCCTTAGAATCACGAAACATTGTTTTCCTATAGCAAAGAAAAGTCACAGTCTGAGTTATAGAAAGAAATTTAAGGCAAATCAGTAGGGATATCTATAAAGATTCCCAGGGAAGCCACTCTTTCAGTAATTGAATGTAGATTTCAGCGCGATATGTCAGCAATATGGTTTCACAATGTCAATCGGGGTCCCGCGTGCAGGAATATGGAATTATCCACAATGACAGGGAAATTGTCGCAACGTTGTCATATTTCATATTACCAACACAGTTACCCTGACTCTTTTACTAGAAAATGAAAAATGCTAAGCATTCTATGGACTGTTGGAGGGACAGCACAAAGTGGAAGGAAACTTTCAAATTGAAACACAAAAATATAAAAAATAGCCCAGCCACTATATACATCAAAGAAAAAGCAGCATTTTTTGCCCATGCGCATGCATTCTTTTGACGCAGTATAGAGAATAAACAGCAGAGCCATCAGCATTGCAACATGCCGCCCTATCTTACGCAGTTTACTGGCCAGAATAATGGGGGAACACCCAGTCCAGCGTTTTTATTGGCCAGAAAATGCAATTGACTGGCCAGAACCTGATTAATGAACATGCGTAATGCGACATGCGTAATGTGACATACGTAATGCGACATCCGTGGGGGCACAAACCTCCCAGGTTCCGACTCGAGTTGGCCTTCTGTTTATTTCCGATTTTGCGCTTTTGGTCTTGATGAGGTAATGGCACACTGAGCAGTTCACTCGTAAAAATAATATAAAATAATTTCTCACCAGTTCCACGAGATGTATGCAAGCGACCACGAACTAATACGTTTTCACCAGCTTTCTCAGGAAGAAGATCTTTAACTTTTGTCCAAACTCGATCTACAAACATTCACAGTTTATAAGACTGTTTACTCAAGACTTCAACTACACAAGTTATATTCACAGAGTATTTTTCCCAAATTGCTGTTCAATTTTTTTCTGGATCAAAGTAAAAGTAGGGCCAAATTCCTAGCATTAGTGGTACGTGGGGTCTACACGTAAGTATCACACATAAAAATTCCTACCACCATGCTTCTCATATACCAGCAGCAAATTAAAGGGCATTTAGGGACTGTTCTTTAACTATGGCCAGGGAGGGGGGGCTGATGTTCAAAGTAGGGGAGTGCTCAACAGTTTCAAAATAAAGAAAAACGGGGGAGGGGGTACATTTCTTAGAAAGATGAAAAGTTGGGGCACACTTTTTGGTTACTTAAAACAAATATTTGTTGTTATTCAAAGTAAATAGAATTTATCAAATGATACTAAGTGGTATATAGTAATAGCAATAATAGGTACAAATGAAAATACATTAATGCACAATATTGATAATGATATGAAATTTTAATGTTCTCTTTGCGTGTGGGCAGACTAGAAAACAAATTTGTCTGGGGGTTGAGTGGGGGTATAGTATTTTTTAGGGGGGGGGGAGAATTTTTAAAGCAAGAATTTTAATGGTACAATTCTTGGTATGCTTTTCAGAAAAATAAATACCAACCCCCCTCTTTGGCCATAATTAATAAATAGTCCCTTAACTATGTGTTAAGAGATATTACACAAACCTGACACACCATTTTATCACTGGTTTACTTAGTTAATTTGTCTTCAAGTTAATCAAGGTACAATAACAATAGAGCTATCAATAGTACATCACATTACACTACAGCTAAGTCAAATTAATCTACTTCTAATGCATGACTTGACCAAACATTACTTTAGAAGACATATAGGGGTCAAAACCTTTGTGACAGACATTACGTGACATGCATTACTGAGATTTCAACTTCAAAATTAGTTTCTTTTATGTGTTTTAAAATTGGCCTCCTCAATAGAGGCTATTCAATGCTAGTGGTAGGATAGTAAGTGATACCCTCTGTCATCATGTAATTTACACGGTAAATGATATGAGAACCAAATGATTAGATGTAAACAGAACTTTTAAAATTCAAAATTTATGCTTATGACAGACAAGTTTATTATCCAGTTTATTTTACCATTTTATACTCCAGATTACTATCTATAAAATAATCGAAACTCTTCTTATTAAATATAGAAATTTTCAAAATACTTGCTCTAGCTATCATTCAAAATATATATGTAATGTGTAAGTTTAATATGCATTTAAATTAGTCTGCTGGTCTGACAAATGTTGAACCACTTATTTTTCACATCAGCTTCATCTGTTCACTCCATCATAGGTCGCGAGTTTGTTTAGTTAGACGAATAACTGCTGAACATATTTTCCCACAGACTGTTTAAGACAAATTTTCATTATTACTCAGTATTTCAATAAATTAGACTGTAACCCTTAGTGAACTGTGTGTTCCAATGTTCCACAGAGTATGCCTAGTTCTGTCTATGCTATATACCACCATGATGATTATACCCACCTGTTTTTGCCTGAGATTGATTCAAAGGTAAATTTCCATAGCAGTCCTTTGAGATGTCCTGAAATAACATACAGTTATTGGATGAGGCCAAACATGATATCAAGAATTATTCAGATTTAGTATGGTGAAAAAACTCAAACAACTATCTAATACAAAATTTAGTGTTCTTGTGGTGAAGGCTGATACTCTTGGAAAATGTTTTGATACAAACCTTTAGTTCTGCTGAAGCTAGCCATTTTGCTGTTGTTTTATTTTAGTGCACTTTTATTAAAGAAATATAAAACATTTTCCGTGTTTATATACAGTTATATCAACTTTCACGAGTGTTGACATAACTGCATATCAATATGGAAAAAATGTTTTATATTTCTTTTATAATATTATAGCACAAAGAACTTTAACAGAAGAGTGGCGGGAAATTTTCCATGTTGACATAGAGTTATATCAACACGGCTCTTAGCCAATCAGCATTCAGAATTTACAAATGCTATATTATAAAAAAAATGTCAATGCATGGGGACTGGGCACCACACACTCACATGTTCTACATCATTAAGTGTCCAATAATTTTTTTTGGATCAAATTTCAGTCCAAAATGAAAATTATTAGATGCTAATGACGTAGCACATGATGAATGCATGGGACATTGCAAATTGTCTGTGGGTTGCTGGCCAATCACATTGATCAAGATCAAAGTTTGAATGTATAATAATAGTAATTACACAGTACATGGTACATTATGGTGAACTTCAAAACATCTTAGTCTAAATCATAGAGATTATAAATAACACTAGAGGAGGCATCATAATCTTTTTCACTGAAAACAAAAGGGAACATGTTTTTTGGGGGGCAAATTCAAGTCCCGGATGCAGGGCCAGGCGCTTATTGGCTGAGCTAATGCTTCCGTAGCACCATAGGCAGCCCAGGCTAGGTCACATTCAATATAATGAGTATATAATTACATATTCATGTAATGATATAATTATTCATTATAATGAATGTGACCTAGCCTGGGCTACCTATGTAGCAACCACCTTAATTAGCAACAGCAGAAAACTGTATGAAAGTTTTCCTCATTGACATATATACATCTGGACTGCCAGCTCGGCTTCGAAAAGCGTTATCAAAGATGGCCGAAATATGAGAGTGTTTGCTCATGAAGTTGACTGCTGACCAGTATTTTTTGTATATTTTAAGAGCCAGCGATGTTCAATCACTCTCATATTCGTCATTTTTCGTCAGTATTCATCAGCCTTCATGATTTTCAACTGATAACGCAAAATTCAAGCAAAAATATTGCAAGCAGGCAGTCCAGATGTATTTATGTCAATAGTTTCCCTCATCGTTGTTGAGGTCGTTTTGCTGGTTTTGTGGGCAAAATAGCACTTTTTCAATTGTTTTTATTTTTTATACAATTTGGAATGTTATTTTCAATATTTTTATGACGAAAAACATTCCAAACAGCAGAAAAACTCGTCTAAAATGACTTTTTTGCCTGGGACATCGTGAATGAGTGAACATCTGGGACTTGAATTTGCCCCCCCCCCCCCAATCGCCATGCTGCCAAATTTTACCCTCGATGTCCCATCTAGTGTTATTTATAATCTCTATGGTCTAAATCCCCTAAATGGAATTTTTTGGCTAAAAATGTGTACAAATTATACTGAATATACAGCACCCAACCCCAAGTAAAAAATGTGACACAGCTGCTATCTAACGTTACTAGCTAATGAGATAGGAGTGAAATCAATAGTCTTGAGTTCCATTAACCCCATTGTCATAAATATTTGTCTCCTATATGATGTAACTACTACAGTTTGTTGCACGGCCAAAAAATCACCCATCTAAGCACAGCTCTTAGGGCAATGTGTCAATTAATGAGACGCGCATTGATGTCATAAACTGTTTCTTCCACATTAATATGTTACAAAAAACCAGATTCTCATTACCTCACCCTCATTTGCTTCAGCCTGTTCAGCCTAAAAATGAATTATTAAAGTAATATTTAATAACCACCATACTTAAATAAGAACAGTTGAGCTCTCTGGTGGGTTGCTTAATTTCATCTTCCCCCACTCAAAAAAGGGTCATATATGCTTTCTATTTTTCTCATTCCACACTTGACAACGTAAAAACCAGGTAAGTATTGAACTTTAACACATCCTCAGGGCATGCACATTCTTAAGATGTAATCCAGAATATGACATTGTGATTGTGCATCAATTAATGCGCATTAAGCAAATGTTTGTTTTCTCACCAATTGAGCTTGCCTTTCTGCTTTCTTTCTTGCCTTCTCTTTTTCTTTTTCCATTTTCTTCATTGCACTTTTTGATAATGGTTGACCATCAGGCCTGAAACATTAAATAGTTCATACTGTAGTAAGTGGCCAAATTATGTCACTATATAGTAAATTTTTAACTGGTACACATAGGGAAACTTCTTACTACTTGTTACTACAAACTGAAGTACAAACAAATCACCTTCTCTGTCTCAAAATCTGAAATTAAAAGTTGGCAAAGTAGTTTTTGTGTGGCATGTATTCATTTGTTTTAGTTACCGGTACTATGTTTTGACACATATATTTTTGTGAATTGTTAAATCAAGCTCAAAGTCATAATAAGGTGCACCCAATTTGTGTACAATTTGCATCCTAACAATCCTATATGACCCAGCCTAATTAACATCCTAATTGAAGAAGAAGGTATGTACAAAATAGAAAGTACCAGTAATTCAAGCTTATTACAAAAGTACTTCAGACTTATCAAATACAACAGTTGATTTACCAGTCTCTATATAGTTGTGACAATAGAAGTGTTCCAAAAATATTCGACCAACTTGTTAATTTCATTTGCTCAAGTTTAGCAGTTCCTCTGATCTAATCAGTCTCTCAAAACTTCCTTTAGTTAAATAATTCACAACTACCTGCTAATTGACCAGTCAGAATGCTATATCTTATTTGTTAGCATTCTATGGTCAATAAACAGGAAGTTATAAAAGTTTTAACAAACTTTTCAAAATTTTTGGTCAAATGTTTTCGAAATGCTCCTATTGTCGCGAATGTCATTTTTCTAACATATATTTAATTAACTACATAAAAAGTGCTTGGCATATTTCAGTGATGGAAGAAATGATGAGTTCTGAATGCTGTGGCACAAAATTTTATAAGCTAATTTGTGGCTTACAAAATATATGACACACAGAAAATCAACTTTCCAGTATAGATTCAGGTAAGGTATAGGTACCACAGTGTAAAGTAAATCTCAGGCATGCAATTTTCAAACTTTCCAGTCTGGTATAGGAAAATGTGTTTATTTGATTGTAATTATTGCTATAGTATTGATTATCGCAATAGCATGATATAGATTTTAGGATAGCACCTAACCCCAGCTGATGTCAAAAACATTTGCCAACTTTAATATATTAATCAATATAAACACAACATAAAGACAATATAAACTAGGTGTATTTTAAATCTGCCAGCATTGCAACAGTCTGTTTGAAGGTGTTCTGTTATAATTAGTATTTTTCATAATTAGATTATTAAATTGAAACACTTTCTTCTCCAAGAATGGTACATATCCATAAAACTGAGTAGTTTGATTTGAAATACCACATATTGGTATCAAAATTATGATAATAACATCTAACGTTAACATACCCAGTCGTCGAATTCTCAGTAGAAGACATTCTGGCTAGCGCTGTCACTCCTAAGTGTCTTGCAGTTTTTCCACGTGGGAACAGTGTATAGGGCAAACTTGAAGATCCAGGAAAACTTCTGAAGTGACGGAAAACCGAATTATTTGTTAGCTTGAGAAGCCTGAACAGCATGCCATCAATGGCCTATGCAACGCGGATGAGAAATATCAGCTTTGTTGCTTCCGTTTTCGCTTAGTTCGGTTGAGGAGTAATGAGGGGTAACTGTTGATGCTGTGGATCAATCTCGATCCCAGAGTGTGTCCACTCTATGGTACGGTTCCTTCGTCCGCAGGTAACTGATTCGCAACCAAATTTCAGCTTCTATTTTCAGGCTAGGAAGTCGGAGCGAAGGTAGAGCGGAGTATAGTAGAGTGTCATTTTGAAAAAGAATGTTGAAAGAGTGGTATCGTTCACATATTGGACAATCTGCACTTAATTATTATGAACCGAATCACAGGTCGAACTGGCCGAATCGATGACGAAAAACGCTGAGGTCTTTAATTTGATAAGCACAATGAATGCCATGAAATTTAAATTTTACTATATCTTATTTAATTCCTAACCCATGAGTAAAAAACTCATCCTGCGATGAAGTCAATGAAATTATTCTTGAGATCTTGACATCCAGATGATCACTTACTGCTGAATTAATTCAGGATTAGTGAGGTTTAGTAATTTGCTGCTAAACAAAACTGCTTGTGTACGCAACTACTTGTTGAAAAGGGTCTGACTGGCCTGAAAGAGTCAGGGACTGAATGAGTCAGCGCGCGTTCGAAGGGACTCAGAGAGTCTGAGAATGATGCCCAATTGCAAGAAAAGGTTCACGACTCTCATGACTCTAGATATGTGTACAACATTTTTAAGGTTTCTGCTTGCCAAACGACACCATGTATAGTAAATTACTTCTAGCATTTTTGCCGAATGCTGCGTTCTATTAAATCGTCGACGAATGGCTCGCAGTAAAAGTCGTAAAGCATGCACACATGCATGTACCTGCGCCCGTGGTCTGTTTTAGATAGATAGATTGACAGATATTTAAGAGAATGTGGTATGTCTCACCTACAAAATCCTTCTTTAATTCGTATCCGCAGAAGGCATGCAATAAAGGCCGGATTTTGAGTATAACATGAAATTCCTGACTTATCTAAGTAATAAAACACTTATAAAGTGCTAATTGCTAAATGATATTGTACTTAAATTTTACTTTGCACGCAGAACCAGAACAACTTTATATAAAATTGTTTTTGCCAAACAGGATCAACCTGGTTACACTGCCAAAATTAAATTGCTGTGACTACAGCAGAACTTTGGCATGGGTATACAGACTACAGTTTGGATTTAAGAACCCTTTTTTGTAAGAAATCTTCGTATAAGGAAATGATTTAGTTTACTAATTAATCACTGATTTCTTTTCTCGCAGGTTTTTTTCTTATAACTGCCAGTAAATGCGTCAAAACTTTTAGACATATATAGACCGTCATATTTTTCATGGGTTAGCTGCATTCATACCACAATATCAATATATCTCTTTGCATTTCGGGCTGACAGCATAACTTTATTTGTTTATCATTTAGATTATGTGCAATATGCACTTTGCACTTTGATCTAAAAGTGCAATTTTATCTCTTAACTTAAGCTTGGTTTTCACTAGCGACAAAAGCATAAAAAAAATAACAAAGGATAACTATTTCTCAGAGGTTTACCAAGACAAAGCAGAAAGAATTTTCTTTTGAATTTGCCTTTGTTCTGCCTCTGGCCGTAGCATATGGTCGAAGTCTTAGTTATGCTTATGTTTGTGTCGATGGCTATGTCGCACACTTCATTGCATTTCATTGTTTTGTCTTTTGTCTCAGCTTATGCTTATGCTTATGCTTATGTCGCTAGTGAAAACCAGACTTCACTTAAAGTTTATTTCTATATTGCCCCACAAAAACTTCTGCTCTGATGTATAACAGTGTAAGGTAACTCTCCCTTGTTTGGCTTTACTATTTCAGCAAAATATTTTTTGAGTATATTTACATATGCATATTTGGTAATATACGCAATTAACCGCTTGTAGTGTTTGTCAAAAATGAGCAATGATATGTCTTCATATTGTCATTGCATTGAATAATTTAAATTGTTGCAATGCACTGATGCACAGTGCACGATGAACAACGAAGATGTAAGTATTTAATCCGCGCCAGGACGGCCACGGTGGAACTTGACTAAGCACGCTATGATGAAGTATACAGAATTTCATCCAGCAGTTGAAATTTTTACAGTCATTTTATTTGTACAAAATATATTGTCTGTTCAAACGGATAATTTACGAATAAATGTGACAAGACAAAACGACGGTGATATATTGGTCTTTGACGGTAGTGTTGACTGCTCCTCCATGAATGCGAATTGTATTCGAGTTCCGAATAACCAAGGAAATGCGAGTGAGCAGAACATGTGTGGGAGATGCAGATGTTCGTTACAACACACCACCTACGTTTCAAAGGTGGACAAATGTATGCATACTAACGAAATGACAGCTTTAGGTTGTAAAATCGTTCGCCAGAAGCGAATGACTTTGTTAGGAAAATCTACTAGAGTAATCAAACGACCGATCCGAGCGAATCATTGTGAAGCAGTAAAAGGGCAACGTCCAGAGTTCTACGCAACTTTTCATTCAAATAGCGAGAGTGCTGGTTGGATACGAATGGCGGATGTTCGCTTTTCGCTAAAACGTCTGCGCTCAGAAAAACGGAATCTTTCATTTAGAAATTGGCTGGTGATGTTTCAAAAAGACGCTATTTCTAAAATGGTGTCCAAGTATGCTGGTAGAATTGTGAAGTTTAAGTTCCGTTGTAAAATGCGACCGAAGGCCAAGAAATATACCCACTGGTGTATAATATCTAAAATTACTGGCTCTTTTGTTGGAAATTTTACTATAACAACCCACTATAGCTTGTACCGTCCGATTTCAGGAAACATATGGACATCGCTGCACACAACACCGGATGGTTATAGTACTAAATCATTAACTACAATGAAGCCACCTGGCAACCACACTAACCAAGATCAAACATCAGAAAGTAGGAAAAGCGCGCAAGCAATTTGGATTGTGATAACAGTGCTCATTGTTATTATTATCCTCTTATCCGGAATAATTTTCTTTATATGTTCGAAAAAAAGGAAAGAAAATCAATCAAATGAGGGGTGTGGAAGAAAAGATAGTATACAGCTACACGAATATGATGTTCCTATAAAGTCGCCATTTGATGAGAATACTGCCCTAAGATCCGACCATATTTACGAAACCGTTCCAGAAACGCGAAATGCTCATTCAGCGTGTCCTAGCTGCCCTGCAGACCAATACCAAACACTAAATCCCGATAACAGAGAAAAAGAAGAGGCTTCAGATTATCAACCGCTGGTAAACCACGTTCAGCCGCAGTACGTTGACATCTTACCTGATCCTAAATAGGCTTGCATGAAAAAGACAAATGATGCAAATGTATGATTGCATGCGTTTTTCATTCCGGACGTTCACGCACGGAATTGAGTGTTCACCATTAACAAATTAACTTTTTCATAAGAATTAAATAACTGCAATTAAAATAAAATTATTATAGGGCAGCATACAACGTGATGTATTATTTAATGTGCATTCGTTAAAGTTAAGTGCTGCTTAAATAGAAATTAGAAAGTTTCAACTTTTAGTAAGTGCGTACGCGCACGGTCAGTTTGCGGTCATATTAGGGACCTTAAGATTTACGACGCGGCAACTCGACGACGCGGTTTCATAACAAAGGATCTTTTTATAGAAGACAACAGCCATGAATAATTTGTGGTCTCAGGGGTATTCTCAAGTGCGTAGCCATGCCTAGTACAACATCAAACTGAGAATTATCACATCTCTTGGACAACGCGAGAGCATGCTACGACGTAAGAAGCGTTTTGGAAGTCCTACTTATAGCAGAAAGCATTTCGTTTTGGCAAACAAAACTATTTGTAAGTTACTAAAACAAGCTTCAAATGGTTATCAAAACGATCAAATTCCAAAAAGCTTCTTCCTGTACTTATATATTGACACCGCGTCATCGAACTTGCTGCGTTGTCGATCTTAAGCTCCCTATTTACTCTTGCCACCAGCCTCGTACCCAGGAGCTTTTAATCCAGTATATATAGACAGACCAGTTACAGCTTAAGCGAGCGCGCAAGGGTGCTTGGGGAGAACGCGTGAACGCGTCGTGTCCTCCCCAAGCACCCTTGCGCGCTCGCTTAAGCTGTAACTGGTCTGTCTATATATACTGGATTAAAAGCGCCTGGGTACGAGGCTGTCTTGCCACTATTTTTTGACTTTTTTGTTAATAAATCCTGTTATCATAAGTTTAAGAGACACAGAGCACACTCGTCTTGATGTTGCAGTCATTTGACTTGCGATCCACATGCTGTAATCCAATACAATTATTGGTAACGTGTATAACAATTCCAGTAATATACTGGAAATGTAATTTTATGCATACAAAATTACCCTAACCCTGACCCCAATACTAACAATCCTAACAGTTTATTGTCATTGTTTCCCCAGCGGTTTCCTCATCCAGACCACTTTGAGTCCAATTCATCTTCACTTCCTGAAAAGCCGCCTTATGCTTTTGCATCTCTTCTACTATAGGCATCCAAGGATGCGCTTCTTCCTCCTCAGTTTCCGAGTCTCCTGTCGTCGAACTCTGAGATCCGTCAGTTGCAAAGCTCGAAGCATCATCTTCTAAGTCCACTGTCTCACATTCTGTTTTTGAAATTTCTCTTTTTTCGCTTTTCAGAGGACAATACTCGTTTTCGTGTCGACGTAGATTGAAACCACGATTAAATGCTTTCCCGCAAAATTTACAGTTCATTCCCCTAGAACTGACTGTGTAGAAATGCCTTGTCATTGAGCAGCACTGTATTTTTATGAGCAAGTGCTTATGAGCAGTTATGAGCACCAGCTGCTCATCTGCTCATCGCGTAAAACTGTACGAGACTAACAAAATATAGCTATACTAACTTGGCCACATTGGTACCTATGAACGTATGAGCATCTGCTCATCAGCAGTTATGAGCAGGTGCTCAAATATTGATAACGCCCTAACCGTTAGGTATCCGAGTATTGGTATATGCAGATGAACATATATATGTTTATGCGAGGTTGATTAGAGGTCGATGTGGGGCCGATGAAAAGGCAATGTGGGGCCAATGTGAGATCGGCGTGGGGTGGATGTATTGAGGACAAGCAAATAAAACAAGTCTACGTAGTCAACAGGTTTGTATCCTTTATTTACTACAGCTATTCATTAGAAGTGTCAGGATGAATTTCTATTTGATCTATCCTACATAACGAATATAAGTTGTTTCGAAGTCTTCTCATTTCTTTGAGGTCGCGGCATGCATCGTCTACAACTTTGTTTAACATCCAGGTTTGTACGTCATCCCTCCTTTTGCGAAGCTATAAAGCAGTCCTCTTTTTCTTTAAATATTCAACTCTTTTTCTAGTCTCTGCCACACGCTTGTTTAGGTCATGTAATCGCAATAAGTTCTCCTCCATTTAACTGGCAATCTAAAAGTCTTATCTCTGTGAAAGTTGCAAGCGGTGTGCTTTTACCGACTCAAATTTATCATTTTACACAAATGGTAGAATAACTTTTTAGTTATCCTACTAATATGGTATGTGCCATATGTGCTCCGCCATTGGGTCTTGTGGCAGTCTTGCCCAGGCTTGCCTAAATCTCCGCAGGGAAGTCGCCTATCCAGCAATCGGGCCACATCGGCGTTATGAGCTTATGAGCATGTGCTCATGAGCAGTTAATAATATCAGCAGGTGCTCATCGCATAAACTTGTACAAGACTAACAAAATTTTTCTCGCTTTACAATCTTTGTTCAACATTGTTTGATGTAAAATCTTACGTGAGATCTCATGGGAGATTTTACATTAACACTCAATCACTAAAAATGGAGCACATTGGAACTCTCCGAGTACTTATTTTTAAACAACTATACACCGTAATTAAAAACACTTTATTCGAACAGCTCTAAAATTGAAACATGTATCGTAAAACGTTCTACATTTTATTATTGTAAACATTGTTGTAACCAACTTTATAATATATACATTTCAAAACATTTATTGTTTGTGTCATTCGCGCAATAACGTTATCATGACGTACCCATTAGCGCCGTCTTGATGACGTCATCGTCCTCTTGCATACTAATTACTTCCCTCGCCAAAGGGACCCAATAAGCTACTCACATATCATTAAGCAACTAATAATATAATCCAAAACTCCAGAGTGAGTTATTAGCTCATGAGTGACCTTTTGTGCAAAAAACTCTTAAAAACAAAAGTACAAGCCTCTTTTACACGATCAAATATTCATCTACAAACTTCATGTGCTAATTTTGTCGACTGAGTGAATCAGGAATTTTTTTGAAGAAATCAGAAACATATAGTCAACACTAACCATTGGCGGTGCTAGCAACCCCATCAAATGTTTTCTATCCCACTCCCTTCATTTTGCCCCCCCCCGAGCTCTTGAGAATGTATATGAAAATTATTGAGCTTTAGCTATTTTTGCAAGCTCCATGTCTCTGTGTAATGTCAGGTTTTGAGCGTTTTTGCAAATTGCAACAGTTAAAAAATAGCTGTCGATCCGCTGTGTAGCAATGTCCAAGAAACATTCGACCAACGGAACCTACACCTGGTGTGGCTCAAGGCCTTTTTTAATCTGTTAAATATATCAGCAGTGTGGCCGAAATATATATATTAAAATTAAATCATGTTTTTACCACACTTTGAGAACATAGAACAAAGTCCCACAGTATTGGCCCATAGTATTGGCTGCGATAAATACGTACTCTGATGAAAGTATAGTTTGCACGTTTATCGATCAACAAATGTATGGTTTTATATCTATCAATCACTCAATCAATGAACGAATGAATCAATTTAATCAACATTATATCATAAATAATAAATCTGATACACACAAACACATTTGAAGGACATTGGCAATAGAAAAATTTATTGTTTCATGTGAAAAAACATGAAAAAGTAAGCCGATTGGCCCTTTACCGTAATAATCTCTTTCAGTTCCGAAGTTATTTGCAAAAATGTACAAAATATAAACTACTGATTCTGCAAAAGTTGTGACGTCACTAGTCAAACTCAATAAAATTTTGCACACAGACACTACATGACAAGACGCATCAAAAAACAATTTGTTGCTAAGGTAACACTGTCGTCCCCAGGCCCGTGATACGGATTTTCTATGTATTAATATTATCACGTGGATATTTTTTTCGAACAGTGATCGCATGATCTTCTCATTGAACTTTAAGTATGCATATGCATATGTATAGCAGACACGCTTCTGATATTATAGAATTGTGTGCGAAGCCTGGGGACGACAGTCTAACTTTAGCAGCGACGTTAGAAATGTTTTTGCATGTATCTTGCAATGTAGTATCTGTGTGCAAAATTCTATTGAGTTTGAGTGAAGAATAAAAGAGCTATACTCGTTTATGTAGCTATTAAACCTACTTACCCAACTAGTGACGTCAGAACTTTTGCTGAATCAGCAGTTTATATTTTGTACATTTTTGAAAATAACTTCGAACTAAAAGAGATGGTCTATTACAGTAAAGGGCCAATTTGCTTACTTTTTCAAGCTCTTTCACATGAAACAGTAAAAATTTTTATCGCCAATAATGGATCGACCAACTTTTTTAGCAGATGCAGTTGGAAAAAGCTTCTAAATTTAGTGAAATTGTGAAATCTGGTTGTAAGACATTGTAAAATGTTGAAACTATAGTAATGTAAAATTTGCTAATTTTTTATATTTTTGTATTACGCGGGAAAAAGCGTTACCACATTTCAGCACAGTGGTAACGCTTTTCCGTGCGTAAAAGCAAAAATATAGAAAATTCGAAAAATTTACATTACTATATTTTCGGCCTTTTACAATATTTTGCAACCAAACTTGGCTATTGTATGAAATTTGGGATGCTCTTTCCGGCTGTGCTAATTAATTTCCCGAATTTACAAGTCTACCTAATAGGGGAATGGTCCATTAAAACAACCTATAAAATAATGATCATTTAGACAGGAATAATTTACTGCAAATAATATGTATTTATAAATGTATTTACTAGTATATGTTTGTTTCTATTATCACCCACTGCATCCACGTGCACTGTAAATTGAAACTGTAACTGACTTGAACTTGAAACTGAATTTCACACGGCTGTATGTGTGCACATTATGTTGTTCCACAGCAAACTTTGAGAATATATCTCAAAAAGTTTCCGAATTCGTGGCACTTTTTAACGAAAACCATATGCATGCAACAATAACCCCGTCTTTGGTCGAAAACTGAAAACTTTATGTGTTTTTTGTAGCCTGCTCATGTTGTTTCCATTTTGGCTGTTGTGAAAACGACACGGAGCGACACCGCATGGACACAGAATATAGAAAATAAACACAAGGGCCAATTGAGTTCGTTCCATGATCTGAAAATAGACATAACCGGATTGAATTTCTATACATACAAAAACCGTGGCCACTTTTAATGTCGAACACCTGATTCTTGGGACCACTTATGTCGTTTGAACAAAAAATGCATTCGATGCTTTATGCCTGTATTCAAGCAATTTGCACTGTCTTGAGCTATAGTTAACATTCAAATTTAGGTAGTAAACATGTAGAGCAGTGGATATTTTGTAAATATTTACCGATTTGGGGTCATCATTTGAGGCCAAGAGTGGCCCAAGAATCGGGTGTTTGATATCAAAGGTGGTCAGGATTTTTTTAGGTGTAGAAACTCTACCCAGGTTATCTATTTTCAAATCAATGCTCGGATCGAACCTTTCAAGTTTGTGTCCCAACGCATGTCGTATTACGCCTGTTCATTATGCAGGTTCTGGTCAGTCAATTGCCTTCTCTGGCCAGCAGGAACACTGAAATGGCTTCCGCCATTACTCTGGCCAGTCAATTGCAGAAACAATAATTGGCGGATGTACATGTCGCACTGCTGAGAGGCCCGCCCTACTGTCTGTTCCCTATACTGTGCATGGCATGGACATAGGCGAAGACATATCATTTCGGTATTAAAAGTTTTCTAACGTAAAACTACAAATATATTTATTAATTTTGAAACATTCATATGTTAATCACAAACATGAAATTAAGTCCACACTTCATCACATATATCTGATTAAAGAATTTTTTGTAGAACTACTAACAGGAAGTTTCCACGACAAACAACGATAATAAAGGGATTGGTTACTTGCAGAAAGATATTTCCTGTCCGTTGTCCTTGCAAGTGTTATCATCGTTATTTTTGTGAAGATTAATATTATTTATCCAATTCCACATTGTTCATTACGTATAGAACGGTGATTTTAAGGTTTCGAGTTTTTAATTCAGGGTCCAAGATTTCAATTCATGCAGCAATATAACCCTTTTGGCTTTGTATGTGTTGATATAACCTATCTATATTCTAGCGGATGTTATGAGTTAGAGCTTGAAGGACTGCATTTGTGTACCTATATCATTAATTACTTAAAGACGTCTATAGACAGTAGATAAATTGTCGGGAATGCTTTTAGTTTTACTACCGTGGATGCCGAGTTCATATTCGGAACATCATGTGTATGTCATATTAAACAGCTTGCGGAGGTTTGATCAAAGCTTGATACTGAGAACTCTTTTCTCTGTCATTAGGATTCAAGTCTTGATAAAGGTTATCGTTCTTGGGTTTCAAACACGTTTCATAAACATGTTCTTCTCCGTTTGGGTCATTTCCGTATACTTGGCAGTGCGTTGTTGCAATCATTGGAGTATCGTATTCATTTGGTACATTTTTTCTGTCTGGGTGTTCTGTGTTTGAGTGACTTCTCTTTTTTCTTTTATGAAGTATAAATGAAACCACGGCGACCAGCATGATTACAGTAACAATTACAGGGATTGTTACAATGTACCAAGTTACTGGATTGTCTTTTCCACTTTTTCTACTCCTATTTCCCACTGTGTTATCATCTGATTGAACCGATGTATAGTACTCATGCTTTTCTGTGGATAAAGAATTGTGGATAATTGTTGGTGTAACTATTCCAGTGTTGTTTAGGTTGCTAGAATCAGGCCGGTAAGGGTGCTTTCTTTTAAACGAGCCAGATATTTTGAAGATAATGCACATTCTTGTGCTATATCCTGTATTCTGTCCCATTCTACAACTGATTTCTAACTTCACAACTTTAGCAGCGTACTTTGTCTGCATTTTCGAAACGCTGCTCTTGTTAAAAGTTACTTGCCAAAACTTTTTAGAACCATTTTCGAAACCTGTTAGCGAGAAATTGACATTTCTCATCCGTCTCCACGACCAACTGGATATATTCCCTCTATTTGGATGATATTCGGGCTTTCTCTTTCCGCGAGGGATCTTGCAATGATACGCCTGAGTTGGCTGGCTTATTTCACCAATAGACTTCTTCAACATTGGCATTTGTCTTTGATTCGTTCGACAATTTAGACCTGTAATTCCATTTATATTTATACACTGTTTCTCAACTGAAACATATGTTGTGTATATTGACAAACATTTACATGAATCGCACATGTTTCTCTGACTCACTCGTCTGCTATCCGAGAAGCACTCGGCATTGAACGAAGAACAGTCAACTTTCTTCTTAAACGCCAAAATATCACCATCGCTTTGCCTTGTCACATTTAGTCGTATAAAAGTATTTTTTTCAACTGATGATGCAGTTTGTAAAATGAAAAGAATTGCGAAAATATTTCGAAATTTGTGTGGTATCAGATTGTATTTTGAGTAGTTTCTTTGTTGCACTTGACTGTTGCACGCCATAGCCACGAAGTTGCGATGACGAAGTACTGAACTTAACCACAATCGAATGAGCCAAGTTTCTGAACAGGGCAAATATATATTGTCGGAAAGAATAAAGATACATAAGACTCTGGTGTAATGATAAGACAGACGGTGATTGGTTAATAAATCATCGAAATGTGTCGTCTGTATATATATGTATATTTGTCCGGAATTACATGTGCCCGGAAATAGCTTAATATAGTTTCGACTAAGCATGAAAAGATCTGAGCTATAACGTAAAGTAATTCAACTAAATGTGCAGGGAATAATTCATCTGATGAATTTAAAATGATTTAATATAACAAAAAGTGAAAGCTAGCATTCGAATATAAATGCCATATATAATTAGAATGTGATATCATTCAGCTAAAATTCTAAAAACCGGAACTTAAATGAAGCAGTTATAGATATTGGGTGATTGGAGCAACTAGTAATTTGGTTAAATTAACGGCAATACTTGAATTTATGAAGCCAATATTAATCCACTTGACGTGAAGTGAGTCAGCAAGAAGTCTCCATCTGTACTTCTAATACTTCCTGACAAGCGATACATGCAAACATTGGCACCAAATTTGATGAAAATTCTGGCGCGGAAATAGAGATATTAAGATAGTGATAAGATAGTGTGTGCATGCCTGTATTCTGCATGTCTAGTTATCATTGTTGTCAACTTGTCGTTGCAGCACAAAATGAAACAAAATTTTGTCCAGCATTTTGCTGATTATATATTGAAAAGATCAGTTATTAAAATGACACTATAACATCCACATATTTTTTTGTCGTGAATCGTGATGATATTCAACTTTCCTGGATATAAAAATTTAAAACCTACTTTTTAATGAGCGCCTATTTACTTATTTCATCACATATACAAAATTGTAATATACTAAATTGTAAAATAAAATAACTATACGCTTGCCTGTGAGTCTGCAGGGAATCTTTTGACTACTTTTCAAATCAATGAGATTTTCGAAAAGTCATTATGCATGCCGATTGACTTCAAAGGTTGTGTTATACTGACATCAAATAAAAGACAAGTAAAACAGTTACAATCAACTGGGCCGTTACTAGAGTCTAGAGCTTTTATTTGGGGGGGGGTGAATATTTATTCATATCTTCGTGTTCTACCCGACGAATTTTCTTTGAAATCAGTTTTTTTACGGCCGTTGATTTAAAAAAAAATTAGTGGGGCATGCATTCTATCAAAGAAGTTTTATTCAACAAATTCTGGCAGAAAATTTCGTTTAATAAACACTATAAGCATAAGTGTGTTTCTTTTATCTTAAACATTTTTCTCGCTTTATCAAAAGGTTTCGCTGAACAATATAATAAATGGGTTTTTAATGGTGTAGACAGCTAGCTTGACAAGAGCCGGCTACACTAGTGCCTATTTTTTATATCCATTGTTGATACATCGTCAATACGTCACAGGACACAGACGTGTACAAAAAATTTGCTTCCATCGAAATCTAAATCCACCAAATTTCTATATTTAGCGTATGAAAAACATTCAGAATGTTTAACGCCAGTTTTCTTGAGTCTCACGTAAAGAAGCATAATTATTAAAACAGATCAGATGCAAACATCTTGTTGATTCACACATCATTGTGTGGATCAACAAGATCCAGTCGGTTCGTCTGTCTTGTTGAATAATCTTAGGCCATACCCAAGTGAGTCTCATGAGTTCTACATGATCAGAGATAAATTAGGTGAAATGGCTGAACATGATTTGGCATGGTATACGTTTTAAAAGGGTACTATTTAGAGCCATGCATACATATATTTATTTTAAAACTAAATGTCAGCAGATACAACTGCGTATAAGGTGATTTAAATATTAAATGAACCAAACGGAAAGTAATTTAATTTCTAAATGTGCAGTATTTCAACAAATTTAAAATGATTTAACTAAATGTAAAAAAGTTACGTACGTTTTTCATGTGAAATTAGAACTATAATATTGTATCAACATTCAACAATGATCATTGATAGCAAGAATTTCGCAAGATATAATTATGTTTTCATAATGAATGAGTCTGCCAGTCTCGTATTCTGATATGAGAAGGCGAAGTTGGGATACTTTGGTTTGAGTGATATATTTTCCTCGTGCCGGTGGCTCCTCGGGTAAATATACCACTTATATTCCTCGTTCTTGGCGATTAACCTATACTAGTTTCTTCATCATGACGTGATACGCTCTTGACTCAAACTGTTTTAAAACTCATTGAATGAGTGAATGAGAAAAGCAGCATTTTTTGTGGGAGGCCTGGCCTGCATGCATGTTGAATGACATTCTCAGAGGCAAAGCATTGGTTACTAGTGATTTGGTTACTATATATTGGTTGAAAAAAATGGATGTTGCAAACTGGAAGTTCGGCTACAACCAGAAGTGTGGTTTATTTAAATCCCCCCCCCCCAAATTTATATTTTAAAATGTACAGATCATGAGAAATTAATCTTTTTCGCATTAACACCACAGAAAACTGATCAATCTAGAAAAATGTAAAACATTTGCTGCAGCATGCAATTTTCAGTTTAGACCAAATCTAGCTAAAATCTAACCGTGTCAAAAAAAAAAGAGTCACTCTCAAACCCTTGTGGTAAAAACTACTTGAAACAATTTTTCTGAAACTCTTTTTAGACAATCGGCTATGAGCTGAAAATCGGCCAGTATGGCTCAATCAAGGGGAACAAATAAAAGATACCTCATTTTGATTGCAGTCTATTACACTTTTCAAAAATGTATGATAGCAAGTGTCGATCGGTAGCTTTCCATTAAAAACTGGCATGTAAAAAGTGGCGACTATAGTGTTCTCGCTGGCCGCCATTTTGTTTTTATGCGCAAGTTTATTAATCCGTTATTTTTGCTCAAACAATTTGAATCGTCTTTTTTATCAAAATCAAAGGGCGTTTAAAAATGATAGTTAATATTTTGGTGCAATAATGTTTATATTACTTTGAAAATGACGTCACATTGGTTTATATGTCGGTGTGAACTGATAAACGATGAACATGGTCTTTTCTGGTACTGAAAAGTTTAATAAATTCAGAGCAATTGTGTGTGTTTTTTTCCCCTAAATGAACACAAAAATGCTGTGTACTATGCCTCAACAACCTCTATATCATGCATATTTAACAAAAACAGTTATTTTGTATACTTGTTCCCAGTCCCTCAATTATCTTAAAATTTCAAGATGGCGACGATACTTACAGTTTTGTCATTTAAAACACCAAAAATAAATGAAAATGAATATTCGATGTTTGCATAATTTGTGGGTGTAATGGAACAAACTTAACCCAATGTAAGGATTTAAGTTCTTGGTCCTCCTTATATCAAGCTGCTGTTATCCGAAACCATGAAAGAATTCTAGATGTTTCCCAAAACGAAGGCGTTTTTTCAGAAAAAAGTGTCAAGTATCATCGGTCGTGCAGAGCTGAGTTCACTTTGAAAAGAGATTTAGAAAAGATTTAGGCTGTTGGAGATGTTGGTCATGAAGATGATTCGACTAGAAGGAGCTCAAGAGGTAGTCTGTCGAACTCAATTATACTCCCTGATCAAAGTATTTTTTGCAAGAAATCGAAGTACTCGGAGTGTTCAGGAGTTTCGTGCTGATGAGAAAGTGAGACATTGTGCTATTTTCATGCCACATGCTATAAAAGCTTTGTTCGTATTTCATATGATTATTATGATACTAAGAATGACGAAGCCAATAGTACGAGTGCAACTGAAAGTAAATGTTCCGAATTGCAACTAGTATACAGTGAAGTTTATAATTTTTGCGTAGATCTAATTGCTATCCACGAGTAGTAGAGTTCCGTGTTATTAATAAAATAAACTTTTATTAACAAGGCAAGTGAACGCGGAGTCAATATACCAGAGTCAGATAAAAAAACCCACACACAAAAGGTCAAAAATATGTTCTCAGAGTTGCGTTTCGTCCATTATCAATATAACAAAGCATTAGTTTATCCTGAAACGTTGCCAATGGATGAGTTGTTTTGAATAACTGTATGTTAAAGTCAGAGTTACAAGCCATTGATGTAGATAAAAGTGAGGACGACGTTATCGGAGTTGCACGACTGCTACATTCTGAAGTTAAAAGTCATCAAGCTCAGATGTCCACCATATGAAAATGAGCTGACCCCTGACAAAGTCTCTTCCTACATCCCACATTTGCTGGACGTATTTCTTACTGTTTTAATTTCAAGACATCCCTTGAATAGCGATAAGAGCAAAACGGAAAGAACTTTACGATTGAAAGAATCCTTTGGTCAAATCATTGTTTTTTGCGCAACAAACGGTGCTATAAAAACCCCCAAAAGTGTACTGTTCCCTTCAGTTGTAAAAGGAATATGCAATAATACAGAAATTCTGAAACTTATTAATAAGTACGGACACGGTATCAGTTATGAAATGGTAGAAGAAATAGAAACTGAGAGTGCATTGAAAGTCATAAGTGATCAAAGAGAGAATCGTGTCGTTATTCCTGCTGATTTGGAGGAAATGGAGAGAAATACCTCTCAGTGGGGGTAATGATTGCGGATAATATCGATAACTTAGAGTGTACGCTGGGTGGATCTGGAACATCACATCGAGTAAACTCTATCCTAGTGACAGAGAGCTCGAGAGAGCCTGAACTAGATGGAAAACAAGAAGAAGCTTTAGATGAACCATGTACTTACACACCGCCAACAAAAAAGAAATGCAAAAGATCTTTACCATTAGATGTCGTGACAAGAGTGCTCCCTGAGTACTATGGCGGAAAGCGGATTGGATCGGGGCAGTTGTCTTACGTACAAAACCTAGGTTTTTCTAACTCGCGTAATGAAAAGAAGGCGGACGAACTACGGCAGCGGTATCTTGTTTGGCTTGAGGTGAGGAAATTAAAAACACACCCTTTGCTGTTGGTACCTGGATGGACCGGTTTCAATATTAAAACCAGAGACCATATAGTTATTGTGGAAAGCGCTATTAGTTACCTGGACACCATAGATGCCTCTGCTACTGATCTGAGAACTGCTTATGAGGTGTTGTCAAGGGGTTGCGAGATAAAGGATAGATTGCAGTTGAAGGCAGTTGTTTGTGTTTTCGATCAGGCATTTTATGCAAAGGCGATGGAAATATTCTGCAAACACAAATCCTTATTCGAAGGTCTTGTGATAATGATGGGTGGATGGATTTCATCTCCTTATGATGTTGTTGGGCGTCAATGGCACCAGGTTTGGCGATGGTAGTCTCCGGGAACTTGCTGTACAAAGCAAAGTTGTCGCCGAAGGCTCTATTGAAAAAGTGCTAATGGGGAAGCAGTATAACAGAGCTGTGCGCCTTCACAAGTTGACATACGAATTACGAAGCGCTGATGAGACTTTTTCTGAAGAAGTTTGAGCTGTCCGTTGAATTAGTAATGACTCCGGACTTAGAACAACTGAAGTTAGATCCTAATCAAGAGGAGATTACCAAGGTGCTATATAATGATGCGTTCCTCGAGTGGGAGAAGCAGTTTAATGCATATGGTAATGAAATAAAGAAAAGTGGAACTGACTTAGCACGATTCTGGCTATGGCAGCCAAAAACCGTCAGAAAGTCTACTGTCCGTGGAACTAGAACTAAAATTAGTGCCCATCTTGGGAAATATTCAACATACGTATAATGGCCCAAATACCAGTTAGAATTTCTTCGTTCCGTGATAGCATGTCTAGACCAAAGCAAAGCGGGCGTAATAGAAATAATTTGATATCAGTGTTGCAGAGAACTCATGCTGATGTTTCCATCCAGGCTAATAATATTAACAGAACCAGTATTAATGACAATCAACTATCCAAGTCATGTCAGAAGTCAAAAATTAGAATTGCTCACTTAAATATACGATCGCTAAAGAAACGAGACCATCTTCTACAATTACGTTGTTTAGTTGAAGAAAATTGTTACGACGTTTTTGCAGTGTCAGAGACTTGGTTAAATTCTACGGTATCAAATGCTGAGGTAGAAATTGAAGGATATAAATTATCAAGATTGGATAGAACAACGAAATCAGGAGGAGGTGTAATCGTATACACTCGAATCTCGTTGAAAGTTAACATTCTAACAGAGCTTATTGAGATATCACCGTCTGGTTTTCACCAATTATGGATGCAAATCCAGTTCAGGAATCTAAAATCTATCTTATTGTGTACTGTTTACCGTCCTCCTGATTGTTCAATGACATGTTTTGAGGATGAATTTTTGGAGAAGCACACCCTAGCTCTTACTCATGGGAAGGAAGTGATTATGATTAGAGATCTCAACTGTGACATCTTGAAAAATAGTCCGGAGTCGAGAGTGCTTAGGAATTTGTGTTCTAGTTTAAATTTAACACAACTAATTACTAGTCCAACAAGAGTAACATCACAATCATCAACTCTGATAGATGTCATTATGACAACTAATACAGCTTTAGTAGCCGAATGTGGAGTCATGGAAAATCATATAAGTGATCATTACTTGATTTTCACTGTGCTAAAATTAAAATTACCAAAACCCCAACCAACGTTTATTACTGTTAGAAGTTATAAACACTACGATCGGAACATGTTTTTGGAAGACATAGCGCAAGAGCAATGGGAGCATATTTCATTGGTTGATGACGTAGATGAACAATTAAATCTGTTTAACAGTAATTTTCTTAGAATTTTAGTTAGACATGCTCCAGTGAAAACCATAAAGGTTAGATATCGCCAATCTCCGTTCGTGGATAATGAAATAAAAGAACTGATGAAGAAAAGGGGTCGCCTGCACAGAGTAGCGCGACAGACCAAAAATATCTGCGATTGGGACAGTTTTCGCGTGGTTCGTAATGAGGTTAAGAAAACACTGCGAGAGGCAAAAAAAAGGTATGTCCAAAATGAAATTTACAAAAATAAAGAGCCGAATGCAATGTGGAAGGTTATCAGGAGATGTGTGCCTCGTAAAGAAGTATCACAACCCGTTTACATGCACCAGGGACATGAAAGAACTAGCTGGTGAATTTAATATCTTCTACACATCTGTTGGGGTTAAAGTCGCAGAAGAGTCGAAGAAGATAGCTATTGCAAATAATCTTACGTTAGTGCAACCAAACGAATTCGTATTCGATAATAATACTGACGAGTTTTGCTTCTATCCTGTATCATCTTATGAAATACGTAAAATCGTGAACTCGTTTCCATCAAATAAGGCGCCAGGTATCGACAAAGTCTCCGTCGCTGTTATAAAAGACGCTTTACCTATAATTCTTCCAACTCTAACTGAGATTGTAAACCGTTCCTTACTAACTGCGGTGTTTCCACTAGCTTGGAAGAAATCAGAAGTTATTCCAATCTTAAAGGAGGGGGATTATGAAATACCAAACGATAACCGCCCCGTTTCCCTGCTTCCTGTGGCCTCTAAGATTTGTGAGCGGGTTGTACTGAATCAATTGATGGAATATATGTATCAAAAAGGATGTCTCACTGAGCATCAGAGTGGAAACAAGAAGTTACACTCAACAGAGACACTTAATATACTTGTTTCGGATATGATTCTTGATGCCATGGACAGGAAAGAATTGACTGCAGTTGTGTTATTAGACCTATCGAAAGCGTTTGATAGCATTGAACATTCGTTGCTATTCAAAAAAATGCATTCGTTGGGTGTGTCCAGGAAGGCTGTGGATTGGTTTAAGAGTTACCTCTCAGACAGATCTCAGTCTGTGAGGATTGGACATATACTATCAGAAGGTCGTGTGAGAACTCATGGTATACCTTAAGGCTCTATACTCGGTCCAGCGTTGTTTAGTATTTATAGAAACGACCTTCCAACTACTCCTATTGCATGCCCTTTGGAGTCGTATGTAGATGACTCTAAAATATACTTGTCATTTTCATTTAAAGACATCAGTGTTGCTGAGATTCACTCACAGACGATCTGAGGAGAATTGCTGCTTGGTGTTGCTCAAATAGCCTGCTTGCTAATCCTGAAAAGACTAAGCTGCTTGTTTGGTACTCCATAAATGCTCAATCACGTTCAGAACTTTCGAGTGACTTTCCTTGATAAGGAACTACAACCGGTATCTTCAGCCCGAGATTTGGGAGTGGAGTTTGATGGATGCTTGAGTTATGATGAGCATATTACCCAAGTGGTCTCAAAATGCACAAAGTCTCTGTGCCTGATTAATCGAGTTAAGCATATTTTAGACAGCCGGACTCTGATAGTGATTATTAACGCTTTGGTCTTCAGCAAACTTTATTACTGCTCATCTGTGTGCGCAAATACGTCTAAGAAAAATATTTCAAAACTACAGACTGTGCAGAATTTTGCTGCACGAATTGTAACTGGCACGAGAAAGTACGATCATATCACACCCATGCTACAACAACTAAAGTGGTTACCTGTTTCTTATACGTTGCGATATAAAGATGCTGTTATGGCATTTAAGTGTCTCAAAGGGTTAGCTCTACCATACCTCACAAGAAGATTTACTTCTAGATCCCAGACACATGATCGGGTCACCAGACAAATGGATGAGTTAGATATCCCATTTTATCGGACAGCTGCGGGTCAGCGCTCGTTTTTATACAGAGCAACCAAACTTTGGAATGATTTAGAGGATAATATTAAAGATAGTTCAAGTATCGGAGTCTTCAAGAAACTAATAAGAAATATACTGTATCATGAGTGCTGGAACAACTCAATATAATTTCATATTTCAGAACTTTCGCCATAATTAATCTTTTTATATAAGTCTTCTTCTGTATAAGTATATATAAGTCTTCTTAATAAACTCATGTAAATATACGTAATTATTTTTTTCTATACATGTATTGTAATTATTTCTGAAAAGCCACTTTGGAGAAATAATAATTATAATAATTACGTTAATTACTTACATCGACCTGTGCGAGCTCCTACTCAACTTAATTTACGTCACACGCACAGGTTCATGGAATCTCTATCTTGTGTGCATCGAAGAAGTAATCAATTGGGCATTTGCATGTGATCGAAAAAATTACGCTCGATACCTTGTCCCATTTCTAAATGACATGCGAAGCTTGTCCACCACAATGCCTGAAGTGTATGCCGCATTCAGTAATGGTCAATTTTCGATCCAAATGGGAAAATGAAATCCCTTTGGACGAAATGAAGCCGACAAGACAATTGAAAACATCATAAATAGGATTGCAAGACAAGCGGCGGATATATTGGTTTCAGCGCCAATTTTGCTGCAACACAGAGATGGGTGCTTAACGGCACAAGGTGTGCTGCATATAAGAAACTCATGCGAAAGCATTTGTCCATCGCAAAAAATAAAGCGTATGTCCACAACGAGCTGACACGGGAAGAATAAAAGCTGACGTGGCTAAATTATAGCTGACCTTCTGGATGAAGTATTTAGCAATCCTTGGAAAACTGACGCCGAGTTCACGAGCTTGTCTACAGGGATGGTCGTGACAACTGAAATACGTGATGATCTTTTGTAAGCCAGAGAAGGGGGTCAAAAAGCAGTGAACGAAATTGTCCTAGCCTGATCTTCAGCTGCTCCAAAGAAAGACTTCTACGATCCAATGACGAAACTAAGATTAAGGTTGTTTAAGAATCTGAGAACCACCGTTAAAGTTCAATCAAAGGCTAAAGTCATTCCCTTACAGATGGATAGATCTTTGTTCGCTCGCATGGCATTGCTCAGTCAATTCCGTAAAATTGATAGGAAGATGATCTTTACATATCCACTAGGACCCCTTCCCTGGTCTCTAGCCGATCCGTATGGTTTACCAAGGAAGACGAACAAAGCAACACTAGCCCAATAACTTGAGAAGAATACCAAGATCACGGAGCGATATCCTGAGAACGCAACCTCTATATATGACGGAATGGCTCTCCTGCAGAAATTCAAGCCACCACCCGGTGCAACATTTCAAGTGGCTAGTGAAAAAGTGCTTGAAATGGTAACCAGCACTAGCAACAAACGAATTGATGTGCTGTTTGATACTTATAAGCAAATATCTATCAAGAGTGTTGAAAGATCGAAACGGGCTTCTTCAGGCTCTGATGGAATCAAGTACAAGAATATTCTTCCGGGTTACAAAGTGAAGTCGTGGAGCAAATTGCTCTGTGCTGCATCAAACAAGATCGAAATCGTAAAGTTTTTGTTGTTGCAGTGGAAAAACCATGAATTTAGAAGCAAACTCGTTGACAGGGAACTGTATGTCACAAGCGAGGACCAGTGCTGGAAGCTTGCATCTAGTACTTGTGAACTGGTGCCAGAGTTGCAGTGCAACCACGAAGAAGCAGACACGCGCATCATTCTCCATGCACAACACGCTAGTGGCAAGTGTGCCGTCGTCCATTGTGACGACACTCATGTTCTCATTATTCTTCTCGTCCATTCCCAATCTCTTGGTAAGTGTTACATCAAGAAAGGAAAAGGTTCAAAGTCCAGCATAATCTAATTGTTTTCAATTGTTAATTATTCAGGTAACCAGTTATTTGACGGGATTAACAAAGAGAACTATCTCAAAGCTCTGATTGGTATACACGCCCTGACTGGTTGCGATACGGTTTCCGCATTCTGTGGAAAAGGAAAATGGAAAGCAATTCAGCTTCTTCAGAAAAAATCAGAATATCTCCAGGTTATGGCGCAAATCGAAGAAGCATGGGATTTGTCTGAAGAGGTCTTCCGAGCAACTGAAGCTTTTGTGTGTGATCTTTATGGGCATGAAGTTGACAGTGTAGATCTGCTACGATATAGACTATACTGTGCCAAAGGTGGGAAAATAGAACCTGAGGCTCTACCTCATTGCCAATCATCCCTACGCCTTCATGTTACATGGTCCAACTACCAGGCAGCTATCTGGAGACGTACCTTGTCTCCTTGTCCAGACATACTATCTTCACAGGAACATGGCTGGAATATAGACAATGATGTCATCAACTTCGTATGGCTAGATTCCAAATCTGCTCCAGAAGAGGTATTAGAACTATTGTCGTGTTCATGCACGCGGGTATGCTCTCTTCAATCCTGCTGTTGCCTAAAATCTGGGCTGAAGTGTACAGATATGTGTTCTCTGCAGTGCCACAACATGGTTGTCATAGATGAGAGCGCAACTCCAGACAAAAGTGATGATGAGGATGGAGACTGACATTTTCAGTGCGAGTAATGGAACATATTGCAAATTTCTAGATTATATTGTCAACAATTGGCAATTGTTTACTATTCCATGAAAACTATGCTGTCATCCGATAGTGCTACTCATATTTGAGGTTTAACAAAGGAAACACGAAAATACTAAATTAAACAAGGAAAAATCTATTTACAAGTTGTTGGAGGACTGGGACCAAGTATGCAAAATAGTCGTTTTTGTTAGATATGAGCATGATGTAGAGGTTGCTGCATGAGGCATTGTACACAACATGTATGTGTTCGTGTAGTAAAATAAAATACAGAACTACTCTGAAATAATTTTATTAAACTTTTACACCAGAAAAGACCGTGTTCATATGCGTTTATCGTGTCTGAGATTATGTAATTTTTAAGGTCAATAGCAAGGTCAAACTAACTGACAAATAGGAGAACATTCTATAAGTGGCGTGTAGTTAACTAGCCAATAGGAGCGTAGCAAAGTAGCGTGGTTTTATGTAAACAATATAAAGCCGGTTTTCCACGAGCGAATTTTTTCGCGCGAAGCGACTTTTTCCCTTTGTTCTTGAGCTTTCAGCTGCAACCATGCAGAATTAATTGAGCTTAGACAAAAGAGAAAAGTCGCTTCGGGTGAAAAAATTCACTAGTGGAAAACCGGCATAAGAGAGTGCCTTTTTGGAGTGTGTGTGTGTGTGTGTGTGAATTCAGGAAGGGAAAACGTGAAATATATAGCTTTAAATTTTCGTAATTTTTGTTGCGATTTTGTTGGGGATACATCAGGGAGGCGAGTCCCCAATACAGTGGCACCTACCGACGGGACTGGCTATATTTCAGACAATCCAAGGCGTTTAAAACGAGATCTTTTTGTGAACTGTGATGTGCATAAAGTAAAACATTATATCGAATATGTCGAAAACGGTGGAACAAAAGCTACTAGAATTAACGGGAAAAACTAAAGCATTGAACTTTGCGATCAAGAAGTCGGGAGAACTTCCAGATTCTACTAAAACGGAGATATTATCGCGGCAAATTACATCAATAGTAAATCGAATTGGAGCTGTACATGCCTTGAAAAAGGAAATCGAGTTCTTAGTGGCATCATAAAACAAGTTCTTAGTGGCATCGAAGGTGCTCGTAATGTTAGTAAAGACATCATCATTTTTTGCAAAGACCAAACGACACATGACAAGGCGCTTCATGCCGTTTTTGAACGCTTAAATGCACAACATTAAGAACCTCACCTTAAATGCAAAAAAGTGCGAGTTCAACAAATCTAGCATTGAGTTCTTTGGATATGTTTTTTCCAGCAATGGTTTTTCCCCAGACCCCAAGAAAGTTTCTGCCATCCACAACACCAGTCCCCCTACCACCGCACATGAAGTTCGCAGTTTCCTCGGTATGACCAACTGCTGCTCCCGATTCATTCCCAACTGTTCCACCATCACCGAACCGCTCCGTGCGCTTACCAAATCTGACCAGCCCTGGACATGGACATCTCAACATCAACATCAACATCAACACGCGTTTGATCAGCTGAAACATCTTCTTACCAGCGACACCGTTCTCTCATATTTCAACCCCCACCGAGAGGCCACCATTATCGTCGATGCTAGTCCTGTTGGCCTTGGCGCCATTCTCTGCCAAGACAATCATGTTGTTGCCTATGCCAGTCGCTCTCTCACTCCCGTAGAACAGCGGTATTCCCAAACAGAACGAGAAGCCCTCGGCGTCCTGTTTTCTTGTGAACATTTCCACCTGTACATCTATGGCGCCAAATTCACCATCATCACCGATCATAAACCTCTTGAACGCATTTTTACCAATCCTGCTGCTCGCTCCAATGCCCGGTTAGAACGCTGGGCCCTCAAGCTTCAACCATATCATTTCACCATTTCCTATTCCCCTGGCAAAACTAACCCCGCCGATTATTTGTCCCGCAACCCTCTCGCTACTAGCGATTCTTCCACTGCATCCGACCAAGCTGAAGAATATATCGCGTTCTTAGCCTTTCATACCACCCCAAAAGCTATGACCGTTGCTAAATTAGCATATGTCCCTTCCTTTCCGCTGCCGAACGTGCATGATGTCGCTTGTTCCAAAAATTGATGAAGTGGTTGAGGTCATACAATGTACCCATTATGATTTCATTTGTTTCGTTGAAACCTTGTTACAGCCACATATTCACGATAATGTTGTAGCTCTTGGTGGTTACAACATCGTTCGTAGGGACAGGATAAACAAATTACACGGGGGAGTGTGTATTTACATCAAAGACTCTATACATTATACGGCAATAAATGAGCTTGCGGATACTTCCTTTGAAGCATTATGGGTTCATCTCCACTTAAGGAGATTACCCCGGGGATTTAGTAATCTTGTTGTTGGTGTTGTGTATACCACCCTCCAAGATCGGATAACACAGCAATGTTGGATTATTTATCGAATTGTTTATCCTACATTGAGTCGCACTTTCCCAACAGTGGCCTAATCCTCCTTGGAGACTTCAACAAATTGAACATTACACTTCTGTGCTCAAGTTACAATCTTAAACAGATTGTTAAATTCACAACGCGGGGTAGAAATACTCTTGACCTAATTCTGACCAACCTTAGTTTCTTTTACGCCTCTCCCATCAGAATTTCACCTTTTGGGCTCTCGGATCATATGTCGATCGAAGTTAAAGCTAAGGATCGTTCCCAACTCCCGGCAGTGTCAAAGGTCAAAGTGAAAACAAGAGATTTACGTCCATCTGCTCGCCTTGCAATTCGTCGTTATCTCGAACTGGTAGATGTTCCGAGTCTTATCAATCAAATGCCATCATGTAAAGGGAAAGTTTCTCTTCTCGAATCTATTGTTAAGATCGGATTGGATTTTATTTGCCCATTTCGTCATAAAACAGTACATTCAAACAATCCTCCCTGGTTAACTGCAAAATTACGTAACCTTCTTAAAAATAGGCAAACAGCGCTTAGGGTGGGAAATATGATGGAATTCAAACGTCTCAGAAACCAAGTTAATCGGGAACGGAAGTCTTGTCGATCAAAGTTTTACCTTGCCAGCGTCCATCATCTCCGTCAATGTAATCCTTCCACTTGGTGGAGTGAGGTTAAAAAGCTTAGTGAAATGAAACTAGGAAGTGCAACAAATACCGAGATATTAAAGTCGTTGAAATCTAATGCCAGTCCTGCCGATACATCGACAAAGGGCCTGGCTAATGATATTAATAAAGCGTTTTTATCACCTATGCGGCATTTTGTACCTCTCCCCTCGAACTTTTCTCACAGTATTGCCAGAAATACAGAAACTCCAATTACGGTTACGAGAGACTCTATTTATCTGAAACTTTCTAAATTAAATCCTAAAAAGGCTCAAGGTCCAGACGGTATTCCGTCCTGGCTTTTGAAAGAGAACGCGGACTTGCTGGCTGGACCAATAACTGTCATTAGGGACCTTACGATTTACAGAACGACAACGTGACGGCATCGTCCAAAGACAAACAGCCAATTGAAAAGAAGTGAATAATTATAGTTGTGAACAATGCATTTGAATATTTGAAAAGCGGGTCTCGTATTGTTGACGACGGCAAATCAACTATTTTCACGTATTGTATTAACGCAGGCGTATTGAATTTAGCTGGTGGAGTTTTAAATTCGATCTAGTTAAGAACTCTTCTCAAACATGTAGCTCATGTCTTGAACGAAACTGTTGTAACATGTGTTAACTCAACTTATGCGATTGATGATAAACAATTTCTATGCTTTGCTAAGCTATATCATAAAGTGTTTTCTCGCCGTTGCCGTCGCGTTGCCGTCCTATATATCGTAAGGTCCCTAATATCAATTGTTCGTATCGTGAAGGTTGCCTCCTCACCTCTTGGAAAAAGGCTGACGTGGTGGCCATTCCGAAACAGAAACCAGTTAAAGATATCAACAATCATCTGCGTCCTATCTCTCTTACCCCTATCATATCTAAATTGGCGGAGGAAATCGTAGTAAACAATTACGTGAGACCAGCGGTCATGGAAAAAATTGATGATAAACAATTCGGCACAATCCCAAATTCGTCAACCACACATGCGCTCAATAGAGACCTTAAGATTGCCGTTTACGGCAAACGGCTAACCTCAAGAAATTCTTTTGTAATGAAATCAAAATCATGAACCGTGAAATGTTGCAGTCGTAAGATTTATCATAAGAATCTAAAATGCTGCACTAAGACACCTTGTATGATCACCGAAACGTTACAACTGATGTGAAACAATTTGGGGGCATCCATCGCTTGACGTTCGAGTTGACGTTCGACGTTTGCAGTGAACGGCTGTGAGCTTGTCTAGCCGTCCAATTGTAAAATGCAAACGTCAAACGGCACACAAGTCAAACGTCAACATTAGTATGCTTCATACTTGGACGAAAGACACCGATGGAAATGGCTCAATTACAAGAGTGATCCTATTTGATTTTCGTAAGGCGTTCGATCTAATAGACCATCGCATTCTTTCTCACATATTGCTTACGTATAACCTACCCAAAAGTATTGCCAGTTGGATTTTGAATTTTTTAACGGATCGTACACAGAGGGTCAAATTGAGCAACGACTGTTTTTCCGAATGGGGCTCTGTTCCTGCGGGTGTACTGCAGGGTACTAAATTAGGTCCCTGGTTGTTCATCATTATGATAAACGATTTAACCGTGTCTGGCGTTGATGCCCTGTGGAAATACGTAGACGATACCACTCTGTCTGAGTCACTGGCCAAGAACGACCCAAGTCTTTTACAGCATCATGTGGATGACTTTGTGACAAAATCGCAGTCTGATGGTTTGCAGTTAAAAGAGTCTAAATGTAAGGAGTTTCGCGTGGATTTTTCTAAACCTTGTAGATGGTTCCAGCCCATTTTAATCAACAATAAAAGCATTGATGTTGTGCCATCCGTAAAGTTGTTGGGTCTTACAAATAGCGAAGATCTCAAATGGAATCAGCATGTCATGGACATTTGTAAAAAGGTTTCTTGACGCCTGTACTTCCTGAGCAACTAAAACGTGCTAAAGTTCCATCTAAAGAACTTGTTCTATTTTATACAACTTGTATTCGCCCGGTTACTGAATACGCGTATCAGGTGTTTCACAATTCCCTGCCTCAATACTTATCATATGAAATTGAGAAACTTCAGAAACGAGCGTTTCGGATTATTTTCCCCGAGTTACATTATCAAGAAGTTTTAGATATACTAAATATTCCGACACTTTACGACAGAAGAGAAACTCTTACTCAGAAACTATTTAATGACATTGTTACTAATGATCAGAATAAATTAAGAGCCTTATTACCGCCCCGAGAACAGTAGCGATCCTCCACTTAGGAACATGCGGAAATTTCAAGTGCCTAATTTTAAGACGAACAGATTCAAGAATAGTTTCATTGTACATAATTCTTATCGATATTATAAATAGTTAGTAATATGCCTTTAAATTATGATGGTTATAAATTGGTATGTTAAATAGCTAATACACTTTATTATCTGTAAGACTTAACGTAATTCAGCTCATGTAATTGTAGCTGCAAGTTTTGTAGCGGCGAGTTGACAATTGCCTCGCCTGCCAGGCCACCACCATTCAGCATCCTTTTGAACCCCTACGTATGACAGAGCTACCCCCAGCTCCATGGCAACAACTCTCTATCGATTTCTGTGGCCCTCTTCCCTCCGGTGATATGCTCTTCGTGGTAATCGACGAATACTCTTGCTATCCAGAGGTTGAAATCGTTCGTTCTACCTCGGCAAACACCGTCATCCCGAAACTTGACCGCATTTTATCCACGCATGGAATTCCGGCAGAAATCAAGTCTGACAATGGACCACCGTTCCAAAGTCACTCGTTTGCCCAATTCGCACAGCACATGGGTTTCCACCATCGAAAAATTACTCCTTCGTGGCCAAAAGCCAATTCGGAGTCGGAACGTTTCATGCGAACAATACAAAAAAACTCCGTGCTGTGCACCTTGAAAACAAGAATTGGAAGCAAGAACTGTTTCTCTTTCTCCGAAACTATCGTGCAACACCACATTCTACCACTGGCGTTTCCCCTGCCGAGCTCCTCTTTGGACGAAAAATGAACGTCAAGCTGCCCGAACTAGTCCCCACGTCACCATCACGCTCTCAATTCGCCGATACCGATCTCAAAAAGAATGAGAAGATGAAGGAATATGCTGATACCGCCGCCAAAGCAAGGCCACACAGCTTCAAAGTTGGCGACACTGTTCTTGTTCGTCAAAGACTCGTCAATAAACTATCCTCACCGTACAACAAACATCCATACACTATCGTCCAGATAAAGGTAGTATGATAACGGCAAGAAATGCAACCAGCTACATAACAAGAAACAGCTCACAGTTCAAGAAAGTCACCATCACAACGCAACCAGATTTTGCAGCAGACCCTCTTGACGATAAAAAGGTCAACAATCCCACACCGGACCATCCTGTGGAAATCAGGCGTTACCCCGCGAGACAGAATAGGAGACCTCCACAATGCTTGAACATTGAATATCAGCACTAACAATCTTCAGGACGGTCTACGTTTCATTACTCTATCTATATATACATATGTATCTTCTGAGACGATTGAATTTATTTTAGTTGCTGTTTTTCTTCTTTCAAGTTACGTTTACGGACAAGGCCCGACGAACATCCTTCCAAAACAAGGGAAGGATGTAACAACCTGACGTCATGCATGTATGTGACGTCACTTGTATATATTAGCATGCCATTGATATTAAAGATTAATATAGTCATAACAACCCAACGAGCGTGTCCTATATTAGAATATTACAGTTGATTCATTCATCATTGTGTGGTGTTGTGATCACACAACATTGTGTGGACAGTCGGTTCGTCTGTCTTGCTGAATAATCTTAGCCCATCCGCAGTGAGTCTCCTGTGTTATACATGACATGGTATACGCCGTTTTAAAAGGGTACTAAATACTTGTTTTAGAGCCATGTATACATATATATTTATTTCAAAACTAAATGTCAGCAGATATAACTGCGTGTAAAGTGATTTAAATCAACCAAACGGAAATTTTTTAATGTGCAATATTTCAACTAGATTTAGAATGATTTAACTAAATGTAAAAACGTTACGTACGTTTTTCATGTGAAATTAGAATAGGTATGATATTGTATCAACAATGATTATTGAAAGCAAGAATTTCGCACTTGCATGAGATAATTATGAAAAACCAGCTCGTGAGTCTTCCAGTCTCGTATTCTGAGAAAGCGAAGTTGGGATACTTTGGTTTGAGTGATATATTTTTCTCGTGCCGGTGGCTCCTTGGGTAAATATACCACTTATATTCCTCGTTCTTCGCGTTTAACCTATACTAGTTTCTTCATTATAACGTGATACGCTCTTGACTCAAACTGTTTTAAAACTCATTGAATGAGTGAATGAGAGAAGCAGCATTTTTTGTGGCCTGAGCCGGGACTGCATGCATGTTGAATGATAGTCTCTGAGGCAAAGCATTGGTTACTACTGATTGGTTACTACATATTGGCCCTGCAAACTGGAAGTTCGGCTATAACCGGAAGTGTGTTTTTTAATTTTCCCAAGTTTATATCAGTAAAATGTACAGATCATGAGAAATTAATCTTTTACACAATAACTCTACAGCAAACTGGTCAATCTAGAAAAGTGTAATATAAAACGTTTGATGCAGCTTAAACTTTACTGTTATTATATTATACCTATAAAATTCGCTATACACATATTTGCAACTAAAGATATATATCTTTTATTTTTTGTTTTTTAAAGAACTTTGTCCGCGGGCTTCCACTTCTTAATTATCCTGATGTTTGCACCAATTCACCCAAGCATGGATCAGCCTTTTGTCAAGAGCATATTGAATACCTAAGCAAAAAACATCCAACTGTTCCGACCGGGATTCGCGATTTCTTAAAATACTGTTGCGTTGGAAAATTGGAAATGCAAAGACTGGTACACGTATTGTATTATTTGCTATTTTAGTAGTCAGCCTCTGGGATATGTGCCAGGTTAATAAATACTGATTGCTGGCATACTGCTCACCAGGCCGGACAAATTGTTCTGATAGATGAACGCTTGAATCAAAATAAAAATTTATTTTCAATTTTTTTCCACTTCGCATAATTTGATCATGTGAAAATTTGCATATTCGTATAATTTTTATGCATCTACTTTAATAGCCACAAAAGCACAATCCAACATAGGTCAAGACGCAATAGATGTCGGTAGCGAAGACGGAGTTGATGAATAAGGAAGATATAGTGCAGATATCCAACGTACTGACTTCCCTATACAATAATACCGATTTACCGCTAGGCTCTAGCGCAGTGGATACTCAAGGTACTAATAAGTAGCATGACTATTTGCCTTTTACATAAAAAACAACAGAGCATTGAAAGCTCAACCAAACTTGGTAGCTACAACATGTCACAATCTTTTTTATTGGAAATTCAGAATTCATTGAGAGGCATGGAGACCACGATGCATTCAACAGCGTGTTAAACGATTGAATAGAGCCCGAACCGACAGTTTGTAACTAGGATACTGGATTAAAACAACGAATGCAAAAATGGTCACGAGGTCACCTTTTTATTGTACGAGGTGGAGGTATAATTGATAAATGGAGTCCTTTATTCAGGTATAGTTGAGAGAGCATTTATATTTGCCTAAATATTTCACAAATAGATACTGTACTTATTTTGTTTAAAACCATTTTGTTTCTTTTTTTTAGATCTGAGAGCCCGACACAAGTATTCATCATTATACTGTCGTGGCTTTTTGTCATCCTCAAGGGAATCAATCCAGCTAATTGGTCGAAATTATTTCTCTCATATGATAATATGTGCCATCTCGATGGGATGAGGGCATCTAAAAATCCACTGACTCTTCCCTCTCCTTGGAACAAAGCATGGACGTCCATTTCCAAAATCATTGACAGTTTGCAAATCAGCAATCATAAAGATGGTTCGTGCAACGAGAAATATAATCCTGAAAAATTAAAGCAGGAAACTCCAAGAGGAAATACGATGGCAGCCGAACAGACGTTTGTTTGGTTCTCGCGTTTTAAAAAGATATTGTGTGCGATGCCAAAAGTGCATCATTTATTTTACCTTCATCGCATGGTTAAGCACAGAAATGCCTACACGACTGCTTGTTACAAAAATAAGAAGAAACCTTTATTGCCAAAAGCACGAAAGAAAAGATAACCACCTAACTCGTAGTATAAAAGAATATTTGTATTACTAACTAATATATAGTTTAAAGCATGAAGGAAAAGATAACCACCTAAATCTTAATATAGTTTAACTTGTATATCGTTTAAGCGTGCACAACTGAAGGCTTACTGGTACATTATACGGAGTGTTTGTGCGACTAAAGACTCGCTTGCATATTATCTTGTGTTAGTCAGACTGTGACCTGTGTGACCCGTGTGACTGGTCACAATAACACGGGTCAAATTACAAAAAAATATATCGTGCATCAGATGTCCCCACTGGCTATATTCCGTAGGTATTGAATAGCCCTCCTTTAACGTTTTTTGCTTCTAAAAACTATCAGCGCCACTGTCATCAACTGAGCCAAATCTTTTGCCTAATTTTTGGCAGGTTTAGTATAAATGTCTATACGCTTTGGCTGCTTGAGGAGCATTGGGGACTGGGCACAATAACAGCAATAATAAACAAATTATGATCGCATGATCACCAGTTCACGAGAGGTAAAATATTATATTTATTAAAAACAAATGTTGTGTTGGTTTTGAAACGAATGGTAATGCAGTATTAAGTAACTAGAGAGATGTCAAGAAGCTCTGCATTAAAAGAGGTACAGCTGTATAGTGAAATTTCTGTATTAAAGATGCCATTTAATAGAAACAGCCATTGTAAAAGGGATATCTAGATATTTAACACGTCGATATCACTCCTCGTGGTCACATAATGTTGACCTGGATCAAATACAAACATGTATTATTTGATAAAGTAATATAATCTAGACTGAGCATGGTAATTTGGAGGAGAAATTAAAATCTTAATAGATGAGAAAACTTTGTTTATGTTAAATAGAATCAATTTGCTTGCCATCATCACAGCATGCAATGCTCGGACATCAGGTTTTGAAAGAATTAACATGCATGAACTGCTCTTGTGACTTTGCTCCAACTTTACGAAATAACATGCCTGCTGGCAGACAGCTGGCAGGCAGACTGTATCAAAATATGTAAACAAGTTTACCAGTCTATACTCTTTCATATTCCTTTATTATATACAAGTGAGCAGTGGTTGTGCAGAAAGTAGGAAGAGGCCAGTGAAGGGCCCATGTGGATCACATTTCACAGTAGGGAAAGAGCATTGAGTTTCGCTGTGGGTATAAAAGCAATTTCATGATTCATGTTCATGCTGATATGGATGCTCCCTGCTCACATAGCCTGATTGAGACTGCACATGAGATAATTTTCGAGCCTTTTCACAACAGCTAAAATGAAAACAGTATATATATATGAACTATAAAAATTTTCATGGCATATTAAAGTTTTTAGGTTTTGTCCTCAGACAAGTTTTATCCTCATTTTCATTAAATTATGTCAACGTGAATTCAGGAGCTGTTTAAGATATTTTGGGATGAAAATGCTTGGAAATGACATATATATGTTAGCTGGGCTATATGTTCAGGTCTGCAGTAAGTTACTGTCTTACAGGCTGAATAATTTTACTATATAAATTTATGCATTTTGTATAATATGATAATATTAATTTATAACTAATTTATAGAATTGTTCTCAAGGAGCAAGCATAAATGCTATTGAAGGTAATTATATTATAAAAAGATTGTTATTGCCTGTGCCCCAGATCCTTATAAATGTGGTAAAATATTCTTTACATAGTGTAGTAGTTTTTAATTTCTAAAAATGGAATTCAGTAAAAACTACAGCAGAGTAAAAGATTGCTATTGCTGATTATTTTTGGGTATTTACAAGATGATATATGCATGCTCTGATTCTCTACAAGATGATAGGCAATAATCAAAATACAAAGGATGTTCCAAAAAGCAGAATTCTGCTTTTAACTTTAAATTTACTTCTCGTTTAAAAGTCTGTTCATTCAGCCTTTAAATTCGGATAGGCTGTCTTGTAGACAGTAATATGTAATTTAAGCAAGTGAGTCAGTCACAAGTTAAAGTAAAGGTACATTAAGCGATCATGATTGGGAATTTGTAAAATTAAGATAGAATTTCAATTACATCACATGTAAATGACAATTCAGAGTGGTTATCTGGATTTCATATCTGAACATTCATCTTTTTTATTTTTCATGGTTTGTTGATCTTCATTACTGGTAGTGAAAATTGTGTTTAGGACAGTATCTTTGAGACTGCTCAAAAAGAAGTACTAATGACTGATGTATGAGCAGACATCAATCAGTGTCCAAATAGCACAAAATTATGAGCTTTTGGAGAGTCTTAAAATGACCACTTGCGCTAAAATTGTTCTGGTGGTTTCATTACTTGCTTTAAGTATAGACAAGGAATATAGAAAAGCCATCAAACAAACAGAACAGAATAATGGTCACTTGTATTGAACAAGTTTTTATTTAGTAATCAAGCTTAGAAGTTGGACTCCATTTCTTTATAGTTTTATAATGTTTGAAAATTTATGTTGTGTGTGAATTTGAATGATGGCATCACAGTTTCTCTAAATTGCAATTTCATATGTGCCTGCATGTATTGGTATTTATATAATACCTTGTTAAATTATCGCAATTTAATTAGCTATTTATGATCATGTGATATAAAATAGAAATTCTATTTTCAGGATCATGCAATTGAAGTTTGCAATAGTTTTTCCCATTGCACAGTAGATTTCATTATTTTCAATCACTCAAAGTATTTTATGGCTCACATTAAATAGCGAATCCATGAACCTGTTGCCACATTGTGAGCAATGGAATTTTATGCAGTAAAGTAAACTAACAAAACAAAATGGCCATCTAACTTTGTGTCAATGATGTATTTCCATGAAAGATGGAATGTTCCAGTCATCTCAGCTTTGCCTCATTTGGAACATTCCATCTTTCACCTCATGAAAATACTCTTACCATTGCATGGGTAAACATTCATTATTTGTGTGTTAATGAATAACGATTAAATAATGATATTGTAACTAATAATTATCAATTTATCATCATGCACGAAACTAATAAGACTTACAGTATACAGTAGCTGTTCATGAATTGAAAGTTTTAATTTTAAGATAATCATTCTCTTAGTATGATTTTTTTTCCCAAGATTTAAGTGAAGATGTAAAAGAAGAGCCAGCAAGTCCTTTAAATAACAGCAAAACTGAGAGCTGTAATGCAGGTAATGGACGGGGTCTGTACATATTAACAGAAATTAAGGAACAAATAGTTCCACGACCTGCAATCTCGGTCCACGACTGGCCAGGTTTAACAAATGAGAACAATATTGTTGACAAGCAGGAACACTAGACTCCTGGTTCGGCTAACAATGTTTATTGCCTTGCCATCCAATTTCTAACTTTGGATTATCTACATGGTTGGATACGATTGTTCTAGTTTGCGGAAGAGTACATCAAGACAAAAGTAACCATCCATACGAACGCCATACGAATGATAAATACGACTTATTCACTCATGTCCATATTTCTAAATGCGTAGTAACTTTTGTTCTTCGTTACGCTTCCGCAAGCTAATATAATAGTAACTAGGTATGTCATATGTGAGTGATTTTAAAATGTAAATTGGGTATGAACAAACGTTACCCGATTTTGTCTATGTTACCCGGTTGCATCCATTTTTCAACAGTTTTCTGATGTTTGTCCATGTACTGAAAGATTTACCACGTTGGACCTAGGTTCGGATCTTATATAATTACACGTGCGATTTTTTTTCTCGCGCCGGCAACGCAACAGGTCAAAGTTCATCGCATTGCCAGCGCGAGTGATATAAAAATGCGCGTGTTTCATGTGCTGCGCGGCAACGCAATTGTAAATTAATCTCTTCGACAACGTTGCCGAAAAGTTAAATCATTTTAACTTTCAGCAACGATTGCAGAAAATATCGTATTACACTTGCTCACATCATCAGCCAATGAAATTCAAGTACTTAAGTCAGGCAGGCTCGTTAACTGCATGAACATTAAAAATTTCTTCGAGAACCGGGACGCGTGTCGCGTGTTTTTTAGGCCAAGTATCTGATTGCTAAACAACACATTTCAGCTGGCTTTACTCACTCCCTCATTACTGTGTCCTTTTTGTGAAGTCTTTTCGAAAGAAGATCAACAATTTTGCTAAAATGCTCGAAGTCCATTCGCATGTAGCTCTCAAACGCCAATGAATCCTGCGCAGCCAACTCTGGGAGAAGCTGATGAAAACTGCTCTTGGTTTTTCTTTCTTATATCCACGATCGTACCCAATATTGTTTTCTTTTGCTTTGATTCTCCTCTTGCGTTGCCGGCGCGAGAAAAAAATCGTACGTGTAACCCGAGCGAAGTGTTCGTGCTGAACATGGTTACAGTGTTTAAGTGTTTCGAGTGGTTGACAAAATTTACAAAATGAAATTTTAAAATTTGTTATTGTCAATCGTTGGGTTCTTTTAAATTTCACAGATGTAGAAGTTAAAGATAGCAGGAAGAGTGTCAAAAACATTAAAAGACGAACTGCGCATACGGTTGCGGAACAGAAGCGAAGAGACGCCATTAAGGTTAGTAATCAGTCCACCAGCACATACATCTCTTCTTAACAGTTACCATTTTATGCACTCTACAAAAATAATTTGTGTAATACAACGGTGGTTTATGTACAAGATATTGCGAGTACGTTGCTGTAAGGCTCTTAGCAAGCTGTAAACGTGCTTTCTCAGTTATGCTTAGAGCCTGATGACAAATGTTAACTAATAGTATTCAGCGTAAACCTTCCGGGACTAGAGTTGAGTGGCTACACATCGGTATTCAAACACTCCATCAAAGCACCCGGGTTTTGCTAAATAAAACATACACCAACAATTCATTATGTGATTTCATTCCATTTCATTGCATATATAATTTCTTTCCATATAATTTATTTCATCGTCTATTACATTTACACCCACCACACACTGCCATATTGTTAAGGTGGCACTCTACAATACACACCCTTCATCAAGGGCACACCTATGGGAATTATTTTCCAGAGTTGGAAATGAATGTCTGCAATTTTGTCCTTTAATTCAACAAAATTTACTTGATGTAAAAAACATTTCCGTACGTGTTGATATTCAATTTGATCAACTTTCGAGCAAATTGGAAAATGTGTGGAAGCACAACACAAGGGTGGGCTGTGTTTTTACCGTTGGTGTTCTCACAGTTTAGACAGATTTAGAATTTTTTTTCAATTTTCTCGAGTCTTGATAGACCTTGGATATCAGATAGACTGAAACAAAAATTAGAGCTAAATATGTAGCACATATTCCAGTCACATATCGACATTATTCTTTCTAATATTCTTCTGTTTCAGAAAGGCTACGATGATCTCCAAGGCATAGTTCCATCCTGCTGGGGCGAAGATTCATCTGCTAGTCCTAAACTGAGCAAAGCCGTTGTTTTACAGAAATGTAAGTCAGAATTTTGTTTAGGACTTGATTATACGTCGAGAGTTGACATTCGGCTCAGGCCTAATTAAACAGGATTGAAATTTAATGTATGTCAGCCCAAATTTTAAAATGTTCTTCGCTTCTTTCAGTGATAAAAAATCTTGTATATTATTTCATTGCTATGTGAACCACTGGTGTGAACACGCATGTGGTCGAATTTAGAAATCGATCAAACCAAACCTGGTAAATATGATAATCTAAAATTCTAATATCGCGATAGGATTACCACACTGTAATTCTGTAAAACGAATTCGAATTGTAGTAACATTTATAATTATAAATCTACTATCACAATAAGGTCACTAATTTACATCACTAGTTTGTCGGACCACCGGTAGTTGTAATTCAAATTTGCGTATGATTCTAATTATTTTTATTAAAGTGCGTCTATTGTATCACCGATAGTTAATTCATTCACTTTTGAGCTTTTTACGGAATTGACATTTTTTGCCCTATTCTGATTGGTTAGCGTAACATTTTAACCGATTTTTTATTTTCGTTCTTCAATGTGACTGGTTAGTGTTGTTTAATTAAGCGGCTTATACTGGTCGCGCTGTAACACGATGCAAGATTTGTCGTGTGTAAATAACCAGAGAGCGCGCAGAAAGACAGAGATCGTGAAAAGACCCCCCCCTCCGGTGCATGACAGGGCGCTAGTTTCGCTTCGCGTTGTCGTAGATGTATTTTCTAGCCAAACAAAGGCTTGGTTTCCTACGTAGACAATCCAGTTACAGTACACGCATGCAGCAGTCAACCAAACAACTGACGTCTGCAACGCGGGGTAATCGGTAGTAGTTTGTCATTATCTTTCGTTTCATTAACATGATGCCCACTGCTCTTTAATTAGCAATTGAATATTTGAAGTCAATACTGGAGGAAAAAGATCGGCAGCATCAAGAAATCGATAATTTGAAGAAAGATGTTTTAGCACTACAGATTATGAAAGCGTAAGCTAACGTTGTTGTTATACAGCATAATATGCTATATTAGTCTGGTTCTTGCTCAGTTTGCGCGGAACAACTAGATCACATCGAGGCTTGAATGGTTATTATGATGTTTACTAACATGCACGTTTGAAATACTGCATGCCCGACACTGGGGTTGTGACAAGTTAAAGTCAAATTTTATAATATAAATCGATTTCATATTGAACAGAAAAAGATATAAAATGGAAAAGCGATACCAAGTGTTAGCTGAGTTGACGTCATGACAAGTGAAACTAATCAATTAGCAATAATCCACACACATAGCACAATGCGCAACTGTCTTGCACGGAACGGCAAGCAAAGAGTGATTGTGGCGATCATATATAGAAAGAGGATATTACACACAGTGCGAAGATATGAATTTTATCTTCAAGTGGTGAAAACAAATATTTTACGAATGAGCGCATTGAATGAGTAAAATAACGTTTTTACCACAAGAAGAAAAATTCATATCTTCAAGCCGCTCTCAAGTAATCTTCTCACCATCGACAAAACACGATATTTTGCTCAACCTCGTCCAATAATTGATAAATACACGCACTTAATGCACAGAAGAGAAAGAGTTACACTGGAACCGTAATTGAGAAGAGATCGTGAAATAAAAACATTAATCAGAATTCATGCTGAAATGTGTTTAATCTTTTGTGTGGGTGGATTAAAAAAAGGACCAGCTCTTGAAGGTGAGCTCTTGACCGCGCCAAATTCCTTGCCACAGGAGATTCCGAGATTGGGAGAGCAAAAATGCTCTTCGAAATCCGCCACTTTGTAGAGACAATTTTTTTCAAAGATAGAAGCATTGTATATTTATTTTATAAAAAATATACACATATTTTTTCGTGGGTAAATAAGGTTGCACCGCAAGCTTTTACCAAAATCAACCCGACAGATAGGATAAATTCTCTGTAGTTGTTTAAGATTGCAATGTACACTTTCTGTTTTAAGGAATTATGAACAAATTGCCAAATCAACTTCTGATCAGGTGAGGAGTGTTGCATCATTTCTTTAACTATATAAGTATAAATACGCGACTGTGTAGATATTTGCAGTTATACCGCAGGGTCATGGCTAAAGGGGATAGACGAGAGGTAGGTTTTCAAAATGGCGGCTGTTTTTCAAGATTCTTAAAACGAGAACGAATTAACAACCTAACATTTATATCATTCCCAAGGCTCACCCTGACCTTACCCTGAACCTAATCCCAATTTAGGAATGCTATAAACGTCTGGTTGTTGATTTGTTCTCGTTTTAAAAGTTCTAAAAAACATCCGCCGTCTTGAAAACCTACCTCTCGTTCATCCCCTTTAGCCATGACCTATACCGCAGACCGCGGTTATATGCTAGTCTCAGGCCCTACTCCGTAGAGGCGTTTATTTCAAGTTAATTTACGTGACGTATGCTGGGCATTAAGCTAGCGAATTTTTAACTAACATTTTTACTGATTTAAAAGTAGTCAAATGACTTTATTATGCTGGCAAACAGTCGGCGCACGTTGTGATGCAATGTGACCAAGTAGAAACAGTCAACTTTTCCATCCTAATTCTGGACGCATGCTACTGTTAACTTTTTAATTTTGTTCCTTGTTTCGCAGACAACAACGACGTCTAGTAACGCAATAACTGATGAAACGAAATTTGACGTGGTATGTTCTTGCATCTTGCATACATGACTTGTACTATTAGAATCTGATCTGAATCCCACACGGAAATTTTGTAAATGTATTTTAATAATATTATAATGTACTTGTTAGTGTGCATTGTGTTGTATAAGCAGTATTGACACTGAAAATTTTACCGAGTTGAAAATCGAACCTAAGCATATGTGACACTGGCCGTGCACTGCTTTAATTAACTATTAATGGAGGACCTATTCGAACATTATTTGTAATTGTTTTGAGTTAGGATTTCGAAATATGTAAATAAAATTTTCACTAGAATTTACTATTACCATAAATTAAGTTTTTAAGATTTATCTTGTAAACATTTTAAAAGCATACAAAGTTTACATAAAAAAAACTATACCCTTTACCGTAACCGAAACCTACTTGTAGCATTTACACCATCAGACCAGTCTGACCTGTTTTTTAAAAGCAACAATGACGGTTTGAAGAAAGGAGACCATTCAACAAAAGTCTTAGACTCTTACGTGATAAAGTTAATTTTGAACATGGAAACCAAATGAGGCTATAAATTTGTAAGTTCCTGTACACGGTCCCGCCGGTATCCACGATTTATGTATGACGCATGTACACGGATTGCAGCTAATATAGCGACACCCCGCATATAGATATAAGGCTAGTTCTCATCGCAATTCATTAGCATTGTCTTTTGTTTATGATTAATTATCATGATAGGAAAACTGTTTTGTCGTTGAGGATATATTTTCTCTTATAAAAGTCACGAACGAAATATCGCTGAACATTGTCGATAGTTTGGAGTGTGAATGTGTGAACTACGAGATATAAAAATGACATGAGGTAGTTTTATCCCCAAATTAAAATTATATGATAAAAATATACTTGTTACAAATTGCGACAGAGTCGGGCTATATCACCACGACAGTTTTCTAGAATTTCACTATAGGCAAGTATTAATATAAGTTTGTCGCTTAGTCCAGTGATTATATAATTACATGTAACGTATATATACGTGCAAGCATGGATCTACATTAAACAATTATTGAATGAGGTCGAGCAGGATATGAGGAATTATTAAGGCAACTACCAAGCGGATATGACGATTTCACCTTTAGCTCTTAACCAATCAAAACTCCTAAAATATTTTCAATAAATAATAGTATATTTTATTCAGTATCTTCATCATTACGGGTAAAACTACAAACCGATCATCTATCAATGGACGCAATCCCTAATTCACCTATTTTACTTATTTTCTATACTAGTTCAAGCAAATTATGGAAGCACAATTTACTTCATTCAACGATGCTGCTCACGTGACAAGTTTTTCAGCGCTGTCTGCATCTATATTTAAATGGCTGGAAGAAGAGTGCAAACCACAGGTAATAAAATTAAAATAGCTATTGAGTGATTAAGTATAGATGACACTAACAATGGGACATTTTTCGACCAAATTACATTTTATCCAATAACTCGCTGCGAAGTGCGAAATCGCAGATTTCTCTGTTTTCCCCCTACAGTGCAGGGAATATGGTAGGATTAGAGAAGGCCCACGAATTTACCAATCCATTGTAGCAGTATGCGCTCTGTCATCAGGTACAAGCCATGTTCTAAGTTTGTTTCACCTATAGGGATGTCGTTAGAAAACGTTCTAATCCATGAGGTTAAGCCTGTCAGTTCCTTGTAATTCAGTCAGGGTAATTAAAACATCTTCCCTTGCTTGTGCTACGCTTTAAACCCAACCAACTCTACTTATTAGAAACGAACAGCTTGTATTAAGTATAACTAGATTTGCAGGGTCACAGGTTTGATTTATGCTCCGAAAAGTGAATAGCGCTATCCAACGAATAGTGATTTAAACTTTCTAGACATGTTCTTTCGATAAATGGTAAACCCCATGTTAAAGTTCAGCATCTTCAAGTTAAAGCCACTCAGTTTTTATCTCTTGCGAGTTCAGTATCCCCGATGTCATTGCTTTTTGTGCCTGTCTGCGGCAGTTAAAAAAATTACCAGTTACAGGGCAGCGCTGTCCGCCTTTCCTAAACTCATAAAGTTTCCAGCCACCGTAACCCCGCCATTTTGTAATTTTTAGAAACTGCAAGAAATAGTAATGGAATCATTGCAGAACACAAATGCCAATGCAGTTTGAGTAATAAAGTTATGCCAATGCAGTTTGAGTAATAAAGAAATGTTAATGCAGCTTGAGTAATAAATAAAGGTGTTGTACGAGAATTCTGATATGGTTATTGGAAACCGACGTTTTCAATCATCTTTGGCTGGTTGGTTTTCAAAACACACTTCAACGGCTTGTTTCAAAATTTTTAAGAAATTACGCCTACATGGGTTGTTAGATAGATCTAATGAGGTGACAGTATGAATGAAATCAATGAACATACGCATGCGTACCTAGTCTAACTATGAACAATTAAATACTATAGGTAAAATTTTATGAAAATTTCTTCAGTCGACTGTAGTTCAAAGGTGGTGTAGCGCTAACCTTGGACTAAAGTTTAATCCACGACTTAATTAGAAAAGATTTCTGAAGAAATATTTGCATGCTTATTAACAAAGCCAGGGTTGAGCTAACCGGCATTTGAACAACTGAAGCCCCTGTAGACTAGTAATAGTTCAAACACGAGTAGGAGGACTCCCTCCGATTCCAAACACCGAGAGGAGGTGAAAATACGAGGCGAAGGCGTGTAGTTTTTAACGAACTTTGTTGTGTTTTGAAATCGGGGGAAGTCCTGCTTCTCAAACGAGTAAAACAAGAAGAATGCTGGCCTAATTTATGTAATTTCTTTCTGTGATTTCCAAACGTTCTCCATTGTATTGTGTTTGTACTTACTTCATGAATTATTAATGATTTTTATCTCACACAATTTCCAACTGTGTTTCCAAGTTTCGTGTACTAACAGACCTTGACCCCCTCCCTCCCCCGCCCACCTCTTAAGGCCCGCGTTTACACGGGCGATTCTAACTGCGATTTTGCTTGCAATTTTCTCCTTTTGAAGGATGTGAAAGAGTGTATTACTTAGTCATGTTGTTATGAAATTTCAAAACCTGGAATATTTGTAACTTGTCGACTTGCAGGAAAATCGCTCGTGAGCTTCGGCCCGTCGCACGCCGGTTGTACAGAGCCATTGCACCAACCTCGTACCCAGGCTGTCTTCTCTACGCTCCCTGCTGAAAAAAGAGACCCTGATTCCAAAATCCGGGAGCCAGCTTGTGAGGGGTGGTGGATAATACTTGTTAATGTATGTAATTTCTGTCTTACAGTTCACTGGGGTCTCTTCCTCGAGCGAGGAGTGCAAGGTAGAGAGCTTGGGTACGAGGTTGCCATCAGAGATTATAAATAACACTAGAGATGGCGTCATAATCTTCTTCAATGAAACAAAAGTGAACGCGGCGATTGAAGGGAATATTCTAATTTCGGAGTTAGGGCCAATTCTTCCTTAGCCACCACCTTAGCAACTGCAGAAATCTGTATGAAATGTTTTCCTCATCGTTGTTAGAGGTATTTTGCCGCCTTTGTGGGCAAAATAGTACTTTTTCAATTCTTTTTATTCTTTTATACAGTCTGGAATTATATTTTCATTATTTTATTTTGAAAAATATGACTTCAAGAAGGAGAAAAACTCGTCTAAAACTAAACGACTTTTTTGTATGGGACATCGTGAATGAGTGAACATCCGGGACTTGAATTGCCCCCCCCCCCCCCAATCGCCGCGTTCCCAAATTTTACGCTCGATGCTACCTCTATAGAGTTTGTTTATATTGGTCACTATGGTTGCCATAGCACTGACGTCATAGTCCTTAATGTTGTCCTTCAGATACTCCCCTGCAACAATAGATATGCAAGGTTTTTATGTCTCAAAAACAACGGCTGATAACGTAAGGGTTCTGATTCTGTACTATAAAAATACGTTTAGGTTCCATGAACCCAGAACTCGCTACCTTTCACTATACCTTTACTATAGCGTTCACTGCATATGACAACCTAACACAGTCGTCCTCTTTATACTCCTGAAGAATTTTAACTAGATGCTTTTGTTGGAGACACCAACATGAACATTATTCCTAATCCTCGCGTACCAAATAAAAAAAGTCAGTATTTGTATCAGCAAAAGGACGTACAATATTATTGTTTCCTAATGCGCTGGATGTCTTATAATCGTAATTTATATCGGCGATGGCCTTGTGGTTAGTAAAATAACGTCATGATCAGTGGAAGATAAAGTCTTGTTCCTAAAATTATTTCTCCTTCAGTGATCTTTCACAATAAATCGGCGGTAAATGAAAACTAGGCATTAAGCCTGGTTCTCACTTGTCGTAATAATCGGGGATTTTTTCCTTCTCACGTATGTGAATGAATATGTGAACAAACTAAAGTATGGGACAAATATCAAATTACAGACTGCTTTTCCAATGGTATATATAAAGTTCACTCAATCACATCGGCCAGAAGAAGTCAATATAAGCCATCCGCGATTCTTTAGTCCGTGCTCCTGATCTGGAACATAGGCTACGATTCTTACAATTGTGAACCAGGCTTTAATCGTGTATTTCTGCCCCCTGTTACGCCATTAACGTATACTTATACCAGAGAAACGCTGGGTGCTTAATGATTATTATTAATTATGATTATTGAAATTAAAAACTATTTTGCATATTCTTCAAAAGTTGTCTTATTATGAAAGCTTAATGATTATTATTAATTATGATTATTGAAATTAAAAACTATTTTGCCTATTCTTCAAAAGTTGTCTTATTATGAAAGTCACAATGAGTTTAATCGGTCTAATCTGATAATCGTCGTGATCTTCTGGAGAAAGATTAACTTGATCCCCTCTTAATCGGTTCACCAATGCAACACACACGACTGCCGCAGCTATTCCTGCTCGATTACACATAGCAGCAAAACATAAGGATTCCATTTCAATGTTACGCACGCCAGATTTATGCACTTCGTGTAGGTATGACATTTTCTGAGTTTCCTCATAATCACAAAAAGCACCATTTAACCTCGCTTGACCTTTTGAATAGAAAAAACATCAACTAGCACACCGAATGTCGAAAAATTTAAAACTAAAACTACAAATGCGGCTCTGTCTTAGTACCAAGTTCGTACCATTTATATATATATATATATATAGTACAATCTGCAGACATGCATGTTTCGGCGTTCCACGCCTCATCAGTGCAGCTTGGTACACATCTACACATGTAGCTGCATTACACTTATACACGTGAACTTGCTCTCACCAAGCGCACGCGGTACAAGGCAACACAACCAACACATGCGGACATGCGCAGAGCGTCATAGGGCCAGAGTGCTCAAACGACCTCAAGGGAAGTGGGCTTTGCATTATAGCTATAGACACCTACTCCGCTCTACAAGAGTGCTCAACAACGCCGAAGTGAAGGGGCATTACATATATATATATATATATATATATATATATATATATATATATATATATATATATATATATATATATATATATATATATATATATATATATATATATATATATATATAAAATTGGTTTAATTTTATTGCGATTAAACTGAAACTGTACAGTAACAGCCGATTGGAGCGTAGTCGTATTACTGAACGCCGCTAAATCGGCTAACGCCATCTCGTTCATTTGGGAAAGAGTCGTAGCGGTCGCTCGTCCCAGTTTGCAGAAAACTCACGGTCGACACTACAACGTTTTAGACACTATTGAAAGTTGGCTTACTTTTGATTTTCTTCAAAAAATAATTTGTGAAACATTTATCATAGCCATTGCTTTGTCATTCGAAAGTACAAGCACAAAATGGCTAACAAAATGCTCAACAAAATAGGCACGACGAAATATTGAACGAGGGCGGGCGTCCAAATCATAACATGTTAGGATAGCAACTGACCTTCATAGAAATCCGAAGTGCACATCGTATCTCCGTACACAATTAAGAAATCTCCACAATCACTGCACGCCAGTAATTCAGACGCCAGATTGCCATCCAGTTCACTGCAATGACTCACCCGCTTTCCTAGGATAACCTAAAATAAAAAAGAAGCGTTAATGTCCAACTCAAAAGAAGTTGAAGGTTTTCCTGCATTTTCATTTTTCTCTTGATTGCTTATCTGGGATCAGCTTAACTGTGTGTGGGGTAACTTGATGGTCGTGGTTAAATCTCCAGGTTAATTTAATCAGAATTCATTGGCACCGGACCACATGGTTGCTATGTTTGGTGGATTCGCAATGATTATTATTTACTGATTTACAATCTTCTCCTTCTGCTAGATGTGAACGAGTGAATCTAGGTAACGACTGTTCTGACTGCGTGATTCTTCATTTGAATATTCCTCACTCATTCGTTTACATCCGTCAAATGGTAAAAAAGTGAAAAGACTTTAACCAGAAATCCTTGTTGACAAAAGACAATGGTGAAGTTAACTGGGACTGTCGTTCATTAAATTAACTGGGAAGTTTTATCGGGAACATAACCTCGATGGGTTTTTTATCTCAGCTATATCAAAACAAAACTTACGTCGCTATGTGGGCAAAACTGAGTGATAACATGGATACTATATAATAGACATGATAGTCTGGATAATATTTCGATACGTAGCGGCTACCTGTTCATACAGTGGCTCAAGTGATGCATTGACAGCATTTCTAGTTACAACAACTGTACCAGGTTCTGTCCCTACCACAATGAACGGGAAAAGAAATAGGCTATAAATATACAATTTATATAATAGATTAACCTCTGATCTAGACAAGCACGAAATCTTGTACTACAGCTAGAAATAGGATCCTAAGATTAGTAGAACTGCAAAGTTTGGCGGCGAAATGTTGTAAAGTACGGAAAATATAGTCTTGCAAATGTTTGCACATTTTTTTATTGCGCGAAGAAATTCCAGCGAATATAAGTGACAGGTGAGCAAGAAAAAAACTCCAAATGTTTTCATCAAAATTTAACCCAACCGAAAGTTATAGGATAAAATTGTTAATTAAATGCGATAGAAAAATTTGACCATGCTCTTACTAGAGACGAGTTGCCTGCAGAGATTAGATGTTTGGGATCTGTGATCTGCTTACATCGAATAGAGTTACTTGGGAGTATTATCCAGGTAACGAATGTAGAATTGGCACCAAAATAAGCAAAGATTCGGAAATATCGCGGAAATACGACTGATCACCGATCAACGAGTTTAACTATTTTGCTGGTCACAGGCAGAAAATCCGGTATGTGGCTAACACGGCCGCAGGTCAAACTGCAGGCCGGACGAATTTTATAAAAATTTAAATATCGCCAAAATAATATTAAAGACTTTTTGGTCTTTAAAGTAGATTTTCTGTTTGCTTTTATTAAACAGCGATGCACAAAGGTTAAGAAGATATACCGCGATAGAAGATCGCTATTAATTCCACTAGTTTAACCATGGGTTTAAAATATGCTGGATGTATGGAAAACTTAACTAAACTGCATTGTGACTGACAACGAATATATTGTGAAAGGTATACAACCTAATATAACTGAGACTTGTTATGTTTTAGTAAAATACCCACCAAGTCCACCAGAGGTTCCAACTCTAAAGAATACGACATCTTTGGCATTAGCATAGTGAAGCAATTTAATGAGTTCGTTCAGAATTATAGATATGGAAGGAATACCAATACCATGCTGCAAAGTGGAATGCAGCAATATTTATGACTGCCAATGCCATTTTATTGGAAATGTGTTTATGTTATATACTGCCTTATACCCACATGCAGGCGTACCGTATGTGCCAGTGTTTAAAAGGTGTAGAGATCGTAGATTTCCCAAAGTCCTAACTGAAGTGTACATGTAGTCACTTGGGATTAAATCTATTGTAAAATTTAGTACAGTTGAAGACGAAATGTAATGCATGATTGGAGAAACTTCATCTTCATGGTCGTTTTGATTGTTTAAGTTAGAAGAAATTAAGCACGGAGCAATTGAAAACTCATTTGCATAACTTAGACGACGTCACTTTCGGTAACTTAAAGAGACAAAAAGACCATGAATTTCACAAAAAGATGGGGTTTGGCTCCAAGCAAATTTCATACATTACTCGAATCCTAACATGCCCTGAGTATCACTTAATCTGTCTAATCCCCAAAGGGCTGTATGCGCACTTTATATAGAAATACCATTTATTAAAGCCCCTTGAAAAAAAAACTTACATTTACAGACAGCACAGGTCCAGCCTTATACATAACATAACGATCTGTTTTACTCAGACTCAATACGGGGCCACTATCTAAACCTTCTTTTCTTAACCTGTCTTGAACAAAGTCTGCGAATTTCTTCATTCTTGTACTGCTTCCTCCAAGACAAACAAACTACACAAAATGTAATTTTAAAACATTCAATTTTTACTATCACGATTGCTCTTAATTAAAGTGTGCTACCTCACTTTCCATGCACTTTCTTAGTTTCTTAACCCAGCCCGCTACTAGTCAAACGAGAATGCGGGTAGGAAGCGTTTGATCGCAAACAACCTGGAACAAGGCAGCTAGCACGTGATACGTGTTAGGGGCTGTTCACAAGGATAGTAACGCCAGGTTGAGGGGGCAGGTACGTAAAATTAAACAATTTCAGCAATTCAGCGAGCATCTTTTTACCATCCAGGGCCAGTTGTTCAAAACTGGGTTAGCACTGTAACCCAATGTCTCAGTTTCTGTATTTCTACATATCCGCTTATTTTAAAACCTCACAAACCAAAACTACTATTGATCCCGACAAGATTTCTTAAGAAATACCTCGCAATACTATTCAACAAACTACTAGACAGTTTGGAAAGAAATTTCACGTTAACCCAGGGTTAAGCTAACCGGCTTTTGAACAACTGGCCCCGGGGTATATAGTCGAGCAATAGTTGAAAGGAGTACAGATCATTTGTACACCGTCAATGTTTCCTAGGCGCGTGTATCACTCTATGCGCACACCAGCGAACCTCACACGCATATTAATATGTAAATTTATTGCTTTAAATATCAACTGATGTAAGCCGGAAAGAAAATCGGTTAAACTCCCACGACACGAATAACACAGAAACATGAAAGAAGACCTATAAAACTCGTCTTTCCTATAAGAATGACCAATCAATCATTACGCGGTTAAAATAGTAAGAATGGCTCTAAGTAATTAGGCTACAGGCTGTGGTCAATTTCTGGTGCACAATGGTATAAAATACAATCATGTACTAGATATGTATTATGGGTAAATATGTAATTAGGCTTATAATTGTTATAATTACCTTTACATCAGCAAATGTAGCCTCAAGGTCATCATTTGTACTGAGACCAAGATGAAAAAGTTCATCAACAGCCATTTCAGATAGATGAGGATTATTCACATACCGCCTTGAAACACTCATCTTCAGATAACAATGATTAATTTAGATTACCATAACCACTATCTGGTCAAAAAAGGAGAAATGTAGAAAAGAAGAAATTATGAAATGAAATTTTGTCCAACATTTTGATTGTTGTGTTGGAAAGATCAGATAAAATAACAATATATTAACTTCTTTGGTAGAATTTTTGTAACTAATGGTTCCTTGTCAAGATATTCAACATCATATTGTATGTCATGTACTGTATAATGAGTGACTGTTAGATTGCTTATTTTGCAGCATATAATAGTGAAAAATAACTAAAACTACACTTGCATGTGTGTAGGCTATGTTCCAGGCCTGGGTATTTAAGTGTTATATCTTGAGTACTTTTTAAATTAATGCAGCTTTTTGAAAAGTGATTATGCACAATGACGTCACTGGTTGTGTTATTTTCAAATCAAATAAAATTGAATAACTCGAAAAGCAAGGCAGTTACAAAAATTCCATCACAGAAGTTATACTGTGATATTAGCTGATCTTTCCAATGCAATAAAAAAATTGTGGGAGAAAATTTTGTTTCATAAACACTTTTAAAAAATTGTATACATATTATGCATAGCTGAAATTGAACTTATTCCCAGATTATTAGAATGATTCAGAATCGATTAATCTGTAAATAACTTGCAGGAATCAGGAATCAGCTGATTATAACTCCCAAGCACATGCTAAAATTCTGAATATAAGTGAATAAATAGATTTGTATACTTTGAATTGTTGCAAAAAATGTACCCAAATAATTTTGGCATCAATTCTCAGCCCACCAAGCTGGAGTATCTTAGCCCATCAAGCTCATGTTCAGTGAGAATTGGAACATTTCTTAACAGTAAACAGTGTCAAAACAGTATCTTATTTCTGTTTTTACACCATAATCTGCTAAACTAAACTTTGATTATTGACATGGATGCCAGATTTAGAGACTGTAATGTAAGAGAAAATGAGAAATGTAACTAGTGTAGCACTTTTCATCAGCTGTAAAAGACTAAATACATTAACAAGTAGTCAAGTACCACATATCCCTCCCAAGGGTCATATTAGTGAATTCCAAAATATAGGAGCCACATAAGCAGTACATGACAAACTTATAAGGCAGAATGAGGGCTCACTTTATGTCTTTTCCTAAGTATGATTTTGGTATAATGGCTTTCTGCCCAACAAGTGCATGCCCCCTTAAAAAAATTAAAATTGCAGTGACGTTCAGGTGATGTTTTGAAGTTATCAGGGGGTGAATGCCCCTATGCACAGCCACTAATGCCGGGAATAAATTCATGGAGGAATTCCGCCCTGATAACTATGCGCTGCCATAATGTGCAACTACTAAAAACTGTATTACACTTTGCGTGAAGTAAGCCCTCTGTATATTACTACTCTATGACTAGGGTCTCCTCCTTCAGTGAGGAGCACAGAGATGAGATCTTCAGACTATATTCTAGAAACAAGCCTAATCGAGGCTTGGAATTTGCAGGGTGGTATTGTTTTGGGATATGAAAATTTCTCAATGCTGTAAACTGGCATAAATATTGAGTGGATGAATTTTCAACTTTCCAACCATTATAGCCCCACCCTCTCGAGTTTGGTGGTGAAAGACATTGACATAAGAAAAGTCTAAAAGATTGCATACATCCACAATAGAAGTGTGGTTGCACCAGGTACAAAAGATTTGCAATGCATGCACATAAACAAATATGCATTGTTATGTAATATATAATTTGTAAAATTATGTATAAATTAAAGGATGGATTTTGGGTTTTAGAATCAAATTATTATATGACAACCAATATTTCAACAGTAAATAGTGTTAAAATCATATGCCTAATAATATATAATTATAATAGTGTGGACAGTGCACACCAGTGGTGCACACCCAGAAACTACTAAAAATGCATTCGTCATTTGTAGATTGTACTATCGTAGTAACAAAATATTCATAAAATTGTTTACCTTTTAATATATAAATAATATAAAATTCTCATGCACTAACTGCTATTAGCAAATGTCGTCCCACTGCAACTTCTGTGCTAAACAGATGAAAACAATGCACTAAACTTCGCGTGACAATTTTGAGCCTCTTTGGAGCTATTGACACGTCGAGGGTAGTATAAAACAACAACGTACGCAATATTTCCTTGAAAAAAGGCATTGTCAGAACCATATAGATTTTGAAAGAGTCTTTTATGTAGGTTTTTAATTCTAAATGCTTTAACGGGTTTTCAGTCGTTGGTAAATGATCAGCGTGGTAATATCTATCTTAGTAACAGCAACTTACGTTTTCAGGTTTTCAAGTAGCAGCAGCAGCTGAGCAGCAGTCTACGTTTTCAGGTTTCAACTTGTATTATGGAATTTTGTAGGAAAGTTGAGGAGCCTCCGGTCTGTTCCATGAAATATCAAAATAGAACCTGCTGATGTAGCAGATGTGGTCATTTTACATTACGTCATCACGAGTATGAACGATTTAAACTATTTAATTCTGGGAATTGGCGGTTGTTTTTTACCCTTTTATTTACGTTTTAAGATATGTCTCAATACATGACACATGTGCGCTTTATTTGTTGATGACATGTATCAATGGCCAACCGACAAAATGCTGGAAAGGGTAGAGTCGATGGCAGAGTTGATGTGAAACAGAACTTCGAACAAAACCAACTTGGCCTAAAGGAAGCATTTGCTATTTTACAACGAGGTCAATATAGTTTATATATTAGTGTATTAGAATGTTTATTATAATGTATATGTTGATTCTTGATCTGATATACATTTCTCTTCAAGTCAAGGAAGCAATAATTTATTGCTAATGGTAGCAGTAGAAGAATAGAAGTTCAGCTAGACTGTAAGTTTACCCTAGGAGCCTAGGTTATTAAAATACAAGTGGATTTATTATTTATTGAAAATATTTTAGGAGTTTTGATTGGTTAAGAGCTAAAGGTGAAATCGTCATATCCGCTTGGTAGTTGCCCAAATTTGCGGTTGAAAATAAATATACAACATTATGAGTCATGAATTATTGAATTCAGTTCTCGCAGGATATGAGGAACCATTAAGGCCTTGGTTTGTGTTATCCTCCTCAGCCTTTGTCTTCGGCAGATAACACAAACCTCAGTCTTAATAATTCTTTATATCCTGCTTGACCTCATTCGATAATTGTTTAATATTAGTCACTATATTTGGATTCTCAGGGTAGCAACAGTTTCGCAAGACACGGAATCGTATAACTCACATTAAGGTTTTGTGCTTTATTTCGAATAATTTCTTAATGTTTTCTATTCGATCTAATAAATAAATGTGAAGGATAATGAATATAATTGTGCAATGAAAATTATGAGTTTGAATATACCTGTGCGTAAATCTTTCGGTGTCTTAAATTGAATTATAACTAACTTACTTCTTTGCCGGGTCTTTACGATCTACAAATCAATACTTTTGTCCAGGTTAGCAACAGATAAAACTCTTTCATAAATCCAGGTTAGCATGCATGTGCGTTTTGTCTTAACAACATTAAGTGCGTCAAATTACAGTGCAAATGTCAATCATTCCCTAATTAAATCATGTGTAACCTATTAATAAATTCACTATTATAATATGAAGTATCTCAACGGTCCAATATTTCCAAGGGGGTTTTTCTACCAACACCCAGACCAAAAAGTTTTAAAATTGCATGCTTCAGATACACAAAATTTAGTAGAAAATATATAGGAGACATCAAAATCTTGCGTATGCAGTACAGACTTTGGAGTATAATGCCAAGAGCATCATCGGCTTAGACAAATTCTACTATTTACCTGATATCTTTATACCTTGGAATATACTCAGTTTAGCCGACACCAATCTGCATGTTCATGTGGATAGTGGTCAAGTATATTTTATATTTCTATTTTAGCAGTAAAATGTAAATTTCCAGGAAAAAATCAATCGGTGTAATTATGTTATGTTTCCTAGATTTAACTTTGAGTTAGATTGTTTCAGAACATTCGTATCAAATATCAATTTCATTGCATGTACTGAACAATTATACACAAGCTTCTGCCAAAGAAGGGGAACTTTCTACTCCTGTGCTGACCTAGTGCACCACTTGGGTGACAGGAACAGTAGGAGCTCCAGTGTCCCTAGAAATTATCCAAATCACAGAAAGTAGGTGCATGGGCTAGTTTCAAGTATTAAAGTGTTTCTGTTTAACTTTAATATAAATACGGCGATTTTTTAGGTTGAAAATTCGTGCAAATTCTGTTTTTGCATACTGTAGTTCAATATATTAATTTGCTATAATCTATAGTGACAATTTTATAAATTACCAGACCTGTGCAATTGTTAATTAAATTACAACTTTATTACACTTATTACAAATTGTTATACACATTTTGTCTACATTTGATAAATTTGCTTATTTCTCAACCAATTATGTAATACATGTAATAAATTATTTTCAATTTAAAATTACCATGATTTTACTTTCAGTTTCTATTTAGAAAGTAAAAATTAATTGCTGTAGTGTATGTGAAATATAAGTTGTTTGTGGAAATGCTTCCGGTACTACTAAACACTGTCCATGAATGTCTGTGCAACATAATTATTGCTTTTCAATTCAATAAAGACAGGAGAACTGTTTTCAATGATGTAATAAATGTTTTTTAGTTGTTGATGAATCTGACAAAACTCCACAGTCATATGGGAATTTACTCTTTCCCCTGTTATTTTGTATGTTATTGTTAACTTCATTGTTGTCAACACAATTTTCAACAACAGTTTTCTTTCCTACCTTTTGGTAGTTCCGGGCACAAGTAATTGGCAACACTGTTCTCATTTAACAAAATATCAACGACCTTAATTCACAGACATTCGCGGACGGTGTTTAGTAGGACCCCATTTGGGTCCTCTTTTTAGACCTTAAATTATTTTTATCATACTGGTGGCAGGTGCTCATGGCTTTAAAAGTGAGAAAGGCTAGTAAAGAATTCATAATATTGAGCTAAATTTCTTTTAAAATTTAAGAAGTATAAAATACAAAAGACCCTAAAACATTGTTGTCTTTGAGAGCAATTAGTGGCCCCCTACTCTTTGCCAGCATCAGCAGGAATTTGGAGGGACTAGAGAGGTGCCCACGCCTTTTGGAACAGATAAACTTTCTTACAGCTCAATTAATGCAGTATACAATTACAGCACAATTTTTCAATTGCCACATCAAAGGAAATCACCTTTCAGAAGTTTAGTTTTTAAAATTTCCTGGGAACCTCCCCCAGACCACCTAGTAGCTCCTGCCTTTGACATTGAACCATGTCCACCCTAGTTCAAATAATGCTCTGCAGTCCCTGACTGGAGCCAGAGGAACCTAATTCCAAGAGTTTTTGTGATCTACATTTTCTACATTTTTAATTCTGAAAAGTAGAGCATTATAATAATCCAAACTAATTAAAGTGGTACCAAATAGTAATTAATTAACATGATTAAACACCTGATTAGTTACATCAGTTTGGTGGTTTAGTCAAAAGTAAATTCAAAATATAGCTAGCCTACAGTAAGAAATTCACACGATTTGTAGTTAAGCAAGACTGCACTACCCAACTGTATTGTTACTTCAGGATTTACCTTGTATCACAAACAGAAATTTTGTTATTTTTTCCAATTTATTATAATATTAATTTCAGAGCTCTAAACCCAGGTAGAAGAGAACATATTTAGTCAACCTAGGTATGGTTTGGAAATTCGTCAAATGTCTTTGTTCTATCTTTTTTTCGTGTTTATACTGATTTGTGCGCGGTGAAGATAATACATTTTTGGTATCAAGCAATCATCCAAATGTCCAATAATGTTGCCTCGCAGAATCAATTATGCGTCAGAAGTCAGAATCAATTATGCATCATCATCATCATTATTGATCAGAAGTATTAATAAACAAAATTTCAAAAGATTTGTGCATGGTGAAGCCGACTCAACATAAAATAGTCATTATAAACGCATTAATTAAGGTTTGCCGGGTTTTAAATCCATGTTTCCATTGACCATAATGGAAAAAAAATCAACCGCGGCTGTTCGTATAGCTCCTCACTGAACATCTTCCACTGTATCATATCTTGGAACGTAAATTTTCCGTTACAGACTTCCTGGAACTTAAAAAAGCGTACATTGGCAAGGAACAGGAATTAGTGGAAATACAAGAGCGATATTTCATGCTTGAACAATCTTATCAAGATTTGCAACAGGAATGCCAAGATCAACAAGCAAAGTTGGTTAAACAGTTGGAGAAAAGTTACGAAGCGTACAATGAGAAGTTCGTCAGAGTTGAAGAATTGGAGGGGAAACTAAGGGAATGTAACAAAAATCTTGAAAAAATAAATCAGCATAAAGAAAATCAGGTACTAATACTGTATATACTGTTATATGATACCAATCGTAGGCAACCTTGTCCTTGATTTTATGACGCAAGTAAAAATTTTTGTGAAGAAAGTTTGAATTTTTCCATCAGCGTGAAAGGGTACTGGTAGCAATGCGTGGGTTGTAGCATTAAGGGAATGTTCCCAGGCGGCACAAGTAGTTAGCGCCTTTTGTGTCTCACAACGGAAAACTTCTGTTGCAAGTACTCCCTTTAAACTCATAATTATTGGACATTAAGGAAGGAAGGTTCAATTGTCCTACCCTCTGTTTACCCTTGCAATCAACCGTTAACCGTGGCCAATCAAACGTTTTAATTTATGTTTATTTGCATGACGTTTGGGCACGTAAACGTCATGTTTTGTAATTGCACGTTTTCTCTTAATTCTCTCTGTCATTTTAAATGAATTGAACGACATTTTAAATAATTCTTCATCATTGTGATAAGTTTTTATCATTCACCTGTAAATCATAGTATTCCAATGTAAACTTTAACTATTTGGGTGAGCAAGCGTCAACAACTGTTATTACAAAACATGACGTTCACGCGCCTAAACGTCAATGGAAATAAACGTAAAACAAAGCGTTTGATTGGTCACGGTTAACGGTAATTAGTATCTAACGGTACTGGTAATTTAGTAATAAAATGTAATAAATCTAACTGTCTTAACTCTTTAGCAGTGTAGTTAGTATAATCTGACATAAGGGCACTAACATATACCAATACTGGTATTACCACTAGTTGGAATTGCATTAAGGAGGATTACATTACATTAAAGAGGTTTTTTGTTTTTTGAATGTTGGTTTATGACGCCCTAAATTGTTACTCACGACACTCTAGTACCAAAATCAGACGTTTAAAGTAATAATGTTAAAGTCATTTTTACATTGGGTTGCAATACCTGTGCCAAGAAAACCCATTTGTATTCATTTGTCAATGTTTTAATCGTATCTCTTGTTTAGGAGAACGCTGCGTGTATTCAAGAGCAAATACATTTTTTTGAGGAAACTGTTAAGAAATCGCTTGAAAATGTCGGCTTATCGCTTGCTATTATTAATGGTGACGTTGAAATAAAGATTTTGGATGATAAAAAGTTCAAACAGTCGACTGTTTATAAGGAAGACGTTCCAACTGGTACTCCCAGCAAAAACTTGGAAGCAACTCAACTTGGCGAGCAAAATGTTCTCCTACAGCAAACATTGCTATCGCTTAAAACCTACACCAAAAAGCAGCATGAACAGTTAACAAGAACAAATGAGATGCTTAAAAAGAAAAGTGAAGAATGTTTGAAATTGAAGAAAGGAACCCAATGTAGGTTTTCCAAAAATCTTGCATGCTCATCATGCACTTTGTCACAAGCAACTTGGATCTTTTTATCTTGGATCTCACATACGCTTGTCATTTTGGCGTAAACGACTGCTTTATTTCTGTTTGTCATCTGCGGGCAAAATATGACATCTTCACACAGATTTAGTCAATTACATACTCCAGAATAAGAATTTTATGCGACTTGCTGTATAGAGTGGAAAACGAGTTAAACGACGTTCCATATGAATGCCTCAAATTTTGACTTGTTTTGATTTTCAATTTTTCGGGAGATTTCTCCTTTTGATGGATGAAAACGTGTGAACCAGTTACAGGTGTTAATTACTCGAGGAATTCTGCACTTGACATGAAATATGTTATCAATTAACTCTTTCACATCCACCAGAAAGCGAAAATCGCAACAAAACATGCAAGTGTAAACTGGCCTATAATAACACGCGTTTTGTAAAGCACTATAAACGTGCATGTTCTAATATTCGTGCTATCAAATAAGTGACAGGATGAATTGTGTAACCAATCACAATGCATCATTTTAATTTTAGTAATAGTCTATATGTACAGTCGTCTCTGACAAAAACTAAAGACGTCCTGTCTGAGAATTTTTGTAGTTAATTCATTATGGCTGTTGTGTAAACGCTGGAAACGACACTGCGTGCACGTAACCTAAATTCCTTCTTTCACTGTAATTCTTTCCTTTGAAAAACGAAAACCTTCGCAACCCTGGTTTCCAGTTAGCTAGCCGTAACAGTCATAAATATCTCAGGTTGTCGATGTGATAGAACATGTATTAAGAAAAACTCACCAAGAAATTAAATCAAAGATATATAGATCTATAGACCATATCACACTATTGAAGATAGCTTTCCTACGGCAATAATATAAACCGGCAAAAAGAAACCAGGTTTTGACTCAGTTTAGGTTTGAAGGGCAATATGAAGGCTTGCAGTTATTTAGTCATGAAAATATGTACTCGAGTTGTTTTCAGCTAAAAAAAATATTTAAAATCTAAATTACAAAATCCAAATTACGAGACCAAAATGTATATAGCTTCATGACTTCTATGCCGTGAACGTTATATGGCTGACGAGAAGCGTATAGTTTCGAATAATATATATGAATATGTTATTAGAACGTGTGCTGTGTCTGATGTTCGGGATTTTGTAATTTTAGATTTATCAACCTTTATTGATTTAGCTGTATATTAAAATCTGAACGCTTTACCTTCTAGGGGAAGGAAGCAAAGGAACCATTGTGGTGGAAACAAAAGCTCTTCAAGGTATCGTTTTCGGCTTGTCGGAATTGTCCGACTTTATTGTGCAATTGAAGAAAAGCATTTGTGACCAGAACTCGTGGATTGATGTGCTTTCCGAGGCGCTGAATGAGAATAAAAAATTTCATGAAGTGAGGAATAAAACTGCAGTTGCAGCAAATTTTCATGGTGCGACCGGGCAAAATTCTGTCGGTGGCAAAAAAAATAAATCGAAAAAAAAGTCAAAAAGTGCTGGAGGAAAGGCCGGTGGTAAACTGACAGATAATTGTTCACCAGGAGTGTCTGAAATTCCTTCTAGCGATGAAATTTTAGAGGAAGCTCGGAGTTATGTAATCGTACCACCTGTCGAACGTTCAGTCCTTGGCAGGTTTAAAACTGCTGAATCGAACTCTCATTCTTTACCCACAGCACTTTCAACAGGAAACAGGGCTTCAGGGACTTTCAAGTCGTTACACCATCAACCTCCTGGAACGTCAAGCCTAAATTTGAGCGAGAAGAGGAAGGCATCGAGATCTGAGTCACGTGAACAGCCACCCCGAGCTGTAGCCAGTGATAATATTGCGAAGCAAAAACATGATTCAATCACTGATGAAATGTGCCCAGTTTGCAACCTAATCTTTGAGAAAAACTGTGGTTTGAAGAAAAGAACAAGCCACATCAACAGTCACTTTGAAGACTAAAGCTGCACCTAGACATGCTCGTATTCTTCGTGCTTGCATTTTTGCAAACTTTTACAGATGTTCCTTGGATTTTAATCATCATAGGGTTTTAATTGACTGTTCAGGAGGAGTGCTATAGTAATAGTATTATTTTATTAATTGCACTCTCACTGAATGTCGGTAATTTTGTCATGATAATTATTAATGATGAACGCTATACTTATGATTTTTCAAAAATCATTTGGTAGTGTTGATAGTTTTTTATTCCACTTTATATCCTAGCTATACTTGTATATGCGGCTGTGTGACTTACATATACCCAGAGAGCCAATTTATAGCCAATTTGTAGATACTTCTTTTAGAATTAGAATTCGCCAAACCTTGCGTTCAATATTGTTTTATCATTCTATATTGTTTTGTGGTGGTATTAAACTATGTTTGGTATCATTTTAATTTTGTAACTTTCGTATGTCTATCTTCAGAATTCAACTTCTAAAACGGTAGTACTATATAGCTACACCTACCTATATACACATATATAGAGGATATTTTACGGCGGTGCGAAGATATGAATTTTATCTTCGAGTGGTGAAAACAATATTTTACGAACGAGCGCAGCGAGTGACTAAAATATTGTTTTCAACACGAGAAAATAATGTTCATGTCTTCAAGCTACCGTGTAATGTTCTTTTTATTATATGGTCAGAAGTCGGAACAAGCGACAGTTAACATATAAATCCCGCGTGAAAACACACGCGTTTTTCACGCGTTACATATTTTCATATCTTCAGTAGTGAAAATATGGAAAATACGAGTGTTTTAGTTTACGGTAAAACACCCATAACCATATAATAAAGTGCTATATACACAGTGGTAGTATATACACATTGTAGTATATAGGTGGTACTATTAGGTCAGTTCACTGTCGCCAAAACCTGTACGCTTCTCATATCGAGCAAAACAAGTGTAATGCAGTTCGCTACTTGTTCCCATCATTCAAACGGACGTAACTGCCATTTTTCAAGAACAAAAAAACAGGGCCGGCGCTAGAGCGTTAATTAAGGGAGGTGTATATTCACATATTCGTGTTCTGCCCAACTAATGTCTTTTGAAATCAGTTGTTTTAGTGTTGATTTTAAAGGAAATTAGTCGGGCAGAACACGAATATGTGAATATAGGCTACACCTCCCCTAATCAACGTTTTAGCGCTGGTTTTGTTAAAGGTCTATTGAAATTGATTCTAGATTGTCTCTAAACCTAATCGCAAATAAATTCGAACACTAGCAAGATGAAACGGCTACCTGCACAAATTCGTCAAATTAAGAATTTTGAAAATGATGCAACGTCAGTGTGGTGGATGGAAAATAACAATACACTTGTTTAGAGTACTGAAACGAGTGTGCCAAAGTGCGTTAGCGTGACTATAGAGTGAACCTTCTAAGTAATTCATGTTCTATGGCAAGACGATTTGTATCAAAGTTAATGCATAATTGGTGTCATAATTTATTTTATTATATAGTTGACAGTAAGATACTGAAAATACACCGTAAGATATTTTCCATATCTTCACTAGTGAAGATATCGATCACGTGATCATTTCCCGCCAATAATTTAGTATTTTCAAAATGGCGATATTTGTAAGAGCAGCGAACATATTTTCACTTTGTTTAAAGAAAAAAACTACTTGTTTGTGTCGAAAAAATGGAAATAATACAAGAAAACACTAAAATGATGAACAGGTATTGTTTTAGTTTAAATAATATTGAAATAAAGCCATGTTTTTAGCATTATTGATCGAAAATTAATATTACTGACTTGGGTCTTCAATTGTTTACAACTATATAATAAACAGAACATTACACGGCGGTTTGAAGATATGAATTTTATCTTCTCGTGGTGAAAACAATATTTTACTCACTCGCTGCGCTAGTTCGTAAAATATTGTTTTAACCACTCGAAGATAAAATTCATATCTTCGCACCGCCGTGTAATATCCTCTATATTCTGTTTATTCATGCACAAGTATATATCGAGAATATAAAGAGAATATATATTGTTGCTTATGTCGACACAATTTCATTTTATATCGATTGGTTAAACAATATTACATTGGTTGCAAGTAACAATTAAGTCACTTTGCTCTGCATGTATACAATAAATTATTGTAGTAATGTAGACAAACTTTCAAATTTGAAAACAATTTTAGCACAATGTAAAAGAGCTTCCTAAATTTAGTGAAACTGTGAAGTTGTGTTGTAAAATATTGAAAAATGTCGAAAATGTAGTAATGTAAAGTTTGCGAATTTTGTACACTTTTGTATTACGCAGGAAAAAGCGTTACCACATTTCCACATAGCGGTAACGCTTTTCCGTTCGTAATACAAGCCTCCGCTTCAACGTAATTCCCGACAAGTCACAATAACACAAGTGATTTTAGAATATAGAAAGATTATATTTAAACCAACATAAACCAATAGTTCAAATTAAAAGAATAATAGAATAATAAAATGTTCTCCCTTGTGTCCCAGTTAACGTAATGTTCCAAAATATTTAAACGTCTATCGGTTAGACTTTCCCTTTCACAGTCACAGTCACACTTCTCTCTCGAATCTCGAATGTCTCTTTTTTACTCACTCCACTCGCACCCATTCTCCCCCAATCTCTCTCCCCTTCGTGCGTCATACATGTCAACATTATTAATAAGATATAAAACATCAGTCAGTCCCGACAGTCCAGTATAGAACGTTAACGGCCTGTTCATATGGGCAGAAGTTATCTTGGTTCCCGAGAAAACATTTCGACAGGTCAAATGTTGTTCTGTTCATATGGAGAAATGTTTTCCCGCTTACCGGGTAAAGTTTCCCGCGGTGATGTAGATTTTGTAAAGTGTAAACAGAAAGTTTTCCCGCTAAGCGGGAAAGTTGTGTTCATATGGGATAAAAATTATCTCGGTCACCGAGATCTCGCCTGTCATCAAGCGAGATCTCGGTTAACGGGAAAACTTTTCGTTTCATATGAACGCAAGGTAACTTTTCATACTATTCTCGTAAGAAAGCGAGATCTCGCTTGTAAACTTGTCGAAATGTTTTCTCGCTAACCGGGAAAACTTCTTTCCATATGAACAGGCCCTAAGTGGTGTTTTGTTCTGTGAAATACATCAAGAGCTGCGACCTGTTAAAAATCTGTGAGCTACCTTGCAATTTTAAGATTTTTATCAGTAATACAAATTATATTAAAATATCAGAATTTTTTTGGTTTTTATCAGTAACTAAATGCCTCCATATCTGATATTCATACGTGTGTAAAAGTCTATACGGCGTTTTCTTCACAACATGCACGATTACGTGGAGTTTGTGCGTTTAGCCGCCCCACTATCAACGCGACTGTGCATGAAAAAAATTTGAAAACATCGAGTACAAGTTCTACGCAAACGATTCACATGACCTGGTGCATTCGCGAAATGTGTGCAATGGCCCCACTATTTGAGAGAATTGCAGGCTATAGTTATCTAATACCCCCTTGTATAAATCGCAATATACTACCATTGTTAAAATCGAGGTTTTACTCTGAGAGGGTGTAGGTTTCGCGGGTTTTCTTTTTGTTTAATGTAACATGGTGCTGATGAAAACACTACAAGAAATTGGCTCTTGTACTTTTCTAAAAACATTGATTCCACTTGCCAACAATTTGCATTAAAAAAGTAAGATCTTGTACACATGGAAAAGTAGTTAAAATAACTCGTTGAAATTTCATGTGTAAATGAATTTCTTATGCACGAGTCATCAGTTAAAGTATTCGGAGCTGTCAAATGAATGCAACGGTAAGATTAATATTGACTGTCCAATCAATGTCGACCGTTTTCTTTTTTAACATTCAGTTTTGACGGAATTGAACACCCAACCTTCGGGCTTTGGGCTGGCATTTCAAAGGTCGCGTGTTAGTTCGACCGTAGTCAGGCATGTTTTTCAGCATGCCCGGTGTACATAAACTCGGATTAACACCAAAAACATCATTTTCACCTGAGATTTTACATTTTCACATGACACGAAGGTCCATAAAAATCATGAATACGTTTAAGATTACTATGACTTCGAGAGAACTAGACTCAAGTCCGAAATATCACATATCCAAACAGCCTGATCACGCAGCCTATAGCCATGCAGTTAGCATTTCAAAGGTCGCAAGTTAAATCCCCATCGTCGCGGTCAAGGATGTTTTTACTATAGCTTTCCCAGTGTGGATATAAACTCAGAGTAACAACGTACCATCACTTTCACCTGAGTACATAACACTATGATATTTAATAGTTATGAATAACAACTTCTGTTTTGTTTGCATTTTGTTTAATTTTATCATAATACATCAATTAGACTAGACGATAATCTGCAAAAACATGCAGGTTAATCAAATCAGCTAAAATCTCTAAATCATCTTTTTTAATTAGTGCGTGATTATATAGCTACTATGGATGTCAGTTTCCATCACCGCCGAAAACACTTTTCAAAGCTTGGTTTTCTGTTGATAAAATAATATCAAAGTATTTATAAACAGTTAATCGAATCAAATTATCAGTAACTCCAGTGAAAAATTAATGCGATCTATGAAAACATGCAGTCACCACAATAAAAACAAGCTATAGTTGTCAAGGAGAACGGAGAAACACAAATTAACTAAAATGAGGAAATTATGTCAATTTTGCTTTATATATGACTGCAAAGTTTGCTTTTACGACCAAATTTTTCCTTAAAAACCACTCCATACACATTTTTTAGTCAAGTCAATGATTGATTGCATTGAATACTGATATCCAATACATACAATTTTTCCATCTAAAATCAATCTTTCAGGTTTAAAAATATTTGAAAGCTATACAATGACAATGTGAATTATAACGTAAGATACATCGTTATCGCCCAAATGCATGAGTTTACTCCGCACAGAAGACATAGACATACCTCTAACGTACGAAAACGGCAAACACATCAGCGTCACCAACTGCACCTGAAACATATAAACTGCTTATCAGACAACTACAGTCTATACCATACAAATGGAGTGTTATCATGGATAGCACAATTGTAAAATATTTGAACTGTAAGTGTAGCCTGTTAACTGTCATCTATCTCGATTGAATTTTGATGGGCATACCTGTTGTCAAAAACGTCGCTTGCTTAATTACTGTCTTAGTTCAATATGTACACGAAAGGTTGTTCGCTACTTGAATAGATCGATGAAACAGCGTTTCAAGCGAAGACTCTTCGTTCATACTGCTCACTAAGGTCTTCAATCGAAATGTTGAATTCTGTTTCATATAGATTCAGGTAGCGAAAGTATTTAATAGCTTTCTGCTTGCAACGCCTACACCGGCAACGTTAGTTGGCGATTTTATTTGGTATGTCAAAAAATGATATAGAGAAAGTATAAACATACATGTGAAGGATTGGTTGCTTTATATTAGGAAAATTCTGATGAGCTCAGTCACAGATTATTATCATAAGAGAACATAGCTAAGCATTTAGTCAAGAACAACAGGGTGCGGTCACAAGCAAAAGGCCGTAATGATGGAAATGTACAATTCCAAATATACAATTCCAAAGAGTTGTCTTCCTCTGATTTCGCATATGATCTGCGGGCATGCAGAAGTCTACATTTACAAGATCACATTATAATATTGCAACTCACCGTATGTATTCCAGTTCACTCTCGTGCCAATTTTGCTGTAGAGGAAGGAATTCCCATGAAATCTATTCTCCCATGGGCAACCTTTGGCATTGCCCAGTGTCAGCCACCCGATATCTTTTGGGCATCCGTGGTAAGAATAATTGATGTGGAAATCTCTACACACTCCATCCCAGCATGGACCAATAATGGTAAAAAAGTTGTGGTGGACATGGGTTATATCATACCATGGTGACTGGAGAAGCCTATCACTGGTGAACCAGTTCAGAATGTCAGTGCCTTTAGCGTTGAATCTTAAAACCAACTGTTCCACGCCATGTTTATAAAGAACCACTCTCACCTGAACGCCCGGAAAGAAGTGTAACATATAAATTGCCAATCAACGTTAACAATATCAGAAGAAGCAGGCGATTATTATACGTATAGATTTTGCAAGATGTTTCCTTGCCTTTCTGCCTACCTAGCTCTATTTTGTTCTGGACTGTGTCGCTATAATGATAAGTAAGAGTTCGAGTCACAAAATCATATTCTTTCAAACAAAGTCACAGCGCAATTTTTCGGTATTAACACGTTTCATGCATCTTCGTGTCAAATTGAAAACTAATTATTCAGCGTGTGTGGTGTTATGTAGAGGGTCCTGAAGGGATGAAATGGGAGCTGGAAATTGCCTATTTTTTTGCTAGGAAAGTAGGGATTCATGCATTGGGACTGGGATCCATTGGCGAAAAAACTAGAGAAACTGGGAATGGAATTATGATTTGTGCAATACAGTCACTAGGACTATGGGATTTGTGCACTTGGACAACGCGATCAGGGTCGAAACGTGGGTACCATCTTCGGGGAGGGGGGGGGGGTTGTTATGGAACTGCAATGCTGGAAATGGGGTGTGGTTTTAGTATTGCCTAACCTAAAGAGCAGTATTACACTTGGTTACTTCCAGCTCAAACGCAAAAAGTTTCGAAAGGCCTAGGTACGGTATATACAAATTACACAACACAATATGAATACGAAAATTAATTGATTAATTATATTATTTTTGAAACAACAAAGTTCAAATTTTTTGGTGAGTTATTTTTTATTTCATCTGACTCTGGTCCAAAACTAAATGCATGTGTTTCCTATTGCGCTTATCATATGTTTATTATTTAGCAATTAATAGCCAGCAATATTGCTAGATGTGTATAGTGCAAAAATAAGCGTAGTATTTAAAAGTTATTATAAAGGTTGCTACATCTAAATTATTCTTTGAGAAATACGGTATTTGGGAAAGGAAATATTTATATTACGATGTCTATTATAATTCTTGTAGTTCATTTTTAGATTTCGTACGTTCATTAAAGTTCTTTACATTTATTTCGAAATGAATAAAATGAAATTTTAACGACAGCGTGATGCAAACACAAAAGAAAGCAAAGATACGGCTTTAGAGTCAGATGACGTCCCTCTTCGTCGGTTGTTTGACAATAATTTGTGATAACGCGTTTTTACCTACCCTTGCTAAGTACGAATGTCAAGCAGCCAAAATTTGGGTGCCACGTGACCAGCCTGTGTCAGGGTCTTCGCCGTAGCGCGGGTAGCGGAGCTGAAGACCCTGAGAATCAGGTTGTCTCCTTTCACCTTCCCTTATGTGCTGAGGTAATTTGTGGCAGGAGAATAAACAGTTCTGTTATAGATGTAAAACAAACCATTTCAAGAACTCGTATACATTCTATCGTATCCATTAGGATTTTCAGTTAACGTAAAGCGAAAAGTGTAACAGTTGAGCATTTTATATGAGTATTGCCATGGCTACGGTATGAATTGAAACTATAAACACGACCTTTGCAACATTAGACTCATTGTTTCTCTTGATATTAGTGAATGAATAAAAGTTTCTGTACCTCTGTGGCGAATTTTCCCCAGTTCACATTGTTAACAATTCTGTTTTTATATACTCCTCTAAAATGATTGTTTGTATTCAAAGCTGCTGTAGTGAATTCTGACGCAGGATGTTTCTGCCTCCACCATTCTCCTATGCGTGTTCGAGCACCACCAGAAACAGTTTTGAACACCATTGTCCATCCTGAAACAGAACAAACAACAATATCCCTGCTAAGGTAAGCTTTGCTTGCTAGAAATGAAATAACCTGGAATCGATCCATCTCCTTGTTTGCGTGCCATCAACCTCGTCATCAGAAAGATTCTCGGTTTAGTGTGCCATGGGCAAGCCAGTATTGGCTTTACTAAGAGCATCGTCGGCAAAATATCACAGCAAGTACACTGATTTCATTACATTAAGGTGCCTCCATGCACTTTCGAATGCAATTTTCACATTATTTAAAATTGTAGGGAGCAACCTCAAGTTATACAGCATAGAATTATACAGGGTGTCCCACAAAAAGCGGACGTTATTGAATTGAACTATTGTTACAATTTGAATGACCTAGCAGTATAATTGTTCCAGAGTGTCCTGTTCCAGAGTGTCCTGACGTTGTTGAAATCACTTATTGTTATAACTTTGAATGGCCTAGCATTAACCCGAACGCAAAGATGCGTTAAACGACTTATTAAAAATCGTATTGCTAATAATTGCTTAAGCACGTAATTTTTCTGGCTGAAACAATCGATTTTACGGTTTATTGTGTTTAGCTTCGTGCTAGGCCATTCAAAGTTCTAATAGTGATTTCAACAGCGTCCATTTTTCAGGGACGCTCTGGAGCACTTATAGTGGTAGGCCATTCAAATTCTAACAATAGTTGAATTCAATAGCTTCCGCTTTTTGTAGGACACCCTGTACAGGGTGTCCCAAAAAACCCCCAAAACTATTGAAAATGATCTATTGTTAGAATTTCAATGCCTAGCACTAAATTGAACCCACGAGTGGATAAACTATTGACATAACCGTCATAACTGATAGTAATACTCAGTGTTAACCATTTTTATGCCAGACAAAAAAACTAAACCTACGGGTGCATATTAAAAATGCAATCAAATTTTATATGCATGGGTTATTTTAGCCTACTCAATTTGGTTTTTATCAATATTCCCATGAGCAAAACAAACGTACTTTACAAAGATATTTTAATTTTTTAACAAGTGCTAGGGCATTCAAATGTTAACAATAGGTGATTTCAATAGTTTTTGGGGTTTTTTGGGACACCTGTACAGGGTGAGTAAAAAAAAACTGATGCTCTTTCAAATTCGAATTAGCTGCGAATTTCATTACGGTGTATTTCTATGGGTATACAGGAAACAGATCGTGATTTAGTACACAGTACGTAAACCAGAAAGACTATCTGTTCCGTTGTCAATTGCACGATGTTGTCGTGTTTCTGACTTTGTCTTGTTTCTGACAAGTCTTGCACGGCTAAAATTATGCATTTTAACTTCCACTGGGAATTAGATTTTGTTTTAGATCAACGTCTGCCAAATTGCAAGAACGCAATGCTGCTAGTTTGAATTTCAATAGTATCAGTTTTTTTACTCATCCTGTACTGTGTACTTAGTCACGATCTGTTCTCTGTATACCTATGGGAATACTTAAAGTTCCGTAATGAAATTCGCGGCTAATTTGAATTTGAAAGGGCGTCAGTCTTTTTTTACTCACCCTGTATATTCGTGTCAAAATTTTAATGGTGTTATAATATCAATGTATAACCATGATAGAAAAAAAGCATTTGAAATTATACCTCCAGATTGCATATCACAAAATACTGGAAATTGTTGTTGATGTTCTACAAAGAAATTTATAACTGCATGATATAGGTGCATATAATTTAAGGTTTTAGACGTATGTCATGCATCGTAAAGTGGCTGAAACAATGGCGCTTAATTCTTGTTTATTACAGTAATTACAACCAAAAGTAAGTTACTTGTCACAACATGCAACAACATAGATTAAAGAAAAAGCTGCTTGCACCAAGTCAAAGTTAAAACTTAAATCGAAAATTAGTAATTTCCCGGTAAAACAGACAATTACAATGTTATTGCCTTCCGATGCTAAGGTGTGGAAGAATTACTTGACATTTGTTTTTATAGCTATGTAGACTGAAACGCATAGCTACTAATAAAATCTACATAATTTGTAAATTTATAACTAAGCTCTTGAAATCCACCATATGTCTTAAAGAATACAGCACCAGCTGTGTACGGCATAGCATAGAAGGTTGAATAACTTGAACAGCTGAAAGTATCTGAATCATTAAGTATACCTGTCTTCCCCATTATGATAATTGAATAAGCTACACTTAAGCTGCATTTTAAAGCTGGCACATCTGGCTTTTTATGGCGAGTTAACGACATATCTGTGATGTATTTAGGAGCTGTCTAGTAGGAGCACCAAATTTATCGCTATTGCAACGACAAAGGCTTTTACAGAACTACAGTGATTCAAAGAAGATTTATCAAGCATTATATGCAATTTATCGCTGTCAATGGCTTCAAATTGTGATAACCTACGTGTTGCTTGGGTTGGGGATTATGATTCGTTAAAGAGATTTGTCGGTGAAGATCTGAAACTAAATGGTATCTGGGATCAACCAGGTGGGGACAAGAAGATCTTTAAAGCCGATGGTATTTCGATTTCGTGGCGAAAGACCAAAAGCTTACTGCATCTGGAGGGCGCTGAAGCAGGTTCAGTTACTAAACAGCTCTTTGCCGAGATTTGCAATAATACTCCCACTACAAACGGTGATGTAAATACCGAAAATTCGAATAGCTCATGCGAGATTATTTCGCAATTGTCTCCCTGCAAATGTACAAATGTTTTTGTTGATATGGCAGAGCTAAAGGACACGCAAAGTATCAATAACGAAGCCGTTTTAGCACTCTCAAACTCTGTTTCCCTTATTGCAGAAACCATGCGGCAATTTCATGAAGATTTTGTTAAAAGTCGTGCCACGGATATGCATAATTTAGCTCATGCACAAAAAATCAAAGTTAATGAAGCAAACGATTCCAACGCCCCCGACGTCAGTGTAATTGAGACCTCCTGTCAAAATAATGCTGCTCGCATGACTAATCCAAATAACGCTGTAATTAATAACGTTTCAGCCTCGGGGACTATCTCCCAAAACGACATTTCAGCCTCGGGGATTACCCCCAAATCCTTGCTTCCATGTCCGTTTTTACGCAGGAAAAATTACTGTTTGAAAGGTTCGAAATTTTTCTCATGCTAATCTACATCAGCATCAGCATTTTCAAGCTTACCAACAACAATATTATCCACCTCCTTTTTACAGACAATCTCCATATCATCTTCAAAGTCCCCCAACCTTTATGAGATACCCATATCCTCATCCCTACATGAATTACCCGCATGTACTTCCACTGATGGATATTCCAACAAGCCACCCAGGCGTCCTTAAAGAAACCAAATCGCGGCATAAATTGTGAAAAATGTTTTAAACTTATGGTCCTAAATGCCCGCTCTCTCAAAAGTAAATCTTCCGTTTTCAATGACTATGTTTGTGATATCAAACCAGAACTTGTCGCGGTAACAGAAACCTGGTTTAAAGATAGAGATACTGCCGCAAAAATAGACTGCACCCCTTCTGGTTATTGTTTATCAGATTGTCCTCGTTCTGATTCGAGGGGTGGTGGAACAGCTCTGCTCTACAAAGAAACCTTGCCAGTCGAGAAAGTGACTTCTGCAACTTTGAATTCCTTTGAATTTTCGGAATGGATTATTCGTCCTCGTAGGTCGTTGCCTGTGAAACTGATTATTATCTACAGACCTCCCTATTCCAGAGCTCATCCTATTCCAATTGGAATATTTTTCGCCGAACTTACTGATTATTTAGAATCAGTTATTCTTTGCCAACATTCTATTCTGATCACTGGAGACTTTAATATACACGTCGACAATTCCTCAAATGCTGATGCTTTAAAATTTCACGATCTACTTGAGTCATTTGGCCTTGAGCAACATGTCCGTGGTCCAACACACACACACGGCCACACATTGGATCTTATAATCACTAGGACTAGCGATCACATTTTGAAAGAATCGCCCAAAGCTGACTTTTGCATTTCAGACCATATGTCTGTCATATGCTGTTTATCATTGCTGAAACCGCCTTTAAAGAAAAAGTCAGTACAATATAGAAAACTTAGTAACGTTAATATATCTGTGTTGAGAGAAGATCTACGTTCATCCAGCCTATTCTCTCAAGCACATTCGAATATTAATGAACTTGCGGAAAGTTTCAATACAACTCTTTCAAAACTACTGGAAATCCACGCTCCACTTCTAAAGAAGAACATCACAACAAGGCCCTATGTTCCATGGTTCTCTGATGAAATCAAAGCGATAAAAAGGCGCAGAAGAAAAGCAGAAAAATTGTGGAGAAAAACGAACAAAGAATCTGACTTGATGCAGTTTAAATTCATCAAGAATAAAGCAAATCATCTGATGCATCGTGCAAAATGCGAGTTCTACACTAGGATTGTAAATGAAAATTCTCACAATCAAAGTAAGCTGTTTTCAATTGCCAAGAATCTATTAACTCCTGAGAATAATTTAAGCTTTTCGGACCATCAAGATAAAAATTGCCTCGTAAATGAACTTGGCCAGTATTTCATCTCAAAAATTGACACAATTCGCTCTCAATTTAATTCAAACGATTCTCACACGTCAGCAAGTCCATCAACAAGTTCAGCAACGAGTCCATCAACAAGTCCATCAACAGGTCTATTAATAAGTCCATCAACTAGTCCATCAACTAGCCCATCAACTAGCCCATCAAGTCCACTTACGAGTCCATCAACAGGTCCATCAAATCTATGTCGACTACTGAATTTTGCTCCCCTCAGTGAAGATGATGTACAAAAATTGATCTCAAACACCGGCAAGAAATATTGTGCACTTGATCCCATGCCCACACCACTGATGCTGGAATGTCTAGACACCTTACTGCCTGTTATTACTTCTCAAATCAATTTATCTCTTGAATATGGTGTGTTTCCTGATATGTGGAAGGAGACTATTGGCTACCCGTTGTTGAAAAAGGTGGACCTTGGTTCTAGTTTTCCAAATCTTCGCCTCATTAGTAGTCTATCATATGTTTCTAAACTCACGGAGAAAGCTGTATTCCAACAACTGAATAACCATCTGTTAATAAACAAGCTTTATCCCAAACTCCAATCTGCATATCGGAAGTATCACAGCACTGAGACAGCTCTACTCAAAATCACAAACGACATTCTTCTAAATATGAGTAATCAGCAGGTTTCATTACTGGTTCTACTAGATTTGAATGTAGCTTTCGATACGATTGACCATTCAATATTGTTAAATCGTTTGAAGCAAAACTTTGGAATAAATGGTACCGCTCTATCTTGGTTTAAATCCTATCTCACAAATAGGAAACTACGTGTTCATGTTGATGGTTCAATATCAAAAGAATTTGCTCTAAATCATGGAGTTCCTCAGGGTTCCTGCTTGGCCCGTTGCTGTTTATTATTTATGCAAGCGACATGTTTTCTGTTATTGATAACCCTTCGCAAGGAGCACACGGTTATGCCGATGATACCCAACTGTACCGTACATTGAACCCAAATTGTGCTGGTAAACGGGAACTAGAAGTTGAGGAAATGGAAAACTGCATTTCAAATTTGCGGGACTGGATGGCTGGAAGTAAATTAAAAATGAACGATGATAAGACAGAATGTATGTTAATTGGAACAAGACAGCAAATCTCCAAAGTAGACCTTAATTGTATTTCAGTTGGTGAAAAGAGTATAATTCCTTCCTCTAACCTCAGTAATTTGGGAATTCTGTTAGATACCAATCTGACTTTTCACGAACAAATTAACAAACTATGTAAAACGTCTTTTTACTTCCTGCATAATATCCGAAAGATTCGGAAATATTTAACAACGGATGTTACAGCCACTCTCGTTCACGCGCTTGTTATTTCTCGTTTAGACTATTGTAATAGTCTAATGTATGGACTACCGGCTTATCAAATCGCTAAACTACAGAGAGTTCAGAATTCTGCAGCTAGATTGGTCTATATGGTCCCAAAATTTGTGCACATTAGTCCATTTTTAAAGGAACTTCACTGGCTTCCCGTCAAGTATCGGATAGAATTTAAAATTCTTATCTTAACTTTTCAAGCGATTTACGGATTGGCTCCGGAATATTTGTGTGATTTAATCCAAATTAGGGAATTGCCTAACTATAATGTTAGAAGGAGTAATGAAATATTTCTTACTGTACCGTCCCATGAGTCACCAAATTCAATCGGAGACAGAGCGTTTAAATTCGCTGCACCGAAACTATGGAATCGTCTTCCCAAAGAAATAAGACATTTAGATTCACTGGATAATTTTAAGAAACAGTTAAAAACCTATCTATTTCGTCTTGCTTATGATATTACCATTTAATTTTCCATAAATAAATTTGAGTTGTATATATGTAGATTATATCTATTCTTAATTATTTTTAATTAATTCATGTAATAGTTTTTACTGTAACCTTTCTCATAGCGCATTTGAACATTTTCATGATAATTTGCGCTTAATAAATGTATCCTAATAATAATAATAATAATAATAATAATAATAATAATAATAATAATAATAATTTTAAAATTATAAAGCTTATCGCAGCTATCTGGGTTGACATACAGATCCAGTTTTCTTTGATTAGATTTTGAATAGATTACACGTCTTATATAACTATACATGCATGTAATCTGACAAGCGTTTGAAACTATATTAACACAACAAAATGCTTTATACTCCATCTGTATGATTCCTTAAGAGATATCCAATATATCCCGTTCGAATGGCTTCCATCTCTAATATGGTCATTGATGTTTTTACATGACTCGCCAGGCAATTTTTCAGTACCGTATAAATACTTTGCCTAAAACACAAAATAATCAGTGAATATGTTCCAAACATCCTAACAAACATTGAAACAACATTTTAAAAAGTAAACAAAAGCCATGCATGCATTCGTATCAGATACACATAGTTGTACAGTCCCAGTTGCAGGCACACAGGTAGAAAGAACGGTTACCGGCGGTAATTGTTACGGACAGCAAAAAGCATTACTTCAATATGACAATATGATATCAACCATCTTTAAACTCGGACAAGAAGATCATGCACGACGTTTATCAAAATTGATTGATTTAATTGCAGGATGCAGGAAAAAACCCTATATACGAAGAACAAAGAAAAGTAAATTATGACTAGCAAAGATTTGCGTTCATTTTTTGAGCGTATGTCCATGCAAACTTCAGTTTCGATAACCGACAAGTCACATTTAAGCATATTCTCTCTTCGACTTTTATTTTCCTTTGACGAAAATGGCAGTTTAGTGGCAGACGTCTGAGATGTCAAAATTAAAGGGGCGGTGTCAGGCCATTTTGAGTATTTCTTACATCTGCGAATTTTGCATAAAACTCAGACTGTAAACACAGAATAAATCGGTAACAAATGCAAAAAGTTTGTAAAGAAGTACGGGTGGTCATGATTAATCAAGGATTGAGTTGGATTGTATTTGCCATCTGGAAAAGTTGTTGGCAAACAGCTCTTCAAGTTTTGTCAAATTTTGACAGAATATTGCCTAATATTGTATGTTGAAGCTTATTGTCAGTGATTAATATTTAACAATTATTCGCCGAAGGCGAGCTGATTATCGTGGAATATTCACCGAGACGAAGTCGAGGTGAATATTTCCCGAAAATCACCGAGCCTGAAGCGAATAATTGTTTTAGTATTTTTACACAAGTTATTTTAATTTTGTTTATTTCTTTGTCCGTAATTTGTACAAAACGGCGGCTAGTCGCCATTTTGTAAACTTGTTTTTACTGTTATATCCACCTGTAGGTGAATATAAAGGAATGTCACGTCATATTGGACCAATCACAACGTCGGATTTCTTATGTTCACTTGTGTAAAAATACTAATCCCACATATTGCATGGTAGGAAAATAAATTGGAATAAATTTCGCTTCAGTTTTTTGAATATTCAACTATGCAGTTTGGTCTATCTTTAGGACATTCTACGATCTAGGTAATGACAAGACTTTTTTTCTTATGGATTGTAAATTTCATGTCCATGAGGGCATGTCCTGTCTCGCCATAGATCGCCCAACTAAGCTCGCACACAGTGGCACGCCACGCACGCACGCGACTGCCTATCTATTATATAATTATCCTAAGGTTGGCAACTTTATCAGAGATTTTCAGTTCAATCAAATAAAAATACATACATACAAAACTTCGCTCAAAACTAATAATATAACGACAAATACTAAAAAAAAAACTTAATACAAATGAACTTCGATACATTTACTAAATTTCTACACACTTTTTAGGATTAAAACGTGTTGAGAAACACTTAAGGTGGCTGCCTAGGGTTTTGTTCAGTTATAACCGGATTTATAGAGATCAGACGCTGTCCGCACTAATCACGCGTGGAATGTTCGTGGCCAGCTATAATAAATTTTTCACATTCAAAGTTGAAAACATTGTTTTTGCCGATATGTTTGTGTTTCTACACACAAAAAAGACGACAGTCCTTCCTTACAATCGTTTGTGTTTCCAAGTTCAAGTATTAGGTGCTTTAAATCTGTTTTAAAACAATATTTTGGCGCTTTTTTATGCAAGGTAATGTAATTTTTGTTGCTCGAAATTTTACGAAAGTGTATGGACTCCGACTGAACCATTTTGTATTGTCTTTATCGACTTCATGGCTCTTCTGAAATGTTACCGAAGCTTATGTAAGTTTTCCTGTTTAATTACGGTCGGAAGTCTGTTGTGTTTTAATAACATAGTCTTATAACTATCGTGCATACAGTCATGAGTTTTGAAAATATTTTCGTACATCGGTTTTTAATGACAAGAATGAATTTAAGAAGCAGCCGGTGGTTTGATTTGAAGCCTTATTATGTCTTGTTTTTACTTTTTGGCAATATGAATGTCTTTTAATCTCTTCTTAAATAAGGTTAAACCAAAAATTTGAAACGAAAAAATACTACGGCTATTGTCAAAAACACGCATTTCTCGCTGTTCTGGTTGTTGTCCACGAAATGTGCCGGACTCCACGCGTGAAAAACTGGTTTCAAAAATTTTATGACGTCAAAGCAAAAAAATATAATAAAATTAAACTGTAAATTTTGCCCGTTTCCTTCGGTGAATTTTTTTAAAATTTTGCTCATCAATTACCATCGCTCAAGTGCTTGAAATGTCATTTTTTCGAAAAATTTTATCAAAGGGATTTTTTTTAATATTGAATTTTGACATTTTGTAGGATAATATAAAAACCTATTGATAGAATTTTTTTAAAGTGCGTAAGTGAAACCCTTACGTCAGTACCATACAACATGTTCAATTAAAAAATAATTCACCGAAGGAAATCTTGAAAACTGCGGAAAGAAGACGAAACACAAGCCATGTTCTTATCTATTTGTTGCCATGGCAACAATCTTCTAGCAAAAAATCACCACTTTAAAATCTTCAGCAAGACTTCAATAACACTTGTACTGAATTTCATAGTTTTATAATGAAAGGTGTGGAAATGAGACAGTCTTAACGGCTACAATGCACTTTTTAACTAAAACCATATGGAGCCACCTTAAATTTGTTCATTTAAAACTAAGTTTTGATAAAAAATTGTTGACATTTATTTTGTCGTTAAGCGTCATCATCGGAAAATTGTCGGCTTATTTCTTATTGGCTGATGAAAGTTCGGAAAGTGCCGAAGAAAGGTGAACATCATACCATTTGTTTCTGAGTTATTTGGCCTAAATAGTGAGTCAAAGCTGTTCTTCTTTCCGTTTCATGTTTTTTATTGGGGAAACTCTTCTTCTTTCAGACATAAAAAAGCCAAATACCCTTTCGCTCCTTCCCGAACACGAGCAAAATAACAATACGATTTTCTTCACTAGTGACAAAAACCGTATAGCCAATCAAAATGCTGATACGATAAATTTTCACTAGTGAAAAAAAATCGTACGGCCAATGAAAACGCTTATTCGCTTCTCCACAGTGAAAATACGGACCTCCTTTCCGGTAAATAACATATATGTATGGCATAAACGCTATTACTCACATAGGCCTAACCATTGACATATATACATCTGGACTGCCAGCTCGGCTTTGAAAAGCGTTAATATCAAAGATGGCCGAAATGTGAGAGTGTTTGCTCATGAAGTTGACTGCTGACCAGTATTTTTTGTATTATTTAAGAGCCAGCGATGTTCAGTCACTCTCATATTCGTCATTTTTCGTCAGTATTTGTCAGCCTTCGTGATTTTCAACTGATAACGCAAAATTCAAGCGAAAATATTGCGAGCAGGTCCAGATGTATTTATGTCAATGGGCCTAACCTTTCTCAGGGCTGTTTCAAACGTCGAATTGTGCATGCATCGAATTCAATTCACATTTAGACTCGACCACAATCACTCAGCGGCATGCCGTACTAAAACACAATGGTTTAGCGCCTTTAATGCATGTTTGCGTAATATGGCGTCATGGCAAAAACATGTTAACAAGGAAGTCGAAAAATCATTAAAAAAGATAACAATAAATCAATAATGTCATACATTTTCCAACAAAGACCAGTCATCGATACAGATATAGATACAATAGTAAATGCTGGAGTTTTGAGCAAAACTTGGTTAGGGCTTTTTCAAATCCGTTAGAGCACCTGTTAGAGCACCAACAGAGCACCAAACTCCGTTAGAGCACCAAATCTCCGTTGATCACCTGTTAGAGCACCTGTTAGCTAGAGCACCAAACGTTAGAGCACCTGTTAGAGCACCAAACTCCGTTAGAGCACCAAATCCGTTAGAGTAACAATTGTTTCTCCGTTACTTTTGCCTTATCACTGTAAATACATCTTTAAACAACGATTTTTCAGTGAGCCTAAAAGAACATGTGACCTATTCCATCCCATTCATAAGCATTACATGACGTTTTGCATGCAAAGTAATTTCCCGTTTGCAGGCTGGACGACATCAACCTGTAAAACGGGTAGATTAATTGAATTCGGTGCATGCAAAAAGCGACGTCTGAAACCACCTCGCACTTAGCATGCATGATGCGACCAGGTCGGTCGAATTTAAAGCTTAGGTCGACCGCATTTAGAAACGTCGAATTTAATTGTTTCAGACGTCGCACTTAGCTTGTACATAATCGAAACAATTGAATTCGATGCATGCAAAATTCGACGTTTGAATCAGGTCTCAGTCTGGGAGGATGTATAACCAGATGCGACCAGCACAAGCAGGAAAAAAATCACGAAAGCCTCGTCAACCTCGCCCCACATTACTCACTACATTAGTCAATATAATAGTTACACGCAGACAATCATGAATTCTTAATGTTTAGGCCTTTTTTATACGTCGCATTTCAGTCGCGTCGAATGCAATTCAAACAATAGTTAATGAGATGGCTAACATCATTATCTATATTGTTTAAATTGCATTCGACGCGACTGAAATGCGACGTGTAAAACAGACCTTGGATTGTCGGATAAGGTGCCTCGAAACGTTACTAAGTAGTACGTACATTAGGTAGTTACGTACATTTAGGTAATCAAAGCTTTAAAATTTTAAATTTCTTAGAAAGTTTTCCCCATTAACGTTTTTAATTTCAATATCTAGCTGCATGCATCATGCACACATCTTACACACAGAGGCAGAGCAGATTTTATACCCATTTAAAAAACCAGGGACGAGGCAACTGCCTCCGTTTCCCTTTGCAGGAAAGGGAAGGGGCAGACGGGGCCTTCCCATTCTGGACGGGCATTTTGTTCTAATTTACTCTTTTTAATAAGTAACTGCAATTAATGACGCACGAAGAACATTATTGGTATTTCTAAAGGAACGGCTATGAATTTGCTATAGTTAGACATATCTACCTCCTTCGCCGGCATTTCCGCACGGGAGGTTCGCAAGCAGGAGTAACTTGCAGGGGCGTGAAATTTAATATTTCGGGAAGTTTTACCGCACTTCCACCTGTGTTTAAAACCCCCACAGAGAAAGTGCATTGGATAGTACTACGCGCATGATTCAGCACTTGATGGAGCCATTGCTAATGCTTTGTTATGTTGCCAATCAATGTTAACAGTACATGCTGTAAATGTTACGCATGATATCGATGTCATGTGAAGACGCTAAATATAGCTTACGAGCCACAAACGTTGACCGTCCTTCTAAACAACGCATGACGGTTACTCGGTAAAATTGGCTGTTGGAAAGCCTTCACCATGGCCCTGGGGATGTCAATTACGGTCTAACACTATTGATAAATTTAACGAGACTTCTCAGTAGTACGGAAATACTCTTACTTCGTATCTGCAGTAAACATTCTTCCCTCCTGCATCGACTTGAGCGGCAAGAGCGCTTGCAACGAATACAACAGCAACAAACCAATTCATCTTTCTATGCAAAATATATTTCACACAAAGTATGAGTTCATTTCATTTTCATACCAATTAGCGTGAGTTTAATGCAGATGTTTTTTTGCATACTATATAACATATAAGCATTAACTGAAATGAATTAGGGTAGAAAATGACGATGCTTCACTGCTAAAATCAGGATTATATCAAAAATACTTTAATATCATAGTTTTCATGCAAGAATTATCAATATAATTTCGCCATAGATCACAAAATTAAAAGTAAACATAAAAAACCTTCAAGCTCGAATGCTCTCATTGCTACCACTTGCACATCATTATGCTGTCTATACTTTAAAATACTTAGAACTGATCATTTCATAATCAGCTCTCGCATTTGTGTAGCTAACTCTGATAGTCTGATGCGCCTGTTCATCAGTTACAAACTTTCAAGTCGTCTACAAAAATATTCTTTTATACATATTAGTTTGTGTTGCCTGTTGGTCATATTAAAGCTCATAGCATTAAAAATTCATGGAACGGCGTTGGTATCTATTTTTATGCTGGTTGCCGAATACCAGTCAGTTTTTGGTAATTTGTATACAGCTTAAATATTTTCTATCAGACAATCCTGTTACTGTTAACAGGTTGATCTCTTTAACCTGCTTTAACATACTGATTCTCTTTTTGAACCAAGCTCACTATACTGGCAATATTTAATGACGCGATCATATATATTTACGCAACACGTACTTACATAATGCGCTTATTTGATGCGTTAGGCGTAGTTAATATATACACAAATAAAAATATCGAACATCAACCACGAAAAGCTATACATGGTGTAGTTTATTAGTGTACGTGGATAATGCCCCTTTTGTGAATTATGACGTTAATGCCTGCTCAAATCAATCAAACAATTTGGTTAGCCACTAGCCACGTGACAAGGTTATTTCATATAATATATACAGTATATATAAATATATAAATTAATTAAGCCCATAGCGAGAACGAATGTGTGTAAGAAAGCAGTCTTACAATCTTTTAATAACCATACACGCCACTTTTGTGAATTTTGACGCTATATTGTGTGTTCAAATCACTCAAATTATTAGTGAGCCACTAGCTATGTGACCAAGTGGTTTCATCATATGTCCTGTTTATCATAATTTCACTGTAACAATGCAGGGTGAGTAAAAAGCTGATACATTTCATATCCAAGTTAGGGTGCAAACTTATTGCTGGAATGTTACAATTCCTTTCTGCAACTTAATCCGATAGTGCTAAAACAACTTTAATTGAGTTTGATGAAATAATACGACTGAAATAAAAGTTTTTCAGTTTTAGTTCTTGAACCTGATTATTACATTCGATACATTTTACGCCCAAAACATAAACAATTGATGAAATGGCGTTGGTATATTTTTCGCTGGATGCTTAGACGCAATGGACGAATAAAAATTCGAAAATCAACCACAAAAAGCTATGGTGTAGTTTATTAGTGTACGTGGATAATGCCCCTTTTGTGAATTGTGACGTTAATGCCTGCTTAAGTCAATCAATTTGGTTAGCCATGCAATAGCTACGTGACTCTTTGTGACGTTTCATATAATATATACAGTATATATAGATGTATAAAATGTCTATTGTTACTACTGTACTGAACCTGGTAGCCTTGTGAGCAGTTCTTTAATTGTATTTCACTTCGTCTTTTAATCCCTTGATGTGAGTTAAGCCATGCAATACCGTGCACAAATGTGACTGTGTAAAAAAACAGTCTTACAATATATTAATAACCATACACGTCCCTTTTGTGAATTTTGACGATATTGTCTGCTCAAATCACTCAAACTATTGTCTAGCCACTAGCTACGTGACCAAGTGGTTTCATAATATATATTTCCTGTTTATCATAATACAACAATGCAGGGTGGGTAATAAAAGAGCTGATACATTTCATATTCATATTAGCGTGCAAACTTATTGCTGGAATGTTACAATTCTTTTCTGCCACTTTATAGTGCTGATGGCTTCAGTCCTCATATTGGAAAGTGCAAGTATCACTCCAGCATATATTTAAAATAATTTTGGTCAGTGATCATTATGCTTTACGTCATCTTAATCTTACATTCTCCTGCATTGGCTTAATTTAATATACGCATTTAGTGATTGGCTACAAGCCAACAAACACTTACATTTACACTTACAGTTACACCATAGATTAGGAAATGAATAGATGGCTCACTCCTTTGATGTTTTTGACGCCGCCGGCACCCAGCAAGAACTATAATAAAATGTATTGTGAAATTGACATCCGTGCTACTAAATTCTGCATTTTTTTGCTTCCGTTGGTTTTAATGGAAAAATAAATCAGAATTATAAAAATACAGGATTTAGTAGCACGGATGTCAATTTCACAATACATTTTATTATAGTTCTTGCTAGGCCGCCATTACTACGGCAAGAACATGCGTGGGTGCCGGCGGCGTCAAAAACATCAAAGGAGTGAGCCATCTATTTATTTCCTAATCTATCGTTACACTTCAGCACGCATACGACAATATGGTCCGGCAGCTAGAGGCACAAAATGGCATGTTTACTTACCATAACGAGGGGTAATTGTCGCGGAAATCATGTTAAATAGAGTGTGAAATATTTAATGGTGTAGGTGTGCGAGTTGGTCTTGGTTTAAATCACACATTGGCGGATATAGATATTGCGGAAATGTAATTTTTAAAGCTTCGAAGTGTTATGTAAAGTATTGTGTGATACTGTGATCAGTAGACCTTGTCAAGATTAGTATCAGATTACGTTTGTTTGTACTGCAAACTGTTATGTATGCTCGAATCGCACGATAGGTGGTTTATAAGTAACTTCTATACTTGACCAAGCGGCCGTTTTACTTTAATTACTTATATTTACGTAGTTAAATTACTTATATTTCGCGTTTTTTCGCATTTCTGAGCATTTTCTAAGGTGTCCGCATTTTCCACTGGAAAATGCGGACATGAGGGAAAGGTCTTTTTGAACGTTTTTACGCATTTTCTGAACATTTTCTAAGTGTCCACGTTTTCCACTAAAGTGGAAAATGCGGACATGAGAGAGAATTCCTTATTTGAACTTTTTTGGCATTTTCCAAGCATTTTCTAAGGTGTCCGCGTTTTCCACTAAAGGCCGGTTTCCTCCCAGGAAATAATCCTCGGATCGGACCGGATCGGAACAAAATTTAACCTGCACATGCGCCTTTGGTGCCAATTCTTTGCCCACTTTGAAGCAATTTTATACGTGTGAACAGCCTACCTCAAACCGACGGAAAATTGGCTCTAAAGGCACATGAGCAGGTTAAATTTTGTTCCGATCCGGTCCGAGGACTATTTTTCTGAGTAGAAACCGGCCTTAATTAAAGTGGAAAATGCGGACATGACGGGAAATGTTTTTTTGCATGTTCGCCCGTCCGCTGTCCGCAGGCGGTGTCCGCAGTCCGTATGTCCGCATTTTCCACCTAACCGGCTTGGGCGGCCAAGAACGGACGCTTGGCATGCATATGTCAACGCCGTAGCTTCAGAGGCAGTGCCATGGGATTATAAATAGAGATGTATTTAGAATTGAGAGGAAAGTCAGTGTTGGGAGTTGAGTAAGAAAGCTAAGTTTGACCGCTAAAGTTATGTAACTTTAACGCATTTATTTTTAACGCATTTATTATATGCAATTATATTGAATAAAAGAAATGAAAACCGATAGACACAGTCCCTTGAATGTAGAACCAGCGTGTGCAAACTTCCCTGATCGCGTCTGTGGGTAAAGTTTGCGAAAGTAATTGCATTTTGGTTTTATCGTGTTTCTTTAAGGTTAGTAAGTATAATTCTGCATGTTGTTCTCGTTTAAATTTCTTGTAGGTTCTTGCCAACACGTTTTTCGTCGATATTACTATAAAACTGTATGACTGCCAAAAAGGTGATATTTCAAGTTCAATTTTAGAAAAAATGGATCATCAGAAAGCTCGTAAAAAACTAGATATAAGACATTCAAGTGGTCACCTTAATTTTTCCAGTTCTTAGTGAGTTATGAGTCATATTTTTACACTAGTGCTCAGGATTTTTGTGAAATTTTAGCATTTTTTCGTAGTTTGAGCTTTGAAGGATCAATAACTTAAAAACCACTTTAAAAATCGGGATGACTATTTAAATGCCTTATATCCCTAGGTAGCCCAAAAATGTTTAGTGTTTTGATAAATTCAAACATCCATTCAGTTTTATATTGAGGTCTGTGGCGTAGCGGTAGTTGGTAATTGTATCTGATATATAAATTACCATGCGGCCAAACAAAAAACTAAAATCTGACAGAGCATATACAACACAAGCCAAAATATTGCCAGCATTGCACTGGTATGGTTAATTATGTAATTTCTTTTGATACAAGTAACAACTCTGAAAATCTGCAATCTGTATATAACACTATAAATATGCAAATTATTAAACTTTTGACCGTCGCGCATAAATATGCCAATAAACATGACATTCAAACAGAATACTGTTATAATCTTATATTGTAACTTGCAAGGCTTAAAATTTTAAAGTAGTGTAAACTCAATCTTCTCACCTTATCGCTGTGCACTTCTTCTTTTGTTGCCGAACGAAATTCGGTATATAAATCTCCGCTCTAATATTTCTTGATAGCGTCGAGTTGGTGCTGGTAATAGCGCCTAAAAGCTCTTCGCTGCCAAGCGCTCTCGTATCATAGGCGGCCCTATGAGGGGTGGAATGGGACAAAAATATTAATTGACAATGTCTCATGTTTTCGGGCGATGTCTCATGTTTTCGGGCGATGTTTAATGTTTTCGGGCAATGTCTCATGTTTTCGGGCAATGACTCATGTCTTCGGGCGATGTCTCATGTTTTCGGGCGATGTCTCATGTTTTCGGGCGATGTTTAATGCTTTCGGGCAATGTCTCATGTTTTCGGGCAATGACTCATGTTTTCGGGCGATGTCTCATGTTTTCGGGCGATGTCTCATGTTTTCGGGCGATGTCTCATGTTTTCGGGCAATGTCTCAAGTTTACGGGCAATGTCTCATGTTTTCGGGCAATTTCTCGTGTTTTCGGGCAATGTCTCATGTTTTCGGGCAATGTCTCATGTTTTCGGGTCATGTTACATCAGGGTCACTAACAATTTGGCGCCTTTTCCCACGTGGCTGTTTAATTTCCAATATGGCTGCCGATGAAGAGTCATAGAGAAGAACCGTTCTTGAAAGAACATTGTCCGTACTGCAAGAAGCTGCCAGAAAGATAGAAAGTAAATTAAACAATACGATGAGGTGTGTTCTATCTTACATGTATTAAAAGTATAAGAAATATATTGTATGTTTATAAGAATCTTCCATTAGATTCTTAGCCTCTAAAAGCTTTGAATTTTATAAATCAAATATTTATATTCTTTTCTTGTACTTTTTAGTAGTTCGAATATAAACACGAGTCAGTCTCAATCGACTACTTCTTCCCCCTCCGCTATCAGCTGTAATGCAACAGAGAATTTCAGGTAAAGGCCATGAATATTAAACCTAAATAGACATTTTTCGAAATAAAAACGCTGGTGCCTTGGTGATGTGATTGAAATAACCCCCCCCCCCCGCCACAATTCAAAAATTTGTTGTGCTTCTTGTTCATATACATCCAGTACGGTAATTTGTTATACATCTGATTCAATATCATCAATACAGCAAAACATTGTTCTATGTTGTTATGGTTCAAAGCAGGGGTTGTCCAGGGGTAACTTTATGCAGGCATGTGAGGATCCTGGAACAGGAGGGTTCAAATTAAGGCTGGGAATTGCCTATTTTTTCTGGGAAAATAGGATTCCATGCACTGGAATTAAGATTTGAGCAAGATAGCCAATGGGACTATGGGATTTGTGCACTTGGGCAATGGGATTTAGTCAATAATAAGGCTGGGATATGGGAATAGGAGTGGGAATCTTTTTAAATTTTTGACTTAATTTAAAAAGATTGCATTCTGACTGCAGTTTGATGGGATCGGTGTCCAGGTCCCAAGTGAAATCCCATTGCTCAAGTTCACAAATCCCATAGTCCCATTGGCTATCTTGCTCAAATCTTAATGCCACTCCTATTTTCTGTGTTTCTCTTGTAATGAATCCACATTCCAGTGAATGGAATCCTATTTTCCCAGGAAAAATAGGCAATTCCCAGCCTTCATTTTAACCCTCCTGTTCCAGGATCCTCACATGCCCACATAAAGTTACCCCTGGACAACCCCTGCTTTGAACCATAACAACATCGAACAATGTTTTGCTGTACTGATAATATTGAATCAGATGTATAATGAATTACCGTACTGGATGTATATGAACAAGAAGCACAACAAATTTATGAATTGTGGGGGGGGGGGGGGGAGATATTTCAACCACATCACCAACGTTTGGCACCAACGTTTTTATTTCGAAAAATCTCTATTTAGGTTTAATATTCTTGGCCTTTACCTGAAATTCTCTGTTGCATTAGAGCTGATAGCGGAGGGGGAAGAAGTAGTCGATTGAGACTGACTCGTGTTTATATTCGAACTACTAAAAAGTACAAGAAAAGAATATAAATATTTGATTTATAAAATTCAAAGCTTCTAGAGGCAGAGAATCTAATGGAAGATTCTTATAAAGATACCATATATTTCATATATTTTTAATACATGTAAGATAGAACACACCTCATCGTATTGTTTAATTCACTTTCTATCTTTCTGGCAGCTTCTTGCAGTACGGACAATGTTCTTTCAAGAACGGGTTCTTCGCGTGGGAAAAGGCCACTGATAGGCCGTATTCTCTGGCACGAAAAGTCGCTTAGAAAATGATTTTCGTTGCCCCCCTTCGGGCACTACTTAAAAACACGATAGAAAATTAAGATAAATTATAAAAAGTCCGAATTCGCTTGTTGGCACCTCCACAAACCTGCAGTTTTTGAGAATTTCGTCTTCGAAAATTCAATAAATTGACGCGTTTCGCAATCCGTGAACGCCATTTTGTTTTGGAAAATGTTAGGATACTTCGTGTAATATATGACATATATAGCAAAATCAGCATTTTTCATTCGTAAACATGGCGTCTTCCAACTCATGATTAATAAATAATTTGACGAAAAAAAGGCCTACTTACAACTTTTAGCGAAATGTCTTTTCAAACATTTTTGGATTGTCATAGTATTTGACTAACGCTAGATGAAGAAGATCGTGATGTTGCACGGAGAAGTTTGGCTTTTGTCGGTAAGAAGTAAGAACATCAAAATTGTCAGCCGATGTATTCGATTTATATGAAGACTTCTTGTATCATAGAGCTTGCTATTCGGCATTGACAACATAAGAACACAGAATGTGAAGAACAAGAAGAACTTCAACCTGTAAAAAAGATGCTGCGATCTTCATGTTCCGAAACAACAAGCTCGACAGTTAAATCAAGAAATCTGTACGTGTTGCCGCACTTATGTATTATTTGCAAGAGAGAAAAGTCGCATTTTACTGAGTCGGTGAGTTTGTTTTAAAGTTGTTTTTTTTTAAATTCATTGCTAAATTGTTCCATTAATCGTTGGCTGTAGTTGTGAAATTTTAAATTGTGTCGCAGTCATTACAGTAACAACGAACGATTGTGTAATTTCTAAAAGTAGCTTGTTACATGTATTTATTTAGAATATGAGAAAAAGGAAATTGGACAAATTGGTGTCAGCGGAAACAGAAGATGGGGTAAACTCAAAGAAACTGCAACAAGGAAAGCTGATGAAAGTATTTTAATACAAATTGCTGATAAGGATATGGTGGCTTTGAAAGTGAAGTACCATAAATGTTGTTATGAAAGTACACATTGTTCCTTAGACAGAGCATGCAGTCAACTGGAGAGGAAAATGAAAAGCAAGTCTACAAATACAAAAAGTCATTTGAGCGCTTGCGTGAAAGGTTTCCAAAACTCATGTTACATAAATCAAAAGTGTGATCTAAGAGTGAGACTGTTTATAGAGAGTGCCTCAGTCCAGCAAATGTTGCAGAAATTTTCATTGACAATAACAGAGAAACCTCTTAGAGTTCACAAGATTCAGATTCGGCTTCTGAAATTGCTAAAAGGTTATGGAAACAAGCATGATTAGAGAGCATCACTCTTTTAGTAGGCATAGACTAGGTAGGGATGAGCCGATAAGGGAAATTGCCGATTACTGAGGCCGATTATTTATAACCCGATTATCATAACTAATCGGCCGATTAATCGGTACCTGCCGATTATTTTAAAAAGCAAGAGAAAATTACCAGTTAGACGACCAACAATGAAGTTGTAAAATGCGGTTTTATTGTTTATAATACACACTATGTAAAATTAAAATCAGCTTCAATCTCGCATGTCAATAGTCAAAGTTTAGTTTTGGCAGATTATGATGTAGAAACAGGATATTGTCAGCTTTATGAGGAGCTAGTCTGCTGCGTTTTTCTGTAGAAATGTTTCCAGCTTCACTGAACACGCGCTCCGAATATACGCTTGAGCTTGGTGGGCTAAGATACTTCAGCGCGATGTTGAAAATATTCGGGTACGTCTTTTTATTCGAAACCCACCAGGTATATGGACACGATTGTAATGCAAGGGAAGGCCGAGAAATGCGTTGACCTCTTCTTCAAGATTCAGAACGTTGTTGTCAGAATCTCTGTTGTCAGCAACTATCTCTTGGAAACAAGACCATAAATCTTCGTGCGGCCCATCCCCGCGACTTATTACCGACACTTTCTCCTTTGGGTTTGACGCAACCAGGTCTGACTCTGAAGAACCTTGGAAAAGCTGGAGCTCGTTAACTAGCGTTGAACGACCATCATCTTTACAAAACTTCGTTTTGAATCTTGGATCAATCGTTGTGTGTATGTGTAGCCAACACAAAATTCTTGTCGGAAAAAGCTGTCTGGAATCTTCGGTCCAAAGCACTGCTCAGCTCATCGCGCATTGTGCGTACTCCAGCTGTCTTCTCACCGTCATCTCTGCTTAAGAATTTCTTCAGCACGGTAATGGCGGGAATCACTTCAGATATGCACGAATTGTTGCTGCTCGTCAGCTTGGTGTATTCCTCAAATGGTTGGAGCAAGCGGAGGACCTTCTCCATCAGCGACCACTCATTGGGAGAAAGGGTTGTGGTTGGTGTTTCAGCAGAATAAAGTGTGACAGCTCTCTTATTCTCCAATAGCCTGTCCAACATGTAGTAGGTGGAGTTCCATCTGCAAAGCAATAAAAAAATTCATATTGATATTAGTGGCAAATAAAAAACCGCATACTTTCCTTCCCCTGTACGTTGAGATAATACTTCACTATTACCATTTGCATTAAATCTTAATTAACAAACGTTTTGCACATGTTCAACAAACGCTTTCATTTGAAACATAAACAAACGCGAACAAACTTGTAACTTCACTCACCTTGTCGCCACATCCTGAATCAACTTTTTCTTCGGAAGACCAAGATCATTCTGTATTTCTGCGAGCCTGCTACTCCCGAGTGCAGAATGACGAAAGTGTGTGACAATTCGTTTTGCCTTTGCAATCATATCGCTGACACTTCGTTGTGAAAGGATGGCATCGTTGATCGCCAACTGTAGAGTGTGAATGAAGCACGGGCTGCCCATCAAACCGGCCAATTCTACGGCATTTGTTATGTTGATCGCATTGTCGGTAACAACGATGTGGCATCTTGAATGATCGATAGTCCACTTTGACAACATGCTTTCAAACTTTTCCGCAATTCGCTGTCCGGTATGGCTACCAGGGAAGAAACTTGATTGCAGTACGATTGCCTGTCGCGGGGCCTTTGTTTCTTGTTCATCAATCCAGTGAGCTGTTAGACTAATAAACGAATCGTTGGTGTGAGAACAAGTCCAGATGTCTGAAGTGAAAGAGAAATGTTTTGCCTTTTCTAGCATTTTCGCAACAGCTTCTTCGGCTCGTTTAACCAAATTGGGAATTACAGTATCGCTGAAGTGGTGTCGACTAGGTAAATGGTATCGCGGGGCTAGATGTTTCATCAGACGCATGAAACCCAAGTCCTCGCTAATTAGGAATGGTTGGTTGTCGAGAGCGATCATTTCACCGATTAGTTTTGTGATATGTTGGGCTTGACGACTGTTCATATCCCAAGTTTTACCGGCGTCAATACTTTGTTGTAATGTCATCTGAGTTTTTAGTTTCTTTCTCATTGTAACCGTGCTTGAATCCATGTCTTTTTGCGTTCTTTTACCTTGGGCAACATTCCGCTCCTTTTCATCTGCTGACAGTGCAAGAAATTCCTTGGGATGCTTTCGGAGGTGATTGCGCAAGTTTGTTGTGGTGAACTGTTTGCATGCTATGCCATAGACATTAAAGAGTGACTTGCAAAACCAAACACCCATTTGGTATGAGAACTGGCCACCACTTACGTTGGATATCACTGCTGAAAACATTAAAAAATTGGTATCTCCTTCCTTGCTTAATTTCATGGCATGGTTGCTGGGTCTCTCAGATGTCCCAGAGGATGCTCAGTACAAGAGGATGCTCAGTACATCACATTGGAAGAAAAAACAACAGTGATGATTTTTTCACTGTGCAGACACCAAAGTACTTAGCACTTGCAATTATATCTTTTTAGTTGGGTTCCCAAATGACAACAAGATAAAGTTGTGAATAGTTTTACTCGAAAAACATTTGTTATTTAAAAATTCCTACCGTAATCTCTCTATTTAGCCCCCCTTTCACAAATAAGCCCCCCTCTCTAATAAGCCCCCTTTTGAGTGAAAAAATGAAATAAGCCCCTCTCTCTAATAAGCCCCCCTTTTGAGTGAAAAAATGAAATAAGCCCTCCTCTCTAATAAGCCCCCCTTTTGAGTGAAAAAATGAAATAAGCCCTCTCTCTAATAAGCCCCCCTTTTGAATGAAAAAATGAAATAAGCCCCCTCTCTAATAAGCCCCCCATAATGTTTATATATTATATGTTGTTATATTATATGTTGTTGTTACCATATATATTTTATGTTGTTATATTGTTAATATAAATGCTGTTGTTATATGGTATATATTGTGTAATGATTTTGAGTTTATTGCTGCTCAAAGAGATAATCTCCAATTTAACCCTGTTTTTTTGGATGAATAAATAAGCCCCCCTCTCAGTTAAGCCCCCCCCCTCAACGAGAAACCCCCCTCAAAAGGTCCTGAAATGAATAAGTCCCCCAGGGGGCTAAATAGAGAGAATACAGTATTGCATCTAACTTCAATTAGAAACAAAACACTTGTGGATGAATTTGATGTGTTCAAAGTTATTGCCATTTTTTTTTCTTCTAACACTTTTTATTTCGAAACTGTTCTCAAAATATTTTTTAAAAATCTGTGAAAATTTGCTCAAAACCTGGTATATCTGTGCTCAAAACCTTCTAAAACCCCACCCAAACTTCCTTGTTGAAACCTTGTTGAGCCTTGCTTGCACAGCGGGGGTAAGGGAACGTCATGTAAGTCCCAATATAAAATTGCTGAATATGCGATATATGCCGTATATTACACGAAGTATCTCCACATTTTCCGAAACAAAATGGCGTTCACGGATTGCGAAACATGTCAATTTATTCAATTTTCGAAGACGAAATTCTCAAAAACTGCAGGTTTGTGGAGGTGCCAACAAGTGAATTCGGACTTTTTATAATTTATCCTAATTTTCTATTGTGTTTTCAATTAGTGCCCGAAGGGGGGCAACGAAACTGAACGATAATCGGCCACAGAATACGGCCTATGAGCTATGCTTAAGGCGGGGGTACACATAGATTTTCATGTCAGAAGCGAATTTTTTTTTCTGCATTTTATGGGGCTTTATAGCCTTAGAAAGGCTGTAGTGGGTGTATTTTATGCATTTTTAAAAAAGAATCCTGTTTATAAGACGTTTTAGTAAACTGCATGATTCGTTGCTATGGTAACGGTTTAGCATTTTTGTGGCTAGCCCGTTTGCGGGCAAGCCACTATCTCATACTCAAACGGCGGTACGTCGTGAGCGTTGTCCGAATTTTCGTGAAGCAGCGTAATAGGCCGGAAGCTTCGACAGTTAGCGCCGATTGTTCGCATGTATTCGGAAAGTGGAAAGGAATAAGCGTCACTAGCTACGGGCGATAAGAAAAAAGTAGAAATGCTAGTACAGTTGAACCCCTATTAAGCGGACACCATTGGGACCTCGCCAAGGTGTCCGCTTAAGAGGGGTGTCCGCCTAAAAGGGGTCTCGTAAAATCACAACAGGGGGTAATTTTTTGTATGTTATTTATTTACCTATGTTAATAATATATAATATATAAAAGTCTACCAAAATATCAACGTTCAGAAACTTTTGTAGTTAAAATCAGCGTTCAAAAAGCCTAGGAACGTTTGCGCTCGAGTCTTTCGCGAAAGCTCATAATACAAACTAAAACATAACAAAGCTAAGAATAATCATTTATAAAGGCCATATTTCACTTCAATCGTGAACGGCGAAACGTAGCGTATTCGGTATATGGAGTCCATGTCATTAATTGCCCGAGTGTTCACGAAACAATGAAATACGCTACGTTTCGTTACGTTACTGTCCGCGTAAAAGGGGTTGATTTGTTCATTGGGACCTCCAGTGAGGTGTCCGCTTCCGCTAAATAGGGGTGTCCGCCAAATAAAGGTTTCCTTACTAGTATTTAATTAAAGAAACGCTTGGGACCTGAATTTAGTGTCCGCTTAAAAGGGGTGTCCGCTTAAAAGGGGTGTCCGCTATTAGGGATTCAACTGTACTCCTATAAATTCTTCAGCAACTGCTATTTGTCCACTCTACCAGGTATATAGTGATTATTCATTTATGTCGTACCTTATAAGTTGCGAAGTGCACCAAACACTGAGGAGCAATAATTATTGAAATTCACAACTTTTGAAATTCACACTCGCAACTTCTACTGTTCTAGCCAGTAGAGTTTGCCCGTTTGCTGTTTCTCACACAGTAAGTAGTTATAGTAATAACCGGTCTGTGGCAAATGTTTAATACACTCGTTGTTCGTTTTGTACCTATTTTGTTCAACTCCAGCCACTGTAGTCCATCTAGTTAACAGTCAATAGTTTTCAAAAAGGTATCCACCGAATAGGATAGACATTTAGACATAAAAACGCCGTCTAAGATGAAAAAAGTAGTGTAATACACAACTTCATGTTGCCAACTGATGTCAGTGGCGCCACGAAGAATTACAAATTGCTGCTTCAATATCGACATTTTATGCATTAAATAACGTACGTATTTCGCTTAAATCGATATGGGTGTAACTTTGAAGATCTTTTCCCCCGATAAGCTTAATAAACCATGTATTAATTGTGGTAGAGTCGAAAAATATTGTTATAAATAGACACAAGTGTTACACGTTCACTTTGTCGTTCATGTTTATTTGTCGATTTCAGAATTCGTAAAATTGACCAATCACAGCGAAGCACAAAAGTTCTAAACATTTGCCACAGACCAGTAATAAACAAAGCTCAGATAATTTCTAGCAGAAACATATACGACATATACACAATATAAAAACCTCTATTGGGCATTTGAGTTTGCTCGTTTGCTCTCTCACAGTATAAGTACAGTTATAATCATAAACAAAGCTCAGATATAAATTTCTAACAGAAGCATGTACGACATATACACTATATAAAACCTGTATTGGGCATTTAGGCAGTAGAGTTTGCTCAGCTCGTTTGCCGTTTCTCTCACAGTAAGTAGTTATAATTATAAACAAAGCTCATATACACAATAATATAAAACCAGTATTGGGCATTTGGGCTATATCGAAACAATTATAAATTCGTATGCAAAAAAATACAGCAATAACTTTGCTATCCTATATCTAATCGTATATTTTTCAAAATGCCACTAAAATAATCGCTACAATTTTCTCTACATTTAAGCTAAGTTTCATACGAAAATACTACAAACTATAGCTAAAAAAAATACAGCGAAATCTAAACTACAACGCGTTTATATCATTGTTTACGTTCGACAGTATTAATTACTACAAATATTTTGACCTTTCGCTGCGAAAATCCATGGCATCCTTCATTGTATTTTCCTCAAAATACCACTGAATGAATCGCTATCGTTTTCCCAAGATATTTGCTTCTTTTGAGCGAAAAATATTAAATATTGAAGACGCTACAACGGCTTGCAGCTCAAAGGTGAACATGTATCACATTTCACCTGTCAAAACATGCGAAGAAAGTACCCTACGGTTCCCCAGGACTCGGAAACCGTATCTACAGGTTCAAATTTCGTATATAGCGTGTTTTCCGCGTGTCTATAGCAACAGGCATTCCTAAAATAGCATGCTATCTGGATGCTCTGCACGTGCGCGGTAAAAACCCGATATTTTAAACAGTTGAAGATATACTTCTACTGGGTCAAAATATATGGACTTTTCAGCAAAATAATCATCAGTATTTCATCCAGATTTCGTTCTGATATTCCGTCAATGAATTCTTTGGAGTCTTCAATATATTTGAAGATGAAATATACTGAATAAAATTCGAAGACAAAAACGTTGATGAGGGTCATGTTCAAATATTTTCGCCCGTATGCTATTTTGATAACCATTCAAAATATCATTGGAAAGTCTGAGAGAAATTTAATGATTTTTAAATCATTTCAAAACTTCAAATATGTGTAGAGGAAAGTTTATTCAATCGTAGTAGCTTTAGAATATCACTTTTTTGTTACATCGTCGAACAATAGCCGTCTGGATAGTATTAAATACATTTAATATAACCAATTATTGGATGAGTTCAGTATTATCTATTGAAACAAACTAAGACGAATAACACTGACAAAGGTTTAATTATTTTTAGATCTCTTGAAAAAACCAAATTCAATACTTGTTTTATTATTTGTTAATTATCTGCAGGCTTTAACCAATAAAACACACCCAAGAAAATAATAACTAACACAACAGTAGGGTTTTATTGATTAGACAGAACACATTGCCCCATGTGATTTCATCTAGAATCTAATGCTTCATGTAGGATGGGGACCCTCTTTTGACTATTATTCATGGAATATAACTGTAAAATAATCTTTTGAGCTCTAATCCTGATTAAATACGGATTAATGAGATTCAAAAGTGAAAACAGTGCACTAATTTGTACTGTTACAAAAACTTAATGTATTGTATATCGTTTGTGTACTGTAGCACGCCTAATATTACTAGCTGGAAAACTATTCCTGTGAAGTACAGTAATTGTATCAAGCTGTGCGCACATTGTAAGAAATATATAATGATGGATTTGAATATCTTTGTCAAATTATATTTTTTATAACAGCATTTGCTGTAGCCACCTTTTTGTCAGTTGCTTTGTGTTGGGCTAGCCACATGTACGCGCTGCGTACCTATTTTTTTGTTTTCCTTCGAGTTTTTTCGTTTCTATGACACTGGAAAACTGTTTGTCATGTTTATTGTTGACTACATGAAGTTCACTCCTTGCAATATAGGCCTGCACAGCATCCTGGGAAAGCATAATTTTTTCCGAATTTGATATATTTACATTTTCAACGATTTCAAAACACAAGTTGTTAAAATTTATATGTTCTGCATCTTTGCTTTTCGTCATGGTCGGCTCTAAAACTAAATCATCTACAGAGTAAGGAGAAGGAAAGCCATTTTCTGGAAAGCAGAGATACGAAAGCAATCAAAGCAATGATTCAGAGTGCTGACACAGTATAGGGTATAAACAGTAGGGCCACTCAGCAGTGCAACACGTCCCCCTATTTTTATGCACGTATCTGGCCAGAATAATGGCGGAACGGCCAGTTCAGCGTTCCTATTGGCCAGAAAAGGCAATTGACTGGCCAGAACCTGCATAATGAACATGCGTAATGAGACATGCGTGGAGACACAAACTTCAAAGGTTCCGACTCGAGTGGCCTTTCTGTTTATTTCTATTCTGTGGTGCTGACAAGTGAACCTGAAAGTCAACAGAATTTGGAATCAAACGGGGTATCACATGGGACTGTTGTAGGCGCATTCAGAAGAAAATTAAAGCTTTCAGAATCAGCTGAAAAGTTAGCTTTAGAAGCTTCGCAATGTATTGATTATGGTGGACAAAGCTATCGACTTATAGATGTAAACAAGCTGCATCATCTGTCTCAAAAGCACATGTTTGTGATGATGGTAAGTCTTACTCTGGTTGTGAGCTTCATTCAATCTTCCACACCAAACCCAACAGATAAAGATATTGAAGTCTCTATTTATGCTATGAAAAAGAACACAATGGCTATTTTGCATCACTCTGTTCAATCAAAAGACCTCAAAAAACAGCATAGATTCTGTCCTCCTGGGTGGCTGGGCCTGACTCCTGGTGCAAATGGCAACAGGATCAAGCTTTAGGTACATGGATGTACAAGGGAGATGATTGCTTACCAGAAGTTTTTTTAGAATTGCTAAAACCAACATTTTTAACACTCAGTGACAGAAAGCTTTTGCAAAGATGTGTTAGAGGGGCAACTCAGAATAATAATGAGTTCATAAACTCTTTGGTGTGGGCACATTGCCCCAGGCACAAGAATCATGGTGTCAATGTTGTACGTGCTGCTGCTTCATCTGCTGTCTGCCACTTTCGCAGTGGTGCATCAATCAGGGAGAAGGTGATGCGGGGACTTAGAATCCCAGCTGGTGATTTAACAAGGAGATCTTTGCTTCTGAAGGACAAAAAAGGGCTTAGAATGTCCGACTGTGAGAAGTGTGAGAAAAGCAAGAGGCATCGACAGGCGGAAAAAACCCGCAAGGAAGAAGCTCTACAAGAAGCAGAAGGGGTAACCTATGAGGCAGGAGGGTTCTGAGGTATTATGCTACCTCTGGTAAGAAAGAAAATGGCCTCAGGTGCATAAAACTTGCCAGGAATAATTCAAACAGTTGTGTAAGAACTTTAACGCTTGTTTTCTCGAAATGTACATTTTACGTCTTTGAGAAAAGATATCTCATGATCTATTTGACCAATTTTGCTGAAATTTTCAGGATGTATTCTTTTAATAGTGCTTTCTTAAATGAGCATAGGAAATTTTTGTATCTTGTGTGAAAATCTTTTTATGACTAAAAGCAGGCTTGAAAAATCGCATGTAAGATTTGTTCTACCACTGTAGGCAGTAGAATTATCCAACAAAAAAATCCTATGCTCATTTAAGATAGTGTTGTCAGTACTTTCTACTGACAAAATTTCTTAAAGTTCTGAGCAATGTGTGAGAAGATATCTTTTCTCATATAAACCCATCTTTTGCTCAGCATGGGGTACAATTGTCGGCCTGGTGTCAGATTACAAAAGCATATTGGGACAAACGACATGCATTTCTAGAATCTATGGGTTATAAGCTTTCTTTTGATATATAGTTTGTTATGACTTATTTGAATATTTTTGAAATTATAGACATTTGAAAATTAGCTATGAATCCATGTGTACCCCCCGCGCCTTAATATATCTGGAGATGGCGTTCTCGAATAAGCGCCGAAGCCAAAAACATGGCGGAGCAAGCGACTTATTCTCATAAAGTTTTCACTGACCACAGCTAAAGGTGAGCCCGCGTCAAAATACACACCCCCCTGATTCTTTCAAATGAAATCAGGAAATATTCTTAAAATAGTGAAGTTTATTGTTCAGTATCCCAGGGTGGAACCGTGTACACTACGCCAAGATGCAAACTCCTTGGCGACGGCATATTACTATTAGCTCGTTCAAATTCGAACGATGGATGTTGCGAAGCATATCTCTGGTTTACTATAAGCTATTTACACAAGAAAAACACCACTTTAAATGGCAATAAAATTTCTTTCAATCAAGCCAATTATTTGTAAGTTCACTGTGCATAAAAGTGATTATCTTTTCTTCAAAAGCAAACGTCACAGTTTTAAAGTTAATTAGTAAGCAAGCTTGTAGCTTACAATATTATCGTGACCAAATACCTATCTGTCTATCTATACGGTGATATCATCGCCAGGAAAATACATACATTTCGGAAAATACCACCAAAAACATCGCCGCCGTTTTCTCTACATTTTAAGCGAAGTTTAATGCGAAAATACTAAAAAGTCAAAGAATACAGAGAAATCTAATGTATACAGGGTGTATAAAACAGGTAATCGAACTTTGGAGTGGCCTAGCACACTCAATATTTATTGAATGGAAATAGTTGTTTAACAATTGGAAACAACAGCGTATAGCTTTTGAATGCCACCGTTTTGGTAAAATTTGAAGAAAAATTGAGCAAATAGGAATCAGATAAAAATTGCCGGTTGAAATCGCATATTTCCACAGTTCGGAATCCGTTCAAATTTACTCCCATTTAGGAATTAATAAAATTGACAAATTTTAGCTTAGGTTGTAAAATTTATGAATCTCATTAGCCAAATTAATTGTTTCTCGTGACAGATAAGTGATTAATGGCATTTTCTTTTCTTATTTGCTGTCTTTTAATGTAATGGCTAATGCGCAGAGGTGAAAATATGCAACTTCGAACGGCTATTTTAATTTGATTCGTATTTGCTCAATCTTTCACCTAATTTCACAAAAGCGGTGATATTCGAAAACCAAAAGCCTGGTCTTCGACTATGAAAGAATTATTTGTGTGCATTGAATATTTAAAGCGCTTGAGCACTTTAAAGTTCGATTACTTTTTTTATACACCATGTAGTGCGTTGACTTTGTTTGCGTTCGAAATATCAATTTATACAAATTATTTTGATCATTTGCCTCGAAATTCCTTGCCATCCTGCTTTGTATATTCCTTAAAATACCACTAAATGAATCGCTATTGTTTTCTTACCATATCTGCTGCTTTTGAGCGAAAAGTAATAAATCTTGAAGAAGCTACAGCGAACTACAGCGAATTGTTCGCCGTAGTGTAAATGTCCCATTCTGAATTTAGATCATTGTAAAACTTTGAATACATGCGGAGAATATTGTATTCAACTGTAGTACACTTTTAATACTCGTTTTCCTCTTTTACATTTTAAAACACAAAGCCAACGCAAAGGAGTTAACTCTTATTAACTTTCTGAACACTTTGTTGAGAACAGGACACAGCACTCAAGTCAAATGTTAAATTTATAATTATAGTTTAAGCCTGAAAACAGGAGGATTGAAAACTTTAAAATCGCGGTTGCTCGCTGTGGTCAGTGGTAAATCACCAGAGAATAAGTCGACTGTGATGTCAAATGACGCGTTTTACGTCACGCGGCCGCCATGTTTTTGGCTTCACTTTTTGACTGACGAAAGTATAGGAGCGCAATCTCCAGATATATTAATAGAGCTCAGTGGAAAAGGCGCCTAACATGACCCGAAAACATGAGACATTGCCCGAAAACATGAGACATTGCCCGAAAACATGAGACATCGGCCGAAAACATGAGACATCGAAAACATGAGTCATTGCCCGAAAACATTAGACATCGCCCGAAAACATTAGGCATCGCCCGAAAACATGAGACATTGTCAATTAATATTTTTGTCCCATTCCACCCCTCATACGGCCCAATTCAGTGTGTAGTTTCATATAGAGATCAGTAGGGTATTGTTTAACAATACGCTACCGCTCGCTACTGATCTCTATATGAAACTACACACTGAATTGGGCCGCCTATGCTCGTATCTACAACCTTCAGTTGTTTTAACAGATCAGCGTTTGCCGTTTTCAATCCCTCGAGAGGTTAGGGCTATTTCAGATCCGTCAGAGCACCTAGTCACCTAAACTCAGGTTAGGGTTAGGGATGGGGTTAGGGTTTAGGGTTAGGGTTAGGGTTCAATATAATTTTTGATGCAATTGTTTCAGCGAGCGTCGTTGGCGCAGTGGGTGGAGGCGTCGTGTTACATAGTTTGAGCAGCGCTGGTTCGAGGACTCGTTGAGTCGCTTTTTTATTTATGTTTTTTTTCACATTTTTTTTCAATGTTTTTCTCGTCCTTAAAATTTTTTCTCGTTTATAACATATTACTCATGCTTAAACACATTTAGAAAATATTTAAAACGAAAAAAGCCGTTTAAATAGTTGTTACTAGTCAATATGCAATTAGCCTGCGGGCAGGAGGGGCTCTGACGGATCTGAAATAGGCCTGACCCCCTCGAGATCGTTTAATTCGAACAACGATTTGACGATGTCGCAGCTATACTTTTTTCTTACGCAATTTATTTATCAACCTTTGCGGTCAAGAAGCAGTTTAGAAAGACTAATTACACTTCCCGAAGGATAAGTGCACTTAAATCCACCCTTCGTCGTTCGTCAACGGGAAATCGACTTTCCATCGCGACAATGCGGGCTCAGAGTAAGAGATACTTCATGTCAACAATGTACAAAAGCCTGTACGTTTGAACCTCTATGAGTATGAATTTCCTAGTTACTTGCGTTTACTTTGGGATACGTGGTCATTATGTACATATATAGATGTTTTTGGTATTTTCTGGTTACTTTTCACTCTGGACTGAAAGAGCCAGTGTCTTAAAATGGCCTTTTTCCCTCCTCGTTTTTTTTTCGTGGTCACAAGCATTCACAAGCATGACTCTCCATTTTGGACAGCGGGCTCATTTTCAATATGGCGGACGTCAAGGAGTTAGCTGCAGTTAGCTGCAATTTTCTTGTTTCACTTCTTTCTAAAGCTGTATTTCGGGCAAATTACTGTTGTTTGCGATAAACCTGAATAAACAGGGAACTATGGAATTTTCCTTTAATTTGGTAAGGAATTATGGATATTTCATTACATATTTCTGTATTTCATTTTCCAGAAACTCAATTAATATATACAGTATTTAAAGGTAGGTTGCAGTCCATAATGTAAAAAAATGCTTGGTTTATATGTTGAACTGCTATATTTGTAAAATATGATTTACTAACTGAATGCCTGGCACTGTTCTGGTTTGCTTTGCTCATAAATGAATGTAAACCAGTGTTTAGATTCAAAAAAATTTCAGTCGGTCCCCCTTTGTTATGAGCAGAACCAATGTGCAGAAGGGATGGTAACCTACCTTTAACTGTTGGGTTTAACACACTACTGCATTCTCTCAAATGTTCTGCCTTGGAGTTGTGCCTTACTTGACACAGTGTTTATTTTTTAGAGTCATTTCTTGATTAGATGGTGCTACAACTAATTTATGGAACTTCACAATTCACCTGGTTGCAACTTTGTACTTCTGGCAAATCAGTCAATCATGACCAACAAAAGCTTTGAACACCTTATTTTTCCACCAGAATTATAACATGAAATTTAAGGCCAGTGTGTACTGTTATGATAAAAGCACCACAGAAGAAAAGTGCCATTGTATGAATTGTCATTTGTGCAACTGTCAATAATTAACAATGTACTATGATATTCTTTGTTGAGACTGTCAAAACATGGTTCTCATATGGCATTATTTTATTGGCTAGTTGTTATGGCAATGTTCAGTTATTGATTATGTAACAATACCTATTCTTCAAAAAAGGTCATTCAGCTGAAATGCAAGGACACTATGTTCAATATTCATAAGTACAAGATGTGTACCACTTCATGTTTGTAATGCTGCCACAGCATATTGGTGAAAACTAAATGTATTCTAATAATGAAAGCACTAAAGATCATATATATACAAGAACAATCACTTTGTCTAGTTTGTGTTTTGTCTTCTCTAGTGCCTACAGTAATTCTTTTTCGTAAGTGGTTCCCAACACCGTGGTAAAATAAAACATAACATAGCCACATATACATAGCACACTATTGGTTCCAGTAATTTGTCAAAGATGTCTTGTACACCGTGATCACATCCATTGACCAATATAGAAATTGTGTAAATAAAATAACTGCCAGTCTTGTATTGAAAACCTGTTTCACTTAAACAATTTTAACATCTTGACACCTTCACAAATAAAATGTCTTGACAAACCAGTTAACAACTAACAAACCTAACACAACAATGAAGTATCTGTTACAATCAATCAGGGGAGATGTGACATAACTCTATCACCAATCTCAGTAATACTTGCTTAATTGATGGCATAATTCATAAACAATACTGCATATTTGGCAAATCTTACTTCTGTGTTTTTCTGTTATGAGCATTATCCAGATTTATATTAACAGGCATTGGCAATAAAAAATTTTATTGTTTCATGTGAAAGAGCATGAAAAAGTACGCCGGTTGGCTGTCTACTAAATACATAAATGAGCATAGCTCAGTTATTATTCAGTCAAATTCAATGAAATTTTGCACATGGATACTACATAACAAGACGCATCAAAAAACGTTTCTAATTTTGTTGCCAAGGTAACACTGCTGTCCCTAGGCCCTTGATACGAAATTTATATAACTTGTTATATTTATCCATCTGGAATTTTTTCTTCGAACAATGATCTTCCCATTGAACTTTAGGCATGCATGTGTATAGCAGGCAGACCTCTGGTAACATGTTGTTATAACCAGTTGACCAGTTCAAGTATTCAGCTATTTTATAAAAATTCTTGCGGGGCCTGGGGACGACCTTGTTACCATAGCAACGGCGTTAAAAATGTTTTTGGATGTATCTTGCAATGTAGTATCCGTGTACAAAAGTTTATTAAATTTGAGTTAATAATAACTGAGCTGTGCATATTTTGTAAAAAGGTGTTCCCCTCCACAGATGCCTGCTATCCCTCCACAGGACTACAAGGTTCCTGAAAATTAAACCCAACCAGCCCCCGTGCGTGAAAAGGACCCTGAGTTCTGTAATTTCTGAGGGAAGTGTGAACGCCTGAGTAGGCGTCTTGTAACTCTTGTTAATAGCTAAGAGTTTAATTACCCTTCGGAGGAGGCTTTTTCGATCATCCAATCAGAAGCGTATATCATGCACCCCCCCCCCCCCCCCCATGAATATGAGTCAAAAAGATTGAGCCAATAAGAGAGGAGAATATTTTTTGCGAACGAATCATAAAGTTCAAAAATGACGCAAATGAGTCAGACCCCCGCAAAGATGAGTCAAGAAACCTCTACGCCAATCAGATGGCTAGAATCTGACCGATCGACTCGTTTGAATGATCCGCTGCATGAAGTTGGCAACTGGACTACTTAGAAATATAAATCATCTTTGCCACTGTACGAAATGTATAAGCTTGAGTGCGCCACTGTGCGAAGCAATTTAAAGAATACTAATTAGATAATTAATTATCTTGAATATTAATTATCTCCTGCTTTTTTTACGTAAGTCGCGTGACTTACTTGACTACCCCTAGATCCGCCCGCTAAAGGTAAATACTAATAAATTCAGTGTGACCATATATGCAAATTTTTTTACCAAAGCTGCTAAGATTTGGTGGGACCACCCCCTCCTGTTCTAAATGTTGCAAATCTCTAAAGCAGGGGGGAATGTCCAAGCCCATCCAACTAGATCTGGTAAAAAATATACCAGATCTGGTCACACAGTGATATATGGTAACGAATAACCATAAAAATATTTGATAAAACTCCCATGAGACAGCTCATGCAACTCCTAAGAGACTCTAACATTTTTGGAACAAAACGTAACAAAAATAATAACGCTGATGTGTCAATGTGGGATTCGCATTGTTAATATCCGCATAATTTTAATTGGTTTTCTCGCCAAAATATCTTAAAAGCGCGACTTTTTGCTGCGTATAATAAACGGGCGAAAAGTCTAGTGGCTAAAGGGAAAGGTGACGACAAAATTATTAAGAAAAAAATTAGTTGCTTGAATAATACGTCAACACAAACTGAAAATAATGACACTTTCATTGCTTACGAAAATTCGAGTACTGAGTCTGAGATAAACAAGATAAAATAAAGAAACTGATATGTTGCCGAATAATGAGTTGAATAATAAATATATATAGTGTATGATGTTTGCTGCAGTTACTTTCCCCTGACCGTTTAATACAGTTTCAATAGAGCCTGCTCAATAGAGTTGACCGGCACGGTGGCCCGTGCGCTTACACCTAAAAAGCTCTGACCTGCCAGTAATATCATCATGTCAAAACTGAATGTACTCGATACATGACTACCAATAACGTTCGCTGATTTTTGTCTGCTATTTTTTGTACATTATTTCAATAACAATGCGCATAAGGTAATGTTTTACAGAAACGGTTCTTCTAATATGTTGCATCAGTCTTACCTTGTTTCACTTGTAGCGATAGTTGCACCTTATGTCCTTCGTGATGCGCGATGTTTGAAGAAGGCTCAAGTCTTGACAGTCGTCTGCAATTATAAGCAAATATTCCTTTTCCATTGAAATAGCTCGATTGTTCTTTGAGCTGAAGGAAGCGGTTCCCCTCGCGCATCCTGCTATCATCGTCTATATCCATAAATGTGTATATAAAGCTATACGATATTTGAATCATGCACGGTTCTAGCACGGGATTAAATATATACCAAGTACATGCAGTTTGAGTAAAAAAGTAACTTCAAGCAAGCTAGACATGCAGTAAGTTATATACACTGTAATGTAAATATGTGCAAAATATGTTTTTGAAACCATGACAACAAAAACGAGAAATTGTGTGGAAACACGACGCCCGCAGGGCGGAGTGTTTTCACACAATTTCGAGTTTTTCCAATTTTCACGAGTGTTGATATAACTGTATATCAATACGGAAAAAGTGTTTTATATTTCTTTTATAATATAGCACAAAGGACTTTAACAGAAGAGTGGCGGGAAATTTTCCGTGTTGACATAGAGTTATATCAACACGGCTCTTAGCCAATCAGCGTTCAGAATTTACAAATGCTATATTATAAAATGTCATATCATATCATTTATTTACACTGTAGAACACTTGCTAAAGCCTATACAATAATTTGTTTAAAAATTAACATTTTGTTATACCCCGGCATTCTATATGACTGGATTTCTTCCACTATACATATTACGATATGCTTGATAACACCAGAAACATTAATTAATGACAATTTGATTGTTCAAACGACATTGTTCTTGGAGACAAGCAAACGGCTAGCACAAAACACTACGATATAACGATGTAAATAAGAGATTCCAATATCAACTAGGACACGGATAGAAACATTAAGGGGAATTTAACTTTCATTACTTATTTATAATGATGATAATCATATGATAAACTAATTTTTGGATCAAATTCTTTGATTGATATTGTATTGAACCAAACGAAAGCGGAACTATATTAAATATAGAATTAGCAAAGAGTTAGCATACATACGTACGTACGCAATTCTAGCAGCTGGTCGAAAAGAAACAGCTTGCAAATATGAAATGAAGTTAAAAATAAAATTACATTTTCAAAAATCTAAAGGGAAATTTTTCTTTATATTCTTTTCCACCCTTTCCAATTTACCTAGTATGAGGACATTTTTATGCGATTGATTTTGCGCACCAAATAATGGTTCGGCCATCCTTTAAAAACTTGGGTTGTCATTGCCCCGGAAGAGATATAACAGGTGATGCAACAAAACCCCACCCCGTGAAAAATATTGTAAGATAGTATTGGGTGCAAAAAACATGCTTTTAATTTTTTACTCGCATTGCTCATATATTTAACAAGGGAAGGAGAGTGCGTCAAAGCGAATGAGATGCACTGGTTTGTATGAGAGTTGCATGAACCTGTCATTTCAGATTACATATCCTTTGCTCAGTTCGTGGCGAACTACAACTCTGTTAGGGACAGGTATAATGGTTACACTATTAAAGTTTCCGATGAGAGGACGAATGAATAAGAAATCGACCAGAACATTTGATAAAATATAATCCTACAATATAATCCTTCAATCCTACCCTGGCTAGAACTGGTCTGGTCAAACTTGTATGGAATTCACCTCTCCCTCAGATTATGTGTCAAAGATATGTTACCTGCTACAATCTAAGGTTTCTTTGAATGAGACATTGGCTCTTATTTTTGGGACATCGCATGCAGTTACTTTCGGATAAAAATGTTTAGCTTAAATTATATAAATAGTATTTATAATACTGCATGTATGGCATGTCCACATGTAAACAAAATGAACTAAAGAGAAGAATTTCCTGTTTGGTAATTGCTATTCAAATTTACTGGAGCGTTTGCTACCAACTGAAGGAAGAGAACTCCGTAGTGTAGTATCACACACGAAAGTGTCGAATATGGTATTAATATGCCATACTTCATTCATGCAGGCTCCAATCTACGACTCTGGCGATAATTTAAGATGTAGATATGTGAGAATTTCGATCGTCAGTTAGTATTCAAACTGAATTTTACAAACAGCTATATTCAATACGGCTCCGCCTACTTGTCATTTTATTTGTTGACTTCTGATACTAAATATTTTAGACGAAAATCGTTTGAATCAAAGTCAAACAGTTCTATACAAATAAGTATCACGCTATAGGAAAGTGTCGTCTCATACCCTGGTGATGACGAAGCGTTATGAGTTCGAAATCGGTATCAACTGACAATGTGCCTCTTTGAAAAGAGAGTAACGAGCCATCAAAATAGGGCAATATGCGAGCGCTTAAAATATTTAACATTTGTTAGAACAGTAACTTATTTAAATACGACTAAATGATAAAGTATTACGCCGAAATCTGTAGTTTTAGTAAAAATATCATAAATGAATGCTTGATAATCAACACACAAATATGCCGTACGTAATTAAATCTCCATGCATGCCAATCTTGTACCCAGAGCAATGTCTGTTCCCGGGTTGAGATTGGCATTGGGTCTGAGGATGAGTTCAACATTAAGCAACAGTTTTCAGTAGTGGATTTTCAGAAGTAAGTTTAAAATGAAATCCAGTTGGGTATCTAAACCTAAATGTCGCTGAAAATCATTCAAGTTGCGATGGCTTGCGGCCAAGCTATTTTTTGTCAAATATTCTTCGAAGTACGAATCTTGAAAATTAGGTATTTTTTAACAGAAATTTTTCTGTATAGCCTAAAGTCTGCCTTACCTTATATACCTTTTAAACAACTACTGCGCTGATTTCTTTCGTCTTGGTTTGTGTGACGATGTTTGACGAAGGAACTACGTACTGCGTTTCCTGTAATTGCTGCCGAGCGCGAGCGAGGCAGCACACTATTCTTGACGTTACACGAAGTTCTTGCTTTTTCGTGTCCAGTTCCCCGGCCGAGTTATATTTACACGGCCAAAAATTGAACAGGTTGTTGGCGCATGATGGTTGAACAACACCGGAACAATGTTGTTATCATGGTTGAACAGTACTGTTGAAACAACATTGTTGAACAATATTGTTGTAACAATATTGTTCGGACTTGATGGATGAACAATGCTGTTCCACGTTGTTGGAACAAGGGCTTAACAATACTGATAAAACAACGATGTTAAATGTTGTCAGAACAATATTGTTAGGCATTGTTGTTTTATCATGCCCCAACAATATTGTTGTAACAATATTGTTCGGACTTGATGGATGCACAATGCTGTTCGATGCTGTTGGAACAAGGCTTAACAACACTGATAAAACAACGATGTTAAATGTTGTCAGAACAATATTGTTAGGCGTTGTTGTTTTATCATGCCTCGACAATATTGTTGTAACAATATTGTTCGGACTTGATGGATGCACAATGCTGTTCGATGCTGTTGGAACAAGGCTCAACAATACTGATAAAACAAATATGTTTTAAAAATGTTGTCAGACTTTATTTATTGACAGTGACTTTATTTATTTTTGTTAATGACAAATTGTCACGAATAGTCGATACAGCATTTGATTGGCTTTTAAAATTCAAGAACAATCTAACAACCAATCAAATCAAGATCAGACCGTATTCGTCATTTTTTGACAAACAGCAAGCAACAGCAAAGAAAGATATTTAAAAAAAAAACAACAGAAGATGTCAAGTCTTTGCATGAAAGGCTGAATAGAGATTGAAGCGAAAAAATAGAGGTACAGTTAAAGTATAGTTCTTTACTTGGTGTATAGATGGGAGTTTAGACTAAAAATGACATTTTAATCATGTTTCTAACCATTTTCATAGGCGACAAGACATTTCGTGTTTCGGATATTTATATTAAAAGACATTCAACAGTATCCCAGCGAAAACGACGAAGAAAAGTCAAGCTTGCATGTGGCACGACTGCACTATACATAAGGTAATTGCCATCTCAACGTGTTCTTTATTTAAAACGTGTACAAGTTAGGATAGCTCTAATAGTGTTGAGAGCATTTGCGAAAAGCAGGTCGTTTCGGTACTTTTGTTGTTTTTTGAGCAGTTTTGATAATGCATGCATCTGTAAAATAAATTTCTGCATCAATATATATAATATACTTGACTAAAATATAAAATACTTAGCTCGGAAAGATTCAAACTTTACAATACTATCCACTGAGATTAATATTTCTATTTGAAATTTCTCTGTAGAATTTTAAGGAATTAAAAGTGATGCATATGATCCTTAGACTTGACCATCCTACGCAAGTGAAATATTGACATTATATGGAGGAACATACTAAAAAATGCTAAAAAGAAGAAGACTGTGCTAACAGATGACAATGTTTTAGCTAGCCTGCTGACAACAAAATGGTTCTTAACGGTTTTTAATGTTAATGTTTTAATAGATCGTAGTTTTAGATGGCGTAATGCTATTTTTACATAATGATTAATGTAAATGACAAATGTATACGAGTATATACTGCAAGGCGGATAAAATAAAGCAAATCATTTATTTCCTGTGTTTTTTTTATAGTTTTATAGTTTTTTTATAGTATATATAGCGAGACACCAGTTGTTTTAACAAGATTGTTCAAAGTTGTTGTCAGCAAAAAACATTACTGTTATCATGTTGATTTTAGTTGTTCTAACAGCATTGTTTAGGCTTGTTGAGTCATCAACCGGGAACAGCATTGTGTCATCAACCGGGAACAGTACTGTTGTTTGAACAACCAGGAACAGTATTGTCTCATCAACCGGGAACAGCATTGTTCTAACAACCGGGAACAAATTGATAACCTGGGTTGTTGAATGCCGCCCCAACAACATTGCTACATCCTGATCTCAACAGGCGTTGAACAACTTGTTGACAGCTTGCAACAACATGATGATTTTTACGCGTGTAGTCGAAATCTCGATTTGTGCGGTGGAGATCATAGAGATTATAAAAGAATAGAGGCGGCATCCTGATTAATATTTCCGTCAAGCTCGCGGGACAAATTGAATCTCGCTAATGGGGGGCAAATTTAAGACCCGGATGTAACATCTTGCACCTATTGGCTGTTGATCGACTGTTCACAACAACAGATTGAGAAAGTTGAGAAAAAACTTTTTCCGATTTTTTTGCACTAAGAGTTTTTTTAATAAAAACTAAGGCGAAAATGTTAAAGATTAGCGCGGGATTGCCTTGAAAGGTTTGAATTTTGTGTTTTGAATACTGGATAAATTGGGTATGTTTAATATTGAGTATTTGTTAGCGAAAATGCAATGTTTGTATTGAAAAAAATCAGATGAACACGCTTGACAAGTCTTTAAAGTTTAAATACATCGTAGTATTTTAGTTCTACACCTTGTTGCACCTCTAAAACAATTTTGATAACTGTTTGAAGGCAAATAAGTTCAATTTGTATCCAGATGTGGGATAATTTGGCAGATATTTTACAAAACCTCGCTGCAAAAAGCCGGTCAAAAACTGGTTGCTATGCGTTGCTAGGGAGAACCTAAGGTTGAAAAACTCTGATATTTACACAAAAATCTGGCTGTCTGCACCTAAAATCACAAAAACTAGAAAGCTAAAAACATGTTTTCCTAGTATAGTCAGTATCTGTGTGCATACTGGTCATAAAAACAAGCAAAAATTGACAAAAACAGCATGCTATCATCGCTATACATCCGGGACCTAAATTTGCCCCCCATTAGATTTGTTCAATTTGTCCCGCGATTCGTCCCGCGATGCCGACTCTATTCTTTTATAATCTCTATGGTGGAGCAGGGTTGGTAGTTTGGCCTATTAGAGGCCAAATAACTCGATTTTGGCTTCTTATTTTCTTGCTTGGCCTCAAAAAAAAAAGTTTGGCCTTTTGGCTACTTTTTGGCCTCTTTCTATTTCAAAGTTATGCTTGGAAAATGTTTCGATCTTAGTTTGATTATATATGTTTAATTGTCATAATAATGTACGTATACTAATTGTGATATTAAAGGCATTTAGTATTCATGAGAACTTTTAGTATATGAGGACTATTTAGTATTCATGGAATAAATTACTTGTGCTACGCAGTACACTAGACATCGCACTGGCTGTAAAAGAAAAGCTGAACAGTGTCAATACCCAAAACTATTAGGAATGAGTTTGCGATAAAATTGGGCTTTTTAGCATTTATTTGGCCGCGTTAGAAAAATTGTAGTTTGGCCTCTTTTGGTAGATTTTGGCCTCTTTTTGCATAGCTATTTGGCTCCAAGCATGCGCAGGACCTACCAACCCTGTGGTGGAGATGTCAGCAATTCCGGGGGAAAATTAAGTATTCAGGTTGGTTTTTAAAATGAGGGGGTTGGCCCGGAAAATTAAGTATTCAGGTTTGTTTTTAAGATGAGGGGGGTGGTCAACAAAATTTTTTTAAAATATGCCTGGTGTATGTCGGAAAAACTCGGAAATTTGATCAATCTCGATTCAAATTGAAAGCTGAAGAAATATGGCTATCTTTAAAAGGGGGAACGGGGAATCGGGGAATCGGGGAAATGGGGAATCGGGGAAACGGGGAATCGGGGGAACGGGGAATCGGGGAAACGGGGAATCGGGGAAACGGGGAAACGGGGAAACGGGGAATCGGAGAAACGGGGAATCGGGAAAACGGGGAAACGGGGAATCGGGGAAACGGGGAATCGGGGAATCGGGGAAACGGGGAATCGGGGAAACGGGGAATCGGGGAAACGAAGAATCGGGGAATCGGGGAAACGGGGAATCGGGGAAACTGGAAAACGGGAATGCTTTGCGGTTCTCAATTGGAAAATAGCCAATTTTACTTGTTAAGCTTTGTGGAAACACCACGTAAATTTATTATTGCAGAGCTTTCGATCCGTAAGCTCGGATCTTCATCAGTGCTATAATAATATGACTATCTGAATCACACTGAATTTACACGTCCCTTTTTATACATAAAGTGTCGTGATTGTATGCTTGCGTGATTTAAAAGTTAATTAAACGGTCAAATCAGCTACGTCATATCTAACGTAGCGAAATGGTTCTAATTAACCCGCATGCGTGCGCAAAGAAGAAAGAGAAATTTAATTTTGCACAGTAAAGAGAGCGCGCCACGTACTATCTAGTGGTTTACCCTCTTGACCTATAGTACTATGTTTTTCAATTTCAATCGACTCTCTCATTTTGAGAGAACTTATGACTTTCAGTCGCTAAAATGGTCACTTCATTCCATTTTATGCGATGGTCATTAGTCCAAGAGTGTTTAGCCACTGCTGATTTTTCTAGCTCGGCTTTCTCGCAGTTAGTCCTATGTTCTTTAAGACATAATAAGAGATTTCGGCCAGTTTCACCAATATATACCAAACCACATTCACATGGAATGCGGTACAAGAATTCAGATAGTCATATTATTATAGCACTGATGAAGATCCGAGCTTACGGATCGAAAGCTCTGCAATAATAAATCTACGTGGCGTTTCCACAAAGCTTAACAAATATATTGTATTCACCATGCAAACGTACAAGAAACTTAGCCAATTTTAATTCCAAATAGTTTGTTGATCATTCTTTTCTAAACAACGGTCAGATTTGAGCTACTAGAAGGTAGCTAGGGCGCGGTTTACACTGTCAAATTTTTCGTTGGTAGATTCTAGGTTTTAAAGTATTTGTAAGAAACTATTGAGAAAAGTGACTTAGTATTTAAGGCTTAGTTCCCTCTTTCAAATATTGGTAACAAATTCTTTATCGGGGAAACGGGGAATTGTGAATTAGGATAATCGTGAATGTGTAATCTTTAAAATCTAAGTATTTAAACTTTACTTTAACACTTTGAAACATAACTTGAAATATATTTAAAGGCCTGTTACAACTATGTTGGCCAAATTATGCAACAAACTTGAAATTGTTTTGCTTGTTTTTCCAATGTTTTTGATGATTCTATATTCTACTTTTCCAACTAAAAGTTGATGCCTTGAAGAACACTAGCAAAAAATGCAACGCCATTCAAAATTGTTGCATGAAATTGTTGGGTCCGTTTAAAAAAAGGCCTTATTAACTGTAATACAACTGAATTATTATGTTACAAATTTCAATTGTGATAAAGTTGATAAAAAACCATGCAATTAAATGATACCATGACCAAAAATGGAACGTTAATTGGGGAGGGGGGCATATTCATATATTCATTTTTCTGGCCCACGAGTTTCCTTTGAATTGATCAATCTAAATTTGTTTTGAAAGAAACTCGTTGGCCAAAAAATGAGCATATGAATATGCCCCCCTCCCCAATTAACGTTCCATTTTTGGTCATGGTATCATTCAATTGCATGGTTTTTTATCAACTTTATCACAATTGAAATTTGTAACATAATAATTCAGTTGTGTTACAGTTAATAAGGCCTTTTTTTAAACGGACCCAACAATTTCATGCAACAATTTTGAAGGGCGTTGCATTTTTTGCTAGTGTTCCTCAAGGCACCAACTTTTAGTTGGAAAATTAAGTAGAATATAGGATCATCAAAAACATTGGAAAAACAAGCAAAACAATTTCAAGTTTGTTGCATAATTTGGCCAACATAGTTGTAACAGGCCTTTAAATATATTTCAAGTTATGTTTCAAAGTGTTAAAGTAAAGTTTAAATACTTAGATTTTAAAGATTACACATTCACAATTATCCTAATTCACAATTCCCCGTTTCCTCGATAAAGAATTTGTTACCAATATTTGAAAGAGGGAACTAAGCCTTAAATACTAAGTCACTTTTCTCAATAGTTTCTTACAAATACTTTAAAACCTAGAATCTACCAACGAAAAATTTGACAGTGTAAACCGCGCCCTAGCTACCTTCTAGTAGCTCAAATCTGACTGTTGTTTAGAAAAGAATAACAAACTATTTGGAATTAAAATTGGCTATTTTCCGATTGAGAACCGCAAAGCATTCCCGTTTCCCTAATTCTCCGATTCCCCGATTCCCCGTTTCCCCGATTCCTCGTTTCCCCGATTCCCCGTTTCCCCGATTCCCCGATTCCCCGTTTCCCGATTCCCCGTTTCCCCGTTTCCCCGTTTCCCCGATTCCCCGATTCCCCGTTCCCCCTTTTAAAGATAGCCGAAGAAATATTACTAAAATTGTAAGCTCAAGAAACATTACAAACGCCTCAGCTATAGACCACAAAGTCCGACTTCAAATGGCAACGGGTGTTTGTGCGTCCGACTTCAAATTGATTAAATGTCGATTAAAACTGAAAGCTCAAGAAATATTACAAACGCCTGAGTTATAGACTCCTAGGTCCGACTTCAAATGGCGACGAGTGTTAGTGTGTATATTCATATACTCATGTTGTTCTGCTCAATTAATTCTTTTATAAAATGTTAGTTATAAACCCCAAAGTAAGCAATATTACTATTACTAACGTGTCACCTATAGACCCAACGAGTGTTTGTGTGTAAACTGATATGCTCATGTTATTCTGCCCAATTAATTCTTTTGTAAAGTGTTGGCTATACAGACAGCAAAGTAAGCAATATTGCAAACGTGTCACCTTTAGACCCTAAAGTCTGACTTCAAATGACGACAAATGTGTATGATTTTGGTGTAAAACTGTGCACCAAATTTCATTTTGGTAAGGTCATTTTTGATAGTGAACACACTTATCACTGAATTTCCATCTCCAAAGTCTGATTTCAAATGTGGATAACTTTGATTAAAATTTCAGTCTATGATTACAAAAAAATATGTCCACATGCACATTTTCCTAGGGCTAGAATGTATTGACAATGTCAATTGAAAATTTTCAGTCCATGATTACAGAAAAATATGTCCACATGCACATTTTACTAGGGTTAGGATGTATTGGCAATGTCAATTGAAAATTAGTGAATAAAGATGACACAATCAAGATGAGAAATTTTAGCAGAATAAACACAAATTGGCCTCCAGCAATGTAAGTCTTTAAAAGACATCTATTTGGTTTCTTAAATTAAAGATATTGCACTGCAATGCATTATTCGGAAACTGTACAGCTGCCATTTTAATTGTGGATTAACTATTGTGGTAGGGATTAAATATTCAAGTTCTGTGCAATTAATTTCTTTTAGAAAGTGCCAGCTGTAGACCCCAAAGTAAAGATATTACAAACACATCAGCTATAGAACCGTCCATATATTCATGTTCTGCCCAATTAATTTTTTTTCTAAAATATCAGCTGTAGACCCCAAAGTAAAAAATATTACAAACACATCAGCTATAGAACCATTCATATATTCATGTTCTGCCTAATTTCTTTTAAAAAATCAGCCTGATGTCAGCAGAGCCCCCTCAGCATACATGTAAATTGGAAATGCCTTACATAAAAATATTAAATGATTCCACTCTTGAAATGCTTTATTTATAATGACTTTTTATTTATGAAATATAAACATTTTCCCCATGACAGTTGCCCAAAATCACACTGACATTGCAACAAGTACATAATTTACTCAACTTTGCAAACATTTAATGAATAAAAGTATTGACTAATTTCACTCTTCAAATACTTTTTAAAGTAACGTTAACTTTCTATTTACAAAAAAAAAACTATTTTCCATGTTGAGAAAAAATTATTGTGACAACATGAGTGGAAATTGGAAAAATGAGTTCTTCCAAATTCTACTAGTAATGGTACAACTGTATATCAACACAGAAAAAAATATTTTATAGTTTTTACAATATAGCACAAAGCTACATCATTAAAATAAAACTTAGAAAAGAGCAGCGATAGGTTCCTATGTTGACATTGTTAGAATATAATAATTAGTGTTTCAATAATTTATGCAAGTAGGATTCAGTTGATTGGTTAATATTTGCGCCATAGTCAGCACGAGGCTGTCTTCTGTTGAAGTCGATTTGTATTGTATCCAAAATTGAAGAGTGAAATTTTGCTGTACTATAAAGTTAAGAAGACACTACATGTTTTGAATCAACCAAATCGATGGAATTCAGTTTATCATAAATTATGCAATGGGATGGAATCTTCAAAGCACAGTATGGTTAAATCACCATACTTCTTTTCAACCTTCATCGTGGATGCCAGCAGGAGCATTGTATCCCAAGCTTACCCTAACAAGTTACCCTAACAAGTTATTAGACAATAATGATGGCCATCAATGAAGACTACATGTTAAATAAATTTGGAACATCTACATGTTGCACAAAAAATCAGACAATGGACTATCATAAACTACCTAGAACTAGTATTGCAAGAAAGAACTTATCTAACACCTTGAAGGACATATTTCCTTCATGACGTCTTGAAGACTGAAATAATAGTATGACTTCTATTCATGTTTAATGGCAGTTTAGAATTATTATCGGCACCAAAAATCACATGACATTACACAAAGTAACGTAATTCACAGTGCACTATGTAATAGCACGTTGTAATTTCAACTATTTTAAACAAATTAAATTCATTCACACAGTGTGTGACTGTGTGTAAAATTTTGTTAAAAGATTAGTGTAATCAAGGCGTAGATCGTACGGCAGCACTTTCCTTGCGATAGTAACTTCTAGTTATAAGCAAAAATTGACCTTAAACTACATACAACGCGCTCGCTGCAAGTAAAAACGAAACAAGAAAAGTATTGCTATTTTGGTAATTTATCCATATAATATTTTTCACTAAAGCCTGTTTTATCTAAAAAGTTACTTTGAGGAGAACAGGGGTTGACCATCCTCCCACCAACGCGTCCCTGACGATGCTACTGTAGTAGCGCAAATGACTGAACACATATTACGCTCACCAGAATACAGTTGTGAATTGTGAATGGTATCTAGACCCTCGTAATTGAAATATATGCGTGCTACATATATGAATTCCTTGTTTTTGTATTATTATTGTTAGTAGTAGTAGTAGTAAATCGCGCATTAACCGAAAAAATTGCTCTTATAAATCTTCTCTGGACTTTTGGTGCCCTATGGAAATTAGTACTGCTAATTTGAAAGTTCAGAGGTGAAATTAAGTAATAAACTGTCATCCTTTGTCCGCGCTCATAACTTACAGTTTACGTTTTTGGAAGGGAAATCTTTATTGAATTAGCTGTATATTCTTTCAAGCAGTAAAAGAACCTTGTCTGCCCAACAATAGTCAAGTTAGTTCGAGATATTTCCGATCCTACTCTGTAGTACCATGACATACCTTCAGTCTTGCAAGTGCATGTATTGGATTGAAACGAGTGTGCCAAACTGCGTTAGCGAGACTATAGAGTGAACCTTCTACGTAATTCATGTTCTGTGGCAAGACGATTTGTATCAAAGTTAATACATAATTGGTGTCATGATTTATTATTCTGTTTATTCATGCACAAGTAAGTTGAAATACTAGCGTCAGATCTGTATGGTTATTTAATAATTATTGGAGGAGGTTGAGCGGAATATCAAGAATTATTGAGGTAGAGGTTGGCGTTTTCTGCCGAAGCCACAGGCTCAGGCAGATAACGCTAATCGATGCCTCAATAATTCTTGATATTCCGCGAAAACCGAATTCAGTAATTATGTTATTATTCATAAAAAGTACACTAAAATATTTTGCAATCCAACAAAACCAAAGTCGCCATAGAAATTCAATTATTATTATACCTCTTACGCCATTTTTCGCTCAAAAGCGTTTCCGTTTGCTGGCCGGCGTCAGCACATTATTTGAAAATGGGACATCATTATTACAAAACATCAAAAATTGTTCGTAAAAGTGATGTCAGAATTACGAACAATGGGAATTCTCTGTAAGTGGTTAGCCAATCAACGTGCGACTTGTATACATAGTGAATAATAATAACAATTAATGTTATCTGGAAAACACGTACAACACGGACACGGACAACATGCTAACCCTAACTGTAACCCTAACCCTAAATATTATTTCACATAGAATTGTTACTTTATAAAATGGGTGATATGATTTTTTTCTCATTTTCCGCTTTGATTGCTTTTTTTCGTATTTTTTACGTGTTCGTGTCCGCGATGTTCGGTGTCCGTGTTTTCCAGATAACCCGTGCTACGCACTTCCCATTGTAAATACCCACACAGATCCGTCACTCGTATTGTAACTACTAGTGCATAATAATACACTGCGCAACACGTGGACGCTTTAAATGTAGTTTTAAAAAACTGAAACGTAATCCTAGAGTGGACCATCGACCATATAAACAATGAATCGCACAGTGTAGGGAATGAACAGTGGAGTCATTTAAGAAAGTTTGTCTGTGTGCATATCAAAATTCAAGTTCCAACAATGGTGCTGTACCAATGACAATGAGCTGTATTGGTAATGTGCTTAGTGCGTTGATCTAGAGTCCTAGTTTTAACTCGTAAGTTATTATTAGGGCGGAGATTTTACAGGACAAACATGGATAGCAGTTCTTGCATTGTATTTTTATGTATAAATATTTTGTAAATAACTGAAATTTTAATCCTGTATAAACATTCGGGAATAATAATAATAATAATAATGATAATAATAATAAGAGTACTAAGGATAAATTGTAATTGTGTTTTATTTCAAGAGCAGCATATCGGAAGTGATTATATATAAGTGAAAGTGATCATAGTGGAGCGAGTAAAGCATTGTGCAGTTTGTAAAGAAAACACCAAACTGCAGACAGGATGTGCAGGCTTTGATGACACAAGTATGAACATCAGATATAGAGGCATTCGTGGAATTAATACAGAAAACCAAAAGATTGAAATTTCTGAAATTTTGATATAAATTTCTATTACAAAAAAAAATCTTACTAAAATTTCAAAGAAGTTGCATGACATAGGTGAGATAAAATAGTGTGCTTTCGCGCAATGATACTTCTTATAATCAAAAAATTGCATATATATTTCCAGCATACACATGCGTACAGGACGTCACCAGTTACTTCGGATATCTTAATTATGTAAATCAAGTGCTGCTAAAAACTAAAACATCGTTATATACACTAGCCGTTACGCTTCATCTAAAATTAGGTGTTCTTCTATAAAGAGAATATATATTGTTTTTGTTATAAGGATAAAATATTACTCAGGATTCTAACTCAAAGGTTTTTATTCAACTTTTTATTTTTGCGACGTTTCGGATAGTTTTACTATCCGTTCTCAAGCTTTTTACTTATTTAAGTTTACAAAAATCACGACTACAACTACGAAATTGTCACCAACCGTCATATGTTCACGCATTTCAAAATCATCTTTATGCGCGTGCTCATGCAAGCGTTCTTTGATTCACTATCTAAATATCTGTCTAGCGTAGGTCGCCATGTCGTTAACGGCTCATAGTTATTTAATACTACATTCCCATTGCTTCTCTCTCGTAGTGACTCTATTCCTTCCCTTGCTTTTCTTTGCCGTAACCCATACTCACATGCTACAACCCTTGCTTCACCCCAATCGATCCCACTTCCACAATCGACACTATGCCTTGCCAACCCGCCATCTTCTTTTCCCATCCGTTCTCTCGCTGCATCCAACCTCCCATTCCGTATATCTTCGCCCGTCAACCTAACCTTGCTTTCGTGTTCTTTTCTCCGAGTTCCAAATAACCGCCAAGTCTCCCCAACATACACCGCCTTGTTGCATTTGCACGGTATCCTGTATACCACCGCCTTTCGCTTGTCCCCAAGTGGCTGTTGACTCTTCGTCTTTATGTCCCTCACCTTTCTCCCAGGCCTGAAAGCTGTCCGGAAATTTCGTTTCATTGCCACCCTCTTGAACTGCTCCGATAATCCCTGTACGTATAGTATGCTGACAACTCCACTATAATTCTCATTCTCCTCCACCAGTTCTTTTCTTCCGTTCCTTTCTGTCTCCATGTATTTCCTCACCTTCCCTCTTTCATAACCATTTGCCTCAAAGACATCCTCTATGTTTTTTAACTCATTACCCAAATGTTCATCATCACACAGTGCCCGTGCTCTGTCCGCAAATCCTTTTATGATCCCTTTCTTTATATAAGGAGGATGGTTTGACTTTTCTTTAACGTTAATGTTCGTATGTGTTTTCTTATAATGTACCATACACTCAACTTGTTTCGTTTTTCTATCAACTCTCTGTTTCAAATCTAAAACCGGTAATATATCATCTTTCTGTTCCTCTTTGGTAAACTGTATTACTTCCTTCTCCATCCCGTTTAAATGCTCAAGTATCTTTTCAGAATCTTCCTTCTTACACTTCAATTCACTATCATCCACATACCAATACCATTGATCCAATGGACACGGCGAGGTATCCATTGCCCGAATCTGAAAATCCTCCATGTAAATCTTTGCAATCTCACCAGCTGTTCCGAGACCAATCGGGCCACTGTCCAACACATAATGCTTTCCATTGTACTCACAATACGTTAAGCCAAACATCCATCTCAGCAACTCCATGATCGAATCCACACCAAGTTCCGTGACCTTGCCCAGTGTCTCACATTTCCTCAATAACCTCTCTACCAGCTCAAGTGCCTTACTAATTGGTATCGATGGGTATAGATTTTTCACATCATAACTAACCAGGATCTCATTTCTTTATACTCTCCAGCTATTTTCGCTATGTTTCGCCTTCAAATCAACAAGTACTTGCTTCATTTTGAACTCATAACTGTCTTCCCCTCCATGACTCTCCCATTTGTCCATAGCTACCATGACACGTCCTTTGTCAGCTGGCAGATATACTGTATTCTGGTCTTTCATAGCCCTCCTCTTTCCCCTTTCCTCTTGTTTATTTAAGTTTGACGGATATTTCTTGTGTCTAGCCCTCTCTAAAATCACTCTTACATCCTCTCGTAATTCATCAACTTCCCGCTCTATTATATCATCACCAGTCTCTTTCCTTTCCCCTTCCTCTCTTATCATCAAACAAATCTTTTCTGTCTCTGTTATTATTGTCTCATACGGCACCCGTCTCGGTGTTTCACAAAAATCTGGTCCCAACGATAGGTACTGTTTTATATCATTATCAATTCCATTCTTTGTTAGATCTACCACCTCTTTCTTAATCTTTTCTTTCTTCATTCTTTCCTGTTCCATCAGCAGATCCCTCCTTTTAACCTCAATCTTTCTTTTGTCATCAAGCAAAGACTGATACTTTCGTATTTGTCTTTCTTTCACTTTACTATGTTCTTTTCGTCCGGAGTCATTTACAACTTCCTCAAGCCATTTAAAATCATTCCCCTCCAGTTTTTCTCTTAATCCCGTTGTTATATCTCCTTTCTGGCGATCCGTTGAATATAACTTCCGTCTTACGTCTTTTATCCGCGCTATTAGCCGTACACTTTCAAGTCTGGACTTCATTTTTGACACACTTCGCATGCTAAATTCTTCCTTCGATAGTCTTATCCTCAAACCAAATGGGACTACGCCATTGTCCCTGCATCGTCTCAAAAATTTACGATGGTTCCTCAATCTCGCAATCTTTGTTGTATACTTCTGTAAGTTATCTGCTAGTTTTAGACAACGGCTCCCGTACCGATTCTTAATTCTTTTTCTAAAACTATCCGAAACGTCGCAAAAATAAAAAGTTGAATAAAAACTTTTGAGTTAGAATCCTGAGTAATATTTTATCATTATAACAAAAACAATGAATCACCAAAGGGAAAGTTTTAGAAAAAGAATTAGAATATATATTGTTGCTTACGTCAACACAATTTCATTTTATATCGATTGGTTAAACAATATTACATTGGTTGCAAGTAACAACTAAGTCACTTTGCTCTGCATGTATACAATAAATTATTGTAGTAATGTAGACAAACTTTCAAATTTGAAAACAATTTTAGCACAATGTAAAAGAGCTTCCTAAATTTAGTGAAACTGTGAAGTTGTGTTGTAAAATATTGAAAAATGTCGAAAATATAGTAATGTAAAGTTTGCGAATTTTGTACACTTTTGTATTACGCAGGAAAAAGCGTTACCACATTTCCACATAGCGGTAACGCTTTTCCGTTCGTAATACAAGCCTCCGCTTCAACGTAATTCCCGACAAGTCACAACAACACAAGTGATTTTAGGATATAGAAAGATTATATTTTAATAGAATAATAAAATGTTCTCCCTTGTGTCCCAGTTAACGTAATGTTCCAAAATATTTAAACGTCTATCGGTTAGACTTTCCCTTTCACAGTCACAGTCACACTTCTCTCTCGAATCTCGAATGTCTCTTTTTTACTCACTCCACTCGCACCCATTCTCCTCCAATCTCTCTCCCCTTCGTGCGTCATACATGTCAACATTATTAATAAGATATAAAACATCAGTCAGTCCCGACAGTCCAGTATAGAACGCTAACGGCCTGTTCATATGGGCAGAAGTTATCTCGGTTCCCGAGAAAACATTCCGACAGGTCAAATGTTGCTCTGTTCATATGGAGAAATGTTTTCCCGCTTACCGGGTAAAGTTTCCCACGGTGATGTAGATTTTGTAAAGTGTAAACAGAAAGTTTTCCCGCTAAGCGGGAAAGTTGTGTTCATATGGGATAAAAATTATCTCGGTCACCGAGATCTTGCCTGTCATCAAGCGAGATCTCGGTTAATGGGAAAACTTTTCGTTTCATATGAACGCAAGGTAACTTTTCATACTATTTTCGTAAGAAAGCGAGATCTCGCTTGTAAACTTGTCGAAATGTTTTCTCGCTAACCGGGAAAACTTCTTCCCATATGAACAGGCCCTAAGTGGTGTTTTGTTCTGTGAAATACATCAAGAGCTGCGACCTGTTAAAAATCTGTGAGCTACCTTGCAATTTTAAGATTTTTATCAGTAATACAAATTATATTAAAATATCAGAATTTTTTTGGTTTTTATCAGTAACTAAATGCCTCCATATCTAATATTCATACGTGTGTAAAAGTCTATACGGCGTTTTCTTCACAACATGCACGATTACGTGGAATTTGTGCGTTTAGCCGCCCCACTATCAACGCGACTGTGCATGAAAAAATTTAAAAACACCGAGTATATACAAGTTCTAAGCAAACGATTCACATGACCTGGTGCATTCGCGAAATGTGTGCAATGGCCCCACTATTTGAGAGAATTATAGGCTATAGTTATCTAATATCCCCTTGTATAAATCGCAATATACTATACCATTGTTAAAATCGGGGTTTTACTCTGAGAGGGTGTAGGTTGCGCGGGTTTTCTTTTTGTTTAATGTAACATGGTGATGATGAAAACACTACAAGAAATTGGTTCTTGTACTTTTCTAAAAACATTGATTCCAAAATAACTCGCTGAAATTTCATGTATACATGAATTTCTTATGCACGAGTCATCAGTTAAAGTATTCGGAGCTGTCAAATGAATCCAACGGTACGTAAGATTAATATTGACTGTCCAATCAATGTCGACCGTTTTCTTTTTTAACATTCAGCTTTAACGGAATTACTTCTGCTTTGATGTTTTTTGGCGTTAATCTGAGTTTATATGCACATCGCGCAAGCTGAAAAATATGCCTGACCACGGTGGGAATTGAACACCCAACCTTCGGCCTTTGGGCTAGCATTTCAAAGGTCGCATATTCTACCGTAGTCAGGTATGTTTTTCAGCATGCCCGGTGTACATAAACTCGGATTAAACCAAAAACAACAGTTTTACCTGAGATTTAACATTTTCACATAACACGAAGGTCCATAAAAATCATGAATACGTTTAAGATTACTATGACTTCGAGAGAACTAGACTCAAGTCCGAAATATCACATATCCAAACCGCCTGACCACGCAGCCTATAGCCAGTTAGCATTTCAAAGGTCGCAAGTTAGATCCCCATCGACCGAGTCAAGCATGTTTTTACCGTAGCTTTCCCAGTATGGATATAAACACAGAGTAATAGCACCATCACTTTCACCTGAGTACATAACACTATGATACTTAATAGTTATGAATAACAATTTCTGTTTTGTTTGCATTTTGTTTAATTTTATCATGATACATCAATTAGACTATACGATAATCTGCAAAAACATGCAGGTTATAATCAAATCAGCTAAAATCTCTAAATCAACTTTTTTAATTAGTGCATGATTATATTGCTACTATGGATGTCAGTTTCCATCACCGCCGGAAACACTTTTCAAAGCTTGGTTTTCTGTTAATAAAATAATATCAAAGTATTTATAAAGTTAATCAAATCAAATTATTAGTAACTCCAGTGAAAAATCAATGCGATCTATGAAAACATGCAGTCACCACAATAAAAACAACTGCTGTAACTATAGTAGTCAAGGAGAACGGAGAAACACAAATTAACTAAAATGAGGAAATTATGTCAATTTTGCTTTATATATATGACTGCAAAGTTTGCTTTTACGACCAAATTTTTTCTTAAAAACCACTCCATACACATTTTTTAGTCAAGTCAATGATTGATTGCATTGAATACTGATATCCAATACATACAATTTTTCCATCTAAAATCAATCTTTCAGGTTTAAAAATATTTGAAAGCTATACAATGACAATGTGAATTATAACGTAAGATACATCGTTATCGCCCAAATGCATGAGTTTACTCCGCACAGAAGACATAGACATACCTCTAACGTACGAAAACGGCAAACACATCAGCGTCACCAACTGCACCTGAAACATATAAACTGCTTATCAGACAACTACAGTCTATACCATACAAATGGAGTGTTATCATGGATAGCACAATTGTAAAATATTTGAACTGTAAGTGTAGCCTGTTAACCGTCATCTATCTCGATTGAATTTTGATGGGCATACCTGTTGTCAAAAACGTCGCTTGCTTAATTACTGTCTTAGTTCAATATGTACACGAAAGGTTGTTCGCTACTTGAATAGATCGATGAAACAGCGTTTCAAGCGAAGACTCTTCGTTCATACTGCTCACTAAGGTCTTCAATCGAAATGTTGAATTCTGTTTCATATAGATTCAGGTAGCGAAAGTATTTAATAGCTTTCTGCTTGCAACGCCTACACCGGCAACGTTAGTTGGCGATTTTATTTGGTATGTCAAAAAATGATATAGAGAAAGTATAAACATACATGTGAAGGATTGGTTGCTTTATATTAGGAAAATTCTGATGAGCTCAGTCACAGATTATTATCATAAGAGAACATAGCTAAGCATTTAGTCAAGAACAACAGGGTGCGGTCACAAGCAAAAGCCGTAATGATGGAAATGTACAATTCCAAATATACAATTCCAAAGAGTTGTCTTCCTCTGATTTCGCATATGATCTGCGGGCTTGCAGAAGTCTACATTTACAAGATGACATTATATTGCAACTCACCGTATGTATTCCAGTTCACTCTCGTGCCAATTTTGCTGTAGAGGAAGGAATTCCCATGAAATCTATTCTCCCATGGGCAACCTTTGGTATTGCCCAGTGTCAGCCACCCGATATCTTTTGGGCATCCGTGGTAAGAATAATTGATGTGGAAATCTCTACACTCTCCATGCCAGCATGGACCAATAATGGTAAAAAAGTTGTGGTGGACATGGGTTATATCATACCATGGTGACTGGAGAAGCCTATCACTGGTGAACCAGTTCAGAATGTCAGTGCCTTTAGCGTTGAATCTTAAAACCAACTGTTCCACGCCATGTTTATAAAGAACCACTCTCACCTGAACGCCCGGAAAGAAGTGTAACATATAAATTGCCAATCAACGTTAACAATATCAGAAGAGGCAGGCGATTATTATACGTTTAGATTTTGCAAGATGTTTCCTTGCTTTTCTGCCTACCTAGCTCTATTTTGTTCTGGACTGTGTCGCTATAATGATAAGTAAGAGTTCGAGTCACAAAATCATATTCTTTCAAACAAAGTCACAGCGCAATTTTTCGGTATTAACACGTTTCATGCATCTTCGTGTCAAATTGAAAACTAATTATTCAGCGTGTGTGGTGTTATGTAGAGGGTCCTGAAGGGATGAAATGGGAGCTGGAAATTGCCTATTTTTTTGCTAGGAAAGTAGGGATTCATGCATTGGGACTGGGATCCATTGGCGAAAAAACTAGAGAAACTGGGAATGGAATTATGATTTGTGCAATACAGTCACTAGGACTATGGGATTTGTGCACTTGGACAACGCGATCAGGGTCGAAACGTGGGTACCATCTTCGGGGAGGGGGGGGGGGTTGTTATGGAACTGCAATGCTGGAAATGGGGTGTGGTTTTAGTATTGCCTAACCTAAAGAGCAGTATTACACTTGGTTACTTCCAGCTCAAACGCAAAAAGTTTCGAAAGGCCTAGGTACGGTATATACAAATTACACAACACAATATGAATACGAAAATTAATTGATTAATTATATTATTTTTGAAACAACAAAGTTCAAATTTTTTGGTGAGTTATTTTTTATTTCATCTGACTCTGGTCCAAAACTAAATGCATGTGTTTCCTATTGCGCTTATCATATGTTTATTATTTAGCAATTAATAGCCAGCAATATTGCTAGATGTGTATAGTGCAAAAATAAGCGTAGTATTTAAAAGTTATTATAAAGGTTGCTACATCTAAATTATTCTTTGAGAAATACGGTATTTGGGAAAGGAAATATTTATATTACGATGTCTATTATAATTCTTGTAGTTCATTTTTAGATTTCGTACGTTCATTAAAGTTCTTTACATTTATTTCGAAATGAATAAAATGAAATTTTAACGACAGCGTGATGCAAACACAAAAGAAAGCAAAGATACGGCTTTAGAGTCAGATGACGTCCCTCTTCGTCGGTTGTTTGACAATAATTTGTGATAACGCGTTTTTACCTACCCTTGCTAAGTACGAATGTCAAGCAGCCAAAATTTGGGTGCCACGTGACCAGCCTGTGTCAGGGTCTTCGCCGTAGCGCGGGTAGCGGAGCTGAAGACCCTGAGAATCAGGTTGTCTCCTTTCACCTTCCCTTATGTGCTGAGGTAATTTGTGGCAGGAGAATAAACAGTTCTGTTATAGATGTAAAACAAACCATTTCAAGAACTCGTATACATTCTATCGTATCCATTAGGATTTTCAGTTAACGTAAAGCGAAAAGTGTAACAGTTGAGCATTTTATATGAGTATTGCCATGGCTACGGTATGAATTGAAACTATAAACACGACCTTTGCAACATTAGACTCATTGTTTCTCTTGATATTAGTGAATGAATAAAAGTTTCTGTACCTCTGTGGCGAATTTTCCCCAGTTCACATTGTTAACAATTCTGTTTTTATATACTCCTCTAAAATGATTGTTTGTATTCAAAGCTGCTGTAGTGAATTCTGACGCAGGATGTTTCTGCCTCCACCATTCTCCTATGCGTGTTCGAGCACCACCAGAAACAGTTTTGAACACCATTGTCCATCCTGAAACAGAACAAACAACAATATCTCTGCTAAAGTCAGCTTTGCTTGCTAGAAATGAAATAACCTGGAATCGATCCATCTCCTTGTTTGCGTGCCACCAACCTTATCATCAGAAAGACTCTCGGTTAGTGTGCCATGGGCAAACCAGTATTGTCTTTACTAAGACATCATCGGCAAAATATCACAACAAATACACTGATTTCATTGCATTAAGGCGCTTCGATGCACTTTCGAATGCAATTTTCACATTATTTAAAATTGTAGGGAGCACCTGCAAGTTATACAGAGTGTCCCACAAAAAGCGGACGCTATTGAATTCAACTATTGTTAGAATTTGAATGACCTGGCAGTATAATTGTTCCAGAGTGCCCCGAAAAATGGACGCTGTTAAAATCACCTATTATTGTTATAACTTTGAATGGCCTAGGGGGTGATTATATGGTCCCGCTTACCCGGGATTAAGTGAAGCGTAAAATGATCTTGAGGTATTGAAAAATGTCATTTTATGAAACGAAACGACCAAAGTTCGAATGCTTTCAGCATTGATCAATACAAAGATAGATTTAACAAAAATTAATGCGATATAGACCATTTTGTTTACTTCATATTTCGGCAAAACGAAAATCTCAAGCAATCAAGGATTAAACATTTTTTACAACGTAAACTATGACTTATTTCAATACCTCAAAATCATGTTACGCTTCACGTAATCCCAGGTAAGCGGCATCATATAATCAGCTCCCTAGATTAACCCGGACGCAAAGATGCGTTAAACGACTTATTAAAAATCGTATTGCTAATAATTGCTTAAGCACGTAATTTTTCTGGCTGAAGCAATCGGTTTTACGGTTTATTGTGTTTAGCTTAGTGCTTGGCCGTTCAAAGTTCAATAAGTGATTTCCGCAACAGCGTCCATTTTCAGGGACGCTCTGGAGCACTTATAGTGGTAGGCCATTCAAATTCTAACAATAGTTGAATTCAATAGCGTCGTTTGTGGGACATTCTGTACTTCTATTCGTGTCAAAATTTTAATATTAATGTATAACATAATAGATAAAAAACATTTGAAATTATACCTCCAGATTGCATATCACAAAATACTGGAAATTTTTGTTGATGTTCTACAAAGAAATTCATTAAAACTTTTATAGCTGCATGATATAGATTAATCAATAATTTCCCGGTATATAAAACAGACAATTACAATGTTATTGCCTTCCGATGCTAAGGTGTGGAAGCATTATCTTGGGTTGGCATACAGATCCAGTTTTCTTTGATTGTGGAAAAGGTAGTTTTTCGAGCTAACACCATTCCATACAGTATACACTTAGTAGATAATCTGATTCAAAAAGTGTCCTCATTCGTTAAAAAAATAGATTACACGTCTTATATAATTATACATGCATGTAATCTGACAAGCGTTTGAAACTATGTTAACACAACAAAATGCTTTATACTCTGTCTGTATGGTTTCTTGATAAGAGATATCCAATATATCCCGTTCGAAAGGCTTCCATCTCTAATATGGTCATTGATGTTTTTACATGACTCGCCAGGCCGTTTTTCAGTACCGTATACATTCTTTGCCTAAAACACAAAACAATCAGTGTTTATTTTTTCTTGCGGTCCGAAATCATATTTTAGCCTTTTCTGCAATCTGATTGGCTACACGAGCGGTCCGTATGAGGCCGTACGGACCGCGCGAGGTTAATAATTCCGTGTTCTAATATAAATCTTAATCCAAGCCCAAATCCAAACCCTAATCCTAACCAGCATTTTATATGTCATGTTTTAACTTTGATGGATTGAAGATTAATTTCGCGTATACTGAGAACACAGAATTATTACCCGCGCGAGTTTTAAATCCACAATCTTTCTGTTTTAAAAAGATTCGGACCGCAAGAAAAAATAAACCAATTATTTGCCGCTTTGGTCGGTTCGTATAGGAAAATATTTTCCTCGGTCTCAAAAACTTCCCTCGGTCTTCGGCCTCGGCCGTTTTTGAGACCTTGGGAAATATTTCCCTATACGGACCTCTAAACCCGCAAATAACCAACATATATGTTCCAAATTAAAACATCCTAACAAACATTGTAACAACATTTAAAAAAGTAAACAAAAGCCATGCATGCATTCATATCAGATACACATAGTTGTATAGTCCCAGTTGCTGGCACACAGGTACGAAGAACGGTTACCGGCGGTAATGGTTACGGACAGCAAAAAGCATTACTTTAATATGAAAATTAACAAATATAAAACATTTTCCGCGGAAGTCGGGAAAACATTTTACTCGTGGAAGTCGGGAACTCCGCCCTTTGGGCGTCGTGTTTCCATACAATTTCTTATTTTCCCAATTCCACTCGTGTTGATATAACTGTATATCAATACGGAAGAAATGTTTTATATTTGTTTTATTGCATCCTATTGCGAAAATGATCTCGATGTTTTATGGTACGTACGTATGCACGTAAACGATGATTTGTGATGTCATTGTAAACATCGGATGGCAGTCTTCATGATCAGCGGTCAACTTTACGAAATACAAAAAATTTCTGTGTTTACAAGTGGCGGGAAATTTTCCGTTGGTTTACATTGAGTCATGTAAATTAAACACGGCTCTTAACCAATCAGCGTTCAGGATTCACAAATGCTACATTATAATATGATGTCAAACATATTTAAACTCGGACAAGGAGATCATGCACGACGTTTAATCTTTCATACATAAAACTATAAATGATCAAGACGCAATCGAAAGGGAGCTATCAAAATTGATTGATTTAATTGCTGGATGCTTGAAAAAAACACTATATACGAAGAACAAAGAAAAGTAAATTATGGCTAGCAAAGATTTGTATTTATTTTTTGAGCGTATGTCCATGCAAACTTCAGTTTCGATAACCGACAAGTAACATCTAAGCATATCTGCCTTCGACTTTTATTTTTCTTTGACGAAAATGGCAGTTTAGTGGCAGACGTCTGAGATGTCAAAATTAAAGGGGAGGTGTCAGGCCATTTTGAGTATTTCTTACATCTGCAAATTTTGCATAAAATTAGGAAATAATGACTGACTGTAAACACAAAATAAATCAGTAACAAATACAAAAAGTTTGTACAGAAGTACGGGTGGTCATGATTAATCGAGGATTGAGTATTTGAGTTGGATTGTATTTGTCATATCTGGAAAAGTTGTTGACAAACAGCTTTTCAAGTTTTGTCAAATTTTGACAGAATATTGCCTAATATTGTATGTTGAAGCTTAATGTGATTAATATTCCCACATACTGCATTGTAGAAAAATAAATTGGAATAAATTTCACTTCAGTTTTTTGAATATACAGAACATTTTTGGGTAAAAGGAGCCTGACACTGGCCCTTTAAACTATGCAGTTTGGTCTATCCTTAGCACATTCTACGATCTAGGTAACGACAAGACGTTTTTTTTCTTATGAATTGTAAATTTCATGTCTATGAGGGCATGTCCTGTCTCACTAAAAATCATCCCCTGAAAACTCGAGTTTGGAATTGCAAAGTGAGATAGTGCTTCAATGAATTGATTGATTTAGATTATATGATGTTTTATACCATGTGTTAGCTTTACGGTGCTACAAAGACTGCGTCAAATCAGGGATAAATACATCATGCTGCACTTTATAATGCCCTCATTTCTTACTGAGCTTTCCATACGCTATTACTCACATAGTCTTAACCCTCCTCAGTCTGGAAGTATGTACACGACCAGATGCTGCCAGCACAAGCGGGGAAAAACTCGCGAAAGCCTCGTCAACCTGACCCCACATTACTCATTGGTCAATATAATTTACACGCAGACAGTCATGAATTCTTAATGGTGTTTAGGCCTTTTTATACGTCGCATTTTAGTCGCGTCGAATGCAATTCAAACAATAGTTAATGATATGGTTAACATCATTTCTATATTGTTTAAATTGCATTCGACGCGACTGAAATGCGACGTGTCAGTAAAACAGACCTTGGAACGTTACTAGGTAGTACGTACATTAGGTAGTTACTATACGTATATACAAATGTCTAGCTATGCATCACACATCTTACACACACACAGCAGATTTTATACTCATTTGAAAAAAAACAGGGACGAGACAACTGCCTCCGTTAAGTCCGTTTCCCTTTGCAGGAAAGGGAAGGGGCAGAAGGGTCTTTAGATTCTGGACGCAGCATTTTGTTTTAATTTTCTCTTGTTAATAAAAAAGAAACTGGAAACAATGACGCATAATGAAGAACATTGGTAGTTCTAAAGGAAGGCTATGAATTTGCTATAGTTAGACATATCTACCTCCTTCGCCGGCATTTCCGCACGGGAGGTTCGCAAGCAGGAATAAGTTGCAGGCGTGAAATGTAGCATTTCGGGAAGTTTTACCACTCTTCCACCTGTGTTTGAAACCCCTACAGAGGAAGTGCATTGAATATAATACTACGCGCACAATCCAGCACTTGATTGAACATTGCTAATGCTTTGTCTTGTTGCAAATCAATGTACAGAACATACTGCAAATGTTACGCATGTTATCGATGTCATGCATGTAAAAACGCTAAATATCGCTTACTAGCCAACACGTACCACAAACGTTGACCGTCCCTCTAAGCAAGGCATAACGGTTACTCGGTAAAATTGGCTATTGGAAACGCCTTCACCATATGGCCCGGGGGATGTAAATTACGGTCTAACACTGTTGATAAATTTAATGAGACTTCTCAGTAGTACGGAAATACTCTTACTTCGTATCTGCAGTAAATATTCTCTCCTCCTGCATCGGCTTGAGCGGCAAGAACGTTTGCAACGAATACAACAGCAACAAACCAATTCATCTTTCTATGCAAAATATATTTCACACAAAGTTTGAGTTTATTTCATTTTTATACCATAGTATATGAGTTTAATGCAGATATTTTTTGTATGCTAACATATAAGCATTAACTGAAATGAATTAGGGTAGAAAATGACGATGCTTCACTGGCTAAAGTCAGGACTATATCAGAAATACTTTAATACCGTAATTTTCATGCAAGAATTATTAATATAATTTCGCCCTAGACCACAAAATTAAAAGCAAGCATAAAAAACCTTGAAGCTCGAATGCTTTCATTGCTACTTGTACATTACATCACTGTCTAATAACCATACTTTAAATACTTAAAACTGATCATTTCATAATCAGCTCTCGCATGCATTTGTGTAGCTAACTCTGATAGTCTGATGCACCTGTTCATCACAAACTTTCAAGTCGTCTGCAAAGATATTCTTTTATACACACTAGCTAGTGTTGGTCATATTAAAGCTCATAGCATAAAAATTCCTGGAACGGCGTTGTATCTATTTTTATGTAAAACTGGTTACCGAGTGCCAGTCAGTTTTTGGTAATTTGTATTAACAGGTTAATTTCTAGTTTAACCTGCTTTAACATACTGATTCTCTTTTTGAACCAAGCTCACTGGCAATGATTTAATGACGCGATCATATATATTATGCAAACGCGTATTTACATAATGCGCTTATTTGATGCTTTATTAGACGTAATATATTAAACAATTATTGAATGAGGTCGAGCAGGATATGAGGAATTATTAAGGGAGAGGTTAGTGGCAGCCGAAGGCTGAGGCTGATAACACAAACCGAGGCCTTTATAATTCCTCATATCCTGCGAGAACCGAATTCAACAATGACGATTTCACCTTTAGCTCTTATTCTTAACCAATCAAAACTCCTAAAATATTTTCAATAAATAATAAATAAAAATAAAAATATCAAATCAATCAAACTATTTGGTTACGCACAATATAGCTAGCTACGTGACAAGGTGATTTCATAAAATATATACAGTATATATACATATATAAAACGCGTACTGTTATTACTGTACTGAACCTGGTAGCTCTGTGAGCAGTTCTTTGTATTTCACTTCGTCTTTTAATCCCTTGATGTAAGTTAAGCTAATACCGAGCACCAATGTGTGTAAGAAAACAGTCTTACAATATATTAATAACATTATACACGCCCCTTTTGTAAATTTTGCTGTTATTGTCTGTTCAAATCACTCAAATTATTGTTTAGCCTCTAGCTGCGTGACCAAGTAGTTGCGTAATATCTATTTCCTGTTTATCATATGACTACAACAGACTGTCAACAGTGCACAGTGAGCAAAAGAGCTGATACATTTCATATTCAAATTAGCGTGCAAACTTATTGCTGGAATTTTAATTTACAATTCCTTTCTGCCACTTTATCCGATAGTTAAGTTAAAACCAATTTAACTGAGTTTAATAAACTAACACGACTGAAATAAAGTTTTTTCAGTTTTAGTTCTTGAACCTGATCATTACATTTGATAAATTTTACGCCCAAAAGAATATGATCGAATGATCGAAACCAATTTAGCAAGTTACCTCCAATACCAGAATTTGCTAATTTCTCCATCAAGCGCTTATGGTTAATTCGGTCGAACGCCTTGGACATGTCAAGGTATAATATATCTACTTGCCCTCCAGTGTCCAGACACGCGGAGGGACACACTTCTAATAAATTAGTCACGCAAGATTTTCCTTGGAGGAATCCGTGCTGGTGATCATGAATTGCCCGAGAAAATTGGCGTCTAATATTCATGAAAATAGACCGTTCGAAAACTTTCGAAATAATTGGCAGGAGGGAAATTGGTCTGTAATTTTCTGTGTGTTCTTTATCACTTTTCTTATAAACGGGGACAACGTTTGCTAGCTTCCAATCTTGTGGCACCGTCCCTTGTTCTAACGACTTGTTGAACAGCTTGCAGATGGAGGGAACGATTATTGAGGCGGTTTCTTTTAAAAGTCTAGCAGGGATTTCGTCTGATCCTGTTGCTTTGTTGGTGTCTAATGAAGTGAGTAAAATTTCTACTTCTAACTCAGACAGGCTGAGATCCGTTAACACTGGATCATATGACTTGTTAGAATATTGAACAGGAAGGTTTTCAGTTGTAAATACGGAGGCGAAGTAGGTATTGAAAAGGTCAGCTATTTCGTTAGGGTTTGTAGCAATTAGTCTGGAAGGTTGGCTTGACTGGGTAGAATGCGCTTGGTTGAAGAAACTGCGTTGACTAGTTGAGGATGATGGAGTTGGTGATGTGGACAGCGTAGAGACACGATCAGGAATGCTACAAGATTTTGACGTTTGCTTTAACGCGGACCAAAATCGCTTTGGATTATCCTTAAAACTGCTGTCGATCGATATGTAATAGTTCCCACGGCACGCAACAATTTCTTGATTTCGGAGCGAAGACGTCGGTATTTCTCTTTCAAGTAACCGGTTGGGTTGACTTTTAATCTCCGCCGAATAGAGTCCTTTTGTTTGATCTTATGAAGGATGTCGCTGTTAATCCATGGTAGTGGGTTTCGACCCTTGATTACCTTCCTGGGTATGAAGGCAGAAACTATTGAAAGGAATGTGTTCTTCCAACGTTGCCAGTCATTATCAATGTTATCAGAATCAGATATCAACGATGATAAATCTGTGGACTTTAGCGCATCACGTAGACCATTTAGATCTCCTTTCGCATAGTCGTAGACAGTTCTTACAGATTTCCGCGGAGCTTTAATGAAAGCAGTAAAATCGAACGAAATAGCATTGTGATCTGTAAACACTGATGATTGTTCTGGCGGTAAGATTTCTGTCAAGCGAATATGATTTGGGACACTTGTAATCACCAGGTCTAGTACATTGTTACAGCGTGTAGGGGTGTGGTTAAGTTGACATAGGAAGTGATCATTTAACATTTCAACGAAGAGAACTTCATTAACACCATTTGTTTTGCCCATCTCTTCCCACTGAATTTTTGGGAAGTTAAAGTCGCCACAAATTACAATGTTTGGATATTGCTCACATGCGTGGTTTAAAAAGGTGGCAAATGCATATGTCCACGATGGATCGGCGTCGGGTGGACGTTAACAGCAACAGTAGAGTAGTTTTTTATTGTTAGCCGTTCTTACTTCAGTTGATACAATTTCTAGTTGTTGGATTTCTTCAATATCAGGTTGGAATTCTTTAACAGATTTGAAAGACCCCGTCTTAATTGCAATAAGGACTCCACCACCGCAGCGATTTGCTCGATCTTTCCTGTAAATTGTATACCCAGCATGTAAAATTTCTTTGTTACTAACTTCGTTGGTGAGCCAGAACGTTCGTTCTTGAACCTGATCATTACATTTGATAAATTTTACGCCCAAAACCGATAAAATTAAACAATTTATGGGATGATGTAGGCATTTTTTTTTGCTGGATATGCTTTGGACGTAATAGACGAATAAAAATGTCAACCACGAAAGCTATGGTGTAGTTTATTATAGTACGTGGATAATGCCCCTTTTGTGAATTATGACGTTAATGCCTGCCTAAGTCAATCAAACTATTTGGTTAGCCACTAGCTACGTGACAAGGTGATTTCAAATGATATGTACAGTATATATAAATATATAAAACGCGTACTGTTACTACTGTACTGAACCTGGTAGCTCTGTGAGCAGTTCTTTGTATTTCACTTCGTTTTTCAATCCCTTGATGTGAGTTAAGCTAATACCGAGCACGAATGTGTGTAAGAAAACAGTCTTACTATATATTAATAACCATACACGCCCCCCTTTTGTGAATTTTTAGACTATTGTCTGCTCAAATCACTGAAACTATTAGTGAGCCACTAGCTACGTGACCAAGTGGTTTCATAATATTTATTTCTTATTTATCATAATCTAACAATAAAAATGCAGGGTGAGTAAAAAAGCTGATACATTTAATACCGAAATTTGCGTGGAAACTTAGTGCTGGAATGTTACAATTCCTAATTCTGCCACTTAATCCGATAGTGCTAAAACCAATTTAATTGATAAATTGAGTTTGATGAAATAACACGACTGAAATAAAAGTTTTTCAGTTTTAGCTTTCGAGCCTGATTATTACATTTGATACATCTTACGCCCAAAACATAAAAAATTTATGGAATAACTTTGGCATTTATTTTTAGCTGAATGCTTTAAATGTAATAGACGAATAAAAAATTCGAAAGTCAACACGAAAAGCTATGGTGTAGTTTATTAGGGTACGCGGATAATGCCCCTTTAATGAATTATATGACGTTAATGCCTGCTTAGGTCAATCAAACTATTTGGTTAGCCACTAGCTACGTGACAAGGTGATTTCATATAATATATACAGTATATATGAATATATAAAACGCGTACTATTACTACTGTACTGAGCCTGGTAGCCTTGTGAGCAGTTCTTTGTATTTCACTTCGTTTTTCAATCCCTTGATGTGAGTTAAGCCAATACCTAGCACGAATGTGTGTAAGAAAACAGTCTGACAATATATTAATAACATTATACATACACGCCCCTTTTGTAAATTTTGACGTTATTGTCTGCTCAAATCACTCAAACTATTAGTGAGCCACTATATAGCTACGTGACCAAGTGGTTTAATAATATTTATTTCCTATTTATCATAATTTAACTATAACAATGCAGGATGAGTAAAAAAGCTGATACATCTGATACTAGAATTTGCATGGAAATATTGCGTGCTGGAATGTTACAATTCCTTTCTGCCACTTAATCCGATAGTGCTAAACCAATTTAATTGAGTTTGATGAAATAACACGACTGAAATAAAAGTTTTTCAGTTTTAGCTTTCGAACCTACATTTGATACATTTTACCCTTAAAACTTAAACAATTTATGAAATAGCGTTCGTATTTTCTACGCTGGATGCTTAGACGTACCCAATTGACAAAAAATACCAAAAATCAACCACGAAAAGCAATTATCGAAGTAATGTATTAGAGTACGTGGATAATGCCCCTTTCGTCAATTATGACGTTATGCCTGCTCAAATCAATCAAACTAAATTTATTTCTAATTTGGTTAACAAATAACAACTACCTAGGTGACCAGGTGATCTCATATATTACTAGTATAATTCCTTTAGTAAATAATGGTTTTCAAGCATTTGATTGGTTGACTGACTGGTAAACCTGAGGCATTATTTATTACCTGGCATTTTTAAAATGGCCACCAAAGAGAGTCTATTTGATGTATTATACTTTTGCCAAAATTAGCAAATGGAGAAAAATTGCATCAATATAAACTCAAAGAATGCAAACAATCTTTGATGTTTAACTATCTTAAGGTAATAGATCGTCTGCCAATACCTTATTGAATACTTTTTTCACTGGTTAAAAATTACTCCATCATACGATCCCATTCTTACGTCAAACATGCTTTCGTTCCCTTTACCCAAACGGTGTGTAACGGCTGTCCAGTTATTTCTATAGTTCAGTTACGGCTCTGCCTTATTAACACCCGATCGTGGGTTTCTTGGCATGCTTTTAGAGAAAAACGTTTTGTGTAGTGCGAAATGCGAACTGTTTTAGGTATATCGAATACTTGTGGTATTTTTGTAGAAGACATTTCGTTTACGTCAAGTTTTCATCCACTTGTGAATAATACATTGTTTTAACTATACCGAAGTGTAGTTGCGAGTTAATCCATTGTCTGCGTCACGGGATAAGGGAAATTCTTGTCACTTCTCAGTATATTAAAATTATAACGAAGCGTCGATCGAATCTGTTCTTTTAACTCTGGCAAATGCGCATAAATACCACAAAGCGAAGCCAGGAGTTACACGGTGTTTCTTCAAAGAGCAAGGATTTTCTGGCGTGCATTAGGTTGATATCTTGTTCGGGTATGGTAATATACTTCTTGGCGTGGTTGATTGCACTTTTAGGGAGGCCTGCTGATACAGAAGGGTAAAAATTTTTCTATGTCGAAAGAAATAAACGTATACAGTAGTTACTTTTTTTGATATTCTTATGTAACCACTCAGTAACTGCCGCTGAATCAGTTTTCCATTGATTTAACCTTGCTTGTTCCCATATGGTATTATTTAGGTGCTCGATAATCTTCTTGCTTACAAGTCCCAATTCGCTTTTGGCCGGATTTATCAATCGACATGGCGGTTTGTTATCTTTCAAAGAAATGAAGGCTTGCTGCTTTGCCATACATTCCATTTTCTCCCCGATGTTCAGTTCAGTGCATTCTGTCCCCAATGTTCAGTTCAGCCCATTCTGTCCCCGATGTTCAGGAGCCAAACTTAAAACAGTGAATTTTTTCGACGTCACTTTTGACCTTTTGACTTATCAAACACACATATTATCCTTTTATCAAACCGAACAACACGCCACTGTACATAAACACAAATTCAAGCCAACCTCCAAGCATTATCCGCCAACTACCAGTCGAGAGTTCATCAGCCGAAGATTGCCCGATTCATCATGCAGCAAACAAGCCTTTGAAAAAGCCGAACCACCATAGGAGGCAGTCCTGCAGGCCAGCGGATACATATCAGGATGAATTAACGTATGTCAGCGATCGAACACCCGGTAGAAAACGTAATAGGAAAGGAAAGATAACATTGGTTTAATCCACCATTTAATAAAGCTCTTCAAGCAAACATTCAGTAAAACTTTTTTGCTCTTATTGGAAAAGCACTTTCCACCCCATCACAGACTATACAGCATATTCGAAAAAACATTCTAAAGGTGGGTTAATAGCTGCACCCAAAATATGGCAAGCATAATAAGTAATCACAACAAGAAAGTTATTTATTTACGATCAAGACAACGCAGATACAACGTGCAACTGTAGAAAGAAAGACCACTGCCCTCTCGGGAAGAGCTGTTTAACACCAAGCATTATTGTTTATAACGCCAACATAATCACAACTGAAAGATACACATGCAGTCCCGGGGAAGAAACCAGGTCGGATTAACTGAAGGTCCGTGCATTCAAACAACGCTACCCACAACACAAGCATTCATTTACGCATAAAAAACAATCTAATTGCAAAGAACTGTCCAAGTATATCTGGGAATTAAAGAATAACAACAAGGAGTACGCTCTATTAAGTGGTCAACCATTGCTCGAGCGAAAGCCTACAGTAATCTGGCATAGTGTTGTTACCAAATGTTGTAACCTATGCCTCAGCGAGAAGCTCTGCTTACAAATGCAAACTTGCTAAACAAAAGGAACAAACTGATGTCAAAATGTAGACATGAAAATAGATTTTACACCAAAAACTACAAGAACTAAGTTGCGTAACAGAATATAGGACTATGTAAATGAAGATAGACCATAAGTATATTCAAATCTCTTTTAATTGCTGCAGAAATTTTAACTTAATAGTACTTTATATTTTAGTTAAGGTGTCATATGGTCTCTACAACTCTCTACAATTCAATTCAAAAACTCAGTAATAATTCATAAGCAAAACACAAAGCCGGAAATTACAACCGTGGCAGTGTCTTTATACGTGATAATAAAAGCACACGTGTACTTTTACAAAACTTTTGCCTCGATTTTCTCGGCTTGTACAATATCTACTTTGAAATGGGTATAAAATGGATCGTTTTTGAAGCTATTTAAAATACTCGCAATTCGTGCTTTATCAGAAATAAAACGCTCGGCTGCGCCTCGTGTTTCATATTTGATAAAGCACTCCTGCTCGTCTATTGAATAGTACATAATTAACAGACATGCTCATATCCGCTGGCTTAGAGTGGTTAAATTCATAACATGTTCGTGTTTAATCTAATCAAGCTACGCCATTTCCATGACAGCCGATACATGATTTTGAGATTGACATTTGCCCAGGCGCCAGGCATTAGCATATAACAGTATACTGTATAATGAGCTGCAGTGCCACAATGATTAATTTAATTTATTCTCCAATACAACTAATATTGTTTTTAATTATGAAACTACGAAGCAGCGCTCTCACAATTAATTTCCCGCATATCAACTCTCGCGAAATTTCTTCGGGTTGTGTCAGCGCTGCTATGCTGAGTTATTCTATAAAGCTACGTTACCTGTTTTTATGTATTTTTATACCATTTTCAACGATTAAAATTTAATGTATAACATTTCAGAGTAAAATATTTCGTTTCCTATCATGATGATTTTCAAATTATGACATAGAGTTATATCAACACGGCTCTCAGCCAATAAGCGTTCACAGTTTATGAAATGTTGCATCATAATGTGTAATAACTGATATAACCCGGCAATTCGCTGATAAATAGAGGAACGTTGACACAATTTTTCTCATATCCATGACGATCGATAAGCAGCATTACTAACATTCATGGCCAGTGGCCCAGTATCATTATTTATTAATTAACACCAGGATAGTAGCACCAGTATGTTATTTATTGATATATACTTTTTTTATTACGCAAGATAGGAAATCGTTACAACTGTTTTATTCGTACAGTCTCAAGCTCAAGTCTGTCTTGTTCACTGGTTCGTTGTCTTGTCCCCGTTCTATCCTGTCTTTTTTCGGTTGTCTTTGCTACCCTGCAACCACTGTCAAAATTCATCTGGGGAGCTCTTTTTATAATACGGTCGTAAGAGTTGTTGTACACTTGAACAAATTTCAACAGACGTCTTTTTTTGAAAAATACTTCGAAACAGCAGTTTAAACAAAGTGATAAACAAAGCTGTACACGCCTGGCACTTCTAATAAAAAAGTACACCTTCAAGTAATACCTAATAGTGAAACATGAAATTTACTCCAACTCAAAAACGACATTGTTTGGCAAAACGTTAACCTCTAACCTGCAGTTGAAGAATGATTTCTTGAGTTGAATTTTAGTATGGTACGAAATACTAGTGTTCAAAGTGTGAATGATATTTGAATTTTTTCGTCAGCAGTCTATGATTGGAAGTGGAGATGAAGAAAATTTCGAGAGTAATCGGGCTGGAGGCAGGTGTTGTTAATAGATATATTCGATTTATTTACTGACAATGCCCAATCAATTTCGCAACATGTCTTGTTTTTTACCCGTTCGGCGCGCCCCTGAATAAGGGTGTTAAAGGGGGGATCACCTTGTCAGTTAGTTAGAGATCTTTTCTTTGACATCAGTAAGGCCTCCGAAGAATTTTTACTCTTATTTGAACAATCGACTCACTGTTCACGAGACTGACATATATTACTCTCATTTCACGGAGCATTTGTATTGAGAATCACGCTTCAACACCGTCCTGGATCTCTCATTTATAAATTGAATGTCCTGGATCTGGATCTCTCATTTATAAATTTACTTTTTGTATACATTGGTTGCACAAGTAAAGGATACCTCAGTGGTGTACCTTTAAAAATGGCAGGGGCGTGGACAGGGGCGGTATAACTAGGGTATAAGCTTTACGGGGGTGAAACTTATTTTTGCCTGACGATGGAACGGGTAAAAATTTATGGTGTTTGATCTAGATTGCTACAAAGCCAAGGAAAGACATTCTTTCGCACGAGGCGCCACTATAGTTGGCGCCGAATGGGGAAAACTTTTGAAGACTTGGAACCTTAGGTTACTAGAAGTGGCCCTTTTAGGATCCTCTTAACCACTATTTTTGTTTTCTCTGCATTATTCGCCCGACCAGTTATCGATATTTGCCCGAGAAAATCGCCATTTGCAAATTTTGGAGGTATCACACCCCCTACACCCCCCAGGAGTTATACCCCTGCCACTGGAGCTAAGAAACAAAGTCATCTGACACGTCAGATTTTGAATACAGAAATTAAAACAGCAATAAATGGATGCTAGAATTGGGTTTTGTCAATAAGAGGAGGGATCAATTTTAGCCAATGCTCTCGTCATACGGTCACAGAAACGTAAAACTTATAACCACAGCTTATCACGCCTGGCATTTTGCATGCAAAATCGATCATTTCGCCTGTATTCAAATACAGCGGTTGTTCCACAAAAAGTATTCGATATAGTTATCTTACACGAAGTACACAACATCATTGATGCAGAATGGCGGACAAATTTTTATTTACACAAATCACAATAAGGACAACAAGAAGCAAAACTGGTGGGGAAAATGAGGAGATTTGAGTTTTTGAGGGATGCTTGTGCAAGAATCTAACCTGGACATTGTGCTACGCAACGTTTTGCTTTTGGTAAAGGCTGGTTCGATTGCATTAAACTGAAGTGAGTTGGACAGTTACAGTGAATATTTGCGAATATTGGCAAAGTCTGCTTGTCAAGCTACGGTATACAAACGGAAATGTGTTGTTTACAAGGTTTATGTGTCGGGAAGTCATGACAAGAAACTGTGAAAACAAATTTCTTGCTATAAAATGCATTGAAGACATAAAACCAAATTGAAATTACATGTATGAATTTGTAAACAATATTTGTCCATAATTGCCTTAAAGGGCATTCAGACAATAAGGCACAAAGATTTTAGAAAATAGATGTGTACAACAAGACATTCTCGATATGTACAATCAGTGACAAAACTGTTTTGGACAGTTGCTTCTCAACCTACAAGTAACACAATTTTTAGAGAGTTGCTTAGATAAAGCAGTTCCCTCCCTCCCCCCACCCTAAACAATGTTGTTGGTTTTGTATACGACATTTTTTGTCATAATTTTTCACTTCAACATTGAAAGGGGGCACGGGGGGTCAAATATACAGCAGTGTAGTGTTATTTGATATTTTGTCCAGAGTGTTTTGGCACTGATTGTAGTTTTCAACAGTTTGGTCATCCAACAACTGATGCAATGATGCTTTGTTAATTAGGGTATTAAAATTGTAGTGTAAATTACACTAGCCAAAGATGAAATTTCTATCAAATTATGTAAAGCAAAAAAAGGGTTGTAGGGAACGTAAACCTGAGTGAATGGGATTACAACCTCACTCGCTTAATTTCTGTTTGTCACAACAAGGGTCGGGGACCAAGCTATATGTAATTCTGGTTCTTAGCATTCCTTATGTATTCTAAGCTTTAAAAAATTATCCTACCACCCCAACCATTGTCAGCAGGAACAAATGTATGTAGAAAATTTTATTATAGTTTATTAATGTAAATATTTACATAGTGGTTATAATTTTTGTAAAATTAAAATTACTGAATATATTTTCTTTTATTGTTATATTTTTTTGGGGGCTCTTGATGGTACCATGGTCTTCCCTTGACAATTAAAGTTAACTGTCTATAATACATTCATTATGTGTAGAACATAGTGGGAACAGGTGTACTGTAGTATACCTATTATGATGCCAATTTTACTTGCCAAGGGGAGTTTGTTGCTGGATGGTTACACTAGGTAAATAAAAGTTGGACCTGAACTAATGCAATATATTAACACATGTATACAGTCTAATTAACCCACTGATGTGCAAGACCTTGATCTTCCTGTGACAACTCAACTTGTTTTGAACCTAAAATAAAAAGGTAGGCATTACTACACCATTTACTACCAAAAATATGCTTGGGTGAAGACTACACAAAGCTTGCCCTAAAGTCTGGGTAGCTGATATGGGCATGTGGAGATAATCTGAAGAACACAAGCACAATCCCAGTTTGGTCTGATCATGAATATTGATAGCATATATTTGATATGCTAATATGTAAAAAAACCTATCAATATATCCATCCTGTTTTTGAGGTTTGATTCAACTCAATGGTTGAAGAAGACAAGACAGATATACCAATAGCCATATCAATGTTCATGATCAGCAATTAAATTGTTTTTTGAACATGTCAACAATATCTGCACTACTAATGCCAAACTCTATTATATATATGGGATGTAGTTTGCAGTTACAATTTCTTTTGAATATTAGTTGGTAAGGTGACACCTATTAATAGCAATGTAATGCATGATTTCTTTATAAATAATGACATACAAAACAACAACACTTGATGGTGCAAGCATAGTTGAAGTCAAATATACTTTATACCATATCATTAGGCATTAAGGCAGCCTTAATTGCTAGATGGATAGAAAACTTTTTTTAGCATGGTAGCTCAATCAGCACAAAGGCTGGTATCCTTAGGGCCCCTGCATAATGAATATGAAAAGGTGATTTATGTAGGGTTGTGTCAAAACAAGTGTACTATATTGACTATATATAATAGCCCATACCAATCACTATTGACAACATTAACCCTCTCAGGCCATCATCAAGTATCATTTTCTCCCAGGCAATAATCAAGTACCAATTTTTAAAAAATTCATTGCTTTGGGTTGGGACTTCTTCAAACTACAATTATTGCTTGACTGTTAACTAGTGACTAGTGCAAAATGTTTAAGCCATAAACACTACTACCAGCAGTCGGCAAGCATATTCATATACTGGTACTACATGGCTTTTCATGGTGCTTTGTAGGTGTTCATTAAGTACTTGTCTGCAAGAATTTTTTAATGAGTACTGATCTTGGCCATTTGGGCTAACTTAGTGTAGTGCATTAATAAACATGAGTGAATAAATGAGCAATATATAAAATACAATATTAACTCTGGGATAGTATATTTGCAAAACTGTAAACAAACATAGGCACTTTATAATTGATCATCACAAAATGACAAAAATAAACGTGAGTTCTTGTTGCATCATGGTGGTTAAGTTGACATATACAAAATTTGAAACAGTGCAAAGTATGAATCAGAAACGCGATCACAACTAAACACAAAGTCTATAATAGGTTTCCTACCTTCTAGTCCGATCCATCAGGCTTTTGAGTTGCATTTTTTGCTTTTGGCCGTTGTCTTCAACCGCTAACGTGTCGAACTTTGTTTTCTTTCGCGTATACTAAAAAACTTCGGATATCTCAGGTTTTCGCCTTTTTTAAAGGAACAATTTGATCCTTTATACCGCATTTTTTAAAAAACAAAAAACATACGAACTTTAACACATGTCTGAACTTCTATAGGAACCAAAAATTAAATGAAAAGAAGCCTGAACGAAGGAACCTATACAAGCCGAAGTTGTCACATTTTAACAACTTCGAACAAAAATACGCCATTGCGCAAAATGCCTCGAAGAAGAAGCTTTGCAATGGCAAAACATTGCGCGTAACCATGGCGATATTGGTATCATTTTAATCCTCGAGAAACCCTCTTCCTCCCTATTGCCCTCAAATACCCACCAAGGAAAACGCGCAGCAGAAATAGCTTGACGAATTTAAGGAGTTTTTCAATAATTAAATTCCCTACCAGGCTCCAAAATTATACGCGCGGTTGCGAAAAAAATTGTCTCACTTCGAATGATCGTTTTCGCGTGCAAAATGCCAGGCGTGTATAACCTTACCTCATCCATTATAACGTAAAGTAACATGACGTACTTCACGTATAAGAAAACTCGATATTCGGTCAGAAAAGCATTTTGTTTGCTGGTTTGGCCTATTCAAGGTAGAAATTTCACAAAAAATGGCAACATTTTCAAGGTACAACGAAGATCGCCCGTACGAGGTATAGTTTTTTTACTTAAGGGCGTATATTTTGATATTCATGGATAACCACTTGGGAGATATAACAGTATTAAATACTGATTCAATAAGTATTGCCTGTATTGGTCAATATTAAATTTTCAGTCACTACAAGGTGTTAAAAATGTATACAAACAGGGCTGCATAAAATTTTTAATTTTCTGGGATCCAATGCCTGTCAAAATATTATTTACAAGTACATATTCCTTATTATGATATTGTGATGCTACTCCGACCCTAACCCTAACCCTAGCATCACAATATCATAATATCATATTTACCTGAGTACAACATCACCATTAGTATATATACATATTCCTTGCCAAAAAGTGACCGAGGGCCTCCCCTTGATTATTTGTGACTTTCTTGATGACCTGTCCTCATAAACCAGACCCTTAAAATTTTTGTGCGACCAATTTTGCTGCGGCCTGTGGTCCGCCATATTATGCAGCCCTGTAGACAAATCTGAAATCACTCTCTGTTTTGCGAAGTGCCTCAATGTACGATGTTTTTTATTGAAATAGATTAACCAAAAAATGAGAAATTTAAAACTTGAATACCGGGGGGGATTGTGTCTTTTACAACAAGTTAAATATGCCTTGCGCGCAAAACGTAAATGCTTAAAAGTAATTTTGACATGGTAGATGGAAAATTTGTCGGGTGTTGTATTGCTGTACAAAATTTCAGAAAATTTGCTCTAGTCTAAGGCATTTAAAACATCGCGCGAACTTCCATGTTTTCAACAAAATTAGCTTTGTGCATTTTAAATTTAATAATTTATGTATTCACCTAATTTGCACACAACTCCCAAGGGACATTTAATTAAAATTGGAACATTTCTTCGGAAAACGATTCTTATTGAGAAAAATATATGTTCGCACAATGTTTTGAACGGCTTAAACTCAATCAAGTTTCTTGAAATTTTGAACAGCAATGAAACACCTAACATTTTAAACACCTAAAAGCTGAAAATTACTTTCAAACATTTAAATTTCGTGCACAAACCATTTCTAATGTGTTTCAAAATATGCACACCCCTGGGTTTAAAACATTTGAATTTCAGAATATTTTTGTTTAGTCTACACCGTAAGTAGCCCAGCAATGTATATTAATGAAAAACTTTACTATTCAAGCCGCTTCGCAAGATTGATAGCCGTTTCAAAATTGTCTACTTTTATACACTCTGTATATATCATAATGATTCCTGATTCAGGTTGCAAATGTTCCTGCAGAATTTGATACTACTAATGATCTGGATATGGACAAAAAGTCATCACTTGATGAGCATATTTCAGAGGTATTTAACGAATCACTTAGGAAAGTTTAAACTGTTGTCTGTGGAAGACTTTATCATTAAAGTTGTGTTTATGAAAATCAAATTTTAACAGCTTCTTTGCAGGTTTGCTGTCAATATGGGCAGACATTATCTCGGTTAGCGAGAAAACATTTCGTTAAGTGTAATAATTAATCCTGCCGGGTAAAGTTTCCCTTGTGATGTAGATTAGGTAAGGCGTATTAAAGCAGAAAGTTTTCCAGCTAAGAGGGAAAGTTTTTTCATATGTGACCAAAATTATCTTGGCCACTAAGATCTCACCTGTCAGGAAACAAGACCTTGGTACCCAGGAAAACGTTTTGTCATATATGAATGTCATGTAACTTTTCAGTCATTTTATTTAATAACAAGGCAAGTTGTTGCTAGTAGTTTTGTTGAAATGTTTTCTTGGTAATGGAGATAACTTTTGCCCATATGAGCAGGTCCTATAGGCAGTGGCGGATCCAGGGTAAGTCAAAATAAATTATAGCAGCTCAATTTTAAATTCAAAATAACTTTATAACAATGTCATAGGTTATGAATTTCAAAAAAATAAAATCTAACCAATGAAGTTGCTTCGAAGATACCGTATTTTAAAATGTAAATATATCCTAGAATGAGCTGGAGTAATTTATTTTGACTTATGCTAGATCCACCGCTGCCTACAGGTAAGTTTAGTTTTTTCAAGCTTTCAATCCATAAGCAATGATCTTTCACAGTGCTTAGCATGCCCCAAAGTAAAGCTACTTGCTTTTAAATTATTTGACTGTTTTTTATCATGCTTTTGGGGTCCCCACAAGCCTGGGACAGATTGCCCCCTCTTTGGGCAGCCCTGGAAATAAACAAAACAAGCAGCATACTTCCTATTGCACTACTGCTGAAGTATATCTAGTCTGTAAACCTAACCCATCCATAGTGTAGAAACTACATGGCCAAAAACAAGCCAAAACTAAAAACTGGTAAAACCCAGGAAGCCAAGTTCAGGCCATTAAACATTTTATTTCCTTTCAATCTATATTGTACTCTTTCAACAACAGCATTGCCAAGACTGTCCACTGTCTTTTTCATGAAATTTAGTCTCTCAGGCTAAACAGGGCTTAATATGGTAGACCATAAAACTATTCATCCCAGAAAAGTTTTGAGGTTGGAAGAAAAAAAATTCAGTTTAATCAATCATAGTATTAATTAAACTATCAATTAACTTATCAGATCATTGTATTAATTAAACTAAAATTTATAATTTATATTTAATATAATAATTATTTAATTTATGTTATTATTAATTTATATTTATATATACCGGTAATAATTATTTAATTTATATTTTTTGTGCTATATTATAAAAAATATAAAACTTTTTTCCATGCAGTTACATGAAAATCAAGACAAAATTTCTCAGTTTTTCACTGAAAATGTTTTATTGTAAATGTCAAACTGACAGTCAAGCTTATTTTTTTATTCTTGCTAACAGAACAATAGGTTTTCTTCATGTGTGTTAGTGATTAAGGTTGCCACGTTCCAGGTTGGGATAACATGATTTTCTTGACTTCATCCCAATAGTTATAAACTTATAATGCCTCCCAATAGTTACACTTAGCCTCAGAGCTGCAAAAATTATTGTATTTTGTGGCACCACAAAGTCAATGAAAATGTTTTCTACAAATAAAAAATCTAAACAAGATGTAGGAGAAAGTGTAATGTAAAACACACCAGTCCTACTTCAAATACTTTTATATAATTATGTGCTTTTTAATTCAAATAGTGACTCTCCTTGATCATACCTAGCTTCTTTGATGACCTATCCCCATCATTCATTCAACTACTTGCTAACATAAAGTTCAACTCAAATATTTTCTCATTTTCTTTCGTTTCATTGCCGATCAAAAATCAATATTATTTATATTATTTACTGAGTTTGGTCTTTGAATTGTTTATGACAATATAATAGAAAGAACATTGCGAGGCAGTTTAAACATATGAATTTTGTAGTAAAGATTTCACCACTCGAAAATTAAATTTAATGGATTTAAGATAAAATTATTAAATAAACTACTTTGCAGTTCACAATAATACCCATATATCATATCTACAAACCGCCGTGTAATCTCCTCTCTGTATATTATATGCTACACTAATCACAATTACCGCTTAGTAATTTTAGAAAATACAAAACAATGGAAATTCCGTGGTTGAAAATAATTTTGATACAACGTCTCGCTAAATTGCAGTCATCATCAAATATGATCATACCTTGGTCGAATCTCTGTATAATAAAGTTAAAATAAAGTGATTTTTAATCTACGGAGTGTCCATTGTTTTGTTAGTAGTACACTGTTAGTATAAACTTACTGATTGACTTAATTTCTTTGGCCTTATCTTGGCTAGTACTGCCCGAAATGTCTGTCATCCCTCTGTGTAGGAAAACATTGGTTATCAGCTTGCCTTGAAGCTTGGTTGGAAATCTGGGACTGGCTTGGGTAGACGCAATCAAGGTATTGACAGTGAAAACTGTACGAAACAGAACACACTGTACATACCTGTACATCGTGCTTACAAAACATATGCGGTACATTTTTGTGGACACTAAGACAATTGCGATGTATGCATGTGAAAACAAAATGGGGGAATTGTAAATTCAAAGTGGCGGACGACTCTATACTTCACCTAAATGACACATAATTATATTTTGTTCATGAATAAAAGACAGTGTGGTGTGATTAGCTTTTCACGTGCAAGGTTTATTCGCTATTTTTGAATTCTGCCTCTTCCTCGACTGCCAATGACGTTACAGTACATTGCAATCAAAGGCCAGGACACACGAGGTGACAGTCTGATCGTTGCAACACGTTTCTGCAACAAATCGCTGACTGTGAATTGTCTGTGTACACTACAGTGAAGAGATAAATCACCTGCGCTCACTGCAGAGATGGGTCGCAGTAACAAAAACTGGAGAATTTTAGTGAAAAGTTTGCGACTTGTTTTTTTTTCGAGAATTTGCCGCAAAAAATTCTCCTGTTCACTCGATGAAATTTGTTGTAGCTAGAAAACAGCTAGTGATTTGTCGCCTCGTGTGTTTCGGTTTTAACGTGTACGTCAATCACATATTAGACAATGCTTTTTTAAGACATTTAACTAGCAGCAATCAGAAAAAGTAATTGACAACTTAAATTCGAGTAAGAATATTAATAGGAAAAAAATCAACCACAAAATGTGACCAGCCACCTTGACTGGCGTCTTTCAAATTTGACCGGTTAAAATAGAAAGTATGACATTTCGAGGCCTGCCGAGTGTGATATATAGATCAGGTCTAGTCAAGAACAGTCTACATTAAAAGGCTCAAGAATAATATAGTTTACTGTGTTAAACCTTACAGTACGTGCTATAATGTTACTGTATGTATGATCGCAGTACACGAAGTATACCGTCTGCATTTCTCTTATTGGACACGTCCTCCTCTCGATGCGGTTTAATTTTGGAGCTGTAAAGGGTACCGAGTAGCTCGCGGGAAGATAAGCTAGGTGGGCGACCAAAAAACAGAGGGAAATAAATATACCGTTTTCCTGTCAAATTCTATTTAGTATACATTTTCACCGGTGATTATTTTGCACAGTAAAAACTTGTCATGATCTTAACCACTGCATGTTACTGTAACCTTTGCATTTCTTTTCAACAGGCAGGTTAATTCCTGTTCCAATGGTGATTAAAGAGGACTTCTTATGTCTTGGAAGAATGTCGATGGAGGTACATATTATTTGATCATAATATCATACCAAGCGTTTGTTCTGATTTTTTAACTGCTCCTACAAACTACTCTACATATCTTTAAGCAACAATGTAGAGACTATGTTACGTGGATGTACATGAAGTTATAACTCTTAAGAATAATTCATAGGAAATACAATCACAATAGTAGGCTAGCGATAGTTTTATACCTGATAAAATGCTATTTATAACGTGAAACATTATACTAGGTGTCCCATGAAAAAGTATACTCCGGCATGGAGTATATTGGCAATGCATTCGTGCTCAAGGATGCGTTATTCTGAAAGAATAAATCTTTTTTGTAATTTTAAAATAACAATATCTCGTTTCATAATAAGTCCTTTGTCAAGTCTCGTTAATTTTTTGCTATTAGTGCGTGCTTTTGGTGAGTAAAGTCTGTTTAATATAATATTGTTTTGACTTGTTTTAGACACGTCCACAAATATGCTCCTGACTTTGAACATTTAATATCTTCGTGATTTTTTTTAGTAAAAATACAACTGTAATATATCAAAATCTCCGTCATCCAATTCTCCTGTCCAATGCAGGCTATTTCTGAGTTCAATAGCTCCATTTGTTGAGAATTTATTATGAATCAAACTGGAGTACTTTTTTTCGACAACCAGTATAATAGTACATGTAGCGTCATGTACTAGCAAAGATACTATTATCTTGTTTTAACTTTTAAGATATTCATAATGGTACGTTTACCCATATAATATAATAAAACATACTTTTTCGTGTTCTAATTATTTTTTCTTTAGCTCGATCAAGCAAATGAGGCGTCGAACAAAAGACGTACTTTAGAAGTGGAGAAAGAAGAAACAGAGGAGCTGAAACAGAAATATCAGGTATATTACATAAAGTTTAAAGATCTATCATTTCCCTTTTTTATTAAAAAATGTTATCATTAAAATAAAAATTGTTGTGGACTGTTGTCCGCCATCTTGTTTCGTTAGCAAGGAAAGTTTTTATTTTTCGAAAAACCGCAGCGTCCACCATGTACCTTTAATTTACAATTTTTTATACTTATATAAGTCGTTTTTTGTTTTTGCATCTTAGCGATACGAGCGTTTTTCTTAGTGCAGTTTCTCAATGTAAATATGAATAGCAGCGTCACCGGTGACAACGTAGAGGGTCTGAAACAGGTGTACCTTCCAATCAATTCTAACATGTCTCTGTGTTATTAGACAACCCAGGACAAGGAAAAGGCAATCGAAGATAGTCTAAAAAATCTGAAAGAAAGTTTTTACTGTGAACTTTGCGATAAGCAGTATTTCAAGTATAAAGAGTATGACAACCATGTCAATTCCTATGATCACGCTCATAGACAAGTACGTTTGCTGGTTTTTATTCTATGTCAATTTTATGAATTCATGAAGATAGAACACAAAGGATAATTTAAGATATATTGTCATTTCTTTAAATGCCTGTCTAAACATTTCCTTATTACATTTCTTATTACTTTTTAAAGGTCTGTATAACGAAAGCTCTTAAGTTAGAGTATTGTAGCACCTGCACGCGAACGCTCTCTCCAAATCACAAAATAGAAATGCTGAATGGCTATCACATTGTAGCACATGGATGGAAGTTTCTGAACCCGCCCAGGTTACCTTGCTAAGAAGAAGGCAACCTTCATCAATTGTTCCGAATTCATGAGAGCACACCACCATAATCCCTTTTACGCATGTGATTCCTTGATGTAACCAATAATATCAAAGGAAAATTCTTTGATTGTCTACGACCCAACAGATCAATGAAAATCACTATTTCACGCAGGTGCTACATAACTGAGTTTTGAATAATTTAGAGTTAGAACTTTAGCCCCCTTTATGGTGTAAACATTTTGTAATTTTGTATCGTCTGTTAGTTTGATATCCAGTTTGCCATTAGTTTGATTTTAATCATAATGCTCTCCAGATTTAATAATAAAATATTTTCTTATTAAAGAGATTGAAGGACTTGAAGGAAAGAGAGTTCGCGCGTAACACGTGTAAGTACAATTTAGGTGCACTCTTGATCTCGCTGTGGCAGATTATTTAAACATTGGCTGCTCTCAAACATTTATGTGTTCGCGCTAGTAGCTATGACGGAATGTTTGTCCGTTTTGTAGCTGTGATGCGTATCGAGAGCGCTTAATGCAACCAAGTATTTCGAGTATATATAATATACAATGAGTATATGGTATATATAACATATAATATACAATAAGTATATGGCACAGTATATAATGAGTACAAGCAATTTGAAAAAGGAGTTATTTGTGTCAACGAATAATAAATTTATTGCCTCCTCTTTAAGTGTGCTTGTGGGATGGGTAGCACGTGACACATATTACAGGGCATGCAGTTGTGGATATCATCCTAACTTTACGGGGAGGTTTTGCTACAATTTAGGAATTTTACTTGCGTCATGTCCACGTGCAAACTCAGCGCTTTGTATAAATAAGGTAGTGTAAAGTTTTCCAGGTCATTCGAAGTCTAGTCAGCCAGGTGTCAACTCGCTGAGAAAACAGAGCTCATCGGAGCCGGAGATTGTTATTGGAAATAGAATTAGTATTTGAGAGATGAGGCGATAAATTATAAATCTTGAATATTCAGCGCGCAAGGGACGATAGATACTTGCTTGATTAGAACTTAATTACGTTATTAATTTAATAAATCAAATTTCCCAAGATGAAATGTATTTAATGTATGTTTTAGTAGTATGTATAATTAATATTTTCAAGCTGAAAATAGAACTTATCCATGACCACTTGCGCGCTCATTAATAGAGACGACGGCAAGGTGACGTCTACGGTAACATTAAACCTTGAATTAAACTGACTCAAATAATTGATTGTGCAAAAAGCATGTCGTTTGTTTTTGATGATATGAATTGAATATCGCTCGAGATGATAAACTCCGGTGTTTTCTTGTTAGGAAAAGGTCCATTTAGTTTCTAGCCAGTTTGCTTTGTCTACCATTGTCGCAGCTTGGAATGCTGACGAGTTGCAGACACATCGTATAGTATATGTGTTTTAGCGTTGTAACGAGAGCAAAGACGACCTCTTCATCTCCCGTGAGACTTAGATTATTCATAGTCTTTGTTTAATAATGTATAATCGTGCAAAATACTTCAGAAACTAATACCACTACAGTCTGTTTAACCCAAAACTCAAAAGGAATCTCTGGATGTAACAGACTGTAGTGGTAGTGTAGGTATTGAGGTATTTTGTACGATATATATACATATCTATTTGTTGTTTGACTGTTTAAAATACTTTCTCTGGTTAGATTCGCGAAGAAGAAAAGAACGGCACACTGAAAACGAAGCACGCAAACTTGCAATTACACAAAGGTATGCAGTAGATGTACGCAGAGATTACTGCATAGTTGGCGAGTGCGTACGATTTTTATGCACGAGTTGTGAAAGATTGCTAAGCGAACGAGTGAGCGCAGCGAACGAGTGAGTTTAGCAATCCTTCACAACAAGTGCATAATAAAAATCGTATAAACGAGCCAACCATGCAGTAATTTGTTTATGCCAAACATATAGAAATTATTTTAAAACTGGAAGCCTGTCAAAGGCGAACAATGTCGAAACAAAATATTGAACTCTCAAAACAGAATCATAGCGTTTGTTTCTTCGTTATTTGGCCTAAATAGTGAGTCAAAGCTGGTTTTTTCCGTTTCATGTTTTTTATTGGGGAAACTTTTCTTGTTTTAGACATAAAAGGCAAATACCCTTTCGCTCCTTCCCCAACACGGCGACCATGTTGTGAGCAAAATGAGAATACGATTTTCTTCACTAGTGAGAACAACCGTATAGCCAACCAAAATGCTGATACGATAAATTTTCACTAGTGAAAAAAATCGTACGGCCAATGAAAACGCTTATTCGCTTCTCCACCGTGAAAATACGATTTTTATTTCACCCGTTTACCTCACGTAAATCTCTATATGTATGGCATAAAATATATGAACCATTGGTTTGTCTTTGTCTATTTACCTGTCACCAGTAAATGTAACCATTAGAGCATTTTATCATAAGAAGCTGGTAGAAGCTTGCTACTGTAAGTTGCCATAACGTGAATTGTTAAAAATTCCCGTAACTGTGAGAAAGGTTCCTAATCAAAGTATTATGAATATATATCCCCCGTCTGATTTGCAAAGTGCAGAGAATGTAGTGATATATCTACATACAATTACTCAATCTATTTTAGTTCGGAAAAAGCAGAACAGAAATCAGCAGCAGCCTTTAAATCAACATTTGCTTCGTCACCAGTCCCTTCACCTGCACCCAGGGAGCGCACCAGACCCAAGTCCTCATCTGGCCACCTCCCTCCACTCCCAACTTCACCCCCTCCGCCTTTACCTCGCGAACCTGCACCCCCGCTACCTGCTGCACCTCCACCTCCACGTAGTGCCATCACCAAAAAATCAAATTTTGGCTTTAAAAATAATATTAAGCCGTCATCAACAGGATTTAAAATCTCCAACTCTCAAAAAGGACCTGTCAAGTTTAATTTCGGTATAGGAAAGAATGCCAAATCAATAGGTTGTGTAAAACGAGTTCCTTTAAAAAATACAAATGTATTCGGAGACGATGAATCAGAAAGCGACGACGAGAGTGGTAATTCATCTTTGGATGAAGTGGAAAATGAACCTGAAATACTAACAAGCACCAAAGAGGAACAACAGACATGTTTAACAAAAGCTATCGACTACTTTGACACATTAATTAACACTGAAAAGAAAAGGAAGATCATTCGCTTCGTACTTGGCAGTGATAGCAGCGGTATATTACCAGGAACAATTAACGAGACGAAACCGGCGCCCTTACCGTTATCAAGCATTATATGAAGACAGGTCTTCGATTTTTTATCTCTACCACACGGTTATTCAAAGGCATATTTTGTAGCTTTACCCAAAGTTAACCAAAAATTTCCCAACAGCTTGTTTGTAAGCTTAATTAAATCTTGTCTCAATTTTAACAGTAGTTTTACTTTCTGAAGTCAGACTTGCCACAAGTCGCTTGCTTATGGTATGCAGGAAAAACGGTGCGCCTGAGCTAATCGTTATTCTGTATTCTGAACGCCATCCTGTAAAAAATATATAAGATTGCAGACCTGGAACTTACGGGGCCCTTGAAAACGTGTAAATATTCTCACGGTTACAAAAACTACTGCCCACGTCCAAGTCAAATCGTTTCTGTCCGTCCACACGTCCCGCTTGTAGAGTTGAAAACACTCATGAAATGTGATGTGAGCTTGCGCTGACGAGCGAGAAAGGACGGACCCGCAAAACTTGCACGCATTTTGTTTTCCTTCTCGTGAGGTCAAATGTACGTTGGACTTTTTGTTTTGTGTAGTGGTTTTATCCGGTTACGTGTGGACGAAGGCGTAACCCTAAAACTTTTTTACACTTTTTCAAATTTACAAGGGTACGTGGGATTAAAGAAGACTTAATTGTAAAATCATTTTATTGTGTACCATAGGCCTAATAAACGTAAATTTTATTTATTCTTGTAAACATGCAGCTAGTCTGTAAAATATAAATTAAATCTTTGACAAATTTTACGACTGAGCAGATTTCGAAAAAGGACTCAAAATTCTAATACGACTGCCGGAACTGCAGGGAAGCAAGACGTGTCCGTTCAAAAGTATTTTCTCCTTCATAACTCTATATCGCCTTTGACCAGCTATTATTTTCCATTTTTTGTATTCTATCTAGTGTAAATAATCATAAATTACATGCATTTTTATAATCAAATCTTACTTGGATTCATTCCTCGCCCTAGCTGTGTTAAAGGAATCTAAAATGTCTGATCTCTATATTGATAGATTCTACATTCTTAATATTAGATACGGGACTCCAACTCCAGTGAATTTAGTATGATTCCTTTACACAAGGCGGCATAAATATTAAATTACAATATAAGGTATTTAAATTATTCATTTGTCCTGGTGGGTAGGCTGTTCAAAAGCTTGTAAACTAACTTAGCTTGAACCTAGGTTGGAAAAATGATCCAGCCAGAAAAGATTGTATCAACTTGAAAATATTGTGCTAGGAATCTTGTGAATCACTAAGACTGTAGTTTCATATCCTACAGTTCAAATTACATGATTTCTAACACATTAAATTTGAAACTAAGTCCTGAGCTTTTGAACAACTTATCAGTTGCATTGAACAACTTCTATTTGGTTATTTTTTGAAATATTCAAAGCCGGTTGCAATCCACGACCAACTGTTTGCCTTCAATTCTTTTCTAATAGACATACTTGTCTAAAAAGTTCATTTCATAATTGTCCTCACCAGGCAAGGATGAAATACTTGGGGCTTCTTTTATTCTGTTCTTCTCAATGATCAAATCAGAAACTTCCAGAACATCATCAATTTTTACATTAAACTCACGAGCACGACCATCAGCAATTGCAGCAATGTCATTGAATGTAGCATTGTGCAAATCTAATTTTCCTTCTAGAGATTGACTAGCATTTGTGTGTAAAACCTCTTTGAGGGCATCAAATGTTACTTCCTCCGAGATTGTGAAATGCGCTCCTTCAGCAGATGAAAGTGATCCAGTCTCAGAGCGAAGTGAATGTGACTTTTCATCCTGTTGGCCATTGGGCAATTCTGATACAGGCAGTGGAACATAAGGTGAGGATAGCATCTTTGTTTCAAATCCCCCCTCTTCAAGAGCTTTGCTGACATCTTCAAGGGATATCAAAACATTGCTTGGTAACTCTGCTTGGGGGATAGTTACTTCTTCATCACTGAATGCAAAAGCAGGTAAAAGATATTTATAATTCTGCCGTATTTTCATACAAGTGCCAACATGCCTTCGAAGTTTGCTGATGCCCAATAATTCTGCTATAAAATTCAGAGAGGAACAAACTGCTGCGTGGATGGCTGCTTTAGCCCTGGTCAAAGTGTTGTCTCCATTGACCATCTGTAAACTTAATACAAAACGAATAAGTTCTACCAATATGCCACTGTCATTGACCTCAACAGCAAGCAAAATCAATGTCTTGTAAATGACAAAGATGTTCTCTGGTGTGTTCAAACAGTTGGAAGCACTTTGATAAATATGCCAAAACAACTCATCCTTCTTCTTCTGGAAAAACAAAATGTCAACTTTGTTTGATTTTTTAATAACAATACCATTTTGCTCCATGGACTTCATCAAACCTTCAATTGTGAGCTTTGGAAGGTTGTTGTGCCTGTCCAGAAGAGTCTGAAGGATCTCATGTGCAAGTTTACTGATACGAACATTTCTTGAGATAGATACTTTCAGCAGGGAATCAAGTAGGGTGTCAGGAAAAGTTGTTGAGAGTTTTTCAGAATGGTAAACAACAGCAATTTTCAAAAGACAAAGCAAGTACATTTCTTGTAGTGTCTCTTCCTGGGCATTCAGATGATCACCATCCTCAAACGATCGCCTCTTTTTGTATGAATGTTGTCGATTTGGGTTTTTTGAACTTGGTGGAAGTTTCCCCATAATAAACATCATGATCTCTGATTTCTGATAGTCTGGCAACACCTTAGCAAATACACCAACTGTCTCGATAATTGCTTGTTCAAATGCTTCTTGTGATTTGCTGCTTTCACTGCGTGCATCTACTGACAGTCTTAAGTGATGTAAGAGAGTGTTAAACACTTCAAGGACTGAGGCTCCCATGGACTCAGCACTGGCAATAGCCACAGATGTTGAAATCACTTCAACAATGTTCGTTTTCATTTCCAGCGAGCTGTTCACATGTTCGTTGAGATGGTTGAGCAGCATTTGAATAACCAGATATGAATACTGGTTCTGCACAGAATACAAGATGATCTTAAAGCAATGAATAGCAAACTCACTAGGAATCCACAATCTTGCTGAATCCAAATGAAGGAGCACGGGATCAATTGCAGCACGGACATTGCCAAAACTAGCTTGGCTCACAATTTCACGCAAGATGGCCTCTGCAAAACTGCATGGTTCATCTTCAGAATTTAACGACTCTTCATTTACACAATCTGCAGGCCAATCACCATGCTCTAAAACATGCAATAATGATGGGATTATCTTCTGCATGAAAGTTTTGTCCCAAATGTTGACTTGCAGGTCATCTGAAACTGTCTTGCGGAAGATTCCTTGAAGGCCTTTCAATCCTGCTATTTTAATTTTCCGACTTTCTTCTGTATTAAAACCATCACGATAACACATTTCACTGAACTTCGATACAAAGAAATCATATTCTCTATGATATGATGGAGTGTCTTCTTCAATGTTGGCAAAAATAACAAATGAATCAGAGCCTCTGATCAACAAAACTGTCTCAGAACTTTCCAGCAAAGCTTGCACCATTTTAAGGAAACTAGCGACGAATAAGTTAATATCAGGTGCATGGCACGCAGACAATAGTTGTTCCATCGCTTCCATTGTTATTAAAGCGAATTCATAACGATTCCAGTAAATGTGGCTCTCCAGTTTTTTGGCCAAATACGCCCCAATTCGATCTAATTTTTCCGGGGAAGAAAGCGCATAAAAAATTAATTTATCCATGTTAGATTTCACTAACCCTTCTCTGGCATCCCTGGGGAAAATCTGGTCGACCTTTCGTTTATATTTCGGTCTGAGCTGCCCAAAACAAGAACATAATTGTGATGTCGCCATTGTTTATAACAATGTTCTTTGACGAAGGTTATCAGGAAGTTTATACAATCAATACAATTACCAATTACCATTTACCAGTCCAGCTTCATCGACTGTTGTCGCACAAAGGGATATGTCTTAGTATTTTCAGCGTTATTCTAAACACTCAAACATATTACACTTCACTTCCGTCTTTTTTTATAGAATTTATTTCATTATTCTATTATTTTCTAGTCGTTTTATGTGATTATTTTGCATTGTATCACACAAATAATTTGCCATTTACACTTGAATAATGACTTCCATTTGACAAATGCACGATTACAATGCGACAGTGGAAGCACAAACGAGAGTAAGAGTCAAATCAGAAATTCCAGCTTGAAATTTTTATGAATTTGTGATCATGACTCTCCACCTATTTTTAAAATTAACAATAAAACTATTTCCCTCTTGTTTTGTTCTCGAATTGTGCTCAACAAACATGATCTACTCCTTCTTGTCTTGTCGCAAGAATTTCATTTCACACCAATTTTCATTTTACAAAAATTTCCTTTTTCTGCTTTTATGCCTTCTGGGATATGTATATCAGTTTTGTTGATTTTTGATTTTTGGTGATTTGGGCCTTTATAGAATTCAGATTTGAAAATTTACAGCAACCTCTTGCGATATTATTAATTACATATTTACTCTGAATTATCGAGGGTGGAATTGGACCTTTTAACATGATTTTTTAGTGGAATGTAAAAATTAAACTTGTGATAAAACACAGTGTAATAAATTAGCTGGACACTGGTAGACTTACTGGACTGTAGTCAGATGATCAACTCTGAATGGCTGTTCCGTTTGATTACCATAGAATTTAAACGTGGATATTGGTTTCAATCAAATTGTTTCAATGTCAACAAAAACTTGGCAAGTGGAAAGTCAATTAACTTCGTTGCTGCGTGAAGAAAACATAGTTGAATCCAGGTAATAAATGTTTATATGACTTATATCAGGTTTTATACTCAGTATGTGTTTGTTCCAGGCTTCCTGAATTCATTTTCAGCACCACATGCAATTTTGCCAGACACATCCTTCGGGCACACACAAAATAACCAAAAATGGCATGCAGCCTTATCCTTGGGTTTTGTCTTCTGTCCGAGCAGACATTTTCTGTCTGCCATTTTATTTTTCATCCACTTGGCAAAGAGTTACATCTGGCCAGACTAGCACATCCATGCATCAACTGACTTAACAACCCCTCTTGTTAAAGTCAATTGATCTGATTCATGGATTTCATGCTGGAGATCTCTGGCATACAGTAGCACCACAAGACAGTTGACAGATGTTAGTACAAAACAGATGCATTAAAGTGGAAAGACATGTAACTATGTTGCAAATGAACTGACTTTTTTTCTCAAGCAGTACATGACCAAATACAAGTAGGTCCTTTTTTATAACCAAAAAAATGATTTTGAACAACTGAAAACACATTAATTTCCCAAGTTTAATCTGGAGTATTTGCTAGTTATATCGGTATTGCAGTGTATGGATGAATTTTTTAACAACCACAGATGATTGAAAATCCGAAATTTCAAAATTTGACCTGTGGTTGCCTAACAAATGACCAAATAAGTTGTTTTCCATAAAGAAAATAAGTTTAAATAAGTTTGTGTAAAATCAGCTTGTTTACTATTGCACCCTGGTAGCAGTGGTTTCTATGGTCGTAAACCATTGCTAGCAGGGAATGACCACTCTTGTTCCAAATTTCCATGTTATGTCCTAATTGTTAGAAGCAGTCAGACAGTGGGTGCAGAAATAGGAGTTTGGACTTCCCTAGATCTATGGCATCACCCCTGCAAAGGATATGAAAGTCTGTCAATGGGTTGCACAAAGGGTGGATTACAAGTATATACAGAAGTCAGAATGTATTTCAAGTAGAATTTCTTACTCTGTCAGAGATCTCTTGGGACAGGTAGAGAAGGTAACTGTGAAGATCTGGACCCTCCCCCAGCCATGTTCGATAACTCTTTCCTAACCTCAGCCAGCAAAAAATAATGCTTATCAATAAATTGCTATGCATTTTTTTAGATCTATAACTCCACCATGTAGAAATGTAGTTGGAGGGGTAGGTATTGAGGATAAAAACTAATTTTCATTTAATGAACTTTTTAATTTTAACAGTTTTAATTGACTAGTTTTTGTGCAAGGAACTGGTGAGAATAAACAATTTGAACTAAATTTTTTTACCATTATCCTTGATTGAAATGGTATTAGGTATGGACCATTTGATTTTTGATGGGGAGGGGGGTGTGGGTTTGGTTGAAAGAAATATCATGCCTCAAATTGAATAAAAAAGGGATATCACCCACACCAACAAAAAAATTGAGCTTACAATTTTTTAAATTATTTAAAGCAACACTGTATATATATTAGAGAAATAATGTTTTTTAACTTGAAATATATCTTATATATAACTTTTTAAAATTCTTGAACAAAACAAAGCAATTTGATATAAATATGTAGTAGGTTTTCAGTGATGTTTATTTTAAATCAAAATGTATGTAACCTATGAATTTGAACTAATGTTCCCCTTTTTACTATGGGCCTTAATCTTGAGAGATGTTAAAAAGACCCCCCCCCCCCCAATGAAAATTGAAATGGTCTGTCCCTTCATAGTTACTGATATCATCACTGAGACTGCATCTTTTCATCCCTGAAGCGTTTGGTGTTAATATCACAATATTTTGAAAAGAGATCTTTATTTTTAATCAATCCACACAAAACAAGGTTGTACATCAAGTTAATGTGTTGTTGTAATTTTTCTTTTTTTTCTAGCCAGTTTCAAATGGACTTGTTGTTTTACCACCTGGTTAGTAAAATTTAGTTGTAGTAGATTAATGTTGTATATAATTAATGAGATGGACTGTCATTCAATCTGTTAAAACCTCAAATTCTATCCTAATAATAATTGGGTCAAATGAATAAAAACACGAAAGGTATCGGTTCTTTCACTATCTGAAATGATAAAGTGAGAATCTATGATTTGAGCCAGCCCTTCAGGAGCCCTTCAACTCTCGGACTGATAGCCTGGGGACTATCATTTAGAGTCCTTGGTTGTGATTGTTATGTTGCATTTAGGTAAAATCCTTGTATGTTATCCGTTGTCTGTAGGAGACCGCATAACCGCAATGCCGTAATAGTGAGAGTTTTTGCTGCAGTAGGATTTATAATATCTATAATATGATATTTATAGTATCAGTAGGGAGGTGTCTGCAAAGTGAGAGTTGACTGTACAGCGCAATTATTTGCCTAGGAAAACAGTTATATTATTTTTTAACAACCTGACATGACGTCGTGCATGGAGTTGTGAACACAAGAAAAAGTTAATGATATCATTTTTGCTATCATTTTTTGTCTAAGAAAACTTGTCAGATGGAAAAACTGCTCCTTTGACAGGCCTTCAGAACCATTTTATTTTTGTGTTCATTATGTTGCTCACTCGAGCATGTGGGCGGATTTACCGGCCCAAAAGGCTACAGCCCAGATGATATGGAATACGAGTCCAAGGTACTAACAATTTAGCGACGTCAGCGTGTAAAGGTAGCCCTTTTTTCTCAATTTCAATTTTCAAAGACATTGAGTAAAAGCCGACCAAGGTTCGAGCTTGGGTCCTCCATCATTAAATGGAGTGCTTAATAATTTTATCTCTTCTTAGAGAGCGGTAATGTTCAGTTCAGTTCAGAAGTGACAATGACTTCCCAAACAAATAAACGACATGGTAGTGCAGACAGAATTCAGAGAAAACTTCAATCCGTTGAGAGAAGTAATAGTGCTGGTGGTAGACTTGTCTCTGGTAACATATCACTCATTACAATGTGTTTTTTATTTGATATTTTGCGTTGCGGTATGGTACGCACCAATTGAGGTCGCATGTTGGGTCGGATGTGAACGAACATATAAAGTAACATATAAAGTATGGAATCCTTCCAAAATGAAATTATTTGTGCAATTATATACTGTATAGGACTATTATGACAAGTACATATTAATTATAGTATAGAAATATCACAGACTGCAGACTGTAAATGCTGTGCAAAGTATGTACAGTCTGTGGTATTACTATTTTAATTAAACGTTTATCAAAACGCCATCAGATTGTTCCCAAACAATGCCTAGCTTACTTGTAGTGTATACTACACTATTGCTGATGCAGGGTACGCAGCAGTCTCGTTCCCAGAGCAATGTGTCGCGGGCTTAGGCTGGTTTTCACTCTAAGGAAATAGAAAACCGGAACTCATGAATCTATTTACTTGTTGTGGGCATTCTCCAAGGCCCGGTCGCTTAAACACGTGAAGGCAGAAGTGCAGACTGCAGACTCCACCCGTATTATTATTTGGTAAACAATTATATACAAGAGTCGCAAAAAATCTGCACGTCCGAACGGATCAGCGATTTTGCATTTAGAACTTTCTTCTCATTATACGTAATACATGATTTGCTGCTTATTTATATATATTATCATTTAAGCAATCAAAGCACAGGACAAAATTCTATTTCCCAGAGTCAATACCGTACCTCGCCTTCACACAGGCATTGCTTTGGGTACGAGATTGGGTACGCACTTGTATAATCTATTAGAAAAACTTTTGAAAAACACAATTCAGATAGAAAACTATAAATACTCAATTCATCACCGTCAATATGCAGTATTAGTATAATTTCTTTAGTAAGTAATATTTTTCAGGCATTTTGATTGTTTGCCTGACCAGTAAATATGAGGCATTATTTACTAGTTGGCATTTTTTCAAAATGGCCGCCAATGAGAGTCGTTTTGATGTATTATACTTTTGCCAAAATCAGCAAATGGAAAAAAATTGCATTAATATAAACTCAAAGAATACAAACAAACTTTGATGTTAAACTATCTTAAGATAATAGATCGTCTGCAAATACCTTATTAAATATGTTTTTCACTATTTAGAAATTACAAGTAAACTTTAGTCTTTACTTAGGAATTTTCAGAAGTAAACTGTATTCATAAAAGGCGGCAGTGCATTTTATACACGTAAATTTTACTAAAGAAATTATACTAAAACAATTATTTGTCTCGGGCTCAGTGATTATGGTAAATATTTACCTCGACTTCGTGTCAGTGAATATTCACCAATAATCACTTTGCCTTCGGGGAATAATTGTTAATTATCCTAAATTCGCCTCTGGACATGCCCGCTTCGATTTGTGCATTGATTATTCTGCATGGTTATAGAAATTGCTAATGCGATATTTTCTAAACTATGGTGAAATTTTAAATACTACACAAAGTTATGATGGTTATTCGAGCACGTTCATCTGTGAATAATCTTCAAACTATAGTTTGTGTACTTCATTTCAGATAGGATCGTTGATCATCCTAACATGCAAGAAAGCAAGAAACTTAAACCAGTTCGAACCGAGTTGAAGACTTCCCAACCTTCGCTGAAGATCGCAGATTCGGCGGCTGAGAACACCTCGAACTTTATATCAAATGGAGAAAATTCCGAGACAACTATTGAAGATGTTAACAAATCACTAGATAAATTGCATGTTAATCAAGACCTTCCCATTGAATTGAAAGCAGAGGTATAACGTTTTTGTAGTATATGTAGTTTTTCATGCAGTTTTGATCTACATATTGAATAAAATTTAGATTTAGATTGTTTTGTTTGTAATTACGGCTATGAACTAAAGATCGTGTTACAAATCGATTACGAAGATAGCTAGAGGCTAATCTTTTTCACACTAAAACGTCAGACAGTCTTAAATTGATTGTTAAAGGGAAGTGAACTAAATGCATCTTTTTTGTAGTTTCTAAGTTGCGTGATGGAAAAGAACTATGAAAAAGCTTTGCATCTTTGTAATGAAAGTAAGACCTTGTAACATTGCACATCATACTGTCGTATTAAATCTGGACATTTATAGTAGACTCGTGTGCAGATACTAGTTATTGTTGACACATCTACAAGATACTAAATAATGCAAGTTAGTGTTTCTTTTTACTTTTAGTGCTCGATGTTGATCCTGAAAATGAAACCTGTGCCGAATTTCAAATGGTCATTAAAGAAAAACTGTGCCAAGGTATGAGTGACTGAACAAAGTTATATAGAGAAAAATAAATCGAAAATGCAAAAAATCGAAAAACAAAAATCAGAAATCAAAAATTGACCAGAAACGAAAACAGGTCGGCAAAATGTCGGCAAATTTCGGTTTCTTGCCTGCTTGAGTGCGATATTATATGGTTTTATAATATTTGGATCTCATCGAAGTACTAATTTTTTTCTGAATAATATATTGAAATGCCGGAATAAATGTTTCATTATTTGTTTTTCTCTTATTCTGAATTTGCGTCGTACGTAAATAGTGCGCATTTCAGGTCAACATTTCTTATAGTTTGCTGTCCCGACACAAGGTTAGGTCGGCAATTAGGACTTTAAAAAATGTGCTATCGGATAATCAAGAAAAATCGGTTGGAATAATATAGATGAGGTAAGTGTTGGTAAGTGTACAATAAGTTAGTTCAAAACGTTTCTCTACTTGATAGAGTTTTTCGTGTAAATTGCTATAAGATGATCATGACCTAGCGGAAATTTCGAGGTGATCATCTATATGTAAAGAAACCAAATATAATTACCACAAGTTCACAACTAATACTGGGCCAGTAATTCCTCTACCATCTGACCACAAAAGCAGAAGTCATTTGAAATTTCTCAGTATTTTCTGTATTTGTTCTGAAAATTGGTGAATAGTTGTGATTTAGTTCTTATATTCAGCAACATGTTTAGGTGAAGAAAGTGAAGATGATGAGAGTGGAACAGATGATTCTGAGGATGACAGCGATGATGATGATGAATCTGATGACAGTGACGAAGAAGATGGAGAAGAAAGTGACGAAGATGATGAGGATGAATCAAATGATGATGATGACGAAGAAGATGAAAGTGAAAGTAGTTCTGACTCTGATATTGAAATACCCTCTGGTCCAATAAATCTTTTAATGGGGGGACTACCTTTGCGTCCTTCCTCTGCACAATCTGACGATCAGTCTGGCAATACGTAAAATTATTTTCCAACTTTTATCATTGTACGTAATTGATGTTGTACGCTCAAGAAACTGTTATACCGTAAGAAAATGGGACATGTAATCATGCTTTACTAAGCTTTCGTTGCATGGTACCGGTTCTTCGCGTTGGAATATAAATATAGAAAAGTTTGTGATACCAGTCTGGGTGAGTTTTATCAAGTTTTTTTACTATCATGCAAACGTGTACTTTATCAGCACTGGAATATTACGATATAACATTACACATGGCTACACACAAAAATTGTCCCGATGCAGAAGAGTAGAAGCCGGTTGTACGAAAGGTGAATAGCGCTATCTACCGGATAGCGTTTTTTCTCTCCAAATTTTACAACTGGTAAAACCCATATTGAAGTTCAGCATTTAGCAAATATAAAACATTTTCCGTGTTGATATACAGTACAGTTATATCAACACGAGTGGAATTGGGAAAACGAGAAATTGTATGGAAACAATTTCGAATTTTCCCGACTTTCACGAGTGTTGATATAACTGTATATCAATACGGAAAAAATGTTTTATTTTTGTTTTACAATATAGCAATGTCAAAAGCCCGAAGTATAAGAAAATTTCCGTGTTTACAAGTGGCTGGAAATTTTCCGTGTTTACATTGAGTTATGTAAACACGGCTCTTAGCCAGTTAGCGTTCAGGATTCACAAATGCTATATTATAATTTCTATTTAAAGAAACTTTTTATCACTTGCGTGTTCAATATCCCTGCTTTCATTGCTTTTTCATGCCTTTTGCGGCAGTTGAAAAATTTTTAATACCTATCCGGTGGATATCACTATCCGCCTCCACTACTACCGACCTCAGAAGATTGTTCAATACAGTTTTCCTATCCCTTTGTTAACACTTGGTTTAGTCTGTGAGCGATGATACGATTCTCATAGATCACACGAAAGAGGATTCTGGGCTGAGCTGAAATATATGAGGTATTTTACCAAAAAGGGTCTATTCCACAGCTTGCTTGCCCTATTAGTAAAACATCACAATTACGTCATGCGCAATGTCATCTTTCCAAACGTAAGAAAGTGAATAAATTATGATAATGTAGGAGTATACTTAAAAATGTGCTGTTTACGGGTAATAATGGAAACTCGTATGATACTGTGCGGAAACAATTATTAATCATTAATAATTATTAATAAATCATTAAAAATCATTGAATGAGATAATACTGTTACAAAAACTATAGTCTTCCAAGTGTCCAATACTATGTGTCTAAATGTTTGCAATCAAGTCGCTTCGCTGTCCGAAAATAAAGTCACTCTCGACAATCAAGAATGAAGTGCTTTTTTCTCAACTTCCCCTCGAAATATTTTGTATTCTTGTTGTAACGGTACCTAAAAACTTTTCCATCAACGAAGAAAAACGTCTTTCCCTTCTTCCAAGTGATTGCATTGTCCACAGGAAACGGGATGTTCTTCAAAGTACTCCTTGAAATTCGCGGGTAACCTGAACTTTTCACCATCTTTTGGTCTTCGTTATAACGCCAATACATGTCATCTGTAAAAATATATGTCTGGCCAGTGGCTTTCCAAACCATCACAGTGCCCACGTACCTTAGCAACGAACTTTTGTGATTGGTGATATACTTAGACAAGTCACTTGGTCCTTCAGTTCTTCTGTTTCCTCTGTACCGCCAAAATCTAAGGAAAATGACCAAGATATCTACAACTGTATATAGCTACTTTCATGGTGGTGGTGATCGGTATGATTTTATCAACAGATCCAAAATCACGTTGTTTAACCCAGTATAAATTTCCAGGGGACTACTGATTTTCTTGCATTCCGGTCAGGATTCGGTGTCTCTGAAGTGATAGTCACGAGTGTATCTAAAAGTCGAGGGTCGAGAGTAAATGTCGAGAGTAAAAAGTCGAGGGTAAAAAATCGAGAGTAATTGTCGAGAGTGTACAAATGTCTCAGGAACAACAAAGTAGATATATTTTTAACAAAATATGCACGACTACGGAAATAATTTCACTTCCTGGATATACATGCACGAGAAAAAAAAGCGTAAACAATCAAGGAAACAAGGAAACAGTTCCGTACAATATTTGAAACAGTACAATTTAATTTAAACAATCTTTCACATGAAAATAGTTATCACGCAGTCAACCATAATAACGCTGGTATAAGCTAAATATAAATTTCCTTTTTATAGATTTACCAAATAAAGGGGAACCCAAAACTAACATACTGAACGCCTCCGCGATCCCCTGAATTTCAAGTTTATCGCAAATTTAGATTCCATAGCTGCTCCGAATAAAAGAATAATTATGCGTAGAACATGAAGCATTGAAAAACCTCATTTTTTTCATTTAACGTACGTCTATTTTAAACGAAAGTTCATGTAGCTTTGTACGTTGAGCACAATCTAACGAACCATACAATTCTGAGTTTATACATACGAGCCCAGTAAAAAGCGGATTCTTCTGCATATTTTGTTAAAAATATATCTACTTTGTTGTTCCTGAGACATTTGTCCATGCACTCTCGACAATTACTCTCGATTTTTTACTCTCGACTCTCGACTTTTTACTCTCGACTCTCGACATTTATTCTCGACTCTCGACTCTCGACCCTCGACTTTTAGATACACTCGAAAGTCACTGGCCAGTGACTATAGCTTTTTGCTTTTTTATACAGTAATAAATTTGAAGTGAATTTTTATAAAGTTGTGTTGACTATTATTTGTTATCACCTGGAAATTTATACTAAAACAATTAGTCGCCTCAGACTCGATGATAACACGCCTATACATTCAATTCGGCTCAGTGAATACAGGCTTGTTATCACCTCGCCGACTTCGGCGACTAATTGTTAAAGATTCATGCAGTTCGCTTTAGCAGGGCTTTAAAACTTTTAAACTCTGACTCACCAAAAACATTTTGACGTTTTTACGAAAATGTTACGCTTTCATAGATCTATATGATCTATGTCTGAGGCTCAGAAGTCGGTATGTTTTTAAAATGTTGAGATTAGTTGTTGAAATAACTTCACTGCTATAATTTTACAGCATATTCTATGAAAGTCGTGATTAAGCATTTTAAAACAAAAATAAATTTTAAATTTATATGTGTAGAGTTTATATATATAAAATATATTTTAATGTGATAGCTAGATAGCGGCATTTGCTTTGGTTACTCGATTTGGTTACTCGATTTGGTTACTCGATTTGGTTACTCGATTTGGTTACTCGATTTGGTGACTCGATTTGTCAAATTTTTTTTAGTGCTTAGATCCATTTTTGACGACCTCACGACGTTAAAAACCACACACACGCTTCTATCAATGAGCTTACTGATCTTTCAAAAAGACGTCGATATAACTCTGAAATGGCCATTTCCAAGGATCTAGGGTCTTCAATTTTTAATAATTTTTCCGCTCGGCCCCAACCATGGGGGCGCCTCGTGGAATCCCCCCTCCCCCCAACACATTAACCTTCCTACGCCCTTGAATTGTTGATACAACGAAATACACATACCTCAGACCCAACATATTTTCATTTTTTCTGAAATATATATAATTAATACACTAAACCATGCCTTTTGATAAACACTAACTAGGCCATACAGTATCTCTACACGCTATGCATGCACTATATTTGATGGACCTTTCCCCTTTCAGACAAAATTTTGAAAAAATCGAAATAGGCAAAAATATCACCATAGCTTGAAAGAGCATCCCAAGTTTACTAAAGTTGCGAAGTTTGGTTGTGGAATGTTGTAAACTGTAGAAAATATAGCCTTGCAAATTTGGCAAATTTTGTATACATTTGTATTACGCGTAGGAAAATGATAATCAAAAGTATCAACTGATTATCACTTTTCCGCCCGTAATACAAATATATACAAAATTTGCCAACTTCGCAAGGCTATATTTTCTACATTTTACAACATTTCACAGCCAAACTTTGCAATCTTACTAAACTTAGGATGCTCTTTCAAGCTGCGGTGATATTTTTGCCTATTTTGAATTTTCTCAAAATTTCATGTAAAAGGGGAAAGGTCCATTTGCCAACATGACAAATGTTTGTTTTCCCTAATATATTTAGTAACTATGTTAATGTTAACATGCTGCGTGACACTCGTTATTACTATACTATGAATTTATGAACCATTGAATGAGCGGATGAACTGGTTTGGAGGAAAATGAAATTTTGATTACCCATGCAATTTCAATCCACGATTACGGATGGCTGTTTGTATGTCACGTCCTGTATGCAACAGTACATAATATACATCTCGTTCTATTTTTTGTATATTATTATTTGGTGTATCTACAGTAGGTGTCACCGCCATATGGTGGATGTACATTTTCCCGGTAATGCATTGGGGTCTAAAATCTTTAAAGAAAGCGAATGGATATCTTTTGAACGATAGACGTAAGAAAGGAGGTCGATCTGTTTATTGTGCTAAAATTTCTCATCATTAGGTGATCTATAGCCCTGCAGATAAGTTAAAACAATGCGTACTTGATGATACCGGCAAGGATAAAACTTGCCAAAAAGGTAGAATAAGGCCCCGTCCACACGTACCCGTGTAAATTTAAAACCGGGTAAATATTTTCACGGTTACGCTTACCGTCCACACGTAACCGGGTAAATCGCCCACACAAACCGTGTAAATTTGAAAACGCCGGCCAGAGTGTGAAAATATTTAAACGGGTAAATATCGGTTACGTGTGGACGGCAAAACCGCGTAAATATTAACACGGTGACGTCAAATTATGAACCAGGCCACTGCTACGTTTTCTTTGGATGGATACTAAGCACGGAATAATTTTGTTTGACATGTCTGCCAGTCAACATTCTCCGCCGTTCGTGCTGTTTTGTATTCAAGAACAACGTTTAGTAGCAACTCGACTTCGTCGTCAGACCAGACAAAGTTGTCAGACTTGCTCTTCTTGGCTTTTGACGATTGCCCTTCCGAATTTGGCATTTTTTTAGCAATTTCAAAAGCAATAAATTGAAAATTGGCGTTTTAAACAGTCCAAACACTAGCCACGTGTGATCTTACGAAAAGAAAAACAAACTGCGTGCAGGTTTTTGCGGGCTCATCTTTTCTCCATCGCATGCTCAGATCGTGTTTCATGAGCGTGTTCAAATTTACCCGGGTACGTGTGGACGGGCGAAAACGATTTGAACACGGTTACGTGTGGACGCGGTACTTTTCGTAACCGTGAAAATATTTACCCGGTTTTAAATTTACACGGGTACGTGTGGACGGGGCCTAAGTCGTTAATGCCTTATTTAGCTGTAGAGCCATTGCAGATTTACATTTGCTTGTCGAGTTTTTGACACCTCTTTCTATCAATTTACTGCATGTTGTGAAAAAGAGAATTTTCTAGTTCAATTTTAGTAAAAACTAGGCAATATTAACAGAAAGTTCAGGAACAATGAAGCAATATTTGTCTGCGATAGGATCTTCACGTTCAAAACTGTACTTCTCGCTTAAATGTCTTATATTTAGTTCTTTCAAAACTTCCAAAAGATCATAGTGGTTTTCGCTAATAATGCAACTGAAATTTCTCTTTTTTCAATGGAATAGCAATTGAATATATCATTAGTAAAAAACTCGATTTTCTTGCATCTACAAAAAAAACCCTGTTAGGGCCTTATATCAAAAACGCTTTTCTTGAATATGTTCAGTAACTTCCACTTGACATTAACAATGCATTCTGGAGGAAAATGCATATGCCGCCATTTTTTCCAAAAAATGGTTGTATTCGCATCCGATCTTTATCTGATTTACAACCGCTCGCCTTCGGCAAGTGTTTATAAACTGATCGCGTACTCGTGCTTTATCTATCACATATCAGGCAAACATTTCTGGGCCATACGTATTATAAACAGTCCATCCACCAGCAATTATTGCTCTACCTACATGTCCTCACCCAATGTCCCAATTGTTTATATAGAACTGCTTAAAATGCTAAATATTAAGGCTGCCTTTTGTCAGATGTGCTTTGAATTGTATATATGATTTCAACTTATGATTGATTATTATGCAAGATGATCTATAGTCCAGCTATCTTCGACAACTTTTGATGAAATGTTTTTTCTGCAACTTTCCTTTGTATTGACGAGATGATTTGTTCCTTTGGTATTTGTAAACATTTCGATTTTTAAAGAAATAGACTTTGTTATTTCTCCATGTCAGGATGTCATCGACTGGAAACTGAATGTTATGCCAAGATTTGGAAGACGTTTTAGGGTAGGGCAAGGGAGCTCCTTTTCTTTTGTAGATCCTTTGCTTATCTTCTTGGTATCTCCAGTACTGTTGTCCATTAAAGAAATACACCAGATCTACCACAACACCCTTCCAAATCATAACAGCACCAATTCTAGTTAGTCGAGCCTTGTTACTATTCTTAATGTACCAGGATAACGCCTTTGGTCCCTCGACTTTTCTTCTCCCACGATAACGCCAATATCTGATAGAAAGAATAACAATCCGCCATTTTGGATCATTTACTGGATGCTTTAAATACAGTCTACTAACTTTCGATGCAATAAATTTGTTTGAATCTATAAAATGTCTATATTCAGCATTTCAGCCAAACCTTTTATATTCGACGGAAAAGAACCTCGGGATTTTTTATTGTGTTTTTGTTGTATTTACTCAAGTGAAAATGACATTTATGGATCGTGTTACCCTGAGCCTATATCTACATGTCTAACCAAGGTGGGAATCGAAACGTTTAGGTCGGATCAAGTACAGCAAAAAATTGTAAGATGTTCCTGGGTGTTGAAAACAAGATGCAACAATGTTGTAGAAATGGTATTGTTCCTTGTTGTCAACAATATTGAACGATATTGTTGAGTCTAATTCAGTCCGCAATCGGGTTCCCACTATAGGCAGAGATATTATACGCACACTTAAGGGTGTTTTCAAGTTACACGTTTTAAAAGCAAGTCTAAATTAATTTCAATATTACATTTAAAATGAACAAATGTTTTGATAGAGAGAACTGCGGAGCATTCCCTACGAGTTAGCATACTTTAGTGATTCTATTTGTTGAATACAAAACTACTTAAAAGAGTTTAAACTTTTACATGCGTGCACGTATGCGTAAAAAACGGATAACTGGAAAGCTGCCTTAATTTCACAACATAAAGGTTAAATTTGTTTTTTGGACTTGTTTCGTGCAGATATTGCATTGATGTCGTGTTTCTTATTGTGTGAAATTTAAAGTTCGCGTTGAGATGAATTGCAAAACAAATGCATAATAATGATATTTAAAAACGTTTTTGAAAACATTATAGGGACCATGCAAAATATATTTTTATACGTGGCTGGGGCAAAAGGGGACTGGGCGCATGCTTGTTGACACACTTTTTATGCACACTTTTTATGATAGTACCCAACAAATGAAATGAACTGTCTTAATTCAAACGATTAAGTGACATATTTTAATCGATTGGAACACTGAAAGAGTATCCCTCAGTCTATTAGATTAAAAAAAATAGTCTATTAGATTGAGAGATTAAATTAAGAGAGAATATGCGCTGATGCAAGATCATTGCTTTTTTAATATTGAAAATTGATGTGCTCCGACCTGGCGGTACGTCAAATTTTTGATCATTTAATTGGCTCTTGGAACCAGAACTATTCTCGTTCCCAGAGCCTTTTGTACAATTTGCACCTAAAAGAAGCACGCAGTAAAAGAGTGTAAATTTTGACGCAATTTACTTCATTTTCTTCCCCCTGGAAGCTGTTAGTTTGTAGAAAAATGTGCACTTGCGGAATTAACAATTTTAGGGTCTTTGGCGGTGGCGCGCGGGGGCAAGGCCTCGGGACACCTACTATGTTGTTGCGCATCCACACATGTCACCCTTATTTGAGATGATGTGCACATGTATATCGCTATATATTTTCCAGATCATGAATTTTATGGTTAGGTAGGATTTGAAGTGGCACTCTAGGCCATTCTTGTGCGCGTAACATGAAGGTGTAACCTAATTTGGAGAAACTTTTTGGTAACATAATTTATATCAGCAACTATAGCTGTGTTTACAGCGTGTTCTCGCTAACATACATAAATGGACGCCATCTTATCATAATTGTCTTCTGCTGTATATATTGTAGAACATTATTATACCTGCTTCCTTTGAAGAAGATGATATCCCCATCCGAGGGTCTTACATAAGCTGAATCTATCTCTGACTCCAGACCAGGCCATCTCGAGGAAATTAAGTCCCTTCTGGTAATCATTCTTTTCTCATTAATTTCCCAGACGTATTTTCCCTTGAGGAAGTAAGTATTTCTTGTACGGCTATGGTAAAAGATCGCATCAAATTTTTGGACTTTACAGACGTCATTTCCAGGCTTAGTTGTAGGGTTTTTCACGGGTTTTCCTAAAACGAATAAGCGACGCTGGATATAGTGACGTGTACAAACCAGTACTTCTTTTAATCACATTTCAAAACTACTCGTTTGCACATGAATTTTTCTCTTGAAATTCAATATACGCCTTGATCGATATAAACATGTACATGACTGTGTACGTGACTTTGAAACGTTGTAAATATGACTCCTCTGATCTTAACATTCACTGCCTACTCACGAGTCTTCACTCTTTCACATCTATCAAAGAAGATCGCAAAAACGTAGTCATATAAACTCAAAGCAAAAATTCAGTCTTCAAGTCAATATTATCTGAATCGCTCTCTGTTTTACGAAGCGCCTCAATCTACCATGTTTTTTATTAAAATAGATTTTTTGACCTAGAATAAACCGAAAAAATGAGAAATTTAAGATTTCAATGCCCCGTGGGTTGTGTCTTTTACGACAAGTTAAATACGCCTTGCACGCAAAACGTAAATGCTTAAAAGTAATTTTGACTTAGTAGATGGAAAATTTGTTGGGTGCTGTATTGCTGTACAAAATTTCAGAAAATTTGCTCGAGTCTAAGCTGTTCAAGACGTCACGCGAACTTCCATATTTTTAGCAAAATTAGCTTTGTGCATGTTTAATTTATGTATTTACCTAATTTGCACACATCTCCCAAGGGGCATTTAATTAAAATTGGAACATTTCTCCAGAAAAACATTTTTTTGGGAAAAATATACGTTCGCATGACGTTTTGAATGGCTTAAACTTAATCAAATTTCTTGAAATGTTTAACAGCAATAAAACACCTAACATATTTCCTATCTATATACCAACTCAAAATTACTTTTAAGCATTTAAATTTCGCGCGCAAGCCATTTTTAACGTGTTTCAAAATACGCACACCCCTGGGTTTGAAACATTTGAATTTCAGGGTATTTTTGTTTGTTACACACCGTATAGCAATGTATATAATAAAATACTTCATACTTCATACTTCATACTTCATACCATACACCCTGTATATAGGAATGTTTTATTGCAGACATTTTGTGTTTAAATGTCCGCATGTTAAGAATCTCATGGTTTCGCTCAGTTAATCGAACATTAAATTATCATCTTCACTTCATAATAAAGAACTGAAGTTCACCCAAATGGTTCTTCATGGTTGAATAAAAATGATATGTAGATGAAAGGTGAAATATATAAACAAACTAAAGATAAATTATAAACCTGTAAGTTTATACCATAAATATCCTGAATGCCATTAATATCATCCGGTGTCAATCTCGTGTCAGGTTTATATCCTGTGAACCAAGGCCACATAACAGCGTCTGCTTCATCAGAATGTCGCAATCCCAATGCATGTCCAATTTCATGTAGAGCGGTCCAGGTGAAATCAGCGCTGCCTGTTTCGCCATTAATGGTCCAGATTTCATCATCGTCAAAATGTATATCACCAGATATGCCTGATTAATACAGATACATATATAGTCTTATAATATTGTCATTCATTCATATTTACACGAACAGATATTAACTAAAACAATCGTGGTTCACGAAAATATCCTTTACCACCCTCGTTTTACTATCTCCTTATAAGGTATTGACATTCAAAAAGTTAGAAAAAAATATGGTTGTATTTGTCACATATATAAGATAGAATATATAGTCAATTTAACTCATGTTTTCATTGATTTGTGCTATACTGTACTTTGGCGTTTTTGCCATCATACTGTATTTTGTTCACCGCAAAATATTAAATGCAATACGTCGATTGTGAATAGTATTCACCTGTGTTGCTCCCAGGATAAAATGCGTGTGCTAGGGTGCCTGATTTGCCATCAAATGGATAAAAGTCACCGTGATTGCCAACGCCAAATTTGACAATGATATCTGCATTATTGCTGTTATCTGGCAAACGTCGAAAAGTAAGCTTGCTCACATCTTTCCACATTGTGAATGTTTTCGCCATTGTCGCTCGAACCGTTGCTGCAGAGATCTTCGCTCGAGGCTGCGGAGTACCATGTACGCTCCATGATAATTCCTAGAAACAGTTATTTACTGCTAATGCCTCATCTTTTGTGACAAAGAAAATGAAATAAAAACATTAAATTGTGTGTTAACTGTTTTAAGTTATGAAATAATAAAATAGCGGCGATCTTTGGTTTCAACCTGAATCATACAATCATCTAACTACAACTTCTGTTAAATTCTTCGTGAAATATAATTTTAATTTGTTTTCGATCAAATTTCTGGCAGGGTTATGAATTGTTTTCTAAACATGATTACTTTAGTTTCGACAGTTAAGTTTAATAAAGGAACATAAAACATATGAGTGTTTAAAACCTGGAAAATGTATATTATGATTGCTATGCTAGTCCTAGGCCTTTTACTCATGGTCAGATCAGCTAGTGTAATAGTAGAATCTCTAATAATGGTAGTATCTTTAAAGGTAGTATCTTTAATAATAATAGAATCTTTAATAATTATTCCAAGTATCTCTAATAGTTGTAGTATCTCCAATAATTGTAGTATCTTTAAAATTGTAGTATCTTTAAAATTGTAGTATCTTTAAAAGAGTAGTACGTCTAATAATAAGATCATATTTTTGAAAGTACGCAAATTGCTAACACCTCACACTATACTGTAATTTCAATGCCAACTAGTCTTGAGGACAATGTTTTGAACAAAGTCAGATGGTTGTCAATGAAAACCAGTGCGCGGACGTTACGTCTTTGTAATACTTGATCGAGAGCACAGGGCTGCCAAGTTTATCAAACCATTAAATGTAATAATTACTTGACATGTTAAATTTAACACGCAGCATACACAATATAAATTAAATTCTTGAAATTAAACTTTTACCAGTTTGTTCCATTTAGATCCCTGCTTTACATATCGCTTTAAACGAGAAGAAGAGTTGCCTAGAGTGTCTCGGTCTCCACACCGAGGTCCTGTGAGCATTGCAATCGTTGCTTCATCCATCACACCTGTTAGGGGTATTTTTGCATACAACTGAAATTCACGGATAGCTTTCTTCTTTACGTCTGGTGGTGGTGGGCTATCATCAAAGTTTGGCATGTATCCATATCTGGAGAGATATTGGTCCACCTACACAACCACGAGTATAAAGAACTCTAAGCCATGTCTACAATACGATGCCGTTGAGCATAAAACCGTTGGTGGTGAACTTGCGGGGAAATCTTTTTACGAGGGAAGTCCAAATTACAAACTACAAATTTTACAATGCAATGGACACAACAACAAATATGAACAACTATATTTACAAAAAGAAAGAGCATACAGCAGGCTTAAACAAGACTGACCAATCATATTGAAGAAGAAAAACACAAAATCGCTCATAATTACACGTTAGCCAATCAGCGTAGCGCAAAAATAAAGTCAATTTTACAATGGGCATACTATTAAAACGCACTTTAAAATGGCGGCATTTAACTGTAAACGTATGATAAGAGTTAATTTGACAAATAAAATTAATACAATTTTTCAATTGAAGAAGTTGCTACTTTAAGTTTCATGCAACAAGCAATCTTCAGGCAACATTACTAATACGGTTGAGCTGTTACGTTATATACTGTTCGCGGTATGTTTGCTGACGCGTGTTCGTTTGAATCGTCCCGCGTAAAATTTGCGCGCATGCACGCATTTCGTGAAAAGTTCGCTCGTTTATCTACGTTTATCTGGGTTAACCCGCCATATAGTAAAAACGTGCAAACTAACGTCGCCAGAGATTTCCAAAAATTAATCGACAAGCATTTCCCTGCAGCTTCACCTTTTCATAAAATCTTCAATCGCAACACGGTCAAAGTTAGCTACAGCTGCTGTATGAATAATGTGAAGAGGGTCATATCGAGCCTTAATAAACGTGTACTGAGGGAAACTAAATGAAGTGATAACAAAAGAAGACAACGACATAAAAACCTACATTGGTATGACAGCGACAACATTTAAGGATAGATACAGAAATCACAAGAAATCATTCGAAGTTATCAAACATGATAATGACACTGAACTTTCTAAACATGTTTGGAAATTAAAGTTAGATAAGAACTGACAATTTAGTATATACTGGCCAATTTTATCCCGAGCAAGTTCAGTCAAAGCTGCAGGAAATAGTTGCAATTTACGTCTAGAAGAGAAATTGCAAATACTCCGTAATTGTAATTCTAGGTCTTGTTTAAATAAACGTAGCGAACTTTTCACGAAATGCGTGCATGCGCGCAAATATATTTTACGCGGGACGATTCAACTATACGACGAAATATACTGTATATTTGGAAAAAGTGCTCTCTCAACCGCGTCTCAAATGCGTCTCAACCGGGAAAGTGAAAAATACTTTAACCGTGGTGAGAATCGAACTCACGACCTTAATGTTGCTAACGTAACGCTCTAAAGCGTTAAGATATTATAAAGATACCTATATATACATGCATGTACTCGGAGTCTATTGATAAAATCTTCTTAGTTTATATGTATACAGTATACAGCTATTTCAATTAAGGCTGTCTTTCCAAAGTAAACTAACTATGAGTGCGCAAGGGATGATGGATTATTGTTTATTATTAACAATAATTAAGTATTAAACAATTACCTTTGCAGCAAACAAATTTGCCGTCGTAAGGTCCCTATGTGTTCTCCATGCTGTTTCAAAGATAATTCCCGGTTGAAAGGTGAAAATAAGCAATAACCCGTCATCCTTTGCGGGCTCATAGCCTACAGTTTACACTTTTGGAAGGTTGAACCAGCTGTATAATATTTTTTATACGATACTTTATTGAATTTTGACCGTATAATTAGTTGACTGTGGTCATGTGACTGTGGATAGAATGTTCCGTTTTCCAAAAGTGCAATGGAACGTGACATGCATCACTTCAAGATATTATTAAGTTGAGTTGACTTAGGGGCTGATTACATGATCTCCCTTGAGTTGACCGGGATTAAATGAAGCGTAAAATGATTTTGAGGTATTGAAATAAATCATAGTTTATGTTATAAAAAATGTTTAATTACTGATTGCTCGAGATTTTTGTTTTGCCGAGATATAAAATAAAGAAAAATTATAAAATATACTTTTTTACAAATCAATATTGAAAGCAATCAAACTTTGGTTGTTTCGTAATTCATAAAATAACTTATTTCAACACCTCAAGATCATTTTACGCTTCATTTAATCCTGGCTAAGCGGGATCACAGAAGGGACGGACCATTAAATTTTTGAGGGGGGGGGGGGGGGGGGGGTTGGGCAAATACCAAAAAAAATTCGCGCACTAAAAAAATACGGAGAAAAAATATCGTGCACAAATAAACAAATTTAAAAAAAATCGAGCCAGTTGTTTATAAGGACATATGTGTGTGTGAAAAAAAATCTTGCAATGAAATGTGATAGAAAAAAAAATCCAAATTGTTTAAGGGGGTCCAATACCCAAAATTTAGCAATTTAGTAAAAAAAATTTTTGTCTTATAGGAAGCATTAAGCAGTTAAGAATAATGCTACTAAAGTTTGAGATCGATAGCAAAACTTTTAATATGTTTTTAAATGCTTTTTGGTGGAATTTCGAGCTGACCACGTGGTATATTCCTGGTAGCTAGTTTCGTTTTCTGACACTAGAGACAAAATGGCGGTTAGGAAAACAAGCTTTTCGAAGCGTGAAGCTTGTAATGTGTTTACTGCCTAGATTTAACCAGAATCAGTTGGGTGAGGACATCATAAAGTCTGAGGAGCCCGATCTCTGTTGCACGAAGAAGTGTGTGATATAAACACTGCGTAAGTCGTCGAGTATTTTACGAATTTTTACACGACTCGGTGGTGCTGAGAGGTTGATGTTAAATCTGTCCACAAGCATTTGAAATTATGTGAAAACTGGCTTCATATCCGTAAGTTAGAAGTGTTGAAGTAGCGCTCTAGTGTTTCGGAATGTTTGTATTGTACAATGCTTGTTGACAGCTTGTTATATTTTCCTTGTTTTGGTAGGAGGCCATGGGTCGCGCCAAAATTTTTCTCAATTGCCCAGAATCCTTTATGGTCGTAGTATTCTTTAATCACTTTCAAAAGCCTTAAACAAAGTAATGCGCGAGTCCAAATCGATATAAATTAGGAACGTGCATAAGAAAAGTGCTAGCTGGAAAAGTAAATTTTTAATTGGGATGTTGTACATTTAAAATTCATGCGAAACCCGGTTGAATGCAAAGATCGTGCAGTAAATATTGCTGGTTCGGCTGCAATAAATACTTTTTAGAGGATAAATGCAGAAACAAGCGAATATTATGTCCACAAAGTGAAAGAGCACAAAAACAGCAACACGAAAATAGCAAAAAAGGCACTACAACTAGCCTTGGAAGCATGCCGATAACCGAAAATATTACCAGATAACAGAAAATAAAAGGAGACCCTTAAACCAGGATACTTTTAAGAGGCTTTTCATTTAAATTTTGTGGCTTTAAAATTATAAATTCGCAGAACTTTGGAACATAACTTTAAAGCTGTTTTTTCTCAAATGTTTGAAAATCGCCAATGACCGTTATTGCAAACGCAATATCTCAAGAAGTATTTGAGTAATTAACCTCAAATTTTCAATGACAATGTAGCTTTTCTATTTCATACTCTTGGGGATGAACTAGAATCATACAAATATCTACAATTGCAAAAAAAATATGACAGTCAAAGTCATGCTGACATCCTGAATTTTAAAATTTTGGCTGTAAAAAATTTATTATTCACTCTATGAGTATAATTATAGCTCATCCCCTAGAGCATAGAGCATGTTCTAAACTATTAAATAAAAGTTATTTCATGTTTTTATCTTGCATGCTTCTTCAGATATCATGTTTACAAATGTGTACAGTAACTTTAAAAAATATATTTTCATGACAGTGTCACCATGCTCTAACAACTGACCAAAGATGAGTATCATACCATTAAAACACAAAAAAAAAGTTTTCAGTACTAGTGGATCCCCTTAACTGGCACGAAAAAAACCAACCCCACCCCCCTCAAAAATTTAATGGTCCGTCCCTAATCAGGCACTCATAGTCGCTTGATTATATCATTAAATTGATTTGACTTCTTTCGTTTATGAATTGTTTGATTAGGAAGCCTAAAATTTTTGTAATTAAATATTAGATTCCTACCCAGTCATGATCAAATACATTTTAACGTATTGACTATTGTATTTATTGAGAGTATTTAGATGAGTTGTATGTATAATTACCGTGGGCTTTTTTGCTGGAGTAGTTCCACAATAACCTCTTTGTTGCACGATTAGAAAGCTCATGGCAAGAACCAAAATTTCCTATACGAAACAAAAGGAATGGTCGTAAATTGTTGACACTGCATCGAGAAACATGACGAAAGCATAGGTAAAGAAAGGCGTTACATGTAAGAATGTAATCAACAAAATATTTAGCAATTATATGCCAGGAACGCGGGTGATTCGAGAAAATATCATCCGAAATATGCTAATATTTCCTGATGGCAACTAATATTTATGTTGCCATGGTATCGTGAGATATAAACTACATCTCACTATTAAATGTGAGAAAAACTCTCAGCATAAACGCCGTTGTTTTTTCAAATTCTTGTTGTCAAAATTTCATTTCAGCAAGAACAACCTCGTGTCATGGTCGACACTTTTCTTAATCTATTCGAACGTTTTGGAAATCGCGGAAGAATACTTAGTATCCTGCGCAGCCGTTTTTTAAGGTCTGGAAAAAGAATACTTTGAAACGGATTGGAAAACTCATAGTATTGAAATGTCTTCCGTACTGATACTATGAACTTGCCAGACATTTCCCATAGTGTGGAAATATACAATTATTATGGAAATTAAATCAAAATCCATTCTACTTCCAATGAAGGTTCATACACTGAATTTTCATGCTTTTCATTTTTTCCAGTAATATCTATTCCAACCAGACGCATGTGGAATTGTTTTGTGCAGGTATTTTGACTATTTTCACAATGACATGTACTGTAAGCTGTCAAAAATATAATCAGCTGCTAGCAACGTTAATCTATACAGCTTTAGGATAGTCGGATATCTTGATTGAAGCCCGAGTTGATGTTAAAATGGTTGAATATTGGCATCAATTGTTTATGATATATATTACCCCACCTTAAAAAAGGAATCCTCTCATTTATACTTTGTGACAATTATATGTCATACGAGTGTCAATAGTCTTCTAAAACGATTTAGCTAAAACATTCAAAGTTTCCTTTGTATAATTAAACACGCACAAACGAACGACTCGTTTATCGTGTCACATACATAGCCGAGGCAACAGCCAAATTTTCTTACATATTTTTTACACGCTATATTGTACCTGGGCAACTTTTATTATTAACATACTATCATCGACATTGACGCACATCAGTTTATCCTATCACCTCGCAACAAAAACTCACTGAACACAGTAAATTTGAAATATATATAGCGACATGAAGTATAGAATGGACTTCATATCAACGACTTCCTGAAAAGATGTAAAATAATGAAGTATTAAACAGCAATGAGAGTGCGCATCATAGGGAGTCGCTCCTACAAGTTTTAAGATATCGTACAAAGTCTGATGTTTAGCGGTTGGTGCGCATTTTAAAATCATCGAAGTGCACAATGAACGCACACAGTGACAAGAAGTTGTTTAATGCCAGTATTATGATTGCCTACCTTCATTTTGCTTCTCTTCTGTCTTTCGAAGCTTCTTCTCCAAGCTTTCCCAGCAAAAAATGTGTGCACGTATAGAACAACACGACGTCTTATTGTAATACTGGCCTCGTGTCTGGATGCAGGGCAAGGATACATTACAGGAAACAACAGGGGCGTGAATAAACAGCAGGCATATGGTGAATTCAAAAGGCTTTCAGTGGAAGATACTGTATGTAACCTTGATGACAAGTCCTCGAATGCGTTCTTACATACACAGTATGAACCCTAACTACAAAAAGCGAGTAGGTTATATAGGGGAGTATATTGGCAATAAATATTAAACTAACTGTTAAAAAGTTGTAATTGACTATCTGCAATAATTTTGTTTGATTATGGGTTTATTGTATAAACAATTAAAATTGAGAGGTGATGAGATGTTTACGCTCACAGTCTTTCAAAGCATTGTTCACTGGGAACTCCAGTTAATTATATTTTGTTCCAGTAGGGTAATAAAGCATATTGATCAATCATGATTAGGTAAATTGTCTAATAACAATGCCATGAAATTATAGGGTACGTGTCATACTAGATATTTGCCCCTCCCAAAAGAAATTCTTCTCTTCGCCAATATAATAGCCTGAACACAGACGTACGATTCGCCTTTCAAACCAAGCCAAAAATTATCAGGCGGCGAAACAGTGTGCGTTCAGGCCACCAATATAACGGTAAGGTATCAAAAGAGATCTCTTGTAACCGGAATGCTGTACATATAGAAATATTATGTCATATACTAATCACAGTAGAGACAATATATTGTAGAAAGATGTAAAATTTATTACACAATCAGAGGAGGTTGGACAGCTATCACGTGACTTTCTCGACTAATGAAATCGCGTCATTTTGACATTCTTTTTGCGAAGCTTTTTAGCACAAAAATTTGCGTAGCGTACTAAAATACTCAAATTTTGAATCTTTTTATTTAAATTTGATGTGTTATGTACAAGGATTTTGATAGAAGAGTAATTGGAATTTCTATATCTGAAATATTTAGTAAGGTAAACGTTAATTTCTGCTTTATTTTTATCATGAAAGTTTGTAGGGTCATTTCAACTTGACGACTTCATTGCGTTGGTGTTTACAATTTTCAAACTGAAAAATCTCGAATTCCTGTGGTTCGATTTTTGTATTTTTTTCGTTAATTTCAAGACAAATGTATAAATTTCAACTCCACCAGAAAAGTCCCAAAAAGTCCCCACTCCGCGATATAGATATTTCGCTTTGAATCGACCGCACTCGTTTAGACAATTGCTAAACATGCGCTTTAAAGTTATGACCGACATTATGCTAAGAAAGATTATTTTGTTGACTAATAGTTGAAGTTAGAAGCGTCATTTTACAGTTAACTGTTACACGAGATGTTAAATTGGTTTTACAGGAATATGAAAGTTTTTTTTCGTGTTTTATATATATTTCTATTTTGGGTTGCACGGAATGCATCAATAGGGCCCAAAACAAAAACAACCTAAACAGAAGAATGATGTACAGTTTCACATGTTCTCAAATCTCATTACTTGTTCTCAAAGATGTGTTTGCACTCATTTTTGGTTTGTTATTTTGCATTTTAGTACGTGCCAAAATAATTTATTAAATGTATCTCATATATTTAATAGTAAATGGACAAGATTAGTATATTTTCATTTAAAGGAGTTCAGACAGCAATGTGGAGTTGAGAAAGGACTTCTTCCAGAACACCCAAGAGCAGGATCAACTGATGATGTCGAAGGCATTTTTTCTTTTTACATGGACTGTTAGGACCAATTTTTGATGAAAAGGCCTTTCATGATGTGTTTCCGAAAGTCATCAGTGAATACACCAAAAAATGTAATCCTGACCAGTGACCTGCCATTCTATTATCTACTGGCTCAAACGACCGCTACAACGATGGTTCACTAGCATGCTTCAACATACCATCAAGCACTGGGGAAGACCGTCTAGATCGTGTTCCTACATCTAGAAGGGCTGATCCTGAAGTATTCGTTGCTAATCGTGCTTTCATCCCTCAATGTGGTCAATTAAGTGTACGTTCAGCCCATTTCAAACCTGCAGAGAGCCTACCACCACCACCATCATCATAAAGTTCCTGAACATTGTACGTATTGTGGTGTGGACACATTTAGCATAGTTGTTGATATTTATTGTTGATATTTATATTCAAAAAAGTGACACATCAAATAAGTTTTATTCACATATTCCAATACAGAAATGACTTTACATAACACTATAAAATGGTATATCACACTCATAACTAGCTGCGAGTAAACTGAGTCAATGGACTTAGGTGGAAGTTCCTGAAAAACTCAAACTGAAAGGCTTTTTAGTTCAAAGAATTTATCAAACAAAATTTTAGTAGTTTTGCTTTGCTGTAATGTTCCACAACAAAAGTATATGTACTTCATGTACAATGGTAATAAAGTAGTCTTACCATAACTACCAGATTGTTAGATTGTACTGATTGTTTATAATAGATGAATTTTTTTGTTCAAAAAATCAAATATCTTCAAGGGGCAGAGGCATGCTCCCTGAGACACCTTGGGATAGCTTGCATATTTAGTACTTGGCTCAGTAGATCTCATATCCTAGTTGTGGGTCTGAATAGTTTATTGTATCATAAACTGAAATATGTTACTATATTACATATTATAAAAAATGACATCATTGTTCAAAAGTTATATTTAGCACTGACAATGTGTGAATATTAAATATGTTCAATCATGCATAATTTCTAATGCCTGCACGTATCTCACAGAAATGCATATGACAAACATCTTTAACACATAACCTTTTTTATTATTCTATCCTTAGGGCTTAGGCTATCTTATTTGAAGTCTGATGAATAAAAATTCTAAAAAAATCTAAATAGTTAGCCATTGAAAAAATCTAAAAACTAGTTTGCATATTTGGCAATCAAATAAAAATACTAAATAAAAGATGTCTGTCAATACACAAATACTGTTTATTTGTGGATTAGATGCTGCAATAGCTCTGAGAATAAGTCAAATTGCTAATGAGTTGACCATAAAATGCATGCAAATAAAAACTATTAAATTTCTTGGCCAAAAAAAAGTCAAATAAGTGGCAAGTTTTTATGATTTCTCAGAGATATGCCAATATATTAGAGTACTTCACAAAGAATTTATACTAGTACGCCAAGCAATCATCGCACACTTTTGCTTTTTCTTACCATTTCTGGCTCCCACTCACCATGCCTTTTTATCCAGGTTTCAGAATAAAAACCTACTTTAAAGAAGTCCACCCTATACTTAATATGCTGAATACAAACATCAATAATATCTCCTGTAACCATTAGGGGGTGCAGATATTTGCAAAGTTCTGAGGCAATATAGCCAACATGACACTAACCAGTACCATGGTCCAAATCAAAGCAATTGCACTTGGGTCAAATGGATTCAAAGGCTCTGCCCTCAGGTGAACTTTCACTGATGTATTTTGTTTAAGAGCAAGGTATGCTAGTTCCAAGAGATGTTGGTAATTTTGTTCATGAGCAGCACTTATGCACTTTTAATAAAAGGTACAGAATGGTTATCTCTTGATCTTCATCACTGACATCATCACTGTTATCATCCAGTTGGGCCAAACAATCAAGCATGTCCCTTTCTACAAAGATATAATTAGATCGTTCTAGTTATTGCTAAAAATAAGATTTCATGACTACTCAGTGCAACCAAGTCTCGATATCTAAAATAAGAACATAATTCAGTAATACATATCAATAGCAAACAAATGTATAAAAATAGAGATTCTAACAAATATAGAATAATTAAAACTTCTTCCTAATATTAAACATTCATACTCTGATTGCTATTAAATTATGCTGTAGAAACAAAATCACAAACATCACACCTTCTAATTCCTGTTAGAACCAATGACCTCGTCTGAATATTAACGTTTGGGACATCAACAGTATCATCATTTCCTGCAAGTGGTTGTGGAGGATTTCCTCTCTCACGAGTTTCATCTACAGGTGATAATAAAACCTTATCAGTAGCTAGAAAATTAGGACAATTGCAACTTCCCGCATTAACATCTAGCAAGGGCGTAACACAAATATCATCCGTATCTGGGATGACTGCAGCCACTGCACTTGTATTTGCTGACAATATTTGATCCACGTCAAAATCCCACAATAAGAGTATTCGCCAGTCTTCTTCATATCCTTTACCTTCTTCAACAAGATCTTTGGTATCAAACTCGATATAGAATTTTGCAAACCAAGAATATAACAATTGTAACAATGAATATTTATATTCAGAAATGTACAATCTTTTTAAAAAAACAAAAATCCTCCCAAATAGACAATTCTCATAGCCCACTAACCTTGAAAGGCTCAAATATTGCGCTAGCTTTCACATTGACAGCACAAGAAGATTTCAGACCGTCCAGTTTTGAAATGAGAGCCTCGGTGTTCGGAATAATCAATAATGCAAATTCTTCACTCGGACGGTTTATCAAGAAAGCAAAAATGACAGTAAATGACATGTAATCTTAAAAACGGTAAACTTGGACTTGTAAAAGCCTCGTCATAATAAGGATCACAACGATAAATATATACAATGCTGTTTTCTCGAAGTATTGTAGCCTGACAGTCCTGTCTTTCGAAAGCTTCCATGTTTCTTTGTCGCACAGAGATGTTCGCTTCGCAACAGTCCACGCATGAATGAGACACTGCGTCGAAAAGCACGCAAATTTCCCATGATGCTTTGCGAGGAGCTGTCTAACCTCCTCTGTTACACAATCTTCATATCTGGGAGACTCCTCTTTTGTTATAAGCAGAACCGATGCGCAGTTAATTAATACCAACCTAAAATATTTAATAATCAGGGTTCAATCGGATTGGACATTTAAAACAAAACTCATCATTGTTTATGATTCGTTCTTTAGAAAACCAATTTCTATAGCATATTGTCTTTTATTGTTATAACCAACCGCTTACAAAGCCTGTTAATATATAGGTTGCTGGCGACTACGATCATAACACAATTAAACAGCAATTTAGAGAAAGTGATCATCTTAAACTTCTTGCAGTAAAAAATAAATCGGAAAACCACTGGAAAGCATACAAATTATCTAAAAATTGCGTAACTGACGCATTGCGTAAAGCGAAAGTATCTTATTATAATTAAAGCATAATTTGAAAAAGTCAAGCATGACCCGAAAAAAGCTAGACAAACTATAAATCAAATCTTGAATCAAAATCAAAGTGTCAGGAAATGAAAGCAGTCAAAACTTGGAATGGAAGGATGTCCGATCCAACTGAATTGGCAGAATGCTTTAATGATTATTTTATTAATGTTGGTCCAGATATTGCCAAGACGATCGACAAGCGTGACAGAAGTTTTATGGGCTATGTTACTACAACAACAAGCAAGCTACATTTTCAAGCTGTGTCTGAGTCTTTAGTTCATAGGTTACTTTTGTCCTATAATCCTCGTAAACCTACTGGAATTGACAAAATTCCAGCAAAAATTATTCGTGTCGCTTCTCCAATTATTGCAAATTCTTTGACAAAGATTTTAAAAGGGTGACCCGAACTTAGGGCATACACCTAGAATGGATGCAAGTTTCCAATCGTTGTTGTCTACAAACATCCGGGACTCTCTGACAGTCTCTGTCTGCTTCTATATTTAGAATTCCTGGGATATGCTGGGCTTCGAACACAATCTGACGTTCGAGACACCATTCCTAAAGATTTTTTGCTAGCGAGGCTAGAATTAGGGACCTGGTCCCTCCCATTTTGTTGATGTAATGTGCTGCTGATGTGTTGGCCACTAACAGTCGAACCCGCATTTGAGCCTTGTTCTTTGTAAATTCTTTGAGGGCAAATACTCCGGCAAACAGTTCCTGACAGTTTATATGAAGGAGTTGTTCCTGGAGAGACCATCTCCCTCCTGTGGTTTGACCCATGCATGAGGCTCCTCATCCTTTACGGGAGGCATCTGTTTCTATTATTAGGTCTGGTTCCCCAGAAAATAGGGCTTTCCCATTCCAGGCTTCCAAATTGTCCCTCCACCAAATCAATTCTTCCTTTGCATGTTGGCTGAGGCTGAGTGTTGCCGAATAACCTTGGCAAGTGCTCAAGGCCTTGTTTTTGTCTATTTGTAAGTACCGAAAATGAATTGGTGCAGGAAAAACTGCCTGAATGGTGGAAGTTAGCTAGCCCAACAACTGAGAAAGTTGTTGTGTTGAGGGCAGTGGATTCTCTAGAATTGATTGGCATGCCTTTTTGGCTTTCTTTATCTTCTCCTTTGGAAGAAATAAAGTCAAAGTTTTTAGTCCACTAGAAACCCCAGAAATTCTATTGTGGTTGAAGGTACATGACTTCTGGTAATTGACAGTGAGCCCCAGACTTTCTAGGAGGTTTATAGTTGTTCTGGCATGACATTTGGCGTCTGTCTTGAGTCTGGGCCATAATCAGAATGTCGTCTAGATAAATTACAATGCGTATCCCCAACTGGTGCAATAGTCCTACTACCGGTTTCATTATCTTCGTGAAAACGCGCGGGGCTGAAGCAACTCCGAATGGAAGGCATGGAAACTCGTAAAGAGTCTCCTTCCAAAGATGTAAACCTCAGAAATTTCTGGTGGTTTACCCAAATAGCGACCGTGAAGTAGGCATCCTTCAAATCTATTTTGACCAAATAGTCGTCTTTTTTTAGTAGATCGCGTAGCATGTGAATATTCTCCATTTTGAAGTGCTCATACTTCACGAATTGATTTAAATGCTTTAAAATTATGACTGGTCTCTGACCACCCCCTTGTTTGGGGACAAGAAATAGGTTGCTGACATACCCATCTTGTCCTTGCCCCACTGGAACTGGGTGGATGGCCTGTTTTGTCAATAAATCTTAAACTTCGTTCTCTATTAAATTGCTTTCTGCCTGAGTGTGGGAAATGCCGTGAGGATGCCTTGTCTGACAGGGGGGACTTGTGAAATCTATGTGATAACCTTCTATAGCTTGCAAAACCTAGGGGTCTTTGCAGATTGATAGCCAATTTAAAAAAATATAAAGGTCTGACAAAGTTAAATTTTGAATGCCAGATCATGGAAAAAACTTTCAGATTGTTCAAACAGGATATTTGTCATATATTTCATTAAACTGCAAACATCACTTGTACGTTTGAAGTATGGAAAATAACTCACGTCACGTGTACAAAACTGAATATGCGGGAAAAATGTGAAATTTAATTTAAGAATTAAACAAGACTTACCTTAAGTAGAAGTTTGATTGTAATTCTATGAGTCATAGTGAGGAACGGGGGAATTATGTGAGATAGCGAATGCGAATCTTACTCATAGTTTAAAGCAGTTATGGCACATTTCAAAGGGTAGGGTGACTCATAGAATTACAATCAAACTTCTACTTAAGGTAAGTCTCATTTAATTCTTAAATTCTATTTCGTCATAATGACGTCACGTTGGAATCATGTGAGATTTGAAAGCAATGTGCCATAACAGTCAATTCAGGTAACATACCGTGCGAACGGAAAATCAATATATTTACAAGTTCATGAAATTTATTACAAAGGTATAACTTCAACAACATTTTAACTAATCGATAATAGTCCTGAGTACAGTTAACTACTCAGGCTGTTGTGACACAAACTCGTCCAACAATGATTCTCCAAAGTTAGATTTCTTATTCTCTAACTGCAGATTGTAAAATTTTTCCAAAGTATTATTGCTACACCATCCTGCACTTTCCAGGATTACATCTGCAGACAAACCTTGTCTTGCTGCAGCTGAGGTTGATGCAGCTCTAGTACTGTGAGTACCATATACAGTGGTATCAGTTCCGCATCTGTTAACATTCCTCTTATCCATCTAGAAACAGTGTCCTTGCTAACTGGTCGATGTGGTTTCTGTGATCGTAAATTTGCTGTAGCCACTAAATAAGCTTTCAAACATGTTAACAAACAAAGTTTCCGGTCTTCAGGAAACCCCTTTAGTGATATAGGTTTCAAGTGGGTTCCAGGCCGCGAATGTTTAAGTAGCTCCCGAACGAAGAAAGTACATTTCTCGCCCTCTAGGTGCATGTCTGTATTGCCCACAGCTAGAGCATGAATGGTTTGACATCGCTGACCCGTTAACACTGCCAGGAGTGACGCTAACTTCCCCGATAACTGTCGCAAAGAAATGCTTTCATAATCGGGTAGTTGTCGTAGATGAGACAGCAGTACATTTAAGTCCCACATCTTGCCATATCTGGGTAGGCTTGGTTTTGCTTCAAATACTCCTTTCAGTAGTCTTTTTACCAACGGATGTTTCCCAAACGTAGATCCGTCTGGCATGACAATGGTCGACGATATAGCACTACGTGCTGTATTGACTGCACTGTAGCCAACTGAGTCGGCAAGTTCCGCCAGGAAATTTATACCAACACTTACAGGCGCTGAAAAAGGATCATGCCCTGTGGAATGACAATGCTGTTGCCATTTGGCGAGGTATGTTTTGTACTGTTTTTGCGTTCCGTCCCTCTATGCTCGAAGTAGGAGTGTTGAAGCTTTTTGTGAAATGCCCTTTTTTGCGAAGGCACCCCGGACACATGGCAAATTAGCAGAGACAGCGTCTTGGAAAGTGGATGATGATCCGCTGGATAACAAGGCAAGCTCAGGACTTTGGTCCCTGGTGGCAGTATTACAGGATTGGCAATGCAAATTCTCATGAGTGGCTGATGCCATACTTGTGTTGGCCAGTCTGCTGCTACTAAAATGCCCGTCGCTTGGTCCTCCTCTATCTTTTTGACCACTAGATTCAACAGAAAATTTGAGCAGAAGATTGAACAGAAAATTTTTGAAGATCTGGAGCAGCATACCGGAATCAGCAAAGACTCTTTAATTGTCACAACAACTAAGACTTGTACTTGGTTAGTTGCTTAATATTGTTATTTTCCCAGTTGTTGTTCAATATACATTGGTGATACGCGCAAAATATAGTATTCTTGAAATATATCCGCGACAAAAAATATCGTAAAAATTTCTTCTACGCGCCATTTGCAAACATTCCAGTCTGGGTAGTATTCGTTGAGTAGGGGGCTTTGCTTTGCTTTTTGGAGGAAACTTTTTGTAGCGAGTCCTTGGCCGAGCTCCCTTGTAAAAATCCTTATTGTAGCCATATTGTCGTGAGCTGGAGCCTTGACTCTGCTGGTGGTATCGATAGCTAGCAGTGCTACGTTGTGTCATTTGATTTCCAATCTTATTTGTTTCCTTTACATCCTTTACTTTTATTTTATAAATCATCACCAAAAAGCCATGAAGTGACTGGGTGATCTGGATTACACAAATTTCTAAATTCAGTATTTAAGGTAGGTCTCATTACCTCTTGTCTGACAAGTGACAAATCTATGTTCACATGTCCCAACATTGCAGCAGTATCTGCAAGACTGCGCATAAGGGCCGGGATGTCTAGTTCTGTCTTTTCTTTGTTTTTATATAGCATATCTAAAGTGTATGCCATGCTTGCTCCAACAGCAACACATGTCTTTTGAATACTAGACAGCTTTACGTCTTGTCGTTTGCAGTAGCTGTCCAAAGATTTCCAGACAGGCGCGTTCACTCGCAGCACCCTTATTTCATCACAATTTTCCAGCCTGTTGTACTTTGCCATTTTGTCTTTCAACAATTTTATGCCCATTCTTTGACGCCATCTTTTATTCATAATTCATTTATTCAAAACGCAATTCGCAATGAGTAAGATTCGCATTCGCTATCTCACATGATTCCAACGTGACGTCATTATGACGAAATAGAATTTCGTACGTACAAAGTATAAAAGTTACTGTAGATGCAGTCTCTACTCGTTTGTGGTCTATAACACTTTAGTTCGTTCTTCTTGCTTCATTTTGTAGCAGATATGGAAGTTGAGGACACTGTTTATCATGAAATTTGGACAAAATACCATTCAGTCAGAAAGAAGCAAGTGACAACGTTGTTAAATTTGTTCAACAGACGAAATTCTTTTTCTTGTCCAAGTATATTCACATATGGTCACACAGCGACGGGAAAGAATTACGTGCTTGAAACTATATTTGCGAAACTACAAGACTTAGTAAGCTTCTTGGGTTTTTTGTGAGGTTTTGTGGATCAACCCCCAGCCCATCAGATGTTTCAGGGTGGGGGGGGGGGTCCAAAATTATGTTCTACAAATTTGATCAAAAATATTTTTGCATCGTATAGGCCATTGAAAACTTGGTAAAATGTCTCGGGCAGCTGAAGTTTCAAAATTAATGAAACCACAATTTGGGCTACTTGGTTGCATGCCTGGAAAGTTTGCAAATTGCATTCCCCAAGATTACAAAAAATTACTATAAATTATATAGGGAACATCAAAACTGTGCAACCAAGATTTTGGTTGCACAGTGCAAACTCTCAAGACTGGTCTGGTTGTATGTCATAGACCTAGACACACCAAATAGAACGAGATGTATATTATGTATCAGTGTGTATAGGATATGGAAATATAACCAAGTATTTGGGGTAAGTTAAGTCCTGGGTGCTTTAAGTCTAAGCCTGAGATTTAATGTTTTCTAACCCAGGACCATAGTATCAAGAATAAGCCAAAGGGCTATATACTGTGCAAAATGTCTCCAAATTTTTATGTAATTGACTGACCAGAACCTGCACAATGAACATGCATAAGAAATGTGCGAGACACAAACACAAACTTTCCGACCCAAGTGGCACTTCTGTTTTCTTTTTATCCAATATTTTGGCAAAAGTTTGTGTTGTGCAGATCTTCAGAAATATGAAATTTGCAGAGCTTCAAGTGCAAATGCCGAATTTCTTAATTTTTGAACAAGTTTGGCATTTGCCGTTGAAATTGAAATAAATTGCAGGCTTATGATCAATTCCAGATTGCTTTTCCACAAACAGTTGCAAACTTCGTTGTGAACTTCGCGAATTTGTTGCAAAGTTGTAATGAATTCACAAGCAGGTTTGTGAACTGAGCATATGATTGGCTGGTTTTATTTAGTAGCTAATCATAGGTTTTGTTTACACACCTGCTTGTGAATTCGTTATGAACTTTGCAACAAATTTGCAAAGTTCACAATGAAGTTCACAACTAACTGAAATTTGTGACTATATCGCAACCAGGTATATAATCCGACATAATAAGTGCTACTCTGGTTTTTGTTAAATGAATGAAATCACCGAACAAAGATTACATTCACGACCCAACGTTTCGACACTCCGGTCTAGTGTCTTCATCAGGGGTGGTCTGATGTTGAAACTTACGACCTTATATGCTGTCAAGGTGACGTCATTTACCAACAAGATGTAAATACTCTTGTGGTAAATGACTTCCGTCATCCCTATTTAAGGCACAAGGGCTCGCATTGATATGCCAGGCTTCCAAACAAAGCCTTTGACCATAACGATTGTTAGTGGTAATGACTTTAGAATCTTCCCACGCAATGTTATGGCTTGTTTCACACACGTGTTCAGCCAAAGCTGATTTTGAGCTGCTAAAATTAGAAACAGCCCTTTGATGTTCTTTCAGACGTGTGCAAAACTGGCGTTTTGTTTGACCCAGATATACTTTCTCGCAATCACCGCATGGTATAGAGTATACAGCATGTGTTTTCTGATCAGTCGGAACGCGATCCTTGGGTTTCGCAAAAATATGTCCCAATGTCTGAAAGGGTTTCAGGGAAACCTTAATACCACAATTATTAAGAACTCTCCTGATTGGTTCCGCAATTCCTTGAATGTACGGGACTATTGCAAAACCTTTCACAGCGGAATCACCCTCTGGAGAGTTGCAATGAGTCAAGGTTGGACGCCTTAAACAATCGTAGAGTTCACAAGTTCACAACTGCTTGCGGAAAAGCAATCTGAAATTGACTGTAACCTTAATGCAACTCATTGGCTTTCTGGTCTGATATCTTGAGCGATAGAAGCAAAGGCCATAAAGCCCGTTTTCCACTAGGCGATTTTTTTCGCGCGACACGAAGCGAAAACAAGAATTCGGCAACGTGATTGGTTAACATTGGTTGGCGAAAAAATTCGCCGCGAACAAGTAGGAACCGTTCCTACTTATTTTTCTGTTCGCGCGAACAAATTCGCCAAGTGGAAAACGGGCTTTAGTTACTCACTTTTTTCACAATGAAGTATCTTTGCTTCAATGTGGATTTTCTGTTTGTATTCTACTTCATCTAACATCTTTTTAGTTGCCGAATATCGTTGTAAACTGTGTTGAGTGTTTCAATGCAAGGCTGATGTTTGAACACACACTAAATGAGCTACGAAATCTCCAACCTGACAATGACAAGGACACAGAATTTGCGCGATGTGACAACATGAACGATTTTATTAGGATGATTAGAAAATGATTAACTGTTGATATTTTTGGAGAGGAAACTTTGTTCACTGTCATTGACAAATGCGAGCAGCTTCGCAACATGGAGGTTAACCTTCTACCAACATTTTTGCAACTTCATGAGCTGACCGGTTGCGATGTTTGTGTCATGTTTCTTAGCGAAAAAATTTTCGAGGAGTTTAGACAAGGGACGGGTGGCCGAGAGCCTTTTCAGATGCGGTTTCCAGATTATACAAGAGCTGAACTGCTGGAAATCATGTCTTTAGATGCACCAGCTGAGCATCCAAAGGAGTTTTACACTGGTTATTGTCAATTACTGCTCAGTGTGTTCTGTCATGTTTGTCGAGACTTGAAAGAATTAAGACATTTGGTAAGCAATTGTTTTTTTTTGTTTTATAATAAGAACAATACATTTATTGTGCATCAATACAAATGACATGGTAAGATTTACAATATTATTATAGAAATAAATTATGTACTAACCAAAAGGCATAGGTTTTGAGAAATATGGGCATTTCTTTACCTTAGGCATTTATTTTATTTAAGTTCCATATCCTACCTTATGGGGTTTCTTTCAAGGTTTTCCCCTTGGTCTGCTTTTGCAGCAAAGATTGCGTTTAAATGAAATGCAGTTTGGGCTGAATCTACTACCCCCAGCCCCCAGGGTATTGTTTGAAATGAGTGAGTTCTGGTTACTGTCTACATCTATCACCATGAAGTGTATATTTAAGTGTTTTTGGTTAGAATATTAAGATTCAAATCTCAATTTGAAGTTAGAGTACATTTTTGGAGCCATTTGACGTTCATAAAAATTTCCTGAAAAAACCCTAGACATTAAATTTGTAGGCAAGGTTAAATTTTCCAAAGTATTGTGAACCAATAACAGTTGGAGAAGCAGACTATTTTGATGTGAGGAAATTATGGTAGGATGTTGAAACACACCTTAAAAAAGCCATGAGAACAGTGTTCCTACACGAAGTATCAAGTTGCCAGTGGAAACAAATACAGGAGGGGTAACATGGAATAAAAGGTATGTAATAATTTGCAGGTATGCATGGTTCAGGGGCTTAGAATTTGAAGACTTTGGGATTTTAAAACAATGCATAATAGTGAACAATGCAAATTGTGAACAAACACACAGAGTTGCACTTCAATGTTTAAAAGGTATTGCACAAGTCGGGCCTCGTCCGTTGCCTGTCAAAGACTGCAGACTGGCATTTGAAAGCTCATGATAAAGTAAATTTTAACAATCAGATAATATTTTCAGAAACTTTTTATGAATCCTGGTCGCACATCTAGCATTTTTAATACTTATAGTCCAGTTTGTATTACAAGTGAACATATAATTACTGGATGTGAATCACTACATTCTAATGGGCAGCCATGTGACTCTCTAGTTCACTTGCAATATCAAATTCTTCATCACAAACACAACACATGTATGAAATGCCTGTTGGTTTCTTACTTTTCAAATCATTGGAGAAGTCAAAATCCTTGAGTTTCTTGTGTACTTTCACTTTATGTCTTGATAAACCACTAGATGTTGAGGCTAAATTGTAGAATACCCGTCCACTAGCTTCCCATCACTGTGTAGCTATTACATCATTACAGCGATATCTCGTTCTTTAGAAAAAATGGACGGGTATTCTACAATCGCTCCCCAAGGTGCTTGGTTGTGTAAATCTTTGATTACAAACATCACATTCATAAGGTTTCTCACCAGTGTGTTTTTTTTATGCTGCACCAAGTGATTTGGTTGTAAAAATCTTCGATTACAAACATCACATTCATAAGGTTTCTCTCCAGTGTCTTCTTTTATGTGTTACCAAGATAAACGAACGTGTAAATCTTTTCTTACAAACATCACATTCATAAGGTTTCTGTCCAGTGTGTCTTCTTTTATGTTTTACCTATGTGCCTGCATGAGTAAATCTTTTATTACAAACATCACATTTATGAACTTTGTGTCCAGTCTGTACTCTACGCTTTGCTGTATCCTTAAACATTTTAGTTGAAAACATGTAGAACCGTTTATTAGAAATCTTTTCTATAAAAATATTACCCGACTTGAGCAACTCTACATGTCTTTTTAATAATTCTTAAATATTTCAAGGCACAAGCAAAATAAACAACCTTCTCAAAACACAGGTCACCCGGAATGCGTACAGTTCTAATATAGCGTTCAGTGGGACAGCATCTGTTACATAATGTATATATTAACACAAAGGTTGGCAAGTAAATACAAATTTGAACACTCGTACAAAATTTAAACCACAAAAAAATCTGCAAAAAGACTTTGATATTCATTTAAAAACATACACATATTGAGAAGACATACCTGAAAAGCATATACGTTGTATTTTTGTGTCAATTCAACATTTTTTACCCGACGAAATTCGCGAAAAGTCATCAAATTTTTAGTTGATTTTCGCTAAAACTATGCGCGATGCCGGCTGCCTGCCTTACGTCACACGAAAAAGCTCCCTGATTGGCCAGCTGAAAACTCAATTTTTTTACCGCGAAAGCAAAACCGGGGGAGCTACGTAATATACAATGAATATACAATGCTTCTTCTTTTGAACCTCTTCATATCTTTAGCACTTCAGTTTAAAATTTTTCGAAGTTGTTTGCAGTTGTTACTGAGTTGTTGTTTTTAAAAAAGCTTTCACTTCAAATTTCCCTCCGCAGCGTCGGCGTAGCTCTTTGAAAATTTTAACATTTCTCCCCCGGTTTTGCTTTCGCGGTAAAAAAATTGAGTTTTCAGCAGGCCAATCAGGGAGCTTTTTCGTGTGACGTAAGGCAGGCAGCCGGCATCGCGCATAGTTTTAGCAAAAATCAACTAAAAATTTGATGACTTTTCGCGAATTTCGTTGGGTAAAAAATGTTGAATTGACACAAAAATACAACGTATATGCTTTTCAGGTATGTCTTCTCAATATGTGTATGTTTTTAAATGAATATCAAAGTCTTTTTGCAGATTTTTTTGTGGTTTAAATTTTGTACTAGTGTTCAAATTTGTATTTACTTGCCAACCTTTGTGTTAATATATACATTATGTAACAGATGCTGTCCCACTGAACGCTATATTAGAACTGTACGCATTCCGGGTGACCTGTGCTCAAAAGTCAAACATGGCGTCAGTCTCAATGCTTCCACTTCGCAAAATAGATTTTTACTCCGCCTGCCGTAGGCGAGGCAGAGCTTTAAATTCGTCCCGAGTTTTTCCAATTTTCGCGAGTGCTAATATAACTGTATATCAATACGGAAAAAATGTTTTATATTTCTTTTATAATATAGCACAAAGAACTTTAACAGAAGAGTGGCGGGAAATTTTCCGTGTTGACATAGAGTTATATCAACACGGCTCTTAGCCAATCAGCGTTCAGAGTTTACAAATGCTATATTATAAAAATAAATATAAAACATTTTTCCGTATCGATGTACAGTTACATGAACACTCGTGAAAATTGGGAAAACTCGAAATTTAATAAGAGCACTTCGCCGATCAGATGTCGTGTCTCACGCAATTTCTTTTGCTTCCAATTTCCACTCTCGTTGATGTAAAGTGTATCAACATGGAAAATGTTTTATATTTCTTAAATATCGCCAATGACACAGCTTTTTTTCAACTACTTTTATCATATTATTTTGCCTGAAAATAATTTTGCATTATGTAAGTGTTTTCTTGCGGTATTTTTTTCTTGCCGAAAAAACATGTTTTTCTTTCGACATAGATGAAAATTGATTTGCGACCCTTCACCCTTTTACAAACGTCCAGTCACCGTTTTAAAAAGTTAAAATTGTTGAGCGGGAATTGATCACGGCATTCAGTTCAGGATCTTTAATTAATAAGAACTATGTTTATTATATGGTAGTCAGTAGAACACTAAAAATACACAGTAAGATATTTTCCATATATCTACTGGTGAAAATATCGATAACGTGATCATTTCCTGCAAATAATTTTGTGTTTTCAAAATAGCGATGTTTGTATGAGCAATTACAGGCCAATTTTTGCCTTTGTTAAAAAAACTGCATAATTATTGCTTAATTGAAATAAAGCTACGTTTTAGAATTGTCGATCGAATGAATATTACCAAGTTTTTAAATTGTTTACGACAAAACGAATACGATGACAATATTTGTGTGAATAATACTCGTATATACGTATATATACTCGTATATATATACAGGGTGTATAAAAAAAAAGTAGACAATTTTGAAACGGCTCTCAAACTCGCGAAGCGGCTTGAAGTATGAAGTTTTTTATTAATATACATTGCTTGGGTACTTACGGTGTAGAATAAATGAAAATATTCTGAAATTTAAATGTTTCAAACCCAGGGGTGTGCGTATTTTGGAACACATTAAAAATGGCTTGCGCACGAAATTTAAAGGCTTAAAAGTAATTTTGAGCTGGTAGGTAAAAAATATGTTAGGTGTTTTATTGCTGTTCAAAATTTCAAAAAATTTGATTGAGTTTAAGCCATTCAAAACGTCGTGCGAACGTATACTTTTCTCAATAAGAACCGTTTTTCTGAAGAAATGTTCCAATTTTAATTAAATGTCCCTTGGGAGTTCTATGCAAATTAAGTAAATACATAAACTAAACATGCATAAAGCTAATTTTGCTAAAAATATGGAAGTTCGCGCGACGTTTTGAACGGCTTAGACTCGAGCAAATTTTCTGAAATTGTGTACAGCAATACAACACCCGACAATTTTTCCTCTACCTAGTCAAAATTACTTTTAAGCATTTAAGTTTTGTGCGCAAGGCATATTTAAATTGCCGTAAAAGACAGAAACCCCCGCGTATTAAATTTCTCATTTTTCCGGTTTATTCTAGATTATAAGTACCAAAATAATCTATTTCAATACAAAACATCGTACATTGAGGCGCTTCGCGAAACAGAGAGCGATTTCAGATTTGTCTACTTTTTTTTTATACATCCTGTATAATGTGCTAGTTTTGGTTAGCGAAATACAAATGAGTGCTCAATGACATATAGACAGAGCAAATGTATAATTGTGTAAAATACCTCAAAAACTTACCACTACAGTCTGTTTCATCCAGAGGAAATTCCCTCTGAGGGAAGATTCCCTCTGGATGAAACAGACTGTAGTGGTAAGTTTTTGAGGTATTTTACACATTTACACAATTTTATATATATTTTCATTTTATTATAATAATTGGCCTTGTGCGTTATTAATTTATGCTTTTTCCTAATTTGCATATTGCCATTTTTTTGCTCCCTAGAGACATTTAATTAAATTTAGAACGTTTCGTGAGAAAAATATTTTGTATGGAACATTTCGTTAATTTATAATTTACAATTTCTACACATTGGTCAACGTTCACACGCAACTTTCTGTTTAATTACAGACATTCAGGAGCAAGTTCCTAAGCATGTTACTAAACAAGTTCCTAAGCATGAACAAACACGCACCCTCTGAAGCATGTCAAAAACAGCACGTTTAACGAGTGCTCTATCTTGACGAAGGGTATCAATTTCGTGCCGAATTCGTTGCTCTAACTCTTCGAGATTTGCAGGAGGTGTTTGATAGACCTTGCTCTTCAGATAGCCCCAGAGAAAGAAGTCAAGTGGAGTAAGGTCTGGCGATCTAGGTGGCCATTCCACAGCATGATTCAGTGCAATAACGCGATCTCCAAATAGCTCCACTAGACGATCGGTGACGAATCTTCTTCTATGTGGAGGTGCACCATCCTGTGCCCACCAAATTCGTCGAAACTGATTGTTTCTTCGACCACGATAACGTCGCAGTTGTCTCAATGCTGGGACTATCTCTTCGTCTATAATATTCAAATAATCCTCCCCATCGACACTTTGTCTGAAGAAAAACGGACCAATAATGGTCCCGTTTCCGATTAAACCAACCCACACCGTCAGTTTATGCCGATCATCGTTTCGCACATATTCGAAATCTAAAGGATGCTCTCCTCGTGGACAATATTCTCGAATATTGTGCGTATTTACGGATGCATTTAGCGAAAAACTCGATTCATCACTAATGATCAAATCGTCGAGAAAGCGCTCGTTCTTGTCAAGAAGCCACTGACAAAACTTGAATCGTGGGGGAAGATCACCAGGAAGAAGTTGATGCCGTCTTATCATTTGATAGGGGTGAAATGTAAATCTAGGCGAGTTATTCGATTGAACGTAGCAGACGACAAACCAAGGCCGTTTCGACGATAGCTAATTCGTCATCGGGAGCCTCACCACGCGCTTCTTCGATTGCATTTCGCACCGCTTCAATATTTTCCGCACTTCTTGCAGTTCTGTTACGACCAGATCGTCCCTTGTTTAAATTTAAGCTGGTTCCCGTGATGGCATATTTTCGCACATTGTTGTAAACTGCTCCACGAGAAGGACAACGTGCGTTCGGATAAACTTCTCTAAATCTTTGGATAACACACTGTGAACGTCACTTGGTAGGACCAGATCAGTTTGTCCTAGATAGATTGATGGCCATATTCTACAGCATAGTTGATGAGAAAGTTCTAGCATCAGCAGTCATATTGAGTCAGCTCTCATCTCTTGTGACTTAACAGTTCCTGTCTCAAGTCTCCGCAAATGAACAGCTTGACTTGCCCAAGTATAAATGTCTGGTGTCTTTGGATTTGATCAAAGCAATTGTCAGGCAACTTGAGTTCGACTTAGGCTAGTATCTTTATGATTACATAAATCAATAAATTTATGTTGGGTTTAATGTAACCGATTCTTTAATGAACATTATTGATCAATAAATATATTACAATGATCACAATGGAATTATTAATTATTCGCATTTAATTACAATATTTGCATGCAATAACAAATCACGTGAAACTGACATGGATATTACATTGGACTGGTACACACGTAAAAACGCACAAGTTGCTACAGACCTGCAAACAAGTTGAAACAAGTCTGTTCACAAGTTGTTGACAAGATGTATTCGCACTGCTTGTTCCGAATTTGTTGGAACAAGTTTGGAACAAGCTGTTGACAAATTGTAACAAGCTTGATGGGACTATCAGACCTGTCACAAGATTGTTCCAACAAGACTGATACAGCATGATATAACAATATTGTTACAGCCTTGTGTTGTCAATCTTGTAACAAACTTGCTACAGCAGGATTGTATCAGAGTTGTTAGAACAACCTTGTAACAAGTCTGATATTTTCGTCAAGCTTGTTACAAGTTGTCAACAAGTTTGGAACAACTTGTTGACAACTTTGGAACAAGCAGTGCGAACACATCTTGTTGACGGCTTGTCTGCAGACTTGTTACAAGTTGTGAGATTTTTACGTGTGTATACTTTAGTCTAAAGTCTTTAGGTCAGTTATTGTGTGCATGCATGCTTGCTAGCGTTGTGTTTTGTTTTAGGGGTCCGGTTTTAAGAAGTTTAAAGTGCACCCTTAATTTCCTATGATAAGGTACTTAATGCTTTAATTACACTGATTATTTATGATGTCGACGATGCATGCCTTTGTCTGCTCCAAAATGCGCAAGTGGGCAACAAGTCTATGTAAGATATAAAATAGAATATATTGCATGCCAAGTACCAACACCTTATTCTAAATGCATCGTGTGTCACTCAAAAGTTGAAAAAATGCATTTTCCTTCGCACCGTCTCCGACTGACATTTGCAATACTGTTGCAGAGCCGAGGCAGCAGTGGTCTGGTGTCCAAGGTCCTCTTGCACTTCTCGGAAATGCAGTTTTCCGGTTAAATGCTTGGCGCTTTTCCGATCGAGTATTTGGGAAAAGCGCACACTCAAATCTTATCTACAGTCTGACAAGCATCTTTTCCCTGATGGCTTTCAAAAAGCTGTCCAGTGTGAGCATGATCATTTCCAGACCAACAGCACTTTAGTTGCAGCCCTGCTGCTAAAAACATCAACTGTTGCAATAACCCAGGCTACCATGACAAAAACAAGAGCTGACTATGGTCTTCCACTTCAAACTCCACCTCCTCGACAACCACCTTGTATGACCGGACGTTTAAAACATTTTCAAGCAAACTGGAGAGAGTGCGAACCCATGAATTTTACAAACAGTTCCAGGTAACTATGTACCATTTATAAAACGGCAAAAAATTCGGTCAAGAATAACTCGGGCAAAGACATTACATCAGCTGAAATCACTGCAAGATGCGATAACCGAACTAATCAACAAACATGCTATAAAGATGGCAACAGACCATCAGACCTTTTTTGTTCTTCAATAGAGCAATAAAATACACCAAATGTTTAACCTGCGACAACTGAGTACCACACTTAACAGCCAAGTTCATAATGGAGGGCTTAACTTTGCTACGCTCAACCCTGCGAGAAAACGATCACATGACGAAGTGTGACTTGAAGAACGCTTATTTTTCCATCCGGCAATGGCTGAAGGGCACAGGAGGTATCTTCGCCTTAGGTTCATCTTCAACGACCTTCCATACGAATTTCAGTGCCTATACCATTCGGGTTGTCGACAGCACTACGAACGTTTACGAAGGTCCTGAGACCTGCGATTGCTTTGTTGAGACAACAAGTGCTACGAGTGATTATATACCTCGACGATCTTCTGTTGTTGCATTCAGACTTTCTAGAAACTCAACTGCTGACTAATCTACGGTTTCTTATCAAGGAGAAATGCTCGGCAGCTACAGTGCAATCCCTTGTTTTCCTTGGTGCTCTGATTAGCTCGCTGATCATGACTTTAGTAGTACCTCTGACAAAGTTACAAAAGTTACTGTGCGAAGTACAAGCCTTGAAGATAAGGAAAATGTATGCAATCCAGTAACTGTCAGCCCGTCTAGGACGAATAATTCAAATGTTAAAGGTATGGGTGAGACCTGCACCCCTCTTCTACAGGAGCTTGAAAAACCGCACATTACAATCACTGGAGCACAGAAGAACAACAAGCTCACGTCAGTGTCCTAGTATTGGAGGCAGCACATCTAGCTGTGGTACCTAACACTAATATATGATTCTAAATAAAAATTAGATTACGAGCTCGAGATTTCTATGCGGTGATAGTTGATGAGGGCGAAGCCCGAATCAACTATCACCGCATAGAAATTGAGAGCGAGTAATCTAATAATTGTTTTAGTAGAATCAGAGATCAAACATGGAATATTCAAAAAAAAATTTGATTTTTAAGCAATTTTTTAAAAGAAATCTCTATAGGAAGATGATTGCTTCGCTACTCGCTATCTAATGATGAATAGATAGCGAGTAGAGTAACCAATCAAATTACAGCATTTGCAATGGAATACTAGTATGATTCTACTAATAATAACTAAACTAATTAAGTAGCATGTAAATATGTCAATCATTGTTCACATTGTATTAGGGTTAAACAAATATAATAGAGAACACGGTACAACACTAGCTATCCAATCATATCTGAAAAAGGACTTATATCAACTTCCAGGAAAGCGTCTCCTCATGCTCATGCTTTGTCTGTCAATGAAAAGGATAAAAAATCGAACTGCTATAATCGGAAATTTGTGCTTACAAGTGGAAACATTCAAACTTGGCGCCATAAAGGTCGTTGACGTTGTTTCGCTTGTGTGGTAAATAAAAAAATCAATCTGCAGCCAGTTGGTCAAGTTGGGTAATATTTTCATTGAAAAAGTCTATAGTAAGCGGTAGAAAATGTCTTCAACTAAAACGTCTGAAAGCGATTCAGTAAAACGTGGAACACATACTGGACATGAATGTGATGTTTGTAAGAAAAGATTTACGCAAGCAAGCGCCCTGGTAACACACAAACGAAGACACACTGGAGAGAAACCTTATGAATGTGATGTTTGTGAAAAAAGATTTACAGCTGCAACCACCTTGGTAACACATAAACGAAGACACACTGGAGAGAAACCTTATGAATGTGATGTTTGTAAAAAAAGATTTACAGGTGCAACCACCTTGGTAACACATAAAAGAAGACACACTGGAGAGAAACCTTATCAATGTCATGTTTGTAACAAAACATTTACACGCGCATTCACCTTGGAACAACATAAAAGAAGACACACTGGAGAGAAACCTTATGAATGTGATGTTTGTAAGAAAAGATTTGCACAAGCAAGCACCTTGGTAACACATAAAAGAAGACACACTGGAGAGAAACCTTATGAATGTGATCTTTGTAACAGAAAATTCTCGCTATCCGGTAACTTATCAACACATAAAGTGAAAGTACACAAGAAAAGCAAGGATTTTGACCTCTCCAGTGAATTAAAAAGTAAGAAACCAACAGGCATTACATACCTGTGTTGTGTTTGTGATGAAGAGTTTGATATTGCAAGTGAACTAGAGAGTCACATGGCTGCTCATTAGAATGTAGTGATTCACATTCATTCTGATGGATTACATCAGTGCCAATAGAAACATTCCTAAAAATACTTATCACTTCATTTGGTAATGTTGAGAAATTCACTTTTTACAATTTCCTGTTAAAATGTGCCAATCAAATTAAATTGAGCACATATTTAGACAGCAAAACGGTCTAGATTTGCAGTGGTGGGTCCAGGGTAAGTCAAAATAAATTATAGCAGCTCAATTTTAAATTCAAAATAACTTTATAACAATGTCATAGGTTATGAATTTCAAAAGAATAAAATCTAACCAATGAAGTTGCTTTGAAGGTATTTTAAAATGTAAATATATCCTAGAATGAGCTGTGGTAATTTATTTTGACTTACGCTAGATCCGCCACTGTAGATTTGTACTTGACATTTCAGGCATGAGCTGAAAATTGAAAATTTCTCAGTAGTCATTGTTTCTTACAAGTTCTGGTAATCAAATAATCAGAAATAAACTGAGGTCAAACTTGGCAATTGAATTTCACTTGCCATTTTTTTTTCAATTTAGCTGTCTAGTTTTATTTTCGCCTGCCATCTCTAAAATACGGCCTAATATATTGGCCATTGGCAGCCCGCTGTTTCGAGCCCTGACTACCTGTAAGACTGCATTTGATTGCCTCATTCAATTTTGATTGGCATATTTTAAAATTTTTAAGGAACTTCTTGAAGATATTGCAGAATTAATCAAATGAATTCTTTAGCGTTACCAAATGAAACCATTCGCATTTTTAGGAACGCTTCTATTTGCATGGCTGTTATTTCCCAAGCATTTTCACATTTATTTAATATATATTTACTTATTATGTAACACTTACTATCACAAACTAAATCTTAATCAACTTTTCCATGGACCATGGCAACTCCTCTATAATTTGTAAAGTTACATGTGTAAAGTTACAAAATTATTTCTGGTTTGTATTTGTAAGCCTCACAGTAGAAGTTTTCTTTTGTTATATATTTGTTAATGTTTTGTCACTAATCAAGACCAGACTTAAGATTTATTATATCTCTCCTTGCTTTGTGACATAGTATTTAATTATTCTTTTGCTTTATGTTTTTAAAATTTTCCACACAGCTTCAATAAAAGCAGAACACTCCTTATGATGTGATAGATACTGCATGATCTGTCTCATGTATCTCACACTTTTGAAGGATATAAGCAATTAACAGTTTAATTATAACTTTTGATCTTTTTTTTGCTTTGTCTGGTTAGGAATTTGTTGCTATTGTTGTTATATTGTAAATATTGGGTAACTTGGGTTCTTTAGAAAATAACATGTGACTGAATTGTAATAGTCATCAACATTGTCTGGACCCAAATGGCTTTGAAATTTTTTAAATCAAAGTCTCAATCTTTGAAAGTTCAAAACTCAATCTTTGATTTGAGTAGACAACATAAAAAGAAACAAATTCTGAAGAATACAAACGTCTTGCAATTTCCTTTATCTTAGAAAAGCAGACCTTATTGCTTGGATTTGTTGATTCAGCAAATGTTTTGTGCAGGTGAGAATCAGTTTAAGACGTTATTGATATTTTCACATGTGTATATGACCAAATGAATGCATCAGATTGTTGCTAATTTGACTGCACTACATTTCCATACACCTCGCATAAATATTATCTTGCGAATATTATCTAAAGTATTTTACTGTCTACGAATTCTGTATGCTTTGTCTGACATTGGAAAGGATGAAAAATCGAACTGCTATAACCGGAATTTTTTTCCGAAGTGGAAACACTCAGGAAATTTCCTGGCAAAAGGAATTTTATACGTTTGGTTTGGCAGGAAAAATGCCAGGAAAAACATTTTGCCACGAAATTGAAAGGAAATGTGACCAAGTACCATGAAAGTGTCAGGAATCTTAACCAATTTTTTGAGTTTTTTTAACTGAAAGATTGTTGCTAGCAAAATATTCTTTAAAATTTTTTTCTAAATTTGCAACAATTCAACCTCGCAAGCCAGGGTCTTTACCTACGCCCGGCGCTGCGACAAAGACCCTGGTTCAGGCTGGTCACGTGACACCCCAAAATCTGGGGTATTTTTAATTAGCGACCTTTGTTTGATTGGGGAGGGGTGGTAGAGTGGCTTTTGAATGCATTTCTCGTAAGAAGTTGGTCAAATTGCCAAGAAAGCTCATCAAAAATTGTACTTTTGCTGCCGGGGTCATTATTGATGCATGAAAGCTCAAGCGCGTGTCGAGTTTCACATGAAACACAAACGTGGATCAGATTTCAAAAGATTACGCATCGCCGCAATGTAAGTGTCGAAGAGAAAATAACATCTAATGCGCGATATATTTTTTTGTAATTTGACCCGTGTTATTGTGACCAGTCACACAGGTCACACAGGTCACAGTCTGAGTAACACAAGATAATATGCAAGCGAGTCTTTAGTCGCACAAACACTCTGTATAATGTACAAGTAAGCCTTCAGTTGTGCACGCTTAAACAATATACAAGAGTAGTAGAGAAAGGCCGGTTCTAGCGCATTTTAATTTTTTAACTGGCCACCACCCAACCCCCCTCCCGCAGGCTCAGTTAATTACCACCCATCCACCCACCCACCCAAGAAATAATTCATAAAATTCTTTTGAAAATATTTCAAAAGAATTTCCTATGTCATTTTAATTTTTTAGCTTCCCACCCGTCACGTAAAATTCTTTTGAAAATGTTTCAAAAGAATTTACTTAAAAAATTTCCTTTCTGCTGCCACGAATTTTTGCATGGCCGTCATTTCTTCCCAGTCTTTCCTCATTTCTTTGAGGTTCGGTTTGACAATGGTCCTTACGACGTGTGCTTCGACGTGCCGTCCCGCCTTGTCCATTTCGTTGGCTAGGAAGGTTAATTTTTCCTGTTTTTTCCGTTCGATTGCTTTATGGTTTTTCCAAAGGGCAGGTAAAATTTGGTACCTAATTTGTTTATACACACCTTTTCTATATTCTGGTTCTTTAAAAAAGGGTAATTTTAAAAATCCGTGGACCATAGGTCCAACCTTATTTGTAGGGTTTGATTCACATATGTTAAATACGAGACGTTGGACGGCTTCTTTAAAATATTTCGTTTCTATGTACCGTCCATCAATATAAATATAGAATAGGTTATTATTGAATTCATTATAAACATCCTGGAAGGGGCCAGAATGGTGTTCACCTATCATTTTTTATTCTAAAATAACTTTTTAAATTTCCATAAAAATCCTTTTGTTTCCAAAAGAATTTTTTGTATCGTTTACGTCCCCTTTTGCCGGATTGATTTATAAATTCTGTCTGAAACGTGTTTACCGTTTTCTATTCCTAGTAGTTCTGTCCCTTTTGCTGGTGTTAGGACCATGCGTTGCTCGGGGCACATACACCTATTACGTATTTCGTGAAGGTTTTTAACGGGATTTATTATTTTTTTATGGCACTTTTTACAATACATTTCTATTTGTTTTGTGGGGTGGGTTTTTTTGGGATTTTGATTTTATAATGTCCTATGGCTAACGTGTTGATCCCGTCTTCTAATATTATTCGTTTGTCATCGTTGGCCGATAGTGCAATTTTTGTAATTGATTCCGTATGTATATTATGTTGACGGCTTCTAATAGCATTCATTGTCCTTTGCTGGTCTTCTTTGGTAAACAGGCAGTTCTTGTAATCCTCAAGCGTTATCCCTTTTTTCACCACCCCTTTCTTTACAACTTTACATTTCTTCTCTTCTTTTCCACAGTCCATTTTGTATGCATATAATTTAGTTCGTAATCCAACGAATTCTGTAATTTGTTTTCCTCCGGCCTCATCCTTCATCATCCCGATAACTCTGTCATTTATTCCCGTGGGGATTTCGCTAGGGTGATTCTCATCATAATTCGATGTGTCAAATCGTTTTGTAACATCGTTTGAAATATCTTTGTAAAAATCTTGTGTTTTGATCTCATAACATAACGAGTCCGTGTCGGTGAAGAGTAGGCTAGCATTATTTCCGTATTTAGGTTTAATATAATCGTAATGGAACTCGTACATTAGCGTTTTACTGAGGTCTAGGATGCTCATACCTAGGTATATGGGTTTATGGAGATTGATTGTTGTCTTCTTCATGTGGGCGGCTACCAAATCTTCTGTGAAAATATTAATCCTATCAAAGTTAGGTTTTTTAACTAATTTTTCAAGTTCTTTTTCTTCGGTGACAAGTCTTACGTCAATTCTATTTCGGATGTTTTCCATAGTTTTACCGAATACCGAATTGTTCATTAATTTAAAAAAGTCTCTCTCGAACTCCGTTGTTCCTTTAGTTCTCAGGTCGGTATTTAATTGAATATAATCTTTTAACCAGGTTCTTTCGTTAAATTTAACTCCTCTAAGAATTTTAATGAGTTTTAAACCTAGGTCTAAGTATTGTTTTAAATTTTTATGATGAATTACGTATTTTTCCTTGTTATTAAGATTAGGGATAAGTTTATTAACCTTGTTAACTCTTAGTCGTTCTGGGGCTAGCGGGTATTCGTTATGTGCATCATGTAAATTTTTCGGGTACTCGAGGTCAACCTCTAAAATACACCCTACACCGTCGTCTTCGCATATGAGATCCCAATGTGGTAATTGGCAATCAGGTAACCATTCGAACCCGTCTACGGGTAACGGTTGTGACATGGCCCACCCGTACAGGTTGTTAGCGTCTAAGTATTGAATATGTGTATTCTCTTTTCCGGGGTCGAAGTCATTGACGTACGGGTTATTTGCCTTTGCATACCTTTTCATGATGGTGCTGATTCCACCTCGGATGCCGTTTTCAACCAGAAGGTACATGTCTGGGTTGGTTATTAATTCTAGTTCTATTTTTGATATTTTCAAGGCTGCGTCCCACGCGAGGCCCGGTGCCGTGTAATACCATAAGGGGTCCAATCCGTAATTGTCAATACAAACATTCCTATAATTTTCCATAACGTCTGCTAACAATAGGACGTCTGTTTTTAAATACAAGTCATGGCAATCCCTCATCGTTTCACAATTGAACTCTTTCCAAGCGTTTTGAGCGTGTTCGTACTCTTCGTTGGTTATATTCGAGTCGTTAAGTCTACTATAGAATTTGCTTTTGGGTGGGAGTTTGTTCACGTTTAATTTTTTAAAATCGGACATGAACTCGTATGGGAAAACTCTTTTTCTTCAATAATTCGTTATCACCCATCTCCTTTTCTAACGATTTGAACTGGCCGGGTCCGAGCCCTTTTACGAGGCCGTCTAGGGATTTTAAAGTAAATTTTACCGAGTCTAAAAATCTTATTTCTAAAGTTTCCGGTTTTAATTTTGTTGTTCCACATTCTTCGTCGGTAAGGTTTAAAACCTGGTCTATTTCTTCATCGGTCCAATCAACCATTTCAGCTATTTCTTCTCTTGTCCAGTTTGATTTGCGTACGGCTTGTATTAAACGCACCTCATCATCGTTCCTCGTATTATCATTAATTTTAATATACTTGCTAAACGAAATATATTTTTCGTCTTTTCGTTTGTGAATGTCTTTTAATTTTGTAGGAAATTCTATACCGCTCCAATTATATTTCTCGGCTTGGGTTTTGAGGATTTTGGTTACGCGCCCAGAGTCACGATCGACGGGGTTTAGTGCTCTCGTGGCCGCCCACTTAAAACACTGGTCATCATCGTTTTCCATGTTGATAACAGCTTTTTTCTTTACGATAAATTTTGGAAAAGGTTTATAACTTTTACCGTTTAATGGTTTAAATTTCGTTATGAATATTTCTAACATTTCTACGGACTGTAACCGCCATGCGCTCCCAAGCTTTTGGTATCCAGCAAGGCTTTCTAACATTTTTTCTTTCATTGTTGGGTACTCGTTTTTAACGTCTTCTTCGCTTATCATACTATGTGTTTTACTACTGAAGTGGGCGATGGTGAAGGTATCCTTCCCGGTTTCCGGGTCCGTCCGTACCATTTTACACACCAATACGGTGTGTACCTTTTTGCCAACGCTGTTGGTGCTATTAATTAGCCTTTCAACGGCTGGTGTTGTACTTTCAAGGAAGACGAGCGGGTCTTTAAACCCACCACCGGGGAACATCCACTTGCTCGTGTTCTTTTTGATTGCTTCAGAAACCTGGATTGGTCTTAAATTCTTGAGCCTCCTGGCTTGCCTTTTTTCTTCTTCTCGTCTTTTTTCTTCAGCCCTTATTTCTTTTTCCCACTTTTGTGTTTCTTTTTTAAGCCGGTCCTCATCTGCTTTTTTGCGCATACGCTTTTCTTTTTCACGTCTCTTCTGTAGCTTTGCCTCTTCCTTCCTGCGCATTAACTCTTCCCTTTCGCGCATTTGCCTAAATTCCTTCTCTTCTTTTTTGCGCCTTTGCCGGCGTCTTAGCCTTTCCTCTTTAAGGTGTTCTCGTCGTTCCCCTATCTCCTTTTCTAATCTTTCGAGCTCTCGTTGTTTTGAGACTCTTGTCTTTTTGAGCTCTCGTTGGCGGCGAAGTTCATTTTTTTGGTTGTGTTGAACGGCCTTTTCTTTCTTTTTCAATCGTCGCTTATTTAGTTTGGGACTCATAGCTTACCTCTTTTATTACACAAGTGCGGCAAAAAAAAATAATCTCATCTCATTTTTTGAGATGAGATTATATAGAAAAGAGGGCTATGAGTTCAAAAAATAGGCGACGATTGGAAGTGGTCTTCTTCTTTATTAGTATATTTTTTAAAACGTTTTAATAATTAATTTTTTGTAACCAGCGGAAGTTACAAAAGAAAAAAGTAATGCATTTAGTGATTGAAAAAACAGTTGGTCTTCTTCTTTATTTATATATTTTTTAAAACATTTTAATAGTTAATTTTTTGTAACCAGCGGAAGTTACAAAAGAAAAAAGTAATGCATTTAGTGGTTGAAAAAACAGTTGGTCTTCTTCTTTATTTATATATTTTTTAAAACGTTTTAATAGTTAATTTTTTCGTAACTCCTAAAAGTTACGAAAACTTTTTAATCATAGTCATCGGGACACATGTCTCCTGGAAGGTGTTTATCTATTTTCCCAATTTTGTTCACCTTAAAACAGAGGAAATTAACCCCTTCGTTGTTTGTAAACACAAACCTGGTTTCGAATTCCACCCTGATGTATGTTAACCCTTTGTTTAGTAGTTCTTTCTTTTGTTTTTCTGATAAAAGTTTTGATTTTAGGTAAAGTGTCTTTTTCGGACCGTTCCCGTATAATGGGTTTTTTGTATTGTGTTCCTTAACAAGTTGGTTTATTTGTGTTTTTACTTCGTCGTCGTCCACTGACACTGGGATTGAGTAACCATCTCTTATGTTCTTTTCAACACCCCAGGTGATCGTGTCCAGAAGTTCAAATTTAACAGTTTCAATGTCTTTAAAGTTCATCCTTTATTAATATAATTTTAAAACGTTTTAATAGTCCACTTCTTAATCTTTGAGTAAATCCTTAACAGCTTCTGGTAACAGTGAGTATGCGGTAGATTGGGGGTCTAACCCTTTGACAAGTTTTACTAATCCATCCCGTTGGGTTGGGTCTTCCATTGCCCTTTCGAAGATTGACTTGACTTGGTCACCCCATAATTCTCTAATGAATAGCTCGTGTGTAACCTCAACCCCTGCCATGTATAACCTATTTATTTTTTTTAATGATTCAAAGAGGGTAATTATTAGGTTTTTGGGGTCTAGGGGGTCTTCTTGAAATGCGAGCCATATTATAATATCAAACAGCAGCATGTCCATTTTTTTATTAACATCCATCCTTTATTAATATAATTTTAAAACGTTTTAATAGTTAGGTAATTTACTAAATGGCTACCTAGGGAAGTTTGTTTTTCATAACTTTTTTAATAAGTTATGAAATTAAATTAGTTTATATAACCCCCACCCGCCAGCCAACCCTGCCAGTCCAACCGCGACGTGTTGGTATTCTTCCATCTCGTCGGACGGTTCGAAGAAATCTGAAATGTGTTCTGTTTTCGAAGGTGATCTTCCTTAAATTATCCAACGCTTTGTTTGTTTTGTTAATGTCTGCGTTTGCATCGGACAATTGTTGGCGTAATAATTGCATTTCGTTCTTTTTTGCAACTTCGTTTTCATACCATTTATCTTGGGCTGCCTTTATTTTTTCCATTGCTAAATTATGGCGTTTCATCTCGTCTTCGTATCCGTTTTTGTCGAGGAATTTGAATAAGAACCCTGCGCCGGCGAAAGCGAACGCATTGAATACCCCTGCTGCTGCGGTACTTGCCATTTATTCTTTACAGATTTCTTCCGGAAGGTATTTTTTCTCTTGTAACTTCTTAACCAATAACGTACCCAATCCAACGGCGACGGCTAGTTTTGCTGCCCCATTTACAGTTTCTGGGACTCCCAACGGTGTCTTTTCTTGCTTGCATACGAAAAATTTCTGGCTTGCATACGAGACTCCAACGGCACCAGCGGTAATTACAGCCGCTGTGTACGCATCGTTAATCATATCTTTTTGAGACGACATACTTTACTCTTTATTTATATATATTTATATATTTATATATTTAATTTTTAAAAGTACGTAATTTACTAACGGTATTTTCCTGGACTTCGTTATTGTTTTGGGTTACGGGTTGATGTTGTTGTTGAGGGGCTTCTTTCCCACTGTTGTTTGTCGTCGTGTAAATATAATAACCGAGGCCGGCCACTCCTGCAAGTAATAGGATTTTTGTTGTGCCGCTCATTTCTTCCTCACGGTGCTCAGGCCCTCCCTCACTATTATTCTCACGATGTTCAGGTCCTTTGGGTGATTCTTTTCTCTTTCTTACCATTTTATTAAATGCGGCGAGTTTTTTCCCAGCCTCAACCTTCCTCGGGTCCTTTTCAGGTTTATCGACCGTTATTCGGTGCTCAGAATTAATTAATTCTTCACTCATTTATTTGTTAATGCCCTTACTTGTTAATTTTCATAACTCTTATAAGTTATGAAAGTAAAATCCTTTAGTAATCTCTCAACAAAACTACAATTGAATTTTTCTCTTGTAATTCTGTTACGTTTTGTTGTAATTCTGTTATGTAACAAATCTTAACAACTTTTCAACAAAACTACAATTGAATTTTTCTCTTGTAATTCTGTTACGTTTTATTGTAATTCTGTTATGTAACAAATCTTAACAACTTTACAACAGGTTTACAGTAAAAACCCTGTTTAAATTAAAAATTTTGAGATTAATGTTCCGCCCGCGGCTGCGAAGAATTAGTCCTGATTCGTCCATTTTAGGTTCAGACCTTACGCTCTTTAATCCCTTACTTGCGGGGCTTGACCCGGTGCTTGCGCTTGTTGGCCTAGTGCTTGCGGGGGCTGGTACGCGGTTAGGCCCGGTGCTTGCGGGGGTTGGTACGCGGTTAGGTTCGGTGCTTGCGGGTTTGAAATAATTAACGTCATCGTTCTTCCCAAACCTCATACCTTTTGTTGCTAGCTTCAAGGTGTTATTGTAACCGGGTACCATTTTATCAAGAATGATAAGGTTAGCCGGGATTAAAATAATACCTGGGGAAATAACCATATTCAACACAACGTTCGTGTCTGTTATTGCTTTCCTCATATTTGAAATCGTTACGGTATGGTCGCTTTGAATGATCATATCGTTCACTAGTTTCTTAAAGACTTCTTGTGTCTGGAGCGACATTGCACCACGCCCAACAATTGGCCATCGGGTGTTTGCCTGGGAACCTAATACGCAATAGACAAAGCTCTCAATGCTTTCCTGGAATAGTAATTGCCCTGTTTTTGTCAACCCATTGGATTGACTAGCAATAAATAATTTATAATCGTCTAAACTCCTGATCGTTTGTGCGCCACGTTTCATATACGAAATACCAATTTGTTCCGCATTATTACGACTCATTACAACCCTTGCGTCTTTATAGTCCCTCTCGGTTGTTTTGAAATCCAATAGCTTAGTTGTTCTCTTCCCGAGTGGAATTCTTTCGTCCATTCGTAAACCACAGGTTTGTTATTTTGAACGATCGTTGTTATTTCTTGTGTGATATATTTAGACATTTTACGAGGTTGCCTAATGAACTTCTCATATGGAAGTAAAGATGGTACCTAGCGATGCTTGAAATAATTTTTGGCCCATCGTAATTGAAATGTACTTCGCTTATCCCACACGAATACGTTGCAATGTACGCTGCAAATAATGCTGCTAAGTAGGGGTTGTCTTTATAATCGTTCGAACTCTCGTTATTCCTTATTCAAGTTCTGGTAAATTTGCGTTGAAAAACAAGTCGTCTGCTACATAGATTTTAAACGAATTCACGTCTACGCCTGATGGGTTCTTTACAAACGGTTGGACCGTGCCGGTAGTTCCCCATATTCTAGGCGACCAGTACAACTCTCCGGAGTATAACTCTTTGAACGCGTTTGTTGTAATATCTAGGAACTGCCCGTCGCGGACCTTAAAGGAAACACTTGTCCCGGTCACGTCCCCACTTTTTGAAAGGGTTACATTGAAACTAAACAATTTGGTGTTAGCGTTTGGGTATTTTTGTAAAAAATCATCCCGTAAACTTTTTTTTGTCGACCTTAAATTTTCCAACGCCTTGTCGTAATTTTCACCATAGTACTGTCTGTAAGATTTTTCATACTTTTTAAAGTCTTCTTCAGTCATTTTATTTAATATCTTTAATATCTTTTACCGGGACCCACGACCGACTATCGTACCCTAACCATTTTACCAATGCCATCCCACCTTTTTTCCTAAGTATTTTCTCCACCCTGTACGTCTCGTCTTTTTTATTTACGATGGATAATTCTTCTTCGTAAAATTTCCCAACGATTGGTTCCCCTTCGTGGTCCTCTAATTCGTAGACGGTCGGGTCGCCTCTAAAAACTTTTGAAATCGTAAAAATTTCTTCGGTAAAATTAGCTTCGTAGCCTTTTTTAAAAACGTTTTTGTACTTACTTACTCGAACCGTATCCTCTACCCTAAATTTCGGTAAGGGGAGCTCAAAACCCGAACCGAAAAGTGTAATCCAAACTTCGTTTTCGTTTTTACGATTCACGTCTTTTGGTTTCATATGAATGGTCGTGTGTTCCGTATTATTATAATTTTCAACGAACCCGTCTAAAACACTAACCCAATCGTAAGTCCCTTTGCTATAAAAATATTTCCACATTACGGTTTTCAGAGTCCTATTAAACCTTTCGACGATTGCAGCTTTCTTTTCAGACTTTGTAGAAAAATAATTTACGTTGTGGCTTTTCAATAATTCCCTAACACCAACGTTATAAAATTCTTTTCCTTCGTCGAATTGGACAGCGTTTGGGTATTTCCCGAATCTTTCTTTAAAATTTTTAAGTAACCCCTCAACAGCTTCCGTCATATTTTTAACGTCTTTCCTGTAAACGGGGGTGGCAAACGCGTACCGACTTAGGATTTCAACTGCTGTTAAAATCCAACGGTACCCTTTGTTCTTATTTGCGTATTTTCCCATATCCACCAAATCCATTTGCATTTGATCTGCGAGGTTTTTCACAAAAGTTTTTCGAAATTTATGTTTCCTAATCACGGGTTTGAACCTCGTGTACGTGTCCTGGGTTATTAACCATTCTTTAACGAGTTTTCGACTTACTTTCAACCCATCCTCTTTTGCTTTTTGGTATAACTTTTCAGCAGACCGGTAACCCGTTTTCGGACCGTAATATATGTCTCTCAAACCTTGTTCGTTAGCAAATTCCTTATCGCTAATTGACATTTATTTTTAATTTATATACAATTCGATTAACAAACTCATATCAACCTTATCTTCAATGTTCGTATCAACGTTGAATAATATCCTGTTGAATTGACCGTTGGTAATTTTTACGCTACTATCAATACCTTTAAATAGGGTAACCGTGGAATTCAAAAGCTGATCTGACGGTATTGGAAGCGTGGCTAACGCACAACTCCAGTGGCCGTCTGTATCGATATTCCCCTCCGTGTTTATGATATTGCAATTAATATTCACGTACCTGAGACCCTTGTTTACGTCTACTACGCCTGGTGAAGTTTTCCACGTTCCCCTGTTTACGACTTCGTTTTCGGGGAAACCTAATAATTCTCCAAACTTTTTAAGATTTAAATTTTGCGTCTCCGAATAAATTTTACACGTGTTATTGTGCTCGATAGCTTCCAATTTTATTGAATGCTTCCCGAGTTCCCTCTCGACCCTACCGAAAGTCCAGTACCCCTCTCCGAAGGGGACCTTTGTCGTCCCATGCATAACGTGGTCGTTTTTACCGGCAATGACGTTTTTGTAATCCCAATAGACGGCAGCATTTTTTAACGTCATTACTGACCCCGCAGGTTTTACGATGCAAGTGTCGAAACGGAGTTCTTTTTCATTGTTTTCAATGAATACGTTTATTTTACTCATTTATCTTTATAAAATAAATATGGCAGAAAATGTTGATGATATTGAATTAAAAGATTTAGACCGCGAACGCCAACAAGTTATTGGGGAAGAGGAAACTAGTTTTATGGATAATGATAGGAAGCCTGGTGACAAAAGCATTCTCATTATCGACGGTTCGAACCCAGTTTTTACAAGGGTGGATACCGATGGCCCATCGACATCCAAAATCCCTAATGTGGGGCGTGACGTGGGTGTTATGAGGAGACATATTATTCACGATATGAAACAGTTTTTAAAAAAAGGGCTTGGGTTAACAATTAATAAAGGGGATGGACCAAACTCAACAATAATATACGATAGGGTAAGATTTACAACCGACAAGAGTAATAAGATTAACGGTGTCACGTACAAAGGTAAAAAAAATTTAATTTTAAAAGACGGGAAACTTATATACTCAACGGATAAAACGAAAGCACAGCTCGTTAATGATTCAAGGAATTACTTAAAAAGGCAGACGCCGAACATCGGAAAACGCCAACCCCCATAGCCGAAAAACGTGCCGGAATAGACCTTCCCCAAAACGTTATAGATAGTATCATAGAGAACGTAAAGGGGAGGATAGATATTGAAATAAACAGAATAGCTGAGGAAATATCGTCCGGTACGGAAATAGACAAAGACGAGTTAAGAGAATTAGGGGGTTATGTGTTTGACAAGGAGATGATTGTTGACGGTATGGATTTAAGAGGGGAAACACTTAAACACATTGAAACTATTGAAATACCTTTCATTGAAGGGAAGGAAAACGAAGCCAAAGCCGAAGGTAAAGAAAGGAAGGCAGCACTCTACAAAGCTATGAAAAGGGCCGCAGAACTAAAAGCTGATAGGATAAGATTAAGCCTTAACGAAAAACCCGTGAACGAAGAAGTCGTGGGTATGGTAGAAGAAGAAACCGACGTCAACGATTTGACTAGATTTGAAAGGTTTATAAAATGGGCAAGGGAAAACGTTGTTGGTGCGTCTGCAATCGCAATTTCTATAGCAGGAATAGTTACCGCAGCCGTTATGGGTGCAAGAAGTGTGGTAAAAAAAGGTGGGAAAGCTTTAGGGAAATTCGCAAAGGGTGTATCAAAAGTATTTAAAAAACTCGGCCCGTTATTTTCTGCACTGGGAACGCTCATATCAAAAATGATTTCAGCAGGCGGCCAGGGGCTTTTGTGGTTGTCTCAAAATTTATGGGTTTTGTTCCTAATAATAGCCTCTATCGTTTACAATGAATATAGAAGAAAAAGAAGAAGATAAATAAATGGATATTGTTAAAATTTTTTCCGTTCAATGCGATGCGTTTTTAAACGAACTCGTACGGTTATTCCCATACAAAATAGAAATACGACTTCTAACCTCTTACGTTGCCACTTTCACACCTGAATACTTACTGGAAGAAGGATCAAAACTTTTGGACGAACATGTAGAATTAGCCATTTCAAACAGGGATGTTGAAGGACTAATTAGACTCATTCCAGAGAATTACAAACCAACCGCCCGACCGCTCATCAACGAATTAACCGACAAGAATTTAAAAATCTTATGGGACTGGGTTGATCTTTTCATTAAAATATTAAAAAAATATAATATATATAAATAAAGAGTTAAATATGCTTACAGGAAAGAAGTTAGAAAACAGAATGGAAAACCTCGATACAGAATTCTCAAGGTACAAGGATGCAAAGATTACGGGAAAAAGACTTTTTACAGTAGTAACGTTCAACCCTAGCGTTATCCACCCTGGAGAAGACGTTTACATCCCCGCCCCAACGCTCGGTGCGAATATGTGCCTAGTCCCAGATACGTTTTTCCTAACCGCAAAGTTCAAGAGTAAAAACACGAAATCCTGGTTCCTGAATAACCTCGGAAGACTCCTGGTGAAACAGTTAAAAGTTATGGTTGGGAGCCGGGAAGCCTGTTACACGAACGAACAGGAAAGTATGTATTCCGTATACAAAGACTTATGGTTACCGGAAGACCAAAGAAAAAATATGATGGATGTGGGGATAATGAACGAGAACACTAGGAAACTAATGTCAGGAGATGATAGCGCTGATAGTTCCATCGCTGCTGACAAAACCATTGTTAACATCTTTGATGGCCGGATAAGAATTAAACTCGGGAAAATCTTAAACGACCACGGGTTATACGCACCCCTTGATGCAGGCAACATCATTAAATACAGGTTAAAGTTCCCACAAGCTGATGAAATTATGGTTGCACAAAGCAATCAAAAAGTTGAAGGGTATGTGTTAGAAGACGTTAAGTTAGAATACTCGTCGATAGAAAACTCAGACGTGTATAACAAAGCCTTGAATAGCTTCCAGGGTCGGACGCTCGTCTTCGAAGACGTACAATTCGTCGATGATGACAATTGGGGGAAGGACACAACGATCATTAACAAGACAATCAATTTACCATGTTCGTCGATGAAGTACATTGTGATGCTTTTCAGGAAGACGACGCTTACGGATAGTGAAGAGTTCGTCTTCCCAGGGATTAAGAGGGTGGATGTGACCATCGAGGGTAACCCAAACTCCGTTTACAGCCAAGGGTTGGTCAAATCAAAATTATTTGAAGAGGCAAGGAAAGTCTTCCTGAACTACGAAACAGACACCCTTGCCTTAACAGACTTCTTTGCAAAAGACAAATTTGCCCTAGTTATTGACTTGCGGACCTACCCGGATAACGATGTCTCAGGTGATGGAAGGAAAATCCTGAACACCCAAAATGGGATCTCGCTCGGTATCAAAAAGGATAGGACAACCGAAGACGTCGTGTGTAATACGTTTGTTGTGTCTGACCGGTACCTAAACTTTGTCAATATGATGTTCCAGAACCTTGAAATATAAATAAAATGAAATTTGAAACACCATTAAATATGATTATCGTCGGAGTGACGGGTTGTGCAAAAACTTACTACCTTCTTAAAATGTTAGAAAACGATTACAAAGGCCATTTTGATTACATTTTCCTAATTTGTCCAACGTATTTGTGGAACAAAACGTACCAGGAATGGAAATATAAAGACGATAAAAAATTTTTCCCAATCCCATGCGACCAAGACGAGGTAGAAAATTTCCTAAAATTCGTTACACACCATTACAAAGACACAAACAGTTTAATCATTCTCGACGACTGTGCAAGCAGCCAATACGTAAAAAACAGGTCGAGCGAAATCGTAAGACTTGCCTTCTCGGCAAGACATTACGGGTTCAGTACAATTATCATTACACAACAATTAACATCGATCACAAAACCGTACCGAACCAACACACAGATCCTGGTCTCGTTTTACAGCCCTGATAAGAACGATATGAAAACGTTATTAGAAGAGTCCGTCGATGGTACCGAGGAGGAATACCGTGAAATCAAGGATAACCTTAAGAAAAACGAGTATTCCACGCTCGAAGTGTACCGCCGCCCCCCCTGGGGACATAGAATCGTATACTCATCTTAATAATAAATGAACCCTGAAAATATTAATTTCCCAGACGTGGACTTTAAAATCCCTGAAGGAACTCCTGGTGACGACGGCTTGCGTGAAAAACTGATTTCGTTAGCCGAAAAAGGGAAACTAAACTACTCTACAAAATATATACAAAAAGCAAACCTAGATGCGTTGGAAAAAATTAAAATAAAATATGATCGGAAAATGACAGAAAAGTCATCTAAAATGGTTTCAAACTTACTCGTTTCCAAACTCTCAGACATACTGGAAAAAACCGATCTCATTGATAGTTCAGCTGAATTAAAAGAAGAATTAGACGAAAACGAATTGTTTAAAGAAGAACTCAACGAATTGGTAAACGACCAATTAATGCCTCTCATCCCCCAAATCGGGTTGCTAAGCGGTGGTGCCACCGTTGTTGAAAAAATATTAAAAAAACGGATGGGTAAACAAAATGAAATGGGCAAACCCCCAAACGTTGACTTGGATTCTTAAATTGTTTTTTCATATATGATGACGTATATGAAAAAAATTTAAAGCCCTGGGTAAAGTGGTGGCGCAGTTGGTTGTTGGTTTTGAAAAATTCCCTCACCGTCTTTTTCTTTGCAAGTTCGGATTCAACCCCTTTTAATTCACCTTCTCCGGCCTTAGTTTTCTTTTTACCTTCTTTAACCTTCCTTAACGACTTAACCGCCCCCTTACTCCCATCCAATACCGCAACCACCCCACCAAGCACCGCAAGCACTACCGCGGAAGGAAATATTATGGCCACCGTCACACCACCGCCAATAAAAACTAATTTCAATAACGTTTTCCCAACCAATTTTAATTTCTTCCTCCTAGTACTCCCTTTCATCTTTGATAATTCCGTCGTTAATTCTTCTTTTAATTCCGTAAGTTCCTCTTCTGTGAAATTAATAATTTGGTCCATGTTTTATTTATTAAAATAAATAAGATGATACATATTTTGGGTTACGGAATCGGACTATACATTTTAAAAAATATTTTAACAACAAAGGGTCCACCTGGGCCGCAGGGTTTACAAGGCCCACCGGGGTTACAAGGGCCACCTGGACCAAGGCACTTCGTCAATTGTAAAGAACTTTGCAAAACGATATTAAACAAGGATGAACAAAAAAGCGAAAGCGCCTTGGAGAAAGTAATGGTAAAAAGGTCTACAAATAAACAATGAGTTTAAACTTTGGTTACTCACCACCTGGTTTGGGGAGAATTAAAAAAGATATCAAAATGGACGGTCATAAAATCTTAGACCTCCCACCACCAACGTCAGACTTGGAACCCGTTACGAAAAGTTATGCAGACACGCATTATTCTAGTGGTGGTGGTGGTGGGCAACGTGGGCCAAAAGGTGATAAGGGAGACACCGGTCCACAAGGCCCGAAAGGAGACACGGGACCGCAAGGGGCGAAAGGAGACACGGGACCGCGAGGACCAAAAGGGGGTACAGGTGCACAAGGGCCAAAAGGAGATAAAGGAGATGTAGGCTCACAAGGTCCTAAAGGGTCAAAAGGCGACAAGGGGGATACAGGACCGCAGGGCCCGAAAGGGGATAAAGGTGATAAAGGTAGCGGTGGTTCTTCAAAAGGTGACAAAGGAGATACGGGTCCGCAAGGGCCAAAAGGTGATAAAGGGGACACGGGACCGCAAGGGCCAAAAGGAGACCAAGGAGATACAGGACCACAAAGACCAAAAGGGGACAAAGGCAATACGGGGTCACAAGGGCCAAAAGGTGACCAAGGAGATACGGGCCCACAAGGGTCAAAAGGTGATAAAGGCAATACAGGTGCACAAGGGTCAAAAGGTGACAAAGGCGATACGGGCCCACAAGGCCCAAAAAGTGACAAAGGTAATACAGGGCCAAAAGGGAATACAGGTAATCAGAGGCCTCCTGGTTCCGGTGGGTTATCCGATACGGGTTTTACAATGCAAGGGAACATTAATATGAACAATAACAAAATTACAAACCTTCCAGACCCAACATTAGCAAACGACCCTATTACAAAACAATACGCAAACCGAGTATACTTGACCGACAGTGGGTTTACGATGCAAGACAACATAGGTATGAACAATCACGAAATATTAGGTTTGAACCCGACCCCATCCGGCGATACGGCTGCCGTATCCAAAAGTTATACCGACACGGTGTATATTAAAAAAGGTACCGACATTGATATGAACGGTCACCGTATTACCGGGTTGCCTATTATCCCTTTAACATCTGGCGAACCGATCACGAAAGGTTTTGTCGAAAAGTATTATTCAGATTATACGAACATTATAACGTTTAAAGGGAAACCCGGTAGCGTTACAATACTTAGACAAGACAATATGGTTGATTCGCCTGAAAACGGACGTGCTACGAAAACGTTAGACTTTTCAAAAGTGGGTAGCAGTTACCAAATAAATTTTTCCGTTCAACCTAAACTTCCAAACGGTGTTTACACGTACGAGATGGATGTTGTTTTAACGACTTCAAGGGGGTACGATGTCATGTTATGTGGTGATTGTGGTGGTTCTGGGTACAATGCGTCGTCCAGATATAAGTATTGGAGTTGGAGTTATGAGAATAAGATAGCTCATAACGATGTACAGGGTGGATTATTCCACAGGGGTACTGGTAAAAGGGTACGTATCCAAGGATCGTTTTTAAACCAGGGTACGCGTATTTACGGGCAAGAAATTTCACTTTCGTTAGATTATGAAAATGGGAGAACGTACGAATTTGTTATGCAAGATTTAGTGTCAAGAAGTACCGACCACGTTCTTGGTAATTCTATCTATTTCGTATTCCAACCTGACAATAACCATACGATGGACTTTACGGACGAAACGTTTTTCAGTTTTAAACGATTATTGAAATTATAAACCTATCTAAATTCGTAACGTTACCCCGTTACGAAATTATCCCATTACAAAACCCCCTAACGAAAAAACCATACTCCCTGACGAAAAAACCATATAGCAGCAACCAACAACAGCAGAACCTAAAAACAATGTTAATACGCATAAGCCTTTTACTACTGATGGTTTAAACTCCACAATCACTTGCCTCATGTTGTTAAATGAATCATGGAGCCTATTGTTTTCTTCTAAAGAATCATCATCATAACCACCACAAAGCCTAATAATATCCTCATCAGAATCACCACGTGCTATACTACACGTACACCACCCAAGATAATTCATAGGTTCGCTGGCATATAATAACTCAGCGACCACGAGCAACGTTTTAGGGAATTTCCTTTCGTCACCACCATTTACCCTATCGTGTACTTTCCTTGCTAACTCATATACGTTCATCTTTCTTATTTATTTATACTTTTTTAAAACGTTTTAATAGTTAATTTTCCTCATATAATAAAGAATGTATGTTGACCCAAAAAACTTTATCGGTTGTAAACATAACCGTAAAAAAAATATGGGATTTTCCACCGCTGCGCGGATTGTAGGTACCACTTTTGTTATGATGATACAAAATATTCTCACCCAAACCAATACAAAGACTGTGAACATCTAGAAAAAGGCGATATCTTTGGTGACCTCACTTGCCTCCGATGTGGACTTCGATTTACTAAAATCTTTAGTACGTGTGAACATCGTCGTAAAAAGAGATTCTTTGACTACTCGGATTTCTATTGTTGTGCTGATTGTGATTACCACTTCGTTGATGGGGACCCTAAATACCGGCACCCTAGCCAATACGAAAATTGTGAACATACGGACCAAAGGATGGTTGATAACCAGCTCGTATGCCTACGTTGTGGGCTTAGGTTGACAGGACCACCTCCCACACCATTTGTTAAAAAAAAAAAACACGTGTGAACACCCTCGTTTAGAAAATATGTTTGGGACCTTATTTTGTCCAGATTGCGGTCTAGTCCAGGGGGGAACACCTTATGACGAGGATACGTGTAAGCACCCTCACCTCATAGAAAAGGATGGAATGCCATACTGTACAAATTGTGGGTTATTCGAAGGGTACGAGTTGGCAAATGACCTCTGTATACCCCGTAGCCACTATGCGGAAATACAAAAAAACAAAACTAACCTAAATGAAAACTCTAAAGTTAATGACCTCAGGGAGGCTGCAAAAGCTAACGGGGCCAAGTGCGTTACAATGACGTCGAAAAAACGACTTTGAGAAGTCTTAGGGATAGAAAATCAAAATAAAGGTAAGTACATTCTCAAAAACATAAAAACAGGTGAAGAGCATAGGCTTAAAAACCAAAAAGAAATCGCAGACAAGTTTGGTATCCGTCAAGGGTCGTTATCGCTCCTTTTAAAAAAAGGGAGGGTCAACGCAAACGGGAACACGTACTCGCTAAAAAAACTTTAAATAATTTACTAATAAAAATGGATGATTAAACGCTATTTAAAAAGATGATATTGGAGTACGAAAAAAGTTTTGTAGAGTATATAAGGATAGGTGTATATGTGGAAACCAAGCTCTTCCGTCAATTAGTTAGACTCAAGGTTAAAAACATCATTGAAGCTAACCCGCACATTGGAGGGATGACGGTAGGGTCTTTCATGAAAAGCAGAGTCTTTTTTGGGGCAACATACCAAAAGAAAAACCCTTCCTACATTTTCCTTAAAAAAATTGTAGTACCCGCCCTTAAAAAGGACCATAGGAAAGTTGTAAAACACGAACAAAGAATGCTTTCCTTCCTAGCCAACGAAATGGACAAGGCGGGACGGCACGTCGAAGCACACGTCGTAAGGACCATTGTCAAACCGAACCTCAAAGAAATGAGGAAAGACTGGGAAGAAATGACGGCCATGCAAAAATACGTGGCTGCAGAAAGGAAATTTTTTAAGTAAATTCTTTTGAAACATTTTCAAAAGAATTTTACGTGACGGGTGGGAAGCTAAAAAATTAAAATGACATAGGAAATTCTTTTGAAATATTTTCAAAAGAATTTTATGAATTATTTCTTGGGTGGGTGGGTGGATGGGTGGTAATTAACTGAGCCTGCGGGAGGGGGGTTAGGTGGTGGCCAGTTAAAAAATTAAAATGCGCTAGAACCGGCCTTTCTCTACTACTTACAAGTTAAATTATACTAAGAGTTAGGTGGTTATCTTTTCCTTCATGCTTTAAGTTGTACAAACAAAGAAACACATATGCATATTTAAGATGCAAAAACCCATACAGAAAAGTTATTCCCCAGAACTTGTGGTACATTGTTAGAAAGAGCATGAAAATCAAAATCATATATCCTAAAATAAAAAAACTTTATTGAATAGCTAACTAGAAAATTAAGTTGGTAGCGCTCGTACGCATTTGGCTCAATGATTGTAAATATCATATTACGATGACTGACATTTAAGTTTCAAAAACCCATACACAAAAGTTATTCCCCAGAACTTGTGATACATTGTTAAAAAGAGCATGAAAATCTATTTCTTATATGTAAAAATAAAAAAAGATTATGGAATAGGTAACTGGAAAATTAACTATATGTTACTCATACTCAATTCGTCTTGCGCTTTTACTGACATCGTTTCAAATTGACTGATATTTAGGATGCAAAAACACATGCAGAAAAGTTATTCCCCCGAACTTGTGATATATCGTTAGATAGAACGTAAAAATCTTAATCATATATCTGAAAATAAAAAAAAATTATAGAATAGGTAACTAAAAAATAAAGTTGGTAACGCTCGTACGCATTTGGGTCATTGATTGTAAATATCATATTACGACGACTGACATTTAAGTTTCAAAAACCCATACATAAAAGTTATTCCCCAGAACTTGTGATATATCGTTAGAAAGAACATGAAAACCTGTATCATATATGCGAAAATAAAAAAAATTTATAGAATAGGTAACTAGAAAATTAAGTTGGTAGCGCTCGCACGCATTTGGCTCATTGATTGTAAATATCATATTACGACGACTGACATTTAAGTTGCAAAAACACGTACAGAAAAGTTATTCCGCAGAACTTGTGACATATCGTTAGAAAGAGCATGAAAATCTAAATGATATATGTGAAACTAAAAAAAATTATGGAATAGGTAACTAGAAAATTAGATTGGTAGCGCTCGTAAGCATTTGCCTCATTCCATGATTGTAAATATCATATTACGATGACTGACATTTAAGTTGCAAAAATACATACAGAAAAGTTATTCCCCAGAACTTGTGATGCATCGTTAGAAAGAGCATAAAAATCTGTATCATATATGCGAAAATAAAAAAAATTTATTGAATAGGTAATTAGAAAATTTAGTATATGCTACTCATGCTCAATTCGTCTTGCGCATTTACTGACATCGTTTCAAATTGACTGATATTTAAGATGCAAAAACACATACAGAAAAGTTATTCCCCAGAACTTGTGATATATCGTTAGAAAGAGCATAAAAATCTAAATCATATATGCGAAAATAAAAAAAAATTATACAATAGGTAACTAGAAAATTAAGTTGGTTGCGCTCGTACGCATTGGGCTCATTGATTGTACAGTAAATATCATATTACGATGACTGACATTTAAGTTGCAAAAACACATACAGAAAAGTTATTCCCCAGAACTTGTGATATATTGTTAGATAGAGCATAAAAATCCATATCATAAATGGAAAATAAAAAAATAATTTATAGGATAGGTAACTAGAAAATTAGATTAGTAGCAATGATACGCAGTTGGCTCATTGATTGTACACTAAACATCATATTACAATGACTGATATTTACGATGCATAAACACATACAGAAAAGTTATTCCCCGGAACTTATGATATATTGTTAGAAAGAGCATAAAAATCTATATCATATATGCAAAAATAAAAAAAAATTATAGAATAGGTAACTAGAAAGTTAGATTGGTAGCACTGATACGCAGTTGGGTCATTGATTTTACACTAAACATCATATTAGAAAGACTGATATTTAGGATGCATAAACACATACAGAAAAGTTATTCCACAGAAATTGTGATATAGCATGAGAAAGACCATGAAAATTTTTACCATGTATGTGAAAATAAAAAAATTGTGACCAGTGGGACCATGGTGACCAGTGGGACGAGTGTGACCATTGTGACCAGTGTGACCAGTGTGACTAGTGTGACCATTGTGACCAGTGTGACTATTGTGACCATTGTGACCAGTGTGACCAGTGTGACCATTGTGACAAGTGTGACCAGTGTGACCAGTGTGACCTTTGTGACCATTGTGACCATTGTGACCAGTGTGACCATTGTTACCAGTGTGACCATTGTGACCAGTGTGACCATTGTGACCATTGTGACCATTGTGACCAGTGTGGCCATTGTGAAGTAGTATTTCAAAGTAGTTTTAACATAGTAGCTTTACATGGTCATTGAGAGTTTTGTAAAGTCACTCATGGCTCATCTAATTATATGCCCTTGGCAATATTGATCTTTATTGATGATAGACATGATACGCGTACGGCGTACACTCTGCGCGTACACTAAATATTTGCATCGGTGCACACACAATTTAATGAAATAATTCAGAGGTCATGAATGTATATAACATAAACGAATAAAGCAACAGTGAGAGGCCATTTTAATTTCTTTCAAAACAAACACGGCAACGAAAGACAAACTTAATATAAACTTACGATCGCGTGCCAATATGCCAGTTGCCCAAGCCCAACTTAACACTTAAACTGTCAATGAAATACTCATGCTTTTGGAGTTCATAACGCTGACAATAAATACGGACAAAAAAAGAGAAAAGTACATAATTTATATCAGAAAATTCATGTTATTTTTCGCAACCATTACATTTCGCTCCTTGCATTTGAAATGTATCGCTTGTATGTGGAAGCATGTAATTTGATACTTTCCCCACCACACAGAGCAAAAGATTTTTGAAAGAGTCACGTGACCAGCCTGAACCAGGGTCTTTGTCGCAGCTCCGGGCGTAGGTAAAGACCCTGGCTCGCGAGGTTGGCAACAGTTTTATTCACAATTTTTGCAAAATATTTCATGATCTAGTGCATGTGTCGCGCACGTGTTGACGTATCTTTATCGGTCAAAGTTAACCTTGTTTGGTTTTAAGAAAGAGCCTGGGTACGAGATTGCCTCGGTTTTCTTGTTTTTATGCTGTCTGTTTTGCGTGTGGTAAGCGGTGAATATCCTAAATAGTGGAAAGCTCTTCTTCTTCAAACCACGAGGTCGATGCATTATTCGAGTCCGATTACTCCGACGCTGTCCGTCAAACATCAACTGACTCAAGGAGATCGGGGCAAGCGCCTGGCCCAAAACAGAAGCGAGTCAGAAAAGAACAAAATTTTGTCGAAAATTTCGTGAAGAATTTAAAAACTGGCTGGAAGCAAAGACTGGCAGTGATAAGAAACGTAAACTATTTTGCAAATTTTGTTCCAAAACACTATCTTGTTCGAAAGCAGGACTCAAAAGGCACCTAAATAGCAAAATGCACGGAAAGTGTGTTGCTGCAGTTGGATGTACGAAAACTACCGCTACTGTGAGCAGTCTAAGGCAGAAAAGTGCATCTTTGACGGGTGATCGTGTAAAGTCGATGGGAATAAAACTTTCCGCATTCCTTGCTAAACATGATTTGACAATATCCCTGTCTGACGATCCAGTTGATCAGTTACGATCCCTTTTCCCAAAAGATGAGGTCCTCAAAAACTTGACATTAGGTAAACAAAAAGCAACAAATATTATAAGACAAGATATACTGGATATGGTACAGGTAGAGGATGGCACTGCCTACAGATTTTTTTTGGCTCTAAAAAAAGCCTTTGCGCAGCTGCATATTTCAATGAGCAATATATAATTGGCTATTCTTCCGACACTGCAAATGTTATGTTCGGACAAAATAATTCGGTGTTACAAGTATTAAAGTCGGAAGTTCCATTCGTACAATTAGTTAAATGTTCTTGCCATCTTATATCTTCATATGCAGCTTTAAACTACCTAAGAGCTTAGAAGGTTTATGTAGAGACGTTTTCAACCACTTTCACCGTTCGTCAAAGCGCCAAGCAGTCTACATTTCAAAATTTCTTTAACGTAGAACCACTGAAGCTGCTGGGACCAGGTCAACTGACTAGATGGCTTTCACATCAAGCTTGTGTGAATAGGATTTCGGATCAATTTGAAGCACTCAAACACTGCTCCACCCTGGTCATAAACGAAGATGCAACACATTCAAACGATCGTATCCACAAGTCTTTGAATAATAAATTCACGTTGGCATACCTAGATTTTGTGAGTTACCAACTAGAACGCTTTACTTCTTGCTCCAGAGTGCTTAACCTCTCCTTCACGGCGTCAAAAACGACGTTGAGAGTTTGATTAAGTCCATTGCAAGTGACTTCATGGTTGTCGATTACGTCAAGAAAACGACAGCAAGTGCGATCGATCCTACCTGTGTCCGTTTTCAAGTACCTTTGGAACAGATTTATGTCGGTATAGCTGCTTCATCAACTTTACACGAGATGGAAGCTGGTGATCCTCAAAATGCACGTTCGCAAGATTTCGAGAAGTTTCGAACGGACTGTAAAAACGTTTTTGTTGAAGCTATTTTACAGATCCAAAACAGATTCGATCTTTATGCTGAAATCCATCGTTCAGTGTGTTGTATTTGCTAATGCTGTTTCTTCAACACCACCTTTCCCAGGTCTAATCTGTCAACAACTTTCTTATCTGAAAGAATGGCTTGATGCTAGTGTGTTGGATCGTGAGTGGCGTCTACATGTATTTGAAACCAATGCAAATCCTGAAATGAGTTGGAATGAATATTAGCAGATTATTAAAGCTGCAAGGACTGCAACTGGTGAGCAAAACAAAAGTATCCAACCCTCAGCAAGTTTCTATCTATTTTTTCTTCGTTTCCATTCTCCAGTAGATCAGTTGAAAGAGTTTTTAGCGCATTGAAGCAGGTCAAGACATATCGCAGAACCTCTCTGAAATCATCGTCTCTGGTTTCGCTTCTTCAATACAAAATGAAGATAAAAAATGAGAAGCTTTCTGCTGCAAAGCTGCAGCCAGATAAGAGCCTGTTGGAATTGGATTACACCATGAAAGCAAATGCAACAGATTAGGAAATTAAAGATCTTAAAAAGATCTTATTTGACAAATACGCAGAAACGGAATGAAACGAACTAGTAGTTTTTAGTTTTAACTGGTAGTTAATTAATACTATTGTTTTAATGCCAAATTGCCAATGCACATGATTCGTTGTGGAGCTTTTGGACATCTGAGGATGGAAAACTACTTGACAAGTACACGTCACAATTGACAAGGAACGTCATAATTGGCAAGAACATATACCAATAGTTCATACAATTTATGCATACTAAGATGTTGTGTTTCAGACTTTCAGTTGTTCCTTAATAAATATGACGACCCTACGTGCTAATTGTACAGTAAACAAATACATAATATGTATAGAAACTAATAGAAAAGCGAAAAATTGAAGTATTTGTAACAGGAATTTGCCACGAAATTTGCCAGAAAATACAGCAATTTTTAGCAGGAAATATTTACAAAAATCAGGCAACGAAAAGGATTTTTTAATACTCGAAAGTGGAGTGTGTCCTGGTGATTTTAGTTAATGTGTTAAAGTTGTGTTGAAGTGGACATGATATTACGTTATATAAAGGTTTACATTTTAAAGAAATAAATGCAAGACACGATAAGGGAACTGGCTAACCTGAACACAAAATATGGGAATATCGCCACAGAAGTAAGAAATATATTATTTAGCTTTTGACATGATGCGCTGTAATCTATTGTATTGTGTATGTGGTCGTATGATCAATCGTTTTTAAAATTCGATGATGTCACGTGGCCAAAAAGTTGATCATTTTGTATACGTGAGTTTGTTGTTTGTCAATGCACGACTGCACTAGTCAACGGAGTCGTGTCATTTAGATATTTTTAGCTTTTTGGAGGAAATCACATGGCAGATGCTTCACAGGAAAGTCGCTTTATCACATGACTTGCGATCAGTTGTTGTCGACAATCGAAGGTGCGGATGTCGCCACGGGCATTTCTCAAACTTCATTCAGAACGCTCGGACGAAGATACAAAGTCTCAAGTAATGTCATTAAAAACATGGTCATGGCCATGGGTAAACTTTTGCTGGACAGGAAGTTGTAATAGAGCCTCAGGGATAAGCGACCATCACCATCCAAAGACTTAGTCAACTTTGACGTGAGGTATGTACTTTTTAAAAACTTCCTGGGTTTTTAAATATTTTACTGGAACGAATCCAAAAACGAGCGTGGAGCGTTGTAATGTCGAAACTGCAAAGACTTTCTGATCATCGTAGTCAGCTTTGTGATGTCGACGTTTCAACAAGAAATGAGAAACTTTATGGAGACTGCAAACTTTCTTCGCTAAGGAGCAAAAGAAATTTCACTATGCCTGTATGCAAACGGACCGTTTTAACGGTACAATCACTACAATAGTTCTTAGTGAACTTAAACTTAGTTTCTAGGACTTCTAACATCACAATTTCATGTGTAAATAATCCTTCAGTTCTTGCTGTAAAATTTAATTGTTTATAAACGATCTATCTGCCCAGGGGCGTACCGGTGTGTATTTGGTCAGTAATTTTATTTGACATGGCATGGACATCAAGAGTAGAAAGAAGGTTTCTCAAGATAAGGGACTTTGCTATGGATGTCTTGGTCAAGGTTACGTGTCGAAACACTATAAGAAGAGAAAAAAATGAAAGAATGAAAACTACACCCTACTTCCCTTCATGGGTGATTTTCGAGAGACGGCAAACGACAACAACGTCAGATCGACAGTCAAACACTGTTAACTATAGCAAAGCTTGCTCACGAGGAATAGAAGCCAAGTGCGTGTCAGCTCCATGATTATTCCAGTCTGGCTACACCACAGGGACACCCCGGTGTAGAGACACTATAATAGTGTATGCTTTGTCAGATGATCAGTCGAATACTGTACTTGTCACAAACGAAACGCTAGCTTGTTAAAACGTCAGTGGTTCTGAGACAAAACTATCTGTTTCAACGATACATGACGATAATGAACTGATTTTAAGTAGTAAAATCAAGGGACTCGTATTTCAAGACTACCACCATGACGTACGTGTCCATCAATCTTCCCACCACCTTTTCCTGCTCGACAATACCAACTACACGAACGCAAAGCCCTTGCACAGAAATGGCGAACCGTGCGAAACGAGCAATTGCAATTTGTCTAAAATTCCCGACCTCTCTCAGAAATCAAGCGAAGGCATCAAATCAAGCGAAAACACCGAATCAAGAAAAGACGCCGAATCAAGCGAAGACGCCGAATCAAGCGAAGACGCCGAATCAAGCGAAGATGCCGAATCAAGCGGAGACATCTACTCGATCCTATAGACCTTCGACAGTAAACGAATTACGTCAAAGATCATTTAGGCAGTTCAAGCCCTAGCGTTTCCCAACGAAATCAAACGTATGCGTCGCCTAAAATCAAATCCTACGACCAGAGAAGATATTAAGATCCGTTAGGCTAACCTTAAGAAGAATACTGCACTCTTTCGACGGGATTTTTTCGTAAACGACAAGGGTCTTCTACGAGTCGGTGGACGCATCATCCGCGCCGACGCCCCGTTCCATATCAAGCACCCAGTCATCATACCGAGAAAGGGTTATATTATGTCACTAGTCATCCGATATTACCATCAACGAATCAATCATCAAGGCCGTGGAATCACCTTCAATGAAGTTTCTGAAGGCGCACTGTGCATCATTGGTGAAAGCTCTGTCGTAGCGAGCGAGATACATGACCAGATTCGTCACGAGTCAGACACTTCGCGCACCGTCGATTATTTTGGTAAATGGTCTTTAGTGCATCTGAAGGTGCTTGTGCACCTTTTACATTGCAGCACTAAGGCCTCAATTGCGTAGCGAATAGACATTTGAGGTTTTAACGTCGCGCTTGAGTTAAAAATGAATTGCAATGCAATGTGAGAAACATGTGGGAAAAATTTACCTTGTATTTATATGCATTGAAACCGCGTGACGTAACAACTTCTAACGTCTATTTAGCGGGATATGATATAACTATTTACTATAGTGACCGATAAAACATATTTACGGTACATTATAAAATTATGAGTGTTTATTTTTGATTTTCATTGCTGTTCGTTATGATAATTATAGTAGCTACAGACGCACAGATGACGTCATGCTATGGCGTGATATACTGCGCAAAATGTTTTTGCCTTATTTTTTACTAAATTTAGGTTAATAATTGTATCAAACAAAACGCAATTTTTAGTAACTCAGTCACATTTTGACAGGTCAATAAAATGTCCCCAAAACGGGCATCAGTTGTGAAACATGGATTGGACTGGGCTCGAAAAATATGGACTGAGATCACGTGAAGACGTACGGTGTCGTTCCAAATTATTTCAAAAAGCTCAGTGGCGAAGCTAGCCCGACATTTGGTCATGCAAATGCAAATTTTTCTGTGTTTACAGACCGTATAAGGAATCATTTCTAAAAAGAAATGAATAATGATGATTTAAATTTGCATAGCTTGACCAAATCGTCGGGCTGGCTTCGCTACTGAAAAAGCTCCTCACTAGTTCACATTGTTTTCATTTTGATTGTTGGGAAAACGGTCGAAAACAATTTCGTGTGTACGTAGTGTAAGTCCATGAAGATTTCACCATATAGGTTTTGAAAGTCCTGGAATCATTATATGTTTTACAAATCATGGACTCAATGCATGTAGGTCTTATACCAAATTTTATTTTAAATGTGTATTTCAGTGTTTTCTACCGAACGCAACAATCTATCCAGTAAATGTAAAACCAGCGAAGACATGACCTTTATTTAAAAGCAAAATTTTAATCAAATGACAAATGAGAAGGAAGCAAACACATTATCAGTGTAATATGAGGCGAGATGAGGGACAATTGTGATATGGATTGGATGATAGTGTTCGTATAATACGTCAAATATTCCAGCCAATCACAGGCAGGTATAAGTGAGATTGGTTTCTCCCTTGCATTCCCAATATATGTGATATCAGTTCTATCTATGCCATCAATCAAAGTGATTAAGTAAACTTTCAATATGGCGTCCTTTCATGAAGGAGCGATGTATGACAAGGAAGATTTCGTTCTTCTCGATGAAATTACAATGGAGGCATTTATGGAAAACTTAGAATTGCGCTATAAGAAAGAAAGATTTTATACTTATATCGGCGAAGTACTTGTATCTATGAATCCGTACAAAACACTGAACCTTTACGATAAGCATATATCATAATGGGAATATATAGCTGACGATTGTTCACATTGATGGTTGTAATATCATTGATTTTGATGATACTAATATTAATGCACTTGTAGGATGACGTGATCGATCATATACAGTCGGTAGATTTGATGTTATCGTCTGGCCAGATTTTCCGATTTTTCAATTCTGTGATAGCATTTTTACACACTTGTTCTCTACCTCTTGATGCATCTACAATAACGCATTTAGGGTTCTCCATGTTCTTGTATGCTCTCGTCACCCTGTAGGAAATGAAAGGAGATCTATGTTGTATACATCTCTTCAGTTGATATTTATCGTAGTTCTTTTCGCATAAAATAAAGTCACTTTCATTTCAATTACGAGAATAATTTACTTGTTGCACTGTTTTGAGTATGTTTCTATTGTATATACTAACTTATTAAAGAACAGTTTCGGACAATTTATTACTATGTTGTTATATTTCATCATGAAATAATCGAAATGCCTGCTGTTCATTGGTTCAATGCTGAGAAACAAATAAATGCTGGTAAATAAAGGAATCTTGAGTGCTGGGTGTTTGAGTTCCAAAGTCACAATCCGGATCGATCTCTAGTGAGAGGCTCTCGTGAAGGGATAAAACGGAAGCTGGGAATTTCCTATTTTTCAACTGGGGAAATGAGATCTTTCTGCACTGGGACTAGGATAATTCACCGGCCAAAAAGCAACAGAAAATGGGGATGCATGGGATTAAGATTTGAGCAATACAAGCACAAGGAATATGGGGTTTTTTCACTTGGAAATTTAGTCAAAACGTGGCCTAGGAAATGAAAAAATCTCTCTGGTAAAGCATTTGCGGCTCTCTGACAACATACTTTTCAAAATACTCTTAGTGGGACATTTCGTTGTACTCAGTTACATACTAAGGAATGCCTAGCTTGTGCAGGTACTGCCATCGATATTGCATAAAACCGCGATTTTGCAGCATAAAAGGGGAGGGGTGGGGAGCGTTAAGGCTCACTCTAACCCATTTTGGCTCCGCGGCACGGTGGTTTGAAAACTTGCCTCTGTCGTAATAACTGACTGTTCCTCAGTTGCAATTCCTCATTCGTTTCTCCTTCTCCTCTGGTTTCTATGCGCTTTAGACGGTCACTTTCAGATAGGTGCAAAAACAAGACAGCAGAAGGTTTTAAAAGATCACTAGGCCATTGGTAGATATCATTTCCTTTAGCTGGGATATTCATTTCACCACCACACTTGGCTTCCAAAGCAAAGCACCTGACAAGAACAACTGGTCTTGTGAGCAGTGACTCTTTAATATTTTCAGCGATGAGATAATTTCTCAAAGAATAATAAGCTCTGCATACAGGTTGACACTGCTTCACCATTATATCTCTATATTCAAGAATCTCTTCAAGAATCTCTGGAGTATGAAATACCCGAGCACCAAGACGCTCTGTCAAATTATTCCCTAGAGTGGTTTTACCTACAAAAGATAATTCATTGTTACTCGCTCAATGTACTCCAGAACATCCATGAAGACAATCGTTGGTAATAATTAGTAGTAGACGTTCGCACTGTTACAAGTAGGAATCAATTACAATATATAATAGCTACGGTTTGGAAGGTTAAACTGCTAAATTTGTGGTTGTAATGTCAATGGCAAACAGTTTTTCTTTTTTTGACAGATGTGAACGATGCAGTTAAAAAGGTTTGCTCTTATGTGTTACGGATCAGAGTATCAGACTTACTTTTATATCACACAGATAGAAGCATACGGAGTGTATTTTGAGCAAAAAATTTCAGTTGTTTAGGCTTTACAACGTTCAGTAAAAAACGAGATTTGAAGGTAGGTAGGCAGGCAGGCAGGCAGGCAGGCAGGCAGGCAGGCAGGCAGGCAGGCAGGCAGGCAGGCAGGCAGGCAGGCAGGCAGGCAGGCAGGCAGGCAGGCAGGCAGGCAGGCAGGCAGGCAGGCAGGCAGGCAGGCAGGCAGGCTGGCAGGCTGGCAGGCTGGCAGGCAGGCAGGCTGGCAGGTAGGTAGGTAGGTAGGTAATACTTTATTTAAGGTGAAAATAACACGCTAGACCCATCAACTTAAAGCTGGTTTCCATGGGGGCGTGTTGGGTGTAAAAATCAATAAAAAGAGAAGATGAACTAAATACAAAAACACACAGATTAGATATATATAACAACAAGTTATATATATAGAACAAACAAATAACCTGGATATGTGATCATCCAATAATTGATTTAAGTGAATGCAGGGATTCTGCTAATTCCCCTTCTATAGAGAGTTGATTCCAGAGCACCACGCCACTACATTTGAGAGACTTTTTCAAAAATTGTCGCTTTGGCTTAGGTAGTGTTAGATCTGTAGCAGTATTTAGGAGGTGATAATTAGTTTGATCTATTTCCGTCCTAACGAAGGAACCTCGCAGACCAGGCGCAGTTTGGTCATTTAATATTTTATACATTAATACTGAATTGGCACCAGACCATCGATTTTCAAATGTATCCCAAGAAAGCATGTCAAGAAGATTGACTGAACGGGTATCGTGGTAATGGTTGGCACCCAATATAGCTCTTGCTGCGAGTCTGAAATCTCCGTAGCTTATCTTTTAGAAGTTTTTTCCACGTGTCCCATAACGGGGAACAATAATCAAAGTAGGGCTGAACAAGACTTTTCTAAATAGATTCTAAAGTATGCACTGGAGAAAGGGCTTGATACGTTTAATAGCACCAAAACCGGAACTCGCCATTTTGCATATCATGTCGATGTGACTAACCCAACTAAGGTTTTCGTCTAGTTTTACTCCCAGACGAACTTGTGTATCAGTTTTCCATTTGCCACAACGGATTCCTCGCAAATAATATTATTAAGATTATATGAGGAGCCAATAAGCATCATTTTGCATTTAGAAGAATGCATCTGCAGTCTATTTTCTTTAAACCAGTTACAAAAATGAGCAAGATCTGAATTTAATTTTACAACAAGCTCATTTGCATCATTTGAGGAGGAAGAAATTTGAGTATCATCTGCGTACATGCCTGGGATTGTTGATTTCAAGCAATCAAGCAGGTTGTTTATATATAATAAAACAAGAGTGGCCCCAATATAGACCCCTAAGGCACTCCATATGAAATAACTTTATTGCTAGATAATTCTCTATCTAAGAACACGACTCCGTTTAATTTACCATTATCCATATTCTCTAACCACTCATCGCACATTTGGATGAGGGCAGTTGCAGCTGAGTGCTTTGGACGGAATCCAGATTGGACTTTGACAATAGCGAATTTTGAGTCAGATAACTATACAGCTGACGGAAGACTTCACTATCAAATACTTTACTCACCACTGGTAAAATAGAAATATAATATATAGGCCGATAGTTCTCACATTGTCTCCTATTCCCAGATTTAAATATTGGCGTTACACCTGCTTGCTTCCACTCATCTATGTATATACCAGTAGCAAGCGATAAATTAAAAATGAAGGTCAGCGAGGGTGCAATTATATCTGCTGACAATTTTAAAATTTTAGCCGGAATTTATCCAAGCCTGTTCCCTTACACGCTTTTAAAGGCCTCTCAAAGTTGAAGCAACACTATCAACATGTATCGGGGAGAATTTCAAAAAAGTATCTGAGGATTGGTTAAAAGTATAATTTGCAAACAAATCATCAACATTAGTGCTAGCCTCATGTTCATATTCCGATGCCAACTTCGAACCTATACTAATAAAGTAGTCATTTAATTCTTCTGCAATGAATGTAGGATCCGAAACAGATATACCATCAATCAACAACTCATTAACATTGTTGGACTTAGCATTTTTCCCCAATAGCGAATTTATTAACTTCCAAGTCTTTTTAGGATGATTCATTACGGAGCAATCTGTAATTTTATCATGAAAAAATTAATTAGATTTCGCATTTCGTGTTTCAATATTCACTTGCAATTATAACCAATATTCATTTTATGTAACCGTGAGTCATGTTTTATGGCATATTTCTTATGATAATCTCTGTTTCTCATCATAGTAGAGAGTACATAGAACAGAGTTCCCCTTTACCCGCTTATGTCGAATCGGTGCATGGATATTTAATGTATCATTAAAAAATGATTTCCAGACTCTCCAACATTCTTTAGGATTACTGTATTGATTAATAACATGCCATGGCATTTTGGTTAAGTCTCACAGAAAACCGTCAGCATTAAGACGTTTATAATCTCTTACTTCTCTTACAGTAGGTTTATGCTTGAGGATGACAAATTTCCTTACTGCATAAACCAAACTGTGATCGCGATCAGACATCCCCACATGTATAACACCGGATGTTGATATGTTTTCTTTCATGGTAGTTAGGACTAAATCAGTCAAGGTTGACGACTTTTTGGTCACCCTTGTGGGTTTGTTAATTAATTGGTTCAATTGGTAAAAGGAGGACAAAAAGTTAAATTGTTGTGTGTGGGCATCTGGTGGTGACTTCATGACGTCACAATTAATATCACCTACTACAATTAGCTCTTTATTTTCAGACTCGCACCTTTGAAGAAATACATCACATTCATTAATTAAGTTCATATCTGAATTTGGAGGCCTATACCATGTGCAGACAAGAAGTGATTTACTAAAGGGGCAAATGATTTCAGCTCATAGCATTTCCAGACAGTCCAGCACTAAGACATTCCTATCGATCTGTATATAAGACAAACTCTCTCTGATAAAAAGAACCACACCACCTCCAGCCCAATTGCGGTCCTTTCTTATCAAATTAAAGCCAGAAATACTTATTTCCCCATCCGTTATTGAATCATCAATCATAGATTCATTTAAAGCAAAAATGTCAAAAGGGAAATTTGAATAACAAAAAGCCTAATTTCATCAATATGTTTCAATAGGCTATTAACGTTTAGACTAGCAATCTTCAAGCCTTTCAATTTAGTGACGCAATGCAATATAGAATCACACTCACTCATTGTTGGATCATCACATGTCATATTAGATTCTACATCACATGCCATATTAGACACTGTTCTGGTATAGATTGCGTTCATCTCCCATCAAAAAATTAATCATTTGTACGGCAAGCCGAGCAGATCCTTTTGAATTTAAATGTAGTTTACTGTTATTTAGTCCTGATTTATTTATATTAGAGTTGTCAATATAAAACATATTATTAGTAATACAAGTCTGTTTAAGATTTTTGTTGACTTGTTGCATTGCACTTTAGTGGCGACATCAATGTCGACACGCACAATTAGACCTGAAATTCCAATCTTGGCGTTTGGAAACTTGTTCTTCATATCGCTTGTCAAATTCTTAATATTTTGCACACATTGTTTAGCGGAATCGGTTGGAAGATTGTTGGTTCCAGCATGTATTATTACGTGTGATACATTGGTTTGCGGATGTGTGATAGAGCGAATTTCCTTTACAATTTCTTCCGCTCTCTTTCCTGGATATGTGTGTTTGTACACTTGCCTTTTCGATAATTTTCTTGGTTCAATATGATTGAGTTCCCTATCAAAATAACAGCGCCATTGTTTATGGTAGGGGATTGCGAAGGCTGATTTTCACTTTGATCATTTAGATGATTGCTGTTGCGTTGTTGGTCACGTTGATTGTTGACGCTACTAGAAGCTTGTTGTACCAACACTGACATTTCTTTCTTCATTAAGTGATCCTTGAATGTGGTCGTTCAGTCCGTTTCTTCATCACGAGTGTTATCATTGCCATTAGGTGTATACTGCTTTACTTCGTTTTGCGACTTTAGAAATATATCAAACCCATTCTCGTCGTCATTTAGCAATTCAAACGTGTTACTTGTTTCTATACTTTCAGCATTTGATTGAGATGTGGGTGTTGCTGTGGATTTAGTATGTGATCTAGGTATACTTTTCCAGGCGGCGGTCAATTCTTTCTCTGGTAGATTTCGTTTGTCTTCCTGTAGAAGCTTAAAAGCAGTAACTAAGCTTTTAATTTCTTGCTCTTGATCCTATAATTTAACATTTGAATCCGACACAATAAGTGACAGGTATTTATTCCGCTCACGCAAATCGATATTTTCTTTGATAATTCTTAAGTTTTCTTTCCTTAAGCTTTCAAACGCTTCCTCAACTGCTGTCAACGCAGTGAGTTTAGTGTGCTTGTCATCGTTCACTTCATTGAGCAGAGAATCCAATTTTCTATTCATGTTTTTCACACACGTCATTAAGTTAAGTTTAAACTCGTCTGGATTAGGAATGCTATTGTCCTCAAGAGAACATTGTGAGGCTTTTCACTTTTGTGCTAATTTAAGTCTCAGATATTACATTATTCCAGGCTTTTGTGCTACTTAGAGCCTCAGATATAGCATTATTCGTTTCTTTATGCAAAATTTCGTCGTCTGATTTGCTTAGTTGCTCGAGACTTTGAATTTCTTCAGCTAGTTCTGGTTCGATCACTCCAATAGTTTCTCGCGACTCGATGTTTTCCTTTTCTCCGTTTTTGACAGCATCTGCAGTTTCTTTGGTAGTTAATTCCGCTTCTTCTTTCGCTTCTGTAGCCATTTCGTCTACTTGATCGTCTTCGGCAGCGGCCAACAGTCGGTCAACAAGAACTTGCTTCAAGCCTTTCATGTCTAGCCCACGCTTCGTAAGCTCAGATCGCAGATCAGTCACCTTCATTTCCTTCACCGCAGACGCATTTAATTCGCTCATTTTTTCGCAGATTCCTCACTCCAAAGTTCGCAAACAATTCAAACAACAAGATTTTTCAATGCTGTCAATGCTTGCACTGTACACAGTGTATTCGCTTCACACTGAATTGAATTTGAAAAGTCTACGGATATTATTTCCACGATTGTAGTATGCAAGCTAATAATGGAACGATTCGCTAGGTTTAATTGCTGCTGAACGACATGGTATTGCACAAAACAACATAATACTGATAACCTCGAGTATATTTCGAAGGAGTGAAGCACCACTGCTCATGGCTTTAATAAACAAGGTTGATGTGAAACAAATGAAAGATATTTCATTCCCAATCAACTGAAAATACATAATTAGTGCTAGTGAGCATAATTTGGATATTTTCATGAAATTAACCAGCCGCATTGTGAATAGGAACGTAAAGTCCATGATTGACAAGTTGTTGAATTAACAAGCTTGTAGTAAGCTTGTTGACAACTTGTAACAAGCTTGTTAATTTCGCAAGTTGTAACAATCATAGAGATTATAAAAGAATAGATGCGGCATCGGATGACGAATCGCGGGACAAATTGAACAAATCTAATGGGGGCCCCGGAATTTAAGTCCCGAAGGTATACTGAAAACACACAGTTTTTGTCAATTTTTGCTTGTTTTCATGACCATGATGCACACAGATATTGACTATAATGAGAAAATATGTTGTAGCTTTCCAGTTTTTGTAATTTTAGGTGCATACAGCCAAATTTTTGTGTAAATATTGAAGTTTTTCAACCTTAGGTTCTCATTAGCAACGCATAGCAATCAGTTTTTGACCGGCTTTTTGCAGCGAGGTTTTGTAAAATATCTGCCAAATTATCCCACACCTGGATACAAATTAAACTTATTTGCCTTCAAACAGTTATCAAAATTGTTTTAGAGGTGCAACAAGGTGTACAACCACAATACTGCGATGTATTTCAACTTTAAGGACTTTTCTAGTGTGTTCATCTGATATTTCGAATCCAAAAATTGCATTTTCGCTCACAAATAATCAATATTAAACATACCCAACTTTATCCTGTATTCAAAACACAAAATTCAAAACGTTCAAGGCAATCCCACACTAATCTTTAACATTTTCGCCTTTGTTTTACATAAAAAACTTTGAGTACGAAAAAATCGAAAAAAAGTTTTTCTCGAGCTTTCTCAATCTCTTGTTGTGAAAAGTCGATACCCAGCCAATAGGCGCCCAAGCATACATCTGGGAATCACATCCGGGTCTTAAATTTGGCCCCCATTAGCAAGCTTCAATTTGTCCCTTTCGTTTGACTGAGTTTATCCTACGATGTCCCCTCTATTCTTTTATAATCTCTATAGTAACAATCTTGATGACAACAAGCCATATCGAGGTCGGGATTCCTCGAGTTAAGCACTTCGAGTTAAGCTCCTCGAGTTAAGCCCCTCGAGTTAAGCCCTTTTCGAGTTAAACCCCGACCACACCCTTTTATCTCCTGACCACGCCCTTTTCCAAAAAGGACTTAACTCGAACAACGAAACCCGATTTGGACGTTTGAAAAACTCTTGTTGCTCGAGTTAGGTCCCGACTTGTGAAGTATGCCAAAGAGTGAAACATTAAATTGTCAAATTTTTTATGCAAGTAAGCCAAAACACAGAAAATTTCCCCCAAAAAGAAGTAATAAATCGCTAATGGAACAAGATTTTCAACTGTTATATCGTTAGCACTATTATTTTAGGTTTTTCATACATTTAAAGGCTCGTTTATCCAAAACAACAAAACAACATTTTAAGTATAAAGTACATAGAACCTAACGTTTGTATACGTCCTGTTCGCGCGCTACAATACGATTTTAATAATAATTGTCTTTATTAGAATACTCAGAAACGCCCGCCTGAGTTTACAATGATAAAATAGTTACAGTCTACAGTATATAGTTAAGCGAATTACTATTATATTTACAAAGAATGTTAAAAAACAGACTCTCACTGTATTGCGATTGTTAAAAACAGTAAATTGTTGAGATACATTAGAATCTAAACTAAGCTGAACAAACAAGGATTTACAAACGACCTTTTATATCCTTCTGTTCTTACTACAGGCAGTTCGTAATCGTGCCCTCTTGGCCTAAGTTTCTTGTCCGGCTTTTTCCCGGCAATAGCTCAAGCAATGCATTGTCATCAGATAATGTTATTTTCCTCCATAGTCTCTTATCTCTCTTGTCACGAATTTCTTTGATAAATATTCTTTTTGATATATAACCGTTCTTGGGCGGACGGTTAAGGAATTTATCTATTTGATTCAGATATTTGGTGTCATACGCACAACCCCACAATTCAATGGCAAAGGTGAATATAGACATAATTAGGCTATCAAACAGCAGATCTCATTGTTCAAGTGATAGTCCATAATATTTACAAACTTTCATAATATACATCCTATCACTTTCTTTCTTGAGCATTTCTTCGAGATGCAAATCCCAGTTGCATGGGTTGTCTTGCAAGGTAGCTCCTGAGATCTTTAACCACGTCTTTCGGTCGACCGAGGGGATAGAGTCAGGCAGAGTCACAGACGTGACCCCATGAGCAACCACTTCGTACGTTTTTTTCATATTATGGGGCATTCTGTTTTCTTCAGACCAAGCTTGTACGTTATCGAATTCAGTTCGAGATGTTTCTCTACTTTCAGTACCAGGAACTCCCAACGTTAAATCGTCTGCAAATTTCACCAACTAATTTTTAGATCATCAACCATAATTGAAAACAGAATAGGACCAATGACAGTTCCTTGAGGGACACCTCAATTAATATTCAGGCATTCCGTTACAATTCCGTCAACGACAACTCTCTGTCTTCTATTTCCCAAAAAGCTAATCATCCAGTTTACAACGTACGGATTGATAGGTAATTTTTTAATTTTTTTAAACAACAGATCGTTTAGCACATGGTCAAATGCTTTACTAAAATCAAATGATATACTCTAACGTATTTGGCGTCTTTATCCAGCCACTTTAACCATGTATGTTGACATTTAATTAAAGCCATTGCCGAATTATGACCTTCTTTGTAGGCAAATTGATCAGGTCCAATTTTATTTTGAAGTTCTATGGCTCGAGATTAAGATTCACAACTCAATTTATGTTTTCGGTTGCGCTTACAGACCACCAGACTTTTCAGAAAACGAGTTTTTTAACTATCTAGATGATGTTATAACATCAGAAATTCGTGCTGGTAAAGGAGTCATTTTAATGGAATTGTAATGCATTGTAATTTCATGGATGAATCGCCCTCTCAGACCCAACGAGCACTGGAATTTCTGGATTCAAATGGCTTGACCCAGCTTATTTCTAATTCTACTAGGCAATTGCAAACATCAACTTCGTTGTTAGATGTCATCGTAACTTCAACTCCAGAGATTTTTTTACGAACAGGTGTATTGCAAAGTTCCCTTAGTGATCATTGTCTCATTTATGGTGTGGTGCTTTTGCGCTGTCATCAATATCGTGTCATAACATCTAGGAGATGGAAAGAGGAGAAAATTGATTCTTTTCAAACTGATATGAAAAAAATTCCATGGAGTGACCTCTATACGCCTGAGAATATCGACAAAAAGTTGGAAAATTGGCTACAGTTTTTTACAAGTAACTTAAATAAACACTTCCCCCTTCGTAAGAAAAGAATTCGTCAGAAAACGCACCCGTGGTTGGACAGTACAATTCTAAGGCTTATGAGAAGGCGAGATTATGTGCATAAGCGAGCTCGTCGTTCAGGTGATGACAATTTGTGGAGCTTGGTCAGGCGACTTAGAAATGAGGTGACGAGTAGGTTGCGTAAACAGAAACGCGACTATTTTTTGCTTCATCTAAACCAGCATAAAGTGAATCCCAAGGAGTTTTGGAAAATCTTACGGTTTGCTTTACAAAGTAAGAAACAAACAGCGAATAGTAATAAGCTGGTTCTTGGAAACAAAGAACTAACTGAGCCAAAGCTCATTGTAAATTCGCTAAATTCTTATTTTACGAAAATTGCTGATTCTGTTCTTTCAAATGGATACCAAAGATGTGGAATGAGGTCTTTTTTAACCTCTCCAACTGTTTCTACTTTGGTTGCTGATCACGGTCAGCAGAGCTTCGACTCCTTTGGCTTTAAACACATGAGGAGGTATACAACGCTTTGATCTCAATGAACACCACGAAGGCGACAGGCGGGGATGATATTCCAGCTAAGGCCATTAAGCTTGTTGCCGGCCAAATTCCGCCTAGTATTGCATACCTATTTAACGAATCGTTCAATCTGGGGACATTTCCATCGTCTTGGAAAATAGCCCGTGTATCACCGCTTTTCAAGGGAGAGGACCCCACTGATCGTGATAACCAGCGCCCAATTTCCGTACTACCATGTTTGTCAAAGGTGTTAGAACGGTTTGCAGATTCACAGCTTAAGGAATATGCTGAAAATAACAATTTAATTAGTGATAATCAGTTTGCTTATAGGAGATTTTCCTCTTGTAACATAGCTCTGCGCCAGTAAGGAAGAAAAACTCAGAATAACGAACGAAAATACTTATATTATTGCAACAACAACGTACGGCAAACGTACTCTCTTGAGCTGACTGACTAACTACAACAATAGGCCGAATATGGCGTGGTGTCTTCTGTTTTCTTCTTTCTTTTGAAACAAATGTTAAGCTCTACCCGATGATAGTAGTGTACATAGTTTATATGATCTGTAATCACGGATAATGTCAACTAACTATACCCATAATACTCCGGCGGCTTATGCTCTCGCTGGGGGCGTGAAGTGATGGTGTTTATTGCGTCAGACTTGCTCGATGGAGATAAACGCTCGGGATAAGGGCGCGATGCTGAGGAGTTTTCCGCTGGGAGGGATAACACGGGTGGGATGCTGTGGGTTATGTACGGTGGTTCTTCTAGAGCTTCTTCGTCTGAACTATCTTCGTCCCGGTGGGAGAGGGGTGCCTTGCACACTGACTGGTTTGGAACTACAAGACACTCCGAGACTTTAACCTTGTAGGAAGTAGCACGCAGCTGATTGCCTGAAAACTTTTTGACAAAACACCAGGGGTTTTCAACTGAAACGACCAAATACCTGCTACGGGACTGAGTTTTATCTCTATCGGGCATCAAAGACACTAAGTCGACGTAGTCGACGTCAACGTAGGTTGACGGTTGGGGGTGGTACTCTAGTTCGGGTGGGAGTCTTTGACTTCTGACTGTAGGGGTGGTTTTTATTTCGTTGAACGTGCTGCTTTAAGATAATCTCGCGATCAGATATGGGAAGTTGCTCACTGGTGAACTGGTCTCGTTGAGTCCAAAGCTTGCGCGCTGAAAGACCACTACTACGAAGACGGGAATTAAGTCGAGATGTAGCTACAGCTAGAGTAAGAGTAGATATGGGTGCACCATTGGGTGTCTGACGGAGGATTTCTTCTTCGAGCTCGGCGATGGCTTTCTCGGCAACTGGGTTCTTGTTGAAGTTTTTGACCCGTCCAATGTCTAGCGTTATGCCGACGCGTTTAAGGGTTGGATCGTCACGTAGAGCAATAAAACCAGGAGCTGGATCGACTCTGACGACGGCAGGTGGACCTTCAGATGGGTGTAACTCGCTACATAAACGACCAAGGGCGTCGCGAAGTGTGACGGCTTTCTCGTCCTGAATAATAGACGTTGCAGTGAAGGAGGTTGTGGTCTCACGCAGAACGACGATAGTTTGCTTACACCGTTTAAGTACATCGGCGGCAAAGGAGACTCCAACGACATTGGGTGGTTGTTCAGTGCTATGCTGAACGGCCTGTGGGGGGAGCTTTCTCAAGGAGGCACACATATGACACGAGTTGCACACGCGAGCAATAGCAGCCTGCATATCAAGTGCAAAAAAGGTGCGTTTCATTATCATTTGAAGTTGGTGCTGAAACGGGTGATCGAGTTTAATATGTAGGGCCGTCACGAGACCATCAAGGACGTTGCGAGGAACAGCAATTAACTCGGTAGGTGGCACAAGGGGGTTGGTCCTGCGGGCTACAAGTAAACCGTCTTTAGCAATAGGGAGGGCGTTCAGATACCGTTTAACGTCCTTTATGTTTGTCAACTTTTTAGAAGGGCGCGTTCCTTGTTTCAGGTGGGCACACGTTCGACGTAGGTCAGGACACTCGGACTGGATTTGCAGCCAGGACGAACGGGTTGCGAATGGTATGGGGAACAGATTACGGATGTCTTGGGCAGTTGTTGACCGAACTACGGAGTCTTCAGTGGTCAAGATGAAACTACAAACTTGGCACTGCGGATTGTTGCATTCTGGTGCATTCCGCCTGGAGAAATCTGACGGTACGTTAGCTGACCCGGCAAGATGTTGTACGTCCGCTTGGTACCGACTGACGACCGATAAAAACGACGTAACACGTGGGCTGGCGGAGAACTCGCCGCGTCTTAACTTGTTGATGGCTTGGACGCATGGCTTGCTATCAGTAAGTATGCAAGCGTGGTGTTGAGACAGAGATTATAAAGGGACTAAAATGCTTCACGGCAGTGGCAATTCCCAACGCTTCAATTTCGCATGGTAGCCAGTTCACTTGGTGTTTTCTTAACTTGGCACTGAAAAAGCCAGCGAGGAGGAGCTGTTGTTGACGCAACACATATAAGGTAGCACCAATACCTCGTTTGCTTACAGACCCGTCCGTTACAATCCACAGTTTGTCAGACGGCTTGGGAAGTGCGATGGATTTGTGATTAGACAGGGATGTCTGTGCTAACTTAAACTGCTCAGACAAAGTCTCTGACCACTTTATCTTATCCTGTAACTGAAGTCCAGCGATGGAACTCTCTAATGGGGCGATGATATGAGCACACTGCGGAAGGACACGTCCAAGAATCTTGTATGCGCTAATGAAGGACCGTAGGCCACGTACTGTTACAGGAGGAGAACAGGACGACAGTGTAGCGATTCGGTGTTTGCTGGCGGACAAACATCCTTGAGTCCAAACCCATCCTAGAATGGTAGTACTGCGAGGACAGATGACGGTCTTGGATGGGGACAACTTGATATTGCTCTTCCTAAGAGCATCAAGGATCCGTTTCCAGTTTAGCAGGAGCTCTTCTGGGGAGTCAGCACCGCAATACAGGTCATCTGCAAGTTTAGCAGCGACGCCATCTTTAAGACAATCACCGAGTATGCGGCACATGAGTTCTTCGGGGGCTGTCTCTGACCCGGGCATACCCATGGCGGATCGAGTATAAACTCTAACGCCGCGGAAAGGGGTTACAACACCAACAGCCAATGGAATTTGATAAAAGGCGCTGGTGAGGTCTGTCACAATGATGTAGTTCCACTTGGCAATGGCTCGGAGTGTTGAGTCAACGTCAGGTAAGAGCGATCGATGGCTGTGGCTTGCTATATCGGCCGACGTCTGCGAACGCAGTGACGAGGCGATGGCCGCCGTTTGGCTTTTGAACAAGGAACGACGGGTTGAGGCACTCAACGGTAACACCAACGCTTTCGGGAGGCTGGAAAATGCCTTGTGACTCAAGGTCGTCAAACTTTTCTGGTAACTGAACCATCTTGTCGGGGGAATACTGGGGAAGTCGTCCTTTCCGTTGTGGGGGTTGTACAGGACCCATGTTTACCACGGCTTCAAATGGACCTACGGAACCATTATACCCAGAGAAACTCTTATCGAAAACGTCATCATATTCTGCAAGGATCTGGCTAAATGCTGTGCGACTGCCTTCAGGCAAGATCGAATCTGGGTCTAGTTGGACAGAGATGTAAATAAGAATACATCTATTTCGCCAGTTTAGCTAATACAAATAAGATTAGTTTGTTCATCAAATCTTTATAAACCTTCGCGAATGATAAAGAAGCTCAACGACATACTTCATGTTACTTTGGTGAAGTGTGCTACTGATCTATAATATAACTATGAACTATTCTCTACCTCCCCTCAAGTCTTTAATGATTGGCAAGAGGCAGTATCATTAAATACTTTAAACTTAACGTGAACCAAGTGTTAATGCAATGTCAAGTGCCTTCATTACTCTTTGAGTCCTTTGTTGTTGTAGTCCAGCAAACGTCGTAGTGCTAGGGGTGGTCTTTGGGGTTTGCTGGGGGTTTTATCCGGCTGATTCATAGCAGACGAGGAGGGTTGTTCCAACGGGATGTGGTGTGGTGTTGATGGTGGAGGTGGGGGTAGGGGTAGGGGTGTATGGTGGGGTGTAGGGGTGGAAGGTTCCTGTGGTGTAGTAGGTTCAGGGACCGTGGTATGGTGGGTTGGGAGATATCGTAGGTCGTCGGTAATGGTGCGTCGAGGCTGGCGCTGTTGGACAGGGGTGAATTTGCATAGGAACCGCCGATTGCGGATTGTCACGCGGCCTGACCCGTCCACGCGTAGCACATACTGATCGAACTGTCGAACTTCGATGACGGATCCTGTCTTGTCCCATTTCTTCGGGTGAGGGCCAAGTTGATTTTGTATTCGGACTTGATCCCCGACTTTCAGTGTGGGAGTCGGCGTGTGTGTTCGGATAGTTGTTCGGCGGTTCGCGTGTGACGGTTGCGGAGTGCTTGTTCACGAGTCGCAAGGGTGTCTGTCCAGGTTGGGTGGGGTTGGTAACGGCTGGGGGTAATAGGTATGAAATCTTTGATCGGGCGTCCGAAGATGCATTCCGCTGGGGAGAGTTTTGTGGTAGGATCGGGAGTATTGCGATATTGAAGGATTGCAACTTGTAGAGCGTCGGTGTCGAGGGTACCGTTCGGGCCGGTGTTGTTGGTTATTAAACGTTTAACTGTCTTGACGCCGACCTCGGCTCTGCAGTTAGAGTGGGGATAGGCAACCGAAGACAGGCGATGGTGGATTCCCCAGGTTTTGAGGAACTCGCGTGTTGAGGTAGCGACAAATTCGGGGCCACCGTCGGTGGCTAACTCATCTGGGATGCCGAATGTGACAAAGATACGGCATAGGCAGTTGATTAGGCCCGTGGCGCCATCTTTGCAGCGCTCGATAATAGGCCAGTTTGAATAACGATCTACTACAACGAGATAGTTCACACCTTTGTAAGTGAAGTAGTTGGCGCATACGAGTTGGAATGGATAGCTTGGTGGGGTGATCGGTGTAGGAGGGGGGGGGGGGGGCGGTTGGGACGGGGCCATTCGGTGGCAGTGTTGGCAGGATTCTCTTGTGGCCCTGATTGCTGGTGTTATACCGGGCCAAAAAACAGTGGATTCGGCACGGGCATTCATGGAGGTTGTACCTTGGTGCGCCGAATGAAGGATGGATAAGATGTCAGCTCTTAGGGATTGGGGTATGACGATTCGATGTTTGTATAGGACGACTCCATCTATCGTGTATAGGTGCTCACGGAATTGAAAGAATTCCTGTAGGTCGGGGGGGGAGTGCGTGGCGGAACTCAGGGAATCCGATTGTAATGATAGACCGTAGTTTCTCCATGGTCGGGTCGCTCGCAGTCGCTGTTTTGACGCGGTCCCATGTTACTGCTAGAGATTTGGTGGATTGGATGGCGCAAGACAGTAACTCTTTCTCGATGGTGGTTGGTGAATTCGTTTGTAGGTCGGTGGTACGGATGCCAGCGAGGAGGGACTTGTTAAATGTGGGTAGCGGTAGGGTGGCGTGAATATCGGCCACGTCGTCAGGAATGGGCAGGGCCTCGGAGTTAGGGGTGCCAGAGGGATGGCGTGAGAGCGCGTCGGCGGCTTTGAGTTTGACGCCTGGAATGTGGACTATACGGAATCGGTATCGGAGCGTCTTCTCTTTGAGATTGCGTAGGCGGATGTTGGAGATGTCTTCAAGGCATCGATCACTGAAGATTTTGAGCAGGGGTTTATGATCCACAGCTACAATAAGATCTTTGCAGCCCAGTACGAAGAAGCGCGCTTTGTCCAGTGCATCAACCACTGCGAGGGCCTCACCTTCAATTGGCGCGTAACGCGATTCGGCAGGGTGGGTGAATCGGCTTCCGACCAAGGTGACTTTCCAGCCAGTATTGCAGCAGAAGGGCCGATCAGCAGGACAATCGCAGTGTTTCTGGAACAGCCAAAAACCGATGCTTTCCTTTGACCAGTCAGTTGCGAGACAAGTGGGCTTCGACTTGTCGAAGATCTGTACACCGTGTTCGATTTCACTAACGATAACCTTCTTGGATTCTTCGAAGAGTTGGTTTAGCTCGTCCGTCCATGAGAACTTGGAGCCGGATTTAAGTGCCTCGCGAAAGGGTAACATGCGATCTGCAGCGGCAAAGGCATACGAGACCTGGTTTATGAGGCCAAACCAAGAGCGGACGTCGGTGATATTGCTAGGGCGAGGGAAGTTGAGGATTGCGTCAAGGTATTTCTGACAGGGGCGGACGTGGTTGTTAGTGATTTTGAAGCCAGCAAACGCGACGGTATCTTGGCCAAACACGAATTTTTCTGGGTTGAGGGTTATGCCATTCTTGCCGCAAGTGTCAAGCCAGTCAACTGCTTGGAAGAAACTGCCTTCAATGTTATCAGCCCATAGGAGTGCGTCGTCAATACATTTCGTTTTATCTGGAATTTCCGAGACGATCTCGTCAAAACGGCGGGAGAAGCCATCGCCGGAAGCCACGTATCCCTGTGGGGCGGTCTTGTACCGGTAACGTCCCCAAGGGGTAATAAAGGTTGTGAGATGACGGTCGTCAGGGTGTATAGCGACACTGTGGTAGCCATTCCAGCAGTCGAAGATAGTTTTCTTCTTGTTGTTGGGCACTGATCGAGCCTGGTGGAAAGGGCTCTGTGTATGATGCATGAGTCTTGCGGGTGGCATGCTGGTTTAAGGCTTGTAGGTCAACTGTGCGGTGGGGCTGGCAATTCTTTTTGGCGCAGACAACCATCCGGTGGCACCAAGTAACTGGTTCACCAATTGGTACTGGTTCAAGTACACCCAACGCTACGTCACGATCAAGACCGGCTTTGACGTCCTCCTGCCAGTGTAGCGGGACTGGTATAGGGGTATGGTGTGCTACTGGAGTGGCATCTGGGTTGACCATTAAACGCATGGGTGGACCGTGCATGAGTGGGAGAGGTTGATGTTCACATGTATTGAAGGTGCTAGCAGCATAGTAGTCGAGGAGCCACTGTTGTAGGCGAGCTCGGTTAGCTTCGTTGGCAGGGAGAGGCGGTTGTGTAGGTCGAGGGGGCGGTTTCTGGCGCCTCGGGCAGTTGCAGGGTGCCGTGAGTGCACTTTCTGGTATTTCTACAGAGGTGGCGTTGGCCATTCCGGCTGATGTATCAGATGGTGGTGGGGTGGTTAATAGCGATGCTTCACCAACGGTGGGAAATTGGTCGGAGATCATACCAAGGGCTACACATGCTTCCCTACTGAGGAATAGCCTTTCAGAATCGCTGGTAATATACGTTATTTGCCGGGTTTCCAGGGTGGTGCCCGACTTTGACTCACCAGAGAAACGTAGGATGGTAGCTTCAAGTATGTTTATCCCCTTGTGGTTGGCAGCTACCATGTGCAGAGTGACTGGGATGAGGTCTTTCTCTTGAAGCCCAAAGCGTTGAATGATTTTCAGGCTGGCTCGGCAGCTCTGGCAACCGGTATCAGCCATCGCTGGGATTTGGAGCTGTCTCCGTGGGATTTCTGGTGGGGTTGCACCAAGTGCTCGGTAGTCCTCTGGGCAGAACGTGGTGGTGAGGGTAATGAATGGTTGGGGTTTAGATGATTGGCGTACCCAGCAGTCATTTAACGCATTGTAGAGATGGTGGTCTATTGATATAGGGCATGAGCTATAGCAGAGGGAATCAAAAATGGCACCTTCTGTGTCAGGGGCATTATTCTTCTGAGCCTGCGGTGGTTTAGGTTTTGCTTTCTGCTGACAGACAGCCTCGATATGGTTCGGTCGGCCACAATGTCCGCATGTTTTGCCATAAGCTGGACAGGTGTTTCTTCGTATGGATGTTGGGGCCCGTTTACCATGGCCATGCTGGCCACAGTATGAGCATGTGTCCTTGTGGGTGCTACGTTTGGACTTCAGCCCGTCTTGTTTGCTTTTACGATACTGACTATGGGTCGCATTTATTGACTGTGTTCCCTGCAGACGACCGGCTGATCGCTTTCCGGCCTCTTTCGCCTCAATGAATTGGATGACTTCATCTAATGACATGTTTTGGTTTTTATCACCGAGGAGATCTAGTTGGATTTTATGGTCGGCAAGACCACGGGTTATGATATCGCGTAGCACTTGCTCAGTGTAGTTAATGTCGACAGCACAGGTAGGGCATGTGACGGTGAATTTACAAATGTTGGCCTGGCCGCGGAGCCGTGCAGCATAATTCCGGATTGGCTCGTCCCGGTCCTGTTGGGTGTTGTGTAATTCCACTCTCGCGACCATTATGTTTTCGGCTCGCACTGCAAGCTTCTTGATAGCAGCCATTACTTCGTCGGCCGTTTTGTTTACAAGGGAGCCCCCAGCATTTCTGGTTAGGTCCTTTCGCAGGGTCTCATCGCAGCATTCGAGGAGTTGTATGACTTTCTCCTTCCCTTGAATCTTTGTAGCTTCCGCATATTCTTGCCATCGTGTGCTGAAGTAAGACCACTCTTCACTGGACCCCCCATTATGTATGGTTGGGCGTTTTACTTTTTCTACTTTGCATGATTGTGTGGTGGTAGTAGTAGTGTTGGTGTGTACTCCACTGTTGTGGGCTGTTATCATGACAACAGCAAGTTCATCAGAGATATCCTCCGTTTCATATGTGCGTTCGGGGAATGGGCACTTGTGTTTGGGCATTGTTCCAGGGTTTGTTGGCGTGTTGGCGTGGGACAATGTTGTTATTTCTTACCCTTTTTCTTCGGGGTCCAATATGGCGGCTGCTTTGTCAAATGTCGGTTGAACAATTTCCTGAGTTATGGGAGGCTGAATAAGCTTTCTTTTCTCGGAGCAAACTCTTGGAGCGTAGCTTCTTTATCATAAATAAGAATACATCTATTTCGCCAGTTTAGCTTATACAAATAACATTAGTTTGTTCATCAAATCTTTATAAACCTTCGCGAATGATAAAGAAGCTCAACGACATACTTCATGTTACTTTGGTGAAGAGTGCTACTGATCTATAATATAACTATGAACTATTCTCTAAGATGGAGTGTGGGGGAGGAGACGGGGGGGAGAATGTCAAGGGTCTGGAAACTGGGGGGGTGGTCTGCACCAAGATCTGGGGTGTAGGTAGGTATGACCTGACAAAGATGGTCATGTCGGGGAATACGTTTTGGTTGATGGGTTTCGTTGGGTATGCGGATCTTTCGTGCCACAGCTTCTATAATGCTGGGGGGTGGCCAATCACAGATGGACTTGGAGCAATCACTTCGCAGTTCAATAGTGAGAATAGAATCTGGGGGAATACGGTTGGGAAGGTCTAACTCGAGGAAATTAATGTCCAGGCCAAACGACAGAAGAGGGAGATGGGGTACGGAGGACCGTAGCCTGTGTACGACGAATGGAACTTGGATTTTCAGATGAGCTGGGACGGTTAGTAGAACCATAGTAACAAATTTCCTGCCCCTGGATTGTGATCTGTTGCTTTGCTGGTCTGAGATTGATGTCGTTGGTGATCATGAAAGGAGTCCCAGCTAAGATATCAACATCCAGGTTATCAACGACCAGTGCGTCTAGGTGGAGACTGAGGTTGCTGCGTGCCAAGGTTAGGTGTACCTCCCCAACAACGGCTAATTGGGTTACGCCATCTGCCTGGAGGGCTTTCTGAGAAGTTTTCTGAATAGTGGCGCCAACTGCTTTAGCAACACTGTCCTTAATCATACTTGTTTCAGCTCCAGTGTCTAGGGTTAACAGGAGTGGGTGATGCTCAAAGAATGCCTTGAGATGGGGCGACTGCTTGACACTGACTCGGTTGGTGATAGGCTTTACTCGATAATTATGAGAGCTATCTGGAGCTTCTACCTCACAGTCAGGAAAAGGATCCTCAAGCTCGCTGCCGAGTACTTGTCTTGAGCGAGATATGTACTGTCGGTCCTCGACCGGGAGGTACGAGCACTTGCTGAGGTAGTGCTGGTGTTGTCGTCCGGCTTGTTTACACAAGGGGCAACTCTTCGTTACAGGGACAGTAGCTGATCTAGGTGGTAACACAGGAGTCTGGCGACGACTGTTTGCCTGAGGGTTTCTAGAGGATTGCTGGAAGGCTGTGCAAAGTACCTTGGCATCGTTAGCAGAGCGAATTTCATCAAGGAGGGAGTCTAAGCCTGAGAGATTTCTGGTTTGAGGGATGCAATAGTTTGGGAGCGAAGGTCCGCGCCGTACCGTTGCTTGACCAGAGCGGGTAGAGAAGGGTGGATAAGGCGTAGCCATGTCAATACGAGAAAGTTCTCGAGGGTTGGGGAGATCTCCTCATCTGCGGTGGGGGCTTCACCATGGTGTCGAACACCAGCATTAGCCTTCAGTAAATTGTCCTCAATGAAGCTAACAAGCCGCTGGTAAAGGTCTTCTGGACGCCCGTCAGACTCTAAGTGGACGTCATTAAAGTCTAAAAAGTGGGCACCAGTAGATTGAAACCCAAAGTGGGCACGAATTGTTTGCCAGATGGTATTTAATGATGTAGAGTTTCTAACGATGGCGTTGCGAGAAATTACAGGGCAGTAGTTTGCTACTTGGCCCAAGAGAAGCTCTAACTGGGTCGCCTTTTGTGCAGCAGTGCGACGCTGTGCTTCAGGTATGGGATCGGCGTCATCTTCAAAACCACGTAGTGGGGCGGTAGTGGTTTTCTTTAATCAAGTTACGCCGTCAATTATGTATGGGGCAAAGTTAGGATCTTACGATAGTGTATACTGTAGATTATGACGCCAGGCTTCAAACGATGTTATTGTCTCTCGTTTAGTAAGGGACCACTGTTTGGGGGCTCGGTTCTTGCCATCTCGGTAATACACAACCCACTTATACACAAACGACTAACTTACGTTGAGATCCGACGGTAGACGCACTGTGAATCGTAGACCAACTGAAGATAAAGTTGGCTCGTTTTTACCTTGTTTTGGTGAGAGAAACTTTCTTCGTAACTGCGATTTATGATCTCTGATGTGTTAGAGGTAGGAAAATAGTGAAACAAAGCGCTGCCACCACGCCAGTAAGGAAGAAAGACTCAGAATAACGAACGAAAATGTATTATATTATTACAACAACAACGTACGGCAAACGTACTCTCTTGAGCTGACTGACTAACTACAACAATATGCCGAATATGGCGCTGATACGTCTGGTTGACGACTGGAAGTGCGCCATTGATAAAAAGAAAGTAACTACGCTTGCTTCTTAGACTTGCGAAAGGCATTTGATATTATAAACCACGAGATCTTACTTTTAAAATTGAAGAATGCAGGGATAATAGGAACGTCACTCGATTGGTTTACAAGCTATCTTAACGGTCGAAAACATTGTGTTTGTTGCAATGGCTATTCCTCGGATGTAATGAATGTTGAATATGGTGTACCACAGGGGTCCGTTCTCGGTCCAACGCTTTTTTCCATACATTACAACGGCGTTTTGTCGGATGTTAAATATTCTAATGGTAGAGATCGGATAGCAATATTAACCATGCGGCTAAGAATATCAACAGTGATCTAGAGTCTATCGAGAAATGGTTGATAGAGAATGAAATGGTCGTGCATCCAGGTAAATCGGAGGTGCTCAAGATTGGATCTCGCCCTACCTTGAAAAACACTACAAGCGTTATTGTCAATCTCCACAATCATGAACTTAATGAGGTTAACACAAAACGCTATTATAGCTCCCGGCTGTTTCTATCGCAGATTATGTGTCAGCTCTGTCGCCGAGATTGTTCGTTTATAACACTGACAAGTGATCAAGCAGTTCGTTACAATGAGACGCACGCCGTGAATATTGAAATAAAATATTTATTAAAACGTAAAGGATTCAATATTGATAGTAAATCACTGTTTCTACTTGAACTACAAGACATAAAACGAATTACTCTCTATAATCTGACACTCGCACATCGTCCTGCACTGAGTCTGTTCTTTTCGCGCCAAAAAGCTCACTTAAACCCCAGTCTCTCACGCAATGTGTGAGCCCGCAGTTACAGCTATCTTGGCGTAATACTTAATCATTTGACATGGAACGATCATTTTTCGTACCTTTGTAAGAAATTATACTCGAAACTCCGTTGGTTAAATAGAATATCATCTTTTCTACCAAGACACGCTTTGTTATGTGTATATAAACAGACGATTATGCCGATCTTTGATTATGGATGCATAGTTTGGATGGAATCTACAAAACATATCTCTGACAAAGTAGAGAAGCTTCAAAACTGGGCTATGATAATTATACTTAAACTGACAGGAGATCGTGCTCACAAGACATGCGTAGCAACTAGCAAGTTAGGCTTACTGTCATTGTATAATCGCAGGCGTTTTCCGCGTTTTCAATTAAGTTATCGAATTGTAAATAACGCTGTGTGCCCGGAGCAGTTAGTATAATATCTTCCTTCTCGCTCAAGCATGCATGGAAGACAATTTAGGGACAATTCACTGCTGCACTTACCAAAGACTAAATCTGCTATGGGACAGAGTACCTTCCAGTATTCTGCTGCGAGAGACTGGAATAGTTTACCGAAACATATTCGGGAATTAGAAACTCGACCATCTTTTAAAGTTGCTGTTTTTAAGTATCTATCAAATTTAGATATTACGAACCATTGTTGTACCGTTGTATAACATTGAATTTTAATATTTATAATAGTAATCTCTAATTCCATATTTTTTATAGCTTTTTGTATAATGTTTAAGATATTGTCATTTAAAAATATATACCGCACTTCTATTTATACCAGCAGTCACTTCGGTGTCAGCTGACATTTTTGCAGTTAAAATAAAGTCATTGTTATTATTATTATTATTATTATTATTATTATTATTATTATTATTATTATTATTATTATTATTATTATTATTATTATTATTATTATTATTATTATTATTATTATTATTATTATTATTATTATTATTATTATTATTATTATTATTATTATTATTATCATTATTATTATTATTATTAATATTATTATTATTATTATTATTATTATTATTATTATTATTATTATTATTATTATTATTATTATTATTATTATTATTATTATTATTATTATTATTATTATTATTATTATTATTATTATTATTATTATTATTATTATTATTATTATTATTATTTCTGTTTGTCACCGGAATCTCTTCTTCACGTCGTTGCTGGGTGCCACACCTATTTAAATGAGGGTCGTTTTACATGGCGACATGATTCTGTTCTCAACTTAATTGCGTCAATGCTGAAACCCTTAAATTGTTCTAAACTCTACGCTGACCTGCCTGGTTATATAAGTCCATCTGTCGTCACCGGAGATACATTGTGTCCTGATCTTGTGCTTACAATTGAAAACAAGTGTATATATATTTTAGAACTTACTGTCGGATTTGAATCTAACCTTCTGCATAATGCAAGGCGTAAGAGAGAAAAATATCAGGATCTAGTTAACGAACAGTTGAAGAAATACGAAAAAGCACAATTTGTGAATGTATCTATTAGTTCTTTAGGCGTGTTAAGTGAAACTTCATTAAGTTTAATGGAAATGTTGAAAGATCTGCATGGAATTTGATGAAGCATGTCGAAAATACCTTGTTAGAAAAATAATTAACACTTGTATTAGGTCCACATATTATATATTTTGTAAACGAAACAAAGTCTGGGATAACCCAGAACTAATGTCATACTAATATTTTATATAGAAAGAGTTAATTCAAGTAGACACTGATAAACTACCCGTTAAAGTGAGGTTTATCATTGTAATTTATATATCGTTAAAAATTGATAAAAGTTTCCATTATTATTATTATTATTATTATTATTATTATTATTATTATTATTATTATTATTATTATTATTATTATTATTATTATTATTATTATTATTATTATTATCATTATTATTATTATTATTATTATTATTATTATTATTATTATTATTATTATTATTATTATTATTATTATTATTATTATTATTATTATTGATTAATATTATTAATATTGACATCGAGCAGTCGAGTACTCACGCTCTCTGTACATGTCCTTGGTTTAATCGAAAATTCTTACTTGGATCGACATATTAACGTCGTAATTCAAATTTTATACTGATAGTTATTCAAAAATGATTCGAGCAAGCTTGCTTGCACTATTTTCTACGCTTATACTATGTGGTTTTTGTGGAAAAGAATTCGTCTCATTGGGTCGCCACTCATGGCGTTGTAAAAGTAAAGTGGAATATAACCAGGAACCTACTACGAATCCAGTTATGGAAATGCCTGCCCAAGAGTGTCTCCCCGTAAAATCTTGTAAAGCTATAAAATGTTGCTGTGGCAAAGTCTGTAAAGGGTCCCGTGGTCTTAAATGCATCAACGAAGTTGTGAGAATAATCGACGACCTTGAAGACGAGCTCCAACAACAAATGACAGAGATATTACCTGAGGAAGAGAATGAGGATAGCGTAGATAAAGAAAATCATGAAAATTTGCCAGTAAATGCTCAAGAAAATGTCCCTGAATTAAGAAAAGGTATTAAACTGCCAAAATCGCCATTACAATGGTCAATTGCTAACGACTTTTTCAGACTAACTTTTTCAAACCAACCAATCACACCGTACGATTTAAATAATAATATCAAAACCATGCTAACTGTTATCTACAGTTATTTTGAAGAGAATTTTGGATTAGTGGATAATAATAACCATGCAGAATTTCAAAGTAGATATGAGAATTTTTCAACCAAAGATTTAAAGAAAGTCCTGAAGAAACTAAAATCAGAAAACGGAGATATTTTAGAGATTAAATTCGTGGCGAAGAAACTGCGCAACCTACTTAATAAGTCCGACAATGACGACCAAAATTTCAGTCAAAACAATACGGGTCTTGATCATGATAGTTTGATAAATAAAAACTTCTGGGGTTACGTCAAAAGATTTTTCACAAAGAATACCGGCACATCTCCCTCGTTTAGCTTGTCGCAATGTTCGTCCTATTTTACCAAAACATTGTCTGCGATTAACCCGACAAAACGTTTTAAAATCCCAAGTTGGATCCTCAAATTTACTTCTCCGCAGACGCAATTTAATCTTGACCCCCCGACCTATCAAGAGATCACCGACGTCATCCGTAAAATGAAACCATCTGGCTCACCATGCCCACTTGACCAAATATCCATTATCTGTTTCAAACGCTGTCCCTACTTACGTTCCTACTTGACCGAGATAATACAAGCGGCCTGGTCATGCGGTGTTGTCCCATCAGAATGGAAAAAAGCATGTACTATACTGATACATAAGAAAGGAGAAACAAACGACCCAGCAAACTTTAGACCAATTACTCTCGAATCTATACCTCTCAAAGTCTTCACATCATGTCTTCGTAATAAAGCATTTCAATTCCTTGTAGAAAACAATTATATTGAACAAAACATACAGAAAGGTTTCACCCCCGAACTCTCAGGAACGCTAGAGCATACAGCTCAGATGGCAAATATCATCAATAAAGCTCGTACAGAACAACGATCCCTTATCATAACACTGCTAGATTTGAAAAATGCATTTGGTGAAGTTCATCACAGCCTTATTCATGAAGTCCTTGATTACCATTACATTCCAGACCACGTCAAGCACCTCATCAGTAGTCTCTATACTGATTTCCAAACCTCTATTATAACTGAAAAATTCAGCACACCCTTCATTACAGTGGGTCGCGGCGTCCTTCAGGGTGATTGTCTTAGTTCTTTACTATTCAATATGACATTTAATACTTTCATCCAACACATTAAAACACAAAAATGTCGTCAACTCGGATTTTGGAATATTATCGACAACGGCATATCATTAAACCCTCTCCACTGGTTTCAATTTGCGGACGATGCAGCTGTTATTAGTGGCGGAGAAAAGGAAAACCAAATTATGCTCAATCGCTTTACAGTTTGGTGTCGGTGGTCTGACATGATAATACGTGTTGATAAGTGTTCAACTTTTGGCATAAAAAAACACCTAACCAAATCCATTCAGTATCTCCCAAAACTATTTGTAAACAACTGCCTCGTACCACGTGTCGATATTCGTAAATCATTTCGATACTTAGGTCGCTACTTTAATTTTGACATGTCCGATGATGATCACAAACGTGAAACACTGGATATACGCTTAGTGATATCTTAAACGAAACAGATCAGCTACCACTGCACCCAAAAAACAAAATTCGTTTATACTCTCAGTACGCACTTTCAAAGATTTCGTGGCACTTCACAGTTTCCGATATAGGTAAAACCTGGGTAAAAGAAATGCTTGATGCTATTGTCTCAAAATACATCCCTAAATGGCTTGAGCTTCCCATTGCCGCAACCCTTAGCAACGTCCAACTTCCTTATAACCGATTTGGACTAAATGTCATTTTACCCTCAACTAAATTCCTTCAGTGCCAAACAGTCTCCCGAAAAGCCTTGCAATCATCGCCAACTGAAGATATAAATAAATTGTGGATGGAAACTAGCAATTACAAAAATATTCAGTATGACATCTACAAAAACACTAAGGACGTATTAACCACTATTCGGAAACAGCACGAAGACAAACTTAAGCATCATCTCATTTCACAAGGTTCGTTTTTCTCCAATGTCATTAAATATTCTACAATCTCACTCAACTCAATATGGCCTGCAGTACAAAGCAAACTTCGAAAAAACATATTTAACTTCACCATACGGTATGTAAACAACACTCTTCCTACTCGAAAAAACCTTCAAAAATGGGGCATATCAACAACTGTTTGTCACCTCAATCTCTTCTTCAAATCGTTGCTGGGTGCAACACCTATTTAAATGAAGGTCGTTTTACATGGCGACATGATTCAGTTCTCAACTCAATTGCATCAATGCTTAAACCCTTAAATTGTTCTAAACTCTACGCTGACCTGCCTGGTTATATAAGTCCATCTGTCGTCACCGGAGATACATTGCGTCCTGATCTTCTGCTTACAATTGAAAACAAGTGTATATCTATTTTAGAACTTACTGTCGGATTTGAATCTAACCTTCTGCATAATGCTAGGCGTAAGAGAGAAAAATATCAGGATCTAGTTAACGAACAGTTGAAAAAATACGAAAAAGCACAATTTGTGAATGTAGCTATCTATTAGTTCTTTAGGCGTGTTAAGTGAAACTTCATTAAGTTTAATTGAAATGTTGAAAGATCTGGAATTTGATGAAGCATGTCGAAAATACCTTGTTAGAAAAATAATTAACAGTTGTATTAGGTCCACATATTATATATTTTGTAAACGAAACAAAGTCTGGGATAACCCAGAACTAATGTCATACTAATATTTTATATAGAAAGAGTTAATTCAAGTAGACACTGATAAACTACCTGTTAAAGTGAGGTTTATCATTGTAATTTATATATCGTTTAAAATTAATAAAAGTTTCCATTATTATTATTATTATTATTATTATTATTATTATTATTATTATTATTATTATTATTATTATTATTATTATTATTATTATTATTATTATTATTATTATTATTATTATTATTATTATTATTATTATTATTATTATTATTATTATTATTATTATTATTATTATTATTATTATTATTATTATTATTATATCAGCGTTTTTTTGAGAGAAAACAAAAAGACACACCGGCGTTTTGGACTACTATGGTCAGATTCGTCTTTTTGCAAGCATTTTTGTGTTTTCATCCCTCCTGCTTATTTCGTTAGATATTTCAATCTGTTCTCAATAAATCTGTTCTTAATTCTTGTACTTTTTTGAACTCTTGTGACAAAATAGCTACAATTGCTCGAGTTTTTACTGATTTGACTATGCTAAATCTTGTTTATTTCCTTGTTTCCTTTTTTTAAAAATACTTTTTGTTATACCTTTCGCTTCTATACCCTCAAATATATCACTTGATCAAGAATAATAGCAGTACTGAAGTAGCTAACTAACATTGCTTGCGATTTTGTTGTTTTTCTATGGCGGCGAAAGCTTTTGTGAAAAGCCGATACGTCCAAAAACTACCGAAATTCTAAGAAGCAACCTTGTCGTTTCACAAAACGTTTACCTAGAACTAGCAAACAATGTATAGACAGCAAATTAGAGTGTTTTTTTGGATACTGTCATATTTTTTTAATAAAAAAACAAAACTTTGACGTTCTGAAGACGACGTGAAAACAACTCGATTGACGTCCTCTTCAGCTAAACCGGTTGTGGAATTTCGCGGCTCCACGCCATTTTCACGTCCTCGTCGACGTCACGTCATGTTTGCTAAACCTCTCCAATGTTCGCCTTATCGTCAATCGGAACCAGGGGTGCAAATTCAGGTGGTGTCAAATCAGAGACTGACTTATTAATTGTGTACGCCTGTGGTACTGGAGTGATAACTCCTATGATTACCAGTTACTGCCCATGCGGTAGTCAGGGAATTTGCATATTTCAATGGTTTAGGTGATTTTAAGAAGATTTGCAATATATTTTATAAGTCGAAAATTTGATCTTCATGTACTTTTGGGGGCCTGAAGTTGGCAATTTATGCCGTTTTTTCAAAATACCGTGAGCATAAAAAAACTGGGGCGAGTATGCTCTGGAAAAGTGTCTTCAAGCCAGAGGAGGTGGACAGCTACTCGCAAAGCATCATGGGAAATTTGCATGCGCTTATCTGATTGGCTTCATTCACGCGTCGACCTCAGCGAAGTAAACGAAAGGCACTAGATAGGATCGAGTAAAACCACGGCGAGCCCGCAATAAGTTAATATTTCATACATTTGACAGCGGTGCCTACAAGCACGGTTACATAAGCACTATAAATTTAATTTTTTAATGACGAACTTTTGATTGGCCGCATTAGCTCAGTGGTCTAGGGCGCGCGCTTCTGATCTGTTTGTTCCGGGTTCGAGCCTAGTTACACGCTTTTGTTTTATACTTTTTTTTCCTTATTTTTTGAATACTTTTTTTTCTTATATTCTTATATTTTTTCTTATAAAAACTATTCTCACTCACTATTCTCACTCACTGGGACTGTATCTACTTCACCAAATTTAGCTAAAGCGCGAGCCCGAAGGGCGAGTAAGGACTCGGCCCGCCGTGGTTTTACTCGATCCTATCTAGTGCCTTCCGAAGTAAACATGTCTAAAATGTTAGAGTTTTCGAAAGACGAGACTATCGGGCTGTAATTCTCCAAGAAAATAGCACTGTGCAACTTTGTCTCTCCGATTCTTTTTACGATGTGGCTTTTACTGATCCGAGTATACTTTCTTGACATTGCGCGCGGGGTTTCTGTAATTGCCTGAGAGACAAAATTACTTCTAATATCTTGAAAGTGAACATGCTTAAATCTCCTTGTATCATTGATGTGAAACGTGTTCCTGGTAATAAGTATTCCTGGTTGTTTTATCATTTGTTCAAGTGGTAATTAATAAGATGATAAACTTTCTTAGATGAATCACAAGGTGGGGTTCTATTTGTGTTTTTATTATTCACATTTTACAATTTCAATTTCTTTGTTAAAGGAAACTGTTTTGTATAAATTTTACATTTCTTTGTTGAAGGAAACCGTAAAATATTCATAATTTTAAATACATAAATATATGTTGATTTACTTTAAGTGTAATATGTGTGCTTGTTCTGAAAGCACTCATTGTGATTTAAATATCATATATAAACATATTCAGATTTCAGACAGCATGTTTTGATTCTCATTTTGGGAAATTAACTCGATATAAAGACATACCAAATTTACCGCACGAAAAATGATAGGCAAATTTCAAAGGCGAATATCTCGAAAACGGTGAGAGGTTCTGATGGGTTCCGATAGTTTAAACGAAAGATAAGTGTTTGATCTAGCATCTGTCCAAAAATGAGCGAAATCGAACAATGGAAATTCGAGATTTTTGCTTTTGAAAATTCACACCCAAAACGGATTTGGGTAATCACATGACGACATAGCACTCCCTTCAAGAGCAGAAGTAAATGACGTTATACTTACACAATATTTCGTTTGTGGGTCCACCAATTGTTGTTAAAACGTTCCGAATGGTATTCGAATGTGAATTTACATCAAAACGCGAAATATTTAGATGTTTTTAAGCCCGATGCTTATTTTCTAGTCGACCGGCCTCTTGCTAGCGCTCAGAAAATAACGTAATATCATTGGTCGAAAAATGTCACGTGACAGCTGTCCAACCTCCCCTGCTTCAAGCTTTACTGATCCAAATGACAGCCAAGCCGAATCAGAAAACAATTTTGTCGCGAGTTAAATGATGGATGTTGAAGATGAAATGGGAGAATGACAACAGATGTGTCAGGGAATTCAGGGCTAGATGGTCAATCAGAGGAAAAATTATACGGTTTCGCCTGTATAGATGTGTTACTTTTGAAGTATTATGAGCTACAAATTAGGATTTTAACGTCTGGCAGGAGCAATATAGAAAAAACAAGACGCCTGCTAAGGCGTTCACTCCGCCTGCCAAACGAAAATGGGCACAAGGCCAGGCAGGGCTGTAACTAGAGCGTTCATTGGGGGTGGGGTATATTCACTTATTTCTGTTCTGCCCAACTAATTCCTTTTTAAATCAATTATTATTAGGGCACCTTCCAAGGCATTTTAAGACGTTGCTAGCACATCTTATGTAATCACTAAGATAACCAAAAATCAATGTCTGAGTGACCTGCCAGGCACTCTGTCCAGAGTCCTAGTAGGATTGCAGTTTTTAGAATTTAATTTAAATTAAAGACTTTCATAGTACATATGTTAAACAAGATTCTTTTGTCATAATACCACCAACATATAGCTGTTTTATTTTGCAAGTAAAGAAAATTTTACTAAAAGTGTATACAATACATCAATCTATTAAATCCATCAATTTATTAAATCTATTTTGTAGCACACTGCCTGAAGTCTCCATGATATAATTTGTTGGGAAAATGTTGGCTAGCCTTTTGATATATTGACAAGCTTTGAATTAGATATTTGATGTGTTGATAAGGTGTCAGGTAAATGTTTGGCATGTTTATAAAATGTTGGTAAGGATTTTGACTAGTTGACAAGTTTTCGACCAGACTTTTGACATGTTGATAAGATCTGAGTTAGTCTTTTGATATGTGGACAAACTTTGAAATGGACTTTTGACATGTTGATATGCTCCTAGTTAGACTTTTGGCATGTTGACAAGATGTCAGTTAGGCTTTTCGCTTGTTGACAAGATGTCAGTTAGGCTTTTGGCTTGGTGACAAGATGTCGGTTAGGCTTTTGGCTTGTTGACAAGATGTCGGTAAGGCTTTTGGCTTGTTGACAAGATGTCGGTTAGACTTTGACCTGTACATGCCCACAAGTTGTCAGTTAGACTTTTGACATGCTGACAAAGTATTTACTTCGAGAAAGCTTCAGGTGTCAGTTAAAACATTGGTATATAGGCAGGGTGTCTGATAAAGTTTTGGCAAATTGAGAAAGTGCCAGTTTTACTAAATTTAAGTTAGAATTTAAGTTAAATTTTGTTCCTTTTTTTATTTTGCATTTTTGAGTTTTTTTCTTGCTATATTAATAATTATAGCAACAATCTTTGCAGTAATCGACTTAAAAGTATTTCTGTGATCTGTATTTTCTGTGATATCCAATTTGAAATCCTTTCTCTGAGTCAACTATTCAACAATAAACATGTCAATTTTTTTATAAAGAAAGTTATTATAAATACTATAGATAAAGACTAAAATGCCGCACTCAGCTATGACTGTTGACGTTCTAACAAAGCAAGCATTAAAATCGCTCATAAAAACAACAAAAATTAAAAAAATTACTAAGCTATTCTTAAGCTATTAAGTTTGAAGTCTGAAGTATCCACGATATAATTTGTTGGGAACTTTAGACTAACATAATATTATGTATTTCTGGAATTGGAATGTAAAATGTCTCTTACCTTTTATAATTACATGAGATCCCACAAGCAAATAAATCATTTTGCACGAAATATTAGCATCTCAACATAGGTAGAAATAGAAAACCAAGGAAAGCAATCACAACGTGTTTAGAATTAGGAACACATTTCCTAGACTCATTCCTTAATCATGGAATGATGGAGTCTATCAGAATTTGCCGTTTTAAAACATTTCTGGAGCAATGTTTTGATAAAGAACCCTCCTGTCCCTTTTTGTTAACTATTACATGTTAAAAAAGTGTTTTGTATATAGATATTTCAGTAGAATTTGCGTTTGATTCTTGTGTAGAAATTTCTAAATTTCCTTAAAAGTAGGAATAAACCAGAAAATGACGGAAACACGCTCTCAAAACTTCACCGCGACACATCGCTGGAATTTGTCGTTTTAAAACATTTTGCATGAGAATCTTTGCACGTAAAACCTTCTTGGGGTTTAGATATTCTAGCATGCATGTTAAAATGCGTGTTTTGTTGACACATTTCGCTAGAAATTGAGTTTAAACGCCGTGTTTAGGTCGGCTCATGCGGCTTGTGCCAGCGGTATCACCCATGCGCGCTGCACCGACTTCTGACACCGAAAAAAAATAAAAAAAAAAAAAACAGAAACGGGGGCAATTTAAAACTCCGCCTCGCCTACGGCAGGCGGAGTAATTAACCGAAAGAAGTGCAAAATATACAGTAATGAAAACAGGTAAATAGATAATTTAATATATATTTTTACAGTACATGGGTCCCAATATATTTAAATCAAATACCAGACATTTATTCTATACTATACATATTGAATTGCTAGACAATCAATCTGAAGGCCACATCACCTGATCACCTATCTCCTAACATATACTGTAACATGTACTGATTCATGGATATTCAATTATTATACAGTATGGTTTATGGATTGAAAAACATCATTGCTATTTGCTACATACAACGATAGAAAGCCACTATGCTGAGGACAGTGTCGCATTTTTATTTGTATAAATAATGAAATGAAAAATGGCTGTTATTTTTAAAATTGCCCAAAGTGTAAAAATTATAGACAACATTTCAGTGTTTTCAGAGGTAGCTATTTTTATTTGTGATCATGGTAGTACTTGTACACTGTCCACTCTGCTTTAAATTTATTGTTTAGATAGTGAGAGCTCCTATGGTTTTGTGTTCATATATGTATTTGCAAATAGATATACAGTGAATATACTATATTTATACAATTTTGAACATTTTTTAGCATTTCCTATTCAGGTTCCTGTACAACCACCCACTCTAGAAGATGCACAAGCAAAGCTATGTTGCAGAACATTTGTTAATCCAATGAAGGGCCACAAAAAAGATTCAGAAGTGTCCACAGAATCAAAAGTAGAATTTAATACTTACTATATAGTATATAATAATTCCATTTAATAATAGGATCTGATATCACCAACATTACTGTATATATTGTATGTCTTTGGGGGGGGGGGGTTCAACACCTTTACTACATTGTATTTATTTCAATTTTCAAAATAACCTATTTCTTAATATTGTAATTTTATTTTATATATGGAGATGTAAAATAGAAGAATATCTTGAAAATCTAAGATAGTATAATTAAACAAGAAGTAAAGTCTGTTTAGTGCACCTAACATTGTATGAGTGACACGGCATGGTTCTTCATTCATATTTTTTTCGATATTGAATATATATTTTGAGAATTATATAAAAGACATCAAATACTTTTTTCAAAATATATCCCATCTAAATTTTGCCTTTTTCATACATGATTAATGTGGTAATTACTTTTAAATTCCATGGCAACGATCTCACTGTTGGAATTTAAATTTAATTGCCTATTGTTTGAAGCAAAATATGTAAATAAACATGCTCACATTTATGCACACATCAGGTGCCCTAAACAGACATAACTTTCTTTTTATTTTTCTTCATTCTCGTGATCTTGTCCCCACAAACATATGGCATATTAGATTTTCAAGTTGCACTTATTTGAATATTATTTGCTCTAAATGTTCTTAATAGCCCTTGTCAATAATATTGTACCAGTATATATTAAAAGATTTTCAGTTGTGTTTTCCTCATTTTCCTCCAAATTTACTGCATATTGTATCATAATCACATGCAGGTAAAGGTATTCTTCTTTTGCCAAGAAAGTTGTACACAAGTTGTATATACTGTTTGAATGCAACACTCCGAAGATATCTAGAAAGTTAAATACCTGAGTGTTTATTACCTAATAAATATACATGTTATATGATAATATACATATATAAACATGATATATATACTGTGAATATAACTAAATTGTGTTGTTGCCAAGCATAATGTACATTATATGCTATATACTGTAACCAGACCTGCCAACCTCTCACACAAAAGAATCTGGAGGTCAGTTGGAAAATTTCTGGAGATTGCCCCCAGAATTCTGGAGATGATGCATGTACTGACAAAAATAAATGGACTAACTGTGGATAACAGAATTTATAATAGTTTAAAAAAAACTAAATAAACATGAAATATTTTTAAAGTTTAACTGAAGGTTATCAGTTACTTTTGTGGTTCACGTACGATCTAATACAGGCTATATTTACATAACGTTTTCTCTTTCTGCTTCCGCAATTTTGACAATAAGACTACGCTTACACTAGTCCGGGTCGGTCGGAAAACGGCGGAAAAAAGTGACAAAACGGCGTTCCGTTTACACAGCACCGGAGCGGATTTGTTTGAAAACGTCACTTTTGCCGTAGCGACACGACCACGCTTTCTAAACGTGGTCGAACGAAAACGGGGCGCTACGCGGCGTTGTGTAAACACAAACGGCGTTAATTTTTGGTGCCGCTTGTAAATGGAACATCTCTGGTCTCAAAACAGCAAACTTGAATGCTTTTCGTTTAAATTTCGTTGCTTTGTTAAAAATATTTTTGGTTTTTATGAGTGCTTGTAAACAAGTTACAAAACTGTAACGGCGTAGTGTAAACGCAAGTAAATTTTACCGGCATTATTTCGCTCCGGAGTAGTGTAAACGTAGTCTAAATTATCCGCTCCGCGCCTGCGATACGGTAATAGTCTGTATAAATTATCATGAATCAAAAATAATTCAAAATGGCGAGCCAAAGCCAATATTATTTTAAATTTTTTAGTCATCGATGGGTTTCACAACGATATAAAGTCAGAAAATTGTTAACATTCGCACCCAAAATTACAAAACTGTAGATTCGTGAGATTTGACAGTATTTCCGTGAGACCGTGAGGTGACGTTCAAATTCGTGAGTCACACGGGAAATCCGTGAGAGTTGGCAGGTCTGTGTAACACACCCTTGGAACACAAATGGACGCGACTTATGTTTAATATTTGTCTGGTATTTGACAAAAACGTTTTGTAAATGTCTAGTATTTGACACAAAAATCTCTTGACAATTTATAATAACATATTGGGACATACCTGTTTTCATCACTGTGTATTTTGCACTTCTTTCGGTTAATTTTTTCTATATCGCTCCTACCAGACGTTAAAATCCTAATTTGTAGCTCATAATATTTCCAAAGTAACACATCCATCGAGGCAAAACCGTAGAATTTTTCTTCTGATTGACCATCTAGCCCTGAGTTTCCTGACACATCTGTTGTCATTCCCCGATATAAACATTGTCATCTTCAACTTCCATCATATAACTCGCGAGAAAACTGTTTTCTGATTCGGCTTGGCTGTCATTTGGATCAGTAAATCTTGAAGACACTTTTTGCAGTTGAAATTCAAAGGAAAAGTACCGTAGAATCGGCAAAAAATTCGATTAAAACATATTTCAAGTGATTTCAACCCTCTCTGTAGTATAGAATACTAGTTTGTTATCAATGTGTGTTCCCGATTTGACGTCACAAGCATAGAGATTATAAAAGAATAGAGGGGGCATCGTAGGATAAATTCAGTCACTGGGGACAAATTGAAGCCAGTGAACTCTATATATATGGAAGGCTAACTTCAGTCAATTGCGTAATCAAAAAGTGTAACACAAAATGGCGGAAATTGAAGGCGTTTTTGGGCGTCATTTTCAGCCCCCTTACGTGCGCGGTCAAATATTTTTGCAAATTTTTGTTTGGTTTTTTGTGGCGGAAAGTCTTTCGGAATGGGTTTTTTCCATTTTAAAACAGCAAGACAGGAATGAAACTGCATTCATTTCGTAATAACCTGATTTTTCTGCACATAGTCGATCTGCCTGCTGATTTTTTTCACTGTGTGTGAGTAAATCTGTATTTTTCATCGTGATTTAAACAAATACATTTCAAACTTTGTTTTGGTTTACGAGTACAAAATGTACTTATGAGTTTGGTTTACGAGTATAAATATTTTTGCATTGGATGTTTGTTATCCTTGTTTTTACGTTAATTGTGCATTCACGGCCAATTTTGCTGAAATAAGACTACCACTCAACGAAGTTGAAGGACTTGGAGATTTTTTCCGGGCGTCAAATGACAGTGAGTTTCGCATATTTCTTTGCATTTTTGTGAACTGATCACTTTAATTTAAGCTGATCACTTTATAATAAGCTGTTACATAAGTTTTAAAAGCAGAGTGAGTTGTTTTTTTATTTAATAGCGGGTCGACTGTATGTTTTGTATTTTAGTCATCTCTGAAAACAACAACAACCCGGGACTATTTTGCACTCTTCCCGCTTTAATATCCCGTTTTTTTAAGTGAACCGAAATAAAATTTATACTCTCCCGCGACACACAAAAGCATTTAACTTTTTATTCAAAATTTATACCAGTTTTGCTTCAAAATACTGTAAAAAAGTGAGAAAAATATAGATATTATAGTTGACCGCGCAAAAATGCTTTCAAATTCCGCCATTTTGTGTTACACTTTTTGAGCTGGAGTTAGCCTTCCATATATATAGAGTTCACTGATTGAAGCTTGCTAATGGGGGCAAATTTAAGACCCGGATGTGATTCCCGGATGTATGCTTGGACGCCTATTGGCTGGATATCGGCTTTTCACGACAAGAGATCGAGAAAGCTCGAGAAAAACTTTTTTTCGATTTTTTCGCACTCAAAGTTTTTTATGTAAAACAAGGGCGAAAATGTTAAAGATTAGTGTGGGATTGCCTTGAACGTTTTGAATTTTGTGTTTTGAATACAGGATAAAGTTGGGTATGTTTAATATTGAGTATTTGTGAGCGAAAATGCAATTTTTGGATTCGAAATATCAGATGAACACGCTAGAAAATCCTTAAAGTTTAAATACATCGCAATATTGTGGTTGTACACCTTGTTGCACCTCTAAAACAATTTTGATAACTACTGTTTGAAGGCAAATAAGTTCAATTTGTATCCAGATGTGGGATAATTTGGCAGATATTTTACAAAACCTCGCTGCAAAAAGCCGGTCAAAAACTGGTTGCTATGCGTTGCTAAGTAGAACCTAAGGTTGAAAAACTTCAATATTTACACAAAAAATTGGCTGTCTGTACCTAAAATTACAAAAACTGGAAAGCTACAACATATTTTCTCATTATAGTCAATATCTGTGTGCATCATGGTCATAAAAACAAGCAAAAATTGACAAAAACTGTGTGTTTTCAGTATACCTCCGGGACTTAAATTCCGGGGCCCCCATTAGATTTGTTCAATTTGTCCCGCGATTCGTCATCCGATGCCGCCTCTATTCTTTTATAATCTCTATGGGCACAGGAGCATACTCGCCCCAGTTTTTTTATGCTCACGGTATTTTGAAAAATCGCCAACTTCAGGCCCCGAAAAGTACATGAAGATCAAATTTTCGACTTATAAAATATATTGCAAATCTTCTTAAAATCACCTAAACTATTGAAATATGCATATTCCCTGACTACCGGATAGGCACTTTAAGCTCTCTAGATTTAGATCGAGGACGTCGACGTCTAAAACGACGTGAAAATAACGTAATCAAACAATTTACTTCTACCACAGATTAAGTATATACAGATATAGAACTCGCGCGTGTTTCTGTCCTCACTTTGGACACAGATTAAGTATATACATATGTGGAACTCGCGCGTGTTTCTTCATTATTTTAGACAGATTTAGATCGAGGACGTCGACGTCAAGACGACGTGAATGGCGTGATTTGGCGCGAAAATATGGCGTTGTCTTTGCAAGCGGCGTCGTCACAGTGATTTTCAGGACGCCAAAAACAATTTTTCACGTCGTGTCTAGAACGTCAAGTTGTTGTTTTAATTTTTTCTTGCAAAAAGGTACGTAAATAATAAGAATCGTATTAATAGTTTTACTAGTCATCATTTTGTTTATTTTGTATATTTGTACGCATTGTGTACGCTTTTATGCGCATAAAATTTGCATGCCAAATTTGTTTCCGGTTTCGCCAAAAAATACCAACACGAACTACAGCTGTCGTTTGGCCATCTCGGGAAAGATGTCTTTTACCCAGTCTTTACACATTTATTAATTCACAGAGTTTCGTTTATTATTAACAGTTTATACAGTTTACTTATTTCAGTATGGTAAAGTGATATAAAACTGCTGTGCAAACTAATGTTAAGATGATTTTTTATCTTTTTAGGGTCTGTGTTATTAGTTTATATTGAGACCAAAGTTAATGCTCGAGATGGGAGACGAGTTGATAGTTGATGAGGGAGACAAAAAGGAATGCCCAAAGAAAAGGTAAAAGACTTTAACTTTGTAACTATCCATGATATAACTGTTCAACATTTACATAATATATAGTAACATTTTCACTGAGTGTTAATTGTTAATTGCATGACCTCTTGTAACCATTGTACATTACCCTCCGATTGTATTTAGGTCGTGCAATTCTGCAAACAGTTCCATATAATATATACTGAAATTTTCACTACATGGGAAACTTAAACACAATTAAAAAATCATGACATGAACAGTTTAGGTTATAGTTTATAGGCAACAGCGTTACTTACATGTGCCTTACTTGAAAAAATATTTATAAATTTTTATGCTACATAATAAATATGTTACTAGGTCCAGTATGGTATGGTCAAATGCAAAAGATCTCCATCTTCTTAAACAAATAGCTGCAGAAGGTGTCCTCACACATAAACAGAGATCAAAGGAACGAGGTACAAAGTGGCAAAAGGTGGCAGATAACATCAGTGTGTCTGTGGGTCATGACCTCACTTCCAGGGCAGCTAGAGACCGCTATAACATGGTAGCAAAGAAGTACCGAGCTAGAATGGCCAGAGAAGAAAGGGCAATAGGGGAAGGTGGTGAGGAACTGACTGAGAATGAAAGCCTGTTGGAAGAATTGATAGAAATAGAAGATGAGACTGAAAGGCAGATGGAGAATGAAAATGAGGCAAAAAATAAGAGGATTGATCAAGAAAGAGTACAAGCGTTAGAGATGAGGGAAATAGCAATGGAGAGGTTGGGACAAACAAGAAAAAGGGTAGGAGAGGCAAGTGGAAATGGTAAGCCAGCACAGAAGAGAAGAAGATCTGGAGACATGATGGAGTGGTTCCAAGAGAGGGTAGAGTTGGAAAAAGAAGAGAAGAAGCTGAAGCATCATGAGAAGAAAGAATTTATAGAAGCTCAAAGGATGCAACATGCTGAAATGATGCAAATTATGCAGCAGAGTCAACAGCAATTTAGTATGCAAGTGAAGCTGTCCGAGCAGCATCTCCAGCATCAAATGCAGCAGCAGCAACAGATGCAGCAACAATTGATGGCCCTGATGCAGCAACAATTGATGGCCCTGATGCAACAACAACAACAGCAGACACAACTGTTGGCTAGGATGCTTGAAAAAAACTTTTAATCACAAAATTTTATTATTCCATACACAACATTATGTACAATTTATTCAATTCATAATACCAATATTTTAATTACTCTGTGTACAATGTTATGTACAAGTTATTTATTATTATTAACATTTGATTAAATTTTAAACTATAATGAAATCATATTTTGTATAAATATTCCAAAAAGGCTTGTTGATTAAATAAATTGTTTACATGTTAGCAAACTTCTATTTAAGAACGTTTTTAACAGGCAATGATGAAGGCTTATTGCATCATCTTATTATGGCCAGTTGGCAAATAATTTTATGCATGCACAATGTAAGAATAATGTATTCAAACTCCACTGTCAGAGATGGTTGAAATTTATTGGGAAAATTTCTAGTAAAATATTATGTACTATATGACCTAGCCTGACTGTGCAAACATGCTATGCTTTCCTCGTTTGCCATTTAATTGCTTAATTAATATGTGAGGCCAGAGAACAAGAAATTCAAATGGGAACTTGGAAAATTTGACCACCTATGTTATCAGATACTCAACAAGTAATCAAACAAGTAGTAGCAACAGCCCAGCCATGGCCGTAGGAACCACAGGGGCAGGGGGGGGCTCAAGCCCCCCCTAACTTCAAAGGCAGGGGGGGTGAGCCCCCTAAAAATAATCAGTGAGTCTTGAAGTGAATACACGTTTTAACGGTTTACAGTCTTACACATGGTAAAACTAACCTCAAAAGTGCAGAAAAACATGTTTGGGCATGCTAAAAATAGAAAAACATTTCTGGGGGCGTGTCCCCGGATCCCCTAGCAGCACTTGCGCCTTCAGCGCTCGAAGAGCCTCCCTAACTTTTTTCATTTTCCTACGGCCTTGAGCCCAGCACAAACAGTCAACCCCTTATCACTATGATATGCATTACCAGAAATACCCATAAACTGAAGGTGGTTGGAGGTCAAAGAAATCAGATGCAAGATTCCCATAAAGACAGGTGTGAGCATTCTGCAGCAATGCAGCCACAAAGTAAATCTTGCCAATTGGACTCAAGTGTAATTTCATCTGCTTTTTAAAATCGACAAAACTGAAATAGTTTGTAATGTTCCCAAACATCCACTCAACAGAAACTCTCACCCGACTCATCTCTCTATTGAACTTTCAGGAGTTATCTCGACATTCCTGAATGGTGCCTGCAAGTGAACTCCCAAAGGGTAAGCTGGGTCGCCATATAAACATAGTGGATGGTTGTTAAAGAAGGCAACTTGCTCCAGGCTGGTTAAAAGATCAGATTCATGTAGCATTGTACTATCATGGCGTTTGCCTTCAAATGGCCCAGCAAGGTTTCCAATTAGACCATTTGGTAGAACAACAATTTGGAATTTAATTGCATGAACCCTCTTGTGACCATTGTACATTACCCTCTGATTGTATTTAGGTCGTGCAATTCTGCGAACAGTTCCATCTACAAATCCAAAGCAGTTTTCCAGTGGGGCACCCTTGTTATAAGTGGCATCAGCATAACTCTGAAGAATCTCGGGTGACAAAAAAGGCTGATCCCAACTTTCTAGGCGATGACGATGTTGTTCATACACCAGATCCAGTAGCTGATTGAATATCAAGCAAATCTCTGTTGGATTCCTTCCGAAACGGCCTACCATATTAGAATATCTGCATGGATATGCAAATCGTTTCAACAAAATAAAGAGTGCTTCCTCTCCAGAACAAGTTGTTCCTTGTTGACAGGTAATCTTGTCAGGAACTCCCAGCAACTCCTTCAAGACAGGCAGGTCTCCCTTTGCAAAACGCAATTCAGTCCTGCATTCCTCATCATCCCAAGTATCCGCATTAAATGACTCGAATTTCCAGTACGGAAATAAAGGTTTTGACCAGTTATAGTTGTACAACAAAACAAACTCAGCATCAGAGATACATCGTTGAGCTCGAGCAAGAATTAAAGTATCATAAACAGATTGTAAACCGTGCGACATTTTCTCAAAGAGGACAAGCTATTGTCAAAAATCAAAATATATCACACTGACAAATATCACGACAGCATCACGATATTTAAGTAATTCAACGATTAAAATTTATTTCAAAAACAGCTTTGCCTACAATCTCAAAGAAAATCAAAGGGATAGCGAATATTTTGTTATTTAGAATTACAATTTTAATTTGTATTGCATCGTAAAATGTACAGTTTTTTTTTATTAATAAATATATATATACTTTAGTTCAAACGTTAATTGCCTTTGCAGAATGTCTATTTTCTCCAAAGTCCTTCGCTTCGTGTAGATTTATATTAGAACATGTTTGCAAAGAATCCCCAGAGATATATGTTGCCGATTCACAAAATATAATATTCCACGTTTTCTTTACGTCCTAAAAATTTATCTAAATCTGTTTTTGTCAACAACACGACGACGTCCTCGACCCAGACTTCGCGCGATAATTTCACGTCGTCTTGACGTCGACGTCCTCGATCTAAATCTGTCTTTTGTGTCCTCGCGTACGCGTCAGCTCGCGTCACCCCACGCGCCACGCAAATGCCAAGTGAATTGCTCTGGCAAGTGTCATGAACTGTCATCCTTCGAATTTTCAGGTAAAAGTATAGGGAAAACGGTGTTCGAAAGAAAAAAAATGCATGTTTTACAAAATTGAAGCAAGGTTTCACTGTTTTGAGCTCGGAATTTAAAGATAAATGGTAAGTGGTTGTTTTTGTGTGGAAAAGATTTACGCTAGAGTACTTTATTTTGAGTTTATTGCAAGGCAGAAATACAACCAATGTATATTGACATGACCATGCGGTCAATGCCGACCTCTGCCGACCATGCGTTTGATCACTTTGATGGTCAATTACATGACGGTTAACTTTGTCTTAAAATTGTTGAAATTATAAACTAGTAAGAAAAGATAGAAGAGCTGATTTCAAAACGATGAGAAGCTAGCTAGCTCTTCAGTGCATGTTAGACCTTTGATCGAGGCTACAAGCATAAAGTAGTGTTGTAAACACTATTTATTAACTTTTGCATTTAACATATTAACAATGTTTGTTAAGCATGAGTTTATACTTATATTTTATTTGTATACTTGTTCAATGACAATGTTGCATCCATCTAAACTGCTAATCTTATTACACGAGACTGGCAAGCCTGGTTAACCCTAAAGTGAAATTAGGCTATTTAAAATTGTCTCTTGTCAAAGAGGAAAAAGTTTCGTGACACAAATTAGCTTGGTGCCCTGATTAATACAAGGCTAACCCTAACCCAAGTGATGGCTATACCACATAAAATACAGCATGAGTTTCTCAGTTCAAAGCTTTCATATCTGCATGCACTTATTTCATTATGTGTAGGGCATTCACTAAAACATACAAGCTGTTCATGATGCAACCTGAAGTACCTCAGAAAATAGGGCTTGCTGAAAGTTAACATAAATATGTGTTTTTTAATTACCTTGACGAAGAGTATGTGCACATGCATGCTCAAATCATTACTCACTACAGCTGTGATACTGGCTTTCTTTTCACCACCTTGTTTTCTGGGTATTATATGTAAATTCTGAATTAAAGCAAAATAGTTTATTTGGACCTTTTCAGTATACTTATCCTTATAATGTGTATAGGGAATAGGAAATTTGTAAACTTAAATCTCTATAGAATTGTATACTTTAATATATTGACTAGCATATTAATAAACAACTTTAGGCGTGAAGTATTAAAGTTGGTGGAAGACAAAGTGCATTGTGTTGGGTTTTTTATGGTTTATATTTTATTTAGTAATAAACTTTCGTATTTCTCCTAATGATATAATACAACAACAACAACAACGTAGACCTTTATCACGTGACATTACATTAATTATGCATGCATGACCGATAAATTACGCGTCCGATTAGTTATCAACAAATATGAATTTTCACTATACGACATTCCTCCCTTATTTAGTAAAGTTCATTACTGTCCTATTAAACCTCAATTCTTAGGGTCAAAACGTTAGTAGACATAATGTTCACTGACTTATTTTATTCATCAAGTATTCTAGGTGTGTTGAAAGAAATCTGGTGGTTTTCTGTGTCTTCTTAATGGTGGCCAAATTTTCCGATTTTTTAATTCTGTGATAGCCTTTTCACACACTTCTTCTCTACTTCCTGATGCATCTACAATAATGCATTCAGGGTTCTCCATGTTCTTGTACGCTCCCGTCACCCTGTAGAAAATGAAAGAAGATCTATGTTGTATATATCTCTTCAGTTGGTACTTATCGTAATTCTTTTCGCATAAAATAAAGTCACTTTCACTTTATTAGGAGTATAATTTATTTGTTGCACTGTTTTGAGTATGTTTCTGTTGCATATACTAACTTATTAAAGAACAGTTTCTGACAATTTATTATTATGTTGTCATATTTCATCATGAAATAATCGAAATGCTTGCTGTTCATTGGTTCAATGCTGAGAAACAAATAAATCCTGGTAATCAAATGAATGTTGAGTGTCGGGTGTTCGAGTGCCAAGTCACAATTCGGATCTCTAGTGAGAGGCTCGTGAAAGGGTGAAACGGAAACTGGGAATTGTCTATTTTCAACTGGGAAAATGGGATCCATTCCACACTGGGACTAGGATAATTCACCGGCCAAAGAGCAACAGAAAATGGGAATGCATGGGATTAGGATTTGACCAATACAAGCACTAGGACTATGCAAGGGGTTTTTTCAATTGGAGGTTTAGTCAAAACGTGGGCTGGGAAATGAAAAAATCCCTCTGGTAAAGCATTTGCAGCATTCTGACGACACACTTTTTAAAATGTCTTAAAGGGAAATGGCAACAAAAATTTTTATCGTCTCATTTGAAAGAGACTCTAAAAGTAATATATAAACGTCCTTTACAAAATTTTTATATCTGTTTCACTTTGAAAGATATCGTCACCTGAATAATCGAACTGTCCGCCATCTTGGATTAATTTTTAACCTCATGGAAGATATTTTGGTGACGTCACAACAGGGATAAGCCACTCAAAGCTTCTCCTAAATATGTACCAACAATCAAATATTGTTTAAAATCTTTTCAGTCCGTGCTGAAATCCGAAACACTTACCATGTGTGTGGTCATTGGAGAAGATTAATCATTGTGTCGTAAGAAAAAAAAATTGCGTGACCCCAGTTGTGATGTAGCATGCATATCTACAAATATCCAAGATGGCGGACAACTAAAGATTTCAAGTCAAAATATCTCACCAAATAAGGCAGATATAAAAATTCTGTAATAGACTTCTATATATTGTTTTGGAGTCTCTTTCAAATAAGCCGATAAAAATTTTTGTTGCCATTTCCCTTTAATGGGACATTTCGTTGTACTCAGTCACATACTAAAGAATGCCTAGCTTGTGCAGGCACTGACATCGATATGCAGAGCAGGAGATTTACCGATTTTAGGTATACATCAAACCACGATTTTGCAGCAGAAAAGGGGAGGGGTGGGGAGCGTTAAGGCTCACTCTAACCCATTTTGGCTCCGCGGCACGGTGGTTTGAAAACTTGCCTCTGTCGTAATAACTGACTGTTCCTCAGCTGTAATTCCTCATTCGTTTCTCTTTCTCCTCTGGTTTCTATGCGCTTTAGACGGTCACTTTCGCATAGGTGCAAAAACAAGACAGCAGAAGGTTTTAAAAGATCGCTAGGCCATTGGTAGATGTCATTTCCTTTTGCTGGGATATTCATTTCACCACCACACTTGGCTTCCAAAGCAATTGCGTACGCCGCTGTACTGTGCCAAAATCTGGAAATAAATGGGTTTTATTATGCAGTTTACTGGCTGCCACCTATTGTTATGCAGTTTATTAATTACTGACTGCAACCAGACACTACACTGGCCAGAAAATGCAATTTACTGACTGGCATAATGTTAATGATACGCGCGTAATGCAATATAGACACACAAACTTCAATTGAGTGGCCCTACTGTTCATTCCCTATACTGTGTATGTGCTGAACGTAATAATTATATAAACAAATGAGTTCGACATGCAAAGTATTTCATCTTTGATAGTCGATGACATCTGTTAATTAAATGGCAAATTTTGAGTGATATCCTCGATAGTGTAGTGGCGCGATCTTACGCTATAGTTATACAGGCGGTTCGAATAAATGATCTTCGATGCGGTGACATTTTTTCCCATTTTGTCAAAGGTTTTAGTTATATTTCCAAGTTTTTCTCCATTCTGTAACGCATGCCTCGTTCTTCATGATATTTACAATAAATTCGAATCACATGCATCAGATAATGAATGAACCATAAGTTATGTTTCAAAATACATGATAACCAAGTAAAAATTTTCTTAAGAACAAAGCAACACTCATAATATTTCAAAAGCAATCATTTAAGTGATTTTTTCACCACTCCACCGATATAACGCACCTGTCAAGAACAACTGGTCTTTTGAGCAGTGACTCTTTAATACTTTCAGCGATGAGATAATTTCCCAAAGAATAATAAGCTCTGCACACAGGTTGACATTGCTTCACCATTATATCTCTATATTTACCAATCTTTTTGGGCGGATTCTGCAATACCCCAGTACCAAGACGCTTTGTCAAATTATTCACTAAAGTGGTTTTACCTACAAAAGCAAATTACTGTTACTCGATATACTCTACAACATCCATGAAGACAATTGATGGTGATAATCAGTAGTTGACGTTCGCACTTTGGAAGGTCAAACTGCTTAATTTCAGATGGTAATGTTAATAGCAAAAAGTTTTCCTTCTTTTCACACATGTAAACGATGCACTTAAAATGTTTGTGAGGTAAGGAATCGTACAGTACACTCAGAAAATTTATTATCAATCCACTAGTTGTTCAGGACGCCTACGATAAGACTGTACAAAAATCTTACATGCTGTATGCCCAATGTTTAATTGATTTCAGTTCAGTTACTATTAAATATTTCGTTAGCTAGAGTTAATATTATTTTTCATTCGATTCGATATAATTGGTAGTTAAATTGATGTTTTTGAAGATCAGATAATGGCGCCGGTTTATGACTGCGAGGTTCAATCGGTGATGAAGTGGAAAATATCAAAATATGGTGCAACGAGAATAGAATGCCTCTAATTATGGAGAAAACTTGTGAAATGATAGTACCGGCAAAAGTGATTACTCCTCTTCCACAATATATTCCTTCAATAAAACGGAATGAATGGCTCAAACTATTAGGTGTTACGATGGAAGAAATACCAGGAAAATTGGATAGACTTTTGAAAAGATGATAAATAAAGCTAGTAAAACAACGTATTTCAGTTATCAATAGCCAGGGGTGTGCTTTGTGCTGTATAGATCATAAGTGACTTCGTCACACTACAAAGATTATTTTGGCAAAATGTTATTTATTTGTTAAATAGTACACGAAAGGTGACAGGTTCTTTCACTACCAGAAACGATAAATATTTTCATTTTATTGTTTCAGGTAGTGAAAGAACCTATAACCTTCCGTGTACTATTTAACAAATTTAACACTTATACCTTTCTCGTTCTATTAGTTACACTACCTACACGGGTTAGACTTGTCTATAATTTAATAATAGAACATTTTATGCAAATTCATTTTAGCACTGCAAGACTTGTTGGTCAGTAAACAACCGTCAATGTATAAATAGACTATGATTTATATAACTTGGTAAATGTAGCATGACTGAAAATCTTACTATATTTTGGTTAAGCCAGGCTTCGAACTTATAATAACTGACTTACGATTTGAATTGCTACTAATGGTTAGAAATCTTAGACTAATTACAAGACCCCGTTCACACGATACCGGTGCGAAATTCTGTGAGTAGAAAATCATTACTGTTTGAAACTAGCTGCTAGCGCTTTCAGGCCTTTTCTACTTCAAGCTGGCACTTAGATTCAGTTACGGCATCGTACTCACTTAGGTTCAGTTACGGGATCGTACTTGTACAGTTTTCATATTATAACGTGGTACATCGTGCACTGATTTATATCTTCAATTAATATTTCTTTGTTGAACAGACTTACCAACACCATCCAACCCTTCGACAACAATGAATGGATATGGATTATCATCTTTAAATTGGAAGGTCTTCCTTGAGCATGCATCGGCTATACGTTTTAGTTTCTTAATTTCAGGCTTGTTCAAATGGTTATCTGCAAGATCAAGGATGTCTCGTGTCTCTCCAAAACTCTTGAATATCGAATGTCTGAAATCAAATAATGGGCCATGACCAAGATATTGCACAGCTAATATCTCGAACTGATCTGTCTCCTCATAGCTTTCACATGAAAAAACACTAACCGTATACCCTAGCTTGTCAACGGTTGGAACGAGTTTCGAGATAAATAAAGGTATTTCAGACGATCTTGCAAATTCAATGATAGCACTTGTATACTGTTGTGTATTGCCATCGTCTTCATTATTGAACTTTACAACACAACTGCTTCGATAAAATGTACGTTCCGTATTATTAACCACGAAGAAACTGCTCCAAATAGAACTATTTTGATTAAATTTTTCTCCAAGCTTGAGCTCCAATGATCGATCATTAATCCTAGTCTTAACGATATCTTCTTGAGAAGCAGCCACGTTACAAACGTGATATAAAATGCCATCCAAAATTTCCGAACCTTGTATCATTTCGTGTGTCACCTCATTAAATTTGTCCATTATAACAGGCGATGCAAAGAGCAACGGCCCCTCGTTTACGTTAATTCCGTACAAACAATTTTTCAGTATTAGTCGCGAAGACATGCTGTTGCACAATATGAAACAAGATATCTGAACCGAAAGATTTTATAGTTTTAGGAGAAGTTTGCCATCCATATGCATGTATTTTTAATTATATTTTTGCATGCACCGGCAGGTGTTGTATTTTTTAAAATTGCTTTCACTTATTCGTGTGTCGCTGAGTTCGGGAAACCGTCGGGACAGTGTCGGAGCGTACCGGAAAAACAACAACATGTGCAAAAAAGCCCACCATTTTGATCGAAAAAAGACTGTTAGTTTAGAGGTGTAACTTGATGGAAAGAAACTGTTGATGTTTAGATATGAGCTTGGACAAGTGTAAGTTTGATTATCTAGCTTTTGTATTGACATTAACGAATGCTATACACTTTATTTCGTAACATAGTATAGTAAAATCATTTGTACTTTTATAGTTTCAGATTTTTGCAAATAATAATCCTGAAACCAAGCTTGTAGTCTCTGCTGTTAATCTCTACGGGTTCTTCGCCACATTATCTGAAAACTTACTGTCAATCGCGACGGTAACCTCGTAGAATGATGTCGCAAGAAAATAAAGAGAAGGAAAAGGCAAAGAATATCCGTAGAGCTGCGAAAGGGGCGCTTACAAGAGTGCTCAAGACCGGAAGAATGATGCTGGATGCAAAACGCTCAGCTACCGAAATACAAGCTACAGTAAAGGATGCAAAGACCGCATACGACAATCTGGGGAGTAAGCGCGAAGCACGAAAGGCCTAAGTTACCACAATTCCTAGGCGATTTTCGAAAATATTTCATTTTTAAAGCTGATTTCCAACATGCAATCGAATCACAATGTTCAGAGAGAGATACCATCACCATACTTAATAATAATAATAATAATAATAATAATAATAATAATAATAATAATAATAATAATAATAATAATAATAATAATAATAATAATAATAATAATAATAATAATAATAATAATAATAATAATAATAATAATAATAATAATTACAATTTATATAGCGCAAATTAGTATTTGTATATATATGATCAAATGCGCTGTACAACAAAGTATTAAAATAGATAAAAAAATTTTAATATACCTATCTATGTATTTATGTCAAAAGCTAATTTAAATAAATGTGTCTTTAAACTCTTTTTAAGACTGTTAAAACTGTCCGTATTTCTAATGTGAGATGGTAACATGTTCCACAGTACTTCGCTCATGCGTGGGTCCAGAGCCCTCTAAGTTAGTTGAAGGTATAAGCACCGACTTGAAAGCTATGTGGCAATACTTGGATCAAAATTATGGTGACCCAAGAGTTATTTCGGACACTGTAACCACTGATCTTGAAAGATTTAAGCCAATCCAAGAAGGAGAAGACCACAAATTTTGTGATTTGGTCAACCTCGTGAGAAGATCTTATAATATTTTAAGGGAGATAAAGCAAGCGCAGGATATTAACAACAGTCATGTCATTTCGCTTATCGAACGTAAAATGACCAAAGACGATATCAAGGTTTGGGCCCGCCACCAACATGATCAAAAGGTAAAACTGTCCATGGAGAGTCTTCTGAAATGGATGGAAGATGAAATGAGTGCTAGATTGCGCTCAGGTGCAACTATCCGAAAAGTTCGATCATCAGTGCATGCAACTGTGCGCAGTCAAGAATCAACTCGAAGCAAGGCACCTTGCTATGTCTGCAACGCCACACACTGCATCGACGAGTGTCCAAAGTTTCTAGCCATGTCCATGGACAAAAGGCGGAAAATGGTTAAGGAAAAAAAGGCTTGCTTTTCTTGTCTGAAACGAAGCAAAGGACACACAGCTACCAACTATCTTCGGAAAAGAGAATATCCAGAGAAGAAACAAGATGGAAATCTATGCAGGAAACCACATCACAAGCTTCTACATGTGGAAGAAAGCAACTCTACTAATCGCGTCAGCTGTGTTCGAGACGACAGTCAAGTTCTACTGCCCACCATTTCAGCAAAGGTACAGGGATTAAACAACGAAGCTATCGAAGCCAATGTCTTCTATGATAGTGGAGCACAAATCAGCATGATACGCAGTGAGTTTGCAGAATCATTGAATCTCGAAAGCCAGCCAATTAGGATTGTCATCACCAAAGTCGGCGGGGTAGAAGAAAATATGAATACTAGCCTATACAAAGTTCCAGTATGTAAAGAAGATGGTAGCATTGTTCAAACTATTGAAGCTTACGGCATTCAAAGGATATCGGAAGACACACCTGCTGTAGATATCATCTACCTGTTCGCCATTCTTGGAATTTCAAAGAACAAACTAAAACGGAAAGCGGGACCCATAGACCTACTCATCGGAATCAATTATTCCAGGTTCCATAATGGAGAAACGAAAGTGAAAGGTAATCTGGTAGCACGAAGCAGTCCCATAGGCTGGGTTGTCTTTGGTTCCAAGGAAGAATGTGTCAGAGCGGACATCAAGCAGATTCTCCACGTCCGTGTTGCTGCACCTGTTGATCTTACATCCTTTTGGAGCACCGAATCCATGGGTGTTGCAATATCACCATGTACATGTAAAGAATCAGAGTTACCTCCTGCAGAAAGAGCTGTGCTAAAAGAAATCGAAGAATCCTGTCAAAATCAAGAGATCGAGAAAGTGGATGATGAAATATCCATGGAAGAAGGACCCACAATCTTTGCGGAATAACTTCCCACAAGTGTTGAAAAAGCTCGAAACCATTGAGCAACGACTCGTTAATCAACCAGAATATGCCAACAGCTACAATGACCAAATTCAAGAAATGGAACAGGTAGGCTTTGCAAGGAAGCTCACTAAGGAAGAGATGGAAGGTTGAAAAGGCCCAATCCACTACATTTCGCATCATGCCATCGTTCGTCGAGAGAAGAAGTCCACGCCAGTAAGAATCGTGTTCAATAGCTCTGCCTCGTTTAATGGTCATTGCCTGAACGACTACTGGCACAAGGGTCCTGATTTGCTAAACAACTTATTTGGTGTTCTTTTACGATTTCGTGAGAACGCAGTTGCAGTATTCGGGGACATTGCAAAGATGTACCATATGATTGGAATCACCCCACCAGATAAACATGTACACCGATTCCTTTGGCGAAGTTTCGAGACAGACAGAGAACCCGACACATATGCGAAGGCCGTTTTTACATTTGGAGATAGCCCCTCTCCTACAATGGCCATCACAGCACTGCGAAAAACGGCAGACATGAACCAAGAAAGTAAGCCCAAAGGCGCCGAAGCTATAAACAAGAATGCCTACGTTGACGATATATGCGATTCTGTTTGTTCTGCAGAAGAAGCATCAACATTAACGGCTGACATTGACGAAGTGCTTGACTCGGGTGGATTTCGCGTGAAAAAATGGATCACAAATGGAGAGATCAACGATGCAAATTCCAATGAAATTGTAATAGGAAACAAAGACGAAGCGGAAAAGGTTCTCGGCGCAGAGTTGAATCCTGATGAAGATCAATTCTCGTTCAAAGTCAAAGATAAGTTTACCCAAGAATCCTCAGAAACGCCTCCGTCAGATCTCTCACAGTCGACAAAATTGACCAAACGTCGAATTCTCAGTCAAATCGCTGAAATATTCGACCCAATCGGACTCACCGCCGCAGTTCTTGTCAAGTCGAAAGTCGCCATGCAAGAGCTCTGGCAGCTTGGAGTAAGATGGGATGACGACATCCCACCGGACGAACAGCGAAAGTGGTTAAAGCTTTTCTAAGAGATAGCTGCTCTTAACTAAGTAAAGTACCCAAGATGTCTCACACCGCCCGGAGCAAACGGCAATCCTACCTTGATAGCATTCTGTGATGCATCTCGACTAGCGTTCGGGACGTGTGCATACGTTAGATGGAAATTGTCCGAAGGCAAGTTTGGTGTCAGATTTGTCACTGCAAGATCGCGAGTAGCACCGCTAAAGGAACTCACTATTCCCCGGTTGGAGCTACAAGCTGCAGTCATGGCCAGCCGTCTCGGAAAGACCATCATCACTGAATCTCGTATATTGTTCGAAGCCGTAATCTACTTTTCCGATAGCCGTGTTGTACTTGCCTGGATCAAAGGTCAACCCCGAAGCTACAAACCATTCGTGTCCAGCAGAATCGCTTATTTCGATTCCGTAGACGGTCGGACACCTCCCAAATGGTCGAGCACCTCATTATCTCGTTTGCAGACTGCTCTGGCTCATTTAGACCCGGAAATTTTCGACGGTTTCCAGCGAGCTCGTTGTTAGCTCAGTCGTCTAGGCGTGCGATTTCAAACAGATTATAGGCTGGGGTTCGAATGCCATCCGAGCTTTTTTCTATTTTTAAAGTTTGTCAAACATTTTTCTTATATTTTTTTACTTTTATACGATTTTTGTAAGAGTTAGGTTTAGGGTTTGGGTCAGGGATTGGATTATTAAAATTTAAAAAGAAAAATCTATTAGTTTTATCAGACACATAAGCTTGAAAACGAGATCAATGAGGTGGTCGGCCATCTTGGAGGTGTCCGACCGTCTACGGAATCAAAATTTGCAGCAGAATCAGTGAAATTCAAGACAAGTCCCAACCCTCCTGAATGTAGCCGACGATCTTACAAAGGGAATATCCTGCGAAGAAATCAATGGAAGATGGTTAAACGGCCCGGCCGAGTTTTTAACGCAGCCCATCGATCAATGGCCAATGGAACATGATGTACCAGATAAGAACGAAGTAGATAAATAAAGGCGAAAGATCCGCATTACCTGTGCTGCAACCGAAGCGGAACCAGTTATCAAGTGCGAAGAGTTCTCCACATGGAGACGACTGCTAAGAGTTACCGCGTATGTCATGAGATTCTGTCGAAACGTGCACATTAAATCGAGTCACGAAAGTAACGAAGAAATGACTCTTGGTCCTCTAACAGCCGTCAAAATCAAATGATCGGAGAAGTATTGGCTGAAAACAACTCAATCCAACCTTATGGGGAAAATGAAAGACGGTGAATTAAAGTCGTTGACACCATTCTTTGACAGCGAAGTAATAATCCGCGTGGGTGGTCAAATAGATCAAGTTCAATTGTCGTACAACCAAGCACACCCGGCCCTTCTGCCGTACAAGCACTGGATATCAAAGTTGGTAACACGAGATGCTCATTAGTCCGGCCATTCCGGCGTTGCCACCACAGCAGCGAAAGCTCGTAGACGATATTGGATTATCATGGGACATAAAATCGCCAAAACCGTCAAAGATCATTGTGCTTTTTGTAAAGAAATGGAAAAGAAAATCCAGACGCAGTTCATGGCTGACCTACCCTCCCAATGGATGCAACCATAACCCCTCCATTTCTGTACACAGCCTGCGACTATTTCGGTCCGATAACGGTGAAAATAAGTCTAAACAAAAGTGCGAAGCATTATGGGGTTATATTCACCTGTTTGGGCACTCGTGCCGTTCACTGTGAATTAGCAACCGACGCCGCTTATTTCAATTCCGTAGACGGTCTGACACCTCCCAGATGGTCGAGCACCTCATTATCTCGCTGCCAGACTGCTCTAGCTCATTTAGACGAAGTTGTATTGTAAATACAAATTGTTTCGACGGTTTCCAGCGAGCTCGTTGTTAGCTCAGTCGTCTAGGCGTGCGATTTCAAATGGATTAGGCAGGGGTTCGAAAATCATCCGAGCTTCTTTTTATTTTTAAAGTTCGTCAAACTTTTTTTCTTATATTTTTTTACTTTTATACGATTTTTGTAAGGGTTAGGTTTAGGGTTTGGGTCAGGGATATGATTATTAAAATTTAAAAAAAAATCTATTAGTTTTATCAGACACATAGGCTTGAAAACGAGATCAATGAGGTGGACGGCCATCTTGGAGGTGTCCGACCGTTTACGGAATCGAAATTTGCACCGACGCCATTGCTATGGAATTCCTCCATGTACTCCGAGGATCTTTCTCATACCGTGGGTATAAAGTTTATGTTATCCGACAGTGGTTTGCAGATATGGTCGGAGCAGAACGCGAGTTACGTCTTATGATCCAAGGCTGGGAAAAGGACAAGCTGAAAGAATTCTGCGCGGATCGTGGTATCAAGTGGCAGTTCACCACCCCTTTTGCCCCGCATCATACGGCTGCGCGGAGCCTATGGTAAAATCTGTAAAGACGGCATTGAAGTGTGCAATCGGGGACACTAAGTTGACGCCGTTCGAATTATACACGGTTCTCTTGGAGGCAGCTAATTTGGTGAACCAACACCCGATCGGCCGGATACCTCGCTCATGATCCAGATGATGGAGCATATTTATGTCCCAACGATATTCTTATGGGGCGAGCAACGAACGACGTTCCACAAGGTCCATTCCGCCATACAAAGAACCCGCAACACAGGTTCGAATTCTGTCAAAAACTGGTCGACGCATTTTGGAAAAGATAGGCACGTGACGTATTTCCACAGCTAGTACCGAGAAAGAAATGGACAATAGAAAATAGAAACGTACAAGTAGACGATTTCGTAATCGTAGCAAAGCCAAGTGCAATTTGTGGAAAATGGAACATCGGCAGAGTGCAAGATTCATTTCCTGGAGACGACGGTAAAGTACGAAGTGTGAAAGTGATCGAAGACGCCCACCGGAGTGTACCCAAGACCAATCACGAAGATCTGCGTACTACATCCAGCCGAAGAAGATGAAGAGTAGAATGGGGAAACCCCATTGCGGGGGTGAATGTGTCGTTGAGTTCGGGAAACCGTCGGGACAGTGTCGGAGCGTACCGGAAAAACAACAACATGTGCAAAAAAGCCCGCCATTTTGATCGCAGAAAGAGACAGCTGTTAGTTTGGAGGTGTAACTTGATGGAAAGAAACTGTTTATGTTTAGATATGAGCTTGGACAAGTGTAAGTTTGATTATCTAACTTTTGTATTGACATTAACGAATGCTATACACTTTATTTCGTAACATAATATAATAAAATCATTTGTACTGTTATAGTTTCAGATTTATGCAAATATTAATTCTGAAACCAAGCTTGTAGTCTCTGCTGTTAATTTTTACGGGTTCGTCGCCACAATTCGTACACGGAGGATCTCGTTAGTAAACTAAATTTATAGTGATAATAAAAAGATAAAGTTCGGTTTGTCTGTGCATTAATAAAACATGAAAATCGTTTTGTTAGTGCTCTTCTACAAGCTTTGTGAGATTATCTATCGTACTTGTATAAAACATTTGCTAGCTTTGGCATCGAGTGCATTCGATGGCCCGCGCAGTTCCCTCGTTGGTATTTACAAGCGTGAATTATCACTTAACGAGGAAGAGTAAGTAGATTACCCCTCCCCCCCAATCCAGCGGCGGAAGTAATTAGTATGCAAGCAGTGATAGGAGAGAATGACGTCATTGTAGTAGGATGTCATTGGTGTAGCGCATATGCATAGATATAGGAGACATAGATTGCTGACGTATACCTAGCGGAAGTGGGGTCAACAAGAGAAATACAACATGGTGGAACAAGAGGGCAAAAGACTTGTTACAAAATCGATGATTTTTGCAAATTTCGCCGTCCCTTTGTTTTGAAACTCATCTGATCAAGTTTTATGGGAAGGAGAAACATAACGCAAAGATTTTAAGCATATATTTGAGTAAATTTGATGAAAAGTCGCAAAATTATTCATCGATAAAAGTTCATGTGAAATGGTCTCTTGGTGAGTTCGAGCGTTTCATTGCCTGAAATCCTCGCTATGTTAACAAGCATTCTGAAAACAATGGAGGAATAGTATGAGAAATAATTGTCGGAATCGTACTCGTTCAGAACGTTCAAGACTATTACTGTATTAGACATTTAGACTTGAAGTCATATGTTGTGCCCACCCGAGATTGCTTGCAGTGTTTAATTAATCAATTTCATACATCTGCTTCTACAGACTGTCCGTGGACGAATAAATCTTCAGTTTTAATTGTTAACTTGAGCGTCATCTCTGGCTTTCAACTCGATACTATATTTACTCAGTTAACTGCTATTAAATTTAAGAATTTTTAACACTGCAATTCGGTGGCGGATCCAGAGTAAGTCAAAATTAATTATAGCAGCTCAATTTTAAATTCAAAATAACTTTATAACAATATCACCGGACTGGAATCTTTGTAGTGCGTGGGAAGAACTTCTCCACGCCGTTTCAAGTACGATTATCCGCACCCGCGCAAAACTATAAAAACTGTTTGCCATTCGCGGTTAAAATTTCTTCTGGGCTTGAATTCCGCGCCAATTTACTTCAGTACATATCGTACCGTTTTTATATTGAAGACATCACATTGTAATAAGATTAGGTGGTTCCAAGAGCAAATAACAGACTGCTTTAACTCGGGTTGACTGCGCCTCCAAACACTGTTGCAGCTTTTTGTATTTTACAATTAAAAAATATACACTTGTTTTTACGAGAATTTCACAGCATGCAATTTACATAAAAAATTGATCGGTTGATTGTTGATAAATGGAAACTTGCAAACCTGATGAGGAAGAATTATCACAAATTCCAACAAACACACAGTGCTGTAAATGCAAAGGAAGCCGCGAGTCTCACACTCTCACATCTGCTGTTCCTGTCAGAGACCACGCCACCTGTTTTGTGGTACAAGCGAGGACGAAGGTTATGGTACCAGTGTAACATGTCCAGATTGTGAAATAAGTTCAGGTAAAAATTAAATTTTAGAACTATGTTATACTACATTATTTATACAAACTGTGAATGCGATTAAAGGCACAATATCACCGATTTTTAGGCGATTTCATTCCTCACAAATTCTGCCCAAAATTTAAAAAGAATTAATGCAAGTACAAAATAAGGCAATAAAAAATGAAAAATGTGTGGAAATCTTGATGGGTAAGTTTAAGTAAGGATGGAGATGGATTGTAAATAGAGTGGCTGGAATACTTTTTCAAGTAACAAGTTCCGGTTGTACGAGAATGTTAACCCCTAACGCTTAACAATATTTTTGTGTACATCGGTATATTCATCTTCAATGTACGTATTAATCCGTTAATTGTCTTATCTATTTCTTAATTAATCTCTTTTTTTAATGCTATTCAAACTTTGAGTACCAAGTCAAAAAAATAATCTATTTTAAGGAAATACTACCACACTCACTGCAGGAAGTTCAAAAAAGATCAACAACAATACATCGGTTGGTTCAATGATCACTAAAAAAATGGTATGTCCATGTGTCTTACTGTTATACTGTAAGATATCAACCTTATTATCCTATTTTAAATGGAGGTTGGAAGGTAGTTGGAGAATTCTTTATTTAGAAGTACAGTGCTCAGTGGTTGCAATTTTTCAAATCCTTTTGACAGCATTCAGCACAATGATGAATTTGAGAAAAGGTGGAGCAGAATTCCAAGATGCTGTCAAACCACTCAAACGAAAACGAGCAAGGGGCGGCCATGAGAAAACGAAGGCTGCTTTATGCATGTCTTGCTATGATAAGCATAAAAAGCTTGGCAAAGGAAAGTTTTGGCTTTCAAGGTACAACCCGTCAACAACAAGAACACATGTGGATAAAGTTCACAATGGGAACTTGGTTGATATTTTTAGCGAAGATGATCCCCGAGCTGCAGATGCAGCTAAAGATTATAGGAGATTTCAAGGGTAAATATAGAAACACTTCCTTTTTCCAGTCAAAAATGGAATCCCACTCATACAACAAAATTCATTCAAAAGATCTTTTCTTTAGGTTCTCTGCTGCGGGTGTTTCACATGAAAAATCTGTATCCACTAAGGCCAAGCTCCGGAAAGTGAACCTGACATAAAAGGGCAAAGATGTATTTTTTGACAATGCAAAATGCACAAGCTCCCATGATGCAGAAAGGCTTAGTCCAATCACCTCCCATTGCAGTCAGAGCGTCATTATATCTGGTCAGAACACCACCCAGTTTAGTCAGAGCACTGCCCAGTCTAGTCAGAGCACCACCAATTTCAGTCAGAGCACCAAACCCAGTCAGAGCACCATCCAATCCAGTCAGAGCACCATCCATCTAGTCAGAGCACCACCCAATCTGGTCAGAGCACTAACAAATGCAGTCAGAGCACCAACAAATGCAGTCAGAGCACCGCCCAATCTAGTCAGAGCACTACTCAGTCTAGTCGGACTACCATGAGACAAATGTCCATTGAAAAGTGCGTACCTGACAGCAGTCATCCAGAGCAAGAGGTGCAACCGTTTTTGACGAAACGTGACCTCGAGTCCATTGCCAAATTGATATCAGAAAATGTTGCAGACAACCTTGGTCATGGACAAAAAACGAGCTCAACAAGCGTAGAAACCGGACATCTTGGACAAGCACCTGGGTCGAAGGCGTCCAATCTCTACGAGCTTCTGGTACGAGAGAAAGATATCCAGCTGGTGAAGGCGCCGGGCAATTCACAGCTTATCTGTTGTGAAATTTGCGATGAGTTTATAAAATCATCTCGTGGTTCATATGGAGCTTTTGCGGGCAAAGTTGGAGGTTCATTAAGCAAAGGTTTAGATCTTAAGAAGCATTTCAGTTTATACGAAGAAGGACATAACGAAACCTGGTTCAGATTGAAAAACGAGTCCTTTTGCATTTGAACTCAAAGGAAAGCAAGACGCACGTGGAAGCATTAGTTTGGTGGCGACACACTAGACCTGCGAGAAAGAGAGATAAGATTGCTGTTGAGAATCTAGTAAGAACAGCACTTGGCGTTGTAAAGAAGAAATGCGCCGCAATGCAATACGAAACAAGCCTAGCTGAACTTTTGCTGCTGGAGCTGATGTTGCAGACTTCGGTCATAGTAGAAAACTGTGTTCATCGATATAATCAAAGTTGCCAATTGTTACATCGATACAGAACTGCAGAAGTTTCTTTCTACACCAATGCCTAACACAGGAATGCTTCCACATGTGTATACAACAGCTGACAAGAGCACCACCGTGTCCAGAATCAAATAACGATCATTCTTCCAGTGGTTGAAGGAAAACGAAAAGCTGTTCCCCTTTCTCTGAAAACGCGATCGAGCTTGAACAGAAAATTTTTGAAGATCTGGAGGAGCATACCGGAATCAGCAAAGACTCAGAAAAATTGTTACAAATCCAGGGGAGAGTATTCGATGGCCAATACTTATGTGAACCACTCACCAACGAGATGAATCAACCAATAACCAAGCTTCTCGGTAAAGATCCATTTATGTGTTCAGAGCTGTGGTGGCTCTTGCAGTGGGATCCCGCTCATCTCATCGATCTCGTATTCACTGCACACAAAGAAGATGAGTTTATCTCCAGACTGATACACAGGACAAATCTAATCCATGATACATTCAATTATGGGAAAATTCATTCTGTAGCAAAAGCTACCGCAGAGGAACTGCAACTTCCCTTCCTAAGTAGCAGTTACAAGCAATTCCTCAAACTGGAGAAGAGCATTGATGTCTACTTAGAAACATTTAGAGATCACAAGAACACTCCAGACCTACTGTATAAATTGGCTGGTCAAGACTTCCTGTACGATTTTATGGGGATTATTGATCTGTTGTGGCCCCTAGTATTGTTACAACTAAGAGAACAATCGTTGATGTGTCCGGGTTGGACGTTTTACGGCTGGATTGCAAAAGCGCTGAAACAGCTGGAGGAATTCAGCAAAGAAATTAGAAAGAAAGTTCCGTCAAGTTCTGTCTGTCCTAATGTTTCCAAGCACAGGAAAGAAATTCTCAAGAAAAAGTACGGCAAAGCAACCCTTGAAGATGGATGGTATTTAGTTGCAGAAGACAATCCCTTGAATTCCGACGAAACTGAAAACAAAGGGGAGCAAGAGAAGGACGATAGCCAAGCTTCACAAATTGACAATAACGATGTAACAGATGACAAAGATGATGACGAGGATGATGATGACCCGTTGCAGAGAAATGAGCCACGCTACATTTGGAAGATGAGGGAAGTGAAAGGTTGTAGGACTGAACTCGCTGACTTTGCCATTTCCTTTTAAACAACACTTTCTGAACGATCCAAGAGTATGCCAAAACTAAACGAGCTTCTCTCAGTTTGTTTAGACTTTGGGATACTCTTTGACGGTGTTTGTGGTGAAAAGACAACGGAAGAAAAGTGTCCAGTGAATCGAAACGAATACGCTCAGCTAGGCGCTGCTTCGTTTGAAAAATGCGTCTGCTTTGTATATCCTCGTTGCCGCACGTTAAAAAAGTAATCAAAGATGATGACCTAGAGTTGGGACCTGCCTTTTCGCAGCAAGTATTCTGGAGAATGAAAAGCACTCTTATAGATGTAATATGGGGACAGCATCTGGATAGCCTTTTCCCCCGATTTTTCAAGAAGATTTCACGGGAGGAATCAAAGCTCTGTGATATTACACTGGTGAAAGGGGTCACTATAACATCGTTTCAGAAGTCCGTTGATAAAGGTTTTGATCTCGTGGAGAAATATGATGTCAAGTTATCAGATAAGTCATCAATGAAAGTCGTTTTACAAGAAGAAGAAGCAATCACTGCTATCTACACAAACACACAGTTCTATCAATCAATTGGCCAAGAATTCTGCATAGTATTTGATGTACTATTCGCAAAAACGGGCACTGAAGCTCCAGCAGAAACCCACTACCGAATCGTAAGTAACCAAGAGATGGATGGCGGTCAAGATCTGTCCACCCTCAACATGAGAGCAAGGATTAATAGCTGTTTTCCTGTAACCATCCAATGCCAAAGACCAGTTGAGGAAATAGCAGCTTTGTATCGGAAAGGAGACAAAGGCTTGGGTCTAAAACGCCATCGCATCCCGATTTATAAGGACACAATTAGATCTGTTAGACGAGATAGCAAGGGTATGTCTCTCGTGATATCAAGACATGCTAATGCCGCAGCACCATTGCCATTCCTACTTTGAGTTAGATTTGAACAGAATTCATGCTGATATTACAAGATTATGAACCTAGCATGTATAAGTACCGGGCCGCCGGTCTAATGGATTGTGAAGTTAGTGTATTTAATTGTCACAACAACTAAGACTTGTACTTGGTTAGTTGCTTAATATTGTTATTTTCCCAGATGTTGTTCAATATACATTGGTGATACGCGCAAAATATAGTATTCTTGAAATATATCCGCGACAAAAAATATCGTAAAAATTTCTTCTACGCGCCATTTGCAAAAATTCCAGTCTGGCAATGTCATAGGTTATGAATTCAAAAGACTAAAATCTAAACAATGAAGTTGCTTTGAAGGTATTTTGAAATCTAAATATATCCTAGAATGAGCTGTGGTAATTTATTTTGACTTACGCTAGATCCGCCACTGCTACAATTATAGGTGCTTATTATATTAAGGCAACTTACCTAAGTTGAAAAGAGCATAAGATCAAAGGCTTGTGCTCATTAGCTTTTATCATATGTAGTTTTCAACTTGTTTAGCAAGGTAACTCACCTCCATTAACAGGTGCCTGATACGGACATGGAAGAGAACATTTACCAACACAAAGTTGGAACATTGTGATGACTAATATCAATTTACTTTCATTTCAGAAGTTACTGAAGCTGCAAGATCAGCACCAATTTAGTTTAAAAATTAGCAAGAACTTTTAGTTTGGAGACACTATGATTGACTGTTATGGTCCTGTCTTCATAATTTACAGATATGCATTTGAGATGTTAGAATGAAAAAAAGTTATTGTACAAGCAATTGTTCTCTTTTTAATATAATATTATTTTACATTGTTTATTAATACTTTATGCAAGTGTGGAGAGAGTTATTTCTTAAACACAAGTTTGGTGATATATTTTCTGAGCTGCATAGTTGTATATTATTATAGGACATAACTATGTTTCACAATGTCTTCTCATTAAATTCTCAATATTATGCTTGGATATACAAAATTAGGTGTCTCATTAAAGTAATAATAAAATTAACTGCGTTCATGTGGTAATTTTTCAAGTAAATTTTTTATTGAATTTGCTGGTTAGGGCTATTTTAGATATGCTAGAGCACCTTTATCTCAAATACATATCTGTAAATTATGAAGACATGACCATAACTGTCAATCATAGTGTCTCCAAACTAAAAATGTTCTTGCTAATTTTTAAACTAAATTGGTGCTTATCTTACAGTTTTCAGTAACTGCTGAAATGAAAGTAAATTGATATTAGTCATCACAATGTTCCAACTTTGTATTGGTAAGTGTTCTCTCCCATGTCACTATCAGGCACCTATTAACACAGGTCACCCGGAATGCGTACAGTTCTAATATAGCGTTCAGTGGGACAGCATCTGTTACATAATGTATATATTAACACAAAGGTTGGCAAGTAAATACAAATTTGAACACTCGTACAAAATTTAAACCACAAAAAAATCTGCAAAAAGACTTCGATATTCATTTAAAAACATACACATATTGAGAAGACATACCTGAAAAGCATGTACGTTGTATTTTTGTGTCATTTCAACATTATTTACCCGACGATATTCGCGAAAAGTCATCAAATTTTTAGTTGATTTTCGCTAAAACTATGCGCGATGCCGGCTGCCTGCCTTACGTCACAGGAAAAAGCCCCCTGATTGGCCAGCTGAAAACTCAATTTTTTTACCGCGAAAGCAAAACCGGGGAGCTACGTAATATACAATGAATTTACAATGCTTCTTCGTTTGCACCTCTTCACATCTTTTGCACTTCAGTTTAAAATTTTTCGCAGTTGTTAGCAGTTGTTACTGAGTTGCTGTTTTTAAAAAAGCTTTCACTTCAAATTTCCCTCCGCAGCGTTGGCGTAGTTCTTTGAAAATTTTAACATTTCTCCCCCCGGTTTTGCTTTCGCGGTAAAAAAATTGAGTTTTCAGCTGGCCAATCAGGGGGCTTTTTCCTGTGACGTAAGGCAGGCAGCCGGCATCGCGCATAGTTTTAGCGAAAATCAACTAAAAATTTGATGACTTTTCGCGAATTTCGTCGGGTAAATAATGTTGAAATGACACAAAAATACAACGTACATGCTTTTCAGGTATGTCTTCTCAATATGTGTATGTTTTTAAATGAATATCGAAGTCTTTTTGCAGATTTTTTTGTGGTTTAAATTTTGTACGAGTGTTCAAATTTGTATTTACTTGCCAACCTTTGTGTTAATATATACATTATGTAACAGATGCTGTCCCACTGAACGCTATATTAGAACTGTACGCATTCCGGGTGACCTGTGCTATTAATGGAAGTGAGTTACCTTGCTAAACAAGTTGAAACCTGCATATGATGAAAGCTAGTGAGCCTTTGATCTTATGCGCTTTTCTTACGCAAGTCACCAGTCACCTCAATATAATAAGCACCTAATTGTAGTGTTAAAATTACTAATAGCAGTTAACTGAGTAATATATAATATCCCTTGAGTTGAAAGCCTGAAATGACAATCAAGGAAACAATTAAAACTGAAAATTTATTCGTCCACGGTCAGTCTGTAGAAGCAGATGTATGAAATCGATTAAAACTCAATCCCGACAGGTTCCACGCGCCAGGGTCGCTTTAGACACCGAATTAAAAGTTAAAATATCTTCGCTTCAGGTTGAGATTTTTCGATGAAAATACCACCATTAGATGCGCAGCATTAAGTTTGTCTACTTAGTGTATATTTACTTGCATTTTGAAAACCAGTTTTTGTGGTATTTGAAGCAAAAAGTTTTACGGCTCGTAATATCGCCTTCGCTTCTCGGCTATTTTTTATCTTTACACCACTGTATAGCCCTTTGAAAATACTATTTAGTCACCAAGTTTTAGCTCAATACAGAGAAAAACAAGAAAGTTATAAGGAAAATATAATTCTAAGCGGCCGCGTAATCCGACAACAAAACATTCCAAACCGGAAGTGAGATGTTCGATGCTTTATTTTGAAGAAAGCGTGTTACCTAGACAACGAGCGACAACGGAAATCGATTCTACAGGTCAAAGTTTACTATACGGCATTTTTTCCCCGTGAATTTACCCCAACGCAATCGCTAGATCGTCGGCTCTCATTAGCTCAGGCTTCTCACACAACTGTATTGACCTTAACGACCAAAGCATATACTCGTTGACCATACTTCATGTAACATCTATTGTTATACTTCGTTTGATATCTATTAATGAGGTCCAGACAAACACATCATTTTCCACATTACGTTACACACTAGACATATCACGTGACACTGAAAACGCAATTTATACATATACACACAACAAACGTGCCCCTTTTGCTTCTGCTACCTGCGAACGCAAGTCTTAACTTTTATCTATATACCTCATTACAACACTACCTTGCTACAACTTGATAATGGCACACAGAGTTGGTCTAAGTAAGGAAACAGGAACTTTCGGTAAGCACTTTCTTCAAATTTTTATTGTAAATCACCATACACATTCCGTGCAGGTTTTAATTAATTTTTTATTTTACATGCTACCAATAGGACTTTCTTTCGAGTCTCTTTCTTTATACAAGTATCCTTCCCCTATTCCCTGCTGATGAGTCCGGAAGGACGAAACGCCGCGTTCAGGGATATCTGGCGCACACATGAATATAAACTCTTTCTCATCTACTTTCTCAAATTTTTCACGCCTCCATACAAGCTTTTTTGTTCATATAACAACATATAAGCATCATAAACCACACTTTCTTAGACACACGCCAATTATCATTGTATTTATTTTCTGCATGCCAATTGTCATATATTTGTTCAGCCTCTGCAAACATGCTACGTTTTAGTTTAGTTATTAAAATCAGACCAAACTATTGTGTTACCCTAGCCTAGGCACCCCTTAACCTTGTGTAGGGACTGTTGTTGTGAAAGACCTTACATAACAGCAATATGGTTCTAACTACCTATACTTAAACTTTAAAAACTTGTAAAGAATTATAACACGCAGCATAAGGAAGATTTTGATTCTCTTTTGGAAGGAAACTCAAATAAATTAGAAGATATTGGCCAATGAGTTCTTCATGTTTATAAGGCAAGTTATGTTTTGTTCAACGTTGTAAGCTTTGATTTTGAATTAATCTACATACTTAGGCGGGAAATAAAAGCTCAATAAAAAGCCTATCGACAGTGGCGTAGTTAAGGGGGGGAGCGACCGCCCCCCCCCAAATTGTGTTCAAGACTATTCGAAAAGTCTAAATCCACGTAGAAGTTGGAGGGGGACCCCCTAGAATGCCTTCGCCGCTCGCTACTTGCCCCCCCAAAAACAATGATCCTGGCTACGCCACTGCCTATCGAATGAGGAATCGATTAGTACTATTTGTAGTAATTAGATGCAAATAATCGCGACTAAATTTGACTTTCAATTCGACTGGTGTGATGTAAGCAAGTGTAATAAAATGGCCGACCTGTCGCGAAAGATTAAATAATTAATTAATTTAACACTGCAAGCAATCTCGGCTGGACACAGCATGTGATTCCAAGCCTAAATGTCTAATAGTCTTGAACGTTCTGAACAAATACGATTACGACAATTATTTCTCATTCCTCTATTGTTTTCAGAATGCTTGTTACAAATATAGGAAACCATTCAAGAGGCTATATGTCAACATAGCGAGGATTTCAGGCAATGAAACGCTCGAACTCACCAAGAGACCATTTCACATGAACTTTTATCGATAAATAATTTTGCGACTTTTCATCAAATTTACTCAAATATATGCTTAAAATCTTTGCGTTATGTTTCTCCTTCCCATAAAACTTGATCAATTGAGTTTCGAAACATAGGGACGGCAAAATATGCAAAAATCGCCGATTTTGTAATAGAGTCTATAGTCTTTTGCCCTCTTGTTCCGCCATGTTGTATTTCTCTTGTTGACCCCACCTCCGCTAGGTATACGTCAGCAATCTAGGTCTCCTATATTTATGGTGTAGCGCTACAGGTGTGTAATGTAACAGCTGTGTAGCGCTACAGGTGTGTACTGTAACAGTTGTGTAGCGCTACAGTTGTGTAGTGTTGCAGTTGTGATCGGTCTCACCACCCGGGCGTCTGCGAGAGCATAGCGTACTGAAAATCTGATTGGCTCCCAGCTATCCTCATTATAAAACGAGAACGTTGAGCGATAAGACCATAGTGTTTACACAACTTTCGCAGCGAGAACTGATTTAGTTATTTGGAAGCAATTAAACAGCTCTACATCGAGAACTTATTCAGGGAATTTATTTGGAAAACTTGTTTTAAAGACAGCGAGAATTTTACGTGGAAAAATAATTGCTTTAAAAGGTATGTTGTTAAACAATTGGCAAATACACTTTAGTGAAGTCATAAACCTAGTACGTAAAATGTTTTCTGTTCACACCCTTCACAGAGTCAACTTTGGCGTAGTTTAAACTTTAAGCGATTTTCAAATTTTTGTATAAGTTAGACGAAGTATTAACATGAAGTATGCGAGGTGGTAGTCATAGCAACTGGTGATTATTTAAAAATAATGGTTGAATTTTGGCTATAAGATTTGTTGTTTTACAATCTATGTATCTTTTATTAGAGTTTGCGTGTAATAGAAAAGAAAAAAACTTAACAAAAACATATTTTTAGATATGGAGGCGAAAATTGCCGAGTGTCAGACTTTAGCAGAGTTATCGACCTTGGAAAGACTATATATGTTGAGCGAGTACGAACAAGGTCTATTGTTTGAAAGGAAAGTCGAAATTATCTGCCGTACGGCTGAATGGGGAATGGAAAACGAACAGTATGAAGAGATGAACGATGAGCCCCTACTACAAACGGGTCGTGGACGAGAAAGGTCCATCGATGAAGTAAATGACGGTGCAGGGACATCTGACGAGGTTAGCAATAACTTTTTTACCATGGCAGATGTGAAACAAGTTAGAGTGAAAAAATTCAACGCTACTGGCATGGATTATACCGTTCAGTTTACTAACATGTTCTCTCAGTTGGAACTTTCTGAATTTCATGATCGGCTTCACGAGATATTTGAAAGGTTACGGAATGCTGTTACAAAAAGATATTCCTGCGCATGATCAAGTCCGTTTTGTGTTGCGATCACCTCAGCTTGAATACCCCATCTCTTTTCCTTTCTTGCCTCTTTCTCGTCTTACAACGGAACGTGTTTTAGCTGAAATTGAGCGCTTCATACAATCTAATCGTGAATTTCGATTAAATGATAGTGTCCAAGTCAACTTGATTCATGTTGAAATGCCCAATGGTGGTACCGGAACAAAACGAAGCGAAATTAATTTGGAAAAGCATTTAGCCAAAAAGGGCTCAGTTATTCGAATCCAAAACAAGGATGACATGTGTCTAGCTCGAGCTTTAGTTGTTTCTATTGCTAAAATTGAAAATGATTCTCGGTATAAAACTATGAGTGATCATCGTCCGTCAATGCAAACACGTTTGGCTCATGATTTGCATGAAAAAGCAAACCTTTCCATAGATCCTTGCGGTTTAGTAGAAGTCAAGCAATTTCAAACGTATTTGTCCGACTATCAAATCAATATTGTTTCGAAAGACCATCAAAATTCTATCATTTATTCCGGGTCTGAAAAAGAGAACAATATTATTTGTTTCTGCATGATAACCATTATGACGTCATCACAAGCATGCCGGCCTTTTTTGCCAGAAAACGGTATTGTCACACCTGTAAAAAAGGGTATGGTCACGTCACGAATCATTTATGTCCTGACTCGTGTCAATTATGTGCTTTTCAAAATTGTCCTATTGTTTCATGGGTTCCTTGCACTGATTGCAATCGTATTTTTAAAGGTCAGGAATGTTTCGATCGACACAAACAAAACATAGGGAGCGGCAAATCTCTTTGTGTTTTGTGTTGTTATTGTCGTTGTGTTGTAAAACGGGGTAGGCTGATGCCTGATTTGCATCATTGTGGGCAAACGTGCGACCAATACGTCTGTAGTAAATAGTTGTATAATAATCACAAAACGCTTCTCTGTGAATTATAATACATATTTTCTTTGCTTTAATTTACACAAAGCACGCCCTTTTAATCTCACCTAAAACAACAACGTCTCAAAAACCGGAAGTCACGATAGTTTTCCCGGGAAAACTCGCATCTCGCGCGATTAACGCGATAACAATAGTTACGTAATTCCAACACCCTCCCCTGTTTGACAACGGAGTTGTCAAACACATCTTAGTCAACCGTATCACCGATGCGTAAACTTGCTGCGATTGCCGCATCCCTCTTTAGTCTCGCACGAAATTCGGGCGCCTCAGGGTTAAGCTTCACCGCTTTAGGTCGCTCATCCGTATCGTCGCAGCTCAGCTCCATTGGGTAAAGGAACTGTACCGGTCGTTCTATTGTCGACTTTCCCGTGCGTACCTTTGCACCACGAATGACACCGTCCTTTCCCGTGATCAACTCGATTAAAACTCCCAGCGTCCACGCTCCCCTGTTCTTCTGCTCGGAACGGACGATAACTACCTCTCCGACAGTAGGCACACCTCGACCTCCTTTCTTCTCTGTAACATATCTCTCTCGAAGACTTCGAAAATATTCCTTCGTCCAACGGCTCCAAACGGCGGTTTTGCATTTCTGCAAATACTTATATCTCTTCCGCAAGTCCTTGTTCTCGATTACATGATGGGAAGGTTCCAAAAGCTGTTTTAGTTGCAGAAACAACAAGGAATTTGGTGTTAGCAGGGTTGTTTGAATATCCTCTTCCACGTATCCTAGCGGTCGATCATTCAGCGTTGTTTCGACACTTAACAGGACTGACTCAAGCTCTTTCCACTGCAACTGACCACTCCCAATCGCTTTGTTGAGGGCAGCCTTGACTAACCCAACCAACCTCTTAAACTGCCCGCCCCACCACGGGGCGCGGCTCAAGTTGAATTGCCATGTTATTCCATTTCTTGATAGGTAATCTTGCAACTTCTCGTCTTGTCTGAGTCTTGCAACTGATCATCTTGTCTTGTAAACGTCGATCCATTATCAGAGTAAATACGCTTCGGGCGACCCCTTCTAGCGATGAATCTCTGAAGACTGTACAGGCATTCGGTCATTTCCATGTTCGGCATGAGATCAAGAAACACGCCGCGAGTGAGACTACAAGCGTACAATAAGATGTACGCTTTTCCTGCTTTCCCTTTGGACTTTCGGTAACGAAGTGGGCCAGCATAGTCAACTCCGATAATCTGATATGCAGTGGATCCCTCGGTTCTCGTCGTTGGTAAATTTGCTGGAGGGGGGGGGGGGGGAAGCATAAGCAATGGCGTCTTGCACCCATGACAATCTTTGATTACTCGCTTTGCTAAACGTCGCAAACGGGGAATCCAGTGTCTTTCTCGGACTTTCACCATCGTCAATCCAACTCCTCCGTGAAGTGTGCTTTTGTGGGCATGCTCGACAAACTTTATCGCCCACAAGGATGAACCAGGGATGTAGATTGGATAAAATCCCTGAACTCTTCCCCTACACTCTAGAACGCCGTCCTCATTCGGCTGTAAATTAAGCCGCAATTGGTCTTGGGGAAATGTTTCGTCGATTTGTTGTTGACCGTTCAGAGTCAACAGTTTCTCAGCCTTCTCGATTTCCCTCGTAGTCAAAGGACCAGTCACTCTCCGATCTCAATCTCAATCTCAATCTCAATCTCAATCACTCTTTATTTATACACGGTAAAATCTTCAGTATATACACAATATTAATAAACAAAACTATACTATAGTTAAATATCTAATAATCTAATTTACATGCATATTTACAACTTGAATACTGTTTTACAAGATTGCCGTGTGGGAGTCAACTAATCGTTTTCAAAATAGTTTTGGATAGCTTTTTTGAAATTCTTAAGTGATTTTATAGTACGAATAGATTCGGGCAAATTATTCCATAGCTGTGCCCCGCTATAACTAAAACTTCGTTTCAAATAATCCGTGCGTGGACGCGGTAAGTTAAGCTTACCACCAGCGTTTCTAAGATCATAATGTGTGTTTCGATCGATAAAAAGATTTCGTAAATATTCAGGAGCCCTATTATTCAGTGTTTTGAACATTAGGATTGCTTTCTGTTTTTTCCAACGAGTTAAAACATTGTCCCATCCCAGCTCCTCCAAGAGACTGCTTGCACTGGTATAGTAACTCGACTGCGTTATTATTCTTGCAGCTCGATTTTGTAACTTCTGTATTTTATCAAGCAAAGTCACACCTAGGCCGTCCCAGACCGTGGAACAATAATCAAGTTGGGGTTGGATTATTGCTTTATATATTTTATTGGCGACATCTATTGTTATAAAGGGTCTTATACGCTTTAGGGCACCAATAGCCAAGGAGATCTTTTTCGATTTTTCCTCGACATGTTTAGACCAAGTAAGGTGTTGATCTATTGTCATGCCCAATGTTTCCGTTTCATTTACTTTTTTAATCGGTTGATCATTGATTGATATGTTAATATGTCCATCAACATTAACATTCAATCGTTGGCGTGACCCAATTATCATAAATTCGGTTTTCGCTATATTAAGGCTGAGCTTATTAACCTTCAACCAAATATTAAGATTTTGGAGTTCCTGATTTAACATGTTTTCGAGTTCAAATAAAGTGGATGATGCGAGACTTACGTTAGTGTCATCTGCAAACATTCTCGGGGAAGCCGTGCTGAGACAATTTGGTAGGTCGTTTATGCATATAAGAAAGAGCAACGGTCCAAGATTGCTACCTTGAGGAACCCCACATGAAACTGATCGCGAATTCGACATGTGCCCATTGACACAGCACACTTGTTTTCGATCGTCAAGATACGACTGAAACCATTTAAGTGATTCTTGTTCTATACCATAGAATTGGAGTTTTCGTAAGATTATGCTGTGATCAATGGTGTCGAAAGCTTTTTTGAGGTCAAGAAATACAACTCCATTTAATAGCCCGTTATCAATATTAACTGACCAACTATTCGTTGCCTCAGTTAGGGCAGTGAGCGTACTGTGAAATGATCTGAATCCAGACTGACAGGACGTCAGAAGATTATTATCGTTAAAATATGAAAATAATTGTTCATAAACAATTTTTTGCAGTATTTTTGCTACAGTCGGAATTACTGAAATCGGTCTATAATTATTCAGATCATTCTTTTTACCTTTTTTAAAAATTGGCGTTACTCTGGCGATTTTCCATTCAGTTGGAAATATTCCCGTATTTATAGACGTAGTTAATATCTCTGTAAGTGAAGGGGCTACTATATGAGCCGCAAATTTCAGTAGTTTGTTTGAAACCCCGTCAAGGCCAGTGGCCTTTCGGACATTTATATTTTCCAATAACTTGTACACTGTACTAACTGTTGGTGCTTTTAAGGAAAATTTATGTTGTGTACGTTGCATGTAGGCATCTGGGAGACATCGGGTATTTCCGACAAACCGTAGTAGCCATGCTATGACTCTCAAGGTTTTCCAATACGCGAATTTGGACAGGAGTTTCACGAAATCGTTGTCTTCCTCAGTGGCCAGAGCGAACGCTTGTTTTGTCAGCTTCAACTCTTCGTTGGACTCCACGCTGGCAGTTGTTTTAAGATCAGGAGGCCATTCCTCAGGGTTGCTCAACCAGTTGGGCCCGTTCCACCAGAGTTGGTTTCCTTCATCAATCAACCCACCACGACTGGCGATATCAGCGGGATTCTCCTTGCTAGGAACGTGTCTCCGTGTTACATCTTCGTGCTCAAGGATTTTGTTAACACGGTTGGCGACGAACAGTTTATACTGCCCTCGTCCACGTATCCAATGTAATGCAACGCTGCTATCCAGCCAGCCAACAAGGGATGACACCGGGAATCCGTCTAAGACATCGCAAACGTTATCAAGCAAATTGACGGCCATGTGCGCCGAGACCAGTTCCTTTCTAGGGATTGTAAGACCCTATTTGGCAAGCCATGCCTTTGCGCAAACGATGCCCTGATTTACTTGGGTTTCTTGAGTGACCACGGCGTACACTGCTGCTCCCACTCCATGCCCAATGGCATCACCGAAAGCATGAAGTGCAATGTCGTGTATAGGTTCTAAAGCTAATGGCACAGACGTTGGAACCTTCACTTGAGCAGGGAGGCCACGTTCCCATTTCTGCCAATGTTTAGACAGTTTATCAGGCAATTCATCATCCCATTTGCACTTTTGCTCGCAAGCCTCTCGGTACAGAAGCTTTCCTTGCAGCGTCGTAGGGGCTATAAGGCCCAATGGATCAAAGATTCTCGCGACCTTACCAAGAATGCCTCTTTTTGTGGGTGTGGACTCATCAGGGGGGATTATCACCTGGATAGTGTCAGCTTCCTTGTCCCATTTCATGCCAAGTAGATTTCCTGTCTCATTCCCCAACTGCTGCTTGGCAAAGGTGGAATCTTCATTAACGTTCGATTGCTCGTCTTGTTCCAGCTCTTTGATATTCGACTGCCATTTGTGAAGATCGAATGAAGCTTCCTTAAAGATCTCGACCGAAATTTCTTTCTTCTCGCGTACTTCGTGTACCGAGGTTCCTCCAGTCACCAAATCGTCCACATACAGTTCCTTTTCAATCTCAGCAGTGTGTTTGGGATGTTTCTCTTTGCTAGCGTTTAGATGACATTGTAACACTCCTCCCAGTAGGAACGGAGATGGACCCATACCAAATAGTGCTCGAGTGAATCGTAGAGTACAAATGCGTTGGGGATTCTTGTCCTCCAGCCAATGGAATCTCATAGCGTCCCGGTGGTCTGGACGGATACGTACTTGCAAAAAGGCTTTGCGAATGTGTCCATTAAGGGCTACTGGGTGAAACCGAACTCGAACAAGCACCTTGAAGAGCTGATTTTGTAACGGGGGGCCATTGTTCAAACAGTCGTTTAGGGAAGGTTGTGAACCAGTTTTGGAAGAGGCATCATAAACGATTCTCATCTTTGTTGATTCGGCTGACTCGCGTATGACTGGATGGTGAGGCAGGTAGAACACAGGCTCACTTGGCGGCTCAGTTGCTCAACAATCCCTTCTTTAAGTTGATCTTGTACAATCGCATCGTATTCGTCTAGTCTCTCTGTTTTCTTTAATCGCTGCACTAAACTTCCCAGGCGTTTCAGGCTGTTGGCTTCATTTGAGGGTAGAGGCGGATGATCTCCCTTCCAAGGGAGACCACTTTCATACCATCCTTGTTCAGGATCACGCCGGAGCTGTTCCAAGAATTCTTCGTGTACAACTATCTGATCCAGGACAGGTGTGTCTTCAAGCCCCAGCACATCCATGCGACAAAGCTCCTCATAATCCGAGCGCGCTGTCTGTGCATGAAACATGTTATCCAAGTTGGTTTCAACCCCCGGGGACATAACTGTCTATCCAAATCTAGTATACTCAGCCACAGGGTCTCCGACTGAACCAGTTCTTTGTGGTTCACTGGTCTTAATCTTTGAATACTCAGCTGCTCCCAAGATCAGGTGTACAGGAAGGAAAGGCTTGGTATCGGTGTCCTCCATGCAAACACCTTGTAAGTGTTCATACCGACTGATCAGATCTGGATAATTAGGGTTTCCAACCGACAGCAAGTCTCTGCGATCTACTTTCGCTGCACCCACTGGAATTGAAAAATTGCCTTGAATGTCACTGACGCTTAAGTTGTAGACTTCAACATGCTTGGTTATAGTCCCGGTAATGGTTTGAATACAGCGAGTGAAGGAGCTTGAAGGGCTAAGTTTCATAAGGCTGAGGAGGTATGCTGAAGCATATGATGTGGTAGCACCAGTGTCAAGAAGAGCTCGACAGGTAACGTTGTTTGCTTTGACAATAACAATGGGATGACAGACTTTATTTTCTTCATGCGTAGCAGTTAGTGCCCGGGGGGTTGGTTGTGAGGTGGTTTCTCAATGGTCTCGCAAATAGATGAATGATGTTTCTTCTTGCAGTGAAAACAGGTGACCCGGCTTCGACACTGGGCGGCGTGGTGTCTGGCACCAGTACAATTGAAACATAATTTTTTGGCTTGCAACTTTTGTCTCCGCTCGGCAGGTGTAACAACCTTCTTGCATTCATGAGATCTGTGATGTTCATCGTCACAGTAAACACAACTCTTTGGGCCTGAAGACTCTTTGGAGAAGAAGGAACGGTTATTGGGGGTCTTAGATGCAGATGAGCTTTCCAAAGGATGTATTGCTTTCCAATTTTCTAGTGCACCTAACAACTCGGTAAACCCCCAATCTTGCCACCCCACTTGGTTTGTAACTAACTCTGCTTTGATTCCGGGTAGTTTCTCCAAGATACCCCTGACCATTGACAGGCACTGAGACAGTTTACCCAGTGTCTCTAAAGATTGCACGTTATAGTTTAGAGTTTTACTAAATTCGTGAATCATGTTAATCTTCCGGCCAGTTATAGTGGGTAACTCCTGTATGTTGGTAATGTAGGCTCTAACGATCTCGCTCGTGTTTCCATGGTTGGTTTTTAGAATTTTTTTTGTGCGGGCGTACCCCTCAGTGGTGAAGGGCAGACCGTCAATCTCATTGCACACCTTGGGCTCTAGTAATTCTTTCAAATATGAAAACTTGGTGATGGCAGGTAGGGTGGTACTGTCTATTTCTGCCTCAAATTTGTTCTGGAAGGACAGCCATCGCTCATAAGAGCCGTCATATTTTGATATAATGAGTTTAGGTAATTTTACTCTACTGACCTTGGGTTGTTCCGTAATTTCTGCCTTGTCGATTGTTGAACCCAGGCTAGCTTGTTGTTCCAGCTTGCATTTCGCGAAATAAAGCTCTTCTTCGCGTTGCTCTTGCAGTCGAATTTTCTCCTTTTTACGTTTCTCATTCTCAGATTTCGCCCCAGCATCTTGGATATACTGATTTAAACGCAGTATATCGTCGTCTGCCTTGTCAATATCGCCTTCGATATCTTCTCCCCATGTTTGCACATCTTCGATACTAACTCCGTCCTTTATTTTTGCCTTTTCACCTTGTAGCTTCAGCTTTTCCACGTCTTTCACAATCGTTTCTAGCGCTTCTTTATGTCGAATAGTTTTATCCAAGTTTCCTTTGTCTAAAATCGCTTTAGTCTTGTTCCGTGTAAGTTTCAACAGCTGTCTCTCCGTCTCCAACGCTTCGCTCGTATTTTCCATAATATTTTGTGTTTTCTAGGTTCTTTCGCTTCACAAATCCCGTGTGGAGGTGCCACGTGTAGTAAATAGTTGTATAATAATCACAAAACGCTTCTCTTTGAATAATAATATATATTTTCTTTGCTTTAATTTACACAAAGCACACCCTTTCAATCTCACCTAAAACAACAACATCTCAAAAACCGGAAGTCACGATAGTTTTCCCGGGAAAACTCGCATCTCGCCGGATTAACGCGATAACAATTGTTACGTAATTCCAACACGTCGACACCAAGTACCATCAATGTTACAAGCAACCTGTAAAGAAACGAAGCATCATCGAAAACGAAGACGTGAGTTTGCTCGACGTTGAAGCCAACGATGTGGAAGAGGACGTAGCGGAAGGCGGGTACAACGAGTTGTTCTCTTTCGACTTTGAGTGTCGCTAGGAAAACGGTGCACACGAACCCAACTTGTGCGTGATACAGAACGAGGCTGGTGACGAGTGGGTCTTCCAGGGAGATAATACGCGAAATGAATTTTGCGAATGGTTATTCACGAAAGAACATGCAAACTGTATCATAGTGGCTCACAATTTCCAAGGATACGATGGCTATTTCATTCAGCAGTACTTGCACGAGAACGGTATTGTTTCTGAAGTTATCATACGTGGTGCAAAGATCCTCACGTTGTCCGTACCCATGTTCAAGATCAAATTCATCGATTCACTGAGTTTCATTCCCATGAGACTGGCAAACTTTCCCAAAATCTTTGGTATTGACGAACTCGCAAAAGGTTACTTTCCCCACCTGTTCAACAAAAAGGAGAACGAGAACTATGTTGGACCCATACCACCGAGCCCCTATTACAAACCGAACGGAATGAGTCAAAAGGAAAAAGAAAAATTTTTGGAATGGCATAACGGTTTGAACGTCTTCGACTTCCAGCATGAAATCCTCACCTATTGTCGCTCCGATGTTGATATTTTACGTCGTTGTTGTCTTGAATTTCGCGAACTGTTCCGTGATGTCACCGATATAGACCCCTTTGAACAGTGTTTGACGGTTGCATCTGCGTGTAATCTCGTATTTCGAACGAATTTCCTCAAAGAGAATACCATTGCCATCCTACCGTCTTTCGGTTACCACCCGAAAGTCAAGCAATCTATCATGGCTCTGAAATGGCTCTCCTATATCTCTGAAAAGAATGACATCTTCATTCAGCATAAACGAAATGGTGGAGAGAAGAGTGTCGGTCGATATTTCTTGGATGGCTACGATGAGGAAACCAACACAGCGTATGAATTCCATGGATGTTTCTGGCATGGTACGTTCTGCCCCCAATTGATATCTCCCCCAGACACAGATTGCAATTACTAAATTGTCCTATTTTTTTATTTTCAATTTCTTTACAGGATGTTTTAAGTGTTATGCACGGAACACGGAAAATGCGGTGTGTCATCAAACCATGCACGTCCTACATCAGTCTACAGTGCAAAAGACTTTATACGTGAAAGAGCAAGGATTCAACGTGGTCGAAGTCTGGGAATGTGACATTAAGCGAGAGTTGGAACAAGACGAAGAGATGAGGAGGTATTTCGATAATTACGATCTGACGGATCCTTTGGAACTCCGTGATGCCTTTTTTGGCGGTCGTACCAACGCTGCAAAATTGTTGCACGATCGTAAAGAGGATGAAAAAATAAGGTGCGTAGTATGAATTTTAGGATGCATTTATATGATGACGTAATTTCTAATAATAAAGTCATTTTTCTTACAGATATGTGGATTTTACCAGCCTCTATCCCTGGTGCAACAAGATGACGCGGACTGTGGTTGGGCATCCACGCATTATCACCGAAAATTTCGACGACGTTTCCACCTACTTCGGGCTCGTCAAGTGTACGGTGTTACCACCTCAAGGTCTTTTTCACCCTGGTCTACCCTACTGTACCCAAGGTAAATTGATGTTTCCCCTTTGCAAGGCCTGTGCTGATACCAGACCCCCTACACCCACACCGACAGCAAAAGAGCCATGCAAGGGACGTGGTGCAACCATGGTGCAACGTAGAACTGGAGAAAGCATTGGAGAAAGGTTACCAAATCCTGAAACTGCACGAAGTATGGCATTTTCCTGAAAGATCCGATGAGCTCTTCGCCAATTACTTCAACACATTCCTTAAAATCAAGCAGGAAGCGAGCGGTTATCCGAAAGGTGTGAGCACGGAAGAGCAGAAACAGCGATACAATGAAGAATACTTCGAACGAGAAGGGATTCATCTGGATCCAGACAAGATTGAGTACAATCCAGGGTTGCGGGCCCTGGATAAGCTGATGCTGAACTCATTTTGGGGTAAGTACCGAAGTGTCCACTCACCACCACCCAAAGATATGATGCTTAATATTTGTATCTTTTTTTCTAGGCAAGTTTGCGCAACGCACAAACATGACGAAAGTCGAACTGATCAACGACCCACAAGTCTTCTTCGATTACCTGACGTCAGACGAAATCAACGTGCTCGACGCAAGATTCGTGAGTGATGAAATGATTGAAATCCACTACGAAAACAACGAGAATTTCATTGCGCCCAACCCCAAGACGAATGTGGTCATTGCCGCTTTCACCACGGCCTACGCACGTCTCAAACTTGACGGTGTGTTGGATATGTTGCAAGAAAGAGTACTCTATTACGATACGCATTCGGTGATCTTTGTCAGCAAACCCAACGATCCAGAACCACCGATAGGTCCATACCTCGGCGAACTAACCGATGAGTTAGGAGGGGATTACACCACTGCGTTCGTGTCGGGTGGTCCTAAAAATTATAGTTATCGGACTAACACCGACAAAGTGGAAACGAAGGTACGTGGTATCACTCTCGACTGTGCGGCGGACCAAAAGTTGAATTTTGATTTTATTCGTGCACTGGTATAGCTTCATGCCCAATGTCATGTCACGGGACATGTCACCGTCGATATCCCATTCAAGATCACAAGGGATGCGAAGTCAAAAAACATTGAAACGAAACGCATGAAAAAGGACTACCGTATTGTTTATGACAAACGTGTTATTGTGGATGAATACAAAACATTACCCTATGGGTATTAAATTATTTACTGAACTGTTATTTAACACAACTGAGACTCTATTATGCTGTTATTTAACACAACTTTTAATTATGCTGTTATTTAACACAGCAGCAAAATCGATTGCAGTGTTGAATTATCAACAAGTGTCTCATGTATTATATTTGTTTCCACGAGACACCGTATTAGTCCAATAGATCTTCTTTGCGCGATTTTTTTGACAGCCAGGCAGTGACGGTATCTCTCCATGACATGTTTGCAACGTAAACTCTTGCTCAGACTGACGGAAAACACATAAGCGTATAATCGTTTATAGATCGAATTTCATTGTGTCCAATTCCGTGACGTCATAGTTTTCTGAAATATAGCCGTAGTGAACGCATATGCACCAGACTTTTTGGATCAACTTCTTATCGGTGTGTGTTTTTCGTAGTGAAACTCCCAACTCCTCCGTTGTTAGTTCGCATATAATTTTATAGTAGAAATTAGTAACGCCCATCGTTATGCGAAGCACTACTTCGTTCTTAGCCATAAACACGACATCAATCGTCATCGTCATGTTGAATCTATACAGACTTTCCGTAAACGTTTTCATTACCGCCGTTTCCGAAGCACGTTGCAATGCTGCGTCAAAGTACTCGAGTCGTTTAAACTTTCCCATGTACAAACACGTGTGGTGCGTTTGAGAGAGATGGGTGGTCGTGCACCCTTCACAATTTTCGCGAACCAAACAATATATATGTCTTGCTATTTCCATAAACGTTTACTAACATTCAGTACGTGCCCGTGCAGACAAAGTCTTTCGAGGACAGTGATATCCTTTTAAGGACCGACACCGGCGATCCCGTGCATTTGAACGTGGGAAGGTGACAGCGACACTGTACTTCAAAAAGCAAAGCTACTTCGGTTGAAGATGAACAATCCGTATATACACTACTATCTCGAGCAACAACACGGCCGCGGCATGCCCGTGTTCAGAGGAAGTTCCTGGCAGAGGGGATATGGACAAACGGGCTACGGTTTAGGCGGTTTGTTTCGTAGTCTTGGAAAGATCGCCAAACCGATGATAAAAAGCGGGGCAAAAGCCCTTGGAAACATTGCCCTTACCAGCGGCGTGAATTTACTGGGTGATGTTCTTGCCGGTAAAAGCGTCAAACAAGCAGCAAGAGCCCGTGCTCTGGAAGGTGCAAACGTTGCAAAGATGCAAGCCATACAACGAGCGCAGAGATATGCTCAAACCGGACGAGGACGTTCTAAAAGCGCCAAGCGTTCGACCAAACGCATATTTAAAAAGAGAAAGGCATCTCCATCCGTAACCAAACGTAAACCGACCAAGCGAGCGAGAACATCTCCTCAAGACATATTTGGTTATTAAAGTATGAATTTCGTGAACAGCAAATCGGGGGAGAGTACGAAAACGGAACTGGATTTATTTTCTGTTCCGCCAACGCAAATGAGTTTGGAAAAAGGATTGTGGATCGGCCACCAGCCCGTGTCCAGTGTCTCGGACGCCGGACCCATCACGTTTGTTTGCTCGGGCACTGAGGATTACACGGACTTGTCAAAGACCATTTTGGTGGTTCGCGCAAAAGTGAACAAAGCAAACGGGAACGATCTCGACGCGGGTGAAAAAGTAGGCATCGTTAACAGTTTCCTGCACAGTTTGTTTAAACAAGTCGATGTGTTTTTGAAAGAAAAACAAGTGACCCAAGCGACAGGAACGTATGCCCATCGTGCCTACTTGGAAACGCTCTTAAACTATGGTTCTGCGGCAAAACAGTCTCAATTGACGGCCGGCATGTTCTACAAGGACACGGCCGGAAAGATGGACGTCGCAGACCCTACGCTGGCAGCTGCTAACGCCAATACGAGTCCGAAAAAGAGATATGCCTCCAGCCACGAAAGCGGAATCATCGAAATCGCGGGACCGTTGTTCTGTGACATGTTTAGAAACGAACGTTTTCTCTTGAGTATTGTCGACCTCAAAATCATTTTGAATCGTAACGCGAACGAATTTTGTTTGATGGCTTCCGAGGACGATGCGGATTACAGAGTGAAACTGACCGAAGCTTATCTCAAGATACGTAAAGTCAAAGTGAGCCCGAGCATCTCTATCGCTCACGAATTGGCGTTGAAAAAAGGACCGGCCATCTATCCCGTGAGACGCGTGGAGTACAAAACTTTTATCATTGCGGCAGGAAATCCGTCGTTGAGAAAAGATAACCTCTATAACGGGCTCGTGCCGAAAACGTTTGTGCTCGGAATGATCGACAGTGCAGCATTCAACGGGGCCTACAAGAAAAATTCTTACAACTTTAAAACCTATACCACCTCGTTCCTTGGCATCACGGCCAACGGAGAAGAAGTGCCTTTCAAACCCTTACAGCTTTCCTACGCAGCCGCAAATCCCCGATACATTGAGGCGTACCTCGCCATGTTCTCAGGCACCGGAAAGTTATTTTATGATACCGGAAACGACATTTCGTGCAATGATTTCGCGAATGGTTATGCCTTGTATGCTGCTGACCTAACACCCGACATGTGCGGATCCTCTGACCATTTTAATGTGGTGCAACGCGGAAATCTCGCAGTCGACATCAGATTCAGTACTGCACCAACAGCAGCTGTGAGTCTCGTGTGTTACGGCGAATTCGAAAATACCATTCATATCGATTCTGAAGGAAACGTCATCTACGACTCTTCTGGTTAAAAGACATGAACACCGCTCAAATCGCGTATCCTAAAACAAGCAAAAAGTTTTTTCCGGGGTGTTTCCGAGTGACAAACTTCCCCAGACGATCGACAAGTACCCATGCGGGCTCGTCGTCAACACCGACCCAAGCACAAAACCTGAGACGCATTGGATTGCTGTATTCTTAACGTCTCCGCAAAATGGTGATTGGTTTGACTCTTATGGCAAACCGCCGGAATTCTACGGACCTGTTTTTACGCAGTTTATGTCTTTATGAACAAGCATTGTAACGAGTGGGAGTGGAACGACCGCAAACTGCAAAGCGATTGGTCCGACGTATGTGGACACTATTGTATATTCTACTTGGGCCATAGAGCCCGCGGATATAGCATGAAGAAGATTGTACAATTATTTGGTAACGATACCGTGTTAAATGACTCCAAAATGTTATGGTTTGTTAGGGCTCATTATAGAGTCGCGTTAAAACAACCTGTTGCTGGCTTTGTCCAGTGTTGTAAGAAGTTGATTGAAAAAATATTGTTGTAAAATGCGTGCGTGTGTGTCCTGATTTAACCCAAATAACACATATACGTTTAAAAACATTTTTTGAATAACAGTACTTAATTAAGTTAATATTTCTCCCAACGCTTACGCGTGTCTTTTTCTTCGTACGATTCGAAAAGCTTAAGGGCCGGGTAGCGATCGGCACTCGTTGGAGTACTGAAATACAGTTTATCGTTCAGCTGTTTCCACCGATTCTGATTTCTCACCAAATATTTAGGCACGTTCAGCTTGGATAATGCTTGGAAAACTCCTTTGTATCTGCTGGATGAAAATCCTTTCTGGATCTCGTAGCATCGCTGACCAAATCTTAGATGTTCGAACCCGGAATGGTTTCACCCTCAATTTTCACTTGTCCCGTTTTATCCCACGTAATCACATCGGGTTTCGCTTTCAAACGGGATAAGAGCGCTGTGGCTCTCGGACGCATGGTTCTGGGTATAGGTTCCACCACGTATAGGCATCGGATAATTTCTTTCATTACCGGACTCGGCGTCTCTTTCTGTCGTCTCAACTCCAAATAACGTTCCAAATATGTATTAAACAATTTCGGTTTTTCATCATTGGTCACATCGTCTCGTTGAAGAATGTCCGAGATTTGCGTATCCTTATGCATAATCGTGCCCATCAAAGGAGACGTCTCGAGTCCCTGCCTTTGTTGTATCGTTGAAGAGCCTCCTCCGGAACCAGCACCATTTTCTTACTGTGTTTCATGCCTTGAACAAACTTCCTAGCGCGCCCAGAGCGGCCGGTAAAACAAATGGTAGAAGGGCTCCGCCTCTTTGCGTCAAATAGGTTTTTTTACGTTTTTGAGAAACTTCCCTGTTTGCCAATGCACGGAGTTGTGTCTTGTACGGCGCCAAACGACGCTTCTGACACGACGTCAATGGAATGACGCCTTTAAGAAAATTCAAGCAACACTCGCAAATAGCTGTAATGACACTCTCCGGAGCGTTTTCGATCAATATCTTTCGTAGTTCCGGTTTAGCTTTTGCCAAAATCTGCAAATACGGCAGACTTCCTTTCATGCGCTTCGACATGTTGACAATGACCGTTTCCTTTTGCGCACGCGATTTAAGTACGTTTCACGTACGCGATCTGTCTCTCTCCAGGCAAAATGTTAGTTCTCAACCGCATATTTTCGGGCGTGAGTTGATGGCAATCGATCACCAAATACCCATAGGGTCTACTTGTGGCATCACGAAACGATCCATAAGGTAGTCAGTACGTCCAGGAAACATTTCTTTCGCCAACGTTGAAGTACCCAACGAGTTGCGAGGGTTTCTGAAGATGATCATGTAGTGAGATTTCAAACTGATCGTGCGCGATAATTTACTGGGCGAAAACAAACTTTGCGTCACGTACAGTACGGATATTCCGCGATGATGTGAACCACGCGTAAACAGGTCGGCATCGCGCTGATCGTTGGAACATTGCGACTTTAAATCGTCCAGGACAACGAGCGAATGATTATGACCGCGAACCATATCGCCTTCAAATTATCAGGAAAGCCCTCCACCAATTCCACTTTGGGAGGCAACTCGTCAAATCCTTTCTGATACTCTCCATAACAGTAGATGGTTTTCGTAGGAACGGGATAAAACAGCTCTTCCAAATAACGTAACGTGTAGCGCGTGAAATACGATTTCCCGCACTGCGTTTGCCCGCAGATGTAGAAATTCGCAGGCGTTTTAAATCTGACATCCATGACGTAAATGAACCTCGTTCCGCGTGTTCGTATCCGTTATGGTATACTAAATCGTTTGGTCCATCATCAGTTGCACACAGGCATTGACGATGGAACGAGCGCTTCAGTTGTTGGAAATAATATACGCTAGTGCTGTAGCACACGAAATTCAAAATTTACGTCGCGACATTTGCTGCGGGTGCAAAATATACACGCAGGATTGTTTGATGATGACGGAAGAAGAAGGATGGAATATGATGGAGTCTGCAACTTTCAGTAGGCCCATTTCTTTGCTGTAAAACTTCTTATTGACTGTAAAACCGTCCATATCCATTACTGCCACGATATCGTTTAAACGTTGAGACATCCTGAATGACTTATCGATATCACATGAACTTAGAAAAGGCTGAAAATTCCAGTTATATATACTTACCGCAGCATGAATGTCCCAAAAAGTGTAGCATACATCATTTCGCAGTAAACATTTACCGTAGCGCTACACTTGTCTAAAGTTTAAAAGTGTAGCGCACATCAATTCGTTACGAACACTTAATGTAGCGGGTAAGGGTAAAACGCGGATACGGCGGACAGAAGGATGGACGGACGGATGGACGGACGGATGTCCGGACGGATGCTCGGACGGATATCCGGACGGATAACCGGACGGACGAGAGGGTAAAACACGGATATAAGAGTAAAACGCGGATGAGAGGGTAAAACACGGATATGACAGTAAAACGCGGATGAGAGGGTAAAACGCGGATATGAGAGTAAAACGTGGATAACATTGGTAATCATCATTATAACATTTTAAGGGACCGATTACATTGGCGAGTTGTCCTGCAAAGTGAGTTGAAAATGTAAACAAATATAAGTCATGAAACCCAAAATAGCAAATGAATGATGTTTTATGTTTCAATACACGCTTTAATAACATTTTGGACTGCAAAATTAAAACATTTTACGAAAACCGAAATCGTAAAATTGAAAAGCGAAAAACCGATCGGGGCGAATAGCTACTAAACAAAATTATCGCGGCTAAAACTTCCTTCTATACGTAAGGAAGTCATAACATGCAATATACAAACCATTATATATTAATAAAAATTTTGCAACGATTTTTCGAGTGTTGTGCATTTTTAATCTTAATGCGTTTTTGAGCCATCCCGGCACATGTAATCGCAATTTACAAGTGAACTCTGCAAGGCGAGTCAACTCACTTAGCCCCTTAAAGACGTCAACCGTAATTAAGACGGCATGACATGTAGAGCACAAATCTAGGGAGGGAAATGATTGGTTTTCTTATCACAATGGAAAATATCTACAGAAATGAATATCTAATCCCAACTATTGGAATTTAGCGGCTGGCTATGCAAGCACATGGACTTGTCGGCTGTCGATCGCAAGTGAAATTCCCGAAATGTAGCAAAATCTCCCTGTGAAATAAGTTGGATGGAATACACAGCCAAATACTTCTGTAATAAATGTCACGTGCAAGTGAAATTCCTGAGATGTAGCAAAATCTCCCTGTAAAATTAAGTTGGAATAAAAAGCTAAATAATTCTGCGTGTTCAATAAAGTAAAATGTCACTCTTCGGAAACTTGGTGCGGACAGACTAAATCCGATTTAGATTTTAGAAAACTGCCGATTTTTTCATTCAAAAATCATTCATGGAGTCGGCGCATTTGCGGTAGTTTTCACGGCGAAGCTTCCTGACAAAAGCAAAGTCGTTGTTAAAAAGTAGATAAGTGCTGACGAAGAAACTAAGAAATCTCTTATTAAAGAAGCGCGATTGCTCCAAAACCTTCGCCATGCTAATGTCGTAGAGTTTAAGGGGATATGCACGGACCAGCTTTCTTTACTGCTGGAATATGCATATTTTGATTTCAGTCCATTTGGATGCGATATTCAGACTCACAGCCTTGCTGAATTTCTAGCGGTTTGCGAACAGTCTACAATCGTGGCAAAAAGTTAATGAAACACCTGTGCTGGATAAGAACAATATAACCGACCGCACCCCTTCCCCCAAACAATGTTGATATTGTTATGAATAATAAGCAGAGTTGGTTTGTGAGTGCATAGACCAGCATCTTTTCATGTTTTTACTTGGCTTGTCAACATTGTAAGGGGGAAAGGGGGCATTGTAGAAGAGAAAACAGTAAATCAAGCAAGGTGTTTCATTAGTTTTTGCCACAATTGTAGTTGCGATGGGATAAATGTTGCAGTATTTGCTCACGCAGAATTTGACGTAGCGTCTGGTTTAAAGTACCTGCATCAAAACAACAGTTGTACTTATCCACTTTTCAACAACGACCATGCTTTTGTCAGGAAGCTTCGCCGTGAAAACAACCGCAAATGCACCGACTCCAATTTCCTCTTTATCGACCAAATTTTTGTATGAAAAAATAAGCAGTTCTCTAAAATCTAAATCGGATTTAGTCTGTCCGCCCCAAGTTTCCGAAGAGTGAAATCTTACTTTAATGAACACACAGAATTATTTAGCTTTTTATTCCAACTTAATTTTACAGGGAGATTTTGCTACATCTCGGGAATTTCACTTGCACGTGACATTTATTACAGAACTACAGAAGTATTTGGCTGTGTATATTCCATCCAACTAATTTTGCAGGGAGATTTAGCTACATTTCGGGAATTTCAGTTGCGATCGACAGCCGACAAGTCCATGTGCTTGCATAGCCAGCTGCTAAATTCCAATAGTTGGGATTAGATATTATAATTTTGAAAACGGGTGTAATGTGCTCATTTCTGTAGATATTTTCCATTATGACAAGAAAACCAATCATTTCCCCCCTAGATTTGTGCTCTACATGTCATGCCGTCTTAATTACGGTTGAGGTCTTTAAGGGGCTAAGTGAGTTGACTCGCCTTGCAGAGTTCACTTGTAAATTGCGATTACATGTGCCGGGATGGCTCAAAAACGCATTAAGATTAAAAATGCACAACATTCGAAAAATCGCTGCAAAATTTTTATAAATGTATAATGGTTTGTATATTGCATGTTATGACTTCCTTACGTACAGAAGGAAGTTTTAGCCGCGATAATTTTGTTTAGTAGCTATTCGCCCCGATCGGTTTTTCGCTTTTCAATTTTACGATTTCGGTTTTCGTAAAATGTTTTAATTTTGCAGTCCAAAATGTTATTAAAGCGTGTATTGAAACATAAAACATCATTCATTTGCTATTTTGGGTTTCATGACTTATATTTGTTTACATTTTCAAGATTAAAATCACTCCCGTGCCCGAGTTCAACTCACTTTGCAGGACAACCCGCCAATGTAATCGGTCCGGCTTAAAATGTTATAATGATGATTATCAATGTTATGATTACCAATGTTATCCACGTTTTACTCTCATATCCATGTTTTACCCTCTCGTCCGTCCGGACATCCGTCCGGATATCCGTCCGAGCATGCGTCCGGAGATCCGTCCGTCCGGACATCCGTCTGTCCGTCCGTCCGTCCGTCCATCCATCCGTATCCGCGTTTTACCCTTACCGCATTCACTGTAGCGCTACACCTGTTTAATGTCACAAAAGTGTACGTAGCGCACATTCTATCAGTGAGGTTAGCTACATGAATATAGTTGTGTTCAGCGTGATCTGATTGGTTACGTTTATGTGTTTGTAAACACAGCAGCGCGTGTATAAAGTCGATGAATAAATACATACGTGTTCATTCTTACGTGTTCAAGTTCTCGCAGCTGCCAAGATGGAGTGTCTGCATAGAAAACCAGCTTCTTGTTCGACAACGAAAAAAGGTTCATTCTGGTTTTGCGGTCAAAAACCTTAGTTGTGGATTTATTTGTGCAGAAGATGAAGACCTTTCAAAGAGCTCTCGAAGCGTGGAGGAACAAAAATATCGAACAGCTGATTTGTGGAACAGCTGACACCGTAGACCTACGAAATTTCGTGTTGTCAAAGGCTTACAGAAAGAAAGCTATGGAAGACCTTATTTTACGTGTGCAGACCGCGAAGGTCCATGTTCTCTCTGGATGTGGGCTGACGAGAAGCAAATCGAGAAACCAAACTGTTATCACGGACAGCAAACAGTGATGAAAAGAGTGAAAAAGGATGGGCCTAACAAAGGACGATTGTTGTTTTGCTGTGCCAACGAAAAGTCGTGCCAGTATTTCCAGTGGGCACTAGAAGAAGAGTCTGCGAAGCCATCGTCCGGTGATGTTGAAGACTCGTTTGTGTCGAACTTTTACAATAGTTTATATTGAACTGGCTCTATGTTGCAGAATCGTTTGTGTTGAACTTGTACAATAGTTTATATTGAACTGAACAGAAACATCGTCTTATCACATATTGATGTAGTATTTTTTCTAAACATATATTTAAAACGTTTGAATATTTGAGGTGAATTGCTGTTTTGTCATGTTAGGGAGGGGCCTGAAAACACGATCTTCTGCTAAAATTAAAAGGTTATGTCTTAATTCTGATCTTGGCTCAAATTAAGACATGATCTTACTTTTAATGCACCATAATAATCAAAGGGTGTGAAAACACGATCTTCTGTTAAAATTAGGGTTATGTCTTAATCGTGATCTTGGAGACATGATCTTATTTTTAATGCACCGTAATAATCAAAAGGTCTGAAAACATGATCTTCCGCTAAAATTAAGGTCATGTCTTAATCGTGATGCACACCTGTAGTGCTACACAACTGTTACATTACACACCTGTAGCGCTACACCTATGACATCCTACTACAATGACGTCATTCTCTCCTATCGCTGCTTGCATACTAATTACTTTCGCTGCTGGATGGGTGGGGGGGGGGGTAATCTACTAGTGTAACTACAAATGTGGATTTATCTTTTGCACTGCCAAAATATCTTTTGTTCTGCCTAAGAGCGAGGCAAAGAGGGGACTCAAGATGTTAAAATTATCCGGTATAATTCTGTGTTTAGAGGTAAAAATAAGCACTAACCCACCATCCCTTACGCGCTTATAGTTTAGTTTTTTATGCTTTTGGAAGGACAGCCTTTATTGAAATACCTATATACATTAGTTTACAATTACACATGTACAGGAGCAAATTACGCTGCATGAGAGCTGCTCGTTACGCCTTTCCCAACCTTGCTAAGAATGACATGCCGTAAAGATTTGTTAAGGTTGAATTTATTAATCGTATATATAAAAGGACTCATTCTTGTAATGCAACTCGGACGATTTCGTGGACACAAAGTTTAGAAACGAGGGTTGTTGAAAAGCTGTCGATGACGAAAACCCTAAACCGACATCGCCATTTTTTAACCCAAGCTCGCAGCAACAGCATCTGCGAAGCCAGCAAAGTAGCTCTTTTTTTGAAAGTGTCCTTGTATCACTATGGAACCAATTCTCAAGTACTAATTGCAGTTATTTTATATTTGAGTCGGTTTTCTTTGATGTACCGGGTGCTGTATATCAGAACAGTTCTTGAATAAATAATTAGATCAAACTTGTGGAAAAATCTCGACGAATTTCGACTTAAATTGTTTAAAGTCGAAAGATTCTACTAGAAAACCTCCTCAAAAATAAAATAAGTTAGTTAAATACATCGAAAGTCGGGATTTATGGCGTATACAGCCCTCGGACGCTGCACGCATCCTTGGGGTCTTTATATGACATAATTCCCTCCTTCTCGGTATTTAACTCTAACATAAAGCCTGTACGTCAATATCGTTGAATAATAATGCCATGCCAGTTGGAATCACAGTATAGGGAATGTACAGTGGAGCCACCCAGCTATTCAACTTGTCCCCCTATTTTTATAATAATGATAAGATATAATCTGTTCAATTATTAATGAAATAATTCATGAGCAAAACACAAAGGAAATCATAGCCTGAAGGAGCCTTTATATGTGATAAAAGCACGCGTGGATTTTCACACAACTACATTTAAAATTATTTTGCAAATAACTGGCAAGATGAGTATAAATTGGAATTGACGCCATACTGGAAACATTATGTGGGTGAGGCTAGCTTCTCAAATTTCAATCTTCCCATCGATCCTTCCGTTTCCAAACCCCACCGCGAAGAACTTCATGTAACAAGCATCTCATGAACTCGCCGTCTACAAACTACGGTATGACAAGGGTATGACAAGAAGCCTCTGCGGAGGAGAGTGGAGTGGCCATATCGTGCGCAAACATATTGAGGTAAAGTGTCTAACAATGCCATGAAATTATAGGATACGTGTCACACTAGATATTTGCCCCTCCCAAAAGAAATTCTTCTCTTCGCCAATATAATAGCCTGAACACAGACCTACGATTCGCCTTTCCAACCGAGCTAAAAATTATTAGGAGGCGAAACGCAGGTGTGTGTTAGGCAACCAATATAGTAGTAAACTCTAATAATAAGGGATTTCTTGCAACCTGGATGTGTGCTGTATATTGAACAGAAATATTATGTCACACTGATCACCTTAATGTGACTTAGAAAATAGAGACAATATATTGTAACGTGGAATATGATATTTAGCTTCTTACGTTGATCAAAATCAATGGGTTTGTTGCATGAGCCATGAGGTTATAGCTAAATGCAACACGCATTTTCACTTCCCTAATGCGCGCGTTCAAATAACTTTGCCTTTTTAATCCCGTCTTTCAAGTAAGTCAAAATAAAATTTATGCTTTCCCACGATGAAACAACCAAAAAAGTTCGAAAGATACAAAATTTATTAGGTAATCTTCATATTTGGAATATTCCTCTTTTGTTGTAAGCAGAACCGATGCGCAGAACGGACTGCTCATCTTTGAACAGTGTCACATTTGAAATTTGATTTGACCAATTAATTAATTAATGTAAATACATTATAGTGTTTGGGTATATATCAGTATGAAAATGTATAGCTGACGATTGTTGCACATTGATGGTTGTAATATCATGGATTTTCATGATACAAATATTTATGCATTTGTAGGATGATGATGATTCATCATATACAGTCGGTAGATTGGATGTTATCGTCTGGCCAAATTTTCCGATTTTTTAATTCTGTGATAGCATTTTCACACACTTCTTCTCTACTTCTTGATGCATCTACAATAATGCATTCAGGGTTCTCCATGTTCTTGTATGCTCTCGTCACCCTGTAGGAAATGAAAGAAGATCTATGTTGTATATATCTCTTCAGTTGGTACTTATCGTAATTCTTTTCGCATAAAATAAAGTCACTTTCATTTCAATTACGAGTATAATTTATTTGTTGCACTGTGTGTTTCTATTGTATATACTAACTCACGAAAGGAAAGTTACTGGCAACTTATTCTTATGTTACCATATTTCATCAAGAGATAATCGGAATGCTTGTTCATTGGTTCAATGCTGAGAAACAAATAAATGCTGGCAAACAAATGAATCTTGGGTGTTGGGTGTTTGAGTGCCAAAGTCACAATTCGGATCTCTGCTGGGAGGCTTGTGAAGGGGTAAAACGGGAGCTGGGAATTGTCTATTATTTAACTGGGAAAATGGGATCCATTTCGTACTGGGGCTGGGCTAATTAACCGGCCAAAAAGCAACAGGAAATGGGGATGTATGGGATTAAGGTTTGGGCAATACAAGCACTAGGACTATGGGGTTTTTTCACTAGGAGGTTTATTCAAAACGTGGGCTGTGAAATGGAAAAATCCCTCTGGTAAAGCATTTGCGGCTCTCTGGCAACACACTTTTTAAAGTTGTCTTAATGTGACATTTCGTTGTACCCAGTCAGGCAGTCACATACTAAGGAATGCTTGTGCAGGCACTGCCATCGGTATGCAGAGAAGGAGACTTCACCACATTTTACTAAATACGTAGCAGCATTTAGCAGCATACATAAAACTGTGATTTTACATTCTTAGTTAGTACTAAGAATGTAAAATTACTGTTTGATGTATACTGCTACGAATGCCGGTAAAATCTCCTGCTCTGTATTGTTTCCTATTTCAGCAAAAAAGGGGTGGGGAGCGTTAAGGCTCACTCTAACCCATTTTGGCTCCGCGGCACGGTGGTTTGAAAACTTGCCTCTGTCGTAATAACTGACTGTTCCTCAGTTGCAATTCCTCATTCGTTTCTCCTTCTCCTCTGGTTTCTATGCGCTTTAGACGGTCACTTTCACATAGGTCCAAAAACAAGACAGCAGAAGGTTTTAAAAGATCGCTAGGCCATTGGTAGATGTCATTTCCTTTTGCTGGTATATTCATTTCACCACCACACTTGGCTTCCAAAGCAATTGCGTACGCCGCTGTACTGTGCCAAAATCTGTAAATAAATGAAATATGTTTACCTGTACAGTATCAGCTGCCAAACATTGTAGAAAAATATTAATCTTTAATTAGGTGCCGTTTAGCGTATGCACAGGCAGTCAGGTATAAAAATGCTCAATCCTGCGGAGAGGCTAGCTTTAGTCAAACTTCGCTCACAGTATAGCAAATGGACAGTACAGAGGGCCACTCAGCAGTGCAAAGTGTCGACCTGTTATTATGAAGTTTACTGGCTGCCACCAGCCTGTTAAGCGTTCTTATTGACCAGAAAATGCAATTTACACGCTGGCATAATGGTAATGGTAGGGGTATGACGCTCGCTTTAGCTCGAGTAAAAATAGGCTCGCGACGCATGCAGGTATCTACGCTTTTCAGTAAACAAATTTAGCGATCTAAAAATTTTTATTTAAGCGAAGAAATCGAAAACCTATCACCACAGTTGGAAAGAGGGCACAAGATTGGTATAGTTTAAATGGAGAAATAGTATAAAATACAAATATTGTGACCATGTAAGTTTTTACTATTTATTTAGCTGTTCACGCGGCGGAAGTAATTGAACATCCACTTCCACTGAAAATGAAATCTACAAAATTCGCATGGCCATAATATCCGGCTGAATGGGCTGATATTATGATATTTCTTCATGAAACTTTGAAGTTATCTATACTAATTTTGGAGCGCTCCTTTCAACCGTGGACGTAGATTTTTGTTTCGTCACCATATTAAAAATTTTAAGATCGCTAACTTTGTCTATTCTTTTGAATTGCATGACAAACAGAATGCTTGGGCTCTCTACATCAGAAGTGGAATTTTGAGCCACATTTGTGCTTCTCACGTTTGGTTGAGTCTGTTCACGCCGATGTAAATCGTTCGCAGTGGGTGGTGCATATGGATGGACGTCAGGTTCAACTGTGTGAGAGGTGATGCATCGGTTGTTTAGTTTCCCCTTAGCGTAGTAGGTCCAGTCTCTTGGTTGGAAGAAGGGTTGTTGGAATGTTTCTGTTCACGCAAAGGTGTTGCATCTTGTATTGGCTGAGACTGAAGGGAATGCTCCACACGATCGTGTGTACTATCACAAGCGATTTCTTCAACGGTTCTGAATGTCTGTTCTTCGCATTCAAATCTTGTACAAACCTCGATACGAGCCTCCGCCTCTGCGAGTTCTTCTCTGATCTTAAATCTCTCATCGGAAAAAAGAATTTGTTCCTTAACTCTTCGCTTCTCATTCTAAATATCTTGCAGTTTTCCTTTAATTTCTTCTAAGACCAACCGGTTTGCCTGATCAAATTTCTCTCTTTCTTGGGCGACACGCATTTTAGCCTTAAGCACCGCAGCATTCTCTTCCATTTCCTGTTTCTCTGCCTGGTTGAAGAAGTAGTACTACTCTTTGAAGTTCGGGAGGAGTGGCTTTGATATAACCTATAAGGAACATGACTTTTGCTGGATCTTTGAGATATCATGGACCGATTGTCTCAGCATCCAATTTTTTGTCTCTCATAAGTTGGTATACTTGTTGTACGACCACGTTGTTCTCCTTACTCATGTCTTCAAATTTTCCAAACAACGCAATTTGCTCAACAGGAGATTCAAGTGTTTCCCGTTCAGTTCTTCATGAGCCATGGTTACATCTTTCATACACTTTTCCAAGAAGACAAGAAAAAGTTAAATCCTCAACCCCCCCCAAAAAAAAATATATCCGGCTATTAGTATACAATTCCTAACGTTGTTACGACGCCATATTGGATTATTCTATGTATTATACAAGTCGCTGATTGGCTACAAGTGAATAACGGAAAGTGAACAGAAGTGAGTGAACGGAAATGAGTAAAGGGAAATGAGTGAACGGAAATGAGTGAACGGAAATGAGTTAAAAGAAATGAGTAAACGGAAATGAGTGAACGGAAATGAGTGAACAAGACGATGGCAATATATCTGCACTGCGCGCAGATACAAAAACAATTGATTTCAACATGCATAGTAGTACCTTTGATAGTCGATGACGTCTATTAAATGGCAAATTTTGAGTGATATCCTCGATAGTGTAGGGCGTTATCTTACGTCAGTTGTACAGGCGGTTCAAGGTTCGAATGAATGATTTTCGATGCTGTGACATTTCTCCATTCTGTAACGCATGCCTCGTTCTTTATAATATTTACAATAAACTCAAATCACATGCGAACATAAGTTGTCCCCGACCCAGAGGCGCGGAGCGCCGGGGCGAGGGTTACTAATTCTGAGACGCGAAAGTCATCCGCCATTATGTGTCGGGTTGGTTTGGACGTTCGACTGACGTCATTAAATTGCGAGGTTGGACTGGTGACTAGGAACGTCGTGATTGCCCGAATTGATATACTTTATTTTTGTATGGACTGTAATTGTCTTGCATTTTGCAAATTTATCCTATCGATCTGGAAAGCAATTTTTAAACAATTTAACATTACTGTAAATCACAAATCATGTGAGAAAATGGAAAGTGTTACGATGGATGTGGTTGCGGAAGAGAATCAAAACGAATGCCTGGGAATACAAGATCAAGCAAGTGCAAAAATACAGGTATCAATGGAGGAAAGTCATTGTCATTTATTGGCTAAACGTAGAGCTGGACTATACGAATGCATATTGTGACGAAGCAAAGAATTAACTTTTCTTTTCGCAAAGTAAGAAAAATTGAAACGGCGAGGAGGTTCTGCATGTAATGTATTTCTAGTATTTCTATATACATGATAACTAAGTTTTATATTACAAATGGTAAAAATTTTTACCGTTTCAAAACTTTAAATTTGGTGCTGCAACTTCACACGGAGTTAGAGGCAGTCAGTCGTTAACTGAACTTGTTCAAATCGTATTTTAATAAAACAAATCATTTTGTCACCCAAAAACGGTAAATTTCAACCCTGGTCTTGAGAAAGGCAAATTCAGTTGTCCAGCTATAATAATGCAGCTATTAAAGCAAAATGGGAGCACGATTTAATCGGTTTAGGAATCATGCATGCCGCAGGTCATTTCTTAGAGACATGGCATGAAAAAAACTATCCTCAAGAAAACAGTCCAGTTTATCTCACAAATAGAACTACAATAGGTGACATATGCGTGTAAACTCGTCATGTATTCACGTTCTAAAAGGCCGTTTGTCAGGTTTTCAATCGCGCATATCTTTCAGGACATTTACATGTAATTTCCCAGTGGAATGATCTGCGCTACTTTAAATACTGCATGGAAGCGCCAGCGCGGTGATCTAAACCCATTCATCTTGGCATGTGCGACAATGTTTGACAATTACAAGTTTGGCTTTTAGTCAGTACAATCTCTTACCCAAATTAAGACTATGTATTGTCAAAAACCCTCAACTTAAGATATGCTCCTAATTTGAGGCGCCTTTTTCTTAAAAACGAAGCAACACGCATAATATTTCACAAAAAAGCAAACATTTGAGTGATTTTGTTACCATTCATCCGCTATAACGCACCTGTCAAGAACAACTGGACTTGTGAGCAGTGACTCTTTAATATTTTCAGCGATGAGATAATTTCTCAAAGAATAATAAGCTCTGCATACAGGTTGACACTGCTTCACCATTATATCTCTATATTCAAGAATCTCTTCAAGAATCTCTGGAGTATGAAATACCCGAGCACCAAGACGCTTTGTCAAATTATTCGCTAAAGTGGTTTTACCTACAAAAGAAAATTCATTGTTACTCAATGTACTCTACAACATCCATGAAGACAATCGTTGGTAATAATTAGCAGTAGACGTTCGCATTGTTACAAGTAAGAGTAAATTACAATATATAATAGACACTTCCCGAATTTATTCTATGGGCATAAAAAACACTTCTTTTCAATAGGCTTCATACCCCGCCTCGATTTCAAGCTATTGTTTCGTGTGCACTCAAGCAAATTCGGGAAGTGTCTATAGCTAGGATTTGGAAGGTTAAACTGCTAAGTTTCTGGTTGTAATGTCAATGGCAAACAGTTTTTCTTTTTTTCACAGATGTGAACGATGCAGTTAAAAAGGTTTGCTCTTATGTGTTACGGATCAGAGTATCAGACTGACTTTTATATCACACAGATAGAAACACACGGAGTGTATTTTGAGCAAAAAGTTTCAGTTGTTTTGGTTTTACAACGTCAAAAAACGAGATTTGAAATTTCGAAGGAGCGAAGCACCGCTGCTCATGGCTTTTATAAACAAGGTTGATGTAAAACAAATTAAGCAAATCAACTGAAAATACATAATTAGCGCTAATGAACATAATTTGGATATTTTGATGAAATTAACCAGCAGCATTGTGAATAGGAGCGTAAAGTCCATGATTGACAAGTTGTTGAATTAACAAGCTTGTAGTAAGGGACGGACCATTAATTTTTTGAGGGGAGGGTTTGGCAAATACCAAAAAAAAATTCGCGCACCAAAAAAATACGGAGAAAAAATATCGTGCACAAATAAACAAATTAAAAAAAAAATCGAGAGAGTTGTTTAAGGTCGCTGTTGTTAAATTGATGATATATTGGCGAAAATATCTTTTTATTACATGAGTATAGAGATTTATTCATCGATAAGGCTGTGCGTAATAATCGTTCCAAATTTGCAATAGCCAATCGGCATCAAGAACGATAAAATTTCACTCGGTGAAAAATCATCGTTCACGGCCTTTGATTGGACGAACGATGTTTTTTCACCAGTGAAAATTTATCGTTCAGTGTTCTGATTGGCTGACCCGAACGTGCAACACCTGCTCGCAGGCTAGTGTAAACATGGAGTCTGATTTTACAAGTATTTTTTAACTCACCGAAAAGAGAGATTTAAGACAATTTCACTGATAAAACAACCACCTAAAATCATAACGACGACATTCGTGGCCTCATTAACTTGAAATAAACCTCATGGTTTCATTTTCAGCAAGAAAACAAAGCAATAAATGGTAAGAAATTCCATTTTAATATTTTGCTTCAGTATTTGTTTTTGTCAGTAAGATATATCCGTATCTTTATACACTCATCTTTATACTCATATAATAAACAAATTACTTCATGGTTGGTTCGTTTGTACGATTTTTATTATTCACTCGTTGTGAAGGATCGCTAAACTCACTCGTTCGCTGCGCTCACTCGTTCGTTTAACGATCCTTCACAACTCGTGAATAAAAATCGTACGCACTCACCAACCATGAAGTAATCTCTATGTATTATTAGATAGATCACATTGTATGTTTCGCATGTATTTCTGTCTCAAATGGCCACCTGGTCATCAAAGATCGGGTAGCCATTTTAGGGAAATTAACATTAAATTAAAATGAGTTTTTTAAAAGTGTTCCTTCAACATTAGTCATTCCAGTGTAGCAAGTTATCAGTTATCAATCTTCATTCCTGAACTACTTGTGTATAATTACAAGACAACATGAATATCAAAATGCATATAAAAAACAAATAAATGCAAAGACACAAAAGTCATAGTAATAATAAGTAATTGTAGCTTATTAAGTCAAGCTCAGTACATTCCACAACTTCTACGCCTTCTTTTGCACCAGTGTATATCAACTTATTAACATAAATGTTCATTACTGAACTGTAATATAATTTGACAGTGCGACATGAAAATCATCCCTCATCCCCCATTGCCCATCCCCCCCTCCTCAAAAATTTAATGGTCCGTCCCTAAGCTTGTTGACAACTTGTAACAAACTTGTTAATTTTGTAAGTTGTAACAATCTTGTTGAAAACAATTAAGCCATATCGAGGTCATGATTCTTCAGGTTAAGCCCTTCGAGTTAAACCTACTGATCTCATAGTAGACTGGATATAGCTTCTATAGATAAGAAAAGTGAAGCCTAATTATATATGCAAAATTCACTTTCGGGGACCACGGAGTGAAACAAACGTGTATAGAAATGTATGGCGGACAACACGCACGAGCGCACAATTTCAAAAATTTAAGCCACTTTTGGACATTGTACTAACCTTATCGCTCCACCATAGATATAAAACGTTCTGTACAAGTTTTTTTCACTCCTTGGTGCCCAAAAGTGAATTTTGCATATATAATTAGGCTTCAATTTTCTTATCTATAGAAGCTATATCCAGTCTACTATGAGATCAGTGGTTAAACCCCGACAGCGCCCTTTTATCTTCCGACTACGCCCTTTTCCAAAAGGGGCTTAACTCGAACAGCGAAACGCGATTTGGGTCATTCGAGTTAAGCCCCGGGGCTTAACTCGACGTTTGAAAACATTCTTGTTGCTCGAGTTAGACCCCGACTTGTGAAGTATACCAAAGAGTGAAATATTAAATTGTCAAATTTTTTATGCAAATAAGCCAAAACACAGAAATTTCATCTGAGAAGAAGTAATAAATCACTAATGCAACTTGATTAAATATTTAATAACTCGTTTATCCACGTTGACATAAAAAAAACAACAAAACAATATTTTAACTATAAAGTACATAGAACCTGCCGTTTGTGCGTCCTGTTCTCGCGCCACAATGTTGATCTTATCGTCAAATCCGAACCAGGGGTGCAAAATTAATCAGGCGGTGTCAAATCAGGGACCGACTTCTTATTTAATTCTGTACGCTTGTTGTCATGGCGACACCAGTGAACTCTAAGTATACTGGAACGATAACTCCTATGGTTACTGCCCATGATTGGGTGAAGCCGGCGCGTGACAAAACAATATTCAAAAGGACCTCGGGAAAGGAGCGAGGATTGACCCCCCAAGTACTTTGAGCTATTTACATTACTGTGTTAAACTACTTTGAGTTCTATACATAAAAAGCGAGTGGGGACGAGGCAGGGAATTGACAAGAAGTTTCTTTTCGAGCTAACATTTGCAAGCAAAATTCAATTTTAGTAGGGAAAACGTTTATGTCTGGGATATCAACTTCATATGTTAACTAATTCGGACAGTCCTGTAGCCATCTTCAGCTGTATTTAAGAGGTATTGTGTTTATATTTCGCGAAAATTGCGAAAGTACAAACGTACCAGTGTGAGCTTTGCATTTTAACTCTAAAAAATATGCTGTAAAATGCTAATGACATTTTTCTTTCTTGTTTTGCATTGAACGCTTGATATTCATGGTAATTTTGAGCTTTTAGTTGCTGCTTCAATTAAACCCCAAAACATGAATGTTTACAAATAAATAAAAACCGATTCTTCAACATAAATGGTATTATAATATCTCCCAAGTATATCTAGAAAGTCTTATAACTCAGAAAAACGAAATATTTTTGCGCGGTTTTTGGCTAAATTTTGTTTTCTTCCTGTGATATTTCAATAGCTATTTTATTTTACATCATTGTGAAAACGTTTACAAAAAATATAGTTATCACACCATGCTTTAAGATAAAAAAGGGAGGTGTAAGAGAAATTTAAAGGAGAAAAATTGATATAAAAAGGCACTGGCCCTACCTACAAAGCACGGCTTCAAATCCCCTCCCCCTCCCTGAGTTATCGTTCCAGTATACTTAGAGTTCACTGGGCGACGCTCGCTTATACATAATCGTTTTGTGGAGGGGGTCCGTGAGAATCCCACCCAGAAAAATTTTAGAATCTATGGGACTCTGCAAAGGCCATTTCCCGTGATTTGAGCATTGATTTCTGCTAGAATATTCGCAAATTTGTTATATTTTAAACTTTTTGTACTTCCACAATTATTTTGGGACCGATTTTCAGGCAGTATTTGAATTTTTGGGAAGTGTAACACCCACACCCCCTAAATTTGCTGATCCGAACAGTAAATAACTTAATTTATTCTTCAAATTTTACTGGGAGTACTCGGTGTCGAAGGAGACTTATATTTAACAGGTATTCTACGAACTCGAGTCGTATATGAGCCGAGGTGCGTCGCACCGAGTTGGCTATCGCTTATATACAACGAGAGTGAGTAGAAAAACTGTTTTATTATATGTAGACAACAATTGCTACCAAAAAACTTCCTAGTGCAGTTATATATTAATAAGATATACTTATTAGTCAGTTTAGCATGTAAACAACTTCAGCCAATACCACATAAAACACCACTTATCGTTATTTAAAATTATGTTTCAAACAAATGAAGTTATTATATAGATAGCCTTTGAATAACTTCTGTAATCTGATTGGCTCGCTACTAGTAGGATATTAGCCCATAACCTACTAGTAGAGAAAACAAGATGGCGGCCGAAAGTTTTTCGATCGCAAAAAATCTTGTTTTGAGCATTTTGGCAGCCTTTCTTGCATGGCCATACATAGAACACATAAACTTAGATAAAGTTTATGAAGGTTAATACTTGATTTAAATGTCACCTAAAAAAGTATAATATATACAGTTTTTTTACGAATTAATTCTGAATAAGTTTCCCGAAAGCTAGAAAAGATTAAAATTGTTTTGAATTGCTATAATAACAAAAACTGTGCTCAATTTTGAGGTCAACAAGTGTTTGTTTTGCCCAAAACATTTATGTTTTTTAAGGATTTGAAACTTAAGGCAAAATTTGTTTGAAATATAATTTTAAATAACGATAAGTAGTGTTTTATGCGGTATTAGCTGAAGTTGTTTACATTGCTAAACTGACTAACAAGTATATTTTATTAAAATATAACTGAGCTAGGATGTTTTTTGGTAGCAGTTGTTGTCTATATAATAAAACAGTTATCCTACTCACTCTCGTTCTATATCCTATCAGCTCATATACGACTCGAGTTCGTAGAATAACTGTTAAATATCTGTGAATCTTGCTTCGCAAGTGTCCCAATTGAAAACAAACGAAGGGTTTAAAAACTCCATTCCAAAACGATCCATTATACAAAAAACTGACTTGAGCTACTAAAAGCTAAATACATGTAGATTCACAAAAGATTATTTGATAAAAGCATACAACTCATTGACTCAGTTGAACGTACGTAACGCATGCAGCGAAATATCACGGGGAAAAATTGTTACATTTGGGTATTTTACTTGTACTCGATCGAGTCTGTCGGAATCTTCGATGTTTGTGCCATGCAGGCGGACTGCATTCGATTTCAAGTCGGCGGAATAAATTATATTTTTACGATACAAGTATAATCGCTTAAATGAACAGCAAAGCATAGGAAAAACGTCAGCTACACTATGCAAAGGGAATCTTTTGACAAACTAGCACTATTTAAGAGAAATTCAAGGTTTCATTGCAAGCATTGTATATTCAAATTTCAAAAACAACTGTGATAAGAATCAATAAATATTAAACTGACAAAAATTTAGCCGATAAAATTAGCTGTACATGTAAATTTACGGTGCGTATGAAGGCGCGAGTCTCAAAAACAGATATTCTATACCAAAATTCCTTCCTTTTCCTTTAGCTATTACGTGCATCCTGTTATTTTCAATTATTTCATGAATAGGTTAGTTTTGTTCAAGGTGATGGGAAAGGGTTCCACCTTTTCTGTCACACTAATCTGACGATAAGATGAACATTGTAGCGCGCGAACAGGGCGTGCAAACATCAGGTTCTGTGTACTTTATAGTTAAAATATTGTTTTGACTTTTGTTGTTTTGTTGTGTGGACAAACCATAGTTAATAGAGTAGATGGTTTGGAAACTCATTAGAATAACAATATAACTCATTATCTATTTTGGTCAACGTTTATTCAAAAATATGGTTCTTCATCGTCACGTGTGTATTGTGTTTTCACCCAACCGATCCGAACGTTGTATCCCAATAAAATTACTGGTTACAACGTTTGATAATTCCAATAGTTACTGGAATTGTCATTTCATGCATATAAAATGAACCCTGACCCAGACCCCAACCCTGACCCTAACCCTAACAATCCCAATAATTCATTGGAGACAACAATTTTATTGGGATACAACGTTCGGATCGGGTGTTTCGCCAAATCCACCAATTACCCTATTGTTCAAGTCGCGGATGGCTAAATTTCCTAAAACGTTGTTATTGGTTAGTTAGGTGAAAATGCAATACGCACGTGACGACGAAGGACCTCATTCCTGCGTAAACCAGAACAGAAACATAGATAATGACTTATATTGTAGTTCTAATGAGTTTCCAAACCATCTAGCTCTATTAACTATGGATAAACGAACCATTAAATGTATGAAAAACCTAAAATAATAATGTTAACGATATAGTAGTTAATAATCATGTTCCATTAGCGAGTTTTCAGTTCTTTTCAGGTGAAATTTCTGTGTTTTGGCTTGTTTGCATTAAAAATTTGACAACTTAATGTTTCACTCATCGGCATATTTCGCAAGTCGGGGCTTAACTCGAGCAACAAAATTTTTTTCAAACCTCGAGTTAAGCCCCGGGGCCTAACTCGAATGACCCAAATCAAGTTTCGTTGTTCGAGTTGAGCCCCTTTTGGAAAAGAGCTTGGTCGGAAGATAAAAGGGCGTGGTCGGGACTTAACTCAAAGATTGCCGACCTCACCATATCACGCTTGTTAGAACAACTTGTTGACAAGTTGATATCGTGCTACAAGTCTGCTGCAGATTTGTTACAACTTATGCGTTTTTAAGTGTGTATACGTGTGTTTAATTTATCCTCCAACTGAAAATCCTCCATTCGGATTGTCAGATCATGTGACTGTTACTGTTTATCCTAAAGTTCGAGAAAAAATAAGCATGGAAGAAAAACAATAAAGGTTCGCCCAAAGAGACAAAGTGATCCTTCAAGCCTTGCTCGTTTTTTTTAAATATTCGTTGGAGTGATTTACTTTTTCGGGTTGGTTCTTGTGAAAAAACTGATCTTTTTTAATGATGTGATAAATTATGGTTTACATACTTTAATGCCTGAGCGTTCTGTGCGAACTCATGGAACAGATAAACCCTGGATGCAATTGATAAGACAACGCCAGAAAGCATTTACATGGGGGGACGTGCCTCATTATAGGTTATTAAGAAATAAAGTAAATCGCGAAAAAAAAAGATGTCGCAAAACATATTATAATAAGAAAATATGGGATTTACAAAATGTGAAACCCCGCAATTGGTGGCATGAAGTTAAACATCTTTGTGGTATTTTTACAAGAAAGCGGCAGGATCTTCGTATAATCCTAAAAACAAATACTTAATCATCTGATCAAGAGCTTGCAAATTGCATCAACGAAGCTTTAATTTTTAAATGCAGTGAAGGATTATATGAACCACTTAAAAATAATATGTATTTCCAATAATAATAATAATAATAATATTAATAATAATAGTCTTTATTTTGAAAGATCTCCAGACACAGCACACGTGTCTTATAGGTTATTACTACATGATTATAGGTTATTAAAATATGAATATTCAGATTTACTATATTTAGAAATTTGTTTGAGTAATATAAAAACTTATATACATACAACTAAATTAATTAGAAATAATTAACAAGCATCTATTTACAAAGGAACGCTTGAATCTTTCCGTTCTAATATTTGGTAGAATAAAAGATGTTCACGTTTTCTTAAGATTTTCTGTCTCTTACCGGGCAATAATTCACTAAGAATATGATCAGGATTATCAATAATCTTTTAAAACAGAGTTTTGTCCCTCGTTTCAATCAACTCGGACATTTTGTACTCTCTCAGGACATATCCAAAACGATGAGCTCTCTTGAAAAAGTTATCAATACGATTTAAGTATTTCTTTTGCAGAGATGAACTCCAAATTTCAATACCGTACAAAAAAAGCGATAGAATAATCGTGTCAAAGAGATAGCTTAAATGTTCTTTCTGATATCCATATCTCTTACAAACTCTTAAAATGTACATTCGACTTCCAGCTTTGGATAACAAGTCGTCAACTTGCAACTCCCAACAACAGACATCGTCTTCAAAAGTTACTCCAAGCAATTTTAACCATTTCTTGCGTTTAATGCCATTTATGGGTCCTGGTGTAGGTTTGGAAGTTCCCTCGCTTAAAAGCATCTTCCATGTCTTTGATAAATTCGAGGTCATTCTATTTCTCGCCGCCCAGTTTTTAATGTGCTTCACTTCTTCCATTGAAGAATCCTTATTTGACCTTCCTGGTGCACTCACCGTCATATCATCAGCAAATTTAATTAATTTATTAATTTTAGATTGTTTAGGTTTTATATCTTCAACCATAAGGGAGAAGAGGACGGACCGATGACAGTTCCCTGTGGCACTCCTCTATTGATATTAGCATATTCAGTTATGAATCCATCAACCACAACCCTTTGCTTTCGATTCGTCAAAAAACTTATTATCCAATTCATGATATATGGATTTAGATTAGTTTGTTTTAGTTTTTCGGTTACGACATTAGTGTCAGGAACCGAATCAAAGGCCTTGCTAAAGTCGAATGATAAAACTCTGATAAAATCAGCATCTTCGTCCAGCCATTTCAGCCAGTGATACTGACATTTGATGAGGGCAGCAGTTGTATTTGACCCCTTCATATCAGCAAATTGGTCATTACTAATGATTGACTTAGAATGTTCTTCAATCTCTTCTTGAAAAACAATTTTTTCGAAGAGTCTCATAATAATATTGGTCAAAGAGATTGGTCTAAGTTGGCTGCAATCAGATAAAGTTGACTCCTTCATTATTTGTCTTATATTAGCCAGTTTCCACAGTGAAGGAACACATTGGTCATGTAAGGAAAGATTTAACACATATGTCAGTACCGGTGCAAGGTAATTTGCATATTCTTTTCACAGCCAGTATGGAAGTCCGTCTGGACCAGGGCAAGTTCTCTTTTGTTTCATCATAAACGACTTTACTGTTTGAATGTCAATCTTCGGAATACGTGTTTCTTGAGGAATTGTTAATAGTCGCGGTGGTATATACTGTGAGTCGGTGTTTACATTTTGGAAATAGGTATTAATAACGTTAGGATCAATGGTTGCACTAATATTATCAGATCTTGAAGTTCTCCCCGTAATTCTATTTACTGTGTTCCACCAACCTTTTGCCATAATTTGGTACTTCCGGTCTTCATTCCGCACAGCTCGGATTTGATTTTCCCGAATGAGTTTATTAATTCTTTCCTAAAGATCGGTATTTGCTCCTCTATTTATTTGTTTATTTCGTATGTTACACAAATACTTGACTAGAAGAGACATATAGGGTGGATCACGAGAAGAAGTTTTAACCTTAATTTGAGGAAAGCTCTCATTGAACATTAAAGAAATCTCCTGGTTCAGCAGCTGCACTGCTTCCTCTACGTCGTTTACGCTAAAAATCTTACTCCAATCAAAGAATTTTAATTTATTCTCCATGTCAATTTTTCGATGTTGTCTGACATCTCTAAAATAGACATGTTTACGTTCTGGCTTTGCTTGAATCCTGGGAGTGACCATCACGGCCAAGTGATCCGATCTGACTAATCCTTTGAATACGGTGGGCTGATTCCACAAGTGAGGGCTATTTGTCAGGAACACATCTAATATTTTGTGACCTTGGGTTGACTTTTTGACAAGCTGTTCTAAGTTAAACTGGTTGCAGAAGTCACGTATCTTTAACTGATTTATGTCCCCAGCAATTATCAACCTAGTATTAGGATCTGTAAGTAAAATCTGCTCGCAATTGGCAGATATATGATCGAGGAAGTCAGATTCCAAGTACTCTGGGTCCGGAGGGTAATAAATCGCTCCGACATAAAATTTACTGTTTTTTGTCTGAATTTTACACCATAAGCATTCAAATTGATTTTGCAGCGCAAGAATATTGACTTTCCAGTCACTTCGGCATAGAATTGCAACACCACCAGTAGTTATAAATTCAAGATGGCGGCGGTCTTATTATAGATTCAAGATGACATCTAGGAGGAATGACGTCATAAGGTAGGGTTAGTGTACCCTAGGTGTAAAAAACACACAGAGAGATAGTTTTTGAAATGTTGTATTTTAAAAAAGCGATTAACATAGTATTTAAATGTAAAAATGTTTATTATATAAATGAACGAAAACTAAATGTTCAAATGTAAACTATACGTTCGTGAAGCGTAACTGTTCGTAAGTATCCCGTGAGATCTCCCGTGAGATTTGACGTGATATCTCCCGTGAGAGATCTCCCTCCCGTGAGATCTCCCGTGAGATCTCCCGTGAGATTTGACGTGATGATATCTCACGTGAGATCTTCCTCCCTTGAGATCTCCCGTGAGATTTGACGTGTATCTCCCGTGAGGTCTCCCGTGAGATGTGACGTGTATCTCCCCTGAGATCTCACGTTAGATCTCATGTGATATTTTATCTTAAACGAGGTTAAGACTGTAAGATCGAAAGATATTCAAAAGGGAGATAAAGGGGTATGACGAATACGAAATCGTACTGATTTTGGAGAAAAATATTAGAGCGTTTCTTCGTTTGCATAAATTAACACACGGATAAACGTTTGGAATAATTTATTTTTGTAAGTATTACAAACAGTAGAGCTATATCTTGTTAGTCTCGTACAAGTTTATGCGATCAGCAGATGAGTATCTGCTCATAACTGCTCATGAGCACATGCTCATACGCTCATAAGGCCGTATGCGGCCAGATGGCCGAGCACGTATGAAACATACCATATTAAAATCTGTTTGGTTTTTAGTTATCCTGCTAATAGTATAAAATGATAAATTTGAGTCGGTAAGAGCATACCGCTTGCAACGTTCACAGAGATAAGACTTTTAGATTGCCAATGTAATGGAGGAGAACTTATCGCGGTTACATGACCTGAACTTATCACGGTTACATGACCTGAACAAGCGTGTGGCAAAGGCAAGAAAAAGAGTTGAATATTTGAACAAAAAGAGGAATGCTTTATAGCTTCGCAAAAGGACGGTTGACGTACAAACCTAGATGTTAAACAATTTGGTAGACGATGCATGCCGTGGCCTCAAAGAAATGAGAAGACTTAGAAACAACCAGGGAACGCTGTGCTTATATTTGTTATGTAGGATAGATCAAATAGAAATTCATCATCTAATGAAAAGCTGTAGTACAGCTTCTAATGAAAAGCTGAAGTAAATGAAGGATACAAACCTGTTGAGTTTGTAGACGTTGTTTTATTTGCTTGTCCTCAATACATTCACCCCACACTGGTCTCACATTGACCCAACATAGACCTTTTGTCGGCCCCACAACACCCTCTAATCAACCTCGTAAAAGCAGATGTTCATCTGCATATACCAATAGTTGGGATCTACACAATGGTTATAGCAGTCAATACCTAACAGTTAGGGCCTTATCAGTATTTGAGCACCTGTTCATAACAGCTCATGAGCACATGCTCACACGCTCATAGGTCCCGATGTGGCTAGCCAAGTTAGTATAGCTATATTTTGTTAGTCTTGTACAAGTTTATGCGATGAGCAGATGAGCACCCGCTCATAACTGCTCATGAGCACATGCTCACTTGCTCATAAAAACAGAGTGCTGCTCAATGACAAGGCATTTCTACACACTCAGTTGTAGCGGAATGAGCTGTAAATTTTGCGGGAAAGCATTTAATCGTGGTTTCAATCTACGTCGACACGAAAACGGGTATTGTCCGCTGAAAAGCGAAGAGAGAGAAATGTCAGAAACAGAAAGTCAGAGCTCAGAAGATGATCCTTCGAGCGTTGCAACTGACGGGTCTCAGAGTTCGATGACAGGAGACTCGGAAACTGAGGAGGAAGAACCGGATCCTTGGATGCCTATGGTAGAAGAAGCGATGCAAAAGCATAAGGCGGCTTTTCAGGAGATGAAGATGAATTTGACTCAAAGTGGTCTGGATGAGGAAACCGCTGGGGAAACAGCTTACTCTGATATTCTGTCTGAGCTCCTAAAGGAATTAGAAAGTATCTATTTGCAGCGTCTCCAATGGATACAACAACTAAAGAAAGATCCAGCGCATAAGAAAATAATGCAAACAAAGAATGCGCTCGTGAACGATGATGATTTTGATCCAGAAGAGGCTATGGAAGCAGCTGTCAATAAGAGAAAATTTCTAATTAAAAGACGTTTAAAAGACTACAGTTTCACTGAGGACAGTGATGATGAGGAAGATTAATAGAAACATTTGTCATATTGTTGTCAATAAAATTTCAATATATACACATCCGAGTTTGGTATTATTTTATTATGTGGGAGGGTTGTAACTGTCGGGCCTCATCGGGCCCTATGAGCGTATGAGTATGTGCTCATGAACAGATGCTCATCTGCTCATCTCGTAAAATTGTACAAGACTAACAAAATATAACTTTACTAGTCTGGACAGATTAACGTTTGGAATAATTTATTTCTTAAAAATATAACAATTACAAATTTACACAACCTCTACGATGTCTTTCAATTAGGAGCGCGTGAATTTGTGAACAGTTCCATCGTTTGTATTCACAAGTTTGCGCTTTTTTCCCTTATTATGCTCCACGGGCTTGACGTCTTTCCTTTGCTCTCTTTGCTCTTTCTCGGTGGCGCGACGTTACCTTCCTGGTACTTTGACGCTCAAAATATCTGTTCGAACCACCTCTATCTCTTCTTGACGGTTTACACCATCCCCGCGTACGTATGCGAAACGAGGTGTGCAGTGTTTGTGAGGAAAAAATCCTGCTTTCTCTAACTGTTGTAAGTGCTCATTTTCTTTTCTTTGTTCGTACCAACAGCCCTTGGATATCAAGTATGTGGGAAAATCTGTATCAGCGTATATATCTGTATCACAGTAGGCTCTCCAGACGTCTGCAAAGGGTGTGGAGTAGACAAGACAAGGCGATACGGCTTGGGTTATGCGTTTGAGAGTGTCCTCTATGACGCCGTCAGTGGGAACGTATTCCTCGAAAGAGAGGGACACTTCTACATGAGTTAGACCACGATCTTTACAAAGATCACGAGATTTAGCTAAACGCGTATCTTTTTGGCATACCCAGTCGTTCCATGACTGACCCACGTTTTTACTCTCCAGCATTTGCACCATTTTGTTATAAGTTGTACAACATGTTGTCAGACCATCCAGAGATTCCATGTATGTAAGACAGTTGTTGCCAACTTGCTCGGTGTAGTCCAAAATTGTTCTGTCCGCATGTCCTTGCATACGAAACCCTTCGTTGGTCATCAAGTAGTGGATAACTTCTTCTTTGTTAAAACGGCCTGCAAAATCTGTGCTTAACTGAATATCTTTTATCAAAATGTTTCGAATCTTGTACTCGTTGGTCCTCAGAAACTCGAGAACAGCGGAATACTCTTCACTTGCACAGCTAACTCTAAATTCTTGTATATAGTACACAGTTTTGTCAGTTTCTCGTGACTTACAGCGACCATACACTTTCTCCAAATCTTGTGGCTTTACTACTTCCTTCAGGGGTGATAAGACTTTGACTGTAACCATGTCGTTTAAGCAATGTTCGAATGCGCATGCTGACCACACCAACTTCCGTGTAGGTCTTCCTTGCCGTCACGAAGTAATCTGGGACGTAGACATACAACAAAAAGCTTTCCACAAACTTGTCACTGCATTGTAAGAAGCCAATACCATCTTGCTTCCCGTACTTGTTAAAATTGACAGCACCGATTCGAAACGACGCGAAAACAGACCAAGCGCTTGCCTGTTGCCAGTAGAATTTTTTTGTTCACAGCACCAAGGAGTGACATAGAATGAGAAAAAGATCGCGAAGGACGCTTTATATGGCGCATTTCCGCAAACAAAGCAGTTTTTGTAGTGACGTCACAATGAGGATGGTAGTCTTCCCCAGACTTGCCTAGGTCTCCGTAGGAAAGTCGCCTATTCAGCAATCGGGCCATCGGGCCACATAGGACCATATGAGCGTATGAGCATGTGCTCATGAGCGGTTATGAGCAGATGCTCATCTGCTGATCGCATAAACTTGTACGAGACTAACAAGATATAGCTCTACTGTTTGTAATACTTACAAAAATAAATTATTCCAAACGTTAATCCGTGTACTAATTTATACAAACGAAGAAACGCTCTAATATTTTTCTCCAAAATCAATACGATTTCGTATTCGTCATACCCCTTTATCTCCCTTTTGAATATCTTTCGATCTTACAGTCTTGACTTCGTTTAAGATAAAATATCACATGAGATCTAACGTGAGATCTCACGGGAGATATCACGTCACATCTCACGGGAGATCTCACGGGAGATACACGTCAAATCTCACGGGAGATCTCACGGGAGGAAGATCTCACGTGAGATATCATCACGTCAAATCTCACGGGAGATCTCACGGGATACTTACGAACAGTTACGCTTCACGAACGTATAGTTTACATATGAACATTTAGTTTTCGTTCATTTATATAGTAAACATTTTTACATTTAAATACTATGTTAATCGCTTTTTTAAAATACAACATTTCAATCTGTGTGTTTTTTACACCTAGGGTACACTAACCCTACCTTATGACGTCATTCCTCCTATGATGTCATCTTGAATCTATAATAAGACCGCCGTCATCTTGAATTTATAATGTGCTCCCAAAGGGACCCCTAAGAACTACTATCACCGCCATGAGAACTCCTATCACGATATTTTCATACAATAACGTAGCCATTTGGGCAAATTAGACTTGATTGTATTTTCTCTGTAAGCCACGTCTCAGAAATTATGCATATGTCGACATTGTTTGTGATCAGTTCCGCATTAAGTGCCGGCGCAGCATCCGGTTTGGCAATTGATCTGGCGTTGATTACCAAACACTTGGGTGTAATCGTGGAAACAAGGGGACCAGGTTTTAATATTTTGACTTGTATCAAGTTTGTGTTGCGTTTACTATTGGCTATTCTTTTTTTCCCAGGTAATGGTTTTCGCTTCATCATGCAGCGATCAGAAATTCTAACTGGTATTTCATAACCCATTATGTCCTAGAACGAAGCTCCCCTTTATTGGTTGTAGCATCTTTGTGTTGCACAGAGTTTTTCTCTTGATTACTAGGTTTCCACCTCACATGCATAGGCCAGAAACCCTTTTGTTCGACTAACGAACATACTGCCTTTGGAATGCTGATTTTAGCAGAAAGCGAACCTCGGCGTTCGCTACGAAAAATAGAGATATACGCTGGTATAATCTCTCGTTCTCTAAGGTAGGAAAGAATATGGTTCTCATTTACATTTTCCGCTATGCCCGACACAAAATATTTTTTGTTCTTGTGCGATTTCGAACGACACCCACAAAGCCATCAGAGTCACAAGATGACTTCGCAACTTTGGTTTTTGAAACTTCAGGGGTTTGATTTTGTCCGATTGATTTATTTTTATATATATCTACAATCTTTTCAGAGTAGGTCACATTGTGATGATCATGAAAGCCTTACTATTAATGAAGAGTTAATAATTAAAAAGCTCCAACAGATAAATACATCGAAGGCCGGTGGGCCGGATAATATGCCAAATTGGGTGTTAAAAACGTTTTCTGATATTTTAGTATACCTGCAATTACCGACATCATTAATTCGTACCTTTGTGAATGTAAAGTTCCTGAGGCATGGAAATTGGCCAATGTAACACACTCCCAAAGGAATCAACTGTTGAGGATTTTAATACTGACTTGCGACCCATTTCGCTAACATCTACACTATCAAAAATAGCTGAGGCGTGCGTTATTGAACAAGAAATAAAATAAACCCTGCTGAAAGCCATCGACCCTAAACAATTTGGGTGTATCTCTGATTCGTGCACCACCTTTTCTCTCATTTCGATGTACGTTGCACAATTGGTTAGAGGCTACAGATGGACCAGGCTCGTGTGTACGAATTGCACTGTTGGATTATAAGGAAGCTTTTGATTTGGTGGATCATAGAATTTTAATTGGTAAACTTTTTAGTTTGGGAATAAAATCATCTGCTGCATGTTAATTGGCAGATTGAATTCCTACGTGGCAGATTACAACGAGTTAAATTAAACAGTCATTGTTTTTCTGAATAGAAAATAGTACCTACAGGCATTCCACAAGGTACTAAAATTGGCCCATGGCTTTTTTAGCCACGATAAATGATCTGACAATAACAGGAAATACCTCAGATATATGAAACTTTGCGGATGGCAACACTATGGGAAGTTATTTATAACAACGTCTATAGTATAAGCCAAATACAGAACAAAGTTGATGAAGTTTTATCTTGGTCAAAGGAAAATCGGTTTCGATTAAATCCTGGTAAATGCGAAGAACTTCGAATTGAGTTCAGTGAGCATGAAAACAGCAACATGAAGTAAATGGGCAGCCGTTTGAGCTGGTGAAATCTGCTAAAATTCTTGACATAACTGTAACAGAAAATCTTCGATGGAACGAACATGTATGCAACATAACTAGCAAAACTTCTGAACGTTTATATTTATTGAAAGTATTGAAGCAATCTGGCATTGTTGGTGATTCTCTACTGAAATTTTACTGTTCGTGTGTCAGACCTTTGTTAGAATATGCATGTCAAGTATTCCATAGTAGCTTAATTATTTATCAAACCAGATTACAAGAATGCAAAAACGAGCTTTCCGATTGTTATTTCCTGAATCAAGTTATAAGGAAGCCTTAGAAAAGATGGGAATGCCAACCCTGTATGAGAAGAGAGACATTATGTAAAACATCATTCCAATCTATAAGCGAGAACAATGATCATAAACTATTCAACCTATTAAACACCCCTTAATAACAATGAATTTGACCTTAGATCTCAATTTAATTACATTTTACTGACCTATTTAAGACAAACCGTTTTAAGAACTCCTTTACAAATCACTACGCTTTAGAATTAAGTTAAAAGATAATAATTTTATAAATAGTTAATATCGTAGTATTGATATTTGGATTTAGTAATAATATTTATTTATATTTCATATTTTAATATATTATTTTGTTAGTTACGATACCGGTGCGAAATTCTGCCAATAGAAAATCATTACTGTTTGAAACTTTACTGCTAGTTTTCTTTTCTACTTCAAGCTGGCACTTAAGGTTCACTTACGGGATCGTACTTGTACAGTTTTCATATTATAACGTGATACATCGTGCACTGATTTATATCTTCAAATATTTCTCGTTCAATAGACTTACCAACACCATCCAATCCTTCGACAACAATGAATGGATTTGGATAAGCATCTTTAATTTGCGAGGTCTTCCTTGAGCATGCATCGGCGACACGTTTTAGTTTCTTAATTTCAGGTATGTTCAAGTAGCAATCAGCAAGATCAAGGATGTTTCGTGTCTCTTCAAAACTCTTGAATATCGAATGTCCGAAATCAAATAATGGCTGATGACCAATATATTTCACAGGTAATATCTCGAACTGATCTATCTCCTCACAGCTTTCAGATTCACATGAAATAACACTAACCGTATACCCTAGCTTTCCAACGGTTGGAACGAGTTTCGAGATAAAAGGTATTCCAGAGGATCGTGCAAAATCAATGATATCACTTGTACACTGTTGTGTGTTGTCATCGTCTTCATTATTGAACTCTACAACACAGCTGCTTCGATAAAATGTTTCCGTATCATTAACCATCAAGAAGCTACTCCAAATAGAGCTACTTTGATTGAATTTTGCTCTAAGACTGCGTTCCAATGATCGATCATTAATCCTAGTCTTAACGATATCTTCTTGAGAAGCAGCCACGTTACAAACGTGATATAAAATGCTATTCAAAATTTCCGAACCTTGTATGATTTCGTGTGTCACATCATTAAATTTGTCCTTTATAACAGGCGATGCAAAGAACAACGGCCCCTCGTTTACGTTAATTCCGTACAAACACTTTTTCAGTATTAGTCGCGAAGACATGTTATTACACAATATGAAACAAAATATCGAAAGCGAAAGATTTTGTAATTCCAGGAAAACACGCAACCACATGCATATTTAATTACGTTTATGCATGCACCAGCAGGTATCGTTATTTTTTAAAATTCATCTCACTCATTCGTACACGGAGGATCTCGTTCGTAAACTAAATTTATATTGATAAAAAAAAGATAAAGTTCGGTTTGTCTATGCATTAATAAAAGCATGAAGACAGTATCGTTATTGTTAGTGTTGTTCTACAAGCTTTGTGAGATTATCTATCATGCTTGCATAAAATATTTGCTAGCTTTGGCATCGTATGCATTCAATGGCCCGCGCTGTTCCCTCGTTGGTATTTATACCCCAACAAGCGTGAATTATCATTTTACGAGGAAGTGTAACTACAAATGTGGATTTTGCTTTCATACTGCCAAGACATCTTTTGTTCTGCCTATGAACGAGGCAAAGAGAGGGCTCAAGATGTTGAGAGAATCCGGTATGTTGCATTTAATTCATGATGGTTGTTGTTTATTTAGCCCTTAAATATAGGAAATCACCTTTGTGGCAAGTAAATTTACTGCCCTAAGTTTCCTTTGTGCCCTTGATGCTGTCTCAAACTCGGTCTCAAAGAAATAATTCCGTGTTTAGAGGCGAAAATAAGCACTAACCCGTCATCTCTTCCGCGCTCAAAGTTTAAATTTTATGCTTTTGGAAGGACAACCTTTACTGAAATACAATAGTCCCGCGCTAACTGGAACTGCGAAGGGGAACGAAAAATTGTTCGCCGTATTGGGGGTTCGAGCTAACCGGAGTTGGTGTCATATTTCGTTTATCATGTTAATAATTAATGACTAATGAGGCATAAAAGTTTTGTTACACTATACACCAAAATTGTAAGACGTTTAATTGTATTTCCCTCGCTAAAGTTCTTAAGAGTCGGAATCTTTGATTGTTGATCAATGTGTTTTACAGTTTGCGAGTTTATTGGCGAAAAAGAAACAGTTTTGCTTTACATAAACAATGAAATTGATCAGTACTGCAAATGTTGAGTGAAAAAGGATTGAATGTGCCTTTGCTTCTTATTTTTATGTATGACTCACTCCGTTAGCAATGATAACTGAGCGGTAAGGTTACGAATCTCCTTTTCAGGCTCTTCTCCTTCATCCACAAAGTCACAAACATACTGTAGGTGAGCAGGGCATCAATGGACTGTCTCACTTCACTTGCAGCAGGTCGCTTAGGAGGGTCATCTAGCATTTCAATCTTGTCGTCAGAATCCTCTTCCACTCCGTCGACTGTACCTATCGCATCATTTAGGGTCAAACAGTGGAATAGTAGCACGTGAAACGCACGTGAAAGACATATTGTTTGTTGCCACTTCACCGGAAGTGAACTTTGTACTTTGTCTGTGTCCCATAGCTTCCACTTGCCAGGAAATTTCCTGGCAAAAGGAATTTTATACGTTTGGCAGGAGAAATGCAATGAAAAACATTTTGCCAAGAAATTTGACCAAGTGCGAAGAAAGTGCCAGGAATTTGATCTTTTAGAGCCTTAACCAATTTTTAGAGTTTTTTTTTAACTGAAAGCTATTTGTTACTAGCAAAATGTACTTTAAAAATGTTTATTTCTAAATTTTCGGCAATTTTTTTCACAAGTTTTGCCATAGGCGGCCCAATTTAGTGTGTAGTTTCATATAGAGATCAGTAGCGAGCGGTAGCGTATTGTTTTACATATATAATATACATTTTATATATGTAAACAATACTCTACCGCTCGCTACTGATCTCTATATGAAACTACACACTGAATTGGGCCGCCTATGGTTTTGTAGAATATTTGCATGGTCTAGTGCATGTGTCGCGCACGTATTGACTTATCATTATCGGTCAAAGTTCACCTTGCTCAGTTTTAAGAATGAGCCTGGGTACGAGGTTGGCTTGGTTTTCTTGTTTTTATGCTGCCTGTTTCGCGTGTGGTAAGTAGTAAAATATCTTATATAATGGAAAGATCATCTTCTTCAAACGACGAAGTCGATGCATTATTCGAGTCCGATTACTCCGACGCTGTCCGTTTAACGACAAACTGGCTTAAAGAGATCGGGGCAAGCGCCTGGCCCAAAGCAGAAGCAATTCAGAAAAGAGCAAAGATTTTGTCGAGACATGGCTGCAACGTGAAGAATTCAAAAATTAGCTGGAAGCGAAGACTTGCAGTGATAAGAAACGTAACCCTTTTCTAAGTTTTGTTCCAAAGCATTATCTTTTTCGAAAACAGGACTCAAAAGGCCCCTAAATAGCAAAATGCGCGAAAAGTGTGTTGCTGCAGTTGGATGTTCGAAAACTACCGCTTCTGCGAGCAGTCTATGACTATGGCAAAAAAGTTCATCTTTGACAGGTGATCGTGTAAAGCCGATGAAATAAAACTTTCCGCATTCCTTATTAAACATAATTTGGCAATATCCCTGTCTGACAATCTAGTTGATCTGTTACGATCCCTTTCCCCAAAAGATGAGGTCCTCAAAAACTTGATCATGAAATTAGGTAAACAAAAAGCAACGAATATTATAAGACAAGTTTCGAGTTTCGATTATCTTCACGAAGCCGTTACTACCCTGCAGTCACATTTGCTCGGCGTTATCATTGACGAGACAGCAGACCTGAGCACAATTAAACAGCTTGCAGTTCTGGCTACATATTTTGACTGGATTTCTTTTCAGTCGAAATACTATTTACTGGATATGGTAGAGGTGGAGGATGGCACTGCCTACGGAATTTTTTCGGCTCGGAAAAAAACATTTGTGTAGCTGAATATTTCAATGAACAATATAATTGGCTATTCTTCCGACACTACAAATGTTATGCTCGGACAAAATAATTCGGTGTCACAACTGTTAAAATCGGAAGTTACAATCGTACAATTGGTTTAACGTTCTTGCCATATTATTCACTTAGTATCTTCACATGCGGCTTTGAAACTACCTAAGAGCTTAGAAGATTTATGTAGAGACATTTTCAACCACTTTCATCGTTCGTCAAAGCGCCAAGCATCTACAAGGAATTTCAAAATTTCTTTAAAGTGCTACTTAACCCAAAATAGGTTTTTGGTGATTCGGATAGATCGTAAAAAGTTAGTTAATAAGTTCAAGATTAGTTTTTGCGTTAAACGCTTAGTTTCAGAGATATATCGGGTCAAAGTCGGAAATTTTGCCAGTTTTTGAGAAAAAGTCGCGCCGTCGATTTCGAAGCAAGAGGCCTGGGTCCGTGGAACACATTTTCGAAAACAACAAGACTTTGTATTGTATAATAATGTACACCCTAACTAACAAAGCATCAGTTGTTGTATGACGAAACTGTTGAGACTTACACGATGAGAATGTCTTTCATAAAATCTTTCTGCTTTTATATTGTTTATTGCTGTGACCATATTAATACTGTTTGATACAAATTCATTCTTGTACTAGTTTAGTAGCTAATTTATTACAAGATAGCATATTGTTTTCATATTTCATATTTCTTGTGATCACTTCCTGACGGGTAAAAACTTCTAAACAAAGTTTCCAATTGTGTACTGTGACAAGACAAGAAGATTTTGACAAAATTTGCTCGCACTCAGCTATTCACTGCAATAATGCAATTGTGACTGTCCAGTGTCCGCTCTATCCAATATATAATCGAAGCCTTTACAGAGAAGAAAACGTGGCATGGAAAATTGTCCTGCTGTAACATTTGTACAATCCTTTCTTAAAAACTTAAATCCCTTCATTTTCCTTGCCATAGTATTGTGCATCTCTTGTCTTTTTGTAATTTGCGATTTCGTGCAAATAAAATTTGTTCGCCATTTTGAATCAATAACGAGGAATACTTGGTGTAAGCTGAAGTAATTGGATATTTTTTGCGGAATAACCGCTGGATGTGCGTACAGGCGAACTAGCGATTTCGCATTCAAAAATGCCAGGCGTGGGTTGAATGCAAAGATCGTGTTGTAAATATTGCTGGTTCGGCTGCAATAAATACTTTTTAGAGGATAAATGCAGAAACAAGCGAATATTATGTTGACAAAGTGAAAGAGCACAAAAACAGCAACATGAAAATAGCAACAAAGGCACTACAACAAGCCTTGGAAGCATGCCGATAACCGAAAATATTACCAGATAATAGAAAATAAAAGGAGACCCTTAAACCAGGATACTTTTAAGAGGCTTTTCATTTAAATTTTTTGGCTTTAAAATTATAAATTCGCAGATACTTTGGAACATAAATTTAAAGCTGTATTTCTCGAATTGTATAATTCGTTCAATAATAAATTTTTCATACACGATATCAATGCCAGATTTTAACCAATTGGACTGAAATTTTCAACCGTACGACATGTTACATTAGGCAAGGTACTAAACAAAAAAAACTGAAAAATGTTTTAGAAATATTCCTATATTGCTTCTTTGATACCACATTATTTTTTCAGAAATTGCTATTTTCCAGGAAAAACTTCAAAAAACAGTGATGCTTGCCATTACTTAAGATTTTTTTAGATTTGGCTCCTGAACATCGTTTACAGTCACAATGTGAAACAAAGATTAAAGTTTTTTGACCATTCTCTAGGCCCTAGTCGTATTTCGAAATAGGTGTTTATTTTGCCACTAGGGTGTAATTAATTTATCACGGTAACCATGACAACACACATGTAAACAAATGTATTTTTTTATCACAGCTTTGTTACCTACCATAATATTAACTTGTTTCTATTTTAAAATATAATGCAAAAAAAAAATTAAAGGTATTGGACCCCCTTAAAAAAATTCGTCGGGCAGAACAAGAAGATGTGAATATTTACCCCGCATTATGCACTTCTTCAATTGTACAGGAATGGAGAAAATAAATTTTTCTGGTGGTGAACCGTTCGTCGAAGGTCCTCAAGGAAAATTTGTTGGTGATTTAGTGCGATATTGTAAACAAGAACTTGGGCTGAGTGTAAGCATTGTTTCTAATGGAAGTTTGATTAAAGAGCAGTGGTTTAAGAATTATGGTGAGTGTTGGATAGATGATGAGTAATTAATTTGATTGTGTTATTGTGAGGATTTTTAGGGAGGATAATAAACTTAGAACCCGCGCTGCGATAATCTTGTGATTAGTACCAAAATTTAGACATGCACGAGCCGGTTATTGTGAAAGTTATTGGGGGGAGGGGGTTCTGGCATAGATGCCGTTATATGAGCGAATACATTTTTTGTACTAATTTCGCCCTTGTCACCTGGAGGAGGATGCACCGACCCCTGGGTCCCGTTGGTGTTTAGCTGAGGAGTATGCAATTATCGACTTTAAAAATTTTAAGTCAAGATTTCTTAAGACTTCTTCATTAGCTTCATTTGACTCATCTGATTATTCATTCAAAGAAAATAACCTGGATATAAATAAAATTATAATTAAATTAGTTAAAAGAGGTTTACTGGATCATGTCAGTTTGCTTCCCTTAAAATACTGTGAATTAAAATTTAAAATACTTTAGGAATAATAAAAATTCACTGCCAAAAATGTTTATTCTGCTTTTGATACATGCAGCGGAATATTTGGACATACTGGCAATATCCTGTGACAGTTTTGATGAAGATGTCAACATACAGATAGGTCGTCGTCATCCCAAGGAAAGTCATATAAATATCATAAGAAGGGTTCGTGATTGGTGCACTAAATATCACGTCGCATTCAAAATAAACACTGTTGTAAATTCGTATAACAAAAATGAAGATATGTGCGAAGCAATTACAGAGCTAAATCCCATTAGATGGAAGGTTTGTCGTGTATTGCAATGACTTGATTTCATTATGGTTTCAAAAAGTAATATACAGTGTGTCCCAGACAAAAGGCTACCCTTTGAAATCAAACATTAGGGCCGAATTCGATGTTTTAATTCCCTAAGGAGCCCCTTTCTGTGTTATTTTGACAGAATAAACTCAATTAATTTGCAACGTGAGCATAAACAATCTTTAAACAATCTCAGTGCAGCAGATAATTACGCATTCTTGGGCTCATTAGGGATTTAAAACAATCAAATTCAAAGGTTTGACAATGGCGCTTGACTACAAACGGTAGCCCATTTTTTGGGACACACTGTAGTATACTCATGAATTACAGTAAATTTACAGTATAGAGCATGAACAGTAGGGCGATTCAAATGAATTTGATCAGCATTTCATTACCATTATTTCAGCCATTCAATTGCATTTTCTGGCCAACCCCCCCCCCTGAACCGGCTGGTCGCAGCGAGTAAAATTCGTAAAGAAATGGCAGCACGTTGCACTGCTGAGTGAGCCTACTGTCTATTCGCTATACTGTACTGTCAGTGCTATATAGTCACGTGTTACTTCATGCATCAGATATATTGTTTAACGTGTATAGTAGTTTCCAAGGTGGTACCGAATGAGTAACTTGAAACTGAAAGTTATGAACTGAGTCAGAACAAATAAATTAAAATAGCCGCCACAACGATGATTTCGCAAGCACTTGCATGTAGTTGTAATATAAAAGATAAATATTGTGATACCTAGTTTTTCTTTAAAAGCGTCACTTTGTATCGATGTTAGTAGTATATAGAAGAGGGGTTCTGCGGCGGGCGGTGCAGGCGGTGCACTTAGTACTGCCCATGACGTCATCATTTCAGGCTAACGTTAATTTATGTAAGCTTGTTTAACATTCTTGAACGGCTGCTGTTTGTGTATCTACAATTTGTACATAGGCCGTAGGATGAGCGTCCAAAAGATGCTTGGAAAACGCATTCCGTTGCACCCCTCGTGGAACTACATAATTTTCACACGAATGGATAGATAAAAACTCACTTTATTATAATCCGCTGCTCCCCAAGCGAAACAGACGCACAACTGGGAAAAAATTCCCTCCAAAGTTTGTTAATTTCGCGCTTTGAAATATTCGAACCGCCATTGTTTTGGTGACAAACACGCATGCGCACATCAGCCAAATTCCCACTGCGCACGCGCACAAACGCACACGAGGTGCGAAATGCGTTAGGCAAAATAATCATGGCTGGAGATATCTATAATATTCGGATATCCTCATGTTTTATGCATTTTGATGGCGTTACGGAGCAATTTTGCAAAGTTACACGCCAAAGGCTTAAGAAATGTCTTGATTGTAGGTCCAAATGGGCCAAACTTAATTGTCAACAAGCTGAAATAGCTAACTGAAAATCGTATGAGAACATCGATGACAGATCTGTCACTTCATGGAGAAGAATCCTGACAGCATTAATTTAGAATGGTACCATCATATGAAATGCTGGAAGACATTTTGTGATGAAGGGAAGATCCGCAGACAACAGAGAAAGGAGGAAAAAGGTGAAGGAACTAGCTCTGAAGGCCCAAATTCTACCGAAGTTTCACCTGTGGAAGTAAAGCCACCCTGCCAGAAAGAAACGCGAATGTGCTTCCAGAGATATGCATTATTTGTGGGACGCTCCTTGGTTTTCATTAGACAAGGTAGGGGCACTTTAATAGGAATATATACAATAATTCTAGCGTTATATGGACATGTGGATACCATTGCTATGAATATCCAGCCTTGTTATTACTAGGTAATTTGTTTAATAACTTTGTTTTAACAGCAGGAAACAAAGAAGAGAAGAACACCACTCATCTTGGCAGAAACAATTAATGCTGGTCTTTTACGTACAGCTGGCGAGAGAAAGAATGATGAATGGATACTTGTGCAAATCCAGGGGAAAGACTGTGTAGCACTGGAAGTCCACTATCATAAAGTTTGCTACTGCAATTATACAAAATATGTCACCAGAGAGACAAAGGATCAATCAGAGTCTAAGTACGAGAAGTCCTATGATGTTTTCTGTAAGGAAGTAATAGAGACAGAGATCATTGGAAATAAGAAAATAATGTACATGAAAGACATACTGGAGAAATTTGTTACCATTGCTAAAGTCATCGAGAATGTGGATGCATCTAAATGTAGAGCTTTTAAACTCAAGCTACGACTGATGAAAAGTTACCCACAATTTGTATTTTGTGTCCCTAAAATACGAAATGTTAGTGAGATTGTACAGGGTGTATCAAAAAAAAGGTAATCGAACTTTGCTGTGCTCTAGCGCGTTTAGTATACAATCTACAGAAATCATTCTTTCGCAGGCGGAAAGACCAGGCTTTTAGCTTTTGATTGTCATCATTTTTGTGAAATTTGAAGAAAGATTGGGCAAATACGAATCAAATGAAAATAGCCAGTCGAAATCGCATATTTTCACCGTTGGGAGTTTATTGAAAATCTGTTGAAATTTAAACCCATTAGGGAATTAAATTACAAAATTAATTGACCAACTTTAGCTTAGGTAGTAAACTTCTGGCATTTTATTAGTGATGTTCATTGTTTCTCGTGACAGATAAATGATTAATGAAATTTTCTTTTCTTTTTCGCTGCCCTAGTAATGCTCAAAGGTGAAAATATGCGATTTCGACCGGCTATTTTCATTTGATTCGTATTTGCCCAATCTTTCTTCAAATTTCACAAAAATGATGACAATCGAAAGCTAAAAGTCTGGTCTTTCCGCCTGCGAAAAAATGATTTCTGTCGATTGTATAATAAACAAGCAAGAGCACTGCAAAGTTCGATTACCTTTTTTTTGATACACTCTGTATATGTTGAAAATTTGGATTCTTCTGAATTGGTTCAGGAACATATGTCAAATAAGTCTGAAAACAAAGATGAAGAAAACTGTACCATTGATGATTACAATCTGAATTCTGAAACAGAAACTGAGAAAAATTCTGAAGTTAATGAGTTACAAATTTTATACAATGCTGCAATGATTCTTCGTGAAAAGGTCCAAGAAATACCAAAGCTAAATCTTCCTTGGCCACCATTGGCATCTGATTTGACAATGGATAATGTGCAAAAAGTAGTTCCATGTGAACTTTGCGGATTCTCTTCAGAGCCAACTTTAAGCGAGTATGTGCCAATCGAGGGAAAGAACAACACCAAACTAACATCAATTGAAATTCAAGATTGGTATCCATGGAACAGACTTGTGATAGATGGAACACACAACTTAAATTGAGCCAAACATATCTTGCATAGCTATTCAATAATACGTTAAAGTTTCAGAGGTTTTTTAAAAACTATAACTTAAAGCCTGGGACAAACTGTGAAACATTGTTGTGCCAAAATGTTTGTTGTATTATTTATATTCGTGTTCTGCATTATTAATTTCTTTTTAAATCAATTGTTTTTACAGTCTGTTTACACGAAGATATGAATATTAGAACACACCGTACCCCTGCCCCAATTATCAGTCGTCAACCACCCCTGCATCAAATAATAGGAAATCCTTTTGCTTTTCGCGACAATGTTTTTTACATTAAGCTAAGGTTTTAGTTTATCGAAATACTTAATTTGTTCCTTAATCATGGGAATTGTATAAATATTTATTATTTATAGTTGTATGTATATTTAGTTATCATCCGTCCTGTTTGATACAGGATTACATGTGGGTTTTTACCTCACACGAATTTGTATTGAATTAGAATGTTAAAACCAATATTTCAATAAATCAATTGATATAATTTAGCATACAAGCAAGCGTAGTTTTCAGTGTGTTCTGGGAAATATTTAAGAGCGTGTATTTATTTGTTAATACTACAAATTTTGAGCTCTATTCCGTGTCTTTTATTTGTGGTTTTGACATAGTAAATGGGGGGAAAACCCACAGGGAAAATCCATTTTTGTTTTCTGCGCGTGCGCAGTGGGAGTTTGGCTGATGTGCGCATGCGTATTTGTCACCAAAACAATGGCGGCTCGAATATTTCAAAGCACGAAATTAACAAACTTTGGAGGGAATTTTTTCCCAATTGTGCTCCTGTTTCGCTTGGGGGGCAGCAGATTCTAATAAAGTGAGTTTTTATCTATCGATTCGTGTGAAAATTATGTAGTTCTACGAGGGGTGCAACGGAATTGCATCTTTTGGACGCTCATCCTACGGCCTAACATTATTTCTGCTTACTTCGCTTATAACAACTACAGTTCTCTCTCACAACTTCGCCGGGTGTTGTTTATATATAGTTTGTGTTTACAGTGTTCAGTGCATTTCCTGCTAATCGTCGTTACTCGGCGTTAGCGTTTGTTAATATGTGTAGTAAGTTCTCCTTACTTCGTCTATGCTGTTTGTTTATCTATAATTTTTAGTTATTTCTAGCTACTTTATCGCCGTACGTTTATCTACAGGTTTTATCTCTGGTTTACATCGTCTGTAGCATATAGTTTTCAGTTTATTTCCGACTACTTCGCTACGGTTTACAGCTTTTAGATTAACTTTAATAATTACCAGCCTTGTATTGCTTGTATTAACAACGGCAGTTTATTTCTGTCCACTTCACAGTCGTTTGGTGATCTAGCATTTTCGGTTAGCATTTTAGTCCTCGCACTTTCATATTATATTATGAGATCTACTAGTGTCCGATTTTCACAACAGTTGTTACTGCGCATGCGCGCTGGACATTTTTCCTGCAGCGTAATAATTAGGACTGAGGTCTGTCTATATATTAGGTAGTGTAATTGCTGTTGGCGAACGCGGTATTCAGCAAGTTCTATCATCGAGTGGGATAATGGGATTTGTCAGTCCGAATGTGCGAAGTCGAAGTCGAAAACTACTTAACCAAGGTTGGAGCGACTATTGGAGCGGTAGTGATTTTTCATTATTGTACCTAAATTGTCGTAGCCTTATCGGCAATTTTGATAAGTTTAAATTTTGACTAGAAATTTGCGTAAATCTTTTTCTATTATTGGAGTAACTGAAACATGGCTGAATGATGAAACGTCTGACTTAGTTAACTTTTCCGGTTATAATTTCATTTCAAACCATCGCCTAAATAAAGTAGGTGGCGGAGTTGGACTCTATCTACGAAGTCATTTTCAAAATAAATTGATTCAAGACTGCACAATTTCTAATCCTGAAGTAATTGAGTCTTTGTTCCTTGAAATTGCTAAACCCAATGGGAAAAACATTATTGTTGGTACTATTTATCGTGCGCCTAATCAAAATTTAATCTCTTTTATAGAGGAATTGAACAAAATTCTTTCTATTATTTTTAAAGACTAGGTTACCTGCAAGGTAGGGAATGCTGCGGAGCTTTGATTATTTTATAGGTTATTGGAAAATGACATTTATGCAACCCAAAATATATTCAGTGGGATAGTGTGCATTACTAGCCTGTCAGTACATTACTCGGCTTGACTCAGTTTGTCTGCCAGAAGATATCATGTTTCAGACTGGCGTAAGCATAAGGGGTCAAAAGGGGTCAACGATGAACGAAGTCGAAAAGCAAATGCCTTATCGATAAATAAGGGATAATACGCTAACGATTTTCTTACAGCTACAGTGAACTCTAAAATACGTAGTTGTTGTATAATTATGTTTGTTGGAAATATTTGCTAGAACACAAACACACAAAATTTAAAACTGTCAAGGCAAATAATGTCGCGTGAACAGCAGATGCGTTTTAAAACATAACATGTATATATTATGCGGCGTCTCTGTTTAACTGTGGTTTGTTAACTTTGATTATAGTTGACTATTAGCACAAATGGTAATGCTGGAAAATTGTTATCGACAAAACAAACGCGCTTTAATACAATTTCACAGACGCGATACTATCAAATAGAATATATATTAAAATTCCACTGCAATTTAATACGAGATTTAATATTGTCGTGCGAATAACAAACTCGTTTTAAATTGTAGTACTTGAATAGAGAAGCAAGTCATAAAGTCAGTCAGAAATATCTGCCAATAGCCAACTTTAAAGATAATAAAACAGAGTATAAAATGCCAAAATCTCATACCTTTTAGATAGACGTGTTAGCCGAAAGAGCACGTGTAGTGGAGAGGAATTTTCCTGAACAACTGCGCATACAAAATGCGCACCACCAGAATCCAAAGCGACGCTAAAAATTTACCATTGCGCATACAAACTGAGCACGACCAGAATTCAAAGCGACGCTAAAAATCTACTTTTTGACTGCTAACTACACCAATTAGGCTGCTGCTACGCTCGCTCGCTTAATGCTCGCTCGCTCCGCAGCAATAATAAACAATGCTATATTATGGGTGATTTTAACTTAGATTTATTCCATTATGATCCGCATGCTTTCACTCAAGAATTCATGGATTCTTTGTTTTCCTACATGTTTATTCCTCTCATAAACAGACCTACTCGGTTAACTTCACACTCGGCAACACTAATTGATAATATTTTTACAAATTATCCTTCACAAAATACGGCGAATGGAATTATTCTTAACGTCATGTCGGATCATTTACCCATTTTTGCTTTTTTTAGTTCTGAATTAGTATCATATAAAAAAGAAGTCAAATCTTATAAGAGAGACTATAGCGAACAATACCTTACCAAATTTTGAACTAGTTTGTCTCAGGTGGATTGGACGAGCGTTGTTATGGGTCATGATCCTAACAAATCATTTGACTCCTTCTCGACAGAATACAATAAACATTTTGAGGATTATTTCCCCCTAATAATGAGTAAAAATTCTTCCAGAAAGCCGAAAATGCCTTGGATTACAAAAGGTTTATTAGTTTCTGTTAGAAAAAAGAATAAACTTTATAAGAAATACATGGGAAATCCAACTTTAAAACGTGAGCTTCATTACAAAAGATATAAAAACAAATTAAATCATTTAATCAGAAATGCTAAGAAAACGTATTATGATAATAAATTTGATCGAGCAAAAGGCGACTTAAAAGAAACTTGGAGATTAATAAACGAGGTAATCAATACTAAAAGCAAGCAGTCATCCCTGCCATCGTCATTTAAATCAAATGGTATAGCGATCGCTGACCCTTTTGAAATTGCAAATGGATTTTGTAGATATCTTACTAACATTGGCTCATCCTTGGCAAACAGGATTCTCCCAACAAATTGCGTTTTCCAAGATTTCCTGGGACCAAATATAAGTGAAACAATTTTTCTTAAACCAGCAACTGAACGTGAACTAAAAATTATCTCCATGTCATTTAAAGGTGGAAAAGCACCTGGACATGATCATATACCTATGCACCTTGTTAAAAATTCTTTTGATATTATTTCAAAACCATTAATGTATTTAATTAATCTATCCCTTGAAAAAGGGATATTTCCAAATAACCTTAAAACGGCTAAAATTATTCCTATTTTCAAAGCTGGTGATGTAGATATATTTACGAACTATAGACATATTTCGATTTTGCCAAGTTTTTCTAAAATTTATGAAAAAATTATGTATAATCGATTGCTTGATTTTATACAAAGATTTGAAATTTTGTATTCTTTACAGTTTGGTTTTCGTACCAAACATTCAACTAGTTATGCTCTTACTCATTTAGTAAATAAAATAGCAACTGATATTGATCAAAGCAAAATTTCTATTGGTGTATTTCTCTTAGATTTGTCAAAAGCGTTTGACACTTAAAATCGCGATATACTTTTTCCCAAGCTTGAAAACTATGGCATACGCGGAGTTGCACTAAATTGGATCAAAAGCTATTTTCAAAACCGTAAACAATATGTTCAATATAATAATGTTACTTCTAGTCATTTGATCACTCAGTGTGGTGTGCCGCAAGGTTCGATTTTAGGCCCCCTTTTTTTTTATCCTATATATAAGTGATCTCCCAAATGCCTCTCGTATAGTTGAACCTTTTTTATTTGCTGATGATACAAGCATATGTTACTCTCATTCTGATCCCGAGATGCTAGCTGCAGTCTTAAACAAGGCATTACAAAACATTGGTTCTTGGATGAGAGCAAATAAACTTTCTGTTAACATTGACAAAACTGACTATGTTATCTTCCACTCCAGACATAAGAAAAGTTCTTATGATATATCTCTCTTACTTGATATTAGATGTATTACTCGCAAATCGAGGGTTAAATTTCTAGGTGTTTTTTTGGATGAAAATCTTACCTGGAAGCCTCATATTAGTCATGTCTGTAAAAAAAATTTTAAGTATATCCGCATAATTTATCGAGCCCATTTTTATCTGTTAGCTAGTACTAAATTGTCCCTGTATTATACATTAATCTATCCATACCTCTCCTATTGTAACACTGCTTGGTCCTCCACCTATGTTTCCAATTTAAGTCGTATATTTCTATTACAGAAGCGAATTGTCAGAGTATTGACCAATTCAAATTATCGGGCGCATACTGCTCCACTATTTAGTAAATTGAAAATACTCAGCATATATCAGCTTAATGCTTTCCATATTGGCAAATTTATGTTCTCTTACCATAATCAGCTACTACCACCTTCTTTTATGTAATCTGTTTACAACCAACTTTGAAATCCATGATTATAATACTAGAAATGCGAGTTCATACCGAGCTCATGCATGTAGAACTAATATAAAGCAGTTCACCATTTTATTTCAAGGTCCCAAATTGTGGAATTCTCTCCCAGAGTTTGTCAGAGGTGCACAGACGATAAATTGCTTCAGGAATAGAATTTTAAAATATTTGCTAAATCTTTAAATATTTTTTTCTGACCGCTTTTAAACTAATTTAACTTTTATGATTCATATTATTTCCTGCTGCTACTGCTACAAGGAGACATCCTACTTACAAGCCCTATGGTTTTTGGATGCCTCCTTGCCATCGATATCTACTTAATGATACGCACATATTTACTATTCAAGTTAACAATATTACTATTATATAAACGTCTTGTATATAACTGATATCTGTGGCAAAATTAAATTATCATCCTAATGGATGAACTGGATGAACTATGGTTTTACAGGGCGAATTCCTGTTATTCTTCACAATTTACGCGGTTATGATTCCCATCTTATCATACAGGGACTTGGCAAACTCAAAGGTAAGACAATCAACTGCATCCTGAATAACACTGAGAAGTACATATCTTTTTCCATCGATAATTTGGATTTTATCGACTCTCTGCAATTTATGAATGCGTCGCTGGAGAAGTTAGTATCCAATCTAGCAAAGGACGGTGCAGATAAGTTTCCAACTTTCAAGAAATACATCGTCAGCGATAAGGTGACCTTTCTACTAAGAAAGGGTGTTTACCCTTATGATTACATGGACGGTGTAGAAAGATTTCAAGAGCCGACCTTACCACAGAAGGAGTCATTTTGCAACGTACTGAACGACGAACACATTTCTGATGAAGATTACGCCCACGCAACCAGCGTGTTCAATAACTTTGCGTGTCGGTGATTACCATGATTCATACTTGATGTCGGATGTTCTACTCCCTGCGGATGTGCTCGAGAATTTCCGAAGCGTCTGTCTGCAAGCCTACAACTTGGATCCTTGTCACTTCTATACAAGTTCTGGATTAGCATGGCAAGCGTGTTTGAAAATGACTGAGGTGGAACTGGAACTTCTAACCGATCCAGATATGTATTTATTCATTGAAGAAGGTCTTCGCGGTGGAATTTCAATGATTAGTAACCGTTTTAGCAAAGCGAACAATCCTTATGTTCCTGATTGCGATCCCACGCAGGAGAATTCCTATTTGATGTATTTCGACGCCAGTAACCTGTACGGTTGGGCCATGTCGCAATCGCTACCCACAGGTGAACTCGACTGGCTCACCCACCAGGAGATTGCAGAACTCGACATTACGGACGTTGCAGATGATAATGAAGAAGGTTACATATTGGAAGTAGACCTCCAATATCCTACCGAATTACACGGTCTCCACAACGATTACCCTCTGGCACCTGAGAAAATGAAAATTTCTTCAGAGATGCTATCACCATACTGCCATAAACTGTCAGAATGCTTGAATCTCCGTGGTGGTGCCATGTCTAAATTGGTTCCGAATCTTCGAGACAAGACCAACTACGTCGTCCATTATCGCAACTTGAAGCAGTACCTGGTATTGGGTATGAAGTTGACAAAGATTCATCGCGTTCTAGTCTTCCAGCAATGTCCATGGCTAAAGACCTGTATACCTATATTGATTTTAATACAGAGAAACGAAAGCACGCAGCAAACGACTTCAAGAAAGATTTCTATTAGCTGATGAACAACTCTGTATTTGGTAAAACGATGGAGAATTTGAGAAAACGTGTCAACGTCAAGCTCGTGAACGACAAAGTCAAGCTATCCAAACTAATTGCATCGCCATCCTTTGACTACTTCCGCATATTTTCTGAAGATCTAGCAGCTGTGAATTTGAAGAAGACCAAGCTCTACTTAAACCGTCCAATCTACGTGGGATGCAGCATTCCGGATCTCTCCAAAGTGCTCATGTACGAATTCCATTACGAGTACATGAAACCAAAGTATGGCTGCAACGCGAAGTTGTTGTTTACAAACACGGACAGTCTCTGTTATGAAATAAAGACTGGCGATATCTATCGAGACATGCTGCAGAACGTCGAACTTTTTGACACTTCGGAACACGCACAGAACCATCCACTGTACCGCTTGGTGAACAAGAAAGTCCTTGGCAAGATAAAGGATGAAACACATGGTATCCCCACCCAAGAGTTCGTTGGTTTAAGACCTAAGATGTATTCCATTCTTTACACTGAAAATGACAAGTTGGTGGAAAAGAAAACAGCCAAAGGGATAAAGAAGTCCGTGACGAAACGAAAGATTCGACATGCAAGTTACAAGGAATGTTTGTTTGAGAAGAGACAGACAATGGCTAGTATGAATCAAATTCGAAGTGAAAGGCATGAAATCTATTCGATCAAGCTGAATAAAATAGGACTTAGTCCTTACGACGACAAGCGTTATATCTTAAACGATGGCATGAGCACACTCGCTTATGGACATTATAAAACCATAACAGCATGAACCAAGCGAACTGAAAACTAACGTGATGTTTATTTTTCTTATTGATAGTTGCAAAAGGCTCCATTATTTAACCACCTATGTTTGTTAATACATAGAGAAATAATAGCTGAATTCCTGTGTTTGCTAATACATAGAGAAAAAACTGTTCGGTATACTTGCAATCATTGAATAATTTGTCTAAGACAAATTCTAGAATAGTTGTTTCATAATAATAAAATCAATATTTTCGCGAAATACACCAACCTTATCCTCTCCCCTCCCTTCCTTAACCTTTTAATACCGTCTACGTAATAAACATCACAATCGCAAATGTATCGAAATGTTTTTGAGACAAGAAAAGGGGAAGAGGAAATTTTAGTGCGTGCAAGAGCAATGGGCGAATACAATCTACAGGCGATTTCATATTGTTTCGATCAAACACTGTCACGAATGTCCCGACGAATTATTCCATGATTGCATGTTTGTTAATAGATTGAAAAATAACAGTTAAATGACACCTATGTTGGTTGATACACAGAGAAATAACAGCTGGATCTATGTTTGCTAATACATGGAGAAATAACAGTTGAATACCAATTATGTGTGCGTTGTTACATGGAAAAAAATTACAGTTGAATACCTGTATGTTTGTTAATATGTAGGATATTAACCTATGTTTGTTAATACATGTAGAGAAAAAACAGTTGAAATAAAGTTTAAAAATTTTACATTGTTTATATGACTTAAATAAGGTTTAGTATTTGCAATTTTTAGTTCGTGAATGATGATGCATGATCCAGATTATTTCCTGTCTCTACTTCCAAAAGCTTGGTGTTATCAGCTTTAACTCATTTTATTAACAAATTGATACAGATTGTTGACAAAACCTTTTTTCAGTCTTTCCCAGACTGCCTTGTAATTATTGAGACATTCGAAGCCAAAAGTATTCTGCTATTCGCCATCTTGTTTTATAATTACATCAAATTAAATGACGTCACAACCTAGGTAGGCGTTGTGAAACAACAAATTTAATATCGAAATAGAAAGTATACAGCAAACTTTCCCTTTAATTTAGAGTGGACTGAAAGAGTGAAACCAAATGAATTATTAAAAAAATGACTAGAAGCTCTTCAAGACATAAAAAAATTAACTTTTACCAGGTTGTGGCGTCACTGATATCTAGCGATACATATGAATACCCAAGATGGTGGAATGCATGGTGATTTTGCTTGGAACAAAGCGGGATATCTTGTATATAAAGAATGATATTAAAAATCTGGAGAGGGTTTTTGAAACATATTGAATCACCACTTTGAAGCAGAACAAGTATTATTTTTATTGCTATTTCCTTTAATAAACGTTTTTTATTATAACGTCATATGTGTCAAAATAATGCTAAACGAGAAAAAAGTAGGTATGATAAATTCATGTATTTTCCAATTAGAATAATAAAGACGCGGATTATAATGCATTTTCACTTTTATTTAGTTATATAAAATAATTTACACATGTTTAATTACATACAGTCACAATAGAATAAGACTATAAAAGTTTTATGTCGCCCAAAACACTAGAGGTACGTGTGTTTGAATTATGAGAAAGTAATTAGAAAGTCAACCACTTGATAGAACCAGTGTCTGCTTTAACCACACAAGAACGCTTCTTCTTCATCATAGAGCTCTTTAATGGCCTTTGTGGCTTTATATTGTCACACTGTTTAGATCGTTCTCTTTCAACGATAAGATATGCTTTAAAGTTCTCTTCCATGTTCTCTTGTCGTTTTAAAACACTTTCTAAAGTTTTCTTAATATTGAGCTCTTCTCCAGGAACGATAATTTCTGTATCGTTTGCTGATAAATCTAATCTCGTCCCTTACAGCACCCCTTGGCAGAGCCAAGAGGTTGCTGCGCTGCACTGTAAGGGACGTTCGGGACTCAGGGACTCTTTTTGCGGGGCATAATTTAAAGTGATGTTTTTAAAAGACTTTAATCAGTTTGCAGTATGCCATGAACGCGAAAGGATTGTCCAATATGTGGAAAAAAGAGTTTACTAAAATTATCCAACCATTTGGCTGACTTTCATCAACTTTCCTGTGAAGCAAGGGAGCAATATCTCATTCAAGCGAGATTAGATTTATCAGCAACAAATCCCACTCGATGATCAGCCTCGTACCCAGGCGCTTTATATAAATTAGCGAGCGCGCGGAGGTGCTTGGGGAGGTTTTGAAAAGCGGTAAAGCTCCTAAAGCGGTAAAGCTCCTAAAGCGGTAAAGCTCCTAAAGCGGTAAAGCTCCTAAAGCGGTAAAGCGGTAGAGCTTCGCTCTTCAAAACCTCCCCAAGCACCTCCGCGCGCTCGCTACTTTAGTAACTGACCTCTGTACCTATAACTGTATTAAAGCACACAAAGCGCCTGGGTACGAGGCTGGACCTCAGTCCTAATTATTACGGTGCAGAAAAAATATCCAGCGCGCATGCGCAGTAGCAACTGTTGTGAAAATCGGACACTAGTAGATCTCGTAATATAATATGAAAGTGCGAGGACTAAAATGCTAACCGAAAATGCTAGATCACCAAACGACTGTAAAGTAGACAGAAATAAACTGCCGTTGTTAATACAAGTAATACAAGGCTGGTAATTACCAAAGTTAATCTAAAAGCTGTAAACGGTAGCGAAGTAGTCGGAAATAAACTGAAAACTATATGCTACAGACGATGTAAACCAGAGATAAAGCCTGTAGATAAACGTACGGCGATAAAGTAGCTGGAAATAACTAAAAATTATAGATAAACAAACAGCATAGACGAAGTAAGGAGAACTTACTACACATATTAACAAACGCTAACACCGAGTAACGACGATTAGCAAGAAATACACTGAACACTGTAAACACAAACTATATATAAACAACACCCGGCGAAGTTGTGAGAGAAAACTGTAATTGTTATAAGCGAAGTAAGCAGAAATAATGTACAAATCGTAGATACACAAACAGCAGCCGTTCAAGAATGTTAAACAAGCTTACATAAATTAACGTTAGCCTGAACAATTAAGAAATGATGACGTCATGGGCGTTGCTAAGTGCACCATGCACGGTGCTTCTATATACTACTGATGCTGATAACCTAAACTTTGAAATAGGGGATAGACCTAACCTCTGCAAACGTTTAGCCAGCAATGCGACGCATTATGGACGCCAGTACTTTTTATAACCATGATTTTGAGCCTTACTTTCGGTTTGGCTGCGTTTTTAAATTCCATTCTGTCCATAGATTACTTAATTTAACTCTCTTCTACAAAAATGTTGTAGATTTAATCGAGGAGTTCAAAATAAATTGTAGCTAGCGTGCGTATAGGATATTTAGAGAAATGGTTACTTACTGAAGGTGTATTTAAAAGTGTCCGCGTATTATATTTCTTTTTCTTCGGGGATATTTAGGTATTCCAATGTCTTTTGATTGGAGGTGAAAATGTGGGCGAGGACGCGTTAAAAAACGCAGAAGATTTTGTCATCTCTGATGAGGAATTTCAATCATTTATATCTCGTCACAATACCATGAAATGTCTAGTCCCCGAATCAAATGAGAAGGTGAGTGCTGCCTTTTTAGGTGCGGGAATGACCAACAAATTTTTTATACTATTGCTTTTATTTTGCAGATGCGCAATTCCTATTTGATTCTTGATGAATACGTAAGTTGATGTTTCTACTTTTATTTTAGATAATATTGATTAATTTAGATTGTATCGTGAGGTTCCGAGATTCCTTGGAGAAGTCAACCTCGTACCCAGGCTCTTGTAAAGAAGTTTCCATTTTGCTAGTCATCTACAGCCATGCAACATGGAATTTTTACCACATGCATGCAGGGAGGGGGCTGTAATTCATCTTTTTAAACCTGAACTCAAATCTCAAGACTTTTTTTCTAATCGCTATAGATGCGATTTCTTGATAATACTGGAGGAAGTAAAGTTCCTTCAAAATCACTTCTGGATGTCGGAGTACAGAATGCTCTAAATTCAAGCGGTTTTGATGAACAAATGTTTTATAAACGTGGAGGAAAATATGTTTGGAGCAAGGGTGATATGACTCTTGACTGGTGATGTGAATGGATGCAGTATTCCGGAGCAACCTTGTGTGTCATGATACCTGTGTACAGTCAACACTCCTTATAGCGACATTCTGGCGACCATGACTTTTTTTTAGTTTTATTAAAAAACTGATTTGGTAACCAAAAGGTTAAATTACATCAGCAATTTACAAAATTTGTATTTAGAAGTACTAAGTTATTGTTATATTACATTATTAAGAATATTAAGAATTCAAGAACTAACAAAGTAGGTCCAATGATTTCCGAAACCGTTCAGTCCTGCATAAATAATTGTTGTACTTGCATGCATCTTGCTCGCATATCATAGTCTGTTGTTGCTTTGTGGTGCAATAGTTCACTTAATTTATCATTGTTCTCATTCTTTTTAAAAAAATGTTCGCATAACGTTTCAATCTCTTCTTTCTTTTAGTAAAGGGATACCAGTAAAATCCCGAGCTTCTCTGTAACTCATTAACGGGAACAAGATTCGGAAAGCACGCCGCTGAATCTGTTCAATGTCGTCACTCAAATACTCTTGGATGTTAAAATGCCAAACTTGGCAAGCGTATTCGAGGACAGGTCTTATAATAGTAGTGTACACAGTGATTAACGTATTCGAGGACAGGTCTTATATATAGTAGTGTTGAGCTAAAGATACGCGCTCTACAGCAGTGCCATTTATAATTAAAGGTGGAAAATCCTGTTTATCTTTCGCAAAGTTTATTATTAATTCCATAGGCGGCCCAATTCAGTGTGTAGTTTCATATAGAGATCAGTAGCGTATTGTTTACATACTGATATTCAATTTCATGTTTTTAGCGATGGTCCATTTGTAGATGATATCTACAAGCTCTTGAAAGGTGCTATTAGTATCAGGTGTAACACTTTCAGTAATAGTACAATCGTCGACGTATTTCAATCGATTATTCCAGTCCGTGAGAAAGTAATTTATCATGACAAGAAAAAGCGCTGGTCCCAGAAATGTTCCTTGTGGTACACCTCCGTTTAGGATTTTCCAGTTTGATACACAGTTTCAGTCTATCTTGACGCATTGTTTGCGTTCAAAAAGGAAACTTCGAATCCAATTTATAATTTTCGATGGTACTTTCATTCATGGCCGTAAAAACCACGGGGGCAGGGGGGGCTCGAGCCCCCTAACTTCAAAGGCAGGGGGGCTGAGCCCCCCTAAAAAAGATCTTTCAGTCCCGAAGTTAATACATGTTTTTAACGGTTTACAGTGTTACACATGTATTAATCCAATGATTATGGTAAAACTAACCTCAAAAGGGCAGAAAAGCATGTTTGAGCGTGTTAAAAATAGAAAAAAAATTTCTGGGAAGCGTGTCCCCGAACCCCCTAGCAGCACTTGTGTCTTCATCGCTCGAAGAGCCCCCCTAACTTTTTTCATCTTCCTACGGCCTTGCTTTCATTTCGTATAACTTGTACAGCAAGATGTTGATCAATAAGATCAAAAGCTTTCGAAAAATCAAGCAAGAAAACCCTTACAGCGGTTTTTGGTGTATCAGATTCATATAGAAAGTGATGTGCAAAGCTTAGTAGAGCATGAGTTGTCGAAGTGTTTTTTAAAGAACCAAATTGTCGTCTATCAATCTTTTCTTTTATATGCTCGAGTAGCCAATCAGTAACAAAACGCTCGAAGGTCTTTGGTGATGGCCTGAGGTGATGGTATTTTTGGAATTGGAATGACATTAGCTTTTTCCAGATGGTCGGAACGGTCGCTTGTTAGATAGAGGCGTTGAAAATTGATGCTACAGGGGAAGCGAGTACATGGGTGTAAGACTTCAAAACCCAGTTTGGTATTCCATCTGGACCAGGGGATTTGGAAGTTGATATATTGGATAGTTTGTGGTAAACCTCTTCCTCTTTGATGATGAACTCAGGTGAAATATCAAAATGGCTGTTTTCTGGTGAAGACGATTCAAAGGAGGGATTTCTTTAGTAATTGAAACGAAAGCGTCATTAACGTTTTCGGCCAGGGTTTTTCCTGACACCTGATTCAGGAGTTACCCAAGGTTTGTCTTTTTCATGTAGTTTTAGCCGGGAGAAAACAATCCAATCCGCTGCATTTACGATATCGTCGAAGAGTTCTAATTTTTGTTCACAAGAAAAAGTGTGATACAAACCGCTCTAATTAAAATCGGTTAACCATTTTCCGAAAGCGGTTTTTGCAGCATTATTTCCTTGTTTGATTTTCACAGTTAAGATGTACCTGAAGAGTGAGTCTCCACGTCATGAATCACACAATGGCTCGCTTACTCAATCTCTTGGCATACACTCAAATGATACAAGCAAATCCTACGTCACGTGTTTGTCAATCAACACTAAATGTTTGTCAGAATTAAGTCTAATATAGCATTCTCCCTCGTAGGTCGTTTAACAATCTGCTTTAGAAACTGGACATCTGTTAAAATCCCCAGCTAATATTATGCCTGCCTTTGGGTGCATGGAAAGGCCAACATCAAGCTTTGTAGTAAGGTGTTTGATAAGTGCGTTGTTATCGCTCGATGGTGGATGATAAACTACTGATGCAGACAACCAAACATGAGAAACCTCGAAACAATTTGTGCGGTCTCAGGTAGAGCCTCAGAGTTTCAAAACGAACATCTTGCAAACAAGTTAGGATTTTAAATTAAAGGGGATCTGTGACTTTATATAGGCACACACGCCACCTCCAGACCTATAATTTCTATCACGACGTATCAGGGAATAGCCAGAAATTTGAACTGCATCATCATCAATATTTTCATTTAACCATGTTTCTGTGATAAAAGCCGGTGTAGAAGAAAATTCCCCACTTTCAAAGTTTACAAAGTCACAGCTTTTTTACGTGACTAAGGCAGCTTTTGCGTGCATCATAACTTTAAGGATTAAAGTTGGTGGTCTCAATTCAGAAAGAATCGTTCCACCTGGTGGGCATGTAAATAGAAAAAGTTACTAAATATCGTGAAAAGATGCACTAAAGACCATTTACCTTTTGCTAGTACACCTTTCACGTACAATGCAGCCCTAAGGCACAGATCAGGTATAGAACCAGATGTCTCACTAAGCAAAATTTATGTCCGCGATTTTGAAGAGCTCGCGTCAGCCTTCGTCAGATTTGCTCGCGTCAGATTTGCTCGCGTCAGATCGCTCGCGTCAGATTTGCTCGCGTCAGACTTGCTCGCGTCAGATCGCTCGCGTCAGATCGCTCGCGTCAGATTTGCTCGCGTGGCGTGAATCTTTCTTGCTAAAAAGAAGCAGCGTATCATTTATCAGTAAAATTCGTCAAGAAAATAAATATCAATAGGTAGTTGCGCCTAAAATTATAGTATAGCTCAGTGCATTACACTTGCCAGAGGTGTTGCGTGTCCAATTCGTGCTCTCACGTAAGCAGTACACGTCAGCGTGGCAAGTGCCATTGCGTGAGCAATTCGTGCTCTCTGGTTGCGTCATCTCGCGTGTGAAATTCGTGATCAGCCGAAAAATCGCGGACACGAAAACATTAGGAATAGATAGGAAGTGAGACATCTGGTTCTATACCTGATCTGTGCCTAAGGCCTCAATTCCGTAGCGAATTTTAACATTTGGCGGGATATGATACAACTATTCACTATAGTGACCGATAAAACATATTTACCGTACATTATAAAATTATGAGAGTTCATTCTTAATTTTCATTGCTGTGCGTTATTATAATTATAGCACACACGCACATATGATGCCATTCTATTGCGTGATATACTAGCAAAAAGTTTTTACCTCATTTTTAACTAAATTTGGGTTAATAATTGTATCAAACAAAAAGCTATGTTCAGTAACTTCAGTCGCATTTTGGCAGGCCTATAAAATGTCCCAAAATGGACATCAGTTGTGAAACATGGATTGGACTGGGCTCGAAAAACATGAGGACTGAGGTTACGGCTACACGTACGGTGTCGTTCCGAGCGTTTTCATCCCGAATTATTTCAAAAAGCGCCTGACTAGTTCACATTAAATGAAACCAGCATAAACTCCATCTCTGAACAAAACTAAAAACTTCAAGCGATTTTTTATAGTTCATATTGCTACAATTTTGATTGTTGTGAAAACGCTCGAAAAAGATCTCGGGTGTACGTCTAAGTCCATGCAGGTTTTACCTTACATGTTTTGAAAGCCCTGGACTCAGTATATGTTTTACAAATCATCGACTGAATTCATGTAGGTTTTATACCAAATTTTATTTTAAATCGTTATTTCATTATTTTCTATCGAAAACAACATTCTATTCAGTAAATGTAAAACCTGCGAAGATGTGACCACAGTTTTAATAAAGCAAAATATTAGTCAAATGACAAATGAGAAGGAAGCATACACATTATCAGTGTAGGACCTACAACTGTAGGATGAGCGACAATTGTGATGAATTGGATGCAAATAATAGTCAATAGTGTTCGTATAATACTAGTGTCTTTTTCAAGATAAGGACTAAGTTTTTGTTTTACAAATTATGAACTTAGTTCAAAAACATATATAGCTGTCTAAGTCCATGTTTTATAGAATCTGCACTCAGTTCATATTTCTCGAGTCCAGTCCAATTAATCCACTCCGTATTTTACAACATGCCGTTTAACAAAAGACGTACATAGCTACTATACACAACCAAAAGCACGTACCACAGACTTGTTACAACTTGTCAATATTACCGACTTTGTTGCAATTGTTAACAGACTTGAGAAGTTGCAACAGATTTGTCAATTTCATCAAGTTGCAACAGCCAATAAGTCAAGAGAAATTGAGAATGAAGCCCCAACCGACATGGAAAGTCTCAAAAACAATATACTTAAATAAATATATAGTTGCATACCGTGACTAAATCGTTGGTCTGGCTAAGCTACTAAATTTCTGTTGTTTCTGTTACTCTTAAAGAGCAATGATGGTGCTATTTTTAGCAAAAAGTGGTAAATTTATTGCGTTTGCAAATATCATATCTTCTATAATATCATCATATCTTGTCATATATTCTAAACGACTTCGGTGAATCTATTTTTCCCTTTTTTACTATGGGTATATCATGAAATTCAACCACGGAATGTTTCAGAAATTTTTCATTTAAATTTCTGGAACAATTACAGACGGATTAGCTCAAGCTCACTCGAATATTACCTCCATGAGTACCCGCGTCTTCTTTGGTCACATAATTTTCCTTATGAGGGAACTGCAGCGGTTCGTCTAAAAGTATCATATGCTAAATTCTTTCGGATTCTTTACATTAGTAGAATATTTTGTACATTTTATCAAACATATCTCTATTAATTAAATGCTATCTGTAAGCCATTGTTTAATTATTAAATCACACTGAAAAATTCTCACCGTTACGGATATAAGAGCACGACAGTATTTTTTGGACGTTTTTTCAGCAGTGGTAATTTTTTACTATAATAATAAAATACCATACAGCGTGACTACCTTGAAAAGGTTTAGGAGGAAAATTCAGACCTCTGTAGTGATTTTTCAGTCGACTAAATTTAGTGCTAAAATCAGGTGCTTCAAATACTATGTTCAAATATAAAGAAAATTCCTACTAAAGACTTTCCACGATACTCACCATGTGTTACAAGTATGTAAGTGACGCCCACACGTACAAGAGTTTACAGCTGACTAATAATTGTTCTTCCTTTGACACTTTCACATTCTCCCGATTTGGACATGACAAGTTTCATTACCTAAAAAGCCCTTACAGCACTTGTACGAACTGACAACACTTGAATCTTTAATAACCCGTTTTGTCCTTTCCGTTTCTGCATTACCGAATATGACTCTCAGAAGACGATTTTAAAATTTGAATATTCAAATATGTTCTACAGACATCTCCGAGTGCTTAGCCTTACAGGGCCAATAACAGTCGATGGATGAAGTTTGTTCTGTCACGAGAAAGAGCTTTTAGAGCTTTCAACAATGCCAACTCGATTTTAGATGTAGAATTTTAAAGAGCTTAGAATGAGTCTTGCCTTGTACAACTATTAATTCAAAACATTTTGTCCCTTGCAAAATATATCCATATAAAGCATAATGGCCAGGAGCGGAGGGCAGGGGGAGCCATTTAATCAGTTTAGAAATCATGTATGTGGATCAATCAGTTTAGAAGTCATGCATGGTAGAATAAACATCTCCTCAATTAACAAGAACAATCCACTCACAAATGCCTGCAATATTCAAATGGAATCTTGCTCTCATTGCGCTTTGTGTACTTATGGGCTAATCGGAGATAATTATGCTCGGGAAGCAGCAACCCTATATAAGGGAATATAAGGCTCAGATAAAAAAAGGGAGTGGCGGTCAAACTCGCCATCGTAAAGCATAATGTCCTAGCCTGGGGCTTGATCTACGAAGCGTGAAAAGCGCTATCCATCGAATAGTGATCTCTCACTATTTAACTTCAGTAACAGTGAAAGTGGAAGTTCAGCATTTTCGAGTTAACTTTTTGTCTCCTAAGAGTACAATATGACTGGTGTAATTTCTTTTTTGCCTTTCTGCGCAGTTGAAAAAGTCACTCTTCAGTGCACGGGTACAGAGGATACTAGGTGCCCAACCTTGACGATCGAACTTGCCTAGCTAATATTCGACCGTTGATGTTTACATGCTAGCTCTGGGAACTATAAGTAATGACGAGAAAAACCATGAAGTAATTCAGCAAAGGGCGTCGACCGCAAAACATTGATTTTAAATTCGGTGATCAAAATTAAAGACCTACTAGAGGAGGGAAGGGGGACTGTGATATGGAATACATGGTCAGTCTCTATAAGGCCTGGTCTCCGTATGTCGCCGACTAACCACCGGTTGAAGGAGAAGATCATTTAAGCAGGGACGTATCCAGAACTTTCAAAAGGGGGGGGGGGGAGCCCTGCAGATACTAATAATTTTGATAGGTTTGACGCGCCTATCGCGTTAAATACTAGGGAGGTTTTGCAAGGAGACGTGACGTCAATGCGACGTAAAATGCCGTGATTGCCCATCTCCAGATTTGCTCACGGCATTTCCACATCGTTTTTACCTCGCTTTGGCGTTGTCAAAGGCGTTGTGTCGTCTTTGCTAAACCTTTCTATTAACGAAAGGGGGGGGGGAGCCGCAGCTCCCTCGGCTCCCCCCTGGCTACGTCCCTGCATTTAAGTCAGACAAAAGATTCTACTTATGAATAGTTGCCAATGGAATTACCTGCCGACTAGAGACCAGAGTTAATTAACTCCGTCCTAAAACCAAGGAAATCTAAAGCAGAATGGAGAGAAATCCTTGAGAAATCTGGCAAAATTATCCGGAAGGAACTCAATAAAATCAACAAAAATGTCAGGGTTTTAGAATATCGTGAAATACCTTTCATTGTTTAAATTAATTTTTTTTTCGAATTAATTGAGCTTGGGAACACACTCTGCAAGCCGATTTATAGGTAAAGACCTACTCAAGTTACAATAAGGAATTTTTAAGCAATATTGATGAGTTTTAATGACGTCATGACTTGTGCAAAGTGCAAAAGTAATCCTTACCAGATTACCGTCTAGACAATCCACAGTATTCTGATCTGCTGCATGTTAAACACAATCATTGACAATTGATAAACGTACGCACTCACGTTCAGTTATAACAACAATTTCAACGACAGAGCCACTGCACCTGGTGTAAATTTGGTCGTGGTTTGAGCGCAGCAGTATGGGGAGATCTAAAATTTTCACTTACGAATTCATGGAATGACAAATGATCCGCATAATTCACACGCCCACTTTCATTATATTAGTGCAGCCAGAATATTTTGTCCACCCCCTCCAAGTTGAGCTGCAAAAATGTCAAATATTTCAGCCAATCACAGGCAGGTATAAGTGAGGTTGGTTTCTCCCTTTTGCATTCCTTATGATATCAGCTCTATCATATAACACCAATCAAAGCGATACAGTAAACTTTCAATATGGCGTCCTTCCATGAAGGAGCGATGTATGGCAAGGAAGATTTTGTTCTTCTCGATGAAATTACAATGGAGGCATTTATGGAGAACTTAGAACTACGCTATAAGAAAGAAAGAATTTATACTTATATCGGCGAAGTACTTGTATCTATGAATCCGTACAAAACATTGAACATTTACGATAAGGACAAAATCGCTGATTATTCTGGCAGGGAATTGTATGAAAGACCACCGCATATATTTGCAATTGCCGATGCAGCGTATATCAGCATGAAACGAAAGAGCAGAGATACATGTATCGTGATTTCAGGTTAGTGGTTTAAGCAAAATACCACAAATAATTTGTCGTGCTGAACAAATATTTATGATGCAGCAGACAGCAGTAGCTTGGTCTTATATTCTCAGTTAAATGTCTTCAATACAACAAGCTTAATCTCAAGGTATTATTTATCATAATCCACTCAACAACTCAATCAAGCGCTGGAACATGTCAATTCAACTTCGCAAAGTTTAAGCGATTCTGAAATAATATGGTATATTTATTTACACTGCAAATTTTTGTTGCTAAGCTTCTAAAGTGAATGAGAGCTTTGAGGATTTAAGTCGAGAGATATTTTAATAAATATTACAGCTCGATCTTTCAACATGATGTACAAAGAAAAGTCAGGTACAATTTTGTGGTATCACTAAACAAAGCTGAATTCGTGCCGAATTCTGATGTAATTAGCTGGAATAATCAACCGAAGAATATTTATAAAGATATAACATTCATTATTCATTGTTAAATTCCGTTGACTTTTCCCTTCACCACATTGTATAAAAGGTCGTTATAACTCGTTCAGCAAAATATCGATGATTCAGTGTCGATAATTCAGTCAAATAGAATGATATAGTTTCGGTACTTTTAATATATTTCATTGAGACAACATTGACAGCGCGTATATATATACATATATATATATGCCTGTGGCTGACACACCTTTAAAAATATCTGCTTTTGTGTTGTACTTTTTAAATTATTGTTTCATGCAAGTGCGTTGCTATAATATAATTGCTGAGGTATTGTATCTGCCATTATATCCCCAAAATTTAAACAGTATATACCATAAAAATATTACACAGTGGCTTCATGATTTAGGGTCAAAATATCAAGTGTATTCTTGAATATATAATTATAAGATAATTGTTATGGTCGTTACTTTGAAAGTGTTGCATTACAAGTTTTATGGAAATGGAATTGTACAAATTTCTTAGTTTATTCTGTTGGTTTTAAACGCAGATATATATTTAACTTGATGTAAAGTCTTTCTGATTTCTGTTGATTTGATGAGAGAAGTGTATGATGTGTGTTAAACATGAGACCACAGCGGAAATGAATATCACATGTTGTTTTGTGATTCTATAGTTACTAATTGTTCAACATTCTGTGATTTGAATTCTTGTCTTGCCAATTCATGTACACTATATATATACACTTTACTGAATGACTTCTTACTGAATATGGACTCACAATCTTTTAAGGAGATGTATTAAGACCCGATTATTTTAAAATGTGAGCATTCAAATTTAGATATACATGCCTATGCATGCTTAATTAAGAGAATTTTTTTTATCAAATAATCTAATTTGTGTCAATGAAATGGTATCTGTTTAGAAAGAGTGTGTTTTTATTTTAGCACTCATCACATGACACAAATATGTTGAAATAGTAGACAAGACATCTATATATTATCCTATATCATGACATTCTAACCATTGATTTCATCTTAGTTGCTGCACAGATTTGAAAATCAGCACAGACAGACACTTGCTCATTAAACCGTTTTTTACTAAACATTTTTTGGACATCTTGCTATGATGAATATTATATTTATTTGAACCCCCTGCTTGCTGTGTGTAACTAAGTTTTGTCTAATAAGTTTTTTTAATTAATTTTACTAAATTCAAAACCTAACCCAAATCTTTTAGATTAAATGACAAATTAAAATAAAGACCTGTAATTTCAATTTAGAATGTCAAAGAGTTATTAAGTAACTTGCTTTATACCTATGTTGTGTGTACATGGAATATGCTCATGAGGATGCTAGCCAAAGCTGTGTCTAAATTAACAACAACAAAGTATTCATACAAAACCATTTTGATGATGCAAAGAAAACATAAATTGGGTATGCCTTTGTAAAACTGTTTGTTCAAGATATGTCTTGTCGATAACTGAAATCCTTTTAAATTGATCAAGATAAGGTATGTTTATTGGAATATCAAGGTATGAATTGTTTTTGAGTAGCTTTATTGGCACAGTACAATAACGTTTAACCTTGATAACATACTGTCATTTTTACAAATTCTTTGATGTGAAAACAGGTGGTATTAAGTAACATGATTAAATTACTTTTTTTATTTGTTTGCTTACTTCCTGAAATTCATAATTGAACTAGCTTTGCCATGTAGATATGCAAACATGATACTTAACTTGTAGTCATATGATACATTCATGCCATATTTAGAACAATTTCTCAAAGCATATTTGGGAGATTAGGACATAAAAAGGGTAGGAAACTGCAGGTATACTTTCCTTTCCTGAGGAAAGGAGAGAAAACTATATTTTCCTGGTCAATGATCTCCATCTTGATGCCACTGCAGGGAATGATTTTTTTCAGGTATTCTAACACAGACTGAAATCAGCAAATAAGCTTGTTTGCCCTATTAGTCAGTGTCTGTAATTTTCTAACTTGCCTACTAATCAAAATTTTGGTCAAGAAGGATTGGGATCAAAGAAATTATGGTAGAAGTATAGAAGAAAGTACAAAACACAGAGTTAGCGAGTTGGTGATTTGGTAAATTACAGATACCACACTATTAGTCTTTTCCTGTGATTTCTATAGCATGGGTGCAGCTTTCTCATTAAGGCCAGTAATAATCATACACTCAGAGCATTGTTATAAAAGCCTAAGAAAACTTTAATATTACAGCATTTAACTGATTGCATTTGACCTTTTTAAATTGCAAAATGAATTGAAACCTGCAACATGATTTAAACCATAAATATTTTGTCAAGTGAGACACACCTAGTATATTAATGAGACATGCAGTAAGGCAATCATTAAAAAAATTTTTAGCAAAATTTTTTTTGCACAATCATGTTATTATTACTGGTTTATCTTTCTTCTGATTAAGGGATCCTAATTTCCCCTGCCTTTCAGCACATCCATACCAAAGTATTAACTAAAGCTCAAGTACCTAGCATTTTTAGAATATTACCTTGGATAGGCAATGGTCAAGTGTGATAAGGAGAGAACGATTATTATTGTAGGCAGATTGAGATAATGGAGACAGGAAACAATAGCACCTGCATGTATAAAGTGCCTTGATATAATACGCCCACAAATACTTTAAGAACTATAATTACATCTTTTAAATAGGGAAGCTTCAAGAATATGTAAGTAATGCATTTATATTTTACATGATGAAACAAAAATAGATATCTTGCATTCCCGATGTTAAATAAAAAAAAAACAGTGGCAGTGGAGTTGGCGATATATCTTCATTCTTAAGACATGGTTTTTTTTTAAACCAATATAAAGACAAAATATTTTTCTTGACTATCAGGAAAATATGTCTATTTTCGGAATTTACTTTCATATATTACGTCGTATATAGCTATTGAGTTTTTCATTATATACGTGGAGTCTCAAAAGTAAGCGCCCCTTGAGGCGACTAATTTCGAAAGTAAACAGGCCTAAACAGGATGCTTACCTTCGAGACTACGTTAATGCATTTGTGTTTATGTATACTTATATTCAAACGTTTTTCTGTATTTGTGTGGTTTGGTAGTTTTAAATGTGATCCACGATACGGAGAATATGGCGGATGTACATTTTCTCAGTAATGCATTTCGGAAGAAAGAAAGCGAATGGATATCCTTTGAACGATAGACGTAAGACAGGCCAGGGGGTCGATTTGTCTATTGTGCTAAAATTTCTGATCATTACTTATTAGGTGATCTTATATCTTTATTTAGCAGTGTTGCCAGATCAAATTTCCAAATATTCACGAATGCTTGTTTGAAATGTTCAAAAAAATTCACGATGAAAATTGAAGGTTGGAAATTGTCGGAAACCGTTTGAGGGCGTCGGAAGCAAACGGAAACTGTCGAAATGTCTGTTTTGGTGTTTGACTAAAAAATTCATGACTGTACTTCCTAAAATATAAATATTTTAAACAGCAACTATTTTAATTCTATTTTTTTTCTGAAGTTTCATGACAATCGAATACTGATATTTCATCATGGAGATCATCTGAATCCTCACAGCAATCGCTGTTTTTTTTTCTGCCATTTTGGTATATTATCTTTCTTGCAAAATGGAGGCGAGTTGTTTTGGATTGGCGAGTTGCAGAAAAGGCGGGAACAATAGTTATAATTTCGTGAATAAATTGTACGACGAAGCGTGTCCTTAAGATGACAAACTTGTCCTTCCTGCTTGTACTTACTTTTGATAGCTTATTAATTGTCTGCAAATAGGTGATAGGATGACCTGGACAATCAATGTACATATATTACAAGGACTGTGTAAAGAGTAAAACTTGTCGAGGTTAAAATGAAACTCACAAAAAGTTAATGTTCACAAAATTGTTCACGAAACCTTAAAACGTTTATAAAAAGTTCACTTGGAGAGCAAAAAGTTTGCAAATCTATGAACTTTGTTCATGATCTGGCAACACTGTAATATTCAGTAATTTCTACTTGACGTACGTTAGCAATGCATTCTGGGAAAATGTACATGCCGCCATGTTTTCGGTAATCGTGGATTGTGTTTGTAGGAAACTAGGAATGACTTTGTCTTGACAACTAGTGTCTTTGTTTAACGTTTAACCATGGTAACTATTTTTTTTTCTTCATGACGATATCGACATGAAGTGAATTAAACGCGTAATAAAGACAAAATGAAAAAAATTGCATTTCAATTTTTCCTGTGAGATCTTGTATATCAATTGCACTCTTCGGACTACACAGCAAAAAACGCACAACCTGTTCTGGCCTGATGAAAACAGCATTGAACAATGTTGTGCTGCCCACATTGTTCAATGTTGTCAACAATATTGTTCAGCATTGTTGAACCTGAATTAGCCTGCGATCAGGTGTAACAATGCTGAACAATATTGTTGACAACATTGAACAATGTGGGCAGCAAAACATTGTTCAAGGCTGTTTTCATCAGGCCAGAACAGGTTGTGCGTTTTTACGCGTGTATGCGGTTTGACGAAGGGTCTGCAGAGGAGGCAGGATTGCTTACTTGATAACATTGGAAGTAAATGGTGTTCGATAGTTTCCTGCACAGCCTTTTTTAGGGTCGATGAGAACCTTTGTGTGGGTGAAAATCCATTGCATAAATCGGGGCAAAATTATTCACTATTTTTAAAGCGTGATTTATCGCATGAGTTGGTATCCCAAATTAGTCAATTTGAAATTTGTCAAATTTGAAATATGTATGAATGTCCTTTTATTTGGGGGAACTACTCAGTATTTTAATAAAATACAGTACGAAAGAACAGTAACGCAGAGTAACATTTTGATATTTATTGAACGTTAGGACTAGGTTCATCCTGGGGATCATTTTATAGATATCAAAATATTATTTGGTGTATTATTAGGTTCTATAAATCTTTATCAAAAGTCAACTTTCTCAAGAGAATAGAGTATAATTCAACACTCTGGTGAAAGTTGTGGTAAAGCCATAGAAATAATAAAAAATATGAAAAGTTCAGATTTGTTATCTTCAGTGTCTTCTAACGCACATTTGTGATCATCTGACATAAAAAAATTCCAAACATACGATTTCGTACGTTTTACAGCCCACTGGATTTTACTTACGAATTTACATACACCTATTTTCCACCCACGATACAATTAAGAAACTATTACTTTAGAAACCATTGACGTCACAACATCTTCAACATATTTATGATTAAGTAATGGGAAAAACCAAATTCTTTCATATGTGCCGTTTCAAATAATTACCAAAATAATGAAAGGGTTTTTGTACTCTAAGTAGCTGGTTATAACGTTGAATGTTTTCGTTCCAAAATTAGTTGCTTGCTGTCGGGGGTGAACATAGACTTCGATTGAGCATTAAAGCATACTTTCGCAAATTACTGGATTTCGGCTAATAAGATATATTACAAGGTCAAGAGAATAAATAAAAACGAATTTATTTTTTTTAGTATAGCGCCACAAAAATTTTGCCGAGTTGCAGCCATCACTAGAGCACATTGAACAATTTGACGACGAGGCCACCGAGTTAATGCAATCCCTGTTATTAAACTCACTGGTTATTTCAATACTAATAAGTTGTTTTTGGGCCATAGAAAAAGTAAATAGAGTATTTTCAACGCAAATTAGACTTCATAATAGACTTCAGACTTCGTTTAGCAATGTTTACAATACACTACTTTTGGTAGAAATTGCAACCATGTATAATTTAGTTTTTCTTACATAAATTTGTATGGTAATTTAGTATGATTTTTTCAATATAACATGCTTCACCTGCTTTTTTGCAAAATAAAAGTTCTTGAAAAAGTATTCATCCCCATGCAGAACAATGTATCCTCTGTCATGGACTAACATTGTCACACCAAGCGATTTTTAAAACATTGAACATGTCTGGTTACCAGTCGCCCTGATTTTATGTATTTCAGGATTAAAACGTTTTGGGTATAAATCAGCTCCAAATCCAGCTACTGTTTGTTTTTGAGACGTGTTATTGTAAGTGGTGCTCAACCCACTGCCCTGTACATGGATGAATCTGGATCAAGTATTTCAATAATCCAACTGTCAAATTTTGAAACTCATTACTGTCATCTTGGTATTACATATCCAGCACTCTCTTACATAAGAATGTCTATTCAGGTGTTTGAAACAATGATTCGCCCCCATCACTGATCCTATAATAAACTTGGTATTTTTTCCCTAGGCATCAAATGCAAAATCCACTTCCGAAGACCACTTTTCTCGCCCAATCGATCCGCACATTGTTACCCAATAATATTATTGTATCCCATAAATTATTGGGATTGTTAGTGTTAGGGTTAAGTTTAGGTCGACTTATTTTATATGCATGAAATTTTAACAGAGTTGCAAAAAAGCCACGGGTATGCGGGTATTACCCGTGAGGAAGGTTTGCAAAATGGGCAGTCAGTGAGGAAGGTTTCATGTCAACACACTACATAATGTATCCTAAACACTAAACTAACAAAAAAATAATAGATGATGATCCATTCCAGAAAACATGCCTTCTTTCCAAAAAAAATATTGATTCATTTGCATTTACAACATTTTGAGGAAGGTTTGCAACCTTAGAAAATTTTGCCCGGAGGAAGTTTGAACGCTTTTTGCAACTCTGAATTTTAATTCCAAAAAGTTGTAGGAATTGGTAAACGCTAACTCTTATTTTCAAGCAAAGAGTCTTATGTAAAGTAAAAAAGTTAGCTGAAAAACTCCCAAAGTTGCGTTCAATTTGTATCATTCCTCATTTGGTGTTATTTTAACTCCATAAAGTTAAAATAACACCGGAAGTAGTGTTACATTTTAACACCTCAAAAGGAGTTATTCTGTACCTTTTTTTGTACTTCCATTTTCTGGAGTTGAAATAACTCCCTGAAAATAGCAGTGGTGTCACCAATAATCTTATTGGATTACAAAATCCCGCCTCGCCTCCTTGCAGCTTCATTGCATGCGTGATCCAGGTTTATTCATATCAATACTCGACGCGCCCGCTGTACTTGATGAACTTCAATTGTCGATTCACGTGTACCGAAATAACCGCACAGTATCAGAACCTCCACTTTTCTCGGAGATTGACCTTATTTGGGTTATCTATTTTTCCAGGAGAAAGTGGTTCAGGTAAAACAGAAGCTTCAAAGATTATAATGAGATACATTACAGCAGTCACGAATGTCACTAAACAACAAGAAGTTGAGAGGTAAGATATGTTTCAAAGCTTTCTGAGGTTACGACTTCTTTATTTCTTATTTCAGTAGAAACTGTGCTGAGGTTACCTGACAATATGAATTTGAAAAATCATACATCGTGACGTCACATTATAACGCAAATCACGAGTACAATAATATCAGTAATGATTCATTTTCAGGGTTACCAATTTATTGCTACAGTCTAATCCACTGCTGGAGGCTTTTGGAAATGCAAAAACAAATCGCAATGACAACTCTAGTCGATTCGGAAAATACATGGATATTAATTTTGATTTTAAAGGAGATCCTGTGGGAGGACATATCAATAATTACTTGCTAGAAAAGGTGAGATTTAGTTACCAGCAATCAACATCTGAGCAGGCCCTTGATTGAACTTTACTTGATGATTTTTTATCGTATGTCTTGATTAGTCTAGAGTGATAAAACAACAGAAAGGAGAAAGAAATTTCCACTCATTTTACCAGGTATGTTATCATTTGATATGTAAGAAGCTTTGGTGGTCATCGTCGTCAGAAATGCTAAGATGTTCGTGGATGATAATAGTAAATGTTAGTGGATGATAATAGTTAATGGTTGTTGTCACACCACAGGGATTCCTTAGCGTAAAAACTCATTTCAGTTGTGTCCTGGCAGTTCAGTGTAACTATCATCTGCAAATAAGGGTGATTACATCACCCTTTCTCTTCTCTTTTATACAGTTGAGTTATTCTATGACACTATTTTAGTTAATTTATGGTGCTTCTGAAGAATTGTTAAGATCCTATGGTTTGGTACGAGATGCAACAAAATATCATTATATCAACCAAGGAGAGAGTCATTCGGTTAGTATTTCCAACGTCGACGGATGAGCGAATTATAGGAGAAGTGCTGGGAGGCGATGCTGATTTGAAAACCGTAGACGGTCGACATTACTAACGCATATTTAAAATATTTACAACAAATTGAAATGCGTACGAAAAGTCGAATAAATGATGTTACTGACCATTAAAAATGCTGCCGTCTGTGTACGGAATCCAAGACCGCGGAGGCGAACACCTCTTCTGAGGTAATTTTGGGCTAGCCTGTGACTTATAAGCTCTTCCTCTATTGTTGCTCTGCCGCTGACTTTTTGTATGGCATAAACAGGTCGCTTTCTTGGCATTTTTCTGCTAGTCCAGGAAACTAGTCAATTAATTGTACAAACGTAACTGACGGTCATCATTTTACAGGTGAACACTATAGACGACAAAAAAGATTATGGTGTTGTGAATAAAGCTATGAAGATGATCGGATTCAGTGACAGAGAACGAGAAACTGTGTGGAAAGTAGTGGCTGCCATTATTCACTTAGTAGGTTATACTTATGGATCTTTACCTTCCAAGTTGCAAGTTGCATTGTGCTTGATTTACTGCTCAATGTTGGTAATATATTGACGGTATTTTTTTCATTCAATATTGAACATATCTACAGCGATAATTTTTTTGGTGGTGGGGGGGGGGGGGGGGGGGAGGGGAGGCGCTGTTAATATATTCGAGTCCTGCGCCCGGCGACTTTTTCTGAAATCCGATCGATTTAAAAAGAAATTTCTAGGTAAGAACGTGAATATATAAAGAAACACGCCTCTCCACCCCCTGTTAATGCTCTAGTTACGCGGGTCTTGATCAATACCAGCTCCTTATGGTTCTCACCAATAGAGAAAATGCATGTTGTATCAGATTATCGAAATATTTCTAAAATGACATAAACAACTCGTGCACTAGGGAAATCTGGATTTCGCCCTTGAAGAAGACCAAGTTGTGATTGAAGACCAAGATTTGTTATCGACATTGGCGACACTGTTGAATTCTACAGTAGAAGAAATTGAGAAGGCTTTATTGTATCGTATTGTGGCTGCTCGAGGAGAAGTGATGGAGAAAGGACATTCATTAGATGACGCGTATTATGGACGTGACGCTTTATGTAAGGTATGAGCATATACTATGGTTATAATGGCTCAGGAATGTGAATGTTTTGTGCACTTTTTTGAGGAGTTTCTTCTTTGAGATCCAGTAAGTACGCACATACTATATACATGGAAAAAAATACTGTACTGAAACACAGGCGGAACTTTCTCGTCTTTCCATTGCACCGAAACACGCCACAGACTTTTTGAAGTTGACAATTTTACCGGCATGTTGCAACTTGTCAACATATTGCAACAAAGCTGTCAATTTCATCAAGTGTCAGCAGGTGTGTTAAAATCACGCTTGTTGCAACTTGTCATTTGCAAACTTGTTACAACATGTTGGAACACAGCAAGCCTGTGTATAGCAAGTTTCAACAATCAACTTGCAACAAGCTTTCTCGAGCCATGCAAACGCATCCTGAGATCGGCTTGTAATTGTTACAAGTAGTTGCAAGATGTAAACAGACCTTTCTATGTCATGCTTTCTGTGTGTTTTGAGAGATTTTCCCTGGGAATGAAATTCATCGTAGTTACTGTTGCCCTTTGTAAAGACAGGTAAACCTCAGATTATTTTTATTGATGTTTTTCCAGGCAATGTACGACCGACTGTTTTCCTGGATTGTTAATAAGATCAATAATGCCGTAGAAGTGAAAGACATTCGACATGGAAAATGTACAGTCATTGGCGTTCTTGATATCTATGGTTTTGAAATATTTGACGTCAACGGTTTCGAACAGTTTTGTATCAATTATTGTAATGAAAAATTGCAGCAGTTGTTTATTGAGTTGGTACTGAAACAGGAACAGGAGGAATACAAAAGAGAGGGGATTGAATGGGTTGAGGTAACATACATGTTCAGATTAATAAGAGTCAACTGTCTAACGTGGAATTTCAGCTGCAATCTCGAAAAGTGAAGCCAAAAATTGGCGGTTATGAACCTTTCTAATGTATCATGCTAATTCCCATCGATCACGTTTTTCTTTGCGCAGGAGACGCCTCAGTCGCCGTGACTGAGAAGGATTTCCAAGAAAACTTCGGTTATTCTTTGAAATTATAAGTCACGAATATACTGCTTTTGATTTGGGACTGGGACCAAAAAACGGAATATTTTTATCGTAACATGAGCCGTGTTTCATTAACCGCCATTTTTGGTTTCACTTTTGAATGGCATAGTGTACTGAAGTTAAATTAATCATTCATAGGTATTGTGCATATCTTCTCTTCATTTACTGTAAGGCGAAGGCATGGGGAAACTAAATACTTTGCACCTTGTAAACTGCAAATTTTAGCATTCATTAAACGTTTTATTGTGCACAGGTAAAATACTTCAACAATAAAATCATTTGTGATTTGGTGGAAGTGAATCACAAAGGCATCATATCCATCATGGATGAAGCAATTATTAGCGCTGGAAAAGTCACTGATGAGGTATGTCTTCAACGGCATTTTATGTACATTACTTTGCGGGTGATTTATGGCAAATTTGGTTCCCACCGCTGAACATTCTCTGTGTTTATCAGTAAATTTTGTGGCCACACCACGTATGTTGCAAAGCTTTCGATCCGCGTGAAAAACCCCCAAAAACTGGAAAGCTTTGCCATTATAAATTTACGTGCTGTTTCCACAAAACTAAACTGAGATTGATGTTAACTATGAAACTCACTGCGCTTGTTGAACTGTTAGCGATTTAGGAATACTTAGCAATTCATATTTCAAAATAATTGTTAAAAAATTATATAATTTTTAATAAAATAGTTTTTAGTTCTACTTAGGCCAGGTTTTATGCGCACGCGCAAAAGCTTCATGCACATTTGGCAAAGCTTCTAAGCAGGAATGTGACTTAGTTTACATCTCTTATTTTTATATTAGATGATATTGCATACGATGGACCAGAAACTTAAAGATCATCAACACTATTCAAGCAGGCAGGTATGGATAAAGGAATGTTGAGATTCAAGCCCGTTTTCCACTAAGCGAATTTGTTCGCGCGAACAGACAAAAAAGTAGGAACGCTTCCAACTTGTTCGCGGCGAATTTTTTCGCCAGCCAATTCTAACCAATCACGTTGCCGGATTCTTGTTTTCGCTTCGCGTCGCGCGAACAAATTCGCCTAGTGGAAAACGGGCTTCACACTGAAATATAGAATATGATGGTTGAGAAAATATGCTCATATATATATAAGCATGTGGTAATAAATATTTGTCTTGTGTTTTTAACTTGTAGCATTTTTTTCTTAGACCCAACCTTCCAATAAGAATCTTGCACATAATGAAGCTTTCAAGATTCAACATTACGCAGGCGATGTCGTGTAAGTGGGAACTAGTTTATTTTGTGCAATGGAAATTACGGGAACCACTGAGTATTTTGATAAAATACAAAACAATAGATACTCCGACGATCGATAACGTATTGAAATTTTTTTTCAATATGTTATCGATCTTCGGAGTATTTATTGTTTTGAATTTTGTGCAATGGTATACAAACTAAGATTTCGTGTCATTAGCTTAAGATGTATCTCAGCTGTTGATATTTTATTAATACGTCCATACTGTTGATATTTTATTAATACGTCCTATGATGAGAAGATACCAACACGTTGAAATTGAAATATGTCTAATTGTCATGCGCTGAGCGATTGATAACATTATTTAAATGCAATGACCTTAGAAACGAACAAAGTATATTGGTATATTATATGTCAAGTTTTTCCACTTTAAGTGCCAGTATTCTAAGCTTTCGATATGCAATATTTGACCATGCTTACATTAACTTCTTTATTTAATATAAAATTGTTATATTTTTCGCTATTCTATATATAGATACATTATTGAAGGATTTTTGGACAAGAATAAGGATACATTATTCCAGGATTTCAAAAGACTTTTATTTAACTGGTATGTATGAATTTTGAATGAACGCTGCAGTCATTTAAAACTAAGGAAATAAAGTTAATGCATATACTAGATTTTTTCATTGGAATACGAAAAACTTTGGTAATTAATATATGGCTTGTTTTGCAAAGTATTTTTGATTCAAAAATCCGCACGGAAATTTAATGTTTTTTAGACATCATAAAATACTAAATATATTCCAGGCGTTATATTTTCTACATTTTCAATTGCGTCGCACCCCTGTCTTTGCTCGCAATACTTGTACGCGATGATATTGAAGCTTATGTTGTATTTTACCGGGTAGCAACCACTCAGCTCTTAAAGAAATGTGGCCTGAAGGAAAAGAAGCCGTCACTAAGGTGAAAATATGTTTCTTGTTTATTGTACAGGGTGAGTAAAAAATGATGCTCTTTCAAATTCAAATTAGCTGCGAATTCATTACGGTGTATTCCCATGGGTATACAGAGAACAGATTGTGATTTAGTACACAGTTCGTAAACCAATTCTGACAACTCTTGCACGGCTAAAATTATGCATTTTAACTTCCACTGAGAATTAGATTTTGTTTTAGATCAACGTCTGTCAAATTGCAAGAATGCAATGCTGCTAGTTGGAATTTCAATAGTATCAGTTTTTTGATCCTGTACTGTGTACTTAGTCACGATCTGTTCTCTGTATACCTATGGGAATACTTAAAGTTCCGTAATGAAATTCGCGGCTAATTTGAATTTGAAAGGGCATCATTTTTTTACTCACCCTGTACTACAGGGTGTCCCAAAAAAAGCAAAAACTATTGAAATCACCTATTGTTAACATTTGAATGCGCTAGCACTTGTTAAAAAATTAAAATATCTTTGTAAAGTACGTTTGTTTTTCTAATGGGAATATTGATAAAAACCAAATTGAATAGGCTAAAATAACCCATGCATAAGATTTGTGATTGCATTTTTAATATGCACTCGTAGGTTTAGTTTTTTTGTAACACTGAGTATTACTATTAATTATGACGGTTATGTCAATAGTTTATCCACTCGTGGGTTCAATTTAGTGCTAGGCATTGAAATTCTAACAATAGATCATTTTCAATAGTTTTTGGGGTTTTTTGGGACACCCTGTAGAAGGGTCTGATTGCGGAAAATTATTATTGACTGCAGTGCTTGTGGATAAAAATATCGTACTGTACACGTGTTAAGAGATCTCTCACAGCTTTCTAGCATATTAACTAGCTTCATTTATTGCTTTAACATACACACTTGGAACAATTTTGTTTTTCTTAAACATCATAATCTATTTACTCTTAACCTATTCGCAGGCATACCTTTCCGTAGCCCAGTGGTGGAGGCGTAGGTTTTATTCCTGCAAGAGAACCTGCTGAATTTTTCTCAACCGTTCCGGGCTTGAATCTCAACTTGGGAATGGTTTCCATTCGGAATTGAGACACAAAATTAGCCTATCAAAATTATCCAGCATCGATTGAAGTGCCACAAAATTATAATTTATTTGTCAATATTACCAAATTATAGTTTATTTATCAATAGTGCAAATCATTTTTACCTGAGCAAATTTTTGACGATTTATTCCCTGAATTTCCTTAATACCTAGCTCCACATTAATGATATTTTTGAACGGTTCAGGTGACTAAACGACCTCCAACTGTCGCCACGCTCTTCAAGAACTCAATGATTTCTCTCGTGGAAATTTTGATGATTAAGGTAAATTGAAATTAGTTGGAGTATCACTGGGAGCGATTGCTGCAACTGGCAGTGAATGTTAGTATAATTATGTTATTGGTTATTAATTATGAATGTTAATAAACGTTTACAGATTTAGGTAAAACATGCGACTACCACACGTCGCGTCTGGTTAACATACATTGAAATCTGTTTTGTTGCATGGTTGCGATGCATGCAGCATGCAATTTTATATTATATGCTACTAACTCGGCCATAAAGGCAACAAATCGCTAAAACGCCTCGCTGTAGCAAACACGTTACTCGGTGTGTGCAGTCAAGTGACGATCAAGTGACCTAAGCAATAGAGCACACAAAATCAAACCAGTTTGAATTTCAAACATGCCCCTTTAGTTGTAAATATACTTATACTGATTCTTTAACTGATAATGATATTTACATACTATGAAATCGCGTTGTTTCAGGAGCCACATTATGTTCGTTGCATCAAACCCAATGATATCAAGTCTGCGTCCATGTTTGATGAACATCGGGTGAAACATCAAGTAAGTCTCGCGTGAAAAGAGCTCAAGTAAAAACATACACATACGTAACAATCTCGCAACATATAGCAAGCCTGCAGACAAGCCATCACTGTGCAAGTTGTGTTTGCACAGCTTGTCATAAGTTATTAATAACTTTGGAACAAACTGCTAACAACGTGTAGCAACCTTGTTCATGCATTGTCAGACTTATGACAAAGTTGGGCTAACAAGGCTAATATACGGTCATATTATATTGTTACAACCTTGTTTCCTTGTAACATTCTTGTTATATCATGACTGTATCAGACTAGGACAACCTTGTAGGAAGTCTTCTAATGGCACCAAGCTTGTACCAAGCAAACTTGCTGAAAGTTGTTAACAGCTTGTCTCACAAATGTTACAAGCCAAGAACAAGCTGTGCTAACACAACTTATCACATACTTACGCCTTTATTAGCGTGATAAACGGGGTGACATAACAACGATATGCCCTGTGGTATTGTTTTTTTGTCATTGTGATATCGCTTTTTGTCCCGCTGTAAGAAATTCTGACCCAAGTAAAGTTATAAAGGCACAAATATTAATGTATGTAATAAAGTATTAGGGCCATTTATACGAGCGAAAATAAGCCGCGGCTTAAATAAGTCGAGAACGTCTGTATAAACGTACAATTTCTTTGCGACTAAAATAAGCCGCGGCTAATTTTAGCCCAAGGTTCGGGCCTCGTCTTAAATTGGCCGCGGCCAGTTTTAGGCGGGAAAACCTCGTGAAAACGCTTCGTTCGCGACCAAGGCAAGTCTATTTATACGATGTTTATTAATATTATTTATTATTAGTTTAGTTTATTAATATGATGTTCGCGACCAAGGCAAGTCTGTTTATATGATGTGTTGTCCTATTTATACGAGTGTTTTGGGCTATTTTAATAAATAAATTTATTAAAACTGGCGTATAAACGGCTGTGTTCTCGACTTATTTAAGCCGCGGCTTATTTTCGCTCGTATAAATGGCCCTATTGTGTTTGTGTATATGATATTGTGTTTCAGGACTATTTATGATATCGTCCCTCAAGCGATAAAACTGATATCGCCTTGCCCCTCATATGATAAACTATACTTATCAACAACTTGTGAACACTTGTTTACAACTTGTTTGCAAGTTTGTAACAATCTCGAAAAGTGAAGTCAAAGATTGCCGGTTATGAAGCTTTCTAATGATTCATGCTAATTCCCATCGATCACGTTTTTCTTTACGCAGGAGACGCCTAAGTCACCCTTTTGTGTGATATATAGCTAAATGTTTAAATTTCAGGTTAGTTACCTGGGTTTGTTGGAGAACGTGCGAGTTCGAAGAGCTGGCTTTGCGTACAGACAATTGTACACAAGATTTTTAACCAGGTATGATCTATTTATTAAGAAATAGAAAACATTTTCCATGTTTCTATACAGTTTTATGTGATGATTAGAGTTCATTCTGGATTTTCATTGGTTGAGAACGGTGATCTATTAGAGGACAGATGCACGCCGATGTCATTTCAGTGACAAGCCAATCACAGCAATTTTAGTATTATCGACAGCCAACGGCGTGCTTTGTTTTGTATAGATCATGGTCAAATGGCGTGCTAAAGTCTTTTCGTCGCATGACAAAGCTTATTTTGGCAAAATTTTCACATTTTTATTATATAAAACAAATAGATAGCATTTTGCCGTTGTCTGTTCAGTCATAGATACAGGGCAGACGTGATAATGTGGTAAGAACCACTCGCCTTACGCGGCTCGTTGGCCATTTTTTTTTCTTACCACATTATGACGTCATACCGTGTATCTATAACTGAACAGACAACGCCAAAATGTTATCTATTTGTTAAAAAATTGAAAACACTTTCCATGTTTCTATACAGTTATAGAAACATGTAGGAATCCTTCGGTGGTTTGTCTGTTGTCTTTCACCAATTATAAAATATGAGTGCAAGCTGAATCGCGTAAGCATTTATGTTGTGTGTCCACGCAATTTCTCCTGAAATTCCGCAAGTTGTTCCTATAAACCTGCACAAGTATTTCTATAACTCGAGAAGTACAATGAAAATGTTTTCAATCTCCTCTAATAAAAAGTCTTTAAAGCACGAAGTTTGCGTGTTTTCACACAATTTCGAGTGGACAAGTGAAACGTAAAGTACAACCACTTGGCATTTAGATTACGAGCTCGAGATTTATATGCGGTGATACTTGATGAGACCGAATTTACATAGAATCAGAGATAAGACATTTTAAAGCCACTTTCTAAACAAAACACTACAAATGGTCTTTCAATTGAAAAAAGGAACACCAGGAAAATTATTGTTTTGCTACTCACTGTCTGTCGAGGAATAGATAGCGAAGCAATCAAATGACAGCATTTGCAATAATACACTGGTGTAATAAATGTTGGAGGTCTTTACGTCACGCCAGAGTTAAACAATGAATTGCAATGCAATGTGGGAAACATGTGGGAAAAATTTAAATGCATTAAAAACCGCGTGACGTAAGCACTTCTAAGGTCTATTCTACAGAGTACTAATTTGTTTCATACCACAACATGTTGTACTCATCAGATAAATCAGTCGTATGACAACAACAAGAAAAAGCTTCTGCATTTATGTAGAATTGGATGAATACATAAATACTTCAAGTTTTTCTAGCTGTACTAAAGCAGCAGTGACGTAGCAAACTCGACAACTGGAGGAGGTTATTCATATATTCATGTTCTGCGCAATGTTTTGATGGTCCGTGAATGCGAATATATGAATGTGCCCCCCCCCCCCAATTATCTAGTTGGCCACGCCACTGGTCATAAGACTGATGAGTGCAACATCTTCCGGTACGAAACTCCTTGAGAACGAAGATGCCTGGAGTGGAGTTTGCTGAGTCGTTGTGCTCTCAACTAATATGTAGAAGATAGACGTGTGTGGAAAGTACATGCTTGAATATATCATCTTTATATTTAGGTACAAAATGATCTGCCCAAGTACATGGCCAAGCTACAAAGGAAACGACAAGAGTGGCGTTGAAACATTGCTCAATGCCGTGAACTTACAGGATGATGCTGAGTATGGAAAAACGAAGATTTTCATCCGTACTCCGCAAAGCATCACATCTTTAGAGGAAATGAGAAGTGCGAAAATCCCCGAAATTGTTCTTCTTTTGCAGAGGGTGAGAAACTAAACTCTCTCCTACAGTATCTCGGAAATACAATCCATGAAAATATTATAATATTTTTTTGGGAAGAATTATAATGTATTGTAACGAATCGTTTCTTCTATTTCACAATTATTGCGTCATAAGAGACCGGGAAATAATTATAACATAAGTCAGCCTGAGAACATTTTGCCCCGTAGGAACGTAGGCGGGAGGGAGGGAGCCCGCCCCCTTTTTTATTGATAGAAAGGTTCAGAAAAGAGGCTAAAGACGACGTAAGTACGACACAGAAATGTCGTGGGTACCTCCATAGGTGGATATTCAAGCCATTTTTACCTTCGAACCTATCAGTTATCCTATCCACAGACCTCTTCCCTTTGACAGCTTTGACTACATCAAAATGCATCACGATTTGCAAGGATAAAAGTTTTTATATACTACAGTACATATCGTTTTGTTCAACATTGCACAGACTTTATATTTTATGTTGGTTGTACAGAATATTCGTGGTGGACTCGCAAGACTATTCGTTCGTAAGTTGCGTGCCAAGAACAAGATCATAACTTGCTATCGCCATTGGAAGATGAAAGTCTATTTGAATAAAATTGTTGAAGCATTCAGGTAGGAAGCTTTACTGTGCAGGATATTCTCCTACAACTTGATAAGACTCGTTCATAATTGTATCTTTATTTATGTGCGAGGTTCACACCAGAAAGTCGCGTATTCTTTCTTCTAACTATACATGATACCAACAAACAATCTGCCAATCATTTCTACTTTAATATATTCAACGTTAATTTCACACAGTAATTTAAAATTTAATTTATGTTGTTTTTAGAAATGTGCGCACGATGCCCGACCTGGGAAAGAGTGTGCGGTGGCCAGTTCCACCGAAAGCGATCGAAGTTTTTATCAGTCAGCTCAAGGTTGTGCATGCAAGGTAATAATGTATCTAAGTTAACATAGTGATGCGCATAATACGTGAACACATACAGAATAGCGAAGGAACTCTGATATACGATTATAATGGATACTCTGGTATCCATTTATGTACTTATAATTGGCTCCCTGTCAACACAGTTTTGAAGTGCATTTGAGATTTAACTCATTTGTAAAATTTAGTACATTTTAATAATGGCATATATTATTTTAGAGAAAAACATCTTCATTGTCTTGTGATTCATTTGCATTAAATCAAATAATGTCAATTTTGGAACTCAAAGATCCAAAAAGACCATGAAGATGACTTTTTTCTCTATATCTTGCATTTCCTCCTAAAGTTTCCTAAGTATCACTAGTATGGGAAATCTGTAAAGTCTGTGTGTGCGCAGTTCGAACTATGAACTGCGGTTGCAAGTGGGACGAAGGCAGACCTGAAAAGGAAACATTGCTAAACATGTTTTCGAAACAATACAGAAATTAAGAATGGGTATTCAGGCCGGAAGGAAGAAAATCACAGCAGAATATCACAGAAGGACCAACAGCCGTTTACTCAATGGCGTATTGTCAATGACTGTAACCTAAGCATATGAGTTATCACAATGTGTGTCGTAGCTTGGCGCAGATTAGACTATAAAATGGTTAAATTCCTGTAGATGGCGTGCTTGGTGTATCATTTCTAAGATACCAGAAGCAGAACGAGAAGAAGTTCATTTGAAAGCATCAGCTGCAGAAGCACTTGATGGACGACGTCAGGAGTGGGCATGCAAACGACGTTGGAAGGGTGACTACCTGTCTGTTGTAAGTGTCTCACAAACTATTTAACAATTAGTCGCCGAAGGCGAGGTGATTACAAGCCTATATTCACTGAGCCGAAGGCGAAGTGTATGTAGGCTTGTAATCAACGAGCCTGAGGCGACTAATTGTTTTAGCATGAATTTCCAGGTGTTTACAAATAATAATCAACTAAACTTTACAAAAATTCACTTTTTATTTAGTACTGTATAAAAAATAAAAAATCAAAAAGCTGTAGCTACTGGTCAGTGACTTCAGTGACAGTGAATCTTGACCAATCAGTATGCAGGAAAATCAATAGTCACCTTGAGATTTATACTGTTGTGATATTTGCTTTAACCACGACCATACATACAATGTATACTAGCAAGATAGATCTAACAAAATTTGAAAATTGTTATATGCCCTCCAGTTGAGTTTCATTGAGCCCTCAGCCATGTAGCTAGTACCTGGTCGGAAGAGTAATTTTCAGTTCTTCCATTGTATTTGACAATTAATTTTGGTTTGAACAAGACATTCGTCCAGTTGGGAGAGAGCTTTTGAGAAGGCGGTGCATAGTGCCGGGATCTTATAGTCTGAAAGGCCTTGGGCACGAGGCCCATGCATTCTCTACAGATACCGTCATATTGTAGCATTGTTATTTGTTATACCTTAGCCGAAAATAATTTGGTTTGTGTTATGTTTCTGTAGGATAGTGAAAATAGAACTGCTGACAGATTCCGATTTGTGATGGATACCTACAAAGTGAAATACCAATTCCACGAAATCTTGTTTTCTTCGCAAGCGAAGAAGGTAATATTGATTTTTCAAGATTGTCCGTTATGTTTTTAGCCTTACTGGTGTCGAACGCAGTTCGGTTATCTCTTATCTTTCGTAAAAAATCACCAGTGCATGACAAAAAATTTTGACAGCACTTGAAGTGGAATACGTTGCCAATTGTGTTTCCAAGCTAGGATACGCCATTTCAACTGCATGAACATAGTCAAAGTTAGCGAGTTACCTGAAGTGGGCTTTGATGGCGAGGTAGTTATGGTAGTAGGCTTTCACTTCTAAGACTACTATAAATATTGTCATCGCATGAAGTGTGTAGTTTTTGTTCAGAGACGAGATTTATGTTGGTGTAAAATAAAAACTCTCTAAAACGACAATGTTGGGGTAAAACCAACCTAAAATCATCCTTGTAATTGGATTTTTGAAACAAAAGTCATCATTGTTTATGATTCTTTCTTCAGAAAACCAATTTCTATAGTTTATTGTCTTTTATTGTAATAACCAACCACTCTCAAAGCCGGTTAGTATTGGTTGGTGGCAACCCACATCGTGTGTACATAGCCTAAGATCACAGGAATAACAAGTCAACGCTCTTTCATAAATCGTCCGCCGGACCATAGTAATTTACATATTCTGTTGTGAAAGTGGCAAAGCTAAAAAAATTTTAAAATAGAGTATTTTTGTTTTGTATTTAAGGTGAACCTGCACAGTAAGGTATCGGATCGAATCATTCTGTTCACGGATTCTTGTATCTTAAAGCTCAACGCGAAGTATAAAGTATTGAAACAGATGAGCTATAACGAGGTAAGAGTATTTATAACCTACTTAATACATGATTGTGAACTGTTAATGTGTACTTCTGGTGCAGACCCTTTGCACAAGGTATGACTTTGTCACACAGGGCATCTGGAGGGTAAATATACATTTGCAAAAATTTATAAACAAGTTAATTTGGACAAAAAAAGTTGAAATATTAGCTATCCGAGAGCTCTTACTTTATTTGTTGATTTTGTTTATTTGTACAAGATTTGCCAAACACAATATAAACATTGTACATTTTTTGCAACAGAGGCAGGGACTGACCACAGAGCTGATCTCCAATAATAACAAATACATGTACATATTTTGCACAATTATGGGATTATGACGTCATGCAAAGGGTCTACATCATAAATATTTGTAGTAGAATTCCACCTCTGGAGCGAAGGCCTTTCGTCCAAACTCCCACCACTTTTGGAAGTAGTGTAATACCCTATAGTTTCAAGTGCTTTAGACTGCACTACCTAAACTGGTTATGCTCCTTCGTGTTGTTGTACTACCATTCATGCATTGTTGTGATGTCACAACAACAACCGTTGAGATAAAAGTCAATATAACATGGCGGGCATATCATTCTTTTTACTTCCAACATACCAAGAACTAAGGTTATTTCTTACGTAAACTTGTACCAAATGAGACAATTATTTTTATTACCTTATCCGTATATTGTTAGCATTGTTATTGTCGCTGTCTTAACCGTCACATATCACCGTTCTCGTAATTGTTGATGGGCAAACAAGGAAACAGTGATGAAAAAATAACTTTTCAAACATTCTATATGTCCAACTTGCAAACATTGTAGCGCGAGGCTACCAACCCAGTACCCAGGCTCTTCTCTACGCTCCTCGCTGAAGGAAAGACTCTGGTGAATGCTGGTCACTTGGCTCCCAGATTTCAGGAGCCGCTCAGATATCCATCACTAGGGAGGGGAGGATTTACAAGTTATTTGAGTAAATGTAACTCATGTAACACTTTTCACCAACTGTTAAAAACTAAAAAATTATATACATTAAGAGGATATGGTGGGTGGTACTTGTTAATGTTTTTAAGGGTCATATTAGTGACTTCAAAAATATAGGGGCCACGTGACCAGCATTCATCTGGGTCTCTTCCTTCGGCAAGGAGCATAAAGAAAAGAGCCTCGGTGCGAGGTTGTTTCCCACTCTGATTTATTATAAGATTCGTGCGGGCTACTGTTACGTAAAATGTCTTTGATCATGTTTCTTACTTTTGTTCTCCGTTGCGATGGGATAATCATCTATGTATTTCATGCAGGCAACTGGTATTGCATTAACTTCCGGTGTTGATCAGTTGTTGGTGCTAAAATTTCCTGGAAATGACCTTGTTGTTTGCTTTCATAATCCTGGGAACGAGGATCGCGTTACCGAAGCTTTGGCCGTTGCATTCCAGAGGATAAGAAAGTAAGTAATTGCTATACGATACGGCTCATTGCTCTATAGTGTGTTACGAAAATTAAAACTAGTCCAGTAGATCACAGTGTTTTTCAGGACATGTTTTTCAAAAGTATGTAGAGACCTTAAAATTATGTGGGTCGGAAACGCGATTGTGACGGGGGAAAAACAAAAGCGCAACTAATATGGACCGATATCTCCAACACTAGAACTAGATTCGCTGTAAATTGCAGTTATCACATCCAAGGTTAAACATGTTTAAGCCATCTTATCACCTGAAAACAACACACGGGCCATGCTCTTCATTCTCTTAGCTGTCTTGGTTTTGCAAGTCCTATGCACAGGGTATATTTAACCGCAGCACGCATCTTCTGATTTTAGAGCGAAACGAGAAACACCGGACGTAAAAGTTGAAGATGAACTTGCTTGTACTCTCGGCGCAAAAGAAAAGACCATTTTCGTTCGACCTACGAACAACATAAAAGTTCCAAATTTCAAGAAAAATGGAAGCCATGATCTTCTGCTGCATTCCGTGCAATAAATACGGAATAAAAATAAACACTGCGATATGCTGTTGACAAACATAATATAGAATGATTTAATTGTGATAATCAGTGTTATAGCTTATTTTTGTATAGATTTCGTTATATATAATTTTTTTAAAATACTATAAATACTATATCAACAAACTTTTTGTAATAGATTTCGAAACAAACGTAAGCGATAAAAGTTTTATTGAAGAACAACGTTTCGAAGCCATGGCTTCGAAACGTTGTTCTTCAATAAAACTTTTATCGCTTACGTTTGTTTCGAAATAAATACTATACTAAACAAAATTATTTGACCTTTTTATACAACTTTTTAACAGACTGGAATTGCCGATGACATTGATAGATCTAACATATACAATCCGAAGTAAAGGAAACATGACCAACTGACCAAATATATATTAATATTTATATGGAATTACTCTCAATTCATTATTTTGGTATTGTTTCTCTGTTATAATATGTTGTTGTAGGATTAAGCATGTTGAGCGGATATGTAGAAGCATTTTGTGTAGATTTTGGCACAAGTATGAGCATCAGATATGGAGGTATGTAAAATTAATGCGGAAGCCAAAATTTCTGATTTTTCAATATAAATTTCTATTACGTAAAAAAATCTTAAGATTTAAAGGAAGTTAAAAGTAAAAAATGAGTTACATGTGTCAAATACTTCCAGCGCTGTGTCCTATTAAAAAGACTATTTGAAGCTTGTCCCAGTCTTTGCTCGTACTTTTTATCCATTTAACGCACTTTCAAAACTGATTAACTTCAGAAAGGCTGGGCAACATGCAGCTCATTGTATTTCTGAGCTACCTTGAAATTTTAAAATTTTTATCAGTAATAAAAATTATATTAACATGTAAGAAATTCTAATTTTTTTGCTTTCAGCATTACTTTTATGCATGCCTTCATATCAGATATTCATATACTTGTGTAAAGGTTTACACATTCTGCAGTATGCTGGTTTATAGATAGTGTGGCTTATCCGCCCCACTACGCCCGCAGTGCAACGACGGCAAACACGCGCAAAAAATAAACAAGTCAACAACTGTTTACAAGTTGTTCTCGACCAGTTGCTACAATGTTGTGCTGCAACTTGTCAACAACCGTTTTTAACAACCATTGTTCAGTTACTGGAACAGCAATTCAAGTTAAACAACACCTGTTGTCCCGTGTCAAAACAACGATTGGGGATATATAATGATTTAACAACAGTGAACAACAGTGTTATGACAACCATTGACAAGCTTGTTCCAGTTGTAACAACTATTATTTTTTGTCAATTGTAACAACCATTTCAGTACCGAACAATGCTCAACATTTTCAACTGATTCAGCAAGTGTTATTATATGCTGAGTGTCAAAGTTCATTTATTCCTGTTTCTTATATTGGTTAAGAACGTATCACGTGATAGTGGAGAAATTCTACTGTCTCCCTGGCAACGTAGCTAAGCGGTGGACATTACTTTTATTCACCGGTAAATAACAAATCCACAGAGCCTCACAGAGCCATGTCAGGTAAAAGGTAATCCTTTTTACACATGTTTGATTGATTTGTGGTACTTTTCTTCTCTTTCGACACTCAGTATATAATAAAATACTTATTGACTGAGACCTCGGGAAAGCAGTATGTTTTGTGGACCCTCGACTGTCGATGTTTCCCTCGGCTTCGCCTCGGGAAACATCGACAGTCTGGACCACAAAACAGACTGTTTCCCTCGGTCTCAGTCAATAAGTGTTTTAAAATTGTTTGACCTTACTAATAATATTGTTTAGGCGTAGTTCAGCGAACAATATTGCATCAACTTGGTCAATTTTCGCACGTGTATAAAGCATTTAGACTCGAGTAAATCCTCGTAAAAATTGTTTTGTACTATCCATCGTATCATTTTAAGCACGCAGTTTAAGGAAAATAGTTAAGACGAACTTCGAGGTTTTAAAATCTACACGCTTTTTACGAACGCACAAGTTGTATCCATTTTGTTCACAAGATGTGTCCGTAGGCATTGCTTGTCCCAGGCCGGGACAACAAGCTCGACGGGACTATGTCAGGTTACTAGCTATAGGTTGTTCCAACAAGACAGATACGCCGTGGTATAACAATACTATAATAGCCTTGTGCAGTAAACTTGCGACAATCATGTAACAACAGGTTTCTATCAGAGTCGGTGAGACAGGCAAGCAGTGACAGGCGTGCTACATTTTGTTTAAAACTTTGGCTTAAAGATTTTTATGATAATTAATAGTTGTCTATTTAGTTTTGTATGTATGCTTGGTCTGTCCGATCTGCTTTGACCAGGCTGGAACGTTAATCGTGGGGGGGGGGGTATATTAATATATTCGTGTTCTGCCCGACTAATTTCTTTTGAAATCAACTCTAATGTCAACTGATTTCTAGAGAAATCCTCGAGCAGAACCTAAATATATGGATATACACCATTCACTAACGTTCTTCTAGCGCAGGCCCCCTGTCTTGATTGATTACATATGCAGCGCAAGGTTTAAAATACATGGGTACACATGGGTAAAGTCTTTCTGCTTTCACTGAGTCGAAACTCAGACAGAAAAACAGAGAAAATTGGATATTCAAGTTAGAAGTTATGAAAATTATAATAGTTTGAAATTTACGAAGGATATAGAAATGGTGCCGTGGCACGTTTTGGATGTGGTTGACAATATTGAAGACAAAGTCGAGACATTTTGATAATCTATCCCTGTCTGTGTTAGATTCTCACGCTCCGTTGAAAAGTATTAAAGTTTCCGCAAAACCTATTCCTTTCATGACATCAGAAATCAAGAACCTTATAATAGAACTTGACCGTTATTGCAAGTGTAGGATCAAATAGGGCCAAATTGGCGGAAGAGATTGCTCAAAATTTTGACTTGCCATGTCCAACCATACCTTTGGCACCTGGTGTAGATATTGAAGGTGACAACATGTTCCAACTTAGCCCAGTAACTTCGGATGATGTGAATGACATTACTACAATGCATTCAAATAAAGCTCCAGGAAATGACACAATCCATATAAATGTTCTTAAGGACTGTTTATCTTCAATAGTCTACCCGATAGCATCATTGATTAATTCAAGTTTTTGCCACTGGATCATTCCCTCGTCTATGAAAACAATCTGAGATTATTCCTATACCTAAGAATGATGATTATGAAGAACCGGTAAACAATCGTCCGATTTCTTTGCTGCTGGTTGTATCTAAAATTTGTGAACGTGTTGTTCACAATCAGTTCATAAACTATCTCGCTGAAAATGAAAGATTACCAGTTAATCAAAGTGGCAACAGCAAACAACACTCCACTGAAACATTGGGTCTTTCTGTAACCGATTATATTTTAGATGCTATATGGACAAAAAGCAAGTCACTGCGATGGTCTTATTAAACTTTCCAAAGCGTTTGACAGTATTGGCTGTACAATACTATTGAAAAAACTGCAAGGTCTAGGAATCTCACAGACTACCTTACGATGGTTTACTAGCTATCTGTCCCAACGCCAGCAGCAAGTCCGAATTGGAAAATGCCTTCCAACCTCCAAAACTGTAAGCCACGGCGTGCCACAGGGATCAATTCTGGGTCCGTCGTTGTTTAATTTGTATATTCATGACCTACCTACATGTAATGGTTCTGGGATAGATTCTTTTGTTGATAATACAAAACTCTATACAGCTCTAAAATTGACTGATCTTGCACGGGGCTTGGACTGCCTTATGACCGATTTGAACAAGGTGCCTGGATGGTGTTGCTACAATCAGCTACTAATTAACCCGGAAAAGACCCAGTACATTTTGTTTGGCACCCGTTAACTACTACAACGAAGACTTCCTGATCTTCACCTGCCATTCCTCGGTAAAGACCTATCACCTGCAAAGAGAGTCTATCGGGGATCTCGTCATCTAGGAGTTATTCTTGACAAGCATCTTATGACGAACATGTTAGTAAAATTGTTTCCTGGTGTAATTTAAAGCTGAAACAGATAAGTCGTGTAAAATATCTCTTTGATGAAAAAACGTTAATCTTTATCATCCAGTCACTAGTTTTTAGCAGATTTTTTACTGTTCTACTCTGTGGTCAAACACAAGTAATAAAAACATAGCCAAACTCCAACTAGTGCAAAATTTTGCAGCGAGAATTGTTACTAAAAGTCGGAAGTTTGATTATATAACACCCATGCTTAAACAACTGAAATGGATTCCTGTAAAGGACACGCTGTACCTTCGAGAAGCAGTAATGACATTTAAGAGGATCAAAAATCTTGCTTCAAACCAACTTCATTTAAAAGCGATGTCCTGTCAATTGACTAACCGCCATTTTAAATTACGTAATGACGAAGATTTACGACCTCCAAGATACAAGACAACTACCGGACAACGTTCATTTATCTATTGAGCATGTAAGATATGGAACTCTATCGATGAAACTTCGAGACAATGTGCAAATGTTGCTATTTTAAAAAACAAATTAAAAAGCAAACTGGTTGAATATTTTATTTCAACTTAATTGTTTTATATAGGACCATTAACATAAAATAGTTTTTTTCCTTTATAATTGCATATGTTTGTAAAATAGTATAATAATAATGCTATATGTTAATAAATTATCACTGAAAAGCCCTTTTGGGATGTGATAATAAATTACTACTACTACTACTACTACTACTACTACTACTACTACTACTACTAATGAAAAAAGCCCGTCAAAATCGTAGGCACCTCTGAGCATTATTAAGACAGCAAATAAGAAAACAATACTCCATCAATCAGGAATCACTGGTATGGTACGAGAAACAATTAACAAATAAGAGCTATTACTTGATCCAAAGCTAACAGATTTGCAATAAATTCCCAATACAACCATTTGCAAGCTACCGTTAACCGTGCATTCAAAACAACGTTTTAAAAAGTTATGAAGAGTATGTTAGTCAGTTGAAACTTATTAGTTTCAGCTGTCAAACTTGTAAGTTTTGAACGCGTAACTTGTTGTTTTGTGCGCGTAACTTGGAGTTTTGGTGCCGTAACTTGTAGTTTTGATGCCATAACTTGTAGTTTTGATGTCGTAACTTGTCGTAACTTGTCGTAACTTCAAAACTACAAGTTACGGCATCAAAACTACAAGTTATGGCATCAAAACTACAAGTTATGGCATCAAAACTACAAGTTATGACATCAAAACTACAAGTTACGGCACCAAAACTTCAAGTTACGCGCACAAAACTACAAGTTACGCGTTCAAAACTTACAAGTTTGACAGCTGAAACTAATAAGTTTCAACTGACTAACATGCTCTTCATAACTTTTTAAAGCGTTGTTTTGAATGCACGGTTAACGGTAGCTTGCAAATGGTTGTAACGGGAAAACGTGATTTCGAATGGCAATTTTTATCTGCTTCGTATTTGCTCCATTTTTTTTTCAAATTTTACAAAATCGGTACTAAAGCATGCACACTCAAAGTTCGAATGCCTTTTTTATACAGCCTGTATATAGTACGTATTTTTGAAAACTCTGTGCACGGTTGCCAGTATTTTTGAATAATTAAGCCCAACAGTTCGAATCTCAGAACCTTAACTGGAACTATTCTATCTCACAGAGTTAACGAGCTAGCTGATTGCAACAAGTCAATAGTCAATAGTCAATAGCTTGCATGCAAGGAAGATTAGAGAATTTAAGTAACTATAATACTGAATGCATGGGATTTCCAAACGAGGATATCAAATTAAGTAGGTATATGCACAAAAGCCAAAGGTATAAATTATAAATATTCTCGTGATGTTTTCCATTCTACTAAAGGCCATGTCCCACGATGTAATTTTTCTTGCAACTTGCTATGTTATTCTACTCTATCCTGTTTCTCAGGGTCTTCCCTTCCGCTACCCACCGTAACCCGCTGAGCTGATCTCCTTATCTACTCCCCTTTAGGGCATTTTTGCTCAGACGGTTATTATAGCAACGGGGAGTGAGAAACGTGTTTTTGAGCGAGATTGTATTAAACCTGGGTTATTGTTGAAATAAAACCTATTTTTTGTTTATTACAAGCGAGTTATGGTTTTGTAATGATAAGAGGTCAGTACAAAGTGCCGTGACCAGGATTAGTGAGAAAATACAGCGAAATTAACGAAATTCGCATGTAAAAGTGAGAAAATATCATGGGCGATGAAAATGAAACACCCGCCGTTTCACCAGAAGAAGAGAAATTTGAGAAAGAAATCAGCGTAGAAATCGGTAAATTGGAGTACTATCTTGAAGATATTGACGAGTTAATCGAGAGCGACGACATACGAGAGATAAAGGTAACTTCAAAACGTACTGAAGAAATTTTAGATCGATTAAATGAGCTTGTATTGAAAACCCAAGAACTTAAACTCGAGAAAGAGCACACTCAAAGGTCTGTGAGACAATGGAGAAAAGATATAAAATCTCAATATGCTCCATTAGTTAAGAAGAGAGGTAAACTAGTGAAAGTTATTGAAGAAGCTGAGAAGCAAGCAGAAACCAGAAAGTTAGAGCTACAATATGCTGTGATATAAGCAAGTTAAACAAAAAGTCGCAATCCTTCTCTTTATTTCAACAAAACAATAATCCACTCCTTCTCCCCGCGCAATACTTCATGTAATGTTTAATGTCACCTATTCTCCAATACTTTATGTAGTATGTTTATTGTAACCTATATACTATCACTGTATGTTACATTATCCCCCTCCCTAATGGAGAGCGTCCTCGATCTCTACTTCGTCCAGATTGTAATCCTGGTACCTGTCTGGTGGTCGATGCTGGCGGGTGGATCGCCGTAGCTGGGCATGCTCTGCCGGCAGTAAGGGTAGTCCTTCTGTGAACTTTTCTTGGTGATGTATCCTCGGTTCGTGCGGAACACTTGCAGCTTAGGGTTCCACGCTCGGGCAGTCCGTTGACCAATTTTCTTCATCCTTTGGTCTGCGTGGGGCTGGCTTGAGACGATTGCGGTGGACCACTTTCGCTTTGCCGTTTCCGGTTTCTGGTTCTATATGATAGTTCATACTACCAAGACGACTAAGTATCTTGTAAGGTCCGGCCCATTGTTGATGGAATTTTCGGCCCAAACCTTTCGGGACTGCGGTGTTCATGAGCCACACTAGATCTCCCTCTTTAAACGGTACACCTTGGTCGAGCATATTACGGTCATCATACCCCTTCTTCTTTTTTCTCTGTGCCTCGCTTATATTTTCTCTCATCACGCGTTGAACGTCATTCAACGTCTTTTCCAACTCGTCACAGTAGTTTGAAATAAATTTTTCCTTAGCTTCTACTTGAGTACCTATCAGCACTAATGGTGTGTTGGCTTCGCGATCGTAAACTGCTCTGAAGGGTGAAACGCCCGATGATGAGTGTACACTATTGCGGTATGCAAACAAGGCCAAAGGTAGGTGAACATCCCAATCGTTATGATCTTTGTTCACATAAGCTGTTAGGATTCCCTCCAGGGTGCGGTTTAACCTTTCTACCTGCCCGTCAGTTTGTAGATGGTATGGCAAAGTTCGCAACTTCTCCACCCCGAGAAGACGGAACAATTCTCTCATTAGGTCTGCCTCGAAATTTCTTCCTTGATCGGTCAGAATTTTACTTGGGACTCCGTGTCTGCTTATTACCTCGTCTACAAAGGCCTTAGCTACAGTCCTGGTTCTTTGATTCGCCATTGGGACTGCCTCCACCCACTTGGTAAAATGGTCAGACATTACCAAGATGTACTGGTTTCCACGTGCAGTTGTGCGAAGTGGACCTAATATGTCCATCGCCCATAGCTTTATTGGCTTCCCAACCTCTATACTCTTCATGGGTGCTTTTTTGTACAAGACCGGTGTCTTACGCCGCTTGCACATTTCACATTCTGTTATCCACAATTGCACTTCTGACACCATTTCCGGCCAGTAATATCGTTGTTGCAGGCGGTCTAAGCAGCGGTTAATACCCATATGTCCCGAGCTTGGGTCATTGTGTGAAAACTTCAAAAGGTCTGAACGCATCTTCCGGGGAACAACCAATACCAACCGTTTTGTTGGAGAGCCCTTATCCACACGACGGTGTAGGATACCATTTACTATCTGCAACTGCGGCCACAACTGTCTGTAACGACGCCGCTCACCATTCATTTTCCACTGTTCGTCGTCATCCTCTGGTGGCGTGTTTGTGTGACTTTGCGTGTGAATTACCAGGGATATGCTTGGGTCGTCCTGCTGAGCTCTAATAATTTCTTCTCTGGACCAAGACAAGTGCACTTCCGTGGCTGTCACTCCAGTCATCCTCGTTTCCTCAAAGTTCCACTCAGACACACAGGGGGAGTTGATGTTCGAGGGAATCGTGAAAGGGTATCTGCGTTGCTGTGGAGTTTGCCTGGCCGATGTTTGACTACAAACTCGTACTCCTGCAAGGTTAGTACCCACCGGGCTAGACGACCTTTAGGCTCCTTTAGCCCTTGCAACCAAGTCAAACTTTGGTGGTCTGTCACAACCTCGAAGGCCTTACCAAGCAAATATGGCCGCCAATGGTTTACTGTCCACACAATGGCCAAACACTCCTTCTCGGTCGTGGAGTAGTTCTTTTCCGCAGCTGTCAGTGTCCGACTGGCATAAGCAATCACATGTTCATGTTCCCCTCGTTGCTGGGACAATACTTCTCCAAGCCCCAAATTGCTGGCGTCTGTATAAATTGTGAAGGGAAGAGAGAAGTCAGGTAATGACAGTACCGGTGCAGAGCACAGACAGCTTTTAAGCTTGTTGAATGCTCTATCTGCTGCTGAGGTCCAGCTGAATTCTTGTTGACCACCCTTAGTCATATCATGCAGGGGTGCTGCTAAAATTGACACTTGTCTCGCTTGACTTTCAATCCAGCAGCTCGAATACGACGAAATACTTCTTCCAGAATACGTTGATGTTCCTCCCATGTTTCAGAAAAGATGATAATGTCATCAATGAAAACAAGACAACCTTTGATCTCCCTTAGGATATTTCCCATCATGCGCTGGAATGTAGCGGAAGCGTTGGTTAGACCAAAGGGCATAACCGTGAATTCGTATTTTCGCCAACCGAGAATGCTGTCTTCTCCCTATCCTCCTCTCGCAAAGGTACTTGCCAGAACCCAGAGGCAAGGTCAAGGGTACTGAAGTAGCACGCTCCACCCAACTGGTCAAGAATATCGTCCATACGCGGCATCGGCTGTGCGTCCTTCTTTGTTACTGAATTAACCCGCCGAAAGTCAACGCAAAATCTATAATCACCGTCTTTTTTGGGGGCCAACACGATTGGTGAGGACCAAGGACTGTTACTCGGGCGAATTAGACCCTCCAACATGTCATTTACCTGCTTGTTCACCACCTTGTTGAGATGAACAGGAATCCTGTATGGCCTTAGTTTCACAGGACGACTGTCGCCAGTATCAATCGAGCGTTCTGCTTTTGTAGTTCGACCTAACGGGTCGCCCGGTCCATTTACAAAAATATCCGAATAAGTTTCTAACAGGACACTCAACTTGTTCACGGTGGGGGCAGTGGTCTCAAGTATCAACTCGACTTCCCCCATAGACCAGGAGAGCTTGGCATTCCCTATGTCGACAATCATTCCCCCTGATTTTAAAAAGTCAGCCCCCAAAATACAAGTGTTCGTCATGCCAACAACCAGAAACTGATGGGATACATTGAAAGTTCCAAGGGAAACACTCAATTCTTTCATCCCCAGTACCTGAAGGTTTTCTCCGCCAATCCCTTGTGCCTTCAAGTAGCAAGGCTTCAGAGGGCCACTAATAAATTCTCGACTGACTAATGATACTGTTGCGCCTGTGTCCACTAAACATTTACGCTCATGTTCACCCACCTGTGCCTTAATGAAGACTGCTGTGGGCTTGATACAGTTTATGGACAAGGCCGCATCATCACAGGCAGACCCCCGGCCTAGTAACGGGTCGGCCCTTGGTCGTTTCCCTGACGTGGTCGAGCATGGGCCGGGGACTGGAACCGAAATTGACATTCCCTTGCAAAATGGCCAATGTCTACACAAACAAAGCAATAATTTTCCATTTGGCGCTGTCGATAATTTGTTCGTCGACTATTTCCCCCTGGGCTCCTACACTCATTAGCAACCAAGGGTGAAGAGGGCATCATCGGCTGTGTAACATCACTTGTACTGGTTTGGTTAACTTGGCCGTCTGCCTGGCTCGAATAAATTTGACCCGCTAGATCTAACTGCTGTGCAACTGCGACTGTCTCCTCATAGGAAAGAGTTGGTCGTTGTAACAGCTGCCTCTTTAACTCAGCTGACACCCCTTCAACAAATTGTTGCTTAAGGAGGGTTTCACTGTCTCCCTTTTCGATCTTGGGCATTGCACGCCTTAGTAGCGCTTCTAAATTATAGGCAAACACTTGGACGTCTTTTTCCGGTTTTCGCATTCGACTGCGAAATGCCATCATTGCAAGATGCTTGCCGTTTTCGTCCCCACCAAATGCCTCAGTGAGCGCCTTCGTTAGTGACTTGTAATCCTCTTTCTTTGCGGCTGCTAGTCGTTCAAATACAGCGAAAGCTTTCCCCGACAGTAGAGTTGGTGGTAGCCTTTTTAACATGTCGGTTTCTTTCCACTCGTTCGCCAACGCACAAAGTTCGAATTTCCGCAGCTATAGCACGATATCGCCATCGGAAAAGATCTCGGGAAGTGCCACACTCGTACGCGCCGCTGTAGCCATCCTGGCCACGGCACCAAAATGTAATATAAGCAAGTTAAACAAAAAGTCGCAATCCTTCTTTTATGTCAACAAAACAATAATCCTCTCCTCCTTCTCCCCGCACAATACTTCATGTAATGTTTAATGTCACCTATTCTTTAATACTTTATGTAGTATGTTTATTGTAACCTATATACTATCACTGTATGTTACATGCTAATGAAGAGAAATTGAGACAGGAAGTACAACAACAAGAGAGACAGCTATGGGAAGAAAGGTGGCAAGCTGAATTGGTAATGACCGAGAGAAAACTAGAGATGGAAAGAGCTGCTCAAACCACTAAAGCAAAATTACCAAAGTTAAAGATCACACCCTTTGAAGGAACTTCAACTGACTGGATCAGATTTGAGAATATGTTTCTGACCCAAGTTGACAGACAACCAATATCTGATGAAGAGAAGTTTGGATATCTTTTGGAAATGGTGTCTCCCAAGGTAAGAAGTAAAATATCCAATATTAACCCAAGTTCTGAAGGCTACAAACGAGCATGTGACAGACTTAAGAATGAGCATGGGCAGACCAAAGTAGTCATCAACTCACACATGGAGAGCATAATAAATCTGTCACCAGTTGAAGGGGTCAACTACGACAAAGTGCAATTTTTTTTATGAACAATTGTTCAAAACCTTTGATGCCCTGCAAACTCTTGGAGAGAGTGATATGTTGAAAGGGTTTGTTTTAACTACACTAAACAAACTGCCCCAAATTCAACCAGACTTGGTGAGAAGTGCAGAAAATTGGGAGGACTGGGGGATGGAAGATTTACTAAAGGCCTTACAGAAATGGTTGAAGATAAACAAAGCAGAGGACCCCCCTAGGAAGCATGATGAAAAAAGGGAGAGAAATTGGTACACAGGGAAGAGAGAGCAGAAAGTGCATGCACCCATTGCCTGTTCTGTGAAAAAGACCACTGGGGAGAGGCATGTGAAGTTGTCAACACCATTGCCAAGCGTAGAGAGTTCTTTATGACAAAAATGCTTTGTTTCAACTGTGGTCGAACCGGCCATAGAGAGAAAGAATGTCGTAGTCGTGTTTGTTTTAAGTGTAAAGCCAGACACCACACTAGTCTCTGCGATAGGAAAGAAGCAGTCTTCACTGGTTACATCCCGACAACTAAAGAGAAATCTTTTCCTCCCATCATACCACTGGAAATACAAGGCATTGTCTTTTGGGCGTACTTGGACAGTGGCTCAGGTACAAATTTCATATCAAGAGATGCAGTAGAAATGTTAAAGCTTACACCTACCAGCCATGAATCCCGTCATATTGTTACAGTGAATGGTGTAAAGAAGCAATCATTACCCCTGTATCAAGTTACACTGAAATCTTTGAATGGGAGGGAGCAAGAGAAAGTTGAAATAACCGGAAGTAGTATGGCAGATTTCACTGTTGTCAAGAGGCCCAAAGTGAAGGAATTAAAGGCAAGGATCAACATGCCCAAAACAAGGAATTTTACATGACAGCTGATGATGAGTACCCTATCCACATAATACTGGGGGACAGTACTTATTGTAAGATAAGAACTGAACAGGTCTTCAAAGGGCATCCAGAGGATCCAATCGTTGAAGGAACACGGTTCGAATGGGTAATTCATGGTGGAGAGGAATATGGTGACGATAAATGCATGTTTGCGAAGGAAACAAGTTTTGATTATGAAAGGCTTTGTTCTCTCGACGTACTTGGCGTAGAGGATAGAGGTCAGTATGACCAGTTACAAGTCTAGGAGGACTTTAAAGAAAACATCGGGAGACGAGAGGATGGGCGGTATGAAGTGCATGTGCCATGGATTCCTGGGAGTAAGTTAAGTGGGCCAAATGAACAGGCAAGCAGAGGTAGACTAGCGAATATTGAAAGAAAGCCAAGCAAAGATCGCGCATTAAAAGAGAAGTATGAAGAAATCGTGAAAGAACAACTAGACGAAGGTATCATCGAGACAGCGCCGGAGACACCAACCGGAGAACGAACCTTCTACATGCCACACAAGCCAGTTATTAGAGAAGACACGACCAACACAAAGGTCAGGATGGTGCTTGACGCAAGCGCAAGGCCACACCCACTAGCGAACAGTATAAATGACTGTATGTACACAGGGCCTCCGCTTCAACCCCTCCTGTGGGATATCATGATTCGAACTCGTATGTCCATACACATCCTATTAGCTGATATTCAGAAAGCATTCTTACAGATAGGCATCAGAGAGCAAGACAGAGATGCATTTCGCTTCCTGTTCAACGTCAATGGCACAGACCAGAACTTTCGATTTACCAGAGTACCGTTCGGGGCTGAAGCCAGTCCGTTTATGCTGGGAGCGACCCTACAGCATCATTACGACCAACAGCCAGCGGAGCTGCACGAGACGGTGGAAACCTTGCAAGAGAACACTTACGTAGATAACTTGATGAAGAGCGGCGAAACAGCAGAAGAGTTAGAGAAGTTTAAGCGAGAAGCCAGTGACATACTAGAGAATGCTAAGTTTCCTATTCATAAATGGGAATCCGATCTCCTAGAGTTAGAGAGTGAAGATGCAACCAATCCGAGGAAGATACTTGGTCACCCTTGGGAAAAGACGCAAGATACACTAGAGGTGAACGTCAAACCCCTAGAAGATGAGCAACCAGTAACGAAGCGGAAGATGCTTAGTCGACTCGGAGGTATATATGACCCACTGGATCTCATATCACCCACTGTTGTTGAAGGGAAGCGGCAATACAGGGAAGCCTGTCAGTCATCCAAGGAGTGGAATTCTGAACTGCCAAAACAGTCGACCAAAGAATGGTTGAAGTGGAATCGCCAGCTCAGAACTGTTCGAGTGCCGAGGAGCATTTCTAAGAGCGTGAGAAGTGTTAAGGCTGTTCACCTCCATGTATTTGCAGACGCGAGTAACATTGCATGTTCTGCTGCGATCATAGCTGTGGTTGAAGGTGATACTGGAGTGGTAAAAGGATTCCTAATGTCCAAGTCCAGAATTTCCAAGCAAAACACTAGCATCCCTAGATTAGAGCTCGTGAGCGGTCAAATGGTAGCGAACATGATCAGAAACCTGTGCCGAGCGCTAAAACACTGGCCGATTGTATCGACGATAGTGTGGATGGACAGCTTGGTGGCGTTATATTGGATCAGAAACCCTGGAAAGCAGTGGAAAGTGTTTGTTTCCAATAGAGTTCAAAAGATCGCCGAGATTTCATCCGAAGTCGATATAACGTGGAATTATTGCCCAACTGATAAGAACTTAGCGGACTTGGGAAGCAGAGGAGCTAGCGTGAGTAAATTGGAGGCGAGTGAATGGTATACCGGTCCAGCTTGGTTGGTTGATAAGGAACAGTGGCCAAACGAACCAGAGTTAAAGTGTTCTCGTGAGGTAAATGATGAACATAAGCCTTTCAAAGAAACAGTCCTCTACAACCAGCAACGTGAAGCGGACGAATGGACGGAGTTGTTATCGAGAAACGAGTTCTGGAGGACCCTAAGAGTAACAGCTTGGGCATTGAGATTCTTGCACAATGCTACAGTTAACCACCGCGCAGAACACAGACGAACAGGTCCGTTGATAGCAGAAGAGATTACAAGTGCCAAGAAGCATTGGATTAAGAGAGAGCAGAGAAACATTCCACCCCATCTACATACTTCAGGATTTGAACTTACAATGGAAGAAGGGACAGGAATCGTGAAGTGCAAAGGACGGATTCAAGGGTACCAGCCAACGTATCTCGAAGGTGGAATGTTCGTGGAAAAACTCGTACGGTATACACACGAGCAAGTCTTACACTTAGGAATCGCGAATACTATGGCAGAAATAAGAAATGAATTTTGGGTACCGAAACTCAGAAGCAAGGTAAAGAAGATTATCAATACCTGCAACACGTGTAAGGTTTTCAGAGCCAAACCGTATGGTCCTACACCAACTGCCGCGATGCCCACCTTTCGAACAGAGGGTGGAAAGCCCTTCCAGACGACCGGCGTAGATTCGATTTCGCGGGGCCATTGAATTACAAGCTTTCGAAGAAAGAACTCGGTAAATGTTATGTACTAATATTTACCTGTGCTACTACCAGAGCAGTACACCTTGAGATGACAAAGACGCAGAAAGCCGAAGAATTTAAGAAGAAATTAAATGCATTCATCGTTAGAAGAACGCGTCCAAAGCTCATTATTTCCGACAATGCGCAAGTTTTCAAAGCTACGGCGAGTTGGATAAAAGAAATACGAAGAAGCGAGCAATTACAAGATTACCTCGCCAAGCAAGAAATAAGATGGCAGTTTAACTTATCGAAGTCTCCCTGGTGGGGAGGCATGTATGAGCGCCTTCTCAAGGATGTAAAGAAAACCCTTTGCAAGACACTGGGGAGAACACATCTGACGTTTGAACAACTTGAGGCAGTAATCGTTGACATCGAGAAACATCTCAATAATCGTCCGTTAACGTACGTAGAACGTGGCGAAGGTGAAGATCGGGTTGTCACACCGAATACCATAATGTGGGGACAGAATTCGTATACGCTCAAAGACGATGAAGTGGAAGAAGACCTTGAAAAGATCAGCAAACGCTTGAACAAGGCAAAGCAGCACGCTTGGAAACGTTGGAGAGACGAATACGTCCACAGCTTGATGGAATGTCACCGAGTTAACAGAAACACACCGGCTGTACCTGAGATCGGGGAAATCGTTCTCATCGTTGGTGACGAGAAGAACAGAGGTGAATGGAAAAAGGCTAAAGTCGTACGGCATGTCCAAGGTAAAGACGGCGTCGTGAGAGGGTTGTCATGTTATACAAAGGACATCATATCGAGAGACCACTTCAACTGATATGTTCGTTGGAACTAAAAGGTCTGGTCGGAGCGACAGAACAAGAACCTGCGAAGATCAATCGCGAAGCCGCGGAGAATGAACCGAGAAGCCGAAGACAAGCCGCCGTGAGGGCAGAAAAGAAGATACAACAATTAGCTGAAGATGAAGAACTTGACTTTTAGTTATTTAACTGAACCTTTTAGTTTCCATTACGTTCCAGTAAAAATTAAACATTTTAAATTTTTAGGGGAGGGTGAGCTGACTCCTTATCTACTCCCCCTTAGGGCATTTTTGCTCAGACGGTTACTATAGCAACGGGGAGTGAGAAACGTGTTTTTGAGCGAGATTGTATTAAACCTGGGTTATTGTTGAAATAAAACCTATTTTTTGTTTATTAAAAGCGAGTTATGGTTTTGTATTGATAAGAGGTCAGTACTTCGCTACGGAGGAGGGGAAGACCCTGAGATTCAGATTGATTCTACTTTTGGGAGATGTAAAATTGGCAAATACAAGTTTCCATCAAAGCAGTGCTCTCACAACTAATTTCCATAACCATATTTCTATGGGGGTAGGGTAGTTAAGAATTAGGCTACAATAAACTTCTGAAAATAATGCATCCTCATTATGACTAATACCACCCCCATAGAAACAGCATATATCTGAGGAATTTCCTCAGATTGTGAGAGCCCTGCATCAATAAACTGTATTCTGATAAAACTTGGTGTGATAAATTTGAAACTTTTCTTCAAGATGTTTGCACACGTCATTCAAAAATTGTAATTGCCGGCGATTTCAATTTTCCGCGCGCAAACTGGAATTATTCGCAGGAAAACGTTATCGACGCTAAAGAGAACTCGTTTAACAAACTATTAAATGATTTTTCTTGGAACAACTAAATACAACTCCCACCAGAGGTGAAAACATTCTGGACCTTCTAATCGCCAATGTTCCTGACCAAGTCAAGATATGCGAGTATTTAAAACCAAGCGATTCAGGCATTTCAACAGATCACAACGCTATTATTTTTGACCTCTTTATCTCATGCAACCCTTTCCCAAAAATAAAAAGATCAGTATTTGATTACCGATGTTCCGATTTTAATGGTCTACGAATGCATCTACAATCCCTTGACCTTAGTCAACTTATATCAGAGAACGACGATATTGACAAGGATTGGCTCGCGTGGAAAAATGCGTTTTGGACTGCCGTATCAAAATTTGTGCCGACAAAAACACTATGATACTCCACTACATCAAGAAAAAATGAGAAGAATGATAAGAATGAGAATAAAAAAATCCCATCATCCAAGTGAATATCTTAAACACAGATTTCGTGAACTCCGCAAAACAATTAAAAGAATGTTACGTGAAAGTCGCTTAACTACACCAATTTGATTTGTGCATCGCGTGATCTTAACCCTAAACGTTTCTGGTCGTTTTTTAAGATAAAGCGCAAGGTATCCAATGTTCCATTGAAAGTCTCGGTTAAATCTAAGGAGAACCACAATCAAAGAACGTATTCTAACAACAACGTAGACATTGCGAATACTTTTAACGAATATTTCGCTTCTATCTTTACGCATGCATAACAACCATAACGACCATAATCCAGAAGAGCACTCCTTTATAGATCCAGACATTGTCTTAGAAGACATAACACTTACAGATGATGAAGTCATGTCCGTATTTTCTAATTTAAATAATAATAAAGCACATAGTCCGGACGGAATTCCAGCACGTTTGTTGATAGAAACATCACCCCAAATCGCTCCTTCACTCTGCTCTCTCTTCAACAAATCCCTACGTTGCGGTGTACTTCCTGATAACTGGAAATTAGCAAACATTGTACCAATGCATGAACGTGATGAGAAATCCTATGTAGAAAACTACCGTCCTATATCGTTGCTTTTTTTTATTTCTAAAGTGCTAGAGCGTTGTATTTTCCATCATATCAAACATCATGTCTTTCAACAAATTAACCCTATTCAACACGGTTTTGTTCCACGAAAGTCATGCACAACACAATTGATCGAAGTATTCGAACAGATAGGTCGAAAACTAAACGATGGAAAGCAGATGGACGTGATTTACTTATACATGTACTCCAAAGCATTTGATAAAGTAAGTCATACTCAACTCATACGCAGATTGTATGACTTTGGGTTTCGAGGTAACCTTCTTAAATGGTTTACATCGTATCTCAGCAATCGTTATCAACAAACAACTGTTGGTGGAGCAACATCAAGACCTTTAGCAGTGACATCCGGTGTACCGCAGGGCTCAATTCTTGGTCCCTTACTGTTTCTCTTGTACGAAAACCACCTCTCCGATAGCGTATCAAACTCCAACATCGCGACCTTCGCGGACGATACAAAGATCTTTAGCACTATAAACAACATATCCGATGCATTATCGTTACAAGAGGACCTCACTACGTTTGAAGAGAACTCCAGCAAGGTAAACCTGATATTAAACGCTCAAAAATGTAAAGTCTTGCGAATAATGCCTCAGTCATTTGTAACCACGCCCCCCCCCACCCCCCGGGACATAGCGGGGAACTTAACACTAACCAAGTGTTAAAAACTGTTAATTTCCCCACCCCTGGTACAAAGTTATTTGTTAAACCCCCAGCATGGCAGGGCCTCAAAATATCCAAATCAACCAGATCACACATCAATTTAAAACCTTATGAAGTGTTAAAAATATTACGCCAATATAATAAGAAAATAGTGACAGTTAATATAACAAATATATAAAGCTCGTGTTTATAAATTGCGTTCAATCATGCATATCAAGTTTCAAATAGATCTTTTAATATTGCTGAAATAAATAAGGTAAAACCTGATTTAATGTATACCTACTGTACGTTTATGAATTGCTAAGAATACATAAACATATTTGTTCCGTCGGAGTTTTACGACTCTTTCGCAATGTAGTCAAACCCGGGATCGTATAGTTTTGATGCACTTATTTATTTCTTACTAAATGACTATTCGATCTAAGATTAAGTACAAAAAGGGTTTATGAGTACAAAGTATAAAGTAACAATATTATAAATGTACATACCAAATGTTCGTGAGAATCTTCAAAGTTCTATATATACTTACTTCCTTGACGGGTTACTGGACAGACTACATTAATAACAGGTACAGGTTAGCAGAATAACAATTTAACTTTACTAGGTTAGCTTTTCCAGTAGGTCCTTTCGGCCGAAACTCTAATCTTATAACTAATAATCAGAACATGCATGCAATATATTTATGTCAACTTGTAAATTGATACAGACGTCTTATCTAATTAAACATTAACAGGGGTTCGTAACTGTTACTTGAGTCTCTCACGAAACAATATTAAAAATCATACTTTCTACAAGTTGTTTGTGGGACGCCATTTTAGGACCGGCTGTTAAATCCCGGTTTGATTCCCCGGTGTTAAAATTCGTAGTTAATTCCACGGCACTGCGGGGCAAATTGCGCTGTTAAATGGCGTTAAATCCCCGTTATATTTTTGAACATCCCCGCTATGTCCCGGGGGGGGGGGCGTGGTTACAAATGACTGAGTCATTTCAAATACACATGGCGTGGTTACAAACACCAAAAGATAGAATATCCCTACAAGCTACATGATGTTGTTCTGGAAAGCATTACTCATGAACGTGACTTGGGAGTGTGGACGTCTTCCAACCTGACTTGGATAAGCATGTCGAGGAGCAATGTACCAATCAACTAAAATGCTCGGCGACATAAGAAGATCCACATTGAACATTAAAAATATTTCGGTTCGTCTTACTTTATATTTAACTCTAGTACGCTCAAACTATGCTATGGGTCTCAGTTGTGGGCACCACAATCCGTGGAGCTGATCAAACGCATGGAAAAAATCCAGAGACGTGCGAGCAAGTTCATCCTGGATCTACCATTCATCTGCAATGTTAGCTACTGTAAAAGATTGCAACTATTAGATCTCATTCCACTCTGCTATTGGCACGAATTTTTCGATTTGATATTTTACTTCAAATGCATAACTGGAGTAATAACCGTCACTGATAACATTCCGCCATCAATTCAAAGCAAAGAAAGAGCGACGCGATCAACAGACCCCGAATGTCTGAAATTCATCACACCAAAATGTAAGACTGCAACATACCAAAAATCATTTATGTCCAGGTGTGCAAGAGTCTGGAATATTCTACCGAAAGAGTTAACAAAAAAGAACATAAGCATCGGTCGTTTCAAGTGCGAACTCTACAAATACTACAAATCAGCTCTCAATACGTACGACGCGACGATAATAATATTAACACAAACAAAGTTAAGATGCAGGTAGACTGACTCTTTCCATATGAAGTCACACTGGGTATCCGGAGGACAAATATTAATATTTATTATATGGTTATGGGTGATTTACCGTAAACTAGAACACTCGTTTTTTCCATATTTTCTCTAGTGAACTAAGTGATCTGAAAACAGGGAAAAGTGCTAGCACTAGTTGTCAAATAGAAATCCATTTTTCAAGGTAAACTAGCAAATTTCTCATTAAGTATAATTTACTTCGGTTCCAGATTTCTGGTGAAGTTATAATTTTCTTTACTGAACATGATTGCAAAGTTTCAACAAGTTTCATAAAGAAGAATAAAAGATACAAGTGATTAAAAGCAGCAAAATGATTTTTATTCGGTAGCTAGTTCCAGGACTTTTACCCACGGTCAGATCAGCTGGAAGACATGAAAAAATATGTAACGCGTGAAAAACGCGTGTGTTTTCCCGCGGGATTTATATATTCTTTGTCCACTTGTTCTGACTGAAAACCCGAAACTCTCACCACTCGAAAATAATATTCATATCTTCGCGCCACCGTGTAATCTCTATATATTTATAGTTTTCAAATAAAATTTAAACTATTAGCTATCAAAGAGCTTATAGCATGTCTATATTGCTAATGGGGACATTTTGCGCGTATAGTTAAAATTGTAAACATATGGGCCCACCCCTAAATTCCATACACTTCATTGATACGGACAGTATTGGTTTGTATCGTGCACTGACAGGAAATCCTCAACGAATTCACCAAAACAAAAAACGTTTTCAGTTCTTTGTGTCCGATATTCTTCCTAGTATGGTTATGGCTGCACCAACTGACGTACATAGGTCTTAGTCGATGAGTAGAACTCTTGAAGTACTACCGTTTCATTAGGGCATTATACTTGTCGGTTTGTCCTAATTGTCTAGCCTTTTGAACTACTTCAATTAAATTACTTGAAGGTGTTTGACTTTAGACAAAGAAGAATTCCTGAATCATGATGAATCCTGAGTTATTTATATGGCTTTTAACTTTCAAGTATAACTTGCTAAAAACATGTTATGACAGCGCAATATATTGCAAGCAGTACGCTTTATATTATTTGGCAAATTACACATGTGAGACGAACTATTTTGTTTATTTATTTAGATATTTATACATTCTTGATTATCTTACCGTCAGTGTTTTATCGTTTAATCCCTTGTAAATATTGCAATAAAACCAACCCGTTTTTGATAAATTTCGAAACCTGCAAAATTCGATTTACTTACGGAACAAATTTTTATGTAAAACTAAAAGATACCTTTTTTATCCCCACAGTAATTTTAGAGTAATTATTAGTGGCAGAAGTATGACTGACTTATTTAGTCTGACTAAGAAGTAATATTTAAGAATTATTGGATTTTGAATCTGCTTAATCGGGAATATTAAATTTACAGTTGCTCATTTTGTAATTGTCAATAATTTATATTGATGATACGATTTAGAATAATCAAATATATACATTTTCAATCTCGCTACTTAATTATAGAAAATTGCAGACGATAGTACAAGTACCCCCTGCACACATAATGGGACTAGAAAATCTCCAAAATATACATAAGAATGTTCAAATTCCTTTGTCCGATTTTCCAGAATAATGTAAAGAACTGACCATTTCCTTTAAAAACAAACAAAATCTCGCAAGTTAAAAAAATGTATCATGATCTTTTATGGACTGGCCCTACGACTGCTTAAGAAAACTCACACAGAAACGTCGGGGCTAGTGAGCTAGCCTATGCGAATTATTGTTTCTTTTCGGTAAACTGTCATTTCCGGTGGCGGCTCATGCATGGTCGGAACTCGGAAGTATTGAGCAACATGCGTTCGGTGGAAGTTAACTTCCTATGTATGACGCAGTATGTCGACGCAGTTGGAGATAGCAACTGCGAGCAACTTTAAACTTCCAACGTTTTGTGCCTTTCAAATGGGATAGGTCGAGTTTCGTCACAGTTTTTAATTTATACCATATGTTGAACCAGGACAGTCAATGTCACCAAGCTCGTCAAGAGGATAGTAAAAACAATACATATTATGTCTCTTTCCTCCTCCCCTATCCAGTTACAACCACCAACGGAAGCAAGGCGGTCAGTTCGCCCGACACGCGAGCAAACGCCTGCCTCCTCCGCAAGCTCTTAATAATAAGGCCAATGAGCTATATACATTACTGTATTCAACTACTTTGAGCTATATACATAACTGTGTTAAACTTAAAAGTGCTTTGAAAAATACTAAAATAAAAGCGACTGGAGACGAGGCAGAGCAAACGCTTGAAAATAAGCGCATTTCATCAACAAAGGTACGCATGCGTGCGATCACGTTACCTATAGTTCAAATTTGACATGTCGGAGAACATCCAATTATACATCGCCCACATATTTTCTTTCCCATAATATTTTCTATGATTGTATTTCCCGTGTCAGGCACAAAATATCCAGTGTCAGACATGTACGCTCAATTGCTGCCTTGCTAGACACAAATCTATTTCAGTCTTAAAAGAAAGCATGCATGCTTGGAGTGGATACGTTTTATTCTAAGCATAAGTATCAAGCTGTTTATTGCGCAATTTTTAGCAGGGTTATTTTTTGAGAGAGTGAGTACTTTCAAAAGAAGAATAGTCTATTCGTGGCCCGTAATTTTTAAAATTAACTGTTGGATAAGAACATGAAATCTTTTCCGAATCATTTCATTAGTAGTTGCGTTGGTATCTCATGCACGTTTGGGATACAAAATTTATGCCTTTTATTTTATCCATTTCGTTCATGTCGTGGTGGACTGGTCGATATTTTATGTTTTGCTTAATATACTTAACATGAACGGAAATTGCCTGACCGATGGGCGTTATGTACCTATGATGAATGACGCAGAATTGCATTAAGTTAAGTAATATCGGCCTTTTGCAACACTTCACGAGTTTACGCTGCAGTAGCACCGCAAGAACATCAATTGATTTGGACAGGCTTTGTCTTCACATATTTAGTTGACGATATGTACACCTAGAAAGCTCTGCCTGGATAACTCCCTGGGCAAAAGAAAGAAGCTATACATGAACAAACTAGAAAATATTGTCGCGAAAACATATTTCATAACAATGTTTGCTTATGTTTCAATGCGTTTCTTACTAGAGAAAGCATCAGAAACAATGCTTTCTTGATTAGATATCTCCAAGACGTGTTCCAACATCTTGTCTTGAAAATATTAATTATGTTTCGTACAAGCTGATGTTCCTCGCAAAAATGTTCCCCAACTTTAATTGGCGCATGCTATATAGGAAACATGACAAAACATAAGCATTGATAGGAAATATAGGTTTCCCCAGTAATATTTTTATTGTTTTAGAAACGTCTTACTCCAATGTTCCTTGGAGCACGCAACGTCACGCACATAACATAGCGCCTGGACACGTGCGCTATCGAAGCCAGTTGAAAATTTAAGTGTTTTTAAAGGAGCGCATGCCATGTATCCTAAGAATTGAGGCAATGTGGGACTCCACTATCATAGGAGGTGTCCAACTGTCGGCAGATTCGATTCGAAATTAGCGTTAGCAATGACCATCGATCTACATGAGAATCCGCACGATGTGTGAAACAATTATTGGTAAAGGTGTAGGTAACCATAGTATCATGTCCAAATTGATGAATTGATGACATTTATTTAAATGAATTATTTTTTACCTATTTGTAATAGTACCCATATAAAACCACTTCGTTTAAATATTAATATTTGGAATAATGAAGCTTATAACTGCGTATTAAATATCTGACATTATTATTGTCACATTATATCCAGAAAACGCGCGCCAATTTTAAACATTGCGCGCGAATACCGCATTGGAGGCGCATCAAACAGAGAATGTTCAAGCAAGTATATTCGCACTGTTTGGACAAAACAAAGAGTTGGTACGCGTACAATAAATTGCTTTTCGGTTACCAAAAAAATCGTAGCCCTGAATGTTGCAAGACATTCAAATGCTTTCCAACAGAAGTCAAGAAGGTCAAACTTGCAGAATTGCGAGACGGTGACGGTCGCCAAATCTCATATCGGTAATTCTTCGCTGGGTCAAGAAAAAGGTTGTACCTAGCCTATATTAAAACATTATAAACCCTGAATATATACACGTTAAACTTTTTGTGCACGGGACCTATATAACTATGTGAATAATGATTACATACACATTATGCATTGTATGTATCAATTTAACTGAGTTAAATTAAGTCTGCGAAAAGAACTTAGCAGAGACTCTTGTGTCAGAAAGATGCAGTCATCTTTTGCTGACAGGTTAAGAAGATGTAATCATCTTTGCTTAATCAGTTGACGCGAAGTCTTTGTAATGATCATGAAAATACTATATGTTCATATATTTTACCTATTCGCAATTCATGTCTTGAGTTAACTGATCAAATCTGCGACCAAATAAGTATAATTATCCGAACATTATAGTCAGATTGAACTGAACACAGTCGAGCGAATTTCAAAGCAAGCTTTGTGTGTGTTTCTATTATAAAGAACTTAGCAGAGACTCCTGTGTCAGAAAGATGCAGTCATCTTTTGCTGACAGGTTAAGAAGATGTAATCATCTTTGCTTAATCAGTTGACGCGAAGTCTTTGTAATGAAAATTATAATATGTAATAGGTGAATATAGGCCATATGTTATTGTGGTATGCACGGATAAAGGATGAATTTTATTGCATTATATATAACTAGTATATACCTGAAAGCAAACTATTACAATTAAGTCACTAACTCTCTTAATGCACCGAATATATGGTTAATCCATAGGACTGCATTTACCACGTATATTCTGAAAACAACTATTAACAGTAGCTGGATGCGTGTTTTTATCTTAACCAACGCTGTGCCAATATCGTCTTTCATTTCAGTAACCTATTTCCTAATATTAAACTGAAAACCACATGCAGCTGCTTCCATACCAACTGTGAATAGAACCGGATTGATGACAGCTTTACCTATTAAATTTGTTGTAATTAGGCATAATTGCATCCGGAGAAACGCACAAATTTTGTGCGTTTGACACCTTTTTTCGGCCGTGCGGATTCTCATGTCTCAAGGTGTGGGAGGTAAAATTAATCAACGAAACTTTGAATTGAGACGAACAAACTCATAATTCAACCCACTTATAAGCCTGGTTCACACTTATCGTAAGAATCGAAGCCGATTTTCTCCTTCTCACGTATGTGAATGAATAAGTGAACAAACTAAAGTATAAGACAAATATTAGATTGCTTTCAGTTTGCAATGATGTAGAATTCACTCAATTGCATCGGCCAGAAGAAGAGATATACTTAGAGGATGAACGTCTTATAATTTTCACATAGACCCAGCCGATGTTCCGCCCTCTCTGCCCGCGTCCGCGTCGTCGTATCAACAAAACATTATCTGGACTCCCGAAGGTGTCCGCGGCCGCTTTACAGAGGTGACCGTTTAATTAATAGAGTAAATCAAAGGTAATATGTAGGATCATGAGGCACGAAGGTCATAGTTTTTTAGCCCGATAAAAATTGCTGGTGGAAATTGCCTATTTTCACCCTGTGCCTTAATAATGCGGCGAATAAGAATAGGTTAACAACAGGAGCAATAGGTTAAGGCTGTGTCAGCAACTTTGACATGCTTTCTTCGACTTCATGCAAATTCTAATGCTTCCATATGCATACAGCATGCGTTCTGATTAATGATGTTCATTCTTTAGATAGTTCGTTCTTTGAAGTTATATATAGCCCCACATGATCCAAATTAATTGAGTTGCTAATTGCTATTTTATCTTTGCGCTTCTGCCAAATTCCTAAAAATCTTATGTAAAGATTATCCAACAATAGATTATGGTCTCCGCCCTCAATTTAAGTTTGTGGCAAAAAATGTAACCGCGGATCTTGCACTATGCAGCACACAGCACATGCAATTGCGCAAGTATTAATAATATTCTCTGAACTAAACAGAGCATACAAAATGATACAGTGCAACTTTACTGTCTATGAAAGAGAATCAAAAACAAAAACTACCTATGATTCATTTGTAAGATATTTTAATGCACATTCCAAGCATATAGCAAGATTTCTCCTTGGAAGAGCCATTGTATGTATCGCCTAGTAAATAAGGATAGAAAATATTAATTGAACAAACATAATTGCTTATTTTTTTTAAATGTAATACTGACGTGATATTTGTATTGACCTTTCAGCCTGCTCGGGCCAAGGCAAGAGTATATCGTCTGGAAACAGACTATTACCTACGGCTACGTATTATCATCTATAGATAATATTTACCAATGGAAAAATTGCTGGTGGTTTCTACTATTCCACTAAAGTAAACTACATGCATTATATATGCTTTAATACAGCCAAATGACTAATATCATCATTTACATATTTTTGAAAACTTTTGCTCTTTTAGAGTTACTATTATTTTATTTTGATCTATAAATAGAGCGACAGCATTGATGGTGAAGGCCAAAATCATCGAAAAAATGTTAGACGCTATATAAAGTTGGCTAAATCAGAAGTTGCTATGATGTTGGCCAAAGCAAAGTACATGCTTATATGCGTGGTTGTTGAATCAATATTTGTAAAATAAATACTAAGAAAATCTTTTCCGTTGTTCTAAATAAACATTCTGCAACATATAGTTTGTGCATATTACGTTTGATCTAATTAGCATTGAATGAAATACTTGGATGTGGATTTGGGCTGCATTTGGCCGCCATTGGGTCTCGTTAGAATATATCGCAGGATTATACTGATCAAACCCTTGTTTGGCTTATAGATAGAGACTCGTTTCTGAATCCGGAAGACCTTAATCCTTATATGTAAACATTGTCTCAGTTATAGTATTATTACGTACATGTATGGGAATATATCTTCACTATTTTGCAGAAATAATGCATCTTTTGACAAAAGCAGATTATAATTTATATATACTGCTTCGAACGAATGACCAAAAATTCATCACATTTAACATATGGGACGTGTAGCTACGTGATCAATGAGGAGCTTCAGACAACGATATAGTTCTTCTGCACCCACGTGCACACCTCCAGTAGGAATCCCTTTTAACTTCCCTGCTCCGTTTGATTGTTTTTCATGACTTTGGTTCCGCTTATTAACATTATGCAATTGAAATTAATACAATATCAGTACGACCACTAAAAATTAAACTAAAAAGTCTTACATGCCCGTTTCTCTTGAATAAATTTAGAAATACAAATGACTAAATATAAACTGTATTCGGAAATTAAAGCAGGAAAGATAACACGGCATTTGTGATAAAATAAATAAAGTTCTCTAAAGTCATCTTTCACTTTGGAATCATTATGTTAATATTTCGCTTTCGGCCTCTTGTGATTTTCAAGAATTTTGTTTGTGCGGAAAATGATTGAAATTGCTATTCGCCAATATCTGCTAGTATACTGTTTTCAAGAGAAAAGGAAAACTTTGTTTTTTTTATATTGGATCTCCGGCAATTTTATTCTACCCACTTTTATGGGTGTAAAAGGAAAATACTAATGATAATGAAATAGTACAGGAAGATCGGATTCTTAATCAAAATTGGTATTACTAAGTAGACGGCATTCCTCGGTTCCAAATATGGACTAATAACTTGTATGTGATATTAACCTTACTATAAGGACTTTTAGTAAGCTTTTCTATACTCAGTCAATGCCAAATTAAATCACATGTGTGTCAAAGATAAGTACACACAAAAACGATTATAGCTCTTTCTACAGTATGTCTAGGTTTTTAAGTGTCGACCCCCCTATTTCATCATTGTGATTTATGAATAAGTTCTCGTAGTTCGAACACGTACACAGTGGAAAACTGGGAATTGAGGCACCTGACAAACTATGATTTTAACTGGCATGATGGCATCCGAGACAATAATAACGCAACTCTGTATATTTTGTACATATAATGTATACTTCAGCAATAAATATTATTAGTTATTGAAAATATTTCAACAGTTTTGAGTGGTTAATAGCTGTCGGTGAAATGGTAGTTGCCCAAATTTGGGGTTATGACTTCACCATGGTATATTGAAAACAAATACATGGCATTATGAGTCATTTCATCGTATATTGAAAAACAATGTAACACGATATAACGTCACGCTAATTCATGCGGGTTTCTCTGACCTTTTAATAAATAATAAAACAGTTATTGAATTCGATTCTCGCAGGCCCTCCGCCTCCGGCTTCGGCAGATAGCACAGACCTCTGCCTTGATAATTCCTCATATCCTGCTCGACCTCATTCAATAATTGTTTAATGTATGTTCCATAAACCGAGCTCAATGACTAGGAGGGAGAGCTATTTTTCATGGATGGTAACTGATAACTAACTGTTAAACATCGCATGCAATGCACCGCATTAATAACCGCACGTGCATGCTGCATGTATAGTATGATATATGAATAATAATTTTTTAAAACAACTTATTTATTTTGCCGATTTCTAAAGTCAATTCATCTCCACGTGCCAGATTGCACCGAGCTTCTAGAAACATCTAGGTGACATCTTGCGCAATACTCAAGAAGTGTCATTTAACATGCATCGCGCCAGCGATCATTCGAGCACACTCGTCCAATACTGCAGTCAATACATGCTTATGATCCTTTAGAGAAATAAATTCAAACACGTTATTGAAAAGAGTACTAGGAATCACCTCGAAGTAATACTAAATCATGGAATAAAATAAACCGAAGTTTGAACATGCTACAAAGGTACCAAAAATTCAACGTTAACTACTTCATTTCCCCATACTGAAGTGGATCCGCACTCGAAGCACGGGGGAAGGAAGTACTTACCAATTCAACAGTGATGACAAGACAAAATCACAAATGTTATCACAAAAACCTCCTTGTCCTAGAACCAGTTAACTATTACAAAAACCTGCTGGAAGTAGTCAACCATAAACTTCAAGATTTCAACCCAATCCATACTAACCAGAAAGGAACTTGATTTTTAGACAAATTTTCTGAGGTTTTTTTGGTCAAAAGTCGTGCGTTAATTTAATGTAGGATATCGATCTCAGATTGAGCCAACATTGCCGGAATTGAATTCCATGAAAATCTTGTTTGGAAATGTATAGTCCGTCGTTTGCCTCTGGTCGTTTGCGAAATAAACTAATTGCCAAATTACTACAAAAGTTTAATGCAGAGTTAGATTTAAACCTATTTGAAATGTTTTGTAACGAGAACGTTTATACAAATTTCGCCTTGTATCGAGTACTACGTACGTGCATGATTAATGTATACTATATAATAGGACAGAATATTCAACACTTATTACACGCATTATGGAAATCACTTCCACGCACGTTTATCTACAATATTGTTTCATCTTTCCTTTGTGAAGAAGCGAGGCCTTAATCCTGCGTACATGCACCTACGTGGCGGCTTGGAAAATCATGCATTGACCGACTGACCTCAGTCAACAGTCGCACTGATGATATACAGTAGATAGTGCTGTGTAACGTACTTACAACCTGTTGACCAATTTACTGTTGAATCACTTACCGGAAAACACACACATGCAACCCCTCAAACTTATCTATACTGTGGTCTGTTAAAATATCCTATACGTTACTGCTTTACACATATACCTAGACCTCTTTTCTTACAAAACAATACTAACTAAAGAATGATATGCGCATGCAGTGCATTTGTGTTCTAATTTAGAGTTACGGCAACCGTTTCGGTCTGAAAGCCATAGTCCATAGTTATTTAAGTGTTTTTTCAAATCTTTGTCAGGTTGTTCAGACTGCCAATGTAAAGTTTCCAATGTAAATCACAAAGACCTGTTGTAGTTCAAGTGTGTATTTCCTTTTGACGTTCAGGAATAACGGTTAGAACTGTGAAACCTATAGGCTTCCTACTTGATATCTGCTTCACCATTCGTACGACGCGTGCAGAAAAAATCTGCATATATCGATCTTGATCATCTACTTTGAGGAACGGCATCTTTTTGGGTTTTTCTGGAGAGTTATAGTCGCTTGTGAAGGCGACTTTTAATTTTGTAAATTTAATTATATACACTATTTGACACAGTAGTTGACACATAGTTAGTCTGAGTGTTCATGTAGTCCGAAGCCATAGAGAGAAGCAAAAATCTACTGGCGAGGGAATCTTTAGCATTCTAACCTTGCTTCTTCGAATGAAGTGGGAAAATAGTAAAACAAGAAAAATTAGCAATATAAACATGCCCTACAATACATTCAGCTAAATGTATTCAGCTAATATGCGGTCAAAGCTATCTGTGGTGATGTCTCAATATTATACTGACAAAAGCAAACCACTAGATAGACTTTATATTATGCATCGTAGATTGTGGTTGCTTAGCTATATTAGCCTGCACACGGGCTCCCATGCAAATGGAGTCGAAACACGTGCATGCTCATTCATTTTTTTGCATCGTCCGTAATAACCTCGGCCGTGGGTTTATATTGACTAAAGCTGTCGTCTTTTGTTAGTACTTAAATTAATCAAAATTCTCCAGAACTACGTAGCAGAATAAATACGTCTTGCAAGACAATTTACAATGAAGGATTATTTAGTTGGACGTTATATATACATTATGATGAAAGGCCTGAATACTCCGTCTTTATATCTTTGCCGCCCTGACGATATTCAGTTAGCTGTCGACATGATCAGTATACATTTTGCTTTTGGACCGACATTTGAAAAAACACATTATTTTTCCATTTAGTTACGTTGCCCAGCTCGTGTTATCCTTCTCAGCCTTGTACTTTGTCAACACAAATCTGATATTTCATTGGTAATATCCGATGCTCGACGTCATCTGATATAATGCAAGACATTATGGGAAGAAATTAAGCCAGCTGACTATGGCGGACTTTGATATTAATCGATTTTATACTGAATGAGAACTGTATTTTTTTATCGATGTTTTTCCATTTTTAACAACTTGTATTACAAATAGCTATAGTTACGGTTGCTATAGTTCAAGCAGCGGATTATATGCACGCTCCAGTCACGTCGTGGTGTCGTATTCGTCACTGCAATCGTCCAGCAATTGTGTCTGTAAACCATTATAAAACCGAGCATGCAAGTAAAAACACAATTAAACTAGACAACAATTCAAATAAATTCCTAATGTTTTTCATGGCCACATGTATAGTAGTAGTACATTAAAGAGCTCCCATAAAACAATTGTCCTTATATAGTATCTTACGTAATAAATGCCCACGCCAACATTTTCAAGTAAGAAATCAAGAAATGTTAACATCATAAATCATAACTAAATTATTTCTGCATCAGATCCTGTATCATGTATGTGTTGTCAGAGCTGAATTGTTTATTCTTCATCAAGTGCATGTAAACGTGACTTAAGCTGAGTGAAGATTATAAGATATCAATAACAGTGTTTTTTCATGTTATATTTTTTATTCATATACTGAAGGCAAAAGGTGAAAAGAGAAATATACACATACATAGCTACAACAACAATTGACTGATGCAGAAAACAATGCTGTCGTGGCGTCGTTGTGAATGATTTACAAAAGCTTGAGAAAACTTTAGTACGTGCATTACCTGCCAAAGCAATATAATTGGTGATACAGACATATGCCTTGTATAAGTGGCACTGATTGAGCAGATTACGACTTGTATGATAGAAATATTGACTGGCAAAGTATCCACTTTATGAATAACGGTTTTTGTTCCAGCACGCTCTTCGATTAGAAATTAAGCATGAGAATAACTCATTATGACAAGTAATCAAAGAATATACTTGTTTGGGCTGTAAAACTTGGAAACAGAATCGCTATACGTGCATGGATATAGGCTGTAGCCACTCTTGACCTTTACAGGATACTGTACTCTTCATAGCTTATGTTATCACTATCAGCTATTTTTCCCGTTACACGTATACGTGCGCTAAATATTTCATGATTTGCTCACTGAGTGCTTGCATAAACGTGACTTGAGTTGAGATGGTAAGATATATGAACAGTGTTTTAAGTGTTTTTGCGGGTTATGATTTTGAATTATGACATTCAAAAATAAGCAGGATGAAGGAAAAAAGATCCGAACAGAAAACACACACAGATACATACAGAAAACAACGTGGCTGTGGCACCGTGCTGGATGATTAAAAAAAAAAGGAGAAAACTTCCGGACTGTGCATGCATTACCTGCGAAAGCATGATATGATTAAGTAAAAGACACATGTATGTCAGTATGAATGGCGCTGAAAAGGCGGATTACAACTTCTAAATCAATTCATGACCGATCTTTCAGATAGAATCGTTACATAGGTAAAGACTTGTTGCGCTCTTGACCTTTATAGGATGACTATTACCCATCACAGCTTGTGTTATTATATCGATCAGCTATAGTTCTTGCGTAACGAACTGCCGTCTTATCAATAAACTTCCTTTTTCTTTAAATGTCGAGACAATTTCTTATGAGTGTACGGTTTCTGTATATTCTGTACAGTATACCTAGCAGCATGCTAGATAACAATGTACATAGATGCTTTCCAATAAGCATCTTTGTCAGTGGATGAAATTATCTAAAATACATGCAAAGCCATGTATATTATTATATAATCATGAATAAAAAATCAGTTACAGTCGGACACCGACAGCATAATAAAGTGATTAAAAAATTTCCAGTCGTATGTATATGCATTCTGGTTATTGTAATATTTACATCGCATGCACAATAAATCCGCGCATGTAAACGTTTTATGGTCAAGTAGTCTTTTCAATAACGTGTTTGTATTTATTTCTCTAAAGGATCATAAGCATGTATTGACTGCAGTATTGGACGAGTGTGCTCGAATGATCGCTGACGCGATGCATGTTAAATGACACTTCTTGAGTATTGCGCAAGATGTCACCTAGATGTTTCTAGAAGCTCGGTGCAATCTGGCACGTGGAGATGAATTGACTTTAGAAATCAACAAAATGAAAAAGTTATCTTAAAAATTGTTATTCATCACTTATATTCATACTATACATGCAGCATGCACGTGCAGTTATTAATTTATATTCATACACGCATATGCAAGTTAGCCGGAATGAATCTTATCTAAATGTCAATGTCTATTCCAGCATCTTCAGACAATTGCATTGCATGCAATGTTTCTGCATGACTAATATAGTCAGTTTTGTCTGGGAGGGAGAGCCATTTTTCCAAACTGATTTTATTTAAGGTTTAGTTTACAACGAAAGTGTGGATGGAAAGTGATAACTAACTTGAAACATGGCATACAATGCAATTATCTGAAAATGCTGGAATTAGACATTAACATTTAGATATTCATTCTAACGGTTAGTCGTTGTAAACTAAACCTTAAATAAAATGGGTTTGGAAACGATGAAAAATGGCTCTCCCTCCCAGACAAAACTGGCTATATTATAGTCATGCATGCAGGCATTGAGCTCGGTTAATGGCACATATATTATTTATAGCTGAACGTATCATTAATGCACAGAATACAGAGTTGCGTAATTATTGTCTCGGATGCCATCATGCCAGTTAAAATCATAGTTCATGCATTGTCTCAACTCCCAGTTTTCCACTTTGTTCGAACTACGAGAACTTATTGATAAATCATATTGATAAATATAAGAGGTCGAAAACTTAAAAACTTAGATGAAAGAGCTAATCGTTTTTGTCATGAGCTTATTCTGATTGAGATACATATGATTTGATTTGCCATTTGGCTTTGGGATGTGTGAGCGCCCCAATACATGATAGTCTTTATATCATGTAAAGTTAATGCATCGATGACTCATTTCAAATTCATCTCGTTTTAAGCAGAGATTTAATTTTATTGAAAATTGTAAGAAACACAGATTTATGCTGCAATGAACAATTCAATGGTTTACTTTTAGCTTTATGAATTGTTCAGTTGTGTGCCGACAAGTGCCGAGAACAAATACTTTATAAATATATATCATTATAAAGTTGCATGAGAGGAAAAATAGAACATAATATACTGCTTCATCTTTGCCGACGTATGTAACTACGTTGTAAGAACCTCTTTTACTTTGTGGCATTATGCCACAAATTTAACTTGTGTATAAATACAAGTTGCCAATGGCTGTCATTTGCATAATCAATCTATGGTTCTTTGACGTTCTCATAAATGAGTAAAAGCATAATCAAACTCAACCGCATATGTGACGCATATGCTATAATAAAACTACGAGGCGTTCTCGTTTTCAACTCCAGTTATTTTAGGCTAAAATTGGACACCTATTCTATTGTTATATCTGTCACACACTGTCTCCTAAAGTATCATGCATGCTCTGTTGAAAAATAGTCACAAAAGCCAGCCAAGCTATAAATTCACATTATATCTAATTTAGCGTTGACCCTTGTGGACTGGGAGCAGCTGGAGATTTCATGGGAGTTTTAATATGTGAATATTTTAATTTAGTAGCGAACCCAAGCATATAAGCGAGTATATAGACTGCTGACGCACAGGTGAGGATAATCAGCCGCTGAATCTGACTTAAAACAATTTTGCCAGTTATGGCTGCACCAACTGACGTACATAGGTCTTAGTCGATGAGTAGAACTCTTGAAGTACTACCGTTTCATTAGGGCATATTATACTTGTCGGTTTGTCCTAATTGTCTAGCCTTTTGAACTACTTCAATTAAATTACTTGAAGGTGTTTGACTTTAGACAAAGAAGAATTCCTGAATCATGATGAATCCTAAGTTATTTATATGGCTTTTAACTTTCAAGTATAACTTGCTAAAAACATGTTATGACAGCGCAATATATTGCAAGCAGTACGCTTTATATTATTTGGCAAATTACACATGTGAGACGAACTATTTTGTTTATTTATTTAGATATTTATACATTCTTGATTATCTTACCGTCAGTGTTTTATCGTTTAATCCCTTGTAAATATTGCAATAAAACCAACCCGTTTTTGATAAATTTCGAAACCTGCAAAATTCGATTTACTTACGGAACAAATTTTTATGTAAAACTAAAAGATACCTTTTTTATCCCCACAGTAATTTTAGAGTAATTATTAGTGGCAGAAGTATGACTGACTTATTTAGTCTGACTAAGAAGTAATATTTAAGAATTATTGGATTTTGAATCTGCTTAATCGGGAATATTAAATTTACAGTTGCTCATTTTGTAATTGTCAATAATTTATATTGATGATACGATTTAGAATAATCAAATATATACATTTTCAATCTCGCTACTTAATTATAGAAAATTGCAGACGATAGTACAAGTATCCCCTGCACACATAATGGGACTAGAAAATCTCCAAAATATACATAAGAATGTTCAAATTCCTTTGTCCGATTTTCCAGAATAATGTAAAGAACTGACCATTTCCTTTAAAAACAAACAAAATCTCGCAAGTTAAAAAAATGTATCATGATCTTTAATGAACTGGCCCTACGACTGCTTAAGAAAACTCACACAGAAACGTCGGGGCTACTGAGCTAGCCTATGCGAATTATTGTTTCTTTTCGGTAAACTGTCATTTCCGGTGGCGGTTCATGCATGGTCGGAACTCGGAAGTATTGAGCAACATGCGTTCGGTGGAAGTTAACTTCCTATGTATGACGCAGTATGTCGACGCAGTTTGAGATAGCAACTGCGAGCAACTTTAAACTTCCAACGTTTTGTGCCTTTCAAATGGGATAGGTCGAGTTTCGTCACAGTTTTTAATTTATACCATATGTTGAACCGGGACAGTCAATGTCACCAAGCTCGTCAAGAGGATAATAAAAACAATACATATTATGTCTCTTTCCTCCTCCCCTATCCAGTTACAACCACCAACGGAAGCAAGGCGGTCAGTTCGCCCGACATGCGAGCAAATGCCTGCCTCCTCCGCAAGCTCTTAATAATAAGGCCAATGAGCTATATACATTATTGTATTCAACTACTTTGAGCTATATACATAACTGTGTTAAACTTAAAAGTACTTTGAAAAGTACTAAAATAAAAGCGACTGGAGACGAGGCAGAGCAAACGCTTAAAAATAAGCGCATTTCATCAACAAAGGTACGCATGCGTGCAATCACGTTACCTATAGTTCAAATTTGACATGTCGGAGAGCATCCAATTATACATCGCCCACATATTTTCTTTCCCATAATATTTTCTATGATTGTATTTCCCGTGTCAGGCACAAAATATCCAGTGTCAGACATGTACGCTCAATTGCTGCCTTGCTAGACACAAATCTATTTCAGTCTTAAAAGAAAGCATGCATGCTTGGAGTGGATACGTTTTATTCTAAGCATAAGTATCAAGCTGTTTATTGCGCAATTTTTAGCAGGGTTATTTTTTGAGAGAGTGAGTACTTTCAAAAGATGAATAGTCTATTCGTGGCCCTAAATTTTTAAAATTAACTGTTGGATAAGAACATGAAATCTTTTCCGAATCATTTCATAAGTAGTTGCGTTGGTATCTCATGCACGTTTGGGATACAAAATTTATACCTTTTATTTTATCCATTTCGTGGTGAACTGGTCGATATTTTATGTTTTGCTTAATATACTTAACATGAACGGAAATTGCTTGACCGATGGGCGTTATGTACCTATGATGAATGACGCAGAATTGCATTAGCTAAGTTAAGTAATATCGGCCTTTTGCAACACTTCACGAGTTTACGCTGCAGTAGCACCGCAAGAACTTCAGTTGATTTGGACAGGCTTTGTCTTCACATATCTAGTTGACGATATGTACGCCTAGAAAGCCCTGCCTGGATAACTCCCTGGGCAAAAGAAAGAAGCTATACACGAACAAACTCGAAAATATTGTCGCGAAAACATATTTCATAACAATGTTTGCTTATGTTTCAATGCGTTTCTTACTAGAGAAAGCATCAGAAACAATGCTTTCTTGATTAGATATCTCCAAGACGTGTTCCAACATCTTGTCTTGAAAATATTAGTTATGTTTCGTACAAGCTGATGTTCCTCGCAAAAATGTTCCCCAACTTTAATTGGCCCATGCTATATAGGAAACATGACAAAACATAAGCATTGATAGGAAATATAGGTTTCCCCAGTAATATTTTTATTGTTTTAGAAACGCCTTACTCCAATGTTCCTTGGAGCACGCAACGTCACGCACATAAGATAGCGCCCTGGACACGTGCGCTATCGAAGCCAGTTGAAAATTTAAGTGTTTTTAAAGGAGCCCGTGTCATGTATCCTAAGAATTGAGGCAATGTGGGGCTTCACTATCATAGGAGGTGTCCAACTTTCGGCAGATTCGATTCGAAATTAGCGATAGCAATGACCATCGATCTAATTCTCAAAGTGCGGGAGGTAAAATTAATCAACGAAACTTTAAATTGAGACGAACAAACTCATAATTCAACCCACTTATAAGCCTGGTTCACACTTGTCGTAAGAATCGAAGCCGATTTTCTCCTTCTCACGTATGTGAATGAATAAGTGAACAAACTAAAGTATAAGACAAATATTAGATTCAGGGCCGAAACTTGGGTTCTACTTTTGGGGGGGGTATGTAGCTACAATGTCCGACAAATAGGGCGTGGCCTTTGTATTGCCCGACGAAAAGTACAGTATTACACTTGGTTATTTCGAACCTCAAATAGTTTCGAAATGCAATTCATAAGAAACACAAAATCTAAATCAGGTAATAGTCTAAATTTCATGTTAAATATACAAATTACAAAATACAAAATGAATGCGAAATTAGATTTTTCGCTTACTATAATATTTAATTTCACGGTGTTTACAAAAAAAAACAATCCCACTTTTGCGTGACATATACTGACATGCCGCGATAGTTATGTATTGTAACAGAAAAATAATTCGATAAAAATCAGGCTTACACCGGGTTAAACGCAGCAACAACTGTCAAATTATGTGCGCTAAAATCGGATGAAAAACAACCATTCAATAGATAAATAGCAGTTTTAGCACATCTCATGCCAAGGTATGACAACGTTATTATTTTAAGACACCCAATTGTTTTGTTTTTATCTAGGCCTGTCCGTTCGACCATTTGAATTCTAATTAATTTTCATTTTGAGTTTTCTGTTCTTTTGACAGGCCCACTTCTTTACAGCTTCGACAATGGCTGCCAGGCCCGTCATACAATGGTCGTCAGATGTTACTTCATATAAAAACTATAAAATGGCTACAAGTTTCGATATCAGCAGTTGAACAATTTCGATACTCATATGTAAGACAGGGAAAAACGATGTATTTTTTGAGATTATGGAAAAATGTGCATTATTCTTCAACTACAAATGCTATTCTTCTTCTAACTTTAAATCTTTGTGTTTATTTCATTTATTTTATTGCAGTCAATACGTTAGGTGGCAATTTTTTTCTTATTTGCAGAAATTGGCCCGACGATTTGCTGTCGTTTGCCCGACGAGGCGAGCTTTCTCGAGACTGGAGGGGTGTATCACCCCTCCATACCCCCCCGGGAGTTTCGGCCCTGATTAGATTGCTTTCAGTTTGCAATGCTGTAGAATTCACTCAATCACATCGGCCAGAAGAAGAGATATACTGAGAGGATGAACGTCTTATAATTTTCACATAGACCCAGCCGATGTTCCGTCCTCTCTGCCCGCGTCCGCGTCGTCGTATCAACAAAACATTATCTGGACTCCCGAAGGTGTGCGCGGCCGCTTTACAGAGGTGACCGTTTAATTAATAGATTAAATCAAAGGTAATATATAGGATCATGAGGCACGAAGGTCATAGTTTTTTAGCCCGATAAAAATTGCTGGTTGAAATTGGCTATTTTTTTCACCCTGTGCCTTAATAATGCGGCGAATAAGAATAGGTTAACAACAGGAGCAATAGGTTAAGGCTGTGTCAGCAACTTTGACATGCTTTCTTCGACTTCATGCAAATTCTAATGCTTCCATATGCATACAGCATGCGTTCTGATTAATGATGTTCATTCTTTAGATAGTTCGTTCTTTGAAGTCATATATAGCCCCACATGATCCAAATTAATTGAGTTGCTAATTGCTATTTTATCTTTGCGCTTCTGCCAAATTCCTAAAAATCTTATGTAAAGATTATCCAACAATAGATTATGGTCTCCGCCCTCAATTTAAGTTTGTGGCAAAAAATGTAACCGCGGATCTTGCACTATGCAGCACACAGCACATGCAATTGCGCAAGTATTAATAATATTCTCTGAACTAAACAGAGCATACAAAATGATACAGTGCAACTTTACTGTCTATGAAAGAGAATCAAAAACAAAAACTACCTATGATTCATTTGTAAGATATTTTAATGCACATTCCAAGCATATAGCAAGATTTCTCCTTGGAAGAGCCATTGTATGTATCGCCTAGTAAATAAGGATAGAAAATATTAATTGAACAAACATAATTGCTTATTTTTTTTAAATGTAATACTGACGTGATATTTGTATTGACCTTTCAGCCTGCTCGGGCCAAGGCAAGAGTATATCGTCTGGAAACAGACTATTACCTACGGCTACGTATTATCATCTATAGATAATATTTACCAATGGAAAAATTGCAGGTGGTTTCTACTATTCCACTAAAGTAAACTACAAGCATTATATATGCTTTAATACAGCCAAATGACTAATATCATCATTTACATATTTTTGAAAACTTTTGCTCTTTTAGAGTTACTATTATTTTATTTTGATCTATAAATAGAGCGACAGCATTGATGGTGAAGGCCAAAATCATCGAAAAAATGTTAGACGCTATATAAAGTTGGCTAAATCAGAAGTTGCTATGATGTTGGCCAAAGCAAAGTACATGCTTATATGCGTGGTTGTTGAATCAATATTTGTAAAATAAATACTAAGAAAATCTTTTCCGTTGTTCTAAATAAACATTCTGCAACATATAGTTTGTGCATATTACGTTTGATCTAATTAGCATTGAATGAAATACTTGGATGTGGATTTGGGCTGCATTTAGCTGCCATTGGGTCTCGTTAGAATATATCGCAGGATTATACTGATCAAACCCTTGTTTGGCTTATAGATAGAGACTCGTTTCTGAATCCGGAAGACCTTAATCCTTATATGTAAACATTGTCTCAGTTATAGTATTATTACGTACATGTATGGGAATATATCTTCACTATTTTGCAGAAATAATGCATCTTTTGACAAAAGCAGATTATAATTTATATATACTGCTTCGAACGAATGACCAAAAATTCATCACATTTAACATATGGGACGTGTTGCTACGTGATCAATGAGGAGCTTCAGATAACGATATAGTTCTTCTGCACCCACGTGCACACCTCCAGTAGGAATCCCTTTTAACTTCCCTGCCCCGTTTGATTGTTTTTCATGACTTTGGTTCCGCTTATTAACATTATGCAATTGAAATTAATACAATATCAGTACGACCACTAAAAATTAAACTAAAAAGTCTTACATGCCCGTTTCTCTTGAATAAATTTAGAAATACAAATGACTAAATATAAACTGTATTCGGAAATTAAAGCAGGAAAGATAACACGGCATTTGTGATAAAATAAATAAAGTTCTCTAAAGTCATCTTTCACTTTGGAATCATTATGTTAATATTTCGCTTTCGGCCTCTTGTGATTTTTAAGAATTTTGTTTGTGCGGAAAATGATTGAAATTGCTATTCACAAATATCTGCTAATATACTGTTTTCAAGAGAAAAGGAAAACTTTGTTTTTTTATATTGGATCTCCGGCAATTTTATTCTACCCACTTTTATGGGTGTAAAAGGAAAATACTAATGATAATGAAATAGTACAGGAAGATCGGATTCTTAATCAAAATTGGTATTACTAAGTAGACGGCATTCCTCGGTTCCAAATATGGACTAATAACTTGTATGTGATATTAACCTTACTATAAGGACTTTTAGTAAGATTTTCTATACTCAGTCAATGCCAAATTAAATCACATGTGTGTCAAAGATAAGTACACACAAAAACGATTATAGCTCTTTCTACAGTATGTTTAGGTTTTTAAGTGTCGACCCCCCTATTTCATCATTGCGATTTATGAATAAGTTCTCGTAGTTCGAACACGTACACAGTGGAAAACTGGGAATTGAGGCACCTGACAAACTATGATTTTAACTGGCATGATGGCATCCGAGACAATAATAACGCAACTCTGTATATTTTGTACATATAATGTATACTTCAGCAATAAATATTATTAGTTATTAAAAATATTTCAACAGTTTTGAGTGGTTAATAGCTGTCGGTGAAATGGTAGTTGCCCAAATTTGGGGTTATGACTTCACCATGGTATATTGAAAACAAATACATGGCATTATGAGTCATTTCATCATATATTGAAAAACAATGTAACACGATATAACGTCACGCTAATTCATGCGGGTTTCGCTGACCTTTTAATAAATAATAAAACAGTTATTGAATTCGATTCTCGCAGGCCCTCCGCCTCCGGCTTCGGCAGATAGCACAGACCTCTGCCTTGATAATTGCTCATATCCTGCTCGACCTCATTCAATAATTGTTTAATATATGTCCCATAAACCGAGCTCAATGACTAGGAGGGGGAGCCATTTTTCATGGATGGTAACTGATAACTAACTGTTAAACATCGCATGCAATGCATTTGCCTGAAATTAATAACCGCACGTGCATGCTGCATGTATAGTATGATATATGAATAATAATTTTTTAAAACAACTTATTTATTTTGCCGATTTCTAAAGTCAATTCATCTCCACGTGCCAGACTGCACCGAGCTTCTAGAAACATCCAGGTGACATCTTGCGCAATACTCAAGAAGTGTCATTTAACATGCATCGCGCCAGCGATCATTCGAGCACACTCGTCCAATACTGCAGTCAATACATGCTTATGATCCTTTAGAGGAATAAATACAAACACGTTATTGAAAAGAGTACTAGGAATCTCCTCGGAGTAATTCTAAATCATGGAATAAAATAAACCGAAGTTTGAACATGCTACAAAGGTACCAAAAATTCAACGTAAGCTACTTCATTTCCCCATACTGAAGTGGATCCGCACTCGAAGCCCGGGGGAATGAAGTACTTACCAATTCAACAGTGATGACAAGACAAAATCACAAATGTTATTACAAAAACCTTCTTGTCCTAGAATCAGTTAACTATTACAAAAACCTGCTGGAAGTAGTCAACCATAAATTTCAAGATTTCAACCCAATCCATACTAACCAGAAAGGAACTTGATTTTTAGACAAATTTTCTGAGGTTTTTTTGGTCAAAAGTCGTGCGTTAATTTAATGTAGGATATCGATCTCAGATTGAGCCAACATTGCCGGAATTGAATTCCATGAAAATCTTGTTTGGAAATGTATAGTCCGTCGTTTGCCTCTGGTCGTTTAAGAAATAAACTAATTGCCAAATTACTACAAAAGTTTAGTGCAGAGTTAGATTTAAACCCATTTGAAATGTTTTGTAACGAGAACGTTTATACAAATTTCGCCTTGTATCGAGTACTACGTACGTGCATGATTAATGTATACTATATAATAGGACAGAATATTCAACACTTATTACACGCATTATGGAAATCACTTCCACGCACGTTTTTCTACAATATTGTTTCATCTTTCCTTTGTGAAGAAGCGAGGCCTTAATCCTGCGTACATGCACCTACGTGGCGGCTTGGAAAATCATGCATTGACCGACTGACCTCAGTCAACAGTTGCACTGATGATATACAGTAGATAGTGCTGTGTAACGTACTTACAACCTGTTGACCAATTTACTGTTGAATCACTTACCGGAAAACACACACATGCAACCCCTCAAACTTATCTATACTGTGGTCTGTTAAAATATCCTGTACGTTACTGCTTTACACATATACCTACACCTTTTTTCTTACAAAACAATACTAACTAAAGAATGATATGCGCATGCAGTGCATTTGTGTTCTAATTTAGAGTTACGGCAACCATTTCGGTCTGAAAGCCATAGTCCATAGTTATATAAGTGTTTTTTCAAATTAATCTTTCTCAGGTTGTTCAGACTGCCAATGTAAAGTTTCCAATGTAAATCACAAAGACCTGTTGTAGTTCAAGTGTGTATTTCCTTTTGACGTTCAGGAATAACGGTTAGAACTGTGAAACCTATAGGCTTCCTACTTGATATCTGCTTCACCATTCGTACGACGCGTGCAGAAAAAATCTGCATATATCGATCTTGATCATCTACTTTGAGGAACGGCATCTTTTTGGGTTTTTCTGGAGAGTTATAGTCGCTTGTGAAGGCGACTTTTAATTTTGTAAATTTAATTATATACACTATTTGACACAGTAGTTGACACATAGTTAGTCTGAGTGTTCATGTAGTCCGAAGCCATAGAGAGAAGCAAAAATCTACTGGCGAGGGAATCTTTAGCATTCTAACCTTGCTTCTTCGAATGAAGTGGGAAAATAGTAAAACAAGAAAAATTAGCAATATAAACATGCCCTACAATACATTCAGCTAAATGTTTCAGCTAACATGCGGTCAAAGCTATCTGTGGTGATGTCTCAATATTATACTGACAAAAGCAAACCACTAGATAGACTTTATATTATGCATCGTAGATTGTGGTTGCGTAGCTATATTAGCCTGCACACGGGATCCCATGCAAATGGCGTCGAAACACGTGCATGCTCATTCATTTTTTTGCATCGTCCGTAATAACTTAGCCGTGGGTTTATATTGACTAAAGCTGTCGTGTTTTGTTAGCACTTAAATTAATCAAAATTCTCCAGAACTACGTAGCAGAATAAATACGTCTTGCAAGACAATTTACAGTGAAGGATTATTATATATACATTATGATGAAAGGCCTGAATACTCCGTCTTTATATCTTTGCCGCCCTGACGATATTCAGTTAGCTGTCGACATGATCAGTATACATTTTGCTTTTGGATCGACATTTGATAAAGAAACACATTATTTTTCCATTTAGTTACGTTGCCCAGCTCTTGTTATCCTCCTCAGCCTCGTACTTTGTCAACACAAATCTGATATTTCGTTGGTAATATCCGATGATCGACGTCATCTGATATAATGCAAGACATTATGGGAAGAAATTAAGCCAGCTGACTATGGCGGACTTTGATATTAATCGATTTTATACTGAATGAGAACTGTATTTTTTTATCGATGTTTTTCCATTTTTAACAACTTGTATTACAAATAGCTATAGTTACGGTTGCTATAGTTCAAGCAGCGGATTATATGCACGCTCCAGTCACGTCGTGGTGTCGTATTCGTCACTGCAATCGTCCAGCTGTTCGTTAATTGTGTCTGTAAACCATTATAAAACCGAGCATGCAAGTAAAAACACAATTAAACTAGACAACAATTCAAATAAATTCCTAATGTTTTTCATGGCCACATGTATAGTAGTAGCACATTAAAGAGCTCCCATAAAACAATTGTCCTTATATAGTATCTTACGTAACAGATGTCCACGCCAACATTTTCAAGTAAGAAATCAAGAAATGTTAACATCATAAATCATAACTAAATTATTTCTGCATCAGATCCTGTATCATGTATGTGTTGTCAAAGAGTGCGTTTGGAGACAAGGAACAGAGATGAATTGTTTATTCTTCATCAAGTGCATATAAACGTGACTTGAGCTGAGTGAAGATTATAAGATATCAATAACAGTGTTTTTTCATGTTATATTTTTTATCTATATACTGAAGGCAAAAGATGAGAAGAGAAATATACACATACATAGCTACAACAACAATTGACTGATGCAGAAAACAATGCTGTCGTGGCGTCGTTGTGAATGATTTACAAAAGCTTGAGAAAACTTTAGTACGTGCATTACCTGCCAAAGCAATATAATTGGTGATACAGACATATGCCTTGTATAAGTGGCACTGATTGAGCAGATTACGACTTGTATGATAAAAATATTGACTGGCAAAATATTCACTTTATGAATAACGGTTTTTGTTCCAGCATGCTCTTCGATAAGAAATTAAGCATGAGAATAACTCATTATGACAAGTAATCAAAGAATATACTTGTTTAGGCTGTAAAACTTGGAAACAGAATCGTTATACGTGCATGGATATAGGCTGTAGCCACCACTCTTGACCTTTACAGGATACTGTACTCTTCATAGCTTATGTTATCACTATCAGCTATTTTTCCCGTTACACGTATACGTGCGCTAAATATTTCATGATTTGCTCACTGAGTGCTTGCATAAACGTGACTTGAGTTGAGATGGTAAGATATATGAACAGTGTTTTAAGTGTTTTTGCAGGTTATGATTTTTAATTATGACATTCAAAAACAAGCAGGATGAAGGAAAAAAGATCCGAACAGAAAACACACACAGATACATACAGAAAACAACGTGGCTGTGGCACCGTGCTGGATGATTAAAAAAAAAAGGAGAAAACTTCCGGACTGTGCATGCATTACCTGCGAAAGCATGATATGATTAAGTAAAAGACACATGTATGTCAGTATGAATGGCGCTGAAAAGGCGGATTACAACTTCTAAATCAATTCATGACCGATCTTTCAGATAGAATCGTTACATAGGTAAAGACTTGTTGCGCTCTTGACCTTTATAGGATGACTATTACCCATCATCACAGCTTGTGTTATTATATCGATCAGCTATAGTTCTTGTGTTATTATATCAATCAGCTATAGTTCTTGTGTTATTATATCAATCAGCTATAGTTCTTGCGTAACGAACTGCCGTCTTATCAATAAACTTCCTTTTTCTTCAAATGTCGAGACAATTTCTTATGAGTGTACGGTTTCTGTATATTCTGTACAGTATACCTAGCAGCATGCTAGATAACAATGTACATAGATGCTTTCCAATAAGCATCTTTGTCAGTGGATGAAATTATCTAAAATACATGCAAAGCCATGTATATTATTATATAATCATGAATAAAAAATCAGTTGCAGTCGGACACCGACAGCATAATAAAGTGATTAAAAAATTTCCAGTCGTATGTATATGCATTCTGGTTATTGTAATATATACATCGCATGCACAATAAATCCGCGCATGTAAACGTTTTATGGTCAAGTAGTCTTTTCAATAACGTCATGTTTGTATTTATTTCTCTAAAGGATCATGAGCATGTATTGACTACAGTATTGGACGAGTGTGCTCGAATGATCGCTGACGCGATGCATGTTAAATGACACTTCTTGAGTATTGCGCAAGATGTCACCTAGATGTTTCTAGAAGCTCGGTGCAATCTGGCACGTGGAGATGAATTGACTTTAGAAATCGGCAAAATGAAAAAGTTATCTTAAAAATTGTTATTCATCACTTATATTCATACTATACATGCAGCATGCACGTGCAGTTATTAATTTATATTCAAACACGCATATGCAAGTTAGCCGGAATGAATCTTATCTAAATGTCAATGTCTATTCCAGCATCTTCAGACAATTGCATTGCATGCAATGTTTCTGCATGACTAATATAGTCAGTTTTGTCTGGGAGGGAGAGCCATTTTTCCAAACTGATTTTATTTAAGGTTTAGTTTACAACGAAAGTGTGGATGGAAAGTGATAACTAACTTGAAACATGGCATACAATGCAATTATCTGAAAATGCTGGAATTAGACATTAACATTTAGATATTCATTCTAACGGTTAGTCGTTGTAAACTAAGCCTTAAATAAAATGAGTTTGGAAACGATGAAAAATGGCTCTCCCTCCCAGACAAAACTGGCTATATTATAGTCATGCATGCAGGCATTGAGCTCGGTTAATGGCACATATATTATTTATAGCTGAACGTATCATTAATGCACAGAATACAGAGTTGCGTAATTATTGTCTCGGATGCCATCATGCCAGTTAAAATCATAGTTCATGCATTGTCTCAACTCCCAGTTTTCCACTTTGTTCGAACTACGAGAACTTATTGATAAATCATATTGATAAATATAAGAGGTCGAAAACTTAAAAACTTAGATGAAAGAGCTAATCGTTTTTGTCATGAGCTTATTCTGATTGAGATACATATTTGGTTTGATTTGCCATTTGGCTTTGGGATGTGTGAGCGCCCCAATACATGACAGTCTTTATATCATGTAAAGTTAATGCATCGATGACTCATTTCAAATTCATCTCGTTTTAAGCAGATATATAATTTTATTGAAAATTGTAAGAAACACAGATTTATGCTGCAATGAACAATTCAATGGTTTACTTTTAGCTTTATGAATTGTTCAGTTGTGTGCCGACAAGTGCCGAGAACAAATACTTTATAAATATATATCATTATAAAGTTGCATGAGAGGAAAAATAGAACATAATATACTGCTTCATCTTTGCCGACGTATGTAACTACGTTGTAAGAACCTCTTTTACTTTGTGGCATTATGCCACAAATTTAACTTGTGTATAAACACAAGTTGCCAATGGCCGTCATTTGCATAATCAATCTATGGTTCTTTGACGTTCTCATAAATGAGTAAAAGCATAATCAAACTCAACCGCATATGTGACGCATATGCTATAATAAAACTACGAGGCATTCTCGTTTTCAACTCCAGTTATTTTAGGCTAAAATTGGACACCTATTGTTATATCTGTCACACACTGTCTCCTAAAGTATCATGCATGCTCTGTTCAAAAATAGTCACAAAAGCCAGCCAAGCTATAAATTCACATCATATCTAATTTAGCGTTGACCCTTGTGGACTGGGAGCAGCTGGAGATTTCATGGGAGTTTTAATATGTGAATATTTTAATTTAGTAGCGAACCCAAGCATATAAGCGAGTATATAGACTGCTGACGCACAGGTGAGGATAATCAGCCGCTGAATCTGACTTAAAACAATTTTGCCAAACGTGATTAGAAATACGTACACTTCACAGCTGTGTGTTGAAAATAATGATTTTTCAAACAATGTTTTTATGCGAATATTTTGAAACGGTTTAAAATACTTGTGACAAAATGACAACTTATTTGGCGTACATACACTGTATACTGGGTGTAACATTATAATTGGCTCCTAGTTTAGAAATCTAGCACGCTAAGCAGCTATAAGCCCACAGGGTTAATACTGCGGAACTCTAAAATATTTAAACCTTATTATTTCATAATTAGACAGCTGTCGGAAAAGGTCGACCCTGGAGCCATATCAAACAGGAAAACAACGCGTTGGCTAGTTTGGCCACTTTTCATTTTATTTTATCTTCACCGTGATATTTTTACACTGGATTCACGGGATCCAGAGTTACAATTTCAATAAATTAATCCAAAATTTACACAAATATACATAATACTAACGTCTATGAACATATTTCTCAATTTATAAACAGGATATCTGTCATTGTTTATAATTCCCTAACTATTTTATTATCTTTGTATAAAATTATATTTTTTCTTGATTGAATTCGTCAGCAAAGTAAAGGCGCTGTTCTCGTGCGTAAGACGATACAGACGCCTTGAATTTGTTATCTGACAGTCAGTTTGTAATGTTCTGGATTCGCCGAGCAAACTTTGTGTCCGTTGTGGCAGCCTATAGCTTGCACAAGCCATGTTGTCGGGAATGTTTGTTATTTTCAACCGTTGTGTTTTGTTCTATTTTGACTGCAAATGCCAATGACATATTGACATTTCGTGACGGCGCAAATGGCGGTGACCGACGGTCTGGTTCCTTTCCTCAAAGTCAAGTACCATTTCAGGTTCGTTTCGACCTTTGGAACAGACAGCCATAGGTTGCCAACTCGATCTGAACTTCTTCATAGAACTCACTGTCTTTGTGGATTTTGAGCATATCACCGCTTAGATTGTTTGTGATCCACACGCATCTGGTCCAGAACTCTGCACGACCGTTTTTGTCCAAAAGGAAAGGTTTCAAGGGGTAGCTGATCTCTGGACCGGAATAGGTATAGGCCATATAAAGAATTGTCAATAGTTCAGACTTAAGGTGATTTATAGATGTGATGGTTTTAGGTAGGGCTTCTCTTGCTAGCATGTAGATAAATGTTATATTGGGTATAGTGAGGAAGGCGTGATCTTGCCAGCCTGATAGGGTCAATGCACGGTCGACACTCTTCAGTAACGTAATAACATCGTTGATGGACAAATGGGGCAACATTCGTAAATATCGAGCGCATACAAATGTTCCAAGACATTTCAGGGTGAAATGGGACGACGTCAACACTGACTTTGCACTCGAGACGCACTCCGTCTTCGTCTTTGGGGTGTTGTTTGTTGCGGGTATGATCGACGCTTGCACGGGTTTTAAAACGGTTCTATTTTCTACCGTACTGTTCGTGTTTTTGGTCGATATTGGTTTGAAGATAGTTTTCATCCTTCGCTTACTAACGTGCGCATATTTATGAAGGTACGCTGTAGCCAGTTGCATCTCGTGGTTCGATATATTAAGAACATTCTCCTTTCCCATCGACTCTGTGTTCACCGTATTATTATTGTTCAATAACTTTTCTTTATTGGCATGATGGCTCGCAACTCCGTAGTCTTGTAAGATTTCTTTGCGATTCAGTGAATGATTTGAACCCATGTCTGTAAAATACTTTAAAATTTTCTAAGCAAGTTTAATGTTATCTTCGAATTTCTTCGACTCTTCTCTGCGCTGAGCGTCTGTGTTATTGCTGGTCCACTTGTGTTTGTCATGCTTATATACAACCCCATGTACGGACATGACATCACAACCCACGCGCCATTGTTTGCCACACAATATGGCATATAATCATCTTGTAGCTAGGGCAACAATATCACTAATCTGCAGTGATAGCATTAGCATATAATCATCATGAACAGAAATTAAATTTCAAATGAAATTTTCCTACACTAGGTCGTAGCGAAAATATCTAGCCATCAGAAAGCAGAAAAGATAGGGAGGAAAATACTGGAAAAAGGGAGAGCTAATCCGGTGAAGAAAATGTGATGACGTAAATTCCGTAACCTTTGGGTTAGGGTCAGTCGCTTATTTCAATGCAACCAGCGGTATCCGTCTAGTATATTCGATAAGTTTTATTTAGATTTGGCTGTAAATTCAACTGGGCATACATGAATGCATTCCTTGTGGCTGTTATTTTATTAGTAACTACAACAGGGTTTATTTGCATCATACTAGATAAAAAACATAGCAATTATCGAAGTTGCCGGATACAAGTAGAGCCATCTGAATATGCCTTGAGTGCATCTCAAGAATCGTCACTTCCGACACAAGAAAGAACTTTGTATTTTGGCCCAAACTTCATAAGACGCAGATTATCATTTTCTGCTTGGCAAAACAAAATTATATTTATATTTTTTTACATTTACAGTGTACATTGACTTAATGAAGCGTCCCGTATATAGCTATCGATGATGAATCTAAGATTCTCGGTCTGTGCATGGGTAAATAATAGAATAGATGTGAAGTGCGGTGCGTGCGGTTGTGCGTATATTGACCACAAGACAATCACCGCTTGGTATAATAGCGTTGCGTTTTTTCTCCCCCTACAGTTCTACACCTTGTTCTTGGTTTCTCATTAGTTTGCCATTAATGTGCACTTATTGACTATTAACATCAACTGCTTGTTTCTTTATGATCCAACATAGGTGTTTGTCATTTTATGTTTCCTGACATATCACACAAAAGCTCACGCACATTGGCTTAATGTTCACGCTATCTCCCAGTACACATTTAACGCTACTTTAAAAGTAGGAGTATTATTTTTCGCTCGCAGAAGTCGCAGAACAAACGATTTTGTTAACTTATCTAAAGATTACCCAAAAATTTGAATTTCATAATTTTTAATCCTACCAGATATGACTTAGCTTTTGTTTTAGCAAATAATTATAAGCATTATCAGTTCAAAAATTGTATTTTGAAAATTGACATTTTGAAATTAAAATCTACTGCCTTCTCGTTTATCAGAGGAGACATATACATGTTCTGGGAATATAATTCATATATTAGGTCTAAGATTTTATCATAAGAAATCTGATCCGTGTATATATATAATATATGCTCACATATATATACATGCAGTATATTCCAGTCATGGCCTACACATACTGAACAAAACGAAATACACTATTGTATTATAATAATTCACCTTATTGTCCGTCAGCATATTGATTATGCAAACCTTCAATCTGTTTATTTGGTGTCGAAATTACAATACAATAATATATGCAATGTAGGAGTGGCTCGGATATATTAATTTATATAATTATGCGGAGACTCGCATGTTTTTTGTCCAATATACGAGAGACCAAAAGGAAGCATCTTCACATTTGCATGATAAATACAGATAGAAACAGCATTGTTAGTTGTCACTACAACCAAGTAAGATTATAAGCCCCAAATACATATTAAAATTAACCTATATAATATTTAAGAGATATATGATGACAAGTGTTTCTCATCTTCAATATTTCACCGCAATATAGTTCCCCATGTTTTCCCTTAATTTCAGAAATACTGACTGTATAGAACAGTGATAGTATACGAAATCTAAAAGAGATCTTTTTCAGCTGGCGGTTAGCAGATTTCCCTTGGCTTTGCCGCAAAACACTGATGCCCTTTCAACGGCCTTTATGACTGATTGACATCGGAAGTTAATACAGAGTTGTCTTGCTTTTTTATAAAGAAGTTTGGTACTGAGTATGCTTACCCCCTCTATGATTTGATAAATGTTGCAATGCATCAAAGTGTTGAAAAACGCACGATACTTAACTCGAATATAGACTTGCTCTGTTCTTGAATATAGAACGGGAGCAGCAGCTGTATCACTGACCTTAGCATACTACACGGCACGGTTTTTCTGAGTTAAGCCTCTTTTCAGAACTGCATGACTTCCAAATTTACGATACATGTTTTACCCACAACCATGTTCAACTCATGTTAAAAGCTCGTCAAAGTATTGTTTTGATATATTAGAGGCATTTGACTTGCTACAATAGTAATATTACCAACACATTCTTGTAATAAGTCTATATATATAGTCCCTTTATTATTGTGTAATGTTGTTAGTTTAATCCTTTTGTACCTTTTTGTTGTACTGTGTTGGAACTAATGTTTATAATAATAATAACATCTACCGGCACAGTAACAAACAGATACTATGTTCATTTTAGTCTGTAGTTTCGACTTACGATAGCTGACGGTCGGCAAAGGGGATTTTTTTTCGTTGGAGTTAAAACGTACATATACTTAGGTCACAAGCAAGAGCAGACGTATGGAAAATGATCATCATAGGACTCAAGATTCAAGATAAACTAGAGAAGGTAGGTGGTAGATATCACTGCATGACTTCAATTTTCAAATAGGACGTCAATGTATAATTGCCTCATTATTGTGCACATGCAGACAGATGATTCACAAGTTAGTTCATGATTATGGGAAGCTAAGTATCAAATGACAAGGGCGAGTCGATTTCCTCGCCCTTTCCTCTCATACTTGTGCATAGTGTGAGTCATTATTTAACAATGAGCTAAATAAATGAATGATGCGGTATATGTCTCTGTTAAAGGCGTTCATTTTACGCCCAGGACGCGACGCCGATTTTTGTGTTTATTCTAAACAGGCAAGAATAGACAGGTGGCATTTTGCTAAGAACTATAACAATACGCCCTATATTCAAAGTTCGATGATACGGTCTTTTTGATAAACATTATTACAGATAAGCATCAATCATTCCAAGATGTCGCCAACAGCTACACAACAATTCAAATACAGCCTACATAAATTTTTCTGCTGTTATAGTATTGCCATTATCTGTTGCGATTTAGGTATATACTTAGTGATTGTTGCGTAATAAGGGATTTTTGTAAAGATAGTGTCTAAAGATGTGTAAAGATAGGACGTTTTACGAGTTAGAAACCATAATATAGAGAATCAATACTAAATAAGGGCGTCTGCATGCAGTATTTAATCTTTTCTCTATCAGGTTTCCGTTAAACTAAGATTGTGGTCGACAATTCGGTGAAATAGCACATTGTAAAGATTAAATGACTATGAGAGCGAGTCTTGCTCTTGGTAGCAGGTGCTTTTGATTTTATGTATATATATTTATACAGGTAAAACGCGGTAATGCATAATTAGAAGTAGATCGTAAGATTTTGGTGCACTGAGTTCACAAAGCAGGAAAACATGCGATTAACATGCCACGTCTGGACTATACCAGTGCATTACATTAATTCCTCTGCCAACTTCGTGCGCGGTTAATAAGTCAGATGATAGCCTGTCACATACTTGAGAAGTCGTAACGTATACCAAGCTGTTTAAAGTCAGAATGGGGCTGAAATTCTTTTGCGCAAATTAAATCCAAAATAAATTTCACTTTACCCGACACAGCCGCTCAACATTTTGAACGTGTCAAAGTTTAATCCAGTGATGCCGTAGGAGACATAAAATACATTTACAAAACATATACTAGTGGAGGCCGCTGAGCCTACTGGTGAAGTGCAGTCTGCATATAGGCATCACGCAATTAGCAAATTCATGATGTCTTTCGGCGATAATCGATCAGAGACAATCTGCGGCTAGCATAGGTCGCTAAGTATTCAGTGGCCAGTATTCCAGCTGGGAATAGGGCTACCCTTTGATGTCAAGTGCCAGTGCCGAAACATTGAACTCCCTAATGGAGCACAAGAATGCGCAATTTTCTGCTATACTATACAGAGATTTTTTATCAGTAACGTTGCAAATTAATTGAATTTGTTCTGCCAAAATAATTCAGAATAGGCTCATAAGGTTTCGCGCTAATGCTTGATTTCAAAGAGTATCCTTTTTTGGGACCCACTGTATTTATCATTATGCCCTGACCTTTGAAAAGCGAAATTCTATATTTAGGTGTGTTGGTAAAGAGGATATCCCATATTAGTATCGTGCTGTTTTTAGCCACCTATGCTAGCCGCAGATTATCGCTGATGGATTATCGCCCAAAGACATCATGAATTTGCTAATTGCATGATGCCTCGCTGGCGTATTATGCAGACTGCACTTCACCAGTAGGCTCAGCGGCCTCCACTAGTATATGTTTTGTAAATGTATTTCATGTCTCCTACGGCATCACTGGATTAAACTTTGACACGTTCAAAACGTTGAGCGGCAGTGTCGGGTAAAGTGAAATTTATTTTGGATTTAATTTGCGCAAAAGAATTTGGGCAAATTTCCAACAAAATTTCCTGTTGTATGTATAAGAATTTCATTTGAATTTAATATAATTTAAGTCAATATTCGGCCAATTCAGTGTGAAAAAGGTGGTTATACAGGTATATTATTTTATTTGTTATGCATTCATTGTAGAAAGTTCTTATAGCTATATATTTGTAATCATATTTTTCTTCAAACATCCAAAGAAATATTCAGATTATTCATCTAGAAACATTACCATCATCGAGAAACATTACCATCACCGAAGCTGGGCTGGTGCCAACCCTGGTTTAGTTTAACCCGTTGTTTTTTTTAGTTCACATTTCCACGCACACCATCGTTTCTTTTAAAATTTCAGAAATGAAAATTAACTATTATTGGTCAAGACAAAATTTCCTAGGGCATATTTCAAAGCTTATAAAAAAGCAATAATTGCATGGGGAATTTCCTTTGAATTTTACGTTAATCTAGTAGGGTTAAAGGGAAATGGCAACAAAAAATTTTATTTTCTCATTTGAAAAAGAGTCTAAAATAATATATAGAAGTCTATTACAAAATTTTTATATCTGTTTTACTTCGGGAGATATTCTGACCTAAATAATCGAACTGTCCGCCATCTTGGATTAATTTTTAACCTCATTAAAAATGTTTTAGTGACGTCACAACATGGATAAGCGATTCCAAACTTCTCCTACATACCTACCACCAATAGAATATTTGTGAAACCTTTTCAGTCAATGCTGAAATCCAAAACAATTACTATGTGACGTGTGTGGTTATTGGAGAAGATTAATCATTGTGTCGTAAGAAAAAAAATTGCGTGACCCAAGTTGTGACGTATCATGCATATCTACAAATATCCAAGATGGCGGACAACTAAAGATTTCAAGTCAAAATATCTTACCAAATAAGGCAGATATAAAAATTCTGTAATTGACTTTTATACATTGTTTTGGAGTCTCTTTCAAATAAGACGATAAAATTTTTTGTTGCCATTTCCCTTTAACCTGATCGACTTTTGAATAACCGCGACCCGGCTATGGTAAAATATTTGGGTCTGGAGAACTCGGACAATTAATCAGTACACAACCCGCGCGCAAATTTATTTTCCCAAGTCTTTTGTAAATTATTGCTGTAGAGTGCAGAGAAGTATGAACACGTTGGCAAATTGTCTTCTCGTCGATTCCCAATATGGGAGAATTACTAGTGGTAATCACAGCTGGTGGCCGTGCTTGCACAGCATGTTGTCTCTCCAGATCATTCATTTTGCATCCTGGGAATATTTTGTGCTTTTGTTCTCAATAATTGGTAAATATCATAATGTATTTATTTGTTATTGGCATGTATATTATTACCTTGGATACATGTCTAGATTGATTTTGTAAAAACAAACCATGATTCTTGCAGGAGAATCTGGAAAACGTTGTCGAAGTACAGTCCATATATTCGGAAAATTGAACATACTAAAATTTCATTTTTATCGCTGTTTTCTGATACGACAGTACTCAGTAGTTCATGTGAATACCAAGTTGTGATGCTGCACATGCATGTATGCACGCTTGCCAGAGGGCATTGGCAAAAAGTGATCAGCCTTAATTTGCATTTGGTTGTAATCAAGAACATGGCACTTTACAGTTAGTGATCAAGGCAGGAATACCATAAAATGTATTTTTCATATATGCATGTGTATAAAACTGTACTCTGTAAAGGAAGTCGTTATAGGTTTTAACTTTTAAAACATTTTATATTTCTTCTTAATTATCAGTGGCACTGAACTAATAGCACTGACAAATGTGAACTAGCCAGAACAATCCACAACGGTTTCAATTTTTAATCTTTTTTGTGACCAGCAAAGAAAGCAAGTTTATGTTGGCTTTTTTAAGGCACAAGTTAGCCGCTAAAATACCCTCCATTAAAATTACCCAATATATACGGTTACATTACATGACCCTTATACATATCCTGACAACGAAATATGCTTAAATTTTGGTGACACTGCAATGCCAATGGGCAGTTTAATTTGACAGATGTTTGCAAATTATCAAAGAGTAAACAAGATTGTTTACCAGCTTGACAAACTCGATAAGACTGTTGTTGTTATTTTTCGTATTCATCGAACGAGCTATTATCTCCTCTCTTGCAGTGACCAACTGTGAATAACTGTATGTGGTTAATAATTCCATCTTCTCAGTACGCGAAATTAATTCTTGATCCAAGCCATAAATCAGTAAATCTTTAAATCTTCAATACATCAAAGTTAAAACATAACAAGATAAGGTTATGGTTAGGGTTATGGTTAGGGTTTTGGATAGGGTTAGCTAGAGTTTGAATTAAGATTTATATTCGCCAGACTGATAACACGGAATTATTGCCCACATGTGTGTAGTCTTGTGTAGTCTTGCTGTGAACAAGTAAATGACACTAACCACGTGATTTAATCCCCGGATAGAAAAACGTAGAAAATGAACAATCACGAAGACGTGAATTCTCCTGCTCTTCCCGTGTCAAAAGCACCCAGCAGGATACCTGAATTTTGTAAATAGACGGTTCAAAAAAGAACATATTTGCATATTTTTAGCTACCCACGCAAAATTTATGTTTTCAAAAATGTTGTTGTCGATGCTCGTGTTTATAATATGAAGTTTATAGCAACAGGAACTGCAACTCTACTTCAATTGATTGACAAATATTTATTATGGCGATGTCATGAACTCGTGGTTATTGCCCGCTTTTCTATGGAAACTAATATTTTATATGAATATTTTATCCCACACATATCATATCAAAATATTAGAAAGGCTAGTCAATATTATGCCGATGACGCTTTACTCTCCGGAGTATTCGTCATATAAAAAATGATATTGATGTTGTTTTTAAATGTAATGATATCGTTTTTAATAAAGCCTAATGAGTTTTGGAAGTTTGATCATTTCAAATAAAAATGACTGATATTATATAACTTAATTTCCTTTGATTCATTCATCGATAGCTTAAATAATATTGTTAAATTATAGAATTAAATACATCATAGCCATAACTCAGCCATTAGCCAGGGATAACATAACTTGATTGTGATCTGTAATTTTAAGTATACCCAGCTGCACGTATGCAAAAATCTTCAGTATAAGGAACGGGGGAGATAAAGTTGAATTAAGGTACAACAAGATGCGCGAGCATGCGGTTTTTATCTGCTGACGAACGGTATATGTTATATCGTCAATCGTCAGTTCAAGATGCCAATTGCTTCTCAATACAATATTATATTTATAACAGTCGATAGCTCTGGAAACAATTCGCTCAAGGTGCAGTTTTAAAATGTTTGATGTGCACATCAATATCGAATCTTGGCTAGGAAGATACATACACTCATAACCAAATCGACAAATGCTAGTTTCTCCGACACATCAGCACAGCTTTGAATCGTAAAAATTGTATGATTTGTAAACTTTCTCGCGCCTTCTACACTTGAGAGTTAAGTGCATGCATGCAATATATATTTTCCAGACGACTCTTCCTTCACAAACACTTACAATGTGTATAATTATGTTACTCAAAACAATTCACATCCTAAAGTAACCAATGCTGCCACCCGTAATTCAATCATCATTTTATGTCCTATACAAACTTATATCCTTTTAATATAATTATTTACATCAATGAGTAAAATTAATCCTAGTAATCCAGGCAGTACATCGATCGTTCGAGACCATTTTTCTCAATTTTCTGTGCCAATATTTACAGAAGAGTGGATCGTTATACCTAAATCTTTATACATAAACCTATTCGATACCGATTAAATCAATTAGTTAAATTAACGTTGATATTTTCTCAAGAAATCAACTTATTTAACTTTTAACTCCAAAATTTACGTATGTACACCCGTCCGATCTTTCGAGACTAATTTACTGTGTATCGTGAAATATTTTATTATACGATTTTGTAGGCATCTTCATAGCACACATGCACAGACTACTAATTGTACTAATCTGTTTATATTTTTTATATTTGCAACATAGTCTACCAAATTATACAACAAAGTTTCTTTTACATATATTATTTAATTGCCTTTTTGGACCGTTGAACTGAATGTGACTTTTACGTACTTTGTTTTTTTCCTCTCAGATATGCATGAACGAATCATTAAAAGGGAGCAAAACTACTACGAAAGAACTCGTGAGTAACTAGATTGTTGTAGAAGAGAGAAGTTTACAAGCATTTCTTATTTTTATAATGCTTTCAACAAGTTTAGGAAAGATTTTAAAAATCGTACGGTCATTAGTCATGTGCAATATCCGTGTCTAGCCACAATTACTTCATCTACATGCACTCTTCATAGACAACAGTTGTCGACAGCTGCTACCTCGCTTGAGCCATTTCTAGGTAGACTGTGTAGACTGAGTCAATTCTACCTGAAGCACCACTATATATACAGCTATTTCAATTAATCTTGCTTTTACAATAGCGTAACCTGTGAACTATGAGCTCGCAAGGGATGATGAATTTTTTTAGGCCCTTTTAGTTTTAGCAAGTCAATTTGCCGTCATAGCTTTCCTATGTGCCCTCAATGTTGTTTCAAAGAAATAATTCCGAGTTTAGAGGTGAAAATCAACAGTAATCTGACATCTCTTGTACGTTCATAGTTTACACTTTTGGAAGGACAGCTTTTATTAAATATATATCTGAATGGAACTTTAGAGAGAACAGTTTAGAACTACTTCTGAACGATTCGGTCGATCCAGCTAGAATTACAGAGTTATAGTCGTTCAGCTCTGACAGCCAAACGAAGTATATGTAGTTGCAACTCTGCAAATAATTTCAGACTGAGTAATGTATTATGTGAATTTGAAAATGTGGCCCATTCGACAGACCTATTTTCATTCCAGAATATTCGTTGACTCCGTTGAAAAATATTTGCATTGTTGCTAAAACTTTTTTAACTAATATTGTGTGTTTTTTAGTTACTGATGATTCGCGCTGACGTCAGACAGCACCGGGCCAGCCATATGACTCTTGTGGTTTGAAGGAAGAAGTTTCAAGGTTAAACAAATACCTCAACATGTGAATGACAGGCATGCATAAATTTAGAATTCTTGTGTATATAATTATTGTGTTTTACATAGCACATTACTAACTTGATCGGTTACAGGCTAATTAATATTGTTATAATTATGAGTTAGCTAACTGTCGCAATTAATACTGCAAGATTCTTTTAAAAAAGGTCGAATTTTTTGTTGCTATCACTAGCATATCCAGCTAATCTAATTTAAGAAATAACAAGTATAAAGTATAATTTTTTAGATTGTGTGTACATTCTACATAAAAAAAAACATATTAATAAAGCACGTGGCACTGCGCGTATACGTCAAGGATGGCGACTAAATTATCGTTCCAGTTTAATATAAAGATCTCACTAGACTTGCTATATTTAGCCTATATAACTTTTTATAAACCTCTTCGGAAATACGTAAATGACATAAATGTAGGAAGCTTTCTAAAATTAGGTGAATTATCTAGATATAGACATTCTGACAGACAAGTAGGACAAATGTACACTAAGTTGATGCATTATAAACACAATGCTTAATGCTGGATAGTTCTTCCTGATACTTCCATTCTTTCTTTTTCCACTGTTCACGATGTCATATCAATTGATGTCAAGACATTTGAACTCATGATTTAAATCATAATGGTTGCTGAATTAATTATAAAAATATTATTATAAAAAATGAGCATTATTTTCGTTTGATAGAAATTCATGAATCTCTCTTCCGATGTTAGCATGCACATATTATCTTATGAAGTTTCACGAGCTCGCCCAGAGCAGTGATAGCGAGACAAAATACACAGGAGAACATGAAAAATGCTATAACTTTATTTCGGATGCTAATGAACTTCTAATCTTCATTTTAAACAATGCAAAAATAATTGCAGGAAAACCATGCTGATCCGTCATGAACACAATGCTTTATTTATGCCAAGTATTCTTCCTGATTCTTCCATTCTTTCTTTTTCCACTGTTACATTCTCGATGTCGCATCCCTAAGAACCTCTAATCATAATAGTTACTGAATTAATCTACCATATTCCTGCTAATAGATTGAATGGGCAGGACAATTACTGTTGATTTTAGTTCATATAAAAAGTTATATGCTCTATAATCTGTATTGTTAGCTCGCCTCTACGGACTGCGATGTTCAGAAAGTCTCTTGCCATGTCTTGTTGCGTGATTGTTTTCCTAACAACAGCCCTGCAAGAGCCATCACCACACAAACACACTTCACAGCTGGCATTTGAGCTAACTTTATTTTTAGTCTTTGGGTATTCTATAGTATTGAGCTGAGCGGTTACTGCTGTGTTTTCAAATAGGAAAATCAAGTGATCCAATTTTAGCTCAATCCAATATATCCAGTCCGATATGTGCTCATTAAACAAAGTTTTACAGGGTGATTGTATAAGTTTACGGGCACGTTGCCTTTATGAACAGAAACTATTTTAATGCTGTTGCTAAAGAAAAGCACTTATTGTTGTAATTACGGAAACGATTACGTTAATTATACCACTGAACTGGCGAGGACGTGAAAATCTGGAATGCTGTCTAGTAACTGGAATTAGAATTTAATCCTGCGCAGTAATAAGGATTCTTTATAGAAAATGAACATGGGATCTACACATATATTGCTCAAATAGAAAAAAATGCTGCATGTAGTGCCATCAGTTACAATCGCTTAAAGGCCGAGTGAGACTGAACGAGTGCAGCATTAGTAGCAATAATTGTCGTGGTAGTAGTGCCAAGGTACATGAATATGGTCATCTATTGTTAGTTGTCATGGCTTATGTCATAAATGAGGCGATTCAGCTGTGTTTATCTTCGCTTTTTCATTAATACAGTCAATGTAATCAATTTGAACCATCATCCCTCAAAAGGGACGTCACAATTCTGTGCTCTGTATCAATTGTATTATTCATTTATTCATTAATTTAATTCGCCATGTTAATACATACTACTCCTACACACAATGGCAGGGAATCCGCAGCAGCATGTAAGCCAATTACTGCGGTCCCAAGATTTTTCGTCTTGTGTACTGGATATCAACCAGGGAAAAGATAGAAGTGCCTCCATTTTCTTTATGCACTTCCGTTTGGACAACCTTGTTCCCAGAGCCATTTCCCCAATGACAAAAAGGAAAATGGGCCTGGGAACGACGTTGCCGTTTGGACTAACAGTTAGATATTCATACATTTAAAATCAGTCTGAGTTATTGGTACTATAAATTATTCTGACTGCATGTTCAAAATCTATGATATTGTAATGCCAGAATGAAAAGATATTTTCATATAATACATGTGAAAGACAGAATGTTCCAATTAACGAAGCGATCGAAACCGAACATTTCATTGAAACATTTCATCTTTCGCCAATTTTCATTCCATTTTGATACCAGTTAACACCAAAATAGATCATTGACTGATTGACACGAAGTTAGATCGGCATTTTGTTTTGTTAGTTTAGTAAATAAAATTCCAAATTGTCAGGGCTCCCAAGTCAGGCTGCACGCAGGCTACTTTCGCGGGGTTTTTTTTTTGGCTCTTTAAGTTACCGGATCTGATGTCATTTAATTCAATGCAAATGAGCTTTCAATTATTTCGTGCTTCAAAAATGACTTAAATGACGTAAGTTCCTCAACTTGAGAAGCCAAAAAACCATGAAGGTGAAGTTTTTCTCTTAAACAAAATATTGTATTCCGTATTAAAATCTACTATTTTTTACAAATATACTAAATTCCAAATGACTGTATGTGCACTTTAATTAGACTTATCGAAAGTAAAATTTTCAAAACCTCAAGTAAATTTCTCAGTAAATTTTAAATCATAAGGAGGATCTTGAGTGGACGTGTTTTTACCCCAATGGTTATGATCATGATATTATTATGTTTTAGAATATTTTCCTATTTTTCATTTGCGCAATACTGCATGCTCAAGCCGAAGACCATGAATTGGAATGTCTTATGCAAGGTTTTGTAACTTTACGAGGTGTGCTTTTAATTTATTAGAGATATTTCTATACCTCAAAAGATGTGCGGCCAATACTGTACTAGATAAGCCTCACATTTAATATCATGTTTTTAAGGCCAGGTGAAACCAGGGTCAGTGAGGTTGGCGTGCATGCACAAATAGAACTTAGAAGTGCTTACGTCACGCGGTTTTCAATGCATATAAATACAAGGTAAATTTTTCCCATATGTTTCCCACATTGCATTGCAATTCATTATCTAACTCTGGCGTGACGTAAAAACTTGAAAGTCACATAAAACGTCTTGTTGACGATGTTTTTTCCCTTCATTAAAATGATTGCGTTAGATTTGATAAAGCACCAAGTACAGCGGAAAACTATGCAAATCCAAGATCGCGTGACTGTGTGACCTTTCCTATAGTTAATAGACAGCAAGTTTGCGGGAAAGAAAAATACATGCATTGTCTAGTTCGTTATTACTTATTAGTCTATTTGGATAACATGACAACAAAATTCCGCGATATATCAATTCCTAACAATACACCTACTTCTCCGCCCTTGTACGTCAATTATGACGTAATTGAAATTTCTCCGCAAAACAATGAACCCAGGCTCCCACGCGCTAAGATATTGATGCGTATATAATTGTCAACAATTAATAATCAACACAATACATAACATTTTTACTGGTGTGTCGAATAAACACTTCAGCTGTAAATGAATATTTTTTTGATTTATTGTTTGTTATTGCTGCACTTTAGAAAGATAAAAGGTTTTTGTCACCACGAAGTTTAAGAAGTTGAACCACGAAGCTACAGCTCCATGGGGACGTTTCTTAGAATCAGATTTTTTCTTAAGCAGTGCTCGCCCGGTAGAAGTCGTGGGTAGAGTCTTTCCCTTTACTGCGATTTTCACTCAACAATTGAATACAAATTGTTTGCCAAGACGTTCAGACATTTTGTCGTCGTTTGATATTAGATTTTGGCGTGAGGGGCGTTACTATCATGCACAATGTGCAATGCTCTGCAGCGCCAGAGAATCTTATATGTACCCAAAACTAACCACATATTTGGCTATTGTCAGCTATTATATTCTCAGTTATTAAAAGCGTTATGGAGACAGGAAAACGCTGCTTAACATTGTTCCGCTTTGTGTATTTGAGGATGTCAAACTGATTTGTGTCTCTACCATACACTCACTGTAGTCAACGTGAAATGATGGTAGTATTGAGACAGATCTGACTAACTTCTCTTAAAAAATTGGTATGAATAAAAATAGTAATGTATTTCATATGTATACATTTATATATACGATTTAAGATAAATCAACTGAAGATTATCAGATGCATGCTCATTCTAAACACGTCATTGCCAAATTTATGATAAAGTAAGAGAATAACAATTATAGCCCTTATAAGTAATGCATTGTTCATTATGTTAAGAATACACAAGTATTTTTTTTATGACATGGAAAGTGGGCTACAACAAGGCCTTGAGGGCTTTCAGTTTCAACGCCTCGCACACGTGAAGTGACTGTGCCACCCTCACATGGTCTTCCTTTCTTGGGCATTGACCTTCCTATGTAGGAGCTTTGAACAATGCTTGTAAAAGTGTCAGTGTTTAAAAAAAACTCCTCAAATTTAACATGCCTTGTCAAAATTAGCCATGACACGCCAAATAAAAGGCAACATAGAATATGCATGAATTGAAGACGGTAATGAATTTACAGTACCGTATAGGCTGACCAAAGTCTACAATCATTGACAAAACACCTTCGGGCACTCTTAAAAAATTGTCCAAAACTTGACACTATCAACCAAAGATCATTAGTAGCTGTATATATCCCCCTTCCCCCCTTACCAATGTTTGTGTACGATATCAAGTACTTTAACAGCATATTGAGAACAACTTGATTTAAAACAACATTGCAATGGGGGCTTGGGGCACGAGCAGAGCAGAATACCCAAACTGCCCGAAGGATTTTGTCAATGATTGTCTGACACGCACGGACAAAATGAGAATTAAGTCGTATTATGAATTTCTGTGAAATAGACACAATTGAGAATGGCTTGTTAACTTTACGCCATGCCTAGAATATTTTAAATTTTCAAGGGTTTTGACTATGTAAAATCACCGAATGCACTGAGCTTTAAAGCGGTTTTCCATCGCGCACTATAATCTGTTGACAGGTAATCTTTTATTAAATTTAGGCGTTCATTCCTGCTTTAAATTACATTAATATCAGGATGCGCGCTTATGACATTATTATAAGTTGGATGTCAGAAGGCGAAATAGACCACTCTTCAGATATGAACTCTGAAGATGAAATGGGAAGACGAGATCTGAGAAGGGTTTACTTAATAACTTATAGCCAGGCGGATGTGGAAAGATTCCCGACAAGAAATTCGTTCGCGGTAGCTGTTTTGGCAGCTTTTTCTCGAACGAACAGCAAAGTAATTCAATGGTGTTGTTCGCTGGAAAATCACAAGACATCTGGTGTCCACTATCACATGTGCATAAAGTTGGACAAGCCACAACGCTGGTTGCCGGCAAAACATTTTCTCGCAGAATCATATGGTATATCAGTACATTTTTCCGATAGACATGCAAATTATTACACCGCTTGGAGTTATGTAACCAAGGAAGACCTTAACGCTGAGGAGAGTGAAGGTCACCCTGACCTTAAGACAAGCAAAGGGCCAACAACCATGAACGCTCACGTAGCAAGACGCCGATGTCGTAAGACAAAAGTAAGAAAAAGTATGAAAGAATGCGAAGGCAACGACGAAGAATGTATTGAAAGCGATGAAACAACCGATGAGTGCAAACCAAAGAAGGAGAAAAAGCGTAAACGTTTAAGTGCGTTTGAATTCTCTCAAATAATCGTCGAGAAAGGCCTTAAAAATCGCACGGATGCCTTGGCTTTTGCATTGATGCAAAAAATGAAGGAAAAACAGATTTGGCAGAGTTCATAATTAATCGTGGTGTTAAGACAGTGAATGAAGCGATCGCCACCGCATGGGAAATGGAAGGCGCTAAGTCCAAACAGTTGCGAATGGCAAAGTCGCGTTTACAAATTCTGGACGAAGCTGCAAATGAATCCTGTAAGTGTCAACCGGCGTTACAGTGGAAGGCATTGGAAGTACAGTTGCTAAAAAACAACGGTATTGCGCCAGAATCGTTTGCCAACGCTATGAAAGAATTGCTACTTAAGGGCCGGGGGAAATACCGTAATATCATGCTCACAGGACCGGCAAATTGTGGAAAGACCTTTTTACTTAATCCACTGAATAAAATCTACAAAACATTTACCAATCCAGCTTCGACAAGTTTCGCTTGGGGGGGGGGAGCTGAGGAAGCTGAAATTGTATTTTTAAATGATTTTAGATGGTCCCAACTAATCATTGCGTGGCATGACTTGCTATTAATGCTAGAGGGTCAATTAGTTCATGCAATGGGGGCTTGGGGCACGAGCAGAGCAGAATACCCAAACTGCCCGAAGGATTTTGTCAATGATTGTACCTTTCTTCGTTCTTGAACATATGTACCATAGTTAATGTAGGAAACGCATTAGAATTGACACGTGATAATTTATGAGCTAATAATGGCTACACATGCATTTTTTACCTGACCAATTGCCGTTTATCGCCTTATACTTTTAATTAAATTCTATCCAACAATTTGTGACATCGATTAACTGCCTATTAAACGTACAAACATTTAAGAAGTTTCATTCCAGTTTCAACTGAGAAACGTTTTTACAACAAATGTATATATTTCCTTTCTGCAGTGAGTTGAACAATCTTAGTGATTAATTCGCATGCAACTGCACAGTCAAACCTGATTGTCAATGGCAACATAAGTATTCATGTTACTCTGGTGTTTTCAAAGACATAACAGAAGTTGCTAATTCTCCTTTCAAGTTTAAAGTGTGTCATTCAACAGCAAAAAGCCTGATCTTCCACAATATAGAATTAGCTGCGTTTACGTTCCTGAACAGATCTTCTCTTGAATTTACCTATAAAACTATTGTCAATTAAAAAGATAAAATTTCAGATTCATTTATCATATAGCGAAAAACCCCAGTTATTTCATTCGAAAAGTCATAAAAGCCTACTTATAACAAATTACTTTGATTTTTATGAGCATTTGAAAACGTATTTGCAGACTGGTGTGCAGCAGATTTGCGCTATATATATTTTAGGACTTTTTTCAAATCTGAAGCAGCAATACTTAAAATAAACTGGATTTACGAAATTTTTACAGACATCTTTGCAGACACAGTCAAGTCGAGATTTTAACTATATACATGGTTCGCGCAAAAGACTGTGGCGAGAGCACCTTAGGAAAATCGGCATAAGCCTGTTCGCAGGCTACGGAAAGCATAGCGAGTTGTCAAGAATAGTGTGCTGCCTCGCTGGCGCTTGGTAGTAATTATTACTATTTGCAATCACTGTTGAGCGTGTTAATTTTTTCAGGATATTCACCTTTCAAAACATTAAGTTTTCTCGTTAAACGTCACCTTATGGGTTTGTCAATGTACACTTTTTAATTGAACTTCGTATTTTGTGGAGAAAGTCTTTATAGTGTAAGCCAGTCAATACATGTTTAGCAATCGAACGCACTTAGAATATTGATTCGCACCGACATCGGGAAATAAAAGTTGTTTGTGCAAACAAAGTGTCTTATAGCGCAACAATTTTTGACATATCTCATTAAAAACGTACATTGACCCGCCCCAACCATAGCGCAATTAACGAGAAAACGTAATGTTTTGAAACGTAAATGTCGTGAAAAAATTTTTACGCTTAAAACTTGATTGCAAATGATAGTACATAACCGTAGTACACTCTCCTCCACAGAGGCTTTTTTTTTATTTATGAGTTATAACCGTGCCATGAAGCCTCTGCCATATAATGTTTTCAAGATGGCCGATTTGCATGATAAATTCTTTCAAGATATAGCAAATTCCAAAAGCATATACATTTTCTCCAAAATAAAAAAATATTTGTAATTATAAACAATTTGACTTGCCATCTATGATAAGATTTTGCGACGGAATCTCTCGAATATCTATATCGGAGGTATCGCCACACCATGCCGTGTTCACGAAATCGCTCAGTTGAACACATTATATGGCAGAGGCATCCCTTGTCAAATTTCAACTTCCCACAATCCTCCGTGAACCTCATTATCTACAGAAAAGTCATGTAAGACTAATGAGGAGGTGCTAGTTTAAGAAATCAAAAAAGCCTCTGTGGAGGAGAGTGACCGTAGTACATAAACGTTGCGTAAATTTTGCGTGAAGTGACATGTATGTCACGTGACTAGGTCCGAACTTCCAAACCTCCCGAATCCTGCGCGGTAATCCAATATGGCGGCGTTTTAATCCTATATAATATAAATTATCAAGAGTTTTAAAAGAAGATTAGAATTTAAGTAACGGGGAAGAATCTAGTTCATGTAAAATGCATCACCCTTCACGAGGCGGTGTTCGCGGTGGCAAGGATCAGTTCGAATGGGAAAGTGTCAAAACTGACAAACACAGAGAAAATTATTTAGGTAAATGGTAATATGCTATTAAATAGATATATTGAAATTTGTAAACCATATGCCAAAATCTGGATATCAGTTTCACTGCTGTATTAAACTGCTGTGCAGTTTACAATACACTGTCCTTTTATAACTATTTACTAACCGCATGATGGCCATAACTTATAAAATTAAAACTGTTAAACTTCCTATCAGTCGTATCAGAGGCAGAAACTTGGCCAATATTTGGCCAATCTGGAAAGTTTGTACTGTGCAACCGAGATTTCGGTTCCCTATGTATTTTATAGTAAATTTTCGAAATCTCGAGCGCCCAGTTTGCAAACTTTCCAGTCAGGATATTTGGAGGTGGGAAGTGTGCAAGGCATATCCTATAGGGGGTCTAGGGGCATGCCTTCTACAAACATTTTAAAATTAGAATCCTGAAATGGCATTTTCAGCTTGCTCACTGTGCAACTTGGAAGAAATTTCAGGGATAAAAAATGCTATTTTAGTACATTTGGTTACAAAATATAAATTACATGCTGCTCATATGAGTTATTGCGGGGGGGGGGGGGGATGACCACCCCAGTGTCTGTAATTTACCTAATCACCAACTTCGTTCTTAGTTCTATCATGATTTCTTTGTTCCCAATCCTTCTCAACCGAAATCCTGATTAGACAAACAAAAGAAGTTAGAGAATTGGCAAGTTGGTAAATTACAGACAGCGGTGACTGCCCCCTCCCCCCTAGTTTCGGTCACTGCTTTCTATCATAAACAATCAGGTAGAATCAATGCAATAAAATATGCAATCAAATTGTACTTGATTGTCTATAGTCATGTGTATATCTTCCTATTTATCACAGGCAAATAACAACGTTGGCAATTTGTGAGAGAAATCTATGAAAAAACTTAACAACTTTGAAATAAAATTGCAAAATAAGGATATTCAAGAAGGTTTGCAACCTATAGCATGCAAGCATCTGACTCTTGGCTACTGTTTCTGAACTGATTTTAACTTCTTTACATTATACATATCTTTACATACACTACTGTATTTTAACAATACAATATATATATATATATATATATATATATATATATATATATATATATATATATATATATATATATATATATATATATATATATATATATATATGTAGATTAATGAATATAAAAAATATATCCACTGTTTCCAAGTCATACAAATAGAGTGCTCAATACCGAAGTAGAGCGAAATAAATAAATAGATAAAACAACTTTGAGTTACTTCATAGATTTTATTTACAACAAATTTGTTTCGTATAGTAGGCAAAAGCCTACTACACTCGTCAGGTAAAATCGCAACTGGAGCCTATGTGCGGAATATGAGATGTATAAGCGTGAAATGCGTGGTGTAATATGTGTAATGTAATATGTGTAATGTCTATATAAGGTATGCGTGCTTCGTGCGCCCATAAATTGAGATACTGCTATTTGCTGCAAAGCAAATGCTTTTTCCTGTGTCTGCAGCTCGATACAAGTTCATTTCTACAGTTAAGGGAGCTAAGTTCTGGATGGCGGATAATAACAAATTTCTCATATAAGCAAAGGTTACAGCGCTTTGTAGCATTCGAGTATGGCTTGCATTTCTTTAAAATTTTCCATTTGATGGAGAACTTCACGTCTGCGTCCTTCAGAGACCAAATGTGTTTACTGAGTTCCGTGGAGTTTCTATACTTATCGTGCCGAAATGAAGTGTTATGGTTTGCGTATCTTGTCTTGAACTTTCCTTCTGTTAACCCCACGTAACTGTTTTCTTCACTGTTGTCCTCTCGTGTCACGATAGCCTGATACACAATTCCTTCATTCAGACATTTTCCATCAACCGGGCAGGCATTCGGCTGCCGACAATTGCATGCGTTGTCGGTGGCAGAGGAAGTCCGGACTTCTCTTCTAAGTATGGACTGATTCTTTGCCGTGATGAGTTTCTCTATGCTGGGCATGCAGCTGTAGCTTAACTTCACGGTGTTCCTGTTAAAAATTTTGTGCAGTAGGTTGCTCTTGGGGAAGCATTCATCGATAATTTTCAGGAAGGTATGGCCGATGTTGGTGGCTACATTAGCGTTGTAGGGTGGGTTAAACCATAGAATGTTTCTTTGCCTGGATCTTTTGTCTTTGCTTGGTTGTGGGTCGAAATTTAAGTTGTAATTATAGCCGCTTTTCCTGAGGGCTTCTTGGTATGGGGGTGCGGCAGAGTCAAAGGAGCGCTTGTCAGACGAGATGTTGGACAGCCTTCGGTTTATTGCTGCGGGTAGGTTACGTAGAATTGGTGGCGGGTGATTGCTGTGGCGATTGATGTACTGCGGTGTATTTCCGGGCTTTGTGTAAGGTCTAAAGGACTGCGTTCTGAACCTTACAATCGAAGCAAATAAAAAATGTGTTAACTTTCTCGATGTTACCCTTGACTTGAGAACTAGCTGAATGTCAAGTGTCAACCCAAACCCTGTAGGTAGCCCAAATCTTACATATCCTCTCTCTATATACCCTAAAGTTTAAAAGTTCATTTGACACTTAACGAACTGATCAGGTGGTCTTTTTTCTGTCGTTTAATTGGTTGTCCTCAACTGGCTTGTGTTGGCATTCTTCGGCATTATTGTTTTCTTGTATCTCCTTCTCTATCAACAAGTACAATAGCCATGTCGCAAATTTCTGCCAAGCCATCTTCGTTCCCGTCTACATTAGCATTCGCCATCTCATGAGTCGGTGCTTCGTGACACCGTTTTATTTGTTTGTGGTGGACAGTTCTCCTCTTGATACCGACTCTTTCGCTTCCTTCCTACTTGATTCGGTATACCACTGCTCCCGATCCGGTCTGCGGCCTTTCTCTCCGGGTTTTTCTATCGAGCCACAACACCAGATCTCCTTCTTTGAAAACATAAACTCTTGGCCAACGATCGTAAAAATGTTTATAGTAGGTTTTGTGGGTGGTGTGTAGAGCATCCTGTGCTGTTTTGAACATCTTTGTCTACCTAGGTTTTACTGCTGGGTATATTCTGTAAGTGAGACGTCATGTTTGTTCTCTTTGTTTGAATCGTCAAGGTCATTTTTGGCAACCTAATTCCCTCCCAAATTCTAAAAAACTTGGTGAATATGTTGTGTTGCTATGTACCGCAGTGTTGTGGGTGAAACACAATGAAGGTACACACAAGTCCCAATTTCTCTCGTCCTCGGCCACCACTTTCGCTAGCATGCTGTTCATGGTGACTTCTTTCCGAGGCACCATCGTTTTGGTGATGGAATGGTGTGGTGTGATACGTCTATCCGTACTTCTAGGTGATAGGTTTTTTCTTGATCGTGGTGAAATTGCTCCGGAGCGTCATGACGGGGAATCCATCTATCAAAAATCTTTTCTGCTTTCTGATTTCTTAGTAATAGCTCTAACCATTCAGTGAAATGGTCAACCATTATGAGACAATAACGATATCCACGTACACTTCGTGGATATTCACCAGGAGCTTTGTTGTAATAGGTTGCAACGGCGCCCTGTTTGCTGGAACTGGATTTCGTGTTGTTGGCAGACCCTGCATTTATTTTATTGCTTTGGAATAACCGAAGTGTCCCTGGTCATCATGCATCATCTGCAACACTATTGGGGTCAACTTTTGAGGAATCGTAATTTGCAAATTTCTCAGTGTCGATACTCTTAAGTCGAAGTAATGAAATCCATGTACTGAAATTCGCGCATTTTATCTAACCAATGTCACAATCGACCACTGTACTTTTTGGTCCCAGTTAGAAACCATTTAAGTAAATGATGATCCGTATATAATATCGCGCTAGTGAGTATACGCCCGATAAGCTTTGGGGGCTTCGATTACTGCTAAACACTCCTTTTCCATTTTTGAATATTTTATTTCAGCTTTAGTTAATTTTCTCTCCCCCCCCCCCCAAACGCTACTGGTCTTCTTTGTCCAGCTTTATGGTTATGTCCTAAATATCGTAATATCCAACTGCACAATCAGATACATCAGAGATGCGAACAGGCCGATCTGGTAACGTTGAAGTTACGGATGAGCACAAGCATTCTTTCAGCGCTTCAAATTCACCTTGGATCGCAGGTGTCCACACAAACTCGGGCTTATTCAGGAGGTTGTGTAACGGTACCGCAAATTTCGCAAACTCCTTAACGAATCGTCTCCCAAGAACTGACGCAGCTCTGCTTTATTTGAAGATGCCTTCGAATTGCAAATATTTTATAGCTTCTCCGGAAGTGCTCGAACCCTCGATTTGTTAGTGAGGTGTCCGAAGAACTTAACGGACCTGGCAGAAATTGACATTGACAGTTTGGACCCTAATTTCCTGACCATTTGGAACATTTATTCCTTCTAAATGTAAATGTTGCTCAAACCTGGGGTGAAAACAAATCATACCTTCCAAATATGCCGTCATGTCCTCTGTGTCCAGCACCTGCACGGTATAATCTATCACTGATTGGAATGTTCCTGGTCCAGACGGCATTGTACGACACTGATAAAGCCCACATAGCGAAATAAAATTGGCCACTGGTGAATGGGTTCACTTACCATACGAACATTTTATTGCTTCTAAGTGGTAACTCATCAAGCCATAATTTTTTATCTGTAATTCCCCATGATTTTGTATAATATCTTGTATACAATTTTGTATACAATAAAATCTTCCCCCAATTCAGGCTCATTCAGGTTATCTACAACCAAAAACTTCCAGTTAGTTTCTAATGCCCCCAAATTCAAGTTCACATCAGTTTCCCTTCGGTAGTTATAGATATTGGTGCTACAGCTGATTTCCTTGCTTCTAAACTGGGGACAGTAGCACTCATGCTAACGCATGCTCCCCGTGTACATGGACGTCTTGACCCCATTTACAACTCCTTCTGCATGATAGCTATTCCCTTGGGCCCTGCTTGTTTTACCTGTAGTTTCAGGCACAGGGCTCCGTTATGGATACTTGACCACTTCTTGACTCTTTAGGCTTGCACCGTAGTTCTGCGGCCAACCCCTCTTTCCTTTAAAAACGGACAGCTACATACCTAGTGACCCCGGCCATTACATACCTTGCCTATATATTCGAGGACTTGGAACCTGGTTTCTGCCTCCCAGCAAATTTCTTACCTCCTCTTACTGCAGCAGCTTGCAAGTTGCGTTGATTCTTGAGGATTTCATCTAGTTTGTGTTCTAGACTGGATTACTCTTCTTCTTTCATACTGGGGTTCACGAGATCGTCAATGAGATTATTTGATTTTTCAGTCCTTTGTGCGACAGAAACTCTTTTGGTAACTTTTTGCTCTTCCTCTAAGGTTGATATTTGTGTAGGAACTGTTTCCATTGATTTTTTTAATAAGTCATCTCAACGAATTAAAATTACCCTTAGTTCTCTTCCCAAACCATTAACAAATTTGATAAGATGTCCTCAAATCGCGTCTTGTAGAAAACTAAAGCTTCTTCTAGTCGAGCATGCTCCTCTTTTTGATTGGCATTCGCTTCGGTAGGTAATGGCTTTACCTTGGGTGGACTATACGCCCTTTTATATGAATAAATACGAATGTAATTTCTTACCGTTCTTTCTGCATTTAGCATTAAGCTCTTTCTTATACTTTAATCACGCTAAACCTCCCTCATATCTCTTTCAATGCTTGCGACAGGTCTCTATAACTCTTTCGTACCGTCTCTGATTATTGGTGATAAAACGCCTCAGTGGCATCATCTTTCAAAAACAAGCCAAACATTGACCTCCTTCTTCTGGCAGGTCATTTACCGCCACGAAGATTTCGAGGCATGTAAAAATTTCCGAATATTCTCTTCTCCTGAGAACTTATTTTCCGGTAATACTGTCTTGTTCGATCCCGTACTGCCACCAGTGTGATAACCGACGTACGAATTTGATAAAAACATATTTATTAACGTTATTGTTGCTAAGTTCTTTCCGCAGATATATCTCAAAACCAGCCGAATGTCAACATGTGTTTTGTCAAACGCCACTACTGCGCATGTCTGCTATAGACAGCCCAAACCTTACAGATCAACTACACGTCATGTGAAATGCCACACACCAGACTTACATTTTTCAGTCATGATCAAGGCACAACTGACTAAGTTTTTTGACCAACTCACAGCAATCAAATTATCTGTGATGTTTTTTTCTACATAACCTACTGTATGTCTTCGGAAACTCACCGCATTCTCACAAAACATTTCCTGAAATAAATTCTGTTTTTGTTCTAGGACACTCAGTAATGGCACCAGTAGGAAGATGGCAAAAAGGGAAAGATTTAACATGGTAAAATTATGACAAACTAATTTGTATATAGCTTTTTGATTGTTCAACCATTGGCCTTTTTTGAAGACAGGGGAATTTAAGGAAAATTGTAAGATTTCATTTCAATAAGTACTGTATTATGTAAAGGAGATTGGAGCTCAATATCAAAAGTGTTAAGCATGATTGTTTGTTATGAATCCTGATGTCAATGAATTATTACAGTGTGATGCATGTATGATATTGTGACTTATTAATTGGTTAATCTGGTTTGCTTATCATGAAATAATTGTTACATGAAATTTTTTTCCATAGCTAAAATCTATGAGAATATTTTACAGGTATGCCAAAGACAAAGAAACAAAAATGAAACAACAACAAACAGTATGTAGTATGCATTAAAATACTATAATTTTGTTCATGATATATCCACAACATCCTGGTACCAAATCTAAGATAGTATAGGCAGATACGAGGGAAGACCACACCGAGGGTCATTTTTGCACACGTTTTTTCTTCAATTTTAATTTTATTACGTTATATCTGCTTGACTGCTTGAAATGTTTAACTTCAAATTCATTTTGCATTTTTAGGAAAAGAATAAAATTAAGCAACTAGAAGAAGAAGCAATGGCTGCAGCTCTGTATGTATATCTAGCCTGTAATAGCTAGACTGTATATTTTTTTAATACCAGCCTCTTATACTACAACTTGAAAATGTTTGTGCAAAGAAGCTTGGGCCGGTTATAGTACTTGGCAAGGTCATTAGAGGCATACAATTCTTGGGATTGAAAAGGCATAGATCAACTCAAAATCCACAACGTTTCAGACAGGCTCCCGAGAATAACGCTCCCTTATAACTGATGGATTCAAAGCACAAGCACTTTCAAAGCGATTGTCATGAAGACCAGGAAACCTGCCGAGGAAATAAAAGCGTTGTTAGGGAAAACGAACGCATCCATTTGTTATACCAAAGCCAGACAGAGAAAGAGTGGTGTCCAGGGCTCCCAGGCTGAAGGTGCAGGCTGAGTGAAAATAAGGATGTTTCAAAAAGCACCACCTGCCATTCAGACCATCAGCTTCAAGTGACCCGGAAAATTTGAGATAAACCTTTGGCCAGATTAACCTCGATGCGCACTGCAGAAGGCGAGCTGCCTTTCGCCGTAGGTGAAAAACATTCATGGAGAAACAAGAAGACGGACACGGATCCGGCACTTGCTAGGGACCGGGTTTCACCTGAGGGGCTAAATGACGAAACTCCTGCAATTTACGGCAAGCAATAACCGAGCGAGGGTACAGTAGCGGCAGAGAAGGCAAACTTAATGAAAGTATGCTGCGAGGGTGCAGTAAGATCCCGAAACAAGTGCAAACCTCTCTCCTCGCTGCTCTCTTAATCCCTCTCACATGCATTCCCAAGTGTCCCGTATGTGATGACATAATCACTACATCACTACTTTTTGTTTTAGGACAAAATATAAAACTAACAAAGTAAATGTGAAAAAGTACCTCGAACAACCTGAATTTTTGAACATGATTGAACAACCTTGCTGTTTGTTGTTACAGTTTATGATAGAATATATAAGTGAGTGGATAACTTGTCAGTAGTGCTCTGTACGCTTTCTGTTTCTTGTTGATCTTCTGGCCTTGAACCTTGCTGTTTGTTGTTACAGTTTATGATAGAATATACAAGTGAGTGGATAACTTGTCAGTAGTGCTGTGTACGCTTTCTGTTTCTCGTTGATCTTCTGGCCTTGAACTGTGCATCTCCCTGCTGTGACTGCCATGATCACAATGTGCATATTGTTTAAATTCCCATTTCTGAAATGGTGGCCCATTGTCAGATGCATGTACTATTTGGACTGGGATACTATGACATGAAAATATTGCATATTTGCTGACTCTTTAAAATCTCTACGTCTGCATGGATATCGTGAATGACAGTCTGTAAGTAGGATTAGGCAATGTCTTGATTGAAGTGGCCCGCAAAAGTAAACTTTTATGATAATGGTTTTGGTGGGATAGGGGTTGCATTTGCTTGACATGCTATATATTGTTCGAGAGTGTTCTTTATTGCCTTGTTCATTCTTGAAAACCAAACTGATCCCCACAGAAGTACTTCAGTTTTGACTTACTTGAACACTGTTTTAGCATGTCAAGCAAATCCACATCCTAACCCACCAGAGCCATTACAATGCCTGCACAAGGCCAGTGCTTTTTTCTCCGTTTGTGAGTATCGCTTTTGAGTGGATGAGTGCTCGACTACCGTATGAGATTATTTATGTTTGTGTAGCCCCTTTGGGTCTCTGCGCCAGGATTGCTGAAAGATCCAGTGGGCTTGCATCTACTTACAAAATGATCTCTTTATTGGGACCAAAATAGTTCATAAATGGCTGACTTATAATGCGACTTTGAGTTGTTGGTTTGTGTTTTCTTGTCCTGCAATCCAGGTGAAGACTGTGTTAGAGTGGCAAAATTAGAAATAAATTTGGCACTGCCATTCCCAACAGGCTCTTTATTTCGCTGCTCGCTTGATCCTTCCCGCATGCATTCCTAGTGTCCCGTATGTGATGGCGTAATCACTACAGGAGGGTGTGAGCACTACTTGCGTGCGACCGTGTGCTGAAAAGGGTTCAAAAGATACACGTCCTAAATCTGACAAAGAGCAAGCATGCTCTGCACCCAAAATGTGCAAACAAGTTAGACACTTAGCAAAAAAAATATATAAATGACTAGTGCTGTATAAAAAATGCTAGACAAATCCAAAGAGACGGTGGCTACTGTATACATCGGGAGGCAACTTCATTTCTACCGTCCAGATATAGCTACAAAGTCAACCCGGTTGATTTGAGAATGTTGCGAAGCCTCAGTGTGACTGGTGTGTGGCAAATGTTTAGAACTTTTGTGCTTCGCTGTGATTGGTCAATTTTACGAATTCTGAAATCGACAAAGAAACATGAACGACAAAGTGAACGTGTAGCACTTGTGTCTATTTATAACAATATTTTTCGACTCTACCACAATTAATACATGGTTTATTAAGCTTATCGGGGGAAAAGATCTTCAAAGTTACATCCATATCCATTTAAGCGAAATACGTACGTTATTTAATGCATAAAATGTCGATATTGAAGCAGCAATTTGTAATTCTTCGTGGCGCCACTGACATCAGTTAGCAACATGAAGTTGTATATTGCACTAGTTTTTTCATCTTAGACGTCGTTTTTATGTCTGAATTTCTATCCTATTCCGTGGATACCTTTTTGAAGACTATTGACTGTTAACTATATGGACTACAGTGGCTGGAGTTGAACAAAATAGGTACAAAATGAACAATGGGTGTATTAAACATTTGCCACAGACCGGGTGTGACAGTTATACAGTTCAAAATGTATGGAAAACTAAACTGATATCGTGCGACCGAGCTGCCGCGTGGTGACGGTAGATGATATGCTACGTCATAGTGATACCAGATCTTCAAATCACTAACTGATTTGCGAGTAGGTCGATATGGAGAATTAGAGGCGACAACCATAATGTACTGAAGTCGGTCTGAGATCTCAGTTAAAAGGCGTGAAAGGCACGGTACGTGGCCAGTTCATTCATTTGCTACTGGAGGATAAACACTGGACGGTTGAGACGGAGGCACAGTACTCGCATAAGTTAGACTAGATAATTGGGTAACGGCAGCGGTATATCAGGGCATAACGATGCCACCTGGATGTCTGTCAAACTTAATAAAGCAATAAGAAGCGTCAACGAGCCCTTCAAGATGGAAGCAGAAGTTCCTTTACACAATTTACCGAACTGAAAAAAATATGGGTAAAAGGGTTCACCGATGAACGCTACAAATGGTTGGAGCCTCGGTTAGACTGCTGCTTTTCGATTGTTGACCGTTAGATATCTCCAATGCTACTATTAATAAGACAACATAAAGTACTACTGGCATTCAAGAACGGATTAAACTATCAAAGTGTGTGTGGGGGGGATATACCCACATGGAAAAAAAATTAAGCCTTGGCCCTAGTTTAATAATAATTAATACGTTTTCGAAATACTGTAAAGGCCCGCTGACACGATACGACATGTTGCATGCGATTGTCATTCTAGCGTATGAAAACTACTGCTAGCGCCATTTTTTCTGTTCATCAGTTACAGGCAAAATTTAAAATATGACATCTTTGCACACGTTTACTCAATTTCATATGCCAAAATCAGAATCGTATGCGACACATCGCACCTTGTGAGCCGGCCTTGATACGTACCTTTTTCATGCATCCAGTATAAGTATACAGTAAGTACGATAAAGCATCAGCATCCAATTTGTAACGGATCTACAACCGCTCGCCTTCGGCTCGCGTTTGTAAATCTGATACAGATCGGCTGCTCATGTTTATCTATTACACAGATCATGTGATATTGCACGGTGATGGAGGTCTTTATAATTGAAGAACATTTATTATACTTGTACGCATACGCTACAGGTAGTTTCTAGTCTTTGCTCAGTGACGAATTTATATATGGTTACTGTTTATAAGCTGACAAACGTTTATTTCATAACAACATGTTTCGGCTTGTCATTACAAGGAATTCACTGTAAACATTAATTCGGTGTCAAGTCCATCTACACGATGCGATTTGTCGTATGTGATTGTCATCCTGGCGTATGAAAACAAGTGCTGATGCCAGATTTTTGCTCATTCGCTGATGTCGAAATTTGAAATCTGGCGTTCTTACGTTTATTCCTGTCTACACGATACGATTCGTCACTATACGGTCATATACGATTCTATCGTATTCTAAACGTATCGTGTAGATAGAATCCAATCTCGTAATAAAAATATGACTTACTTTATATAGTGGATTTGGCACAATAAAGAAGAAGACAGGTGGTTTGACCAAACAGGTAGATTATTCACTGTAGCTATCCTCCAAATTGGTATGCTGGGTCTGTTTGAGTTGCCGAAAAAATAGCCGTACAATTGTTTTGAAAGGAAAATTTTCAATGAGGTTTCCAGTTTTCTTAAATTTCACCTTCACTGAAGGTTTAATACGTTTGCTGTACTTGCATTATACGATGGCGGTGGACTGCTATCACGTAACAAGAAAACTTGTTATTGATAGGAGATTGCTGAAACTTTAAAGCGAGGTCAAACGGAACGGGATTCTGGGAACGTCGAGAGAGTAGAAGGAATGGGATTTGGCTGGTATTGTGCAGTAAAATATGTTAATTGAAATTAAATATCAATTTACTTCATATTCAAGCTGTAATCTGTTATTGACACACCCTGTACTTTGCTTGAGCTTGATAGTTCTGCATGATACAAAGTCTCACCTGAAAGTAATTCGCCGTACATACAAGTTCTTCTGTTCAAAAGGAAATTTGACAAATGCGAAAAGTAACAGGTGTTTACCGACCGTGCGTAGTTTAAATGACACAACTACAGAAGAGTTAAATATACTGTATCAACAAAACGTTTTTCTATGTAAATCATTCTTATAGTTCAAGGGCCGCAATGATGGACAGTAGTCGCTCAAATGATGGTTTCATAAAAGAACCGGAGGCAAAACTTCAGGTAATCTACTTTATTGGAAATTTAAACAATTTTATATGAAGTGAAGTGTTTGAACATTGTGCTGTAGTTATCAATCCTAATATTCACTGAATGCATTGATGTTGTGCGGACTCGCTTTTTGGCGTGGGATTGGCATGAATGAAGGAAATTATTTGGTGCGTGCCCAATAATAGACCTCCTAAGCGTTGATGTAAATTAACCCATACAGATCACATGATCTGAAATGGCTTTCTCTCATTGACCATTCAACAATCATGTAATATGAAATGGGTTAATTTACATTGCAAGCTGAGGAGGTCTATTACCATCGAGCTCATTCTATTTTTAAAGCAGTATTTACTCATAAAGACACGAGGTACGCAAACACAAGGTTAAGTCCGTATTTATATTATGAGTAAAATAACTTACTCATAAACTTACTTATAAACTTACTGGTACATAAGCAAAGAGATGATAATTTAATAGTTACTGCGAGAAAGACTGAATCATTCATTGAGCTCTTTGTGTATTGCAGCAAGTGCAGGCAAACACCCAAAATAAAAAGACGAGCGACGACGAAAACAGTGATGACATCAAAAGAAGGTAAATGATTTGAATTTGAAGCGTTAAGTAATCGATTTTAAAGTAATTGGTTATCATTTGTTGGTTACACAAACTTTTCTGTGATATCTCTCTGGTACGATTATATTTTGCCATAAACATTTGTTTCAGGAAGAGGAAAAAGAAGCGCAAGTTGAAAAAATCAAAAGAGACATCAAAAGATGAAAAAAGAAGAAATCATAGTGACGGTGCAAGGAACAGAGGAAGTCATTCTGATGATAGCAATGATAGTGATACTCTGAATACTTCATCTAAGAATAAATATAAGGAACTGAAACGAAGCAGAAAACGAGAGAATTCTAGAAGTAGTGAAAGTGGTGATAGTGATACTCTGAATACTTCGTCTGGGAATAAACATAAGGAACTGAAACGAAGCAGAAAACGAGAGAGATCAAGAAGCAATAAAAACGAAGAAGAACATAGATCAAGAAGAAAAGAGAAATATAAAGAAATGTTGATCAAGCGAAAACAACGACACGATGGTAGTTCATCTGATGATCAAAATAAAAGATCAAGAGAGCGAGAACGTCGCACGAACCGAAGACGAGAGAGACATGATAGTAACTGACCCAGTTTGTTCACGATTAAAAAAATATCCTGAGGCTGGATGTGAAAGCAGCATTTGCGTTATCTCTGGATTAGAAAATAACCCATATTTTTACACATCAGAGGCTCAGACCCCGTTTACACAGTACCGGATCCGCATGGTCACGATAAAAAATTGAAGAGTTTGAAGAGTGTGGCCATGTATTTATGACAATATTGGAGAATTTCATAGATATTTATAGAAAGAGAGGTAAGAGTAAGTATGACTGGAAACTGACCGAACTCAATGTCGTGACCACGCGAATCCGGTGCCGTGTAAACGGGAACTCAGTGGGGTTAACGCTAACCCTGGGTTAAAGTGGTTTAGCTTTTATATTTCTACGTCTCCTTTTTCAAACTAAAACTACTATTGGTCCAGACACGATTTCTAAGGATATTATGAAGGAAGGAAGACATATTTCCAAGGATATTATGAACAAGCTGCCGGGAAATCCCCTGTGAATTTTACTTCAACTCGGGGTTAAGCTAACCAGCTTTTAAACAGCCGAGCCTAGTTTTAATTGTTTGAAAACTTCAGAAGCAAAAAAGAACTATATCCAATTTTACCTTTGAATTTTACGTTCACCCATAGTAATGAGGGAGTTGTACTGTGGTACATATCACGTTTTACATGTGTCAAATTAGCCAGTTGGAAAGCGTTCCTCGTAGCTCGACGCACACTTCTGAACCTAAATTAATTCATTAAATATTCGTGGCACCTTGTAATAATAATCATAATAAACTTCACAGTATACTTTTGAGAAAACACCACGTAGATTTACTAGCGCAAAGCATTTGATCCGTAAGCTCTGAACTTCATCAGTAATGCTTTGTAGCACTGATGAAGACCCGAGGTTACAGATCGAAAGTTTTGCTATATGTTAAATTTACGTGGTGTTTCCACAAAATTATTCTGTGATTTATTATTGTATTTTACCAAATGTATAAATGAAGTATGACTAACAATGCATTTTCGCGAAAAATAATCCGAGGACGTCAAACACAACCGCGTCCTTGGTAAGTTTTGTATAACTGGAACTACATAAAAAGACGTAGTGATCTCTTAATTAGTTTTCGAACAATTTACCTAAATTCTGGCATGACGTCATAATCAAACAGCTGTTGTGACGTTCAGGCTAAGCACGAATGAAAACATTTAATTACAACGAATCATGTCCCTGAGCTTCCTACCATCATACTTACGGAACTGGATCGAGGCAGAAATCAACAGTAAAGAGCAAGAATGTGATTTGCAGGAGTCCATCGATGACGAGTACGATTGGGTGTTGTTGGAGTATCGAAACCAGGCTGGGAAGCAGTTAAATGAGCTACTTCAGGACTACATCGTGCTCCAAGACCAGCAGAATGTTCGGAATGTGGACGATGAATGGTTTGATGTTGGTCAAAGAACAGCAAAATGTGCAGATCGTTCCAGAAAAGCTGCAAGACGTGCCAGGAAAAGAGCAAAACGACATGCCGATAGGTATGAACTCCGTCCGTATCATTAAAAATGGAACAAAAACCTACTCTGAATATACAACATGCTAGTTTATGATTATTTTTTTACTTATTGTGGCGATACAGTCGAACCTCTATTAAGCGGCCACTCTCTATTGAACGGCCACATGTCGAAGTCCCAAAAATATTTAGTATATATTATTAAAGATAAGACCTCCATTGAAGGGCCACCTCTATTAAGCGGCCGCGGCCACCTTCGAGTGGTCCCAAACAGTGTTTTTTTAATAATTAAAACCTCCTTTAAACGGCCAGCCAGTTTTTCAAACACAGTTTTCACCACAATTCAACGGCAAAAAATCTGTTTGTTGGCATTTTACAAACATTTAACAAATATTTAGGTTTCCGTTCCTCTAATTTAGTTTACTTTAGCATCATATGCCTCTTTCTGTGGCTTTTCTTTCAGCCAACTTGTTGAAAATGCATCTCCCATAAATTGATATTCACACGGAATTTGCAAACCATAGCCACTGCCTCCATTTACTCATTTGCCTCTGATAACTACTGTTTTTTTCCAATGTTTAACGCTCGTTTTAGAAACTTTGTGAGCCAGATTGCGATTAGTTTAGGAGCATGTTAATGACTATTTTAAGCCAAAGTAAATGTCAGTATACAGGGTGAGTAAAAAAAAAACTGATGCCCTTTCAAATTCAAATTAGCCGCGAATTTCATTGCGGAATTTTAAGCATTCCCATAGGTATACAGGGTGAGTAAAAAAAAACTGATGCTCTTTCAAATTCAAATTAGCTGCGAATTTCATTACTGTGTATTCCCATGGGTATACAGAGAACAGATTTGTGATTTAGTACACAGTACGTAAACCAATTCTGACAATTCTTGCACGGCAAAAATTATGCATTTTAACTTCTACAGGGAATTAGATTTTGTTTTAGATCAACGTCTGTCAAATTGCAAGAATGCAATGCTGCTAGTTTGAATTTCAATAGTATCAGTTTTTTTACTCATCCTGTACTGTGTACTTAGTCACGATCTGTTCTCTGTACAGGGTGAGTAAAAAAAAACTGATGCCCTTTCAAATTCAAATGAGCCGCGAATTTCATTACGGAACTTTAAGTATTCCCATAGATATACTCACCCTGTACAACAGAACAGACTGCACGTGTATTGAATGCGTTTTTTTTAAATTTAAAAGATTTTTGTTTTGTTTTGTTTTGTTTTGTTTTGTTTTGTTTTGTTTTGTTTTGTTTTGTCTTGTTGGGTACAGTTTTCCAGTTAAGGTTGTTTTTATCGAAGTCGAGATTTTATTTTAAGTACATAAAAGGAACATTTGACTTTATTTTGTCTGTATTTGGCATACCTCCATTAAGCGGCCACCTCTATTAAGCGGCCACCTGGCAGTTCCCCGAGGGTGGCCGCTTAATAGAGGTTCTACTGTATTTCATTATACATATTACCTTGCATAAGGATCACGGGACCGCATACGTTCGAATCGTGACGATCACCGATCACATAAAGCTGTATAAAATTTTTGCCTGGTTGATTGATAAGATGTTAACATGTGAATGTTAATACGAGATGCGTGAATAGTTTAGTTTTCCAAGATGACCAAAATCCGTCATTTTTGAATCGGTCTGTCCCCGTGAAAGTATTCTTGGCTGTTAAAGCAACGTAAAAGGAAATTTTTTAAGCTTGTTATCAAACTATCACTGTTCACATATGCACAATCAGAGACATCCAGTCTTGGAGTGCTTATTGTGACAAATTTGAGGCAGAAGTAAAAAATGACGGATAAATAGGCCGTGAGAAAGGCTAAGAGACGGATCATATGGAGTATTTCAACCCGGGCTGAAACAATATAGTCTGGAAATGGAGCTATTTCACGGCTTAAATTTTGCCCAGATCTTTATTGCAGTCGTGTGAGACTGACTGTTGTGTTTTGAAAACAAACTGAAAGAAATAAAACACGAAAACACAGTAGAACGATGCGTTTACAATAATTTTAGCCCGGGCGATTACATGACGAACCTATGTGACGATACTAAGATTTTAGTCTTTAGCCTGGCTGTCATTTCAGTCAGTCTCACACAAGTGCAATAAAGATCTGGGCAAATTTTAAGCGGCGAAATAAGGCAAAATAGTTCCATTCCCAGACTATATTATTTCAGCCCGGGCTGAAATATCAGCCTGGATTTGAACCGGAATTTTAAATCAGCTCGGGCTGAATGTTACCAGGTGATTTTTGTAGTGTTTAAATAGTTAATATTATTCAGTCACGTGGTTAGTGGACTAACCCGGATGACCGCATGGAATCGGGGGTCCGCGAACGTATGTAAATAGCATGGCAGTCTTTCTTTAAATAAAGCATCGAGTAAAACACTACAATTATGAAACAATTTTAGCTCGTTTAAGCGGGCTGAAACTCAGCCCGGGCTGAAAACACTCATGTAATCGCCCTTAATAGACGTTAGAGGTTCTTACGTCACGCCAGAGTTAAACAATGAATTGCAATGCAATGTGGGAAACATGTGGGAAAAATTTACCTTATTTTATTTCGTGTATTAAAAACCGCGTGGCGTAGCACTTCTAAGGTCTATTGGACCTCAGTATCAGTTCACATATAAACAGATTCTTTGTTTAACTACTTCGGCGAACAAGCGAAACTGTTGCGGCATATGAACTGTAATGTAATTTTGATCCAATTATGCAAGTTACATTTTTGTATCATGCTTCGACCAAAACAGTTCAATACTGCGATACTTACTCTAAAATTACTCAACATAGGCATTCTCCTTATCTTGGTATTCCATTCAAGTTTACCAAGCTGGCAACAGACCAAACTGCACCAAGATGGCAAAGAATCTGTGGTGCTCCAGTTGCGAAAATTGATCCCTTCGGAAAATGCGTAGCGAGCAGTATGCCTTCAGTCAAACCATGCGAGAATGAGAAAAGCATTGTTCCTTTCGGCAGTGATGCTCGCGATGTTCCAGAAATGTTGCGATTTTTTCAGGATTTGTCGAAGAAGCGCACGACTGCTATCATCTGTTGTGATTTCGCGCAATGCAACGCCCTAAATGTGTGCTCAACCAACGGCGTGGTCACCTTTAAAGGTTCTTACCCGATGAAAACTGAATGTCAACCCATGCTCGACCAATGCATTTATACTGGCATCAGCTCACGTGAACAGTACATGTGCCTTGACATCATACCCCGTGATCAACACATTGGCCAGGACATCGTAACACCTGACCAACTCGTGTATCGCTTCGACGTTGTGAGACGTGAGCAGCGCATATTTCCTCGTATGATACCCGCTGATTTGGGCGAAAAACTCGTGCTTCCATACCAAGAAGCCGTCGAAAATGATGATGAAGAAATTTTCGAGGATTGCAGTGATTCGTCATCTAAAATCTTCTCGCTGTGCAAAAACGAGTCTTTGTACTCGAAATTTTACGCAACAAAGAAAAAAATAGAAGACCTTCTGAGATCACTTCTGCTGATGCACCTCTTGGTGGGAAAAAAGCTTCAATCATGGAAGGATACAGCCATATCGAATATTACTCAGCTTTCCACTGAGAATATTACTCCTGTCCACACTTCTCCTTACTGCGGTGCTAAAAAGTCATCTGTGCCAGTAACTGAGATGAAACGTAAACACACACACGTAGATCACGTGACAGGCAAGCAGCTACGTCGTCAAAACCGGATGACAATGCGAAGCAAAGCGGTGAACAGCAACAGGCAACGAGGAATGAAGAATGGCCGCTTTCAAAACAATGTCGGTCATCGTGAATCTTGGCATTGATGACATTGATCACAAAAAGCAACCCAAACGAATACCAAACAAACGACCTTAATAAAAAAATACAATAAAAAAGGCAAACAACAAGCAGATTCAAAAACAATATGAAGAAATATGCGAAGAGCAGAAGGCATGAAGCCAAAATGTGCATTTGAAAAATAAAAAAATATTGTGCATTAAAACACATGAAAACGTGTAGTTATTGGATTATCTTTTTTTAAAAGAGGTGCCAGTACTGTTTCAGATTGACAATGATTACCAGAAATTAGTCATATCCTCAATCACAACGTAAATCCTGAAAAGTTGCTACTTAGGATAATTTCAAGTCGTTGCATAAAATGCCAAACCAATGTAAACATTCACCAAAAGATCCAACTACGTTTAAAGCCTATCAGATTTTCAGAAGGTATTTGCCATTCATAGAATCTAATAATATATTTACCAGACACCGCACAAAAGACATCGTCAGACGTCTTATCCTCTAGGACGAGCAACTTGTTAGCCACGCACGTTTCTTTTCTCAGTTCAAAATGGTAATTTCCGAATTTCCCTCAGAGTCCTCAGAGGATGAGCACTGCTAGTACATTAGCGGCTTTAATCTCCCGCGTTGATAACGAGTGGCTGTACAAGTCACGTACGGAAGATTAAGTCGGGAAGTACTAGTGTCTATATGTGAAAACGTAGATATGTATATATGAATAAATTTGTTGCCGCATCCTGTCTGGCTGGCCAATGTCATACAAAATCATGACGTTATGGAAGTTATGACTTTACCCCCCATCAGGAATTTACTCCCCATCCAATCTCTCAGGTCCATCACAGCGAGTATATTCTCACGATCACTGGATCACATCACTCTACAGTGTGTATCAAAAAACTTTGACAAACTGCTGTTTCTAAAACTAATGACCGCAAAGGATATAATTTGTATATGGAAATAAAGAATAGCCTATTATATTAATATATATCGTTCTTACATCTATGCGACCAAAAATGTCTGTTAAAAGTGATTGCTCGAATTCCAATCTTTCCACTGATGGGAATTTGAAATGAGACGTACAGACAAAAGCTAATGCTAATTTAATTAAACAAACTGTTATGTAGCAATCTGTTATGTGCGTGTCCATGTAATCAGGTCTATTTTCCTACGCTCCTGCGATTAATTTGCATTTTGATTTTCAGTGATAATCAGCATTTCAAAGCATTGTGGGATTAACTTTCAAAGCAAATTTTGTGATTTTTATGGTCTTTTTTGTCAAAGCAATACTCCTTCATTTTTTGACTAAATGAAGCATACAAAATGCCATTTGAAAGGCAAATAAATGAACTTTATAATGGTGTAAACAATTAAAAAATTACAGAATTTTACAAATATATTCGTCGTTGCTCCACGCAAAATTTGGATTCGAATTTTGATGCACACTGTATTATAATATGAGTCTACCGTCAGTACCGTTATGATTCATTTTTGTCTGCTGGCGTTTTTCAAAAAAATGACTAAAATATGACAACTTTTAACTTTCCAGTATTGTAACTTGTTATGCGGCAGAACGGAAAAAGCTTGTTAGATTGAGTCACATGCTGATACGCAGCTAGCCGGCTGGAGTATCCTCTATGTACTTATAGTATTATTGTCTCTGATCTGTACCCTCTTCAAAATGCCTCCGTTGACGTCACAAATTGTGAACCCGTGCTAAGCAAATGGGCACCCCCCATGTTTTTGTAGCAGTCATTTTGCAAAGTGACGCGCTGTATGACGCTGTTTTACGTGGAAAGAACGATCCTAAACGAATGACCCAACAATTCTGTGGAAAGAACAGAAAATAAGGTGACGTAGAACTGTGACGTAGATCACAAAGTTTTACTCTTCAAATAGGTTTTCTCTTTCTCGCTATTATTTCAAACGATCTCAATATGACTTGTTTAAAGTTTTGCTTTCAATACCTTCGATGGGCCCGTGTTTGTGAATGCATTTCCCTCGATTTTCATGCGTGTATTTTGTGTCTTTTACCTTCGTTTAGCAGCACTGCATTTCAAGGTGTACATCTGCATTTGAAACGAACAATTAACGATCGAGATAGCAGTCGATCGTAGCCCTTTCTTGCTGTAAATAACACGTATCTACAGCAGAAATATGGATCATATAGAGCAAGATCACACACCGAATGGAAACGTTTCAGACGCGGAGGGCTCTCAGACGAACGTCGCCCATGAGCAATTTGTACAAGATACAAGTCAAGGAAATACGAGTTTGATTCAAGCGACTGTCGTACAATCGCCTCAACAATTCTCACAAACGGCTGTGTCTGTGATTCAACCTGCTCAGGCCTCGGTCATTCAGACTGCCACTTCGTCTGCCCAGCAAATTCAACAGCTACCACAAGCAATTCAATTCCAAGGGGTCATTGATCAAGACGACGATCTAGACGAGGAAGGGAAAAAACGCCGTGATATTTTATCAAGAAGGCCTTCATACAGGTATGCTGATTTAAAAGTAACCTTTCAAAGTTTTTTTTTGAATCCCTGAATTGTGCAAAAACACGACTTCCTATTATAAAATTCTTTCAAATTATTTTGTTATGTTTTGTGTGACGCATGCAATGACGCAATATGAATGCCATGTCGCTTGATTTCAGTCATCGGTTAATGATATTTGCGTGCTTGTCGTTCTTAAATTTGATAAACAAGTACTGATCGACTTACTTGATACATGCTTCTCATCACGCATGGTTTATCCAAAAACGACGAAAGAAAACAAAATGCCTGTTGCTTATCAACGACCTGGCACCTATACTAGAAGGTTTGTTTGTAACACAGTGATTCCTTTTTGGAATTTTAACGAATTTCGCGCTTTAACCAATGTTTCTTCCCTTTCACACTTCCTGCTGGGAGATATTTTAGTATTTGACAAGTTTGTAAATAAATTTTGTCTTCCAAACAATGTATGTGGCATCATGACAACAAATGCTTGCTTGTAAAAACTGAGCTCCTAATTTTCTTTTGAAAAAAATGCCTAAAACCTGACTACGCTGTTTATTAAAGTTAAGATTCTGAACTTTTATTCGTTTTTTGTTTGATTGTAGTCCATTAAACATTTTTAATTAGACAAATAATAGAAAAATTGGCATCTATATTGTAATGTTATGTTGCATTATTTTTATGGTAATCATAGTTGATGGTAGTGAGAATCTATTCTAGTGCAAGGTAGTAATGAACTCTTTGCAAAGTTGCTTGCTTTGTGTACATACATGCATACCTTGCCCATATTTTTAAGCTGTTGGCAACAAATAAGTAGTAATAGTTGTTTTCAGTGTTATAATTTTTTATGTAATGCAGTTCATGTTCAGTCGGTTAGCACTATTTTGACACTGGTATGTGTACAATGAGTGTAGTCAAATTGCAATATCTTACTAGTTGGAGAATTGCAAAGGGGAGCTGAATGGTTACATATGGACATTTTGAACCTGGTCTGAAAGTTCACCTGGCTTGCAAATAGGGTCATGTCATGCAGTTATTAAGCCAAGTTGAAAGCAAATGAATTGAATACATTGAAATGGTTATATCATGGTTTCATGTTATGTAGGGTAGCTATAGAATTGCACTAGTCAAATATCAGAAACTATAAAAAAGTCTCTGTGTAGTTATTTGTAGTTGTCTACACTTCTGTTCAGTCAATCTGATAATTTTGTGCATGGAGACAGAGTATGCCAATGGTATTTTGGATGTAATTTCAAACGTTTTGGTTGTTTGGTTGGCTTCTTGTTTTTAAATGTTATCTTCACATAATTGTAGGATATTACTTGCACATACATCCAGAATTACTAAGATTGTGGTCAATGCGATTACGCACCGCTTTCCAAATCATTCTGAACATCCTTCTTAAATTTATCCGATAATTGTTAATGATCATTTCAAATAAGATTAAAAGAAGTATATTAGCTCTGTTGTGAGAGTTGCTTCTGCTTGCATTGACATTTCATCCCTGCTTTAGAAATTTAAACCAAGTTTACCTAGAAAGTTGAACATGCATGCTTTGTACATATTGATAGGGTGTGTGACAAAAAAAAAGAAGGGGATGAGAAATCTGGCTTTAAATGTATAAATCAAGTCCAATGAGCTGTAGTGAGAGAGTAATCAAATGAGCTGTCCTCACAATGGATAACAAGATTGAAATTCTGCCGGCCTTAAAAATTGCGGACATGTAAATAGCTACTAAATGACGTAAATGACTAAATACTTGGGCCTTGACTCCTGTTGGAACCCATGCATATTTTTAAGAAAGTTTTAGGAAAAATAATTCATGGACAATTGCTATTGAATAAATTTTATTTCATTCTAAGCATTTTTAGTGTCTAGAAAATTCCTTCCTTTGAGATACATATATATATATAGTAATGTTAGATTACAACAAGTTGAACTGATTTGTGTCAGTCCTTCACTTATGAATAGATAATCCATTCTTTTGTGCATTTGAGAACTATATTGATAGCACAATGTATATTAACTTCATCACAATTATCAGTGCATGTCATTTACTGGGATGCCCTTTGCCTTTGGGTGTGGTGAATGTCATATGATACAAACAAATTCCATGAAGATTACTGTTTATGTTTTGCAATATTCTAATAGCTGTGTATTACAGCATGTGTATTCATTTTGTATAGTTTTAAATATGAATTTAATTTGCTGTTCAAAGAAATAAACATGCAACAAAATAGACAGTGATTATAGGAGGCTTTGGACCACATTTGATATACTTGATCTGGCAGGAGGCAGTATCTAACGTCCAACTTAAATGTTGTCAAGCTAGGATTGCTGTCTAGCCTTTACTACATTTATTCATTATTGGTAATTTATGGTTAGTTTTTATGTATTAGTGGTATGCATTGATAAAAGTGTTAAACAAGTCGGTCAAAGTAATGCCAAATATGTTCTTATTTGTTCCTTTTGAACTTCTCTAAATAACAAAAAAAATTGCAGGAAAATATATGATGAACTTTCTGATGGGTCAATAAAGGTAGAAGATGAGAATGGACAAGTAATGGCTCGTGTAGCAACTATTCCTGCTGGTGCCATTAATGACCAGACATCAACACAGACAGTAACCATACCTCAAGGAATCCAAATAACTACACAAGGTGGTGCTTTTTCCGCTGCCTCACTTCAAACTGTTGGGCAGTCGGCTACAATAGTGCAATACCCTGCTGGACAGAATGGACAAGAAGGGCAATTCATTTATGCTGCAGCCCCTGGTGATGTAGAGGTGAGTGAAATATGAAATGCACCTGTCATGAAATACACAATGTTGTAAATTATGCAAATTTTGGTGTTCTTTGGTGTTATATCAATCAACTATGTTATCAAAGTAACTATTATGGGAATAGACAAACAAAATTTTCGACTGTCGTAGAGTATTTTAATAAAACACAAAACTATTGATACTCCGTAAATTGTCAACATTTTTATTCTAAATGTTTCGACATGTAATGCAAGTCATCTTCAGTAGAATGACTTCTACCGTTCTTCCTGAATTTACATAGTAAATAAACGGCTTGAAATAAATTTTTATCAGGAACTCTATTTTTGATTCACCTAATCTTAGAAATCCCAAGCTAGTAATCTAATTGTTAATTATGTTTTATTAGCTTGGTTTTTATTTTCCATATAAAAATGAAAAGTGTTGAAAGGTCAATTTTTACCTTCTCCAAATGCTAGATGCTGCCAATATGATACTATTGGCAGTTCTTATGGTGATAGGCAAAAATAAAACATCCTTTTTGAAGTTTCTTCGGTATTATAAAGAATTGAACATTAATCTATAGACAGGAGTGCTTAGAAACATGTAATTTAGATTTATGTAATTCAGTAGGTAATTTCCCCTCTACGTAAAATTTCCGGTTTCTTTTTCTGACATTTTCTAGGAAGTTGCCTGCATTTTGAAGTAACTGTATAAACTTTTTTCTCAGTCAAATACAGCTGTAAAAGCCACAATAATTCTCGTCGGGGTTATTGTGTTTCAACAAACACAAACGCCTATTTTTATGACGTCATGCGTCCTGATTTTGTGGTTATCGATTTCAATTCGTGTTTTGATTTGTGTTACTATGCATGTACGCCTGTTTATTCTCTTGCTATATAAAACGAAATTTTGGGTTAATCCAGATAAGCTTTGTGGAAATTGATCTATAAAAATATTTAAAATTTCAAATGCATGCTGTTACGGTATACTTCAAAAACGTTAAGCTAATTATCTGCATTAATGTCACCGGATATTGAAAAGTCAAGCTCTGGTAAAAAGTAAAGAACGTTCAGCTGACGTTGATCTTGCATTATTCGCATTTTTTTACTCTGACTGGAATTCCTAAACCTTTTTGTCATTAACTGATAATGTAGTTTGTGTTTACAAGTTTACTTTCTAAGGCTGCATAAACTGAGCAGTAAATGTGGTGATACCAAATTTCTATGCTATGATAATGTCACTAATGTAGACTTGTAATATCGGCTCGAACTAACCTTGCCTGTGCATGTCGGTAATGCACACACATCACTCATCAGTACGATGTTTTACTACTGTTGAGTCTTATCTTAAATGACTAAGTTATATGACTTGTATGGAATATATACTCAAATTAAATATTTAAAACCGATTGCATTTTGTAATTTCTACTCATATGTAGCTGTCCATGCGTTTATCTTATCGAGTGTGGCATTCACTTGATAGTGATCAACACAACAACTATCTAAACGGTACAAAACAGAACTTCGAAATTTCGAACGAAGTCGGTCGGGAAGTGAGTAGGTCTGGAGTAATGATAATGTGGGCTGTTTTCATTCATAGCAACTGCTGTACGTACTGCATATACACACCTGGCTTCGCAACTTTATAAACCTAATTGTAGCATTTGTTCGCTGACAGGGTGTAAATAATGGTGCAACAGTCTATGCAATTCCAACAAGTCAAGCATATGCAGTACGTGGCCAGTTATCTCCAGCAAGTGCCGTGGTACTTAGTCCTGGATCAGGTCTTCAATCCTCGCCCATTGGTTCTGAAGATGCCACCAGAAAACGCGAAATGAGGCTGCTTAAAAATAGGTTGGTTTACAATTAGTAAACGAACACTCCATTTAAAAAAAACAATAACAAACACCGGGAGTGGGGGAGAGGGGGATTGATAAACAGTACCATGTCTGAACATATTTCAAAAATATTGTGAGTGATAACTGGCAAAAATGTGCCTTCTGTTGTGGCTACATTTAATAGCACCGTCCACTTAACTTGTTAATAATGAGGTGCTCTCCTGTTGTCGACATTTCCTTGAACCTGTTAACGAATTCCTGGTTTTCTATTCAGTTTATGCCGTTGCTGTTTTGTGTTTCAGTTTGAATGGGAGAAAAACCAATTTGCATGAAACAACTGAAGAAAGTGTACTGATTTTTTACTATCAAGTGTCTGATAATTTTTTTCTCGTCCAGGGAAGCAGCAAAAGAATGTCGACGAAAGAAGAAAGAATATGTGAAGTGTTTGGAAAATAGAGTAGCTGTTCTAGAGAACCAGAACAAAACGTTGATCGAAGAACTGAAGGCTTTAAAAGATCTATATTGCCACAAGGCAGATTGATTTCATAATGTTGAACAACAAATATATTCTTGTACATAATATAACATAATTTATATGTCGACTCTTAACTCCAGTGCATGCCTATTATACAAAGGAATAGAACGTCAGCAATTTTAAGACATTCATCTACAATGTGTGATGACTTTTCATCGTATCCATGATTTTTAACCAATTTGCAATATTATCCAGAGTGTATAGTTTACTTATAGAGTGGAATTCTTTTAATTAATATATAGTTCTAGCGAGGTGCTTGGAGTTGTTTTCCAATCCATTTTGCATGTTTTAAGAACAATAGGTTTGCGAAATAATCTTTCAGTTATACTTGAAAACAGTCTACGTCAAAACTTTAAACACGTTTGTATATTGAAATCCATGTAGGTATTACTATTAGCACTCATTTTGGTTGTTGACAGGGGTTTGTGTTAAACCATTATCATTACTTGAGACTGCTGCGATTTGATCGAATCCTGTGATTTCCATATGCACAAGGTTTTGTAAAAAGCACCTTCTCTAGCTGCTTTTACTTTTACACTGCTTCGCTAGATGTTTTGCTGAGATGTTGAAGCTAATTGCTGTTAGAATCGAACAATGAAACAAATAATGAGATTAAAAGGATACTGTTTTATTTTACGTAGTTACTAATCTCATTATACTGTGGTAGTCTCCTCCAGAAAGCACGTGTGATCATATCGAAACTGCCTTAACCACTTACATTTTTAATGCTGGGAGGAATTCTAAAAAGTCATTCAGGGGTGAGCGTGTGTGTGACACCCGTACGAAGTTACCAGGGGGCGGGGCAATATTCGCAAACAATAGAAATTAGACTTCGTTATATATTCCCTAAATAAGTCATTTCGAAGTTTCACGAGGTTTTTAAATTGTTTAGATCTACCCTCCCCCCCCCCCCCCCCCATTCACACACAAACGAACACAGGCAGTAAAAAACATGATGTAGCAATATGTGAACTTTCCACATGTTTGCTTTGTTCGTTGTGGATGGGACCCAATCTTCCGCCCTGCGTTTAAAGGCTACTTTCCGGTGTCGCGCTTTTTTACGTGTTTATACACAGGGAAAAGTTTAAATCTTTCTAAGTTCTATTCAAGTGCTAACTGAATTAATGTTATATGGAGTCTTCATTCAGTAATATAGTCACCTCGAAATCCTTTGTTTTACTAGTGACGATTAACAACGGAGTAACGTGGCTTTGCAGTTGATTAGTGATTAAATGTCCCTCCCGTTCGGGTGCATGTAATCACTAATCAACCTCAAAGCCATGTTATTAAGTTAAAGCATAGACAATCTAAGGAATTCTCTTCATCGTCTATGGTTAAAGTTAAATACCGAGAAGGAGGGATGTATGTCATATACATCCCGACTTTCGAGGTACTTAACTAACGTAATTTATTTTTGAAGAGGTTTTCTAACAGAGTCTTTGGACTTCAAACAATTTAAGTCGAGATTGGTCGAGATTTTTGCACAACCTTGAGCTAATTATTTATTCAAGAGAAATAACCTATATACAACCCGCGGTGCATCAAAGAAATCCTCTTTTTGAACACCGTCCATGGCCAGAGGTCCATGGCAATATTTAATCTTATTTTGAACATCCGCTCTCGCAAGTTGATCTTCTATAATAATCATTAATTTCAACACCTAAAGTCCCATTTTAAATGAGGATAAATTCTTAACTACTCCAAAGGATTTCCCTTATATGTAGCTTGATATTTCGCGAGTTCCTCAACAATACTTTAATTAAACTGCCTGGTAGCTAGTTCGCAGTACAGGAAAGAAAATACTACGAATAGTAAGTACGCGAAACAGGGCACAGAGTGCAGCTGAATGCGAATACTTTTCGCCGACCGTGACTTTGTTGACACAGACAATATCGAATTGGAACATTGCCTCTCGTTCATGTATATGATAGGGATAAAGGCATGAAAGCCTACGCACGTTCGACATTATGCATGGCGTAACAAGAAACATCCAGTGTCGCCTAACTTCGCAGGAGAGTAACTACCGACAACGTACGTAGGTGAGCACATAATAATAACATAGGGTAAGGCTACCTCGTTCTTATTGGGCTAAAACATTCACTCATTCGTTCTTATGATATCGGTGAACGTATTAAATTGGAACAAGTTTGGAACAAGCTGTTGACAAATTGTAACAAGCTTGATGGGACTATCAGACCTCGGTTACAAGATTGTTCCAACAAGACTGATATAGCATGATATAACAATATTGTTACAGCCTTGTGTTATCAATCTTGGAACAAACTTGCTACAACAGGATTGTATCAGAGTTGTTAGAACAACCTTGTAACAAGTCTGGTATTTTCGTCAAGCTTGTTATAAGTTGTCAAAAAGTTTGGAACAACTTGTTGACAACTTTGGAACAAGCAGTGCGAACACATCTTGTTGACGGCTTGTCTGCAGACTTGTTACAAGTTGTGAGTTTTTACGTGTGTACATGTAGTCCTCGTTATGATCATGTGCTCACCGACAACACATCATACTTAGTCCAATGTTATCCCATGCAATTATTAAAATTGCTAAAAATAGAAAAACTGTCTAACATAAAGTACTAATCAGTATTCGTGTTGCATGTGCTCTCGGAATCGGAAATGGCGTTCCCGACCTTTAAAAAATCAAAAACAGCACTATGCGATGTCGCCATGTCATCCTCGGCACTTGATCTTGCAGGTTGACAATTGAAGCCCCCCCTTGTTAATTATTTAGGACTACACCCTGCCTTGCCCCAACCCCTTAGTATGAGGTTAGCCTTGCCGCCGTATAAATATAAGAAGCTTAAGGCTCAGTCTAAGAGGAGGCCTTGTTGGACCGTAACGTCGGATTTGTTACAAGTAGGTTCACGTTGTTAATGTTGTAAAGGTGGCGTTAACTTCTACTAAGAAAAAATCGTAGTACTGGAAATGTTTCTATTATCTATATACCTACGGTTGTGGGTGAACGAATTCGAAAGAAAATGAATGTAGAAAGTATGTGTACAGAGGATTAGTGATGGAAGCGGAATATAAAAATAGCCAAATGAAAGGAAAGAAATAATTGGCTTATCAATAAGAACCTGAAGTAACGTAATATCCGTTCAAATGTTTTGTAGCATGCTTAGTTTCTAAAAATATACTGAAGAACAAATAGCACCAGCCGTTTGCCGTAATGTCTTATAATCAATTTTAATAACGTCACAACAGGATAGAATATTAAAAACGTATTGTCAATTAGTTAAATCTCAATAAAATTTTCTTGAGCTCTTCTCGGAACGCAATTTGCGTAAGAAGTGTTTGCACCCAGCAAATCCAAGTATATTTTAACATTTAGTCTTGAAGCCACCTCTCTGTGTGCACTCTTTTTACAAGCCCATTTCTTTGCAGGTGGTGGCAGTGAATACAACTTACAAGTGGTGCTGGAATTTCAACAGCATGAAACTTTAATTCGTATGTTTTCCATTTTGTTCTCACATGGTAAATGTGTGATCAGTAATTTTCATGGTCAGTGATGATATGCCCAGAATATGACTTCTGTTGTGTGTTTCTAAATTCTCTACATATATTTTGTTTCCCAAACGTTGTAAATCTTTGCAGAAATTACATCACACCTTGCATCTGTATCGAGCTGGACATTTATAGATTTGTCTACAATCTGTACATCTTTGTGCCATTCATTTCTCGTCATGGTTTGTGTGGTTCAACCGATCGAACACACAGTTGATCACTTCTTCCATTGTTTTCATTGAATATTTTTCTCTTTTTATTTAGATCTCTTGGATCAATATACACTCGTATTTGCCCACGCTTTCTTATTGCAACCATTTAAAAATGCTGCTAATTGCTTGTTTTAGTGCTCCTTGTACACATGCATTTTCCCATATCCAAAATGGCGGACGACTAGTGTCTTTGTCCTTATTTGTTCTTCAATATTTCAGGCAAGTAGTCACTTTAAAGTGGTTCTTATCGATAAGCGAAAATAAAAATATGTTGCTACATCACTTAAGGAGGACAAAAAAGTAGAAGAATGCAGTCAAGACGTAATGCACAGCAGTGTGTCTGATATGCGCATCTAACAGAGGACTACAAAAGGATATAATGTGTAAAAGCTAACAACTGATATAGTTCTTGTCTGGTTCTTAAAAATTGCCTAGCATGGAAAATGTGAGACATTTCACAGTTTGCACGGCGCTTATTATCCAGCTGATGTGATCGTGAGTAAAAGGCCTGGAACTAACTACCGAATAGAAAACAATTTTCCTGTAAATCTTATTACTAGGTAAAATAAGTCTACCAGAAAATTAGCAACAAAATAAATTATAGTTTGTATATAAGGATTCGCAATACACGTTAATTAAAAGCGAACATCTCTTTAGAGACGGAAAACCGCAATAGTTTTAATAAAAGTGAAAATTAGGAAGACTATGCCAGAGTATAAAGTCAATATAATTCAAGACATACTAATTATGGTGATATATTATAGGTGGCATATTATAAACTGCCTTGTATGGGAGAGGGAAACCACGAGAAAGTCATTATCTGTTACATATAAAGTGACTTGTAATAACCAACACTATAGTGCAGATCTAGAAACCTTGTTTAATAACAAATTTGAACTGATCACATACTAGTATACTACATGCATATGTGTAGTATTAGTACTACCATAATGGATACTCTGCCCACGAACGACGTTTTGTAGTTTTTCTTCATTTCTTTTAAAATGCCCTAAACCTCGGCTCGTCTTAAAGCAATGTAGAAATTTCACTAATTTTTCCCCTTCTTCCCTTGAAGAATCCTAATTAAAATGCGGCGGAAATTGCCACATGTTCCCCTGCATATGATGTTAGCTTGATATGGCGAGCCTACTTCATGTAATACCTATTATGCATGCAAGTATTGTATAGTATTTCAATATGTAATATTGCAATATGATGCTTTTAACACAAATGCAAATCGATAGCTTGCAGACGTGGGTTAATTTTCTACAAATTTAAAATTATACTTAGGGCGGTTTTTCAGATTGCACCATTATACGTACCCATAGGCCATACACTTTTGACTATTTTAGTTTTATACTTTTCATGAATGCATGCATGGCAAACATTTCACGTCTCAGAGAAAACAACAAAGGCAAACAAACGCGAAACAAATTAGTGTGCTCTAACATTATGTAAATATGATTTGAATAACCGAAGCATGCTTTTTATTGCAAAATAAATTTACCAATAAACGTAAGACGAATTATATTGTACAGGTACAAAGTAACATTAAAGTTTTCCTGTCTATTTGGATATCATCCAAGTACTTATATAGCAGTCGAGCGGACTGGATATGTAAATTCAATATTTTTGTATTGCCTTTTATTGTATAGAACGCCTCATTAGTACGACAGCTGCAAAAGCGAAGCATTCAATTTGTTTTGCACGGAACCGTATCAGTTGGCATGAACTATCAGTACTGTAAATGTTTTTCACGAGAACGGGTTCTTGATCAATCAATAGTATGGTCTTGGCCCTTGTACATGTGTGAGTTTTAAAGTCCTAGAAGCAAGTATAAATAAAGAGCATCACGACCGAAGAGGATATTATCATGGTTCATACATCTTGGCAGTGGATTGTCCCAGGCCAACTGAAAAATGAAGACAGGCTGCTCAATAATGTTCCACCAACTGATCCAGAATCGTCGCCAATTTATTATACCTCGACTATCATGATAGAGAAACAAAAAGGACAGTGGAATTACACTTCATCGTTCAGCAGAAAGTTGAGTCAGTCGCAGACACACTACATAGATACCGTGTCTTATTATCCAAAGTTATTCCGTTCTAAATTGACTTTGATACATGATAGCAAACTAAACATGCCATGTACTGTTGTTGAAGAGACAGAAACCTCAAACGAGCCCTTTAGATATCACTCAGAGATTATTTTGAGTCAAAACCAAACGACTCAGTTTGTTACGTCAGCACATTTTACTCCAAGCCAACTTCAGCTCACATATATATTTAGTTTAAAACTAAAAAAGTCAGACAATAACCACGATCATAATTCTGGTAGGCACAGAGCAGTATTTTGGATATACAGGTGGTGAACACTCACGCCTATAAATTTTAGATTCAGAAGTTCCACTTGCTTTGTAAAGACTAAAGTAAAACTTTGATTTCACATATCGTCAGTGTAATCAGTAGACAGTACTTGTCTTGCACATTGTCGAGTAGTATATGTGCACGCATGAACGCGAGGACTCAAATTCGCGCGTAATAACGATTGCTTGTCTGTTCGCTTTTTTCTTGATCGTAATATCTCTGCCTGCGTTCTGCTTTATATTTCTCAATTCGTTGCACTTCTTTAATCGGATTATTGCAGCAATTCTCCCATCTTATTGTCTTTTCATCACGAACATTTACAGCCTCCCATTTTCGATTACCGCCCTTATTTGTTGTAGAATTGTCACCACCCAAAGAACTACACAATGTACTTTGCGATTGTGATATAAACTCACAATGTGTCATCTTGTCGAAGCATTCTAATGTTGATTTGTTAACGTACAGTTCTTGCGATGTGCGTTCTGCAGAATCATGTTTTGAACTTTCTGAATCTGACGATGTTTCCTGTTTATTTCGGTTCATATCTCCCTTTCTTTCATCGAGATTCTCTAAAAGGCCTGCGTGAAGGAAAATTAAAGGCAGATATGCTGTATTTTACTTAGCTGGCTCGGTTTTAAGAAGAACAGAAAAATTTTGGCGCAAGCCGTGTTCTGTTTTCAACGTCGGGGTTCAGCATATATATATGTACTACGCTAGCATGCGCGGGTGCGCAATAATTAAGCTACCTCGCATTTCACACGCCCCTATACCAGGTCAACACAATTGCAAAATGGCCACCAGAGGTAAAGCGTTTGAGCCATGAAAGAATAAATAAATACGTTTTATTATAATTTTACTTAATGCATTTCCTTTGTCATGAATCCGTTTATTACGTAACTAAGGTAATTAACCTTTTAGCGCAAGCTTACCTAAAGCCCCGTACAGACGAGCAAGTTTTCCTTGACAAGTTTCTTGACGAGTTCACTTACACGTCTGTACGACGAACAAGTTTTCCTTGACAAGTTGTCCTTGACAGGCTTTATTTGTCTCTGTGTACGCGAAATTTGATAATGTTTTTTTCCTGACAACTTTTACGAGGCCGCACGAATTAAGTACGTAAAATTCCCTTGTCAAGTGTTCCTTGTTGCACGTACACACGACTAAGTTTCCTTGTCGAAAAGCTGGTAGGACTAGCTTTTAAACCAGGCTCCTTGTCAAGGAAAAATTGTCAATTTTTTCGCGTACACACGATGAAATAAAACTTGTTAAGGAAAACTTGTCAAGGAAAACTTGCTCGTCTGTATGGGGCTTAACTCACTAGATGAAATTATACATTCTATACTTTTACGAGCTATAACTTTATCGATCATTCTAGTTATAATTTTTTGAATTTTTGTACTTCACTTAACCTGGCTCCTGATTCTAACTAGTTATTCAGTGAACTCTAACCACATTGTTCAAAATCTCAACAAATTTTTATATCTTAAAAACCTCGCGACAATTGTGCACCAGTCAATGGTTTGCTCTAGGAAGGGGGTATCGAGCAAATCCACGGGATTTGACATTTTTGCTACATGCAATTTATTAGATCCCCCGAAGTTGCTGTCATTATATCCCGTGGGTTTGCGAGATATCCCCTCCCTGGGGCAAACCATTCACTAGCATTAAACAAGGTAACCGTAACCTGGATATGAATATTAATGCAAGCAAGTAATCTTAAATGCATGATGTTGCGATGTAGGTATAGCGACGAAACGTTAGCAAATTAAATTTAATATAAACTTGAACTGTTGACATTGTTACAAACAAAATTACTTGCTGGGCATTAATATTGAATTCATATTCAGATGAAGGTAACCGTAAAATCTAAAATCAGAGTACGGTCAAAAGTACTCGATTTCCATACCTTCCGATTTTCCTTTACCATTTGGTGATTTTACCCTTAAGTTTTCATTCTTCGAATAGGAGCAGCGCTTTTTTAGTTCTCTTTTATTTTTGTGCTTCCTCTGTACTGACTTTCTCATCTACTCTGCCATGCACGCTCATTTTTAATTAATCATTAAATAAATTATCATTACAATGGTAACTATGGTTACCTTGATGAAAACGAAACAATCCGCTGATCTGTAATTTCATAATCGTGAGCCCCAATAGAACTGGATGTTGAACAATGGTGAAAATTGATGCCTAATGCAGTGCGAGCCTTATTTAACCCCGTTATATTGCTTTTACTTGCGGGATTCGACTAGAGTGATTAAGTTAATCCGTACTATTTTCTCAAAATTAATGACATGAGGGGGGGGGGGGCTCTGGCAGACTGTATCTCTGGGCACTTTATCAGTTCGTGAAGCCATGGTAATGTTCAATAAATTAAGCAAAAAATGAATAAAAAGATAGGCAGGAAACAGGCGATTAAAGTAACTGATCCGGAACGAGCAAGAACCGGAGTTCTCGCTCCAGGTATATAGGAGTCCCGTGTTAATGTATAGCCCGTTCGCAGGTCTGTGTTGAAATGGTTGAAATCATTGGTTGAAATCATTGGTTGAAATGGTTGAAATGCTGCAAGAGACTGAAAGAAAAAGAAAAATATCGAAGTGAAATATCAGCTTTAAAATATGGCGACACTCACAATTAGATTAGTTCGCTCCTTTGAGTATAGAAATATGAAAACCATTGTGCTAAAAAATGTTGATTTGGAAATATCTGTAGAGGAATTAAAAGTTATAATCAATGCAGGTAAACTGAAAGAAATGAAGCTGCAATAAAATAGACTTTACTTAAAAGTTACAAATTGACTGGTTGTAACTCATGTATTAGATACATGATGGACATAGCTTTTCACGGGACTGTGCATGATTTTTTTCAGTCTTGCCAATTTTAAGACTTCTGCAGTAAAAGTAAAACCTCACCTTCCCATGAACAGACGAAATCTTGAGGTATTCACTTCAGACTGTAAATTCAGGAAATCAAAATTTGAATGATGTATAAATATCTGGTTCAATTTTATGACTCAAAGTTGTCTAAATTTATTAATGTTACAAAACTAAACACCACGGAACATCGTGTCTTGATGTGAGATCATGAGCACCTCAACATTACCACTCATCTTCATAGAGCTTATGTTTCGAAACTTATCTCAGAGCTGGGGCTGATCCTGAGGACTTATCTCAGAGGACTTTTATCCCAAGGAAACAACCTCTGGTAATCTCCCAGTTTCAGGCTTTTCAAACTTGGCATCACAGTAATAGAGTGTGCATGAAAACTGAGAAGATTGCTATTCTTCTCTGAACTATCCATTGATGAAAAATATATGGGGGTCAAGAATATTTTCAAAGACTTCTAGATCTGAGGGTTTATGGGCATATGTATGTGAAAGGATAAAATGGGATCTAGGATTCACCTGAAAAATAGGATTCATGCAATGGGACTTGCTGCTGGCAAAATTAACAATGCTAAATTGGAACTGGGTTGGAACTTAAGCAAAATAGGCTATGGGATGATGGGTTTTTATGCCCTGGGATGCTAAGATTTGGTCAAATTTGAGGCTTTGAGGTAAGGAAACTTGAATTAGGGCCCACCCACTTGCCCTGATGTTTTTATTAATGGGATGCTTCCAAATAAATGTGCTTATCAGAGTAGCAAGGGCTCAACCAATAATTCCAATGGAGCTAACATCATAGGGTTGGGGTTACAGAGAGACAAACTTATGAAAAATTGATATACACTATTGATATGACAGCACTCACCCTAGCATGACTTTCTACCTGGAAAAATCTTGTATTGTAGATTATTAAATGACTCTTAATGTTAAATCTCAAATATGTTTATTTTCATAGAAATCAAGAAAAGCACAACTTTGGTTCTGCCATTTAAAACATTTGCTTATGGTAATATTTTGTTACAGTTATGATGTTTGATATTGTAGCATGACCAGATTTTGGGGGGAGGTGTGCACCTCCCCCTGGGATCACACTGACATTTTCAGCATCTCCCCCTAGAGTTTTTCCACCTCCCTTGATAAATACCTCCTTTAGCAAATATGAGTGTCTATTCGTTAACAATATATGTCTTATTACTAACTACTACTAGACAAGCAGACATAATTATATACTGGGTGTATCAAAGTGGACAAATCTGAGATCGATCCTTGTTTCACAAAGCGCCTCAATGTACGATGTTTTTTTATTAAAATAGATTGAATTTCAGAATAGTTTTATTTTTTGTGCACCATAAGTACCCGAGCAATGTATATTGATAAAAATTTCATACTTCAAGGCACTTCGCCAGGTTGAGAGCCGTTTCAATTTATTGTCTACTTTTTTATACACCCTGTATAATATAAAATGTATAAAAGTTAGGTATATATTTTAACACCTTTCCTTACATTTTCTCCAAAATCCAGCCTTGATATTTAGGTAACTACAGTGGTTGGTATTATGGTTAAGCAGACCTGTGGTATATGGGTTCATTTGGTTATAAATCTAAAGTTATAAATTGGGTGGCAAAGATGTAATCTAATGTTTGCCCAAGTGTTTTTTAGTGATCATCATTTCCTGAGTAGCTATTATCAGAATACAGTTATCCCAGCTATTATCAGAATACAGTTGACCCAGCTAGTACCGGTACCAGAATACATGCAGATGTTCCAGCTAGTACCAGAATATAGTTGTTCCAGCTATTATCAGAATACAGTTATCCCAACTAGTACCAGAACACAGTTATCCCAACTAATACCAGAATACAGTTATCCCAGCTATTATCAGAGTACAGTTATCCCAACTAGTACCAGAATACAGTTATCCCAACTAATACCAGAATACAGTTATCCCAGCTATTATCAGAATACAGTTATCCCAACTAGTACCAGAATACAGTTATCCCAACTAGTACCAGAATACAGTTATCCCAACTAGTACCAGAATACAGTTATCCCAACTAGTACCAGAATACAGTTGTCCCAGCTATTATCAGAATACAGTTATCCCAGCTATTACCAGAATACAGTTGTTCCAGCTAGTACCAGAATACAGTTGTTCCAGCTGGTACCAGGAATACAGTTATCCCAGCTTTTATCAGAATACAGTTGTTTCAGCTAGTACCAGAGTACAGTTGTTCAGTTTAATTTTACTAGTCATTGTAAAATTAAACTAAAGATTAAACTAAACCAAATTTTGAATAAAATATGAAATTGATAACTTAACATAGACCGCTCTGCTATTTTTTTCACGTAATTGCACGTACCATATATTAATGGTACATCATTGTTATTGGGGAAGGGCAAACTTAGCCCACTTGCCGATTCCCTCGTAGCTGGGGCTTCTTGGGGGCTCCCTTTTACACAGTGGAAGGCCTCTTGATTGAGTATAACCTATGGATTTGATCGTGGTAAAAAATGAAGAAAATGAAAAAAGACAGGGGAAGATGTGATAAAAAGAAAACAAGATTGTAGTGCAAATACTGCGACCAATAGCAATTTTTCCCACCCTCGTAGCAATGTAATTTCCACTGAGGAACTGTTCAAGGCCAAGTAAATGGGAACCGATGCTATTCCGTCCCTGGTAAAGTTGGCGGTATCCTCAGTTATTCACGGTATTTAGTTGATACCGGTATGGTGGTTTTGGTCCTACAGTATACTGTAAGATTATCCCATTATCGTGATCAATAGCTATCGTAAGTAAAAAGTTCCAAAACGAAAAACAAATTAAAGAAAAACTTATTAGATGCATAACCAGTGGCCTGTACTTTACTGTCAACATGCACAGTGGATCAGTAAAAGTCAAACAGTAGATTTTGCCATCGCAGCCGAGCATATAATTATGCAAAATAACGATCATTTAAATGCATGCTTAATTTTTTGCGTTCTTGCCTCGTGTATTTTTACTGGTGACCACACATTCCTTTAAAAATATTTTATGTAACGGTATGTCAATGTACCGCGATATTTTACAAATGCTGTAACCGGTATTGAAATTTCAATTCGGAACTGTTCGACAAGTCTTTGTCAGACTTAGTTTGTTCTTACAAATAGTAAAAAATGTTTCAAATTATAGACACATTAAAGATAGAGTACAAAGCTCATGGCTACAAGGTAACTTCACCTGTACAATGTATTATATATAGTTTAAACTATGATGTGTATTGTGTTGCTTATTCTAAAGTTTTGATAATCTGCGGGAGAAAAAGTGAATGTCTTTTGTCTCATTCATTTTGTTTATTGCAGACCAACGATCCTTTGATTAATACCGAAGACGACGACAAGCTGATGCTAAATACTGATCTATCGTTACGTAGAAACAACATTGGTAAGTGCAGTAATTAGGATGCCTTCCTCCACTCCTGTTTATCACGTGACGGTTGCCTTTACGCATTTGCGTCATATCGTACGTGTACGCCACGTCGCACAAGACGTGAGTGTCCTTAAATTTGAAATTCTACAAATTAAAGTCCTTGAGTTCATAAAGAACTGCGTAAAGCCCTTCAAATTGTACAGAGCGCTACAAATTATCAGGGCGCCAGCGCTCTGATTTGTCTAAGCTTCAGTTTCCGGACATGAGTCTTTTGATAACAAAATCAAATTCAATGAAGTTGCAATTTAAATTTTTGCAACACCTCTTCTTATTCGATAATGTAAGGAATTTCCCGATACATATTTAACAATTAATCGCTGAAGGCGAGGTGATTAGAAGTCTATATTCACTAAGCCGAAGGCGAAGTGAATATACGCTGGTAATCACCGAGCCTGAGGCGACTAATTGTTTTAGTGTAAATTTCCTGGCGTTTACAAATAATAATCAACAAAACTTTATAAAAATTCACTTCAAATATGTTACTTTATAAAAAACAGCAAAAAGCTACATAGTCACTGGCTAGTGACTCTCTCTTCAGAGACAGTGAATCTTGGCCAATCTGAATGCAGGAGAATCACTAGTCACCTCAAAATTTGTATCAAAAACATATAGCCTTGAAGCTCCTTGAATCGTCCTTAAATTTTATTTTTCTAAAGGATATTAATATGTCGAACTAGCGTGTAATACTCTAACGTCCTCAATTTACTAATATTTAATTGTTCAGGGGTTATATTTTTCGAGGTTTTTTTTTCATTCTATTAACATCTCCAGAACACGAAACAGAAATCTCTTACTTCAAGAAAGAAGATTATCTCAAATACAAGGCCAATAAGGAGGTCAAGTGGTGACGAAATAATAGCGCGGTAGACAGAATATAAAGTGCATATAATATGCGGTTGACAACAAGTTGAATCAGGGAAGCTCTGTGACATACCCACCCAGATGATTCTTCTTCAAGCTATAGTCAGATGTTACACATGAGATTTTTAGAAACAATTTTATTTTAATTAAGTTCGTCGCTTTACACCAAGTTTCCGAACAGGCATACATATCTTACCTTTGAAATTATGGTAGAATCCTCGTGAACTGACAGTTGTCCTTCACTCAAAATTGCCCTTAGTGATAAAAGTATTAGCGCACATGCAGAAAACATGACATGGATGACATTATAAATTGGTATTGGGTATTGGTATATGTGTGTAGTATCTTAATTTGGTATGCGATATTTTTGATATAATTTTAAAGTATATTATAGAATAGAAAGATAAAATTTAATGACATCCTCCTTGTCTTTCTATCCATTGTTTTTCTCCCTCTATGTTTCTATTTTTTAAACATATTTTCCCCAATTTCCCTTCATCGTAACACCAAGGTTTAAACCGAAAGTGCCCAACACAAGGTTTTATAAGGTTTCCCTTTCATGACCAGGTGCTACTAGACAACGAAGGCTATTGGCAAGAACTGAACCTTTTTTCATAGCTAATTATTTCTAATCTAGAATGAGTTCCCACCAGTGACGAGCCCCAAAGGATTCATAAACGGGGAGTAAACGATTCTACCAAAATCCATGTTCATTTGTAACACCTTGCCTTGCCGACTGCCAGAAATTTATGTTTAAATCAACTAATTCTCCTAGTCTATAATCATTTTTTAACCCTAACCAAATCCAAAAGGATTCCTGGTAGGTCAGGAATCGATCCTATCGCCTTGACCACTAGACTATGCTAACTATCACGAAGTTATGCCCTGGTTTTATATTAACAACAAAACACACATTAAACAGAAAAAAACTCATATCGTCTTTCGTACAAATGAAATGTATTTGCTAATGAGAAACTGTGTGCTGTATGAAATGAAATGTATACGTGTTGTATAAAACAAGGACGCAAATATTTCTGGATGCTTAATTTTTAAGTGGGAAACAAGCGAAATAACTATGCGTGCACAAAATCTTGAATTTTCACATTATCTTATTTTCATTTTAATTAGCCAGCGCACATGCATGCTTTTTCATCTACACACGTAAAAATCTCACAACTTGTAACAAGTCTGCAGACAAGCCGTCAACAAGATGTGTTCGCACTGCTTGTTCCAAAGTTGTCAACAAGCTGTTCCAAACTTGTTGACAACTTGTAACAAGCTTGACGAAAATATCAGACTTGTTACAAGGTTGTTTTAACAACTCTGATACAATCCTGTTGTAGCAAGTTTGTTACAAGATTGATAACACAAGGCTATAACAATATTGTTATATCATGCTATATCAGTCTTGTTGGAACAATCTTGTAACAAGTCTGATAGTCCCATCAAGCTTGTTACAACTTGTCAACAGCCTGTTTCAAACTTGTTCTAACAAATTCGGAACAAGCAGTGCGAATACATATTGTCAACAACTTGTGAACAGACTTGCTACAACTTGTTTGCAGGTCTGTAGCAACTTGTGCGTTTTTAGGTGTGTACATGTAATGAAATGCTTATCAATGAGCTTGTGGTTCCAGTCGCATTTTATTCGCGTGAAGGGGGGGGGGGGGGGAGGGGGAATTATTCATTTTGACAGTCTTATGCGTGGCCGTATATCAGCCGTTTATCGTCGCGACAACATATCTTTCGCCCAATTTCGAGCCCAGTCCGCGCGTCTTACAACATGCCACAAAACTGGACTGGCAATATACTGTATCTCACCCTCTATCTCACTCTATAGCTACCGATAAACATTCATTGCAAATTCAAAAGTCCAGTCGGCGAACAGAAACGTCCATTGGAGATTTAAAATGTCCATGTATGTGAACAATTAAGAAACTAGATTCATATTAATCTGACACTGCAGAGAACAACGAAAAATTCGTTGTCCCGAGCGGAATTTGAACTCGCACCTTCGGGTTTCTAGACCGTCGCTCTACCAATCGAGTCAACTGGGTTTTGTAGCGAGTCTCATGCAATTTAAGTGCACGAAATATTTTCGATTCATATTAATCTGACACTGCAGAGAACAAGGAAAAATTAAGTCGTCACAAAAATATTTCGTACACTTAAATTGGATAGGACTCGATACCAATCCCAGTTGGCTCGATAGCTGAATTGGTAGAGCGGCGGTCTAGAAACCGGAATATGAGAGTTCAAATCCCGCTCGAGACAACGAATTTTTCGTTTTTCTATGGCCATGCATGGTCAGATTAATATGAATCTAGTTTTTCATATATCTGAGGATGGTTATGAAAAAGTGAAGAATTAATGTACAGTGTATATAAACAATTGTTAGCGTTTCTTTGACGGCGGAAGTGACTTTGACTTTCCTTGTGTTTTTGCCCGCGCTTGAGACCTTTCTGCTTTCAACTAAATAAATTTAAAAAGACAAATCAAAATGAATGGAGTTATCGCGTAACTCCCACGACATAAATAACTTACAAGAGAAATCCTTGACGACATAATACAAAAACATCCACAAAGCGCAGCTGTTGTCGAATTTAATTTTTTTTCTATAATTCCAACTTATCTTTAAGCCATAATGAAAACATATTTTCAGTTAATCAATCGCCTTTCTTAAGATGGGTGCATGATGGATATAATATTGAATGAGCCATATATACTTAGTTACATCTAATTAATTTCTTAAAAATTCAAACCGTGTTTAAACACGTAATGTTTCGGTTTTACTGAACGTTTTTGCCCAAAACCATGCATGCTCTGAGCTACTACTGAACTACACATTCACCTTTGACCATTGGAAAGTGCGTAAAAGTAGCGTTTCCAAACGGAAATAGTGTGTACTTTACCCTTGCTTGATAGCGTTTCTCAAAGTAAGCCATATCTGCTTCTTCTTTTGTCATTCCTGGTTTCTGGATATCTTTCATTTCCTCCAAGGACAACTGAGCCATTCCCGAGTGCACTCGCAAGAACGGGTGATCGTCCGGCCCTAATTAACAGTTTTTTGATAACCGAATAAGTATAAGGTGGGATATAAAGATAGGAGGGATTTATGCCATATGAAGACTTTCCAGAGAACGCGCAGCATGTAAGAGTTTTATATGACATAAATCTCGATTTTCGAGGTATTTAACTAACTTAATTTATTTTATCTTTCTTTCTTTGAGATTTTTCCTCAAGTTCATGTCTAATTATTTATTCAAGGTAAATAAACTCGATGTACGTACCCGCGGTACATCAAAGAAAACCGACTCAAAAAATTAATTAAAATAGTGTTAAAAGTCTCATTTTCAGTTAAGTATAATTGAAAAAATTGTGTTAAAAAGTCTCATTTTCAGTTTTAGTTTTCAATTTTGAGGAAACATGACGTAAGTTTATTATCGCAAAAATTCGATCCCAAAGCTCGGATCTTCATCAGTGCTAATAATGCTGATAATAACACTGATGAAGACCCTAGCTTACGAGTCGAAAGCATTTTCGATATTAAATTTACGTGGTGTCTCCAAAAATTATACTTTGATATATTTATAATGCAAACATACAAGGAACTTATTAACTTCGGTCTGTTGTAAAAAATAAAATTAAAGTGCGAATCCTTACTGAGTTTTTAATCCTCACGCTGATCATTTAGATTTTGTCTTAAATCTAGTAAATCAGATTTCTTCTTTTTAATAAACCTAGCAATTTGACTTGGTCGCAATGAGTTAATTCATTTATAATTATAGATAATTTATTTAATATATAATATTATACAAACTGTACCTATTGGTTGTTCTAGAAATTCCTTAGATGGTGCACCAATTCCACTATCATCCAATCTCATGTAACCTTCAGCCAGTGAACTGAAGCCAGTAAGGCCACCCATAGCAGCATATGGTACATCATGACCCGTTGGATGACCACGTGCTTCACGTTCAGATTTTGTTTCAATAATTGTCTAAAAAATTACATTTACGAGTTTAAGAAAATTATGTTAAGGTAATACGCATATTGCATGTCCAATGATATTATCGAGAAATATAAAGCTGAATTTCCCAATTGACCATAACGAAAAAGATGGCAGTATGTACACATGTACCAGAATGCATTGTGGCATCAAACAAAAACAACCGAAAAAAGAAGCCAAGAAAAACACGTAAGGACATAAAACTTCAACAAAACAAAAAATGACCTTTCTGTTATGCTTGTCCTTCAACAGACGTCAATTTGCTTTTTGAAACGATTTCCGAGCGCATTGCATTCTGTCAATATGAACATACGCCATCTTTTTCTTTACGATCATTTGAAACGAAATCGAATTACCGCATGCGAGTCACTGAAACTGACTTACCAATAGCGAACATAAATGGCTTTTTACTATCAATTTTCCCTGCATTACTTAGGCTAGATATTCAAACAGACCTTTGTAAATCTGTAACAGGAAAGAAAATTTTTTGACCAAGAGCTAAAATAAGGAAAAATAGTGCTTACCGTATGAGAATGTGCTGGATTTCCACAACTGCAGGTAAAAGCACTCCAAAACTTCTTACAAGAACAGCCTTTAAGACATTTATATGGCTTTCTTTCTGAATGATCATCAGCAAAATGCTTACAGGTGCAGCGTATTGGCTGTGTGCCATTGAGCGGCACGTAGTGGTAGCTGGAACATCGACAACCCGACACACCACATGGTACTAGAATGGGACGAGTGCTTGGAATGTCATCAAAGTCCGTTTTATGTTGTTTGTACCTACATGATGAGTTATCAGAAACATGTAATTCAAGTAAAGTTTCTATTGATACTTCCCTACTTCAGGCCTCTGGATTAGCAAATAAATCAGGTCAGCAATTTCAAATTATCAATGGATTTGCATTGGTAAGACAGTAATTAAAAGTGTTTGGCTATATACATGAAATATTCCAGAATTCTTTCAAGAGGAAGGTGTTGGGACGCTTGGTTCTGTGGTTTTGGTCAGTCTGGATTGGTTTTTCGCTTCTGATATTCAAAAACACGGTTGCTCCGTTTTGATGTGTTTTGAAGCATGTCTCAAATTTGTATAGGATGCCCAGAGAGGGGGACGGGATATTGTTAATTTCCTCCGTGGGGATGTATCGTTTCAGGAACAACCCAATGTCTACAATTGACTTCAATTGATGTGTCAACATTATTCTACGTCAAGTATTGCAAGGTTAGGAATATTAGGGACCTTACGATTTACAGAACGACAACGCGACGGCAACGTCTTAAGACAAAGAGTAAATTGAAAAGAAATGAATAATTACGGTTGTAAACAATCATTTGAATATTGGACACGCGGTTCTCGTATTGTTTAGACCGGCAAATCACATATTTTCCCGTACTGTACACAACGCGGACGTATTGCATACAGCCAGTGGAATTGCAAATTCGGTTTAGTACAACTCATTCTAAACCAGTAACTCAAGTCCTCAACTTTTTAAAATGTATTACACTAATACGATTGATAATAAAAAACTCGTGTCCTTTATAAGGACATATCATACAGTGTTTTCTTGCCGTTGCCGTCGCGTTGCCGTCCTATAAATCGTAAGGTCCCTATTAATTTAACTATGACGGCGATACCTGAAATGAAGAGGTAATTGTGGACTGTGTTGTTTTTTATAAAGAAGGAAAGACGGGTGACATTTTTGTATAGTTTTGGTTTTCACCGAAATCATTTACAGGTTTAGAATATCTGCATAAATTAGGCACTACAATGTAACCTTATCCATTCCTGACGATGACTAAATAAACTCGAAAGTTGAATCAAAATGTTGTCTTTATTCGGAGTTACTGTTGTTGTGCATTTCATGGCAATACTCAGTGGTTCCCGCACTGATCAAGGGTTCGACTTTTACAAACATACAATCGGGGCTCTGCATGCCTTGCACGTGGTTACCACAGATAAGGATAACAAGAGTCGGCAGCAGCCGAGCAAGAGGGTGCAAATTGGAAACTGAGTAAATTTGTTCCCAATACTATGGATGGCTCAAGAGCGAGAACAGTTTAAGATTTTGTCAGTTACTGTCAAGTAAACGATAAGCGCATCCCTCAACCCCGATTCACAGTCGTCAAGCAGCCAACGTAGCTGGCAATTATTGGCATGGATTTGCTACCTCGGTTAATAATGCATTTGCCGATAGGGTCACAAGTATTTGTATCGGGTACGGAGAAATTATCCAACCAGTAAAGTGATATAAAAAGGTTCTCCTCGAATATTTTGAATACATGCATCATGAGCAGTGCGTGTGGCTCCAAGATCGAAGCATGTGATTGACGGCAAACTGGACAGCGATTGAGTCGACAGGGGGGGGGGGGTGGAGAGAGATCTGAGCGCTTTATGCTAGGCTGCGGCAAAGTTTATGACGGATAAGAGAGAGTAATCGTGGTCCTCTACTTGAGGCAAAGCTGCTATAAACCTCTGTGGGGTGAAAGCTGGCACGCTTTTCGGACATGTTGTTATCAGTTGATGTCGAAACATCCGAGTAATTCTACTAAAGTAGATACAGGAAAGCAGAAAGGGCGCGAAAGATTGATAAACTGGCTCGAGCAAAGTCTGATGATTTACATTTATCAGCTAGCAAGAAACGACGCGTTTATAAGGTCATTCAGAAGAAAATGGATTTCCTTTCTATTGACGACAGAGCTGAATGATATTGTTGAGCATGAAATACCAACTGCTCAGTGACGAACCTAATTTTCAACCACCTACTCGAGTACCATTTCTTAAGTTATCTGATGTAGAGAATTTCGCGCACGATGGCCTTACAAAGGGTATCATCAGAGCTACCATGGTCCAGCCCACTCGTAATGGCGCAGAAAAAGGACGGCACAACGCGATTTTGTGTGGATTTTCGTACATTGAATGAAAGCACGGTAACCGTTGGATATTCGTCTCGAATCCCCCCAATTGATGATTGTTAGGACGCATTAGGTGAGTTACTAATGCTGGATTTATCCAAGGGCTATTGGCAAGTCCCCGTCAAAGAAACAGAGCGTGCAAAAAATGCCTTCGTATATCATTTGATGGCATCCGTATTAGGAGAAATGATTGGCAAATTCTTCTCAAATATTTGAATGACATCATCATCTATTCTCGCAGTTTTGACGAACATTTGTTACACCTTCAGCTTGTTTTCAACCGGCTGAGAGCTGCTGGTTTGAAACAGAGCCCATCTAGGTCTATTTTTACTCTGGCTTACTGGAGTTCAATAAAATTTGACGTTTGTGGTCGGTTCAGAAGGTATTAAAGCGGACCTAATGAAGATTGAACATGTTTGCTGCAGCAATTTCCGCGGAAGACTACACAGTATCATCGTATATACTTATACATACCAACAACTTTTTATTGATCATTTTGCGGATATCGCTGCCCCGCTACACCCACGTACCAGAACAAATAACAAGCTCTCCTGGACTGAGGCTTGTGAACAGGCATTTTGCGTGCTAAAAGATACGCTCACATCTCCGGCTTTAAGCAAGAATTTACGGTCGAGACAGGTGCTAATGACCTGGGCCTTCCCTGCAATGCTTACGTAAGCAACCTCGTACCCAGGGCTTCACGGCTGCCTGTGAAGCCCTGGGTACGAGGTTGTTACGCAAGGAAAAAAGGTAATCGCTTACGCGTCTCCAGCGCCCACTGCTGCGGAAAAATTATTCCGCAAAATGCCTGTTCACAAGCCGAGAAAATGCCTGTTCACAAACAGAACGAGTAAGAATGATTAGCTGTTGTTTGGAGTTTGGATCAGTATATGCACTTGGAAGGAAGGCATTTCGCACGGATCATAAGTTCTTTGAACACATCTTCGACAACCTAAAGAGCCGAGAAGAAAACTTGCCAGATGCGCGTCTGTACGTAAGGACGTCTAATGTCTATTGACGGTGTTGACGGACTAAAATAGAGAATTGTGTGCACCACAGATGCAGGATGCAGGTATTGGCATGATTGTTACTCAGGTGAAGGTTTATCAAGACACATGGTAAGAACATCAAATTGCTGAACAACGTACTGGTCCTGGAAACGGTAAGTCATAAACGCACATTGTGCAAATGACGGTCCCATAATCGGAGATACTGACCCTCGTATAGTACAACTCCTTTATGACCAATTAGGATATTTTGGCGTGGCAAAGACGCAGTATAGTGCAGGAACACAATTCTTGTGGTTCAACTGGAAACGTGATGAACAGGATTGCTGTCGTTTTTGTGAAGTTTGCATGTCTCCAAATAAAGGGGGTACAGAAAGCAGATCGACCGCCAGTAAGAGAGCTGACCATTCCTACGCAGCCTACTTAATCTTGGCATATGGACTTTGTTGGTCTTTTATCAATTTAAAGGCTCCACGGGAAAATAAGTTCATATTTTCTCTGACCATTCTCTCAGTAAGTGGGTAGAAGCATTTCAGTACCGCGTCAACAGCCGAAGTACTGTTACGAGAAATCACTCGCCGATATGGTATTCACGAGGCACTACATTCAAACCAAGTCAAAAATTTAAGTCAGAGCTACTAAACGTGCTACACATTTGCCTGGATATTTGACGAAGTTGCAGCGCACCATGCAATCCGCAGAGCAATTGTCAAGTGGAAATTATGAATCAAAATATCACTGAGTGTTATGTGATGGAAATTGAAGCAGAGGACCACACTGAATGGGACAATAAATTCCCTATTGCATTGGCTGCAAGTAGGACAACCAGAAGTACAACAACGGGTGAGACGCCATTTCCATTACTATTTTAGACCAGTTCACCTGCTGAAACAATGCTGATGGTGGAGGCTATAGACTTCTCTACAAAACTATCTTCTCTCAGTCAGACAAATAGAACTGCTAGTTGTACAAATGAAATATTTTTAGATAGCAGTATATATATAGAGAATAATACATTGGCAGAGTACTCTACAGTCTTCTCTACCAATATTATAACATGTCCAGAAGCTATAATTGACTGTTTGAAAAGCAATAATTTTCACATGTGAGATTATTATCAATAATTTCACATGTGAGATTACCAGTTTTATCAGCACCCAAAATCTGTATAAAGCACTGCACTTTATATAATAAACTTTTTCATCTTTTAGTAATTTTACAAAATTTAACAAATTTTCTATTAAATTCTTAAATTACAGCTCAGCAATTTTTTGCCATCCTAAGGTGTCAATAAGGTTGGTAACTACTGGCCCAAATTCAGAGGCCTAGCTGTACTTTCATGTAAATGAGAGTGTATCACCATCTATATAATGCACAGTGTATGACAATCATGCAGATATTGCATGACCAGTAGGGCATAACCTAAACTTGCAAATTTCAAATTATGCACCCCAGATCAAAATATGCTCTAAATTTTGGACATCCAATTTTCGATTTTGCATCTCTGAAATTCATTTTTTATAGTCCCATGCATGCAGCCATACTAGAAAATTGCACGATAAAATAATTAATGTTGGGTAATTGCTGTGCATGCTTTATGGTGCTTTTTTCAACAATTGTTTTTTGCTTGCCTAGACGAGTTGACCAAAATTTGCACAACCAAGATCTCAACCTGAACTCAGGGTCTTCACCTCCGCTACCCCCAAGATCTTGGTTAAACAATAGAAACTTTCCAGTCAGAAGTATATACCACCAGAAAAATATCAATTTTAAATAACATGTGTAAAGTCTGTATACCTGTGTTTACAGAAGCAAAGTGTTTCTGGCCCAACTTGTTTACAATCCATTCCTCCAGGTTCAGTCCAGCTTACAAATAAACGGTTTTTCATTCTCTTTGGTACAACAGTTTTCTTGTAGTTCTCATATTGTTCTGGTGTGAACAAAACACCTCCATCATCATCACCAACAATCCTGATTAAGAATGTTTAGAAAGTATTATACCGGAATTTTAAAGGTTTAGATTTTGGAACATAATGTTGTGTGTTTGTCAGTTGGTCTTTAGTTTGCATATTAAATATACACTATTGACATTGCAACTACTCTGTTTTTACATCCAAATAAATATGTCTTTAATGAGCCACTAGCCAAGCAAACAATCTACTGATAATTAACAATTAGATTACTCGCTCTCGATTTCTATGCGGTGATAGACTGATAGTTGATGAGGGCGAAGCCCGAAATAACGCATAGAAATCGAGAGCGAGTAATCTAATTGTTTTAGTAGAATCAGAGGTCAAACATGGAATATTCAACAAAAAATTTGATTTTTAAGCAATTTTTTTAAAAGAAATCTCTATAGGAAGATGATTGTTTCGCTACTCGCTATCTATCGAGGAATAGATAGCGAGTAGAGTAACCAATCAAGTTACAGCATTTGCAATACTATACTTGTTTGATTCTAATAATTATAAATATAATTTAAAAACATCAGATTCTAACCTTCGATATTCAAGATACTGATCGATAGATGCACATGCTGAGGCGTCCAGCTTTAGATGAACCCGATCCTGGGACATTTTCTTGTACATATATTTGCCTTTTGAAGGATACAATTGCTTACAAACAGTTTATAATACATACATTCATGCTGCAAACAAACATATTTTATACTTTATTTGCCTGGAAACCCAGAAACGATGGAAACACACAAAGCGCTACACCGTAACTGTTTTCCTTATGATAACAACCGCTGACTAATAAACCAGTGATCTTTGTAGATATCTGGAGTACGAACTTAATTTTTTTTCAAATCTAAATCTATAAAATTTACTCAGAGAAATTTACTAAATATAAACTCTACAATCTAAACACCATGGCATATCCTGATTGAATGAACTAATAGAGATTTTCTTAGTAATAGGCTACGCTAATTAGTATAAAGCCATTGCTATTATTGAATTTCATTTGCTTCAATTTTCATACAGTTATGAACCAAATTTAACGTTTTCGTATTCTTAGAAGAAAAAAATACAAAGGCAATGTAGTTTTATCAAACAAATTTACCGCTCAAATAAAAGGAAAGAAAGTCTACAACACGAAGTATTCCCAGGCGGTCACCCATCCAAGTACTAACTTCGCCCGACCAGGCTTAACTTTGGTGATCAGACGAGAACCAGTGCTTTCCTGGTGGTATGGTCGTAGACATCAATAATGCAAAATTATGTGCTAATAAACAGTTTAATACACATTATATAGCACAACACATAGACACACCACACCATACCATACCAACACTTACAGAAACATTGTTTCTGTTTGCTTACTGACTCAGTTTACTTATTTGCCCGAAAGAGAAAAAGTGTTACAACGTACTTCAAGGATATTTTGTAAGAAGACGTACAGACCGTCGCTCATATAACTATATAATACATATAAAAGATTGGTTTTAGTTTTTTTCAATCACATTCACGGGTTGGTTGTGTAGACGTGATAAAAATATTGCTGATGGTTTTGCGACAGCTTTCAAAATCTTTTCGAGCATATGTACGCTAATTCACCAATCAAAGACAGCGTTACACAGGTTAACCACGCAGTATCGGTTATATGACCCCCTTCCTCCTCATACGATTGTTAAAAAAAGGTGTCCATTAAACAGTTTTTGTGTGCATTAGCTCCTCTTATTCTTCACAACTTCCAGACAATCTGAAAACAAGCGTTCCATTGAATCCATTCAACTTTGCTTTGACGACGGTGTTTCTTGTCTTTTTGGTCAGTTAAGTTTGGTCGAAGAACGTCTACAAAACTATCAGGCGTTCTTTAAAATCACTCGACAAGAATATGATTTTAAAACATTTATGTCGATTTCGCTTTTGACATGACATGCAGATTTTGTCAGAAACTTTTCGAAAAATTTGCGGAAGCTTCTTCTTAACAGGTTGATCTTTCCAAATGGCGTCAACACATTACTGATGTTTTCCCCTTAAGGTCTAATTCCTGGATCGCAATTATGCGAATTACCTTCCTTAAACTGGGTTCAGCGTATCGCCAGTATCCGTAAGCCTGACACCCCCAACAAAGTATCCACTGAGCTGATAATTTATATTAGATGATCCTTTGTAAGAAGATTTAAGGTTTCTTCTGTTAACATTCTGAAAAAAAAAACATCAACCACAGGGCATGAGATATCTGATAAAATCAAGGGCGTTTTTAACTAAACACAAACATTTCCGCTCAATTTTTAATCTCCGTGTGCGGGCTCAATTTGTAATCAAATAACGCACAAAATAACCGATCCGAAGTTGCACCCCAATAAAATTACTGGTCACAACGTTTGATAATTCCAATACTTATTGGAATTGTCATTTCATACATATAAAATGAACCCTGATCCAAACCCCAACCCTAACCGGGATAATTCCAATAATTTATAGGATACAATAATTTTATTGAGATACAACGTTTGGATCGAGTGTACAAAACTATCAGCCTGTAAAACACAAAGGTTTCAATTCTTTTATACAGAAGGCCGTTGGAAAATTTAAGCCAACAAATTGGGAGAAAATTAAGCGAACATATTGTCAGCAATTACGAAAGTTGATGTTTACTTCTAAATTTGGTAATAACAATTTCACCAGAAAATAACTCTTAACTTTGGTGTGTTGGTGTTGTGTACTCAGGTGATGTTTGTGGTGTTATTGTGAGTCTATATCGTTCAGTCCAGCTGCATGGTGCAAATAGGAACCTACGATCTTTGGCACACCCACCGCTCTGCTCTGCTAACTGAGCTATGCGGTCATATTATTCAGCTTACAAACACTAACAGGTTAACATTAGTCTAAACCATAGTCAATCAAGACATGGTCAGGAAACTTAACCAACGCCTTTGCTGTTCCATTTTTTGTTTGTGTTTATGCAGATATGTGCACGGCGAAGACAATGATTCTTTTAAGGAAGCAATCGTCCAACAGCGTCGCCTCGTCAAATCACTCAACCGTACTGTTGAAGCATTAATAAGCAAAATTTCAGATTTTAAAAATCTGATAAATTAGTGAGTGGTCTGAGCCAGACATCATATAAGGATTTATCTTTATGTGTGATTTTTTATACTATTTTAATATTTGTAATTTAATATTTTAATATTCAAAAATTATTGTAGTCTTAGAAGTAATTATGTAATATGTATGACGCCCCTCATGAAAATCATCTATGGTGATAAGGGAAGCGTGTTTAAATAAAGTTTTACCACCACCACCACGATTTGTATACGGTGAAGTCGTCTCTTAAATTTCTAGCTCATCGTAAACGCCTCGTAGTTAGCCGAGTTTCCAGAACATGTCCACACTGACTATCTCCAAGCTGACATGGATAATTCAGAGCTTCGAGTTTTCAAACTAACTTTCACTTAAATGTGGTGTTTTTTGAATGGGCTTTTTAGATGTATAGTTAGCTCTCACCTTAGCGCATACGTTGGCACGTTGCTGGCAAACAACAAGAATAGTTGGTGTGTTTCATTTCTGAGCGCATAAGCTTTATGGTCTGCGGCGCATTGATAACTTTCCATTGCATCATGAATGATGTCTAAGTCAGCGCCTTCAGATAATTCCTCAGAAGAATGTGAGAATGGGAACAATGATCCGACTACTGATTTATAGAAGCATGTTAAGAGGGATTTTCGCCGAGACCTGGTCAGACCTAAAAGATTACACAAAAATAAGAATGTAACTGGCAGTTAGACTAACATCTTGGACAGTAAATCAAGTTCAGTATTCATGTGTAGATTACGCACGCATTCAACTCTTTTTAGTGTACAGGAAGGAAATAAACAATAGTGAATTTTTCATCTAGTGTTATCCACTTAAAATGGCCACGTCTCAACCCCGTGAAAGAAGTACCCTGGTTATTGATGAGCACGTGACTGCCCAGATTCTGGACAGTGAATAAATTCAATACGAAGGAGGGGTAGGAAAGGCCGTGTCGTGCATTTAGCAGATTTTTGAGGGAGCACTACACAAAAATGAACTTTAATTAGCTTACACAACAACTGCATCATATGCCGAAACGTTAACGACACTTTCGATCAACTCGTCATTTTTTGGGTTCTTGTTATTATTAAGTAGAATAAACCTCCCCTAATTCTCACTGATCAATGTTGTTTTACGCCTCAATATTCAACATATATAGTTTTGGAGGGAGATGCCACGTGACTGAGAGAGGTACTTCCTCCTCGATGTACCCTGGGAACGAAGTTGGCCACAGTTTAGTCGACTGATCTTTGGTCAATGACATGCATCAAATGCAATTCTTTTATTCGACCGTTGGACACTCTATAGATAACAGACCCCCAAAACTCAGACAAGTCTACGGGTGAAGGCAGTATTTGACAGGATGCACAATCTTGCTCGATTGTGGTTATATAACATGATGGTCAACATAATACGTACTATTATGTATGTAGGAATAAATTTAGACCTTGATTTGCCTGATTATTAACAGAGTGTACACCACCAGGAAAGACACTGCATAGACACTTCCGTTCTTCGGTATTCACCAATATAAAACTACATTATCGAAGAATAACAATTATTAATCTCCCGATTGAGAGCCGCAAAGCATTTGGAAAGACAGCTAGCGTTTTTTCCACTATCGTCCTGCCAAGTCTCCAAACAATCGATGTATGCTCTGTGGTCTTAATTAGGAAACGGCTAATGCAGCAAGTAAACTGAAATACCTCCCCTCCCCCAATAATTGGAATTTAACTGGGAAAACACGTGCCCCAAAAACCTCTAGTCAGCATAATTTGTATAGTCGTTCGTTGAAGTAAATTGTTCATACTGTATATTGATGTGTATAGTTACATGCTTATATCGAGGTTGCCTTTCTAATGGCGTTCATTTCTTGATTCAATACCTTTTCTTATTTAACAGTCTAGCCTCATTAAATTCTGAAAAGATCTATTTATGCAGTCATACCCTAAAATACCATTATCAAACGACATGTTCGGTGTCAAATTTCTTGGATGAGAGCGCAAACATTGCTTCACCGTATCCATAGCAGGATTCCAGTAATTGAACAAAAGCTAAAAGAATTTAAGAATATACAGTTGTACTACCCAAAAGTCTAAACAGACTGAAAAATCACTGTACTATGCAAGATTTCACGTTCCACTTAATGCTTTAGTTCTTTTCTTTTTTCAACCATGTTTTACTTTGGATAACTACTACTACTTGTTACATTATACAGTAACTGATACATGAAGGAATTTCATAGATCTAATACTTCTGGTGACGTGAATATTACCTCAAATTTAAAGTTAAGAGGAGACTTCATTTTTGTCAACGAATGAGACTGTATTTAGACTTTTGGACAACATTTGTATGTTATGCAGCATATAGTATGGCCATAAAAAATGTATGCTTTTTGCTGTTGTATTCTTCAGTAAGTTGTAAATTCATCTCTTCGGAGCTAACAGACAGTTTTAAACTGGTTGCCCTGGACGAGTTGTTCAAGGCTTGGTTATAGCGCCACCCTTGGGTTGAATTTGATCTACAGTTGGATCTAGGCAAGAATTCTGAAGAAATGTCTCGAAACTTATAAACAAGCTGCTGTGAAATGTTCTTTCATTCACATTCTCATTTTAAATTACTCTAAGTAGAATTACTTTACGCAAAAAGAAGTGTATAAAGCGTCGTATAATGGAACTATATGATATTAGGTAAATGTATATACATAGTCATATACGAGCTTAATACCGGCTTTAGCGAAGGATACTATCTTAAGTATGCCTTCTCTTAAGTATAACTTCTAATCTTAAGTATACCTTCTCTTCAATTTCTTGTAAACTAGGATTTGGTCCACATATTACACAAACTTCAACCCCTTCAAGAATCTGAGGAGAACATGACAATGTGAAAGGCTCAGAAGTTATCGTTATTGCCGGTGGCGTAGCGTAACTAAACAAAATCATCAATTACTCATTCGAAATAAACGAACAATCAAGTTTATTGTTTTATGACACTCATTTATGATACAAAATTCACTGTCTGAATATATCCTATACTGTAAGTTTTTCTTCACCTAATTGGGCAAACGTAATACGCGAATCGCATTACTCATTGGCCAACTGCATGGTATGATTAAAACTGGATCACGCGTCCACGAAGCACAATGAAGCCGAAGGAAATGAACTTAGAGAGCTAAGATGGCGAACAATCAAAATTTACAAACTTCATTATATATAATCATTTTAATGACATTTGCGGAAAGTAAGAACGCTGTTAAAAGATTACTCCTACACACACCCGCAAAGAACACTGGAACTGGAGTACCAAGATGGCGCTTCAAAATGACCTTCAAAATTTAATTACTGAGATTGCTTAAATGCGTGATCCAGGTTATTTATATTAGTGTTCATTGCACTGAATCCAAATTTTATCCAACTAAAGGATGATTTAAATATTAATGAAAGAAATCATAGCTGGTTTTATATGTGATACAGCACATGTGTACTTTCACAGAATATCTGCTTCGACACAACATCTATATTGAAAATTCTTTCGCAAATTAATAAACTGACAAGATGGGTATAAAATGGATCGTTTTTTTTATATCTATTGTGAAACTCATTAATAATTCATAAAGAAAGCACAAAAGAAATCATGAGCGTGAAGGAGCCTGTATACTCTGATACAGAATTCTGTTGACTTTCATAACTTTTAACTTTGATTTTCTCGTCCTATATAAGATGTATTTTCAAATTTACTTCGCTAACTGATCCATTAGATTGAAGAGTTTCACAAGCTATTTACAACATTCGCGTCCGTGTTGTATCAGATATACAAATCTCGCCTTCGGCTCGAGTTTGTATATCCTGATGCAACACGGCGCTCATGTTGTAAATAGTACATACATAGAGCACACCTGATCGTATATTACATAGAACTTAAAGAATCGATGTTATAAAAAGCATTGCTTGCGTGAAACATTCATCTCATACCATATGCCTTACTTTCAGTCTAGGTTATATATGTATGTACAGTATAACATATGAACTCACCTGAAAAGTGAGAAGCCTGTGAGCAACCTAAATATAGAAACAGATATAAATCCAAACATATATAATAAGTGAAACTGTCATAAACCATTTTTAACAGACCATTGCAGTATTTTTAGCGTAAAGTAACTTAAGGAAATAATAAACTTCAAAAGGAAATGAGATATCCTACATGATGTACAACAAGCGAAATGTGTAATGGTCTCACAGTGCCCATTTCTTAATATCATATTGGCTGACTTCAGATAATAATAAGTTGTTTTTACCTTGGGGCTGCCTTGTGGTAGGAAAATTGGAATATCTCTGGACGAGCACTCGGGTTGACAATGTATAACAAGCGATAGTAAAACCAACTCTGTACTGCTTAATTCCCACCTAGAACGGCCAAAAATGTGATGTCATTCATTTTCTTTGCAGCAATATATGTTAATAAACAATTATTGAATGAGGTCGAGTGGAATATGAGGAATTATTAAGGCAGAGGTTTGTGATAACCGAATTCAATAATTGTTCTATTATGTACTTGTATTAATATTGGACTCAGAATAAACGATTGCCTTTTAAACAAAACGCGAGCTACCGAAGAAGCCAGTTGTATTTACCCGCATTTGGCTTAAGCAACATAAATTAGTGTGACGTCATAAGGTCATATTAGTGTTTTCAATATACAAACAAATTACGTCATAATGTCATATGTGTAATTTCAATATTCTATGGTGATGTTACAACTCCAAATTTGGACAACTACCGAACGGATACGACATTTATAATTTCATCCACCGCTCTTAACCAATCACAGCGTACATATTGTGCGGACTCATATCATAAGATCGTGGAATAATACTAACAAGTTTGACACGGAATAAATTATATGGAGAAGGTAATGCCATTTTTTTCATTTGAGTTTAGCAACAAATATTTACAATATTTACATATAATGTATGCCTGTACTATAAGAAAATATGTACTGGGTTGGGATCTGGTTGGAGTCAACCACAACTGTATTGATTCTTTCATGCTCTGTGAAAGTAAGTACATGATACGAAATTGCACGTTTTCCCACCAAATACAAGGCCAACAGATACTTCTGATGACTGTGGAGACACAGAGTTGGCCACTGAAATCTATGGAGTCACATGAAACCCAAGATTTTACTAAGCCTGATGGAAACAGTACGTTCATGATCCCGATACTGCATGTCAATGTTTCCAGGCCACACGAAGCTGAACAAACATGGATGGTTGACGGATCACACAACATATTGAGTCTCGGAAGAAACATTAATACTTATCTATGGTACATATATTGAACATTTTTCTTCAAGTTAAACTGAATGTTTAATAACAACGTCACCTAAAAATAAGACAACACAATACCACACATACCATCTTTCCGAGGCAACAGCAACTTTTCCCATCACGAGAAGACATCCAAATTCACTGTTCACAGCTTCAACAAAGGCATCAAGGTACTCCTAAAATCACAATTACGTTACCTACTCAACCATATTTAGATACTGCTTAGTGGGTGCCCCCCCCAACACACACACCTTCACAAACTCTGGTTAAAATTACCTCAGTCATCCGTGAACTGATTAGAAATCGTCAGTAAATTTACCTATAGAGTTGACATAGTCGATAAATCGACCCGGTGGTGGTCTAGGCCACGGCCATGAGAGAATAGTTTTTAAACAAGATGTTTGACCGTTTAAACACACCTTATATTATCCGTGGGCAGGAACTTTTACTGACCTGTAATACTGATATATCAAGACAGAGGATCACATCAACAGCCTGAGTGAGATATCCACACAAATCACTACCTTCCAAAATACGATCCACTACACTGTAACAAACCTATCATATTCACAAAACTCAGCTATGTACTGTATATTGTATTGGTTAAATTTCTTAATTTTAGGGTAACTAAAAACTATTTGATTTATAATTGTCTCGTTATTATAATCGTACTCCAGCAATTTTGTCGTGAGATCATTATAGATAAATAATCACAAGGGAATGTCGTGAAATTAATGATCTATTTAACACAACTTCTGGTTTTGGGAAAAAATACCAAATCGCACTCTCATGCAATTTTGGCATATTTTTCTGGCAATTCTGGCATGATCATTCGTATTCTTAATCATTAATTGCATTACTTTCCATGTGATTACCAGTATACCAATTGTTTGTGATAAAATTTAAAGAATGAATTAAACAAGTTTTTACTCACAAATTACTCAGACACATGTGATAACACGTCATGTATAAATCTACAGTAAATTACCACTTACACTCACGTGTTAATTTAGGACTATCATACAGCGATGTCCTTAAGACCGGTATGATTAGAGCCAATAGGGGGGGTTATACACATACTTACTCTATGTTCTGTTCGACGAATTTCTTTCGAAAGCGGATTTTAAAAGAAATTCGTCCAGCAGAACGCAAATATATTAATGACACCCCCTCCCCTCAAGAAAGCTTCTAGAATTAAGCTAACTGCTTTTATATAATTGGCCTCAGAGTTTCAATTCAAAAAAGTTTGAAAGATATCTGTGGGTCCTCTTTTGTTATGAGCAGAACCGACGCGCAAAAAGGATTCTATACAGCATCTTTAAGCGTTGTGCTTTAGATTTTCGTATATAAACATTACTTATTATGAAAACGTTCGCATTTGCCCCAAAAGCACGAATACGGCTTGTCATGGGTACAGCTGATCAAGATTATACTACAGCCACATATCACTGAAAAGAAATTTTCTTTACATATTGTATTACCCGAAGATCGCGTTTCAATTTCTCAACATTCTGAGCTGCTATGACAGCATTGATACCAACATGGAATACCTATACAGAAAATCATTTCACTAATTTCAGTACAGCCAAAAAATATCTGCTGCGGAAATACTGAATAGGCGATTACACCAATTAACGATTTATAAAATTTTTTAATTAGCTACACATACAGTGCAAGACAAGGCATATAAACCACATTACAAAATAGGGATTTTGTCTATTTCATCTGCAGAAAAATTAAGGTAAAAATATTTCTAAGATTTGACAATTATATATTTGCCATTCCGGAAGTCGAAATTCTGCCGGTAGAAATTCATACGGTTTGCAATTTTTCACACGTTATTTAGATACTGTTTACATGATCCTGCATAGTCTAGCAGGAGTATAGAGCTTGAAACTCAGAGGCTACCCTTAGTTGGGACTGAATACTGTACAATGTGAGATGACTTTGACGTACTGAAATAGATCACCAGGCTTAACGAAAATTTCATACGACGAGTAAAGAAAAATAAAACGTTGACCAGAAGATTTCGTAGTAACTTAGTCCCATTTGGGAAAAAAATTACAAATGTTAGCTAAGATAGCAAAATTATTGCGTCCCATTAGCGACGTTAATTGTTTCAAGAGATTAAGGCCTTTTAGGCTACTATTGTTTCTCGTGACAGGTAAATCATTTATGACATTTTCCTTTGTTCAAAAGTGAAAATATGCTACTTCGTAATTTTTATTTGCTCAATTGTTTTTCAAATTTCACCATGGTGTCACTCCTTTCCGACTACTAAAGAATGATTTCTCTAGATTTACTAATAAACGCGCTATACCACTCCAAAGTTTGATTACCTTTTTTAATACAGCCTGTACAACGTTTACATTTTCAAATAGAATAACATACAGCATTCCTTACTGGTTTCCATTCAAGAAACTTTAATTTTTTAAGAATTTGATGATTAATTCTTCACCATTGTAATGATATTTACTCAAACAGCACAATGAAAATAATAATGAAAAGTGATAGCACAGCCCAGTAAACTCACTAGAGAATTGAAGATAATATCCAGAAGGCTGAGTGCATGGACATCACTTGAATCATCATTGGCAGTAACTAAAATTAGCATGATGCTTTAAAAAAACATTAAAAAGTAAGTACTAAGAAATTAGACAGAGTCAAGGAATACATTATATATACTCCAAGTTAAAATCTTGCCCCCAGTTTCAGTACACATGTGTCAAGAGGCACCCTTGACTCGATCAACTAGACTTAAATCAGCTAATTTAAAAACTGTAAAATGAAAACATGTACCTAACAATGTAGTCATATAGACAATGACAAATAACTGTGTTTGGATAAAATCACATTGAACCTCCAGTCTGCATGCATGAAAATGTTGGAAAGATTTCTACATGTATAATAATTAATAAATAATATGATAAAATAAAGTACCACCTGTTATGAAACATCTTCCACACAATTTTTGCATCTCCTTGTGTGATTGTATTGACGAGTTTTACATTTTGATTTCTTGCAAACATATGTACTCCATTTAAAGAACCAAGCACTGGAAATGGTAGCTGTGAGCATATGAACAATTATTACTGTATGCATAGACAATATAGTTATGGCTAAAGTTAAAGCTAAATTATATATTTACTAATTACTATCCAGGGCAGGGCTGAACCAAAATAATTTTGTTGTGAAGATGTGTCACAACACCAACTACCCCCCTGCCCTTAGTAGCTAGGCTCCTAATCCAGGATCAAGTTGAGCATTGGGACAGTTTATATCCCCAACAAATATGGGATATCCAGGGAAAGAACTTAAACTATCTTAAGCACCTCAAGATTGCTTGGGTCATCTTCTTTGATACCTTATGCAGATTGAAGCAATTGAATGCCAATGATTGTCCACTAAAGGAAATATGTCGTGATTGCAAGTGGGAATAATATACACATGTTGAAATTATACATAGTTGGGTTTCAGTCACAGCATTAATTAAAATGGAGACATAGTTATCAGATTGAGTTAAGCATTCATCATAGGTATTGACCTGATGTTTTGATTGGGCAGCAATATGTTTAAAGTTGACCACCAAGCATTGTCATAAGTAAAAGTATTGAGTGAAAGCCATCTATCCTTTATGTATGTAAATAATGTAAGGAAAAGTCAAATTTTCAAAACGCCATAACTCATGCTCAGAATGACCAAATAACACGAACGTTTGGTGGTAGACTACTTTGAGCATGAAAATTTAAATTCCGAGGGCTATTTTTGCATTGAAAGATGCGTAAAAAGTAAAAAGGTAAACTGATGACGTCAACTCGAATCGGAGAATTATATTACATATCAATATCGAGTGTGCATTTGCCTTGTGCATTTAAGACTGGATAAGTTCCAGCATAACAGTAATAACTTCCCTACACAGCACCTTCAATAGGCATTTTAAAGTTTCAAACTGTCTACCTGTGGTAAGTCACCTCTCGTTCTTGTAAACAACGGAATTCCACCTTCTGCCGTCAACGCAACCAAATAAGACGCCATATTGGATTGAGCCCATGCGCATGCGTCGAGCTTTTTGAGAAATTCTGTGAACTGGAAAATGTTGCAAGTGACCATATGTAATAACAACATATTGCATTTAAAACTGAATTTGGGCTCTCAAAATCTTTTTCGTTAAATACTATGAAACAAAATGGAACAAGTCACTATATTGGGGCAATTAAATAAATCAATGAGTAATTGAGGATACTTTGTTTGAATTTACCATGCAGATCACCATGGCACCATCCCATAATGAGCCAACCGAGTCAATGGACTCGACATTTCGTGGGAATGATGCCAAAAGACATGGTCAATTTTTCGTCGACGTCTTCATCACCGCTGCTATTTTTTTTTAGTTTTCGCTAATTGCAGTGTGTACACTGCCATGATGCTCACGAACATTATTATGTAGCCTGGTAGCTTGTCATGTTGGCAATGGGGATGGATTACAGTCAGAATGTTCATTAATTCTAGTAGTTGTAACACTCCTTTTTTAGGACTAATTTCTTATCGGAACACTCCTCGAATCCTGGAAATAGCGGGGTTAACTTTTTAAAAATCAATTTGAGACGGACTCGCACCTTTGCTGCTCGACTTGTTGGATCTCAAATTATCAAATCCTAGTTACGGGCCAGATTACCATCGCACATTCCCTGATTCGACTCAAAGATTGTAGGACGTCAAATATGACTATTTAACTTGAGCTAGCTAATCTCATAAACGAGGGAATAATGGTGCGCATGAGCATTTTGAAATATTGTACTAAATTCTGACATAATTTACTGCAATTTAAAGCAAATATAGCATCACAACAAACAATGAAATCACACTCTCATACTCATAGAGGTCACGTAGCTATCTGTATAAATTACGTACCCCATCCATTAAGATAACCAGATCGCGTCGCATCAGTGTAAAACATTCGATGCTATAAATACATGTATTTCACTGTACACATTTGAGTTGATTTTTCACGCTGAAATAAGCGGAACTCATGAGGTATCATCGATCACATTTCAGTTGGTTTAGTAAAACCATTGACATACACACAGCATGAGGTTTGTTGCGCTTTCAAAGGATGAAAATGTGGAATACTAATATGTTCTTCCTTATCAGTTTCCAGACTTTTCGCATCGGAAAGGTACAAAATATCACCGACTCCGTCGTTTTCTTGTTTTTTCTTGAATATCAGGAATACAATTAAGATGTCTATTTTCGGAATTTGTTTTATTTTGGCTCCTATTATTTTTGTTATATGGTTATGGGTGTTTTACAGTGAACTACAACACTCGTATTTTCCATATTTTACTAGTGAAGATATGAAAAAAATGTAACGCGTGAAAAACGCGTGTTTTCCAACAGGATTTATGATCTTTGTTAACCTGTTCCGATATTAGGTACTATGTTCATATAATAAAAAGAACATTATATAGTTTTAAAAAGAAACAAATTCTGAAAAATAAAGTCATCTTGCAATTCTAGATATGATGCTTTGTCTGCTTTGCGATATGTTTGCTTTTGCCATCATCTGCAGCTCAGTTGTGCTATATAGCTCAGTGGTCAGATTAGTGCACCCTTATCGCAAAGGCGTGGGTTCAATTCCTGTCGGAGATTTGATAGAATTTTTCCTAACTGACCCAGCTCAAATTTTGCACTTAGCTGTATCAAGGCCACAGTTCATTTTCTTTTGTAGTACTTCTCGCTACTTAACATTAATATCAGAGATAACATAACAATTAACAGAAAGAATATGCCCCACAAACGGCGAGTATGATGATCCTTTGAACAATGATTTTTACATGAAATACAATATATACATGCATACGATAAAATATGGAAGGTATCTATGGTAAAAAAAGGTCATGTAAGACAATTTAAAAAAAAGGAAGAACAAAACATAACTTAAAGATTAGCATCTTGAAACCCAGGAGACGGATTTAATTTCGATTTTATTTCAAAATCATCATCAGACAGACATGCATGTGATGATAATATAACACCTACAGTCACATCTACGTTCATCTCGAACCTAATACGTGACAATGAAAAAATCCTTCACAACGCAAACTCCAGCACTTCTAACTTTCTCTTATTCATTCAAGCTTTATACATAAAGTTCCCTTTTCCTTCTCTTAATTCTCGTCTTAAAGCCAGCAAAGAGCTTATATCCTGTTCTCTAATCCTTTTCCAACCTTTCCTTGAACCTATTTTATTGTAGTCTGCCTGTTGTTGATTTTGTAATAAAATCGAAATATCACAAACTCATTCTCGTCTTGTTTTAATCCGTATCTTGGGTTTCAAGATGGTAATCTTAGGATTATCTTTATTCTTTATTACGTATACTCGTAAAACCTCTCTTTTCGCCAGTAAAAAATTCTGTATGTACTAAAATTCATAATTTATTCTATTTTATTCTATTACTTCAAATCTTTAAGCATGTGGTACACACTTTTACAATTACTTTGTATAAAAATAATACAAACATTATAACGCTTTCAAAATTCTAGAAATTCGAAATCTATGTAAATTAATTCACAATTATTTACATCAGTCTAATCTTTGTTCTGCTATTTCAGATATTCCAGTACCTGGTCCGGTTCTATTTGGCCTTTTGCGAAGACGGATTATGCTGTCACGTATGAAGCACAGACAAGACGGTCTGCTAATAGTAATCAGTTGACCGATGTCCTTTACGTAGAAACTGGATAGAGCACAATGATGCAAGTACGATTCAGAAATAGTTGGGTCCAACGTGAAGGACACGTAAAATTTATACATCAACTCGAACATGAGAGAGGTTTGGATCAGGTGACGAAGTAACTATCGTTGCGTGAAGTAGAGTCGGATCATGATCGGTAGAAGATCGTGTTAAGTTCGGTGTACCAGCATCTTTTCTACACAAAGTTCGTCCATGATTCAGTTCAATAGCTGAGATCTTCTGCCCACTTAGCGTTATATCATTCAAAGACTAAAAAACAAAAAGTTAGTTTGTGATGATAATCTTTGTATCTTTATTGCAGTTGATCTCATCTGAAATCTGATGAGGCGCGTAAAAACGCACAACTTGTAATAAACCACATAACCTGTCGACAAGTCATGTTCGCACTACTTGTTCCGATTTGTTGGAACAAAATTGGAACAAGCTGTTAACAATACGTAACACATTTGTTGGGCCCATGTCAAAGAGTAGAGACTACAAAGAGGGACCACTTCAGTCAAAAAAGCGTAAGGTGTTGTCGTGATGATTCGTCATGGGCGCCATGTTCCTAGCCAGTGCCCTAAACAGGAGCATCCCCCCCCCTGAAATATTAAAAATGGATGCTAATACCGGGGGGAAATGCTTCTATTTAGGGCACTGGCTAGGAACATGGCGCCCATGACGAATCATCACGACAGCACCTTACGCTTTTTTGACTGAAGTGGTCCCTCTTTGTAGTCTCTACTCTTTGCCCATGTAGCTTGTTACAAAGTTGTTCAAAACAAAACTGACAGTCATAGTATAAAAAAATTGTTGCAGCCTTATGTTGTCAGCTTTGCAATAATTGTGCTACAACAGGTCTGTATGTTTTCTGTTGTTAGTGAGGTCAATCTTGTAAGAAGTCTGCAGATAATAAAAAGTTTTGTAGCGTTTTTCAATATTTGTTAGGTTTCATCAGAACATACAGGAATTTTTGAACGTACTGTACTCAAACTAACACTTACTATGCTCTTTGGTCCGATGTTCCTGTTTTTATTTCGAGTTGCTGTCTGTAAAGTTCTGAGACGACTGTCCCCGCTATGACGACCATACCTCATCACACGTTCAGCACAAACCACAGGTCGCCCAGCCAAATTGCTGTTGAAAACAATGTGTCCAGAAGACGATTGAGATGGAGGCAAGATCTGAGGGGACTGGGCAGGAGCGCTATTGGATCTACTGGTTTCAACTGGAACTTCTGAAGTTTCTTCGTGATTCCTTCAAATAGAAATAGAAATACCTGTTTATCGGGAAAATTTCATTCACATGTATAGAAAAACATAAAAAATACCCGTGTAGTCGATGCTTAAATCTATTCACAACAGTTCTTCCCGTAAAAATTTTCAACTGAGATTTACGCGAAGAAATATTGTGATTACATTCAAGCATCGACTACACGGGTATTTTTTGTTCGAGATTTTTTCAGTCATCAACAAGACGACGAGATTAATGACACTAAATTATTAATTATGCTAGTGACTAATAAAATCAATTTAGCCTTGATGCTTTATCATTCTTCGCACTGTTTTATTGTATTTCTTGACAATCATTTTCCATAATTGTACTATCCGTACTAATAAATAAATGTCATTCAATATCAATATTTAAATAACATAGACATAGTATATCACAAAATTAAATCAACGTTTATAAACAATGTGGGAGATGCGACCAATATACATGGCATACGCGTTCCTTATGTTGAAAGGATACCTTACATATATATATATATATATATATATATATATATATATATATATATATATATATATATATATATATATATATATATATATATATATATATATATATATATATATATATATATATATATATATATATATATATATATATATATATATATATCTATATATATATATATATATATATATATATATATATATATATATATATATATATATATATATATATATATATATATATATATATAAATTGTTATGGCAAGCTGGTCACACATTAGATTAATCGGGACGCGTTGAACAATACGTGGATATAATTAATTATCTGTTCAGAACGAGACGCATATTTACTTTCCTGATATTCCTATTGCACGAGTGCCTAAGGCTAGAGTTATTCATCCTAGACCACAAAATTACGATTTTTTTATAACTATATCTTCCAGTAAAACTTCAGCTTTACTTATAGAAAAATCCCTAAACTCCGTAATAAATCATCCCAAAAAACTACACATAGTTATAAATTTAAATGTGCTTCGGATGTACATTGTAAATTATTATAATTAATACCTTCCGTTCTACTTCTCATTTGATGAAAAAAAGTCCTCAAAATTGATTTAATTGACGTCACACAGAGTCTTAGACCCACTAAATAGGGACTAAGTAATTTTGTGAAGGAAGTTATATTTAAGCTTTACCGCTTCTTAATTGTTATCGAAACTACATTGAAATATCGGAACTACATATGAAATTGCATTGAAGTAAATATTTGTGCTTTATTATAAAGAATATGAAGATAAAGCTAAAAATCATGATTAAGTAATAAGTTACTAAATGCTCGAGTTGCCGCACGCTCAAAAAGTTTGAAATTAGCACTATGGGTATACATTTTAAATATGGGTACACATATTCTAAGTTTAATTAAAACCCCTGGTGTAGGAACCGCACAGAAATTCATCGAGACTTTGAAATTGTTTTCAATCAGCTATGTAAATATCTGTCTGCAGATGCCCGCGCATTATAAATTTAATAATGAGTTATTACCGATAATAATACCAAGCTGCACCTTCGTCTAGCAGAATTAAAGGTCGCCCAAAAATGAATCCAAGCGCAGTGATTAATGCAAGTAAAAGCGAAACAACTGATATATCACACACTGATCACGTTGATCTATCTCACAGTGAACACATCGTACGGGGTTGCCTCTTGGTAATAATTAATATCGCATCTTTGCTTGGAAATTCCCTTGTTATCTTTGCTGTGTTGATGAACAAAGAGTTTCGGAACAAAAAGTTTGCATTTTTGTTACTTCTGATCGTCAGTGACTTTGTAACTGCAACTGTGTTAATGCCGTCGTACCTTGTGAATTTGCTTATTGAGAACTTTTTTCAAAATTCACATCTTACGTGCTCTCTTACAGCAATTATGTATACAATCATTACGACGTTTTCGTATTTTTGTATCAATACTTTGGCACTAGAAAGGTGTATCATGGTAAAATACCCTATTAAACATCGCCTTTGGTTCACTAAAGCTGTGGCAACTGGGATCATTGTGGCTGTAATATTACTATCTACCGTGGTTACATTTATTCAGATACAAAACTCCACGTCCGTTATATACAATAAAGAATTCCATTTGTGTTTCTTTGACTTGCAAGGCAAAAGTGAGGAACAGACGCATAAGAATATCACAGGCAAACTTGTAGGTGTGGGATTATTTTGTTTTATTCAAATATACTGCAGCGCATACGTCATCGCTGTTATATGGAAAGGGAAGAAACAAATTAATCCAGAGGTTCAAAATACACCCGGTGTTACAAATAGACAAATTCATGCGCGTGAGGTCAGATCAACTGTTCGTATTTTATCCATTGCATTTGTCACTCTTTGTTGTCATTTGCCGTCAAGCATAGGTTATGCATGCTATCTCTTGGGTTATCATTGGTCTGAGAGGAGCTCAGTGGCCACGATAGTGTTATTTTGCTGTAAAAGTGCAATAAATCCATGGATCAATGCTTTTCTCCATACTCAAATGCGCCAGTACCTCGTCAAAGTATTGTGCTGTAAATCTCAAAGTTAAATAACAATCTAATATAGAACTGTAATATAATGAATAATATGTTATTTCATGAAAAGTATCCTGGAGGAGCAGATATAATTTTTCGTACATCATGCTATCATGTAATACTATATGCTTTTCGGAGACTATAAAAGAACCTGAAGAAAGGGAACACCTTTATGCACAAGTGATGAATACTGTCTTATTCAAAGACATAAGTGCATGATGATGAGCTTAATTACCACTTTAGCCTAATTTATACCTTTGATTCACGAGCCTAGTCCATTATTATGCCATGATGCACAGTGAAAGCCTAACGTAACACAGTTGATGCTTTTAACAACCGGTACTATAGCTATGATACTATAGAAACAATTTCCTATGCCATTGGCCTAGACCGTAGTATACCTTCGTCGTAGACTTGAACCACTGAGAGAAAAGTCTTGCGGAATGACACGCTCCTGATGAAACGAAGTTCGTTGTTTGTTATTTAAAGGAGAAAGCGAACATTTCTTCGTCGGAACATTTCGTTGTCGGGGATTTTGAGAACTTCTGTTCGCGCCACGATTTGGAGGAAATCTCGCGACATCCGAGTATATTGCTTGTCCATCGATCGGACACACGTTATGGTCTCTGGATAGCCAGGAGTCGATACAGACACGATGAAACTGGTAATGAAAAGAAATATTAATGACAAGTTACTTTTCTTCGACGTCCTAGCTCATGTATTTCCATCAGGAAAGAGAGATTAAAACCACACACATTAAAGTTACATAAAGATTCACGAGATATTTGCATCACAAATCACACGTAATTTCACGATTGTTGTAAAGGACAAAATGACTATATAAATAAGAATAAAGCAGAAAAATTAACAGTAAGTCTATTTGCGATAATTTCAAAATTAGCTTTCTTCTTATATGGGATTCCTGTACTGATATAATTAAACCTGGATCACGAATTTTATTAATCTCAGTAATCAAATTTTGAAGCTCATTTTGAAGCGCAATCTTTGCACTCCAGATCTAGTGTTCTTTGCGGGTGAAAGAGTAATCTTTTAAGCGGAGTTTTCACTTTCCGCAAATTTCCTTAAAGTTAGGAGGTTTATTGACTATTGGAAATGCTGATTGTCCGCCATCTTGGTACTCAAAATTCGTCATTTTCTGTGGCTTCAATCTGCTTAACAGGCAGCGTGGTCCAGGTTTATGGATTCCTATCCCACAGGAATGCATCGCGCATGCTTTTCTTTCTTATTCGCGTGTGTGGGTAGTAATATACACATTTTGATTGGATAAGAGCAGTGTAACTGACATATATAACATTGCTTACTCTATTATACCAACCTCGTGGTTACACGGTAGTCTGCGCACAACCTGCGATAATCTATAACTACATAGACACACGCCGCACGTTTCATTCGGATTCACAATTAATCTGTGATTGTCATCTGATAGCCTTTCAGTTGGAAATGAATTAATCACATGTCCTGGAACACTGCACTGCTTTACCGAAGAACTATATTGGAAAAAAAAAGAAACTCTCGAGGTTGGGAAATACCACCTGGTTCTGGAATCTATTGGACTAGTGGTCCGGAAAATGAATAGTCCACTAGATGAATAGTCCACTAGACTAATAGTCTAGTGGTGGACTATTAATTTATTATGCCAAAAATGGAGGTCAACATTTTTCTCCCCCCCCTCTTAAAAATCTGTCTATGGTCCAGATTCATGTTTCCCCTAAAACAATTACATTTTATTGTTTTATGCGCTAAGACGCTTGTACAACAAGGTATCACTACCAAAGGTAATCAGTTGTTAAGGAAACTTGTTTCCTTACAAAAGAATCACTTGGGTGTATGGAAAAAATTCATTCATGTCGTGCGTCTTACCCATCCAACTGCAGTAACAGGTTGTAGTCTTGATCTGTAATCTCTCTTCTTTCCAGATCGTTTGCCACAGCCGAAGGAATAGCTTCGAACTTGTGGGCTGGGCGCCAACGTTGATTTGGCTTCTATAAAAGAACCAAAACGGTTCATGTTATGTATCGCAAAAACGACAAAACACGGGGAACCATATATCGAGTGCGGCTTTAATATTTGCTTACATTGTCGATGTCCTTGTGGAGGCCTTCAAATCTCTATGGCCCCAGTTACGATACAACGGATTAATTTTCATACCGTCTGTCTGAACCAACCAGACACAACAATTTGTTTTGTTTACACGATACCGGATTAACTACAGCGTTAAATTTTGCGCGAATCAAACATCTAATCGAAGGTTGTTATTATAATAAACGACGAAGATATTTTTTAAAATTCTTTTTCGATATTCTGAAATTTTTCCACTTTTGCTTTTTAGTAAATCAATTTTGTCAGTTTTTCCCACAATGGGCTGCTTCGTCAATATGGCGATCAGAACGTCTGTTTTGCAGCTATAACTCGTTAATACTGTATAATATTGTATCTCTCTTCTTTTTTAAAAAATATTCCATTATATCACACATAACAGCATGCGGTTTATCTTTAGTACATTGGAAATACCACGTATACTTATTAATGTAAAGAACGATGACAAAGAACAAAAGTACAAACGTAGATAGAACTTAGAATACATTTTAATTGATCAAGATTTGTGAGAGCTTATGCTTATGAAAACATTGATAAAAACAATGTTATTGCAATTCTATTATACCATTATACAGTGGGTCAACCTAAGTTTTGATGCTTAGCACGAGCAAATGACACTGAAAATGTATACGTTTACTACCAAACACCACGATAATTCAATGTGATGACTGTCTCTCGATTGGAACTTATGACGTCACATGAAACCCAGAAATAGTGTTTCTCAGTTCCTGCAAAGCTTACGAGTAAAGGTTATATAATTATGTAATAAGTAGGTATCACTATAAGCAGATCTATGTTTACAGTATATGTTCGCGTAATAGAATCGTGTACTTCATCTTGATTATACAAAGCCTGACATGCATATATATATTCAAAGCTAATACGATGCTAGCGCCCACCTGTCTGAAGTGAAATGAGTGTTGAGGATGTGGATTTAATGAAAAACAATCACTGCAAAGCTGGTAGTTGGAACAAGTTACACATCTATATAACGAAAAGATTTACACCACATTATTCTTCATGATACAACAAGCAAACGAACCAATAAAACAAACAAAAACGCAAAACTCCGATCCCTCTTCCCTGAAGAAAGCGTTTGGAATTACAACAGTATATTTATTTAGTTGTGGCATTACCAATAATACCGTTTCACTGGCTACATTAGTTGTATCCAGTCCCTAAAACAAACCTATAGCACTCTATTATAATTAAATAAATGTCTACCTCAAGCATCATTTTATTGCGCTGAGATTGCGGCATGATTGTACATTTGTCTATAGGGTGTTGAAGTTGTTCAGTTGAATCTCAACTGAAGTAGCTGTTCTTCAATACTAACAATTACAGTACACGAGGCTTATAAGAAATCCAGAATAAAACAGATTTTTAGGGTTTAAAATAGCTAAAGTAAAATATCAAAGGTTTCATTCCTTAATTGTGCATATAATGTGACAAGCCTTAAGATCAAGTTATGCAGACTCTCAAACGTCTTCCCTCCCTGCTGGTGTTATCATTACATAATGACATTACATAATCATGCTAAAAGTTACAATTAATATTGCTCAAATTCTAAGAAATCCTCCCTGCATTTATGAGCGCTGGCACTGATAATGATACTATTTAAAACAGTGCTGGTATGTAATAATAGATAATTGTATTGCGATTTAACAAATATATTTCATTTTTGGGGAACAAGTTTTTGGATTTTGAAGAACACGAGTCGAGTGAAGCAGACTTTTTATTCTTCGCACGCTATGACGTTTTCTGTGATCTGTTACAGTACCGAAGCAGAATGAAATCTATTTGTTTTATGTAATAAAACAATCTCGTACCCAGAGCAATGCCTGTTCGCGGGTTAGGCTGGCATTGGCTCTGGGGAAACGGAATGAGCTGCGTATGATTTCATACGCGCTCACTTAATGCGCATGCTCCCCACCAATAGGCTCAATTGTTGCATTTATGATTATTTTGCTGGAAAAAGCGATACTTTCTAGGAGAGTTTTTAAACTGGAATTTATTCAGTTTTCTATCATTTGCGATGGAAAGATTAAGGGAAGCTGTATAAAGCGTTTTAATTAAGAGAGGGTTCGAGTTTACTTTAAAAGAAAAGCAATTAGAATGTATTTCGTCAATTGTTTGTGATGGAAGGGACGTGCTGGCTGTCTTGCCGACTGGTTACGGAAAGTTTGTTATATATCAGATTTTGCCAGACGTTTTTGACATTATGCTAGGCACTGAAAAATCCATGGTTTTAGTAATATCTTCATTAAATGCGCTAATGCAAGATCAAATAACGAAACTTAAAGATTGGGGTATATCTGCTTGTATGATACAAGGTCATGGCGTCGTAGTGGTGATGCTTCTATCGATTCTGGTATCAAGTTACCCTTAGACAAACTGGCCAACCCAGTATTTCAGTTGCTGTACATGCATGCAGAAGTATGTGTCAACGACAAAAAGATCGTTCACTTCTTTAACTCCCCTATTTATCAGGAACGCGTGCGATGTGTAGTCGTTGATGAAGCTCACCTGGTCTTAAACTGCAGTAGGAGATGATTCTCCTTTTTGACACAACGATGCAATTTTTTTGACCCTGGGCTAAAATTAGCCGCGGCTTATTTTAGTCGCAAAGAAATTGTACGTTTATACAGACGTTCTCGACCTATTTAAGCCGAGGCCTATTTAAGCCGCGGCTTATTTTCGCTCGTATAAATGGCCCTAATATATGCCCTGCAACATCTACAATGCATCTTTGAGAATAACAGTAACTGTAAAAACTACACGTTACAGCACTTTCGTGTTTTCAATAATATATGCAGACAGGATAAAAATAGAGCTGGCAATAAAACGATTAACACTTAGAGTCCAGGTGGTCTCTAAAATGTGTTTATGTTTATTTTAGTTTTTAGCGTTGTGCCCAAAGTTCAATGTGAACAAAAATTTCAATTAATTTTAGTTGTGTATTATGGTTTTACCAAAATACCTCTACTTAAACCATTTTAAACATCATAATACTATTTTTGTACAAATATAATATAAGGCAAGGCCATGCACCCTAAGCAGGGGGTACACTGTACACAACAGTGCAAATCTCAGGAACAGATCTTAATTGAGTTGTTGCAGGGGCAAATTTCATAGGGGATGCTCTGAGAACTGATTTTGTGCCCAAAAGATACCAAACTAAAAATAACCAGCCAATAACATCACCCTATCATGTATGTCCATTGTTTTCCAGTTAAATGGCTTTGTGTACATGTTTCACAACCCAGTTCCAGGATTTCTTCATTCTCATAATATTATTACCAAAACCCAATTTCAAAAAACCAATTAATCGAGCCTCATATCGAGCCCCCCCCCCCCCCCCCCGTAATGTAATTTAAGAGGTATTCGTATCCCAGATTTTACTATTTTGCTATTTATTTGAAACTTGGAATTGGATTTCACACTTAGGATTCCAGATCGCACTCCCTGGGGCCAGTTGTATCAAAGGGGTTTAGCTTAAACGGTGGATAAGAGAAATTTAACAATCACGTTTACACCTAGTAGGGAACCGAAATAATGAGTTTAATAGAATAAATATTTAATTTTATATATAATTGTTCTTCTCACGTCAAATAACTTTAGCTGGTTTGTTTATACAACATGCAAACTTGTTTTATATTTTTGACTTATCCACCGTTTAAGCTAAACAACCGGCCCCTGGACTCCAAATTTTCATTTTTTTATTGAACTTTTATTTTCTGTGTGGAAATCCAGATTTCCCCCCTGGAATGAAGATTGCACTCTTTGGATTGTGCTCATTGGATTTTTAATTCAACTCCTTTGACCTCTGAGGCCCTAACTCCAAAGGTAATAAGCAATTTATAGATTCTGGATGATAAATTGCTTTATCTGAGACTGTGGTGACTCTTGTGTGACTACTATAGATACATGAAAGTATTACATTTTACAAACCTTGCTTAAAATATGAGTAGGTTGTACAACTGTGTTCAACTTCAATTTTGCACACTTATAAAACGTCTTGAGAACAATACAAATGCTATTAGCAGGTCATTTCTTACTAGATCTACGAGTTCACAACTAAACATATCATACCTCATTGTGAGATGGCTTGTGGAAATGTGCACAAAGAAATAACAAGTTCCATGTGGACATGCACTGCATGAACATTTTTCTAACATTTATTTTCTACACATGCTATAATTAATGAGCTACCCATATAAATAATGCAATTATTATTAACAAGAAAATTATACTTATGTAACTTTCAAGGTTAGAATACAATAAAACCTCAAAAATAGATTATCTAAATGCCTCCAATAAATCCATACAATTCTATTGTAAATAAAATCAAACAGCAGTATTATTGTATTAAAGCCTTCATAGCAAAACAACTGCCAGTCCTTGGTGGGCAAATTTCCAAACATAAACACTTCATCGTGAATGCAAAATGCAGTAAAACAGACGCTCAGGAAATGGACACGGGCCAAACGCCAATAAAAATTGACAGTAAAGGCAATTTCTTCACTCTTAAGTTCCAGGCTTCCAGCTAGTATAAATTTCCAATGTAAGTTTTTTATCGAAACGACGCTTCGCCAATTGTATTTCAAAAATATATAAATATTTTTATTCAAACAGAGATGATAAATTACCACGATAAATTTGTTTACGTCATTCACTCCATCCGTTTTATTCCACGCGTATTTCCCGCAAAAATCCCGCAGGAATGGCGTGCACAGGGCGCGCATCGACTGATCTCACCGCAGCCAATGAAATTGCAAAGTTCATTCCGTTTCCCCAGAGCCAATGCCAGCCTAACCCGCGAACAGGCATTGCTCTGGGTACGAAATTGGTAATAATAAAGCTAAAATAAACGAGAGAAAAACCCCGCGAGAACATGACGCTAAGTATATTACGCCATCGGGTGACGTCAACTGTACGTGTGTGCTCTAATAATAATAACGCACAGCTCTCGACCAATCAAAATCAAAAATGAACTCTGATTATTGTATAAAGTTATATAACGTACCTGTAACAGCTTCCTGTGATAGGAGAAACTCTACAACGAGCACAAATAGCTCCAACATGGACATCGTATCTTGGTTTGTTTTTTACCGAACGCAAATAGTCACTTTTTATCGTCTATAGAAATGAAAAACAAGTAGCGCATTTTCCTCTGTGTAATTTTTGGCTCTGCATGAACGCTGAGTAAATCCAGCAGTCGGTCATCATTAACTACAATTTAGCTCCGCTCAGCAGTTAAGATGGCGACTTTTACTGATTTTCAAGTTTCGTTTGTTTGTTAAACTTTTGAGTGTGATCATTAATTTTTGTGTTACTCACTTCGAACGGACCATAATCTACTCTACATAAAGGACACTTGATGACTGTTTCTCCAGACGACTTCTGATGTTCGGCCCAGATCTTCATACACTTGACGTGAACACTGTTGCCACAACCATACCTGGCAGAAAGTTCACAAAAATAGAGTAGTCAGTAACGAGAATGCATGGAGGTCTGGGGCTGATTGCACGAAAGGTAAGTAACACTATCGAGATAGTGATTTTTTCAAGTGCTACAGAAGGCCACACAAAGCTATGATACTATAGAGACAGCCAAATCGCAAGAGGTAAAAAGCGACTTTGAGTCGAAAATGCAGGGACCGGTTGTATAAAAAAGTGATTAAAGTTGACTATGATTAGTAGCAACGTCAATTGATCAGAACCACGTATTCGTACTTAATCACTATTTAACTATAAAACAGTTTTTTAAAAAGTGATTGAGTGTTTTATACAACCGGCCTCAGTCTGAACATTAACAATGGATTTCACTGGCAGTTACTGAACGTGTTTAGAAATATTAAAAAATCACTATCACTGGTGGGTAGCGCTATTCACTTTTCGTCAGTCGACCCCTGCATAGGTTACAAATCTAGGATAAAAATTCGCCTGGTACTAAATGACTGAATATAACTCAACGTCATTAAATTCACTCCAAAACAATCTACATGCCGCTGCGGAACAACGCCAATCTGTTACCAAAACGACAGAACGTATTGAAATTTCACTTACGAGAGCTAAGTTATCTTATCTGAATTGAATAATTTCAGTAGATCTGAATGCGTTACGCATTTTACCCAAAAATATTGGTTATAATAGTAACGTTTCATATCGTTGCTGTATCACTTACTTGCAGTATGTTGTAGGTTGCGACTGTCCAAATAAATCTTCTTGACAAATTGGACAGACGTCATCCTCAGTAATTTCTTTCTTGGACAACGTTTCCCTTGAATCCGATTCCTCATTTGTCTTACGACTTGTGGAATTGTTTCCCCTTGTGTTTGTAAACATACCACGAACTACTTCCCCAATTTCTCTTTCAACTAAACCAAGTTGATACACGACTGCAAAGCGAATTAAAATAAGGCAGTCAGGTACCCAGCGCGTGTACATGATCAGACGTAATAGCTACTGTATGTAAATTCTGTCACCTGAATTTTCTTTTGGTACTCTGAACTTCTTGATCAAAACCCTAATGAAGACAAAATATTTTTAAGCAAAATTTATTCAAAGATAATAACAAAGTAACACATTTTAGAAATAATAAATACACATTAAAAATTGCCTATTCGACAAAGACAAATAAAGCAACATCAATATATACAGTGTTAATAAAAACTTAAAATATGATCAATCCTATTGTAAGTAAGGTCTTGTTGTTCCTCATAAACATGATATAGCAGTCCTCATTCAAAATTATAAGGCAGAACTATAGAATATATATACTTGCAACTATCAACGACTCCCCAAACCATATTCCACCAGCAGAGGTAACTGAACATTTAGCAGAACAGCTACAGCCAGCATTTATCAAACCCTGGCTAGATGTTTGTCCAACTGACTACCCAGACGTGCAGACCGTTTCACACCTTCTGAAAGACGTTCGACCTCCATTACCATCTGCCGGACAAGTAAAGTCTACACTTAAACACCTTAACCCTAAGAAAGCAAACCGGCGCAAACGGAATACCAGCATGGTTACTAAAGCGTTTTAATGAAGCACTGGCTTTAGTTGTACGCAACATCATATGCGCAAGTATTGTCCAGTGCAAATACCCAAAACCATACAAACATGCACTAATCTGTCCAGTTCCTAAAGTAAATCCACCGAAAGATATAGACAATGACTTCCGACAAATGTCGGTCCTACCGCAGTTGGCAAAAGTGTTAGAAAAACTTCAACTATCTCTGCACAGGCAAGACTTAACGCCCAGATATAACCAGCATGCCTTTACACAAAATCGCTCAACTGTGTCTGCGCTCGCCTGCATTTCGCAGAATTGGTTCAACGTAACCGATAACTCGCCCAATGGCTGTATGGGAGTGCACGCTCTCTTTCTAGATTTCCCGGAAGGCTTTCGACATGGTAGACCATGGAATACTGTTAAGAAAGCTCGCTGAACTAAGAATGAACAAAAGCTTCTGGCTATGGTTACTAGACGGTAGGACTCAGCAGATTAAACTGAATTCATTTATATCGTCTGTATCATCATGCGATGCTGGCGTTCCACAAGGGTCCGTAATATCACCGACGCTCTTCAACGTACATATCAACGATATTAACGATTCTATTCATAAATCGATGGAAGCGGATGCGTATCAATATGCAGATGACTGTACTTTAGATGAATCTGTTACAGAAGGAAACGTGAGTCATATGCAGGAGGTTCTTAACTCTATGCAAAAATGGGCTGATGCCAATAAAATGGCTCTGAGCTCGAAAAAGACCAAGGATATGTGGACCTGCTTTCGAGACTGCATTTCTGAACCATCTCCCCTTTCAATTGACGGTGAAATGATTGAAAGGACAAGCTCGTTTAAACTCTTAGGTGCTTGGTTTCAAAATACTTTGAAATGGAACGACCATATTAGAGAGATCACCAAAAAGGATAATCGAAGAATGTTCTGTCTTAGAGAGTGCCGCCGGGCTAACCTATCAACAGAAATAGGAATTAGCTGCTATTTGCATAAATCAGACCCCTGCCGCTTCACCTGTTTGGGGAGGAATTCCTCAATATCTTGCAGATGAATTGAATAGAAGATGCTTTAATCAAACTCACTAATTTACAACACAAAGAACGAGACCTTACGCTATACGGCTATAGACCAAAACAGAACAGAAAAGTGAGAATGATAAGGGATCAGCGAGCAGACACGAAGTTCCAACTAGGCAAACCTCTTACACAAATTAGAACAAATGCTATAACAATATAAACAATGCAGGTAATAAGTTTCTTGTACGTTTGCATGGTGAATACAATATACTTGTTAAGCTTTGTGGAAACATCACGTAAATTTATTATTGCAGAGCTTTCGATCCGTAAGCTCGGATCTTCATCAGTGCTATAATAATATGACTATTTGAATTCACACGCCCCTTTTTATACATAAAGTGTCGTGATTCAGGGTTGCCAGATTGCATGCATAAATTAGCCAAACTTTTAACAATGCTCTTTGTTTTTCATTGTATTTGCCTTTTGTTTTCTTTGTTTTTGTGATAGCACTAATGATGGTTTGGCTTAATTATTCAAGAAATCTGGCAACCCTGTCGTGATTGTATGCTCGCGTGATTTAAAAGTTAATTAAACGGTCAAATCAGCTACGTCATTTCTAACGTAGCGAAATGGTTCTAATTAACCCGCATGCGTGCGCAAAGAAGAAAGAGAAATTTAATTTTGCACAGTAAAGAAAGCGCGCCACGTACTGTCTAGTGGCTTACCCTCTTGATCTATCGTACTATGTTTTTCAATTTCAATTGACTCTCTCATTTTGCGAGAGAACTTATGACTTTCAGTCGCTAAAATGGACGCTTCATTCCATTTCATGCGATGGTCATATGTCCAAGAGTGTTTAGCCACTGCTGATTTTTCTAGCTCGGCTTTCTCGATTTTTTATTAAAAGCCCTTTAGGGCAACACAATATGTACAATTAAAAATACTTATTTACAATAAACACACAAATTTACTGCCGGTAAGACTCCATTCACACACCAAAGAGTTTGAAATTGTGTTCTGTCCATATCAAAAAATTCTACGTTCAATCTGTTCGATACGTATGTCTTAAAGTATTGCAAACACGGAGTCTTCATAGCAGTGTTAAACTGGTGAGAGTTCCTTTCCTTCCAGGCGGCGAATTTTGCAGCTGAAATAATATACCTCGTCAGGTCACTACACTGCGACTCACGATATTACTTGTATGAGATATTTATGCCGTACGTATTCAAAATGAGCATTGCTATTCATTAAAACTTACGAACATCAAAACAAAGTTGTGAGAAGATCTTTACGAGGTTGATATTTGATGTCAGTCTCATGACTGAAAAAATATGGCGCTGTTCCAAAAGTTGAGGCGGACCACGCTATTAGTTTTAAAAATATGGTAACACGACAGGACGTCGTTTTTAACTTAATTGGAAGTGGAAACGACATTCTTTATCCAAAAACAGCATATGTAACAACAAGAGAATGTTTTAGCTAGAAAATAAACGAACTTGGTGTCATAGTTCAAGGATTTTTCAGAGATTACGTGGAACGGTGGAAAAGAGGGATTCTGGACTCCTAAAATGGATAAGAATGGGAGGTATTAGGCGTTTGAAGGAGAACTGTTCGTAAATTATCATGATCAACGTCTATCAATATTTTGAGAAAGTTTGCTTTGCCATATATCTTCAAAACTAGCAATGATGGATTCCTGGTAAGCAATAATAATTCTAAAAGTACCTCCACTGGTGTCGTGGAATAAACGTTTGGCACTGGATTGAGGCAAAAAAATGCTTGAGAGCACAACAAGTCGAGACAGACAAGACAGACAAGTCGAGATCAACATGATAATTCCCTAATCCTGGAAAAGGAACTTCTGATGAAAGGTTTTAGGTACCTGCCAAAGAAGTGGTAGAACGATCATTTAGATCCGTATTATTAGCAACCAACATGTCTTCATATGTGCCTAAATGTGCAAAAGAGACCTCTGATCCCTAGTTCCGCTGTTACCAGCAGAACTCGTTTACTTTACCACTTTTTTGTTGACTCCTTAGCCTCGCTGATCACATACCATCATTGAATATAAATAATCTAACCCATGCATACATTTTCCAAGCTTTATCATGCTGATTTTGTCTGCGCGTCAAAAGGACAAACTTCTGTTGTGCTCTCAAGCATTTTTTCCCCTCAATCCAGTGCCAAACGTTTATTCCACGACACCAGTGGAGGTACTTTTAGAATTATTATTGCTTACCAGAAATCCATCATTGCTAGTTTTGAAGATATATGGCAAAGCAAACTTTCTCAAAATGTTGATAGACGTTGATCATAATTTACGAACAGTTCTCCTTCAAACGCCTAATACCTCCCATTCTTATCCATTTTAGATGTCTAGAATCCCTTTTTTCCACCGTTCCACGTAATCTTTGAAAAATCCTTCAACTATGACACCAAGTTCGTTTATTTTCTAGCTAAAACATTCTCTTGCTGTTACCTATGCTGTTTTTGCTTAAAGAATGTCGTTTCCACTTCCAATTAAGTTAAAAACGACGTCCTGTCGTGTTATCATATTTTTAAAACTAATAGCGTGGTCCACCTCAAATATGGAACAACGCCATATTTTTTCAGTCATGTGACTAACATTAAATATCAACATCGTAAAGATCTTCTCACAACTTTGTTTTGATGTTCGTAAGTTTTAATGAATAGCAATGCTCATTTTGAATACGTACGGCATAAATATCTCATACAAGTAATATATCGTGAGTCGCACTGTAGTTGTATTCAATCCAGTTTCACCCAATAAAATCACTCGTTCGGAAAGTGTCGTGATAGACAGATCAATTCTGTTACAGACGTCAAGCACAAAACGTCATAGTGCCGCAACGAAGGAACAATGAATGAGCGCATGCGACAAATTTTCCCATCGCTTTTTACACCGCGAACATGTAGCAGGAATCCGGGGATTACGGCTGTTGAGCAAAGAATTAACATTGAGTACGAGATGTACGGTTCGCCAGTAAAAGTCACGTAGGACTGGATCTTCCAAACCCGAATGAATCCTGCTCCAAATATCACTCCAAATTACCCCTCGGAAGTGCTGATCCCACTTGATTTGACAGGCTGGTCGAACAGGAGTAATTCTGTTACTAATTGCCTTCGAATAATAAAATCGAGCTGGCTGTGCGTACGTCAGATCAACATCGAATTCCCTCAAGACACGAAGAACAATGCTGTAAAAAGTAGATGGAGTATCTGCATTAGGTTTGCTGTTATCGTTGACACCAATAGATCGACCAATGTAGTATCGCATCAAATCTTTCCACGGGGCCGATGCTTCTTCAAGAAATTTGAATACACGCGGAATCAACAGACACTTGCTCTGCACTTCGATGTCCATTACATTTAAGCCACCAGACGTGATGGCAGAAATACAAACTTCTCGTCTTACGAGCTCAGGTTTATTGGACCAAATGAATTTCCACATCGCCGTCTTTAGCCTATCTATGACGGCTCGCTCAGGTGGGTAGATCCGTACTAAATGCCCGATGGATGATGCAGCCAAAGATCGGAGGACAGTGCATTTACCATGCAGGGTCAGGAATCTCGACTGCCATTCCGACAAGACCTTACAAAACTTCGCTACTCCCGTATCCCATGTTTTGTGTGCGGCACTCATATCACCAAAGTGAAAGCCAACAATTTTGATAGTGCTGTCTGACCACATCAATCCTCCAGGAGAATCTGATGGCTGCCTCCACCGACCAAGCCAGAGACCTTTTGACTTTGTTCGATTCAGCTTCGCTCCACTTGCACGACCATATTTTTCAAATACATCTAGCACCTTGAGAAGACCACAGTCATTGGTCACAAAGCAGGTGTTGTCGTCGGCGTATTGACTGATCTTGCATTCACGACCGCCTGGGAGCTTGATACCTCGTATTTCGCTGCAAGTCCGAATTAGTTGACCAAAGCATTCTGAAACGAGCACAAATAGTAGACAAGGGACAGCTTTGTTTCACTCCTCGCGTAACATCAAAGAATTCCGATAAAGTACCGTTGCTGAGTATCGCACTTTGAACATGAGTGTACAGACATCGGATGATGCCCCAAATGATAGGACCAAAGTTCATACGAGCTAAAACCTTGTGCATAAATTTCCAGTCAACATAATCGAAAGCCTTTTCCTGATCAATTGCAATGAAGGCACATTGGAGATTGTTCGAATGGACATAATCCGAAATGTCTCTTAATAGTGTCGCATTGTCGTCAGAGGATCTACCAGGGACAGCACACGATTGGTCAGGATGAATAACAGACGGCATGACCACACGAAGGCGTTGAGCGATCACCTTAGCAATTAATTTATAATCGGCATTCAACAACGAGATGGGCCGCCAGTTCTTAAGGTTTTCAGGGTCATCCTTTTTGAAGATCATAGTAATGATTGCCCGTCGGAGTGAGAGAGGTAATTCACCTTTATCTAGACAATAGTTAGCCATTGCCACGAAGTCACTCGCTAGGATGTCCCAGAAACAAACGTAAAACTCTTTGGGTAAGCCGTCAGAACCCGGCGTGCGGTTTGTTGGCATTTTGTGGAGAGCAAGCAGACACTCTTCTTCGGAAAGAAGTGTTTCTAAGGATAGTTTCTCTTCTTCGGAAAGGCGGCGGTCAATAACTTTGAGAACTTCTTCCTGATCACGATCGTCTAGAAGCTGAGAAGTATATAGCCGTTTGTAGAAGCGTACTTGCTCTTGCATAATAGCTGCTGAATCCGTAACCCGTCCACAGTCGGTCTTAAGCGCACTGACCAATTTTTTGGAGCCATTGGATCTTTCTCGGCGAAAAAAGAAACGAGAAGGCTTCTCTCGATTGCGGATAATACGGACACGACTTCGGATTCTAACTCCCTCCAATCGTTTACAATCAAGATCACATAGTTCTGTACGAACTCGTTGTAATTGAGCCAACTCCTCGGGGGACAAATTGCATTTCCCACTTAGACGGTGAAATTGATTCATAAGGTGAGCTCGCTGTTCATTGGATATTTTCTTAACAGATTGGCTATACTCAATAATAATATTTCGCATTTCAGATTTTCCTCCGTCCCACCACTCCCCAATATCCTGGAAAAGTGCTTTTGACTCAGACCAGTCCGCCCAAAAGGATTTGATTGCATCACGTAATTTCGCATGACCAAGTAGAGACGTATTGAGTTTCCAAACACCTCCTCCCCATGTAATGACATGATCCGTATCAAATAAGGTAAGAGGAATCAAGTCATGATCCGATAAATGGCACGGGTGGGTTCCAGAGACTGCCCGATCATCCGCCAATTCGGAAGATACATAAAATTTGTCTAGTCGAGACATTATGGGACGATCTGCGTTGGACCACGTACGCGTTTTCAGTTTTGGGTGTTGTTTACGCCAAATGTCCACCAGGTGATATCTTGATAGTAAGCGCTTCATTTCCGGACTACCAATGCTTCCATGGGAAGGGTTGCCACCAAACCGATCCATAGATACGTCTAAGATGAAATTGAAGTCTCCACCCATGATGGTTTTGCGGCTGTTTAGCAAATATCTATCCAGATTGGACAAAAACTCCAAGCGATCAGCACCAACTGTAGGGACATAGACATTAACGATCCGCAAAGGTGTTCCATTAAACTTCAAATCACAAACACACACTCGGCCATCATAGTCAACATCAAACTTTATGGCTTCAAACTTCGCCGGGTCGCGAATCAAGATTCCAACACCACCACTGTAAATCGTACCCACGCTCCAAAAACCTTTACATCGGCTTTCGGCAGACCATTGCAAACACTCACGCTTATTTACAATTCTTGTGTCTTGTAGTGATTTAATTTAATTTAATTGCTTTTCCATCAAGTACACTACACAATGTACACAACAAACACACATACACAGAAGTACACAAACATATATGACAAAGACATCAACAAACTTGATGGTTGGGTGACCGCAACAGCTTAAACCAATTACTGCGGGCCCAACGACAAAGATACAAATTATTAATAACACAAATAACATATAAACTATCACTAAAAACAACAGTTTACCGAGACCGTTAGAGTTCTTGCCCTATTGCATCTCGGACAAATGGTTTTAAAAGTTCGTGCATCGTCACAATCGTATGTGTTCTTCAATGCAGTGTTGTAATATTCCCTCATTACAGACTTGAACGTGTTGATGTTCTTCATGTTCAGGTCAAGTACGTCTGTCAATGCGTTCCATGTTCTGATAGATCTTATCCAGAACGATCTTTGGTGGGTTGTTGTTTTGCACCTCGGGACTTCGTATTTTACACCTTTCGTGTTACTGGACGATCTCGTACATTTAGTGGTCTTTATATGCAAGCGAAAGGACGAGCTGATGAGGCCATTGACTGCTTTAAAGAAATGCATCATATCAAGAAATTCATGCCAATAACATATTGGTAGTAGTAGGTGGAGTGTCTGCAATCTCGATTTATAGCATACTGAATTGGTGAACGGGAGGTTGAGAATGTACTTTATTGCACGTCTTTGAGGTTTTTCTAGTTTGAGCAGAAGTTCGGTAGATTGAGGTGACCAGACTTGCGTTGCATAACCAAGATGTGATCGCACCAGTGTCAAGTAAATGGTTCTTCTTGTTTTAATACTGTTAATTGTTCGTGTATTTCTCCTGATGTAATGCAATGTCATACACATGTTTAGATAAGTAATCAAACATTAGGCGACGCCGCTTTGGATCACGCATACCATTGACGTTGAGGGAAATTACCGATAAGGAGTTATCACCGACCGAGGCTTTCGAGGTTTCTTCGACTGAACTAAGGTCCACTCTGCCTTCTCACGATTCCGCTTTAGTGGATCGGAATCTAGATCCATATCTCCTTTTTCCGTCATCAAGGCACCTTGGGAAGAACCAACCACACTGGTATCTAACAGCTCAGGTGAACTTTGAGTATCTGGAGGAGGCTGGGACGTAGGAGGAACTCGGGACGTAGAGGGATCATGTGGCGGGGGATGGTCTTGAGACTCGGGAGTATCTTGAGAAATTGACTGTGGCTGTTCATTGTGTGACTCAGGCTGCGACCGTATTTCCTGTGAAGATTCGCCATTCCGATCAGTATCCATTACCACAGCTGTCTCACGAGGTACTTCCTGAGGAGGGCGCAAGTCAGGGCAGTTTGCCCGAACATGGCCAAACTTGCCACAGCGAAAACACTTAAAACATTGATCACGCGTGTGACCAGCAATGCCACATTTAAAACATACCACGTCATTTGGACACTCATTACCACGATGGCCTAATTGACGGCATCGAAAACATTGAGGAAGCTGCCCTTTATGACGAATTTCCACTGGAAATTCGGCTATACGCGATTTCCGTGGTATATCGGATTTAATATCCATCATCTTTGCAACCCGAGTCGCAGTTTCGATCGTTGGGAAACCTTGTTCGGTCAGCATTTCACGCTCTATAGTTTCGACTGTGCCATATTGAGCAAGAGATTCAGCAACCACTTTATTAGGCACTTCACTTGGAACATACAGTATTCTGACATCTAAAATCGGACTTTCGATTGGTTGTACGCCAATTTCTACGTCTTTGATTGTAAAAGGCTGCGACAAAAAATTCATCTTAGCCTCGTTGGTACGAAATGTGACACGGTAGCGATCATGTGGCATGGATTGCACAGCCTTGACTACCTTTACATCAACAACACGAATAACGGCTTCGATAACTTCCTTAACCGACACAGTGTCTAACGCCTTAGTATGTAAGACAACCGTATTGGGACGACGAGTCCTCGGCTCATTTGATCGAACACGATGACTTCGTTGTTCTCCCACGCCGGAATCACGGGCAGCTGCGGCAAAATCCATCTCTGAAACCACACCAGGGGCACCAACACCAGGAACACCAACACCAGGAACACCAACACCAGGAGCTCCAACACCAGGAACACCAACACCAGGAACACTAACACCAGGAACACCAACACCAGGAGCTCCAACACCAGGAGCACCAGCACCAGGAACACCAACACCAACACCAGGAGCACCAACACCAACTCGCTCGTCTGTCTGCTCCACTTCTTCTTGGGTATCCACCACGATAAGATTAAAGATTTGCTTCTATTGCTTTTCTTCGTTTGTTCTTTCTCGCAGTTAGTCTTATGTTCTTTAAGACGTAATGAGAGATTTACCGGAGGACGCGCGGTTAAATTTCGCTGTTGTACCGCGCGTCCTACCTAAAGAAGAAATTGTTCAACGTCTGGAGCCGAAACTTTTCCATCTGAAGAACGATGTAGCTAGTAACATCCGCGTCCAGATCACCGAGGTTCTACGACGTGCGAAGCTTCCAAGATCGAATTTAACCAAGAATATGAAGGATGCTGTGAGGAATTTAAGAGCAGATAAGTCCATACATATTTTAAAAGCTGATAAGGGTAACGCTACAGTTGTCTTAGATCGTGTAGAATATGACAACAAAGTCTTGGCTCTTTTAAACACGCAAACTTACAAAGAGCTTAAAAGCGACCCTACAGCTAAAATTGAACGTAAAATATGTTCGAAATTATCTGATCTTAAAAAGTCAGATAAGTTGTCTCAAAAAGTTTATGATCATTTGAGACCGTCTGCTACTGCCTGTCCAAAATTTTATGGTTTACCTAAAATTCATAAACCTGCTGTCCCCCTAAGACCCATTGTTGCTTCCCAAGGTTCTCCAACTTATAATTTAGCTAAATATCTTGCTGAAATGTTAAAACCCCTTGTTGGAAATTCTGAACATCACGTAGTAAATTCTAAAGAATTATTACAAAAATTGAAGAAACTAAATTAGATGAAGATGAAATTCTGGTAAGTTTTAATGTGGTTAGTTTGTTCACAAATGTTCCAATTGATGAAGCCTGTAATATCGCAAAAGAACGATTACTTTTAGATAATACACTTCATCTAAGAACTACCCTTTCTCCTGAGAATATATATGATCTGCTGAAACTATGTTTAACTACGACATGTTTTCAGTGGAGGGAGAAATTCTATGAACAGACACATGGTGCCCCAATGGGAAGTCCATTGTCACCTGTTATGGCCAATTTGTTCATGGAAGAATTTGAGAAGAAAGCTTTAGCCACCTCAACGTTAAAACCAGGATTCTGGTTTAGATACGTTGATGACACATTAAGCAGCTGGGCACATGGTCTAGAAAATCTCCATCGATTTCTAGAACACATTAATAGTTTACATCCTTCTATTAAGTTCACATTAGAAATGCAGAAGGAAGATAAAACTATACCTTTCTTAGATGTACTGTTAATTCAGGAAGATGGGTCATTAGGACATAGGGTGTACAGAAAACCAACACACACGGACAGGTATCTGCACTATAATTCATTTCACCATCCTAGCATAAAGAACTCAGTGTGTAAGACACTTATTAACCGAGCGAAAACAATTTGTGAGGTGGACAACATTGAAGGAGAACTTGAACATTTGAGAAGAGTTTTAAAAATGAATGGTTATCCTTAGAAATTCATAAACAATGCTATGAAAACACGACAACAGGTACGGGAAAAGACCGAATATCAGTCCTCTGTTAGTCTACCGTATATTGGTTCAGCTTCACATAAAATCGAAAGGATTTTAAAAGAAGCTGGCATTCAGTTATACCATTCTAGTGAAAACAAATTGTTTCGAGCTCTCTGCACACATAATGATACCGTTAATGAATTTCAGAAACCCGGTGTGTACCGCATTCCATGTGAATGTGGTTTGGTATATATAGGTGAAACTGGCCGAAATCTCTCATTACGTCTTAAAGAACATAAGACTAACTGCGAGAAAGAACAAACGAAGAAAAGCAATAGAAGCAAATCTTTAATCTTATCGTGGTGGATACCCAAGAAGAAGTGGAGCAGACAGACGAGCGAGTTGGTGTTGGTGCTCTTGGTGTTGGTGTTGGTGTTCCTGGTGCTGGAACCACGGAAATCGCGTATAGCCGAATTTCCAGTGGAAATTCGTCATAAAGGGCAGCTTCCTCAATGTTTTCGATGCCGTCAATTAGGTCATCGTGCGAATGAGTGTCCAAATGACGTGGTATGTTTTAAATGTGGCATTGCTGGTCACACGCGTGATCAATGTTTTAAGTGTTTTCGCTGTGGCAAGTTTGGCCATGTTCGGGCAAACTGCCCTGAGTTGCGACCTCCTCAGGAAGTACCTCGTGAGACAGCTGTGGTAATGGATACTGATCGGAATGGCGAATCTTCACAGGAAATACGGTCGCAGCCTGAGTCACACAATGAACAGCCACAGTCAATTTCTCAAGATACTCCCGAGTCTCAAGACCATCCCCCGCCACATGATCCCTCTACGTCCCGAGTTCCTCCTACGTCCCAGCCTCCTCCAGATACTCAAAGTTCACCTGAGCTGTTAGATACCAGTGTGGTTAGTTCTTCCCAAGGTGCCTTGATGACGGAAAAAGGAGATATGGATCTAGATTCCGATCCATTAAAGCGGAATCGTGAGAAGGCAGAGTGGACCTTAGTTCAGTCGAAGAAACCTCGAAAGCCCCGGTCGGTGATAACTCCTTATCGGTAATTTCCCTCAACGTTAATGGTATGCGTGATCCAAAGCGGCGTCGCCTAATGTTTGATTACTTATCTAAACATGTGTATGACATTGCATTACTACAAGACACAAGAATTCTAAATAAACGTGAGTGTTTGCAATGGTCTGCCGAAAGCCGATGTAAAGGTTTTTGGAGCGTGGGTACGATTTACAGTGGTGGTGTTGGAATCTTGATTCGCGACCCGGCGAAGTTTGAAGCCATAAAGTTTGATGTTGACTATGATGGCCGAGTGTATGTTTGTGATTTGAAGTTTAATGGAACACCTTTGCGTATCGTTAATGTCTATGTCCCTACAGTTGGTGCTGATCGCTTGGAGTTTTTGTCCAATCTGGATAGATATTTGCTAACCAGTCGCAAAATCATCATGGGTGGAGACTTCAATTTTGTCTTAGACGTAGCTATGGATCGGTTTGGTGGCAACCCTTCCCATGGAAGCATTGGTAGTCCGGAAATGAAGCGCTTACTATCAAGATATCACCTGGTGGACATTTGGCGTAAACAACACCCAAAACTGAAAACGTGTACGTGGTCCAACGCAGATCGTTCCATAATGTCTCGACTAGACAAATTTTATATATCTTCCGAATTGGCGGATGATCGGGCAGTCTCTGGAATCCACCCGTGCCATTTATCGGATCATGACTTGATTTCCCTTACCTTATTTGATACGGATCATGTCATTACATGGGGAGGGGGTGTTTGGAAACTCAATACGTCTCTACTTGGTCATGCGAAATTACGTGATGCAATCAAATCCTTTTGGGCGGACTGGTCTGAGTCAAAAGCACTTTTCCAGGATATTGGGGAGTGGTGGGACGAAGGCAAATCTGAAATGCGAAATATTATTATTGAGTATAGCCAATCTGTTAAGAAACAATCCAATGAACAGCGAGCTCACCTTATGAACCAATTTCACCGCCTAAGTGGGAAATGCAATTTGTCCCCCGAGGAGTTAGCTCAATTACAACGAGTTCGTACAGAACTATGTGATCTTGATTGTAAACGATTGGAGGGAGTTAGAATCCGAAGTCGTGTCCGTATTATCCGCAATCGAGAGAAGCCTTCTCGTTTCTTTTTTCGCCGAGAAAGATCCAATGGCTCCAAAAAATTGGTCAGTGCGCTTAAGACCGACTGTGGACGGGTTTCGGATTCAGCAGCTATTATGCAAGAGCAAGTACGCTTCTACAAACGGCTATATACTTCTCAGCTTCTAGACGATCGTGATCAGGAAGAAGTTCTCAAAGTTATTGACCGCCGCCTTTCCGAAGAAGAGAAACTATCCTTAGAAACACTTCTTTCCGAAGAAGAGTGTCTGCTTGCTCTCCACGCAATGCCAGCAAACCGCACGCCGGGCTCTGACGGCTTACCCAAAGAGTTTTACGTTTGTTTCTGGGACATCCTAGCGAGTGACTTCGTGGCAATGGCTAACTATTGTCTAGATAAAGGTGAATTACCTCTCTCACTCCGACGGGCAATCATTACTCTGATCTTCAAAAAGGACGACCCTGAAAACCTCAAGAACTGGCGGCCCATCTCGTTGTTGAATGTCGATTATAAATTAATTGCTAAGGTGATCGCTCAACGCCTTCGTGTGGTCATGCCGTCTGTTATTCATCCTGACCAATCGTGTGCTGTCCCTGGTAGATCCTCTGACGACAATGCGACACTATTAAGAGACATTTCGGATTATGTCCATTCGAACAATCTCCAATGTGCCTTCATTGCAATTGATCAGGAAAAGGCTTTCGATTATGTTGACTGGAAATTTATGCACAAGGTTTTAGCTCGTATGAACTTTGGTCCTATCATTCGGGGCATCATCCGATGTCTGTACACTCATGTTCAAAGTGCGATACTCAGCAACGGTACTTTATCGGAATTCTTTGATGTTACGCGAGGAGTGAGACAAGGCTGTCCCTTGTCTCCCCTACTATTTGTGCTCGTTTCAGAATGCTTTGGTCAACTAATTCGGACTTGCAGCGAAATACGAGGTATCAAGCTCCCAGGCGGTCGTGAATGCAAGATCAGTCAATACGCCGACGACAACACCTGTTTTGTGACCAATGACTGTGGTCTTCTCAAGGTGCTAGATATATTTGAACAATATGGTCGTGCAAGTGGAGCGAAGCTGAATCGAACAAAGTCAAAAGGTCTCTGGCTTGGTCGGTGGAGGCAGCGATCAGATTCTCCTGGAGGATTGATGTGGTCAGACAGCACTATCAAAATTGTTGGCTTTCACTTTGGTGATATGAGCGCCGCACACAAAACATGGGATACGGGAGTAGCGAAGTTTTGCAAGGTCTTGTCGGAATGGCAGTCGAGATTCCTGACTCTGCATGGTAAATGCACTGTCCTCCGATCTTTGGCTGCATCATCCATCTGGCATTTAGTACGGATCTACCCACCTGAGCGAGCCGTCATAGATAGGCTAAAGACGGCGATGTGGAAATTCATTTGGTCCAATAAACCTGAGCTCGTAAGACGAGAAGTTTGTATTTCTGCCATCACGTCTGGTGGCTTAAATGTAATGGACATCGAAGTGCAGAGCAAGTGTCTGTTGATTCCGCGTGTATTCAAATTTCTTGAAGAAGCATCGGCCCCGTGGAAAGATTTGATGCGATACTACATTGGTCGATCTATTGGTGTCAACGATAACAGCAAACCTAATGCAGATACTCCATCTACTTTTTACAGCATTGTTCTTCGTGTCTTGAGGGAATTCGATGTTGATCTGACGTACGCACAGCCAGCTCGATTTTATTATTCGAAGGCAATTAGTAACAGAATTACTCCTGTTCGACCAGCCTGTCAAATCAAGTGGGATCAGCACTTCCGAGGGTTAATTTGGAGTGATATTTGGAGCAGGATTCATTCGGGTTTGGAAGATCCAGTCCTACGTGACTTTTACTGGCGAACCGTACATCTCGTACTCAATGTTAATTCTTTGCTCAACAGCCGTAATCCCCGGATTCCTGCTACATGTTCGCGGTGTAAAAAGCGATGGGAAAATTTGTCGCATGCACTCGTTAATTGTTCCTTCGTTGCAGCACTATGGCGTTTTGTTCTTGACGTCTGTAACAGAATTGATCCGTCTATCACGACACTTTCCGAACGAGTGATTTTATTGGGTGAAACTGGATTGAATACAACTAGTGACCTGACGAGGTATATTATTTCAGCTGCAAAATTCGCCGCCTGGAAGGAAAGGAACTCTCACCAGTTTAACACTGCTATGACGACTCCGTGTTTGCAATACTTTAAGACATACGTATCGAACAGATTGAGCATAGAATTTTTTGATATGGACAGAACACAATTTCAAACTCTTTGGTGTGTGAATGGAGTCTTAGGGAGAGTTACCGGCAGTAAATTTGTGTGTTTATTGTAAATAAGTATTTTTAATTGTACATATTGTGTTGCCCTAAAGGGCTTTTAATAAAAATCGAGAAAGCCGAGCTAGAAAAATCAGCAGTGGCTAAACACTCTTGGACATATGACCATCGCATGAAATGGAATGAAGCGTCCATTTTAGCGACTGAAAGTCATAAGTTCTCTCGCAAAATGAGAGAGTCAATTGAAATTGAAAAACATAGTACGATAGATCAAGAGGGTAAGCCACTAGACAGTACGTGGCGCGCTCTCTTTACTGTACAAAATTAAATTTCTCTTTCTTCTTTGCGCACGCATGCGGGTTAATTAGAACCATTTCGCTACGTTAGAAATGACGTAGCTGATTTGACCGTTTAATTAACTTTTAAATCACGCGAGCATACAATCACGACACTTTATGTATAGAAAGGGGCGTGTGAATTCAAATAGTCATATTATGATAGCACTGATGAAGATCCGAGCTTACGGATCGAAAGCTCTGCAATAATAAATTTACGTGGTATTTCCACAAAGCTTAACAAGTATAATGCAGGCAATGTTGCAGGAAACAACCCCATTACCAAAAAAAAGGTCCTAGTGAAGTAAGAGGGCGAGCAAGATGCTTTAGACAGGTAATAAATAAGACTTTTTTTTGTTTCCCGCAACGTGCTTTGCATGGTTCTTCGAGTCCCGTTCGTACCTTGCCCATTTAGGGTCCATAATTGTGTTAGTTGTAAATAGCTTTTTTGTCATATATTTGCATGTCAATGACCCTAATAAAGACTATAATAATAATAACATCACCCAATAGGCTACATACAGATACTAATTTTAACAACAAGAATTTCCTACAGACCTAAAATGGGGACATATTGTCTTCCACGTACTCGGCCTGTCACTGTCAAATGTACTAAGAAGTTTGTTAAAGTGTTTATGAAACGAAATTTTCTCCAACATTTTGATGGTTGTATTGGGAAGATCAAGTAAAATAACAATATAACTTCTTTGGTAGAATTTTTGTAACTCCATTCCTTGTCGAGATATTCAACTTTATAGGATATGCAAATAACACAACCACCGACGTCATACTGTATAATGAGTCACTGTTAGATTGCTTATTTTGTAGCATATAATAGTGGAAAATAACTAAAACTACACTTACATGTGTGTAGGCTATGTTTAACATCCAGACCTGGGTATTTAGGAGTTATATCTGGAGTACTTTTTAAATTAATGCAGCTTTTTTGAAAAGTGATCATGCACAATGACGTCACTGGTTGTGTCATTTTTAAATCCAATAAAATTGAATATCTCGAAAAGTAAGGCAGTTACAAAAATTCTATTACAGAAGTTATACTGTGATTTTAACTGATCTTTCCAAAGCAGTAAAAAAATTGTGGGGGAAAATTTCGTTTCATAAACACTTTAAAATAGTACTCCTTAAGACGAGATTTAAACGAGATGAAAGAGGATGATTTACGTATATGAACTGTGAGATTTTTCCATATAATCACAATACGATTAAAAAAGGAGTCTCTAAATAATGAAGTCCGATGTCGATGAACAGGATAGAGCTTCAATGTATCAGTAGAATTTCTGGTTTGACCACTTGCGATTTTCACGAAATCTTTAAGTTCAACATCAAAACCTCCATTCAAATATTTAAACATGAAGCATAAATCACGACACTCCAGCCAGTATGAGAGTGGAAGATGATTCAACTCGATCAATCTGGATTTATAGTTTGGACGAATGTTTGGGTCTTTGCTGCAGTTCAAGCTAAATCTTGTGGCTCGCCTCTGCACAATCTCTAACAATCTCATGTCCCTTATACATGCTTGAGGAGCCCAAGTTTCGCTAGCGTAACTCAGATGGGAGCGAACCAAGGTCAAATATAGTGATTTTCTGTGGGAAGGTCCGATAAAAGAGAAACTAAATTGACGATTCAAAAACCCAAGAGTTTGTTGGCTTTGGTTACGACAGAAGAAACATGAAGCCTCCAGGTTCAGCTAGCTGTTAACAATCACCTCGAGATCTTTTGTTAAGGGAACTAAGGCGAGTGGATGGCCATCGATGGTATAAGGATTTACGGTAGACAAATTCAAGGGGCTGCGTCGTTTTCTGGAGATTCGAAGTACTTCACATTTGTTGGTATTGTATGACAGACTCCAATCTTTAGACCAATCGTACACTGAATATAAGTCATGTTGTAATGATGAACAATCTTTCGCATTGTGAACAACTCGGTAACACTTGGCATCATCAGCAAACAGGGCAATAGATGTAGACGGGCTAGTAACATTAGGCGAGTCACTGATGTATAAGAGAAAAAGAAGGGGTCCCAGTATACTCCCTTGAGGAACACCAGATGTCACAGGTACTAAGGGCGAGAATACACCGTCAATTACTACGCGTTGGGATCTTGAACTAAGGTAGTCCGTAAATCATGCGTGTAGAAAACCCTGAATACCCAGAAGTGAAAGTTTGTGTAGAAGTCTTCCATGAGGAACCGAGTCAAAAGCCTTGCTGAAGTCTAGATAAATGACCTCTACTTCATCACCAGCGTCCAGGGAGGAACCCAAGTCGTGGAGAACCGAAAGTAGCTGTGTGACAGAAGATATGCCGGGAATAAAGTCATGTTGCAAGGGTGTAAGGACGTGGATGAGCTCGGGAAGTAAATTTTTTAGAACACAACGTTCGCGCAACTTACTAATTATGGAAATTTGACGATAGCTGGGAACCAAAGTTTTGATTCCTTTCTTGAATATTGGTGTAATGTTAGCTTACTTGATCTAAACGAATAGATTTGTTGAAAAGCAAGCGTAAAGAGGCTGCAAGTTCGTGTGCACATTCCTTAAGGATCCTTGGATGTAATCCGTCCGGGCCAGGTGTTTTGCTTACATTCAAACACTGCAGAGCTGATGTAACCTCTTCATGGGAAAATTGGAGACGCTACCAAAGAGTAACAATGAGACGTCCCATACTCTCCCCGTTCTATCTGGAGTTCCCCAAGGTTTAATTTTAGGACCCCTGCTGTTTCTGGTATTTGTGAACGATCTTCCTGATTCAATTTCAACCCAATCGTCTGTGGCTATGTTTGCCGACCACACGAAGCGTTACCGTCCCGTGAACAAGTTAGCTGACTGCAAAAGTCTGCAAAATGATCTAAATAAACTTGTGACATGGTGCAACAATTCAAGGATAGACTTGAATCAATCCAAGTGCGGGTTTCTTAGCATTACTAGAAGTCGCCAACTAATTATCGCAGAATATCAGTTTATTGATACTTCGCTCAAGTCATTAATTACCCTGCAGAAAGATCTCGGAATCATTATTTCCAACGACCTGAAATGGAACAAGCAAGTTCATGGCACAGTATTAAAGGCAAACATGATGCTTGGCTTTATCCGACGATCCGCCTCTGACATCAACAACATCCAAGTCCGCAAGATTCTTTACCTGTCTTTGGTTAGAAGCAAATTGGAGTATGCCAGTCAAGTGTGGGCACCCCAAACAGTAACTAAAATCGCTACAATGGAACGCGTCCAACGTCGAGCCACCAAATTCATCCTTTCCCTCCCTTATAGATCAGACGTTTTATACAAAGACCGTCTCCAGTCTATCGGTATTCTTCCCATCTGCTATTGGCTCGAGTTTCTAGATTTAGTTTATCTCTACAATTGTGTTGTTAATGACTCTGATACAAACATCTCAATACGGGTTTCTAATCGTAGAACCAGAAACTCTAATTCTGACAATGGTATTCTACTAAATGTACCTAAATCCAAGACTGTTAGCTTTCAAAACAGTTTTTACGTAAGACTGTAAGAGCACCCAGTGTTTGGAACATTCTAACCGATATCCTCAGAGACACTACAAGATCTATAGCTTCCTTTAAAAGTTTACTATTTAGATACTACTTTAACCTTCTCGAACACGTCTACAATCCAGACAATCCTAGAACCTTTAAATCGGTGTGCGTCAAATGCCACTCTGCTCGTCCTATTCAAAATTTATCTTTCAGATCATGTTGTTGATAGTTTGGCGAAAGCCAATTAATGTTTTTGTGCATGTATAGTAATGTGTCTTTTTTGTCGGGACCCCGTTATTGGAGTTTGATCTCTGTGGTCAGTCCGAGCCAATGCACTCGTAGATATTTGAATAAGTTTAATATTTGTTTGGTGCGGCGAATCTTGTAATAAAATAAAAATAAAAATAAAATAAAATAAAATAAAAGCCAGGAGCCTAAAAATAATAGGCATTCATAAAGATTGACCACCCACACTTCATGAGAGGAGAGATAAACAAACAATTAAAGAATATGAACGCATTATTAATGATACCTCAAACCCTTGTAACAATTTAATTCCGTCTCATGTTCGCTATCCACATAACTTAAGATGCCAAACCACCACGGACTGCGTACCTGTCCGCTTTTATACTGACAGGCATAAGAAGTCTTTTATACCGCGAGCAGTATCATTGTTACACTAAGTATAAACTTATATGTAGTATTAGTCTAACGAAACCACCATGTATTCTTTTTTAATTAATATGGAAAACTTTTTTAACGCAAAACATTTGTAAATCCAATGTATTTTTTAACCTAAGATGGATATTAAAGATTATTATTATTATTAAAAGAGATTTTCTAGGTTAATAACTTGTGAAATGTTGCGCATTCCCATTTCACCAGCCATGCGTAATTTTCAGGACTCGTCTTCTCGTTTTCTTATTTACTCGACATTAAGGTTACAGCATGCGTTTGGTCACGTTCTTCGTAAACTCGCCACAACGTGCTTAGCATAGAGGTCCATTTTTGAAGTTTCACCAAATCTTCGTTAGTGTATGTAGAATGACACAGAGTACTCAAAATGATGAAAAAATAAAATAGATGAAATATTCAAAGAAAATTTGAAATCCCGTGTTTGAGTTGTTCCCCTGTGGGTTTCAACGAATTTTTTGAAATTTTGACAGCTCATAGCTGAAGACCTCTGCTTCAAAAACGTGCTCGGCTTTGTTCTAGTTTTGGATACTTCGTGAATTACAAGCAATTAACTCAAAATAATCACAGATATTAAATAGTGGTCAAAGAAATCGCTATATCAGAGGAACGGCAAAATGAATGAAAAATTCCCAACACGTTTTTTTTTAGAACAGCTATTCAAGTGTGTAAAAATTATATTTTCAGAGATATTTCTAAAAAATTGGCCAGAGAACAACTAAAACACGTAAAGGTACTGCGATTCAAGTGTTCTAGTGCATTTCATCCATTTTATTCTTTTTCATCATTTTGATAACTTTATGTAATTCTACGTGCACTAACAAAGATTTGGTGAAAATTTGATGAAAAACAGACTTCTATTAAAGGCGTAGTGACATAACGCATGAATACAACCATTCTGTAGGTTTTTCGACCTCAGTCGTTTCCGCTGACGTTGTTAATCCTACAGTCTACATCATCAACATTACTGTTCATCGCTCGTGACAGTGTGCTGCTGCCTAAAACTATATCAACTGGTTGAAAGTTCTGCCTCTTTACTCTGTCTGATCTCAGGTAAGGTTCGTAGCACACACGTAGCCTGGTACGTAACCTCTACACGTAACCTCTCTCTAGCTCTTATGGACCATCAACTTGGCTAGTCACACAGTCCTGCCCATAGTTTTGTTGATTCCACCTAATCCATTTTTTCTGACTCTCCATAATTCCTCCTCCTTAAACATCTTCATATTGCGGTCAGCGAACATGATAATCTCCTTGGTTTGAGTGAAATCAAACAACTGTATACTTGCTTCTGTTCGCTCCATTTCAACATCTCTGCATTGCAACTATTTAAGTCCTCCTCCAATTTCAGACGCAAATGACGTTTCAAAACTCCCTAAAGTCACAGATCTTTTACCTGGCTATAACACCTTTTTGTACAGTACACAAGGATTGTATGTAAATAGAAAAAGTTACTAATTATCGTGAAAAGATGCACTAAAGACCATTTCCATTTTTGCTTGTGCAGCTTTTATCTTAGCAAACATAAAGGGTAACAGTAAGCGTACGAGTGAAATAAAGATTACAATGTTATCTTTAAACTGTTTATGGCAACTTGGGAGAGGGGGAAGGGGGAGGTGTACTGAAAAGGTAAGGCTGATTTAAAAAAGGGAGGAATAGCGAAATTATTTTTGTTTATTGAGCTTTTTACCACAACTTACTAGTACACATAACTATAAATTCAACAATAATTTAATTGGTAATAATAATTGCCTAGTTGCAAGGCGTCAACCTCTCAATTGTAAGCTCTCTGAGAAAAGTTGTCAAAAAAAGGGGGAAAGGAGAGGCAATTTACAGTACAGAAACGCTTGAAATATTTTGTGACGCAAGGCGGTTGTGGTGAGTACTGAGCAGAAGATACGTGTTTCTGTAAGTTACAATTTACTCCTTCTGAATGTTATTATAAAACCTGTCCTGGTCATATGAATGTGATGTGTTCAAAGATCGTCTCTTTAATTCTACATGTTGCAAGATGACTGAAGTGTGTCAGACAAACCGCCATCTGTTGCCACTACAAAAGTCTCCTCAATATTGCTACACTTAAGCAACGTGATACTGGCCTCGCTTCCTAAGCATGGTGAGTCATCTTGGTGCTAATTAGCATAAGGCGTGATTTTTTTCCTGCTGGAAACCTTACAGTGACATTGTTAACTGTCTCAACTGTTTTCAGAGTCTTGAAGTTAACATATATGTATACTCTAGTCTAAATTCCATCCACTAAACCCCCTTGGGCAATGTAAATAATACTAAACTTGCGGAGAATTTTTATGGCTATGATAATAGTTGATTAAATTAATATTCGCCGACATAAAAAATAATTATTATATATTATATATCAAGTGTCAAAGCTCATTCATTCTAGTATCTTATTGGTTAAACGAGGATCATGACTGCATCATGACCGCATTGAAAGTATTAATTCCCGCGCATTAATGCCCGGCAGTGATAAAACCGGAAGTCATGCATAAGCTATGAAGCCGAAAGTTGTTTTTCGTGTTTTCAAACCAATGGAAGGCGAAAATGCGTGCAATAAAAACAGTTTTTGTCTTGTTAAATACTGTTGTTCACTTTGACACTCTATATGATGTTTCATCGCCGGTCTCGGGACCACAAAACATACTGTTTCCTCGTGCCCAGTAAATAAGTGTTAATTGATGTTTGAATCTGTTTCCAAATGTTGCTAAAATATGCTCCTACGTTACAATAGTACATTTATTGTTATACATGTTATACATTTAATGTTATACATTAGAAGATTGAACATTACAGTATTAACTTTTTAATCATCTTGTGTTAACCCAAGTGACATTTACAGATAATTAGCATATTCCAGTGGAGCTGTCCAATAAATTGAGGTTTCAAAACTTACCATAAAATGTGAATACATAGATCTTTTTCTTTGACAAATATAGGACAGGTGCACGAGTGTGGATCACCAAGAAAAACCTACAAAGAAATTTTAAGATTTAGTAAACAACAGTAAATATCATGCACAATTTATACAAATTAATAAAAAAAGACAGTGAGTCGATATTTATAATACCTCTTATAATGAAGAAAATCCGAAATTAGGAAAAACTTTAATTAAGGGTTAATTAAGGGGGGGGGGGGGCTTAATACTTAAGACATATGGTCCAATAGTTTGGACATGGTCTAGATCTGAAAAGGGGAAAACATTTATCAATCTTACAAGTATGTGCATACAGAAGAGGTTTGAAAACAGAAGGATACGATTCTTCATGGAGGAACATGAAGATATTGTGAAAGCTTGTGGGTCATGAGAACTACCCATAACCACCAAATACGATCTTTAAAAGTGAATATACAGTAGTTTCTCACAAAAATAGATGGAAGTTTGATAAATTGTGGCCGATCAAAGTCTTCGAAATATATATGCAGTTTGCAAATGCGTGATTAGAGTATGATAATATCTCGGACTAACTATGCCAGTGTAGTTAGATGCAGTTCATAGTACACCAAAAGTATTAAATAGAAATCGAAGTTTCGAGTGGTCACTAACTTCCCGGCGAAGACCATTCGCTCGAAACGTCAATCTTGATTTTATCGTTTCAGGTAGTGAAAGAACCTATACCTTTCGTGTACGAATCATCTCAATCGTTTCATTAACATTGGAAAATATGAGTAAATAATGAGGTAACATGAAAGCTGGCCATGACAAATCATCTGAATTGATGTCACTGTTCAAGAGTTCTTGAACACATGAGAAAGAGTACTTAATGACTAGAGCGCTGGTACAAATTGAAGTGAAGAATGGAATGAAGAATTTAGCTATCTTACATGAATAGTGATTGACAGGGGGGACCTATGTGTCTAAGTTAACAAAAAGGAATAGAGGATTTCTGAATTTTTGGAAGTGACATATAGTATACTTATATGCGTGCTACGGTGCAGGGCCGTGGCTAGAGCGTTAATTGGGGGGGGAGGGTTGTATATTCATATATTCGTGTTATGACCAACTAATTTCTTTTGAAATCAGTTGTCATTAGGGTTAATTTCAAAAGAAATTAGTCTGGCATAACACGAATATACGAATATACACCCCCCCCCAATTAACGCTCTAGCCACGGCCCTGAGTCGGTGCTAGTGGGATAAAGTAAGCCTTATCCTGGTTCTCACGTTTAATTACGAGTGAATTTGATTGGATCGTCCTTGAAAAATTCAAATATAGAGCATCAGACAGTATTTCATCCATCTTTTTACTGTCGAATCAAGAATGACCACGTCGTTACCCTTGTGCAGTCATGATAGCAATGCTGCTGTCATCCCTGAAGTCTTAGAGACTGATTGTAAGCTCCCAAAACCAGAAAATGGTAATTAAATTAATCGGGTCCAAGTTCGAGCGACAGTAGGTGGGTTCTTGCCTGATTTGACTATAAAACTTTCCAAATGCCGTGAGGAGACTACAGAAGTTCAGTCTGGCTGGCGAAATGTCATAATCATGATTTTTCGAGATGACTTCCTTTTCTTTCTCCAGGATGAGACGATTTGATAAAGTGACAAGCATGTAGCTGGGGTTGACCAAGTACGAGATTTTCTCTCCTATCCGAAAATTCTTACGGTCTTGGACGCGCTGATTTGTTTTTTAATTCTCACGATAATAAATATTTTCAGATAATAGATAGAAAAATGTATTTTTTTAATTTTGTATGACAAATAATTGCAATACTTGTAACAAAGAATGTTTTTTTTTGAGATTTATTGCATGTAAGCAAAAATGAACATTTATCCGTTGCATTTTCCCATAATTTGGCAACTGTTATAGCAATACCACAGAAATGAAGTACTGGTACAGAAGGTCATCTTAAGTGTTTTTCACCTAAGTGCTATTCGTTATTTAATGTAACTCAGCAGGTGCCCTGAAAGTGCCACTTTTTGCCAGGGCACGACTGGTTCAGCTAGGGCACTTGTCGAGTATATGTAACGAATATATGAAGAACAGGGCTATGTGAAAAAACATTAATGATCACTTTTTGTACTTACCTACAACACAAACTTCTATAATATGTGGTGATACAAAACAAACTATGATACAGTATGACATAGACATTAGTGTCCTAATTAACTAACTTATTTCCTGATACATTACTAAGCAAAGAAATAGGATTGGTACAAGGAGTCTTTTGACACTACAGGATTGCACATCTCTCCATGTGCTTTGGTACAAGAACATAGAGCTATTTTATTCATGGTTGTCTTGATCCAAAAGCATAAACTGTGAACTGTCAGCATGCAAGGGATGCTCAGGGAACTTTGTACCAAGTAAATTTGACATTATATATATAAGTTTTCTATGTGGACTCCATGCTGTCAAAAGTTAAAAGCACTATAAAGTTAGAAGCACTATAAAGTTAAAAGCACTATAAAGTTAAAAGCACTGGACTGTGAGCAAAAGACGCAGGCAGCCATGGTGGAAAGTTCTTTTTTCTGCGCCACATATTTTTATTCTCCTGCACCAAAATATACTGAGAATGACTGTATGCACCATCAGGGACCATAGTGGAAAGTTCGCTTTTCCTGCACCAGAGATTGTGATTCTCCTGTACTAAAATATGTTACATTGGCTGTATGCCATGCCAGAGATCTCTGGCGCAACTGACAAACTTTCCACCAAGGACCAGGGACAGGCAGCATATAGACTATAAAACTATTAAATATATATCTTAGACCAGGTACTTTAATAATTAAGTCAGAGCATACAATGGTGTGATTTGTTTCTGTTTCTATTATAATATGATTTCATGGCATATGGATTTTTGTAATTACTCGAGTACGCTAAAGTGTAAAATTTCCCTTAAACCTAAAAATGAAAGCTATGTTACTCTTTATTGAAAATTTCATAAACGTTTTCATTGACTGTCTATATTTATTACCTGATAATTAACTACAAAATAAGCTATAAATTTTAATCTACTATTTTTCAATACAAGCATCAATGCATACGTTTCACGAGATAAATAGCTAACCTTGAATTTTCTTTCATCTCCTTCAGCAGTTAGCAAGAACCCAGTTGGACCTGTAGCACGTAATAAGTAAATCCTTGCTCTTGCTGCTCGATTAATACGAGATAAGACCTTATCAGGGCATGCTCTTCTCCAAGGAACCGAACGAGACATTATTTATGTTATTTTCATAATAACCTTTGAAATATATTCTTTAAATTTTAATACAAAAATGTTACTTTTATCTTTATAAAGATTGATGATAAACCACAAATTATTTTCAAAATGGCGCACTTTCTTGTTGACATGGCAACCTTCAATCGGAACCGATCGTACCACGACAACTTCCGACGTTCAACAGATTTCGAATTCGCTCACTCATATCCCCTCCTCTAACCCTAACCCTAACCCTCTACATCGTTCTATGGCGCATACACACACGTGGGAGATAATGAGAAAATTTCCCAAACGCACATATGCATATCGTATGACTCGCGCACGTGCCACGCACTGGCGAAGAAGTAACATCACAAGAACATCAAAGCGCCGGGACGAAGCAAGAGCGAAGACCGCTTACACCACTGACTCACAAGCGTGCGTTGTGTCAAAGTGCAGTGGTTGTGTGTAATAGAAAGGCTACTCACGCCTTATGCAGTTTCGCGCGCTCGTTTCCGTGACGTAAACAAGTATATTGTGATTTTCCATACACCACACGGACGTTGAATCATTTTCACAATTTTTTAATTTGAAGAATTTGTGCGGGTAGTCGTTTTCTGTTGTTATGGCTAGAATCACGATTAGGATTAAAGACAATTCACAATCTATTTCATAATTTGAAAAATAGCTTTACGTACGTTTGAATGATGAAAACAAGTAGCGAACTGCATTATACGTTTATTTAGCTCAAGATGGAAAGGGGACAGATTTCGATTAGAGTGAACCTTCTGGTGATTTCGATTAGAGTGAACCTTCTGGTAATTTCTCTTCTGTGCTGCTCTACGGCTACCGAGACATCTTGGTAACCTAGCATAATATGCTGTTAAAACTCTCAAGGGGGCGATGACAAATTGACAATCAACTTACAGATATATCGTTATGTTACGCACAGTAATGTCTCGCTCTATGATCCCAGTTGTAATCTCGTGATTTGATCAAAAACGAAACATCAATGCGCGTAAACATAACGATATAACCGCAAATACAAAACAGACATTTTGCATTCTGAATGTTGTCATCGAAATATTTTGTACTGGCAAATCAGGCTGGGAGTCGACAGCCTTTCCATTATTTCAGGTACTAAATAGGCGAGACTAAGTAGACATCAGGAAAACATTCGCGATAAAGTAAACAATCGAGAAATAGAAGTAGAACACCCAAGGCAAGTAAATTACATTAAGTGTTTTAGTGTATGGAAAACATGTCGACTGTTGAAAACCATTCCGTCCTGATTCGTGATTGGTGGGAATTGTAGAAATTGTCTGAAATTGTCATAATATTTCAATCAAAATATTTAAATCAAGTCAACCGCTGAAACTTGAAGCGCGGGCGGCCAAGATGTTTTCGGCGGGAAAAACCAAAATAATGAAAAGGTTTATAAATCGATATAAAAACTTTTTCGTAAAAACGCCTTTAAAAACAGTGAATGAATTTGAAAGTGTTTCTGAAGTTAGCAGGTAAAGATATTCAAGCTGCTGTGTATTTTAGCTAATGCTTGAGAATGCGGAAAAAATGGCATACTTTGAGTTTTTATATTTATCAACAAAAACTTTACAATTTCTTCGGATTTCATATACATGCCAACTAATGTTTGTGAACTTTTCAAAGCTATTTTATAGCTTTTGTATTATTTTTTCAGGTTGCTCTAGACTCTGAGATGTCTATTGAACGTTCGCGTGATAAACAATTTGTTTCAGATGAGGACCTGTTCTTTCAAAGACTCTTTGCTGAAGAAGAGTTATCTGAAAGAAAAACATCAAAAACTACTTCTACGTATGTTACTTCATTCATATAGTTTAATATTATGTCCATAGTACGGCCAAATCAGTGTGTATTAAACTGTCGTGCCACATATTAATATGGATAGCCCAGAGAGCACGTACTGACCAAATATTTCTTGGAATTGATGTTACCAAACTACGAAAGCGTCCTGTTTCCAGGATGATGCGCTCTGCGTCTAGCTTGTGTCTTGCAATGAAAATCAGGGACAACAACCCATAAGACGTGACGATAGCTCGCAAGAGCCACCACCAAGAGGCCACTCTCGTTCCTTGCATGAAGAAAATTTAGGTTTGACCATACAAATCTATTGATACAAACAATTTTTCTGAGGATTTCTTTTATCACTAAGATGCTACCTTAACCCAGAAAACGAGTTATAAAGCTGACTGGTTTTTGAACAACTGGCGCCTGGAAGAACAAATTTAAGAGGTTATGACGTCATTGTAAAGGGTCTAAAGCCACTTAATTCAGGGTTTTCAAAATATGCCGGCGAACAGCGAATTTAACCCCATCCAAATTAACCCCCCTGAAAACCCTAGCCTGACGAGGTTTTTAATTTTTCACTTCGACCAATATAACAGGCAAAGTCACCTTACTTGTCGATAATTATTTTTTCAGATGATCTGAAATGAAGATCTTTTGTAACAAGGCTTAATAGAGCAGCTGGTCTAAAAATGTTTTCAGAGTATACTCTTTTTATTTCAGGTTTAAAACACCGTTTAAACATCATATTCCTTCTCCACCAAATTTTTCCCAAATTCTCTTCTCACAAGCCACACAAAATAGACCATACAGCAGTCACAGTAAAACTGTAGCCAAGGTACAACCACATACAAGCACACAAATTCCTACTGCGTCATGGCAACCTCGCCCAAAATTTGATGAATTTGTTGATTTTGACTTAAGTAGAGAACAAATCTCAAAATTAAACGAAGGTTAGTTGTAAATTGACTGTTCATGTAGAGTATTTCCGGAGTTAACGACTGAGGAAGTGTCTGGACAACAGGTTAAGAACGGCCTGTTAATTGCAATATTGCATCTTGGGATGGTTAATGTACTCGATGAGATCGGGTAGCAAATTGTGTTTTGACGAAACTAACGATCAGTAAAACTATAGTCACATTATGTAAAGATAGCAAAAGTCATATTTCACACAAGTAATTAATAAAATGGCCGTCGCATGCAAAATAAATAAACTCAATCAGTTATTAAAGCGCTTTATAAAGAACACGAAGTTACAGTATTCAATTAAATTTTGAGATCAGTTTTAAAAACTATAAGCTTTCTAATATTGAAGGATCAAGATTGGAATATGAAGATCAGGAATATGACCATCCAGTTGCCAATTCTTTTCAAACTCCAAGTCAGATGGTATTAAATGGTCGGTATATTCAATAAAATTTCAAATATGGAATAGTACATGCCGCTGTGATTGTGTTAGAACTTTTATTATCCTTGCAGTTCCATCAAGAGGGGGAGTTAAAGGAAACGGGCAACAGCTGAGATCAGTTGCAGAAATACGTATCATTTTTATGTGTTTTATACACTATGTTGTTGAAGGATGATAATAAGGCCAGTTTTTCACAGTCAATCTTTGCTGTGCGTTTTGAGATGCAATTTCCTTTACTAGCGGCAAATGCCTTGATGGCAGCCTCGTACCCAGGCGCTTTGTGTGCTTTTAATACAGTTGTAGATTGCGAAAATCTGTAACAAATCCCATATGTATACATGTACAATAAGATGATCAATGTCAGTAGTTCCTATGGTTTTGTTAAGTATTTTGTGGTTTATGCCTGGCGACTGCGATGGTAACTTTTCTTTGTGAATAAAATCACGTAAAGAAGGGGGGGGGGGGGGTGTAGGAGGCGAGACACCGCCCGATTTTAATAGGAGACTTGTCGGTATAAATTGATTGGAATATCAACTTGCAAAATTGATATGGTGGGTACAATTTGAAACAGGCTTTATAGCGAAGCTTTTGATGCGTAAACTATGATATTTAGGACTGTAATATGGTATTTCCTGCTAACATACTAATGCGTAATAAGTTTTGGCATCCATGCTTCCTTAACTCAATATTAGCTGAACAGTTTAGATCAATCTTTTCTTCGTTTCCATATTTCAATTTCGTGCAGTCGAAAGTTCTTGACGATGCAAGTATTTTACTGGTCTAATCCTTTAAATATACAGTAATATGACATATTAGTTATTATTCCATGCTATTTCTATTTTTCTAGGTGTTGTATACAGATAAGCCTGTGGTTGTCTGTTCTCCAACAGGATCAGGAAAAACGGCCGTCTTCGAGTTAGCTATAATTAGATTACTTATGAATTTCCCTGAGCGACATTGCAAGATTGTTTATAGTGAGTGCAGATTAAGGGTTATAACGGTTATTGTAATGTTATATGCCAGACATGACACTCAAATTCCTTGCCAGAGATTCACACAAACAGAAATGAAAGTGTAATTTGTAACTTTTAGTGGCTCCAATGAAAGCTTTATGCAGTGAAAGATACGAGGATTGGTCCAAGAAATTCAGCGCAGTTGGCATGAAATGTAAAGAGTTAACTGGAGATAGCGAAATGGAGGATTACTTCGAACTGCAAAATGCTGACATTGTTATGACCACTCCTGTAAGTAATCAACTTAACAAATAGATTTCATTTTTTCGGGCGTCTGCACTCTGATAGTAACAGCCGACTTTATCGCTTGCAAGAGGCAAAAAAGTACGGTACGACACGAAGTCGAGTGCCTTGATGCACGCAATGTCTTCTATCATCTATTACAATAAAGAAGCACTAAAAAATAGCCAAGACTTTAAACAAGATGGTTGCCCAGACATGCACGTCTCGCGATCGACTTATCAACCGAAATTATCAAGCGTATCCAGGCTCATTCTTGACCATACAAACCGTCAGAATGCTCAAGGTTTCAAGATGCTAGGTTCGTGGTTGCAAGTTTAGCAGTTTACTGCCTTCGCCGCGTCGGAGATTTCGGCCACAATATTATTCTCATGATTCTAACTAATAGTAATAGTAATAATCAGCACAAATTTATAGGAAAAGTTACGTAGCTATACCGTGCCATTTCTAGGAAAAGTGGGATAGCATGACACGAAAATGGAAAGACAACCGTTCCCTTGTTCAGACGGTGAGATTATTTTTAATTGACGAGGTGAGTAAGTGTTTTAATATTACCCCCAAGCCTTCTCACTATACAGTCAGTACACATGTAATTTAGAATCACTAATGAGTAATTATTGTTCATACTGTATGTAAAAATGTTGAAGTTCAAGGAAAATGATCTCAGTCATTTAAGAAACGATACGCTGGATTATACCTTTAAATTTTCTCATATTTCAAACTAGGTTCATTTACTGAATGACGAGTCGAGGGGACCTAGTATGGAAGCCGTTATCAGCAGAATGAAAACTGTTAAAACTGCTCAAAGTAGAGCTAGAAATCAGAAGGAAATATTTGGCGCTAACATGAGGTTCCTAGCTATATCTGCAACAATTCCCAATGCTCATGATGTAAGTCAAAAATATTAACAGGGAACATTGAAGTTTAAAACTGGCTTATACTGCGCATGCTCGTAAGTATGCAACATGCTCACCGCAACCCGTTGAACTTCGCTGCTGGTATAAGTACCGCCAACGACACTGTTTCCGTGTGGCAGTCGTTTTCGCCGAAGTTCTCGCATTTTTGCGATATATTTGAATTTTTTAAGGCCTTGTAGGCCGCATCGCATAGAATAAGAAATCAATAAAATGGCATCTCTTAAGTAGGAGACTTGGAGCCTTCGAAGTTTTCAAAGCCGCGCATGCTTCGCGCAAACCAGAAATTACCCGCTCTAATAACTCGTTATACTTTTCGTTAAACTCGCAGCCAGTAAAAGCGAGTCAATTTGTTAGAGATGTGTATTGCAGAATGGTTATTTGGCTGAATAAATCAGGTTTTTTCCGTGAACGAACAATCCAAACTACGGCCGCTGGTTGTAAACTGAAGGTTAGTGAATACATTTCTGTTGATTATGAGCGAAATTTAAGCGTATTAATACGTGTTGTTTACTTTGTGCGATAGTCTACTACTACCAGTTTATTTATTTGAAAAACTCCATGTCTTCGAAGTATTAATATTGTAGTAATAGAATGTGCGATCGTATCCGTCAAGTTCTTTTAAATGCTTTTGTAATTGTATTTTTACATGATTCATGAAAAATATATTTGCACTTCAAATACACTTAGTCCGGTCGCTTAGCGGCAAAAATTGGCAAGATCTGTACAAAGCGGACAAAGTCAGTATTTCTTTCCCCGCGACTCCTAAGTCAAATTGACATGTTTTTGGGGGTGTAATGAAGATATTCACAAAATTTATCATCCCGGGGGGGGGGGGGAAGTTCCGTTTTTGAAATAACGGTTCGGGATGTTTGTTCATGTTTTACTCAATCATTGTATTTAATTAATAATAAGGTGTTGGAATATTGTTCAAAGACATGGACTTGACAACACATAAATGGGCATATAAAATTTCCTGTTTGATGTTCTCACATTAAATATCATTGACTGGCAGAGAAACATTGCCAACCGTTAACGTACCACCTCACCACAGATTACTATTGTACCAGATGTCTATCTTCGTGTTTTTGCAAGGTAAATTTGTGTTCTCGATTTTCACTCTGATCACGAATTGCACTCGTCATTTTTCGCAATATCACGTATGTTGCGCTTACTAAGAACATGGCGGACACTTGCGTCAGACTCGCGTCCAGGCCAGGCCTTTGTCAGACATGCATAGGTTTTAGACTCGGTTAGACTGTTGCTTACGTTGTATGGCGTGGATTGCGCTTACTAAGAACATGGCGGAAATCTTTCGTCAGCTCGCGTAAGCATGTCAAAAACTTGTAACAGATATTTGGCGAAGATAGACATCTGGTACAATAGTAATCTGTGACCTCACTGTGGTAACACCCCCCTAACTTGAAAATTTTAGGCACCCCCTCTAAAATTGATTACGAGGCATAGTTAATCAATTGTAGAGGGGGTGCTCAAGTTTGTACACGCCAGTACAGATCGTTTGGTTAAGCGACTTCACTAACTGGAGTTCAATCATTGTCTCCAACTGGTCTAAGCAAAGATATAAAGGAACTAAACTTTTTTTTATAAAACTATCAAATTACAGATGTGCAACTTTTATATACTTTCTGTCTTTTCTTTTCCAGGAGGAAAAATCGCGATTGGCAAACTTCAAAGAGTAAAATAGCAATAAATAATTAGGAATTGTAGAGCTTTGTAAATAGCTGACATCTCAATAAATTGGTCTTGTTGACCTACCTGTCCCTGTCTAATGGAAAACGGAAAAACTCTGGATGACTTTGTTTGCTGTTTGAACAGTTTATAGCAGAGCAAAATGTGCAGCTTCCACCTTTCTGTTTTGAACTATTTGCAACCATTTACCATCAAACAAAGAAAGAAATATAGACAAAATATTTTGAAAAGCAGCCTTGATAGTAGGGTAAATAGAAATGAAAGGGTGTGTAGTGTGGTGTATTGTAGTGTAGACCTGTGTAATGCAGTACCAGACAATCTATAGTATAGATATCAGACATGTGGCATTTCTTCCAGACAAGACTCAGCCCAAAAATCCAAGTTCTTGTTATATTTTTCAGGTGTTAAAGTTATTGTCACCCTGGAAAAATATCGAGACCCCGGAAAACTGTTATCATTTGCCCAACAAAGTTTTATACCAACTGATCACCAATGTTTATGTATGAGTGCATGGTCAGACCCCACAAAATGATCAACATTAACTCCTATTTTATCCATCTCAAAATTACATAATGTATTTTGCATTTTGGTTTTGTGAACAAAAATTTACAAAAAGTAAATTTCATATTAAATACAAATCGCTATTACACTGACTGGCTTTTACTGGCTGCGGGAGCTTGAGAGACTGCGCGTGCGCACTGAAAATTGGTTACGCTATGGTTACGCGTTGTATACGCGAGAAACGCGAGTGGCCCTTTTGTTCTATCATTTCTTATATGGCCGGGTGGTAGCTTAGCAAACTATTTTTTGTAAAAATATTTATAGAGGATGACATGTAATTTCTTGATATAACAAAGACCATAACACACCATTATTTCCTTTTGATCATTTATAATTGTAACCATTTTAGATAGGACTATGGCTTGGAACAGAAGAAAACCCATCTGCAACTTACAGGTAAAAATATCTCTAGTTTTTTCAATGAAATGTTTTAAATTTTTCATCGTTCAAAATTAGAGCAATGTCAGGCACTTGCAGAACACCTATTCATTAAAAATCCTGACCACATATTTCTAAGAAAATTTAATACATTTGCGGGAAATTTTAATATTAGAAAATTTCCTGTACGCACAGTCAAACACCTTGAGTCAGAACTTTTGAGTTGTTCCCACGCATGTCTCATAACGCATCACGCATGTTCATTATGCATGTTCCGGCTCAGCCGATCCGCACGTTTTATCCCAATAAGGTTATTGGTGACAACGTTTAACAATTCCAATAACTTCTTGGAATTGTCATTTCATGCATATAATGGCCCTGACCCGAACCCCAACCCTAACCCTAACCCTAACAATCCCAATAATTTATTGGATACAATAATCTTATTGGGATACAGTCGATTGTATTTTGTGGCCAATAGAAACACTGGTCTGGGAAAGGGGGCATGTTGCACTGCCGAGTGGCCCTACTGCATGCTGATTCGCTATACTGTGGTGTACGTTAAGTTCTTCACGCTATTCTGTTGCAGTATGGACGACAGTTATCGACCAGTCAAACTCCGCAAAGTGGTTATAGGCTATTCATGTAATGAAAACACAACAAACTTCAAATTTGATCTCTCTTTAAACTACAAACTCAGCGGCATCATCCATACGTACTCGGAAAATAAACCAACATTAGTGGTAAGCACAAAGACAGTAAAAGCACAGGCATCCCAGCGCACGTTACGTCATTGCATACATTTATATATATAGGATATTTACATAATAATGTATGCAATGACGTAACGTGCGCTGGGTGCCTGTGGTAAAAGTCAGAATGGTCGCTACTGTCACTGAAATGAATTTTGTGTGTGCGCATATCGCATTACGACGCATGTCATTAGAGAGCTTAAAGGCAAGCGACGTTTTTGTCAACACGGACGCCAGCCGGAGGTATATGGAGCCGTTATATGATAGCGTCAGCCGTTCTCGTTTGAAATCACGCACGTGAAAGTTGATTGACGTTGTTGATTTCATAATTTGCCATTTGTAATGCCGCGATTTACTTTCGGCTGCCGGTCATGTTGACAAAAAACGTCGCTTGCTTAATTAATAAGCTCTTTATTTCCATTATCCTAGCCAGTCAATTGCATTTTCTGGTCAATAAGAGCACTGAAATGCGTAAAAATGGTGGCCCATATTGCACTGCTGAGTGGCCCTAATGTCCATTCGCTATATCATGGTCGAGAGTTCTAGTATGACTTTATCATGAAGTAATTTTTTTCTTTTTTACGAATGAAGTTCTGTTCAACAAGGAAGGGAGCACAGCAAGCTGGAAGCACACTCATAAAGGACGCTCGTTATGTAATGAATTCTGAACACCGACAAAGGTTCTTATTTTGTGGTTCTATTTTTGCGAGCTAACCCTTACCGATCGAAAGGCCGCCTTTGATTGCTTGTTGATAAATGATCAAATATTAACAATAATATATGACAATGTCCCATTTAGTAAGATAAATGATAAGATTGAGTAACGTACAGATTCAGACAAATTAGAAAAAGTCTAACCTTAACCCAAACCAGGAGAGTACCAGCCAATCAGAGAGGGCAGTACCAGCCAATCAGAAAGAGGGTTCCGGTCGGTACAGGATTACTGATTTTTGCGGGCCCGGTTGTTCAAAGCTGGTTTAGCCCTAACCCTTGGCGAAAATTTAATCCTCTGTTTTAGCTAGTGTATTCCCAAAAAAACTGGAAAAAAAGATTAATGAAGGCAAGACTACGGAAGAAATAATTTCCATTTTACGAATACATCTTGCTTTAAATTTTGAGTTAACAGCATCAACGCTAACCCGCTTTTGAACAAGCCACTGTGCATGCAGGCAGTCTGCTTTATAAGTTTTCAGGTTTTTATTTGGTTTCATTTGTTCTTTCTGACTTTTTTACGAATTCCAGGTTGCAACGTTGTGCAAACTCTCTTCATGACTCGAAGTTGCGAGGTATGATAATGACCTTCAAAACTTCAAAATGTCCAGTCCAGACTTATCCTCGCAAATACTTCTAATTACAGAACTTGTTATGTGTGGTGTAGCTTACCATCATGCAGGATTGGATTCATCTGATAGAAAATCAATTGAAGCCATGTTCACCAATGGAGATTTGCCTGTTCTCTGTACGAAAGTTGTTCTAATTTTTTCTCAAAACATTCTCTCTTTCAATATTTAATAACGATTCATATTGATTGGTTAATGATTTCTCTTGTCTTATAGTTGCTACAAGTACTTTAGCAATGGGTGTAAGTCAATTATTATAATCAATTATTATCATCAATTTCTTTATCGGAAACTGAATATAGACAGTGAATAGCTAGAAAAAATGTATTGATAGGAAATCTATATTATTAAAGTCATCGTATGTATATCTAGGTCAATCTTCCAGCTCATCTAGTCATCATTAAATCAACGATGCAATACGTAAAAGGCGTATTTGAAGAGTATTCTGAATCACAGATATTACAGATGACTGGTAGGGCTGGTCGACCTCAGGTATTGTGGAATTGAAAGATTTAGTTAAAATTTGTATTTTATCTGCTGGATGTATTTGGATTTTTCTTGATATCTACATAATTCTAGTTTGATGATTCTGCTACGGCGGTGATCATGACAAAGCTCTCCAATAAGGTAAATATTTGCGAAATATATGCAACAACTATCTTGAAAGTACTTGAAAAGATTGATTCATTGTTTTACGAAATATTCACCAGATGAAATACGAAGCTGTCATTGGAGGAACGCAGAATATCGAGAGCAGGTGAAATCATTGTTACAATGAGCCAGATTACGATTTAAAACAAGTATAGTCTCATCCGAATTGATTGTAAATACCGGTATAGAGTTTATCTAACCGAGTTGATTGTATATGTAGAGTCCATCGTAATATTTATCCTCGCGATCTCCTATCTTATAATCTGTCCTGTTGATATTTATCATTTTTAACTATATACTTACTGCTTCTCTAACTACTTATTCATATATCGTATTACATTTCCTTCAGCTTACATAAGAACTTGATTGAACATTTGAACGCAGAAATCGTGCTGAATACGATCACAGATGTTTCCATTGCCTTGGAATGGTTGAAATCTACATTTCTCTATATCAGAATACTAAAAAATCCAACATATTATGGTAACTGAGAAAGTGTTTCCAATATTTTCAGCAACAGTTGAGATAGTGTGATGAATATCTTTCCTGCAATAAAGTATAACTATCTTTAAATATATAGGTATTCCCGAAGATCTTGATATGGATGTATTAGAGACAAAGCTCCAAGGTACATTACATACCTATGTTGCCTATTTAATATCTGTATTAATTATACCTACTTGTACAAAAGTACTATATTCTGCTTTGATAACATTTCTAGAAATGTGTGTGGAAAGTTTAAATACATTGCGAGATCACGGTTTAATTAACATGGATGAAGGATTTGATCTGAAGCCAACAGGTACTGACAGCTATTTTTTAAATTCATTAACTACTCCAATAATGAAATAATCTAAGCAATTTAGTACATGTACAAATTATAGAAACATATCGTTGCTTCAGATACTGGAAAGCTGATGGCAAGATACTATCTAGCATTTGAGTCGATGAAATTGTTCTTGGGTTTACAAGGAAGCGAAGATTTAAATGAGCTCGTAAGAAACTCAGTTCTCGTTTTACTCTAGAGTGTTACAGAAATGTAAAAATTACTGTAAGATCGAACGCGTCGTTTCAACAGTATACCCCATCGACTTACGTAAATTTGTAGGTTAAAGAATATCTATATGCAGAATATCCATTTTTCATCACCAACATTTTCTAACTAAAGGTCAACGTTGTGTGTCAGTGTAAAGAATTCATTGACCTGAAGTTACGAAACAACGAGAAGAAAGTGCTGAATACTTTGAATAAGGACAAAAACCGAGTGACTATCAGGTATACAAATGTCTACATGTGTCTACAGAAACTTTTTATATGGACTTGCATAAAAGATATATTGTAAATTATTTATGTATAGGTTTCCGATAAATGGAAAGATCAAGACAACGGAACAAAAAATCAGTTGGTAAAGAAATTATGTTATTTCACAAAAATCAAGTGAGGAAATCAAGTAAAAAATATTTAGTTCTTTGTCTCTTTAGTTTGCTTCAAGCAACACTTGGATGTCTGCCAATTAATGAATTTACTTTGAATCAAGATGTGACGGTAACTGAAAGAGAAATATATATAGATGAATCACGATACTGAATAAAATAACTTGCATTATCAGGGGACTATGGGTCACCGTCATGATTGTTTTCAATATTATAATTTGAAACACTTAATTTTTGTGTTTTACTTTTCCTTCAGAAAATCTTTCGATCGGGGCAACGCATTTCCAAATGTAAGCTTTGCGATTATTCAGATATAGCTGAGATTTAATGTATTTGATATTACCAAAGTTCTATTTTTCTAGGTTTGTATGAATTTTGTATGCTGCAAAGCAATTCCAATTTGCTGATGAACGCCTTGCAGTTAAGCAAATGTTTCAGAGCAAGGTAAACTAATACACAAAATGAACAATCAAAGTAGAGTTACCCTTGATACTGAACAGCATTTAAGATGCGTAGCACATCATAGACTTTCGAACATCATAAATGCTATTGCTTATTTGGAATATTATGAGCACTCAAATACTCAAAATTATAAGATGACTTGAATAAAATTGCAGGATATGGGAAAATTCGAAATACGTGTCAAAGCAGTTGGAGAAAGTTGGTGTGTACAAATAGTCTGTCTATATTGATGCATCTCCTTTTTTAAACGATGTAAAGTATTAGTATTTTTTACCCAGGACTGACAATGTCGACAATGCTTGTCAACGCTGGTTTAACAACATTTCAAAAAATCGAAGAAACAAACCCGAGACAAATTGAACTGGTAATAATAATCAATATAAAATACATTATTTATTCTCAAGAATTCGACTTAAATTAGCTACGTAATTAATATTTAATTGTCTCGGTTGCCATAGAGTATTTTAATAAAACACAAAACAACATAGACACTTCGAAAATTGTAAACATTTTAATTCTTAACGTTTCGACCGTAGACTAAAGTTATCTTCAGCAGAATCTTATTGTTTTGTGTTTTATTATGTTTAAATGCTGTCTGTGTCATCTTGCAAACCTCGTACTATAAAATAATGCGTTAATCCTCATCAAATTTGCTATCGCCAAGTAATCTGTTTCAGAAAGTAAGTATCTACTTTTTAGATTGTAAATCGTCACCCTCCTTTTGGAAATCAGGTATTGCACATCACAATACTATGAGTTGCGGTTACCACCTAAATTCATAGGCATTCAAAAAAAATACCTCTGAATTTTGGCGGTAACGGCACCACATACAATACGGTCATATATAACGATGATAATGACGGTAAAGTCATATGGGATATTTCTTAGGCCTACACCTGCATTTTTAATATTTAATAATTACTGCTAGATAAAAGAAGCTGTTGCAAGTCTACCAAAATACGAGGTGGATGTTGAACAGGTAATTAGTTTTCGCACGTTTTTCTAAAAGAATATTTCTACAACAATATCTCGCCTTCCACTTTAAGTTACTCCAGTAACCTCCCGCAGGGTGGGTGCAAAGATGTGGTGACCCTGCCCTTGTATCGATGCTAAATAAATTCTTTTGAAATGCTTCCTGTGAATTATGTACATGGATTAGTTAATATGACCACTTTACTTTTTTGAACAATTATACTTTAAACAGAGTTTATTTGTACTTTCTCAGAAATCTAACTACTCAGTGTCTACAGCTGAGTTGGTAATATCAGTCACTATGGTGAATTATATCAAACGTCAAGACAGCGGGAAATCAACAGGATTCCATTATTGCATTTTGCTAATTGCTGATACTGATAATCAAATTGTTCTCAAACAAAGGCTATCGTAAGTTGAGCATTCAGTTTTGACAAACGTTCTTCTTTTCGTACACACAAGATTTCTTGACAATACGGAAGACCCCATAACAAAGCTCATGCAATTAACTTCACGTTATAGGGACGCAGTTTTCTTCGCTACTGGGATATGGTCGAAAAAGATCGAAGTGAAAAGAGCTTACTCGTCTTCTGAAATAACAATCAGCGTTGTCAGTCAAGATATAGTTGGGTTGGATGTACAAAAGATTTTCATTCCCTACTACACTGGACCCTACATCGACCATAATAAACACCCAACAGTAAGACAAAGTTCACTGATCTATTCAATGTGTTTAAAGCTAAAGGTAAAGTGTATTACAACATATAGAAGCTGTGTTCATTTGTTTACCAGATTCCAAGAAGAAATAAAATTCCCGTCAAAGTAGCACCTGAAGGTATATGATTTATTTATATTTAATTTCATACATTTTGATTTTATCATCAGTTCATATAGGGGCTATACATTTAGCTGTGATTTGAAGAGTATATAGTATATATTACAATTATAAATTGTGAGTTGAATCTTACATAATTATTGTCTACAGAAACTGGGATGAAAAAACAAGAAGAAAAAAGACAACCATGTAATCATCGTTGCATCAACAAACATTTGTATCCTTTTCTGATTCCGTTGGTTGACGAGATTTTTCCTAAGCAGTACTATACATATATGGTTGACAAACTAAGTCTACATTCATAAGAATTATATTAATGACTGTAAAGCTCTTTGCAAGCTAATTGAAATATTAATATTTTTATTAACTCTGGAAAGATGTGCACATGAATGCTGCAAAGTCGGTGTTATTCCTAAGAAAAGTGCTTCAAAGGTAGGGATTCTTATCTATTCGCATTACAATAGAAAGAACATAACTGATGATAGGCAACAGTAGTGGAAAAGTTCAGAAACATATTTTTCTCTCCTATCATTGCATCCGATTATTTCAGGGTTCGAACATGAATCAAAACATTAAAACATCAAAAAATGAGAATTCAAACAGATCCAGAGGTAATATGTGTAATTTTCTTAATAATCAGAATATCTGATAACTCGTATTCATTACAACCCATCATAACATTGTTCAGAATCCAAGTTAGACACATTTGTGGACCAGCTACATGCACGGAATCAACTCATTCCGACAACACCAGGCAGAAAACGACTTGTAGTGAGTAAAACTTCAAATTTTGAATCATAATTTAAAGTGATCATTTGTTAAAACATTTTTTTGACTTCCTGATAGTTTATATTTCAATATTGCCGGCGTTATTCAAATCAATTTTTTATGTAATATGTGATCATTTTTCAGGCTCAATCTACTGGCACTGGTTTTGACTTTTCGGGATCTGGAAGTGGAAAAAGCATTCTCTCACAGTACGAGTATAATAGAAAAGCAAAGATGCCACGTGTGGGTGTTCAACAAACTGAAGATATCGAAGAGTTTGAAGATGATGATTGGCTGGACATGGACTTCTATGAAGATAATATAAAGACAGGTATGGATACATGGAACAATAACTGTCCTTTTACGTTGTCTGTAAATTCTAATATCAAAACATTTTGTGACTATCAGGCAATTCCGCTACACGGGATCGTATTACAATCGACCTCACTGGCAGTGATGTCGATTGTAAAGTCACTGGTGATATCTGGGAGCAAGAATTTGAAAGCGATGATGATGACGATTGGTATTTAGAATACAGCTTTCTAGGTGAGAAACCTAAACAGCCAACAACGCATGGATCCAGTGAACCATCAGACAATGCCTTGCATCAACAGTTTCTCGATACCAATACAAACATCATACAAAAACCAACATTAAGCTCTTGTCAAAAGAAGACACAAAATAACGCAAGTTCAAAATCAGGAGAGGTCAACAGATATCGTGTTCATCAACCACCAGTTAGACCATCTCCAAGCTATCAACCTATGACAAACACAAAATGCAGTTCCTTTCCAAGACCTGATCCAATCCAGAATAACTCTTACTTTTGTGGTAAAAAGCCAACCCAGGCCAACCATGAAGCATCATCAACAAAACAACCGCCCAAACCAAGTCTTTGCAAACCAAACCGGTACAAGTCGTCCATCCTACCTGGCAGTAAACCTGGACCATCAGGAAACACTCGTCCATCACATTCCCCACTACATAGATGGTCAACTAACCAACTATGTGACAAAATACGTCCACACAAAGGCTTTGTAACTGCATCTGACGTTGCAAAAACAGCACTAAAGCGACAAAGTGAAATGAACTGTCAGGAACGATCGATTTACAAGAACACTTTCAGCTCTAGTGGCCATGGTATTGTAAACCAACCCAGTTCTAACCACATTCATGTTCAAAAAGAAGTCTATAACCTGAAATATAAACCAGCAGCACAAAAATCTCAAACGCGAAGTCAGTATTTCAGCAGTGATATTTACTCCAGGGATAGAAACGAAATCAGTACAAACCTTGTTGGTGAACACAATAACCTGTTATCCACCGCTCAACATGTAGTTTCCCTAGCAAAAAAGCCTCCACATGAAGCCAGAGAACAAAGCGTGCATCAGTCTAGCCCAGAATATGTAATCAGTCCAGAATACGGCATTTTTGCTGGCGGTGATGCACCAAACCCGACAAGTGATACTGCAGTAACACGATCGTTCCATAAACCCAGATATAAGAATATTCTCCAAGAAAGGTCCACAAACGTCCCGCCGGGCAAAGAATGCGAAAGTAGCTGGGGCAACCCAGTTGTTTCGAAGAGGTGTGTGACAAGATGTCTAATCTACACATCTTGGAATTATTCATATTTTGCATTCATTCATCTCCCATGTTACTTACACAGTGGCTTAGTGTTAATTTTTCACGAAGTTATTTCAACTCATTCTCGGCTGCAAGGTAGGACATTGTCACATAATTATAACAATCAATGTACTCACCACTCGTAAACCGTCAACTATAATTTGTGCTCGCTTTGCTTCGAACAACCTTTAACAACTTTGTATAAAATTCATGTCATATTACTTAGTGCAATTTTACTAAAGCCCAGTTTCCATTTGGTTGGAACTGTCGTAGCAAAATCATTTCCAAAAACCAATACCAGCCGACAATTTTAAGAAATAAAGAACAAAACATAATCCGAAGATTAGCATCTTTGAAACCCAGGATATGGATTAAAACAAGACGAGTTTGTCATATTTCGATTTTATTACAAAATCATTATCACACAGACCGACTGTCTTTTGAATCGTCGCATGATTGAACTCCCTTCGTATATTTACCGCACCTCTGGCTCTGATAAGGATTCATTTTGCAAGACTAACATATACAGCTTGCTCAGGTGTATTTACAAACATCATTATGTAAAGTTCTTATCTTTTTAATTTGTTGTAGCGACAGCGAAGACGAGAACGAAGATGCGTTTAAAAATATATTTACTGATGTAATCAACATGCATTAAATAATATTCTTTATATTATATGGTATATATTGAGTGCAATAACAATATTGAGTGCTATATAATGGCTACATTTAAATGTAATTTTTATAAATGAAAATTTAAATTAAATATATATTGAACTAAGCCAGGCTAAGTTTATCTTATGTAGATTGAACGTGTAGTGTCTACAAGAGAGCAGTCATAGCTATCTTTATCTATTCGTCCTAACTTGGTATGGCATGGTGGCCCATTAATAAACGACTGTTTCTTAGGTGGAGTATTTGTCTCAGTCCCTTTGGTTTATAATAATAGTCCATTCTTCGAAGACTTTGCCCTTGTTCTGTTGGCCAACTTTTCTAATGGTTTCGATCGAGAAGGCTAATGAACTCATGGCGGCTATCTTGGACAATCCTAATTAGTTATTTACAGGCAAATTTATCCATATCCACGGAAAACCTAAAACTGTAAAAACGTCTTCTACTACGTCAATAGTACGAACTTAGATTTAATGTGGACAGTCCAATATGGCCGCCATTGGCTTTATTTATGCATGGCAGAAGCTTTATCCAGTTGTAGTTTCAGATCAGTGTGAGGATTAGGGGAACCAGTTGTCTAATCGATGATATATATATATATAGAGATGGCGTCAATGTTGACACTTGTTTTTTCGCTGAGCTGCTCCTCCAGTAATTGAATATTTCAGTGGTCCAAATCAAACCAAACCGACACATGAATGGCGGATGACTTGGGAAATATCTGACCAGTAGATAAAAGCTTTTTACATCAACACTTGGCTACGTGACTACATTACTAAATGGCTATGTGACTATGTGGCTACATGACTAACCCTGAATCCTACACCTACACTGTAACACTGAATCTAAGGCTATAACACCTAACCCTGAATCTAACTTTATCGCCTAATCCTAACCGTATTCCTAATCCTAATTCTAATAATAACGACTAATTCTTGCCCCAATCATGGAGCCACTTGGCCAATGAATACATCTTAACGTGGCCAGGTATTCTATAATTGTACCTGAGTATGTTAAATGTGCAGCAAATTTATTATTTATTAAATTATATTAAATTAAAATGAAATTCACATTGTCTTTTTCAATACACGCTAATTATACCCTATACTATGACATGTTATTATGCTACGATGAACAGACTTCAGCTAGTTCAGCGCTTCTTGTGATCTTTTCCCTCAGAATCAATCCACACCTTGCCACGTGCGGTGTGTTTCAGGCCTTCTTTTGTAACAATCACTGACTTATCCGGGTTGACTCTCACGCTTTTACAAAGCATCTTTTCTCCATCTCTTGTTTTGAAAAATACAGACAAGTGGGGGTTGTTTGATGGGAAGGCAAACAGCTGGTTTGGGCTGATTACTATATAGCCAAGACCTTTCATTCGCTCGTAAAACTCGTATTTTCTTGTATACGATGCATTCAACTCCACACCCTTGAAGCTTCCACCTAATCCATGCTCTAAGGATTTTATTTCTTGGTCGTTTTCATCAACTTTGGCAAGGTTTTGCAATCTGTGGCATTGGCTACGTGAGTGTTGTTTCCAGTAAGATGATCGTTGGACATTTTTTGACAACTGATGTGTTGTTGCTGAAGGGGATAAAGAATTAAAAATGAGTTTCACTTTAGAAAATGGATTATCATGATCAATTAACATCTGGTTAATTCTTTTACCAAAATAATCGTGGTTAAAGTTACAAAATAAGTGACCAATGCACTGGTTGTTAAGAGATAAACTTGGTCATTTCAATGTACCAATATGATGTTATTTAAATGTACCAATATCTAACAATTTTGAGGGAAATTTTTTTAACCTCTTTTTACAATAATCTTCAAAAGGTCGATCACCGATGACACCGAGCAAGATAGGAATTCAAACATAAAATTAGCAATGTTTGAGGTAATAATAATAAACTTTTATTTACAGGAAAACTTTCTCACCAGCTTGATTTTCAGAAAGGTCCTGTAGGAAGGTGATCTTCAGAAAGGTGCAAATAATGATTTGCCATCACAAAATCCAGTCATTAATTGTAGACAATCACGCGTCACGATGGCAAATTGATGATTACTTAATGATATTTTACTCTACTAAATATCGTATAGAATTGGTTTGCATTGCATAGTACAGGTATGCGGTGGAAGATCTTTCTTTAATTCTTATATCCTAGCTTCTTAGACGCTGTTTACATGTTCCTGTTTACCCAGGATTAAACGAAACAATTGTCAAACAGTTATTTACAAACAACAATTAGAAATTTTATCTTTTTTATTATGATAAAAAATAATCGTCAAAAACAACAATTTTGCCACGTAAAAATAGCGGATTTTAAGGCATAGTGATTCGCATAGCGTAAGAAAGGCTATTTGGCCACGATTTGACCTAACCAAAAAGATTGCAGCAGGTACATTTTTCCAGAGTGCATTGTGAGCAAGCATAAATGAATGAAAAACAGATGGCAAGAACACCATCGCCATATTTCTTTTGTGATCAAAAAAGGTAATCGAAATTCGGAGTGCTCAGTCACGTATGTATAATATCTACTATGCAGAAATAATTCTTTCGCAGTCGGAAAGACCATGCTAATAGTAATATCTTTCGCTGCTTATATAGACCTGCCGATCACATGCTATGCACAGCAACACCCTCGGCACTACAGGCAGCTAAAAACTTCTGCGACCTTTTCCCTATTTACTTGATTAAATCTGTTTTTCAGATTGTGTGATCGAGGGAGAAAAAAACAACAGTAACACCTGGAATCTGTGTCTTTTCTCTTCCGCTCAAGTGCACATTTTCCAGTCTGCCATTTTACTCTACAAAGAGAAAAGTCTGGGTTGAACTTGAGTTGTCATCACATCCAGGAGTTTGCCAATAACTTTTGTCCTGGATTGTAGCTATTTACTCTTGCAAAGTTCTTATCTTGATACACAAGGAAAACAATTAATTCATAATCAACCTATTATCACGTCTTACACTTACAGCATAACTAGTTTGGTGAGAACAGAGATTTACCTGTTCTACTACATTCTTCGCAAGCCCAGTATTGTCACCAAGACCCCGTCCACACGATACCGGTATGAAACTCTGCCGGTTAAAAATCATTACATTTTCAACTATTCACACGGTACCGATAGAGTTATACTTGTTACAACTTTTGTTCATTTCATTATTGAAATTCGCACGCTAAAATGTTTTGCATAACCGTAATAAAACTCTTACGGTTAGGCGCTCACACGGTAGTCTGATTGACGGTTGAATTTCGTTCCGTTTTCAAAGTCTTGCGGTAGGTATACCGTTTTCAAACTCTTACGGTTAGCTTTACGGTTTCACACAATTTCATACCGGCATCGTGTGAACGCAACCCCCAAACGAAGAATTTCATACCGTTTTCAAACTCTGCCGGTATCGTGTGAACGGGGTCTAAGTCTGTTGTTTTGTGAGTCGATCAAACATGTTACTTGTCAGTCTAAGAACTTTTGCAGTATCAAATTATTTGCTTCACTTATCATTTCCTCGTTCTTCAAAACCTTTGAAGTGGAATTTTTTATACCAAAATTGAACAAATCTTTTTTTCTCATGATTCAAACAATAAGTAAATCTCAGCTTCACGGAGCTAGTAGCATACATCCCATGTACTAGCTTGAGGTGTTTCTGATTAGCAATAGCGTGAAGTATAGCTGGCAATATAGTATACCCATTGCTACTATCCTAATAAACTTACACTGGCTCTGGAATAATAGTTTAGTAACGATTTGAAAAGTTTTACATCAATAAAAAAATAAAAATTGCATGGCGAGGCAACGGATCCGAGCAGCTTGTTTAAAAGGTTAAGGTTTGAACAGTAATTACGTTTCGACGCTTGTGTTGACTAATTTGCCGTAATTAGTGTTGCCTATAAAGTGCACTAAATAAAATATAATTACTGATGCTTTATAATTAATATCAATTATTTCTATACATAAATTATAATTTATAGTAAAATGTATATTTGTTCATCTTTGTCTTTAATCAATCTATGTGCCATTCTTCGTCTCCTTCAATGACAAGGATCAACTTCTTGGGAACCGTTTAGTCGTGCATTTTATTGCAAACTCAAAGAAGTGCAACCAAAGGGCATTCGTCATTTATTGTACTGACACACGACAGGAATGTGTGTCTTACTACATCACGTCCTCGCGACATTCATCTTCCATTCATTGATTGCGTTTTCAAGAAGTGATCTACAAAAAGAACGCAGGATGTGAATGCACTGCTAAATATCATAAAGTTGTTTTCTTGCTATTGTGTATTCATGTACGCACTACCTAATGTTACGATACAATAATGATTAAAAATTTAAAACTTAAATGTCGGGTTAAACGAAGATTGTATCGATCGTGTATCGATTTAGGGTTGATCCCACGCATTTGAAATCTATGCCAGACTATGGCGTCAGGTCACATGAGACCCAAGAATCAAAAAGATAGATTTGATGATTATGTGGTGAGTCTACGTTTCATCAGATACTTAATAGGCTTGGAAACGAGATCAATAAGGGGTCCAACCATCTCGGAGGCATCCGACTGTCTACAACAGAGATTGTCACCACTTGCTTTTAACAACCAAAGCCATACGACAGAGATGGTTACATGACTTCAGAAATGACCAGCTCAGGTTTACTGAATTACTTGCCAGAAAGATGGCCGCAGTGGCAACAAAAACATCAAAGATTCCTCAAAATTGCAACCATGCATGTGTGAAAACTACAGACAATACTGTTAAAGAGACAGATAAACATTAAAGAGACAGTTTACCTTGATAAATGTCCAAAAATGTTTCGCATGTGAACTTGAACTGACCCTATATAACAAAGAAAACAAAATTGAAATCCAGTGATCACAATCGAATATCACCACAACTTTCTAATATGTACCCATATCGACAAAGTGTGTTCAAGATCAAGTAGTCATGATGGAGTAAAGATTAAGATCCACATTAATGTTGTATTTAAATTTATCATACAAAAGATAGTAGAATGTCGATCTTAAAAACAGCTTAGGTAACTACTTAATATATTTGACATGTGAGATCTTTATAAAGAGAGGACTGGATTTCTTTTTTTCATGAATTCTCATTCTATGCGTCTATTTTTCCTGCTAAAGAGCACAGTAAAATCGACATGCCTTATCGTGTAATACAGTATGTCGCGGTTATCTCGAAAATAAAACTAAATACGGAGCCCAAAACTCTTGAAAAGAAAGCCATAATCCCCACTAAAATGACTTCAGTGCTGTACATCAAATATTTTCAACAGCAATCGTAGCCGGTCAAAATTCGCAAAAAGCCTTGTTTAACATCGACATGGTGCTATCTTTTTTTTGAATAAGTTATAAGAATTATAGTATCTTACAGGTGTTTGAATAAGCGACGGCCGCTGGTCACGTAGGGTATCCAACATCTGTTCAGGGTATATTGGTACACCAGCCTCGATCAAACAACAAGCTGTTTCGACAGCAATGAATACACCAGTTCGTCCAACACCAGCACTATTTGAGAAACGTTAGTCGATATGTAAAACATTGTTATACCAACACGTTTGCCAGAAGAGTCGCCTTTGGTACAAAAATCTGTCTATAATAAACCTACCGAGCAGAGCACATAATAAGCTAAGAGCACATGATAAGAGCACAGAATAACACTATATCGCTCTCCGTGACGTCTCTTTAAATACCTTATACTTAACAGTCCTCTCTCAAATTAAGCCTATATGGCACATAACAATTAAGCTTTTCAACCAAAAACGTTCCCTCTTCCTGGGGTTATTAACATTAGTAAGGTCCATAACCTGCACCATAACTTAACTTAAACCCACATGTCCCTCCCCGAAGAAATGAGGATATAAATGCTGTCCAGCAATATTTCTCTGCCCTCGTCCATATACCTATTTAAAGAGCTCTTGTGATTATCAAAACGCAATCTAATAGTATTTCCTACATACTGTAACCCACAGCTCTTACAACTAATCAAATAAACTACACCCTCGCAATCGAGTCACAATGGAAGCGATGATGATTAATACGTAGAGATCATCCATCAACATAACTTTATCACCTAGTATAACATTATCACAAATTTTACATTTCCTCTTTTCGCACTTAAACATCCCCACGACTGTTTCTTTTTTCCTCCTAGCTCAATTTAGAACGAACTAGGTGGTATTTAAGGTTCTCAGCCCGACGAAAGCACACCATTGGTGGCTTCGGCATAATACCTAAAAACATTTTCGACCACCTTACAATAACCTGCAAGTCCTTAAAGATATCATAAAGAGCTCTGAATTCTGGATGTTAATCAAACACAAAACAAATCCTATTACTGTATTCAACCCCCTCTTTCCGCCTAAGCAAACTATTTCTACTGATCTCCCTCACCCTGCCAAACTGGTCAACATAATCAGAACAATAACCCTGTTTTACCAATCTTTACCCCGTTCTCCTAATGTATATATCCTTCACAGCCTTGTCTGCCATAGCCAAGCTTTATACGCGTGCTGCAATGTTTTATATCTTAATTCAGGATTGGGGTTACGTACCTGCAATGAATGACAATCGGAGCTGACGATGCAGAACGGTAACGACGAACTTCGTTTACAAAAGTGAGGAATCGACGAGAATCTTCTGGTACGCCTGTTTTTGAAGAAAGGTTTATATCAACTACCTTTATATATATGATCCAGCATGGCGAAATGAGAGGTGACATGATTTGATGTATTGAAATAAGTCACCGCAGGTTTAAAGGATTGCTGTCACTGCCACGGGCTCATTTTTCTGCTGGCGGCAATTTCACCCCCAAGAAAACAAACTATAGTCTTAGCTAGACGTTCTTATAGTTCACCAAGATTACAGTGGTTGCTTCAAAAATCTTAGTTTGCAAGCATACTATATAATTATATGTATATATAATTTACACCTAGAAAGATAACTGCAGAATATAGTGTTATTTCACAACATACCGTGATCGGGCCATGCTGTATACTGCAAATGTTGAATTGCTCTCTCCTCATCCGTCTTTAACGACAAATATAAACACAGTGTAACGATTTGTAACTTATGCAGTAGCTTGCTTAGATTTAACCTCCAACAACTTTGCCGCTACTTTGTTCTAAATGACCTACTAACGTCATTGTATGACTGGAGCAGACAGCACGCATCTACATTCCTGGACAAAACTATTGACTACACTCTAATTATTTGCTCGACATGTGCGTACCTAATGAAAAACATCAAACTAGGCCCCTCAATTTACCCCCTCGCCCCCAAAACAATGTTGAATCTGTAAGAAATGAAAACAACATTGATCGGTGGGGGAATGGGAGAGGTTTGTTCTATGTAATAACAATGAGCTAAGAAAATGACGATATTAGGAAAAGTGTCGTCAATGTTTTGTCCAGGATTGTAACTCTTGGTCTATGTGGGACAAGTCAACAACGCCCACGACCACTTTCAGCAGACACCATCGTTTTAGTCAACCATGGTTTTTTGAGCAACCACAATATGATTCAAACGTGTTTACTACCGTATCAATGCACTTTCAAAAGATTGCCTGGTTTATATATCTGGTGTTATATACTCAGGTGTTTGTGGTGTTTTGAGGTTTTTGAATTTTTTAAGCATGCATCGATTTTTCAAATACAACGGAGATTAGTAGAAACATACCAGTATACTGTTGCAAATGTTGTCATTGGATTGCTATACTCTACTTGCTATCTATCCCTCGATAAATAGAATGTAGCATGGCAACAATTTTCCTGGTGTACTGTTTTCAAATTCCAAGAAAATTGTTAGTACTTTTTTAACAAAATGGCTTAAATTAACTCCGATTCTACAGTTAGACGAGCCGCTTTTGATTTCTATGCGGCGAAATTTCACCGCACAGAAATCTCGAGCTCGCAATCTAAATGGCAATTTATTTTGTTGACTACACATTCAGTACAAATATTCAGAAATTGAAAAACAAACAATTACCTCAAGATCGGCTACGGTTAACTCGCGGTGAATATACGCCGGCGAATAGTCACGTGATGCTACAGGAGACACTTCAAAGTTACCAATTTCGAAATGCTCGCCGCATTCAGGCCAATACCGATGACATTTAGTCTGTTAAACAAAACCAGAAAAATGATTAGACTGCATGATTTAAGTAGCGATTCAATATTTCTGATTCAAATGATTTGGCTAGAATTCAAGTGGAGAATACCATAAGGAGAGTATGAAATGAATGAACGGTAAAAATTCTAAGTGAAAAAGGTTTTTCTCACCTTTTTCACTTATATCTAATCCTGGTTACTCATCTACGATTTTTAATGGTAAAATTCTGTTTTGAATTAGATAAAAATTGATGAAAAAAATTGAAATGGATAAAAGTATTCTTTTAAATTACTTTAAAGCAATGATGACGAAACAACTACATATATAGCTTTTGAGCTGGTTACTTTTTAACGTCATGCCATGCATGATACACCGCCAAGTTCCACTAAGTGCAACTTCTTTACAAAGACTTATTAGAACTGGGAATGTTGACACTGTTGTAACAGTTATAAATTTTCAAGTATCGATAACGCTCTCTACACTGCATTTCGTTTTGAACTTATTAATTCCATTATAACTAGAAGGAAAAAGGTCAAATCAACATGACATACCTTTCCATTTTCCATGGTCGTTGTTAACATCACAACAAGACTCACCTCTTGATCCCAGATCATCTATTGAGAAAAGTAGGTGAAGTATTGTCGTGGTTCAGGGTCAGTAGTAGCGTAGCTAGTCGTTCCGACAATTTACCTGTAGTCTCGCCATACCAATTTCAATCTTATGCTATCACTACTCATTTCACACTCAATGAACATAAAAATATTTGCATAGCGCGATTGAATCGTCGGGCTGTCTACGCTACTGCTCGGAATACCAAAGCATCATACTAGGACAGGTTACCGCAAAAGTGGCAATGGCCGAACACTTTAAATTGCCTTGTTTTAATTTCTCTACTTGTATATGAATGTCCACTTCCAACTGACCCATTGGCCTGTTTTTATTCAATCACATTATATAATTTAACTTCATAGTCAAATCCTGTTTAGTGAAGTAAATTATAAAACCTACTGGAAATTTGAGAACAAATTAAACTAGCTATATTTCATAATGAAATTAGCAGTTTGGATGGAAAAATAGATTTCTGTTTGACTACTATGGTGCCAGTACTTTTCCGTGTTTTCAGATCCTCTGGTCATAAAAAGTATTTCAGGCTGGTAACCAAACTGCTTGGAAATGTTGTTTGAATTTTATGACAAACTAAAGGTTAAGATTGCGGGGTTTTCAAAAACCTGCAACATTTATGTGCCATTGTAAGGTGTTAGTTGGTGGTCTTTGAGTCAAGAAGTTAAATCCACTGACGTCATTGTTATATGGTCCAACAACAAGTGATAGAACTGGAATCTAGTTAATGTTTAAATGAGATAGCAGAAAGTGTATGTAGGAACAAAACACGAGAATGAGTTTGTGTCACGCTGTTGAAGAGAGAGCATCTCACAGCACCGAGTCAGATAATTATAAACATTGTGCGAGCTTAGAGTTCAGCAACTAAATACAAACATGAAGTTTGTAACGAGTCCATCTGCAGTAACAAACCCACACAACTGGCAAGAAGTAACCTGTACGGTACATGGTAACACCATACTTACTTGCCAAAAATCACTGCATGTATCGGACAAAGGGCCTTGTGCTGCCAAATACTCGTTTACCATTCCTGAATAACCAATGTCCATCTGCAAATAAATTAAATGTTTCATTAACGATGCTGTGAATTAAGTCCGTTCTGCGCATTCATTCTGCTCATAACAAAGGGGACGCGCAAATATAAGCATTGCTCAAATTTCGCATCCTTCGAATTATTATAATGAATGAGCAAAGCAAACCAATTTCGATAGCAAACCAAACCAATTAAAACAGTGTTGGATATTCAGCTAATATTTCATATATTACAAATATTTAACAAAGTTTTTGTTAATCGGGGGGGGGGGGTTAATTTTTTGAGGAAAAACCACGCAAATTTATAAACAAATTTACGTGGTATTTCCATAAACTCAAACTGATATTCACCACGATTATACAAGGATTTTAAAGCATTTGTTTACATTTCAGACTTTACAGCATCTTTTTAAAAACATTATAAAATTATACTGTAAATTATGAATAATGAAACTGGGACCAAACTGGAGGCAACTTTTATGGCGTCCTTCTCTTTCAAGCAATTTGACAAATAGTTGTCAGCAGTACAGGGTCGTTCCTTTTGGATCAGTAGTAATTACCATGCAGGATGCTGACGTCACTATAACGTGGGATAACGTTATAGTTATGACCTTATGATAACGTCATGAGTGATGTAACGTGTTAACATGGAGAATGTCAAAGCATGTTTCTCCACGGTTATCGTACTCAAGATCCGGCCAAAGATAATCTTCCCAGTACCACACTTTGCTGCCATGCTCTATATAGGCTCTAAATAATGTGCCCTGAAAATGAGCACTTGTCAGAAAAAAAACTTGACCTCGCAAGCAATCGACTCGGTTCTAAGTAGTTGGCACCTTGCAGTTATTCGCATACAAATTTATCAGCAAGAAGTATTCTACCGAACCCGATGCATGAAAATCAACAATGAAAACACAAACAGTGATCAACACTTGGACGAACATCTTTCTTGATGTTTGTCTTCTCTGCCACCTTCTCTCGTTCACTTTTGTGAAGTTGCAGTGTGTTTTGCCTTGACTCAACGCTCTGTTTTTATAATGATAACGGCCGTAGAAAATCTTTGATGTCATTCTGCAAGTGGTTTTTAACCGATTCAAGTATCACTGATTGGTTCCCCGAGGGCATTCGCTGGAGTTGAACGTTTAAGGTTGTTTAAAAAATTAGATTTGGTTCAGTTTCTGCCTTCTAGTAGACGTATAAACAATCATAATGCCTCATGGTACAGCCGTAACGTTACGCAAATACTCATCACGTTATCGTGACGTCATAACCGTAACGTTATCGTCATCATATGTTATTCTCATGTTATACTGATTATCCAAAGGGACGACAGTATGCTGCTGTTGTGTCGTTACTAGACTGTGTTACCTGCACATGACTCGCGTTGATATAATCGTTTTCTCCACTAATCACAACTCTGTTGAAATCATCTGTTAAAGAACAGTACTCTTTGAAAACCTGGAGCTCAGTTTTTCCAGCTGCATCAGACCACGAGACGGTTATACGTATGCTGGCATGCATGCGTATACCATATAACATTACACGTTATCACAACATATTTTCATATGATCATTTGTATTTTACATGGCGGATAATAGAAACTATACTTAGGCCTGATACTTAGGTCTTCACCTCCGCTACACCCCGCAAACGGTTTGCAGAGATTTGCGGGCAATAAAGGCCTACCTAATATGTGCACGTTTTGTGAATCGCATTATGGAACAATAGCGATCAGTGTTTATGATTCTTTCTTTGGAGATGTTACTTCTATATTTTTATCGATCCGTATTACAGCTGCTGTTCGCATGGGTAGGTGGCGAGTAGCGGAGGTGAAGACCTGAGTATCAGGTTGTAAAAACTATTGCTATAGGCCTCATTGTTTATTTACTTTCTTAGTTCGCTTGTTTTAGCTATGAAGTTTACATTCGCCGGTACGTTTCTTGTACAGATCTGACTCCAAACATAAGCCTATTCTTAGCACTCTTGCTCTTCAAAAAGTCCAAAGTCATAATAGGCTTCAACAGCTTTTTACTCTCCCCAAGATATTTTTTCACCACCCCGAGACAAAAATATGGCATTAATCGTAAAAAATACCGCACGACGAGTGAGGCAATTGGCCAAAGGCAATAAAAAGTAGGGTCCACGAACACCGAAGCTCGAGTTTCTCCTCAATAAAGCATCTCTGCATATTCTACATGAATCACACATACAGTGCGACTCACGATATTACTTGTATGAGGTATTTATGCCGTACGTATTCAAAATGAGCATTGCCATTCATTAAAACTTACGAACATCAAAACAAAGTTGTGAGAAGATCTTTACCATGTTGATATTTGATGTTAGTCACATGACTGAAAAAATATGGCGCTGTTCCATATTTGAGGTGGACCACGCTATTAGTTTTAAAAATATGATAACACGACATGACGTCGTTTTTAACTTAATTAGAATTGCAAACGACATTCTTTAACCAAAAATAGCATAGGTAACGACAAGAGAATGTTTTAGCTAGAAAATAAACGAACTTGGTGTCATAGTTGAAGGATTTTTCAAAGATTACGTGAAACGGTGGAAAAGAGAAATTCTGGACTTCTAAAATGGATAAGAATGGGAGGTGTTAGGCGTTTGAAGGAGAACTGTTCGTAAATTATCATGATCAACGTCTATCAACATTTTGAGAAAGTTTGCTTTGCCATATATCTTCAAAACTAGCAATGATGGATTCCTGGTAAGCAATAATAATTCTAAAAGTACCTCCACTGGTGTCGTGGAATAAACGTTTGGCACTGGATTGAGGCAAAAAAATGCTTGAGAGCACAACAAGTCGAGACCAACAAGACAGAAAAGTCGAGATCAACATGATAATTCCCTAATGCTGGAAAAGGAACTTCTGATGAAAGGTTTTAGGTACCTGCCAAAGAAGTGGTAGAACGATCATTTAGATCCGTATTATTAGCAACCAACATGTCTTCATATGTGCCTAAATGTGCAAAAGAGATCTCTGATCCCTATTTCCGCTGTTACCAGCAGAACTCGTTTACTTTAGAACTTTTTTGTTGACTCCTTAGCCTCGCTGGTCACATACCGTCATTGAATATCAATAATCTAAAACCCATGCATGCATTTTCCAAGCTTTATCATGCTGATTTCGTCTGCCCGTCAAAAGGACAAACTTCTGTTGTGCTCTAAAGCATTTTTTGCCTCAATCCAGTGCCAAACGTTCATTCCACGACACCAGTGGAGGTACTTTTAGAATTATTATTGCTTACCAGGAATCCATCATTGCTAGTTTTGAAGATATGTATATGGCAAAGCAAACTGTCTCAAAATGTTGATAGACGTTTATCATGATAATTTACGAACAGTTCTCCTTCAAACGCCTAATAGCTCCCATTCGTATCCATTTTAGAAGTCCAGAATCCCTCTTTTCCACCGTTCCACGTAATCTTTGAAAAATCCTTCAATTATGACACCAAGTTCGTTTATTTTCGAGCTAAAACATTCTCTTGTTGTTACCTATGCTGTTTTTGGTTAAAGAATGTCGTTTCCACTTCCACGTCTTACCGTGTTATCATATTTTTAAAACTAATAGCGTGGTCCACCTCGAATATGGAACAGCGCCATATTTTTTCAGTCATGTGACTAACATCAAATATCAACATGGTAAAGATCTTCTCACAACTTTGTTTTGATGTTCGTAAGTGTTGATGAATGCTCATTTTGAATACGTACGGCATAAATATCTCATACAAGTAATATCGTGAGTCGCACTGTATACGGACTTTCATTTACTTACATGGCAGAATATCACGATATCTATTTTTTGTCTTGTTCCCTGGCAGATGAGCTACTTCAGTCGATAGTTCCAGTTTCTTTTTGGGCATGTCCTTTACAACATAAACATGCATGACATTAAAATAAGACATAATAGAACCTATATATACACATCTTTTAAATCAAGTTGGCTATCATGTCAATATTTCTGTCTCAGAAATGATTCGAGACACGGCAAATTAAGGATCATGCGATTTTTAATTCTCCTTATTCTTGAGTAAAGATCTCTCCACTTGTTGCATTATTTTCAAACCAGTATAATGCAAAGGGGAAAAGAGAGGGAGGGGTTTTGAAAAACGTTTGGTGTGATACTCAATACAATTAAACACAGTGACGGTATATATAGACTATAGTAGAATCATACTAGCATACTATTGCAAATGCTGTAATTTGATTGGCTACTGTACTCGCTACCTATCGCTCGATGGCAAGTAGCAAAACAATTATTTTTCTAGTGCATTTTTTTAATTCAAAGACATTTTGTACTAGTTTGTTCTTGGCAAAATGACTTAAAAATCAATTATTCATTTCAGATTCTACTAAAACAATTAGATTACGAAGATGAGATTTCTATGCGTTGATAATTGATTCAGGCTTCGCCCTCATCAAATATAACCGCATAGAAATCTCGAGCTCGCTATTTGTTAATAGCACCGCTATCCATGAAAATTCACAACTACATACACCATACATTTAAGTTTTTGTTAGGGTCTAAAATAAATAATCGATCAAAATATACATAATTAGCGAAAACTAAAGATGCATTCTAGCCACGACAGCAACTTACAACATAAAACGCCAGCAAGTCTCCATTTTCAAGGCCCTGTATGGAAGAAAACAAATTCCTGTCAAATTTACCCAACAAGGCAATCATGATAAGAATTGACTGTATACCAGTTTAATTTTCGCCAAAGAAGTCATCAGTTGGGAAGATATCACGTTGTTTGAGGAATCCTTTACTTCTGAATTCTTTATTTTGTGATCGTCAATACTCCCTGATAGCGCATGATCAAAATAACTTTCAGTTGTTACGAATTACGAGTATAAAAATACGTTAAGCTGGTTCATACACGTGTCACACTTTCTGTACCCTTGATTGAAAAAGTGTTCAGAAGGCAAATTCAATCAGCATTCGGATACTCTATACTTCCTCTTTACTTCTTGTTTGCCGCTTCTTTGAGCTTACCACTGCAGCAAAGAAATTCGACAGTTCTTAAACATGATGTACTGTAATATGTATATACTTACCAAATGGTCGGACAGACAAGCTTAAAGTTTTGTTTGTTGCTGATTGGCCGATTGATCGAATAAGACAGCAGATCTAGAGAGAAAGGCACATTTCTAAATAACTTACGAAATTTACCAAAACCTGCATGTCATTAACAACGGTGCTCGACTATTACCTGTTCGTGGCTGAGTTGTTCTGCTTGCCTTCCATTGATGTATACTATTTCGTCGCCTTCTTGCAGTTGAGGATCACACAGACTAGCCTAAAGGTAACAAAAACAATACTTAAAGGAAATGGCATGAACGTTTGATACACAGACTTTAATACATTTCAGTTGAGTCATTTTTTAAATGAAGTACATAGTCATAGATCTACCGAGCGGGTGTTTATATATGTGTACAATACATATAAAGACAGTAAACCAAGGTCCCAGCCAGAAAAAAAATGCGACATGATTCGTGACCCAAGTACGCATTAAGAGTTCTCCGATTAATATTTTAATATTTTATCAAGATTTAATAAAATCATTTGAAATTTATGCAAATTTATGGTTGTCATTCAAATACACGTTTGACGCTATTTTCAAAGAGCCTATATATAGCAAGTCCAAAGAAGACTAAAAGGACTCTGATATTAAGATCGTGTAACTGGGACCTAAATGGTTTAATTCAAATAACAAATGTTACCGGAGAGTTTGGCCCTATTTGAGTGATAATTGGTTTCAATTTTTGTTCAGCACCTCCCTGTAATAAATAACCACAAGAAATTTTTAGTAAAAAAATATATCCATGTAAACTCTTTGAAGATCATGAATTGATCATAAAAGTACCTTAAAATTAAGGCCAAATTGCCCATTTTTGTTGGGTTGAATACTAAAATGAAAATCACCATACATATAATATATTTTACACACTGTATCGTTCTTCCTTAATTCTCTTGGCGAAATGCAGTTGAAACCACTGCATATTTAAATTCCTATACTGCATGAACATATATCTATATCACCAATCTTGCTTTCCAAGCTAAAACTAAAACTGAAACTAAAAGTAAAAATAAAATTAAACTACAACTGTAAACTAAACTATACTATATAAACACAACTGAACAAAACGAAACTACAGGTAAACTAAATAATTCAATAAAACTTATATGAAGTAAACCTTTATCATTGAGTATACCATTCATCTGTAAGGCTAAACTAAAAACCAAACTAACCTAAAGTTGATTAGTTCAGTGTACCTTATATCCAGTAGACCTTCGTCGTTCAGTATACCATTCATCTGTAAGGCAAAAAAATTAACTTACTTGTAACATCAGTACTATTCGACAGTACTGGACGTTGAAATTTATGGATCCACTATCGGTGGATACAATTTTAGACTTACTTCATGCCTGCGAACAGGTGACAAACTTGCTGATCTGGAATCACTGTCTGACGGACTGAGAACGTTGTAGCTATAAGGAAAAAGTATTGTCAAACAGTGCACCACAAGGGCATTCTGAATTCTTAACCAAATCTAAAGAGCTAAATTTTGGATGCCTTCCTTTCTGTTATTATTTTTCAGCTTAGGTTAGGAAATGGGAACTACATATAAATATCGATGTTGTAAACTACTGAAATCCTCATACTGGATAAGATTAAAAAAATGAGTGAAATTTTGTACGTAATTATTGCACGGCTATAACAAATATGTTAGCTACATTTTAAAACCATTATTTACTGCTTGATCGCAGTTGGTCTCGGAATAAAATACGGTTTGAACGAATCCCCCAACAAAAAATCCTTGGATATTTGGGAGAAAGTTCCCACCCAATCCCTAAAAATTCCTGATATTAACTAATAACATGTTAAATCTCGTGCAGACGTTGCAAATTGAGTAGGGTATATAAAATGAAGCGATTAAACTTTTTGAGCAAAATAAGACGGGATATAATGTTGACCGTCAGCTAGCTATTCTAAGGTATCAACTCATCTGTAATTTTATTATGTCATTTTTATCTATTTCCTTTACATTACCAATGCAAGGCGGGGTTAAAATATTCACTCTCGGGTGGGAATACCGGAACGCCCTTTCTTCAGTGTAGCATATTTGGTAAAATGAAAGGAACTAGAGATGCACATTACCTTCCATGCGTTGTCGACTGCATTGATGTAACATCAGATACCGAATCGGTTTCACAATAAAGTCGGGCAGAGCCTGTAAACGACGATGCGGCTGATTTACCTAAATAAAGCATTACAAAATAGAATACGCTATTGTAAATAATAGTCACTGTATGTGTACATTTTATTCATTAATAGTTACGATAATTCAAGTCAAATATAGTTAGGATAATGCAAGTCAAATATAATTAGGATAATGCAAGTCAAATATATTCTCTGTCACCACGTATAGTACTGATAAGTTATTGAATTGCTTTGGTCTGTCTCTGGCAGTAACTCCGAAAGAGTAAAATATTTACCAATCCACGCAACTCAATATATCATTCTGTGGACTCAAAAAAGCTTGCAAGAATGTATTTTCCACGTTAAACCACAAAACGATGCCAGTTTTGAAAACGACAATAATGAAAGGCTTTTTCTGGAGACAAGACAACTATATATGGGTAAAAGTTTAAGAAAACTAAAAAGCTAGTTCGAAATTGGCATCTTTACAACTAGGCCGCAAAGTGATAAAAAATTGCCGAAATGTATTTGGGAAAGCAAAATTGAAATGATCTACCTGACGATCTGTCTCGGTGTTTGCTGGAACCGGTTCTAAAAACAAAAGAACCGATCAGTTTTCGCTTGTATCTCAAACTGTGTTATCATTACACTGTAAGAACACCCCAGGCAATAATTACCTTAAACCAATACCAGCCAAAAATTTTAAAAAGTACAATATAAAACATACTCTGAAGGCTAGCATCTTTATATCCAGGGTATGGATTAAAACAAGACGAGAATGACTGACATTTTCAATCTTAATCTTCAATAATGTTTGGAAATAAGAGATGTTCCACTGGTTTTCTACTACACGGTTAATTGGAGCAAAGTGTATGCTACAAGCTATTTTATCTAGAAATTTTTGCACTGTATAATGGTTAATTCAATGCGTATGTAATTTATTGCCTAGGTAACCGACACACCCAAAACAGGGTTAATTTCATAGTAACCACAAAATGTTAACCATGATTTCTACAGTGTGTATAAGCTTTTTTCTGTATATTTCCATTCTGGGATATTTCTGTTCCATACCTTTGAAAAGCAGTTTCTTTTCTGAAACTTCTTCTGGCTGCCTCAACTGCTTGAAGTTGAGTCCTTCCCCTTTAAAATGACACGGCGAGATATGATTTACGCATGTTTCTTCACTAATTTGCGTGTAGATTGTGGTAAAATTGTGTTACACGAGAAGTTGTAAACTGTAAAATCATAACATTCTTTCAAAACTAAGCCATGCACGATTATCATGATTCTAAATTCAGGACCCAGAAAAGTTAAGGTCTATTTTCCCCATAAAATAGAAGGCCGGGAATTTAAATGCTTTACCAGCAACAGTGATTTCCTTATGTGCCCCAATTTCCCATGCATATTCAATCTTAAATTGAATGCTATGTCTTTCACAATGTAACGAAACCGTGTGTAACCCGTGTGCAAAGCATTTTTTAACGAGGTACTTATTTTATTGGGCCGGGACTTCATTTGAGTTATGCATATAATATTAAACTCAGACTGACATATAGCCAGACTGAAGTAGTAATTTTTCTATCATCAGCTTTGTGTTGTTTTGTGGTAATACAGTGTCGTCTAATCCTAGCAAGCGCGACTTTCCACGTCGTTCACTAGTTATCTTGGACAGTGGCGAAGCCAGCCCGCGACATCTGGTCATGCAAATGCAAATTTTTCTGTGTTTATAGACCTTGTAAGTGGTCAATTTCTAAAGAAATGAATAATGATAGTGACTTAAATTTGCATAGCATGAGCAAATTGTCGGGCTGGCTTCGCTACTGATCTTGGACATAGCAGATAGTGATCAGCGCACTCTCGCGTATGCAACATGTTAATGTTTGTGCAAAGGACGGACAATTGTAAATTTTGCTATTTGCCTCTAATTCATAGTAAGTTGTCGCAATGTGCCCCACTAATTTTCCTCGCTCCCCTCTGACCAGAAAATTTGGCTACGTCACTGATTAGCCCTGCACTACTAAACCAGCACCCCTGTAAGTAGTGCGTGTACCAAAATAGTTCTTATATCGCGCCATCTCGATGAGACCGAACATAAAAATTCGTAACTATGGTTTTTATCTCAATAATCATCTGTTTTTGCAGAAGTTCAGTTTTACCGACATGTACAAACATAAGGTTTTTACCGATGTCGCTGCAACAGTAACTATATAGTAAATATAGTCTTCGCAGACGTACAAATAAGCTAACAACACAATGTTTTAGAGCTTAAGTATATATCCTGTTCAACATTGATGATTGTAGCGCGTACTTTACTTGAAACATACTTGAGCCTAAGATATGTCCTTCGATAGCAAAAAAAAAATTAAACGACAAATCCAATACAGTCTAGCCTATACCCAGACGCAAATCTTTTTATTTTTACTAAAAGTAAAACTGCCAGGGACAAATTTCGAACGCTATACGATATCTTTATCGTATTATTTAAATTTACTTATATGTCAGATAAAAATAACAACATTGACATGAAAAGCACACAGGATCACAACTAAAGCTACGTTACTCACCGATATTTATACGTAGATCCAAAACGAATGAGCTTGGGTCGTTCCCTGAACCTATCCCGATAATCTTTCCTGTAAGACACCGTAAAAAACAATGAATGTGTCAGATAAACAAAAATATCCTCCGTATGTTTCTGTAATAAATAATTAGCATCATGTAAAACATGCGGTTAAACAGCTTGCTTTGTCGGAATACGTAATAAAGGCATATCACGCTACAGAAACTTTGTTATGTATTCATATGACCATATGACACGCTAAATATTGTTTTCCATGCACTTACGCGTTTCTCATACGTGCCTGCACGCACGGAAAAAGTTTACATCCTTTTAACTTTACTTGAATGAAAGAAAGGACGGCACACAATTTTATTTTAGTACTATTTACTGTGATTTGTATTCCTTGAGTTAATCAGTAGAGTTTAGAAGATGTAAACTTCTCCGTACATATACATGCACGTATGAAAAACACCAGACTGGAAGGCATACATTAAAGTCTTCAAAAAGTGAACAAAGGATTAGTTTAGAGGTTTATCTTTAGGCTTTAGTTTAGTCCATTGTAGCTTCGTCTCTCTCATGTTTTTCCTGTCTATTGCTCAATTATGGGTGATCTGATGAACCTCGCTAACGTCTGTGACGTCCACATCTTTATGAAACATCATACAAGTATGTCAACGAATGACAGTTTTTCAAGGATTTTAAAATTGTGCTTGCTGTTACAAATACTCAAATTTTTGCACCGATCGATACATATAATTTTTACCAGTTAAATTAAATCGTTCGCAGGAACCAAGGCACAATCCTAAAAAGAGTTCTCACGCAGCCTCTGGGGTGAAAACAACAAAGCAGTTGCAAACCACTGGGCAGTGATTGTTTCAAACTTCCCAAACATATTCAGTAACTGGTAAAACCCCTATTAAAGTTTAGCATTATTGAATTAAAGTCACTATTTATCTCTCGCAAGTTCAATATCCGTGGTGACATTGCTTTTTGCGTCTTTCTGTGGCAGTTGAAAAAATCACTACCCAGTGGATAGGGCTGTCCACCTTTTGCCCAACCGACCCCATACTGATGAGCATTTGAAAATTATATATTTATAATTATTTTCTCTAGGTATATACCAACAAGGTGGCCGTGGCGTCAACAAAAATTCACCTATTTTGATAAAGAGTGAAAGAGTGACTTTTCGCTTTATCTTTGGGCTTTTGGGTAGGAACATATGTGGGACTAAATGGGTTAAAAACAAAAGGCCAGCTTGGCATTAAGGTATCTCTTCTTTCCAGCTCAAAACCTTCAGCTGATTAAACACGCGCCTCTGCTCTGTGCCTCTGACATATTTCATTGTAATTAAAATTCAGATATTCTGTGCATATTAGAACAACCATATTGTCGTCCACACAATGACGTAAAATGAAGACGCCATAGAATGATGGGGCAAGCACAATGCTGAATACAGAGATTTGACGAGCTTTATGCTACTTTCGGTAGTATTTAAGCTCGGGCAAGGTTTTGAAAATTGCGTTCCGTTCGCAATTGTACACTGTCAGTTCAAAAGTTGCTTAATGATGTGACTATGTTTTTATATGAGCTTGCATTTCCAAACGTACCACAAATGATTGGAAGTTTGAAAAAACTTTTTGACCAACTCAAAACGTTCGCAAGCGAACGCACGTTTCTACTCAAACGATGCACAATTATATTGGTCAACGAAAGTTATAATAAATGACTTGAGATGACTTTCGTCTCTCGTTTCATCAGGGCATTAATAGCCGATTATATACATGTATAAACGTCTGCGCACTGCATGCATGACTTGTACTGTAACATTTACTTCAAGAAAACGATTGAAGACGTACAAACATCTTAAAACTTTCCCGCGCCGATTTCCGATGAAAATTAAACACTACCAGTACTTTTCCTGACTAGGTACATGTATGCACATGATTGTTAGATTTAAGGCATTTCATTGGTTAACGGTTTCTTAACGGTAGTGGTTGTGGAAGTCTAGAGTTTGAGAGTGAAAAACTCGTCCGGGTACAAGGAGGCCGCGGTAAAATTCTTTCTGCCATTTCCTAATACCAAATGATTTCCTATTCCAGTAATGTGTCTGTTTCTATTGTCTTCACAGACTTTTTAAGTCATCCCATTTCCGTTGGTAGACGTAAATGCACGTTTGAAACAAGTAATTCCTGTAGATTATGTATTCTCTACATATTCTTATCTAACTAATTGCGGGCAACTGCATGGGATATCGCCTGATTGGTTGTTTACAAAAACAACAGAACTAACCTGTAAAAAGTGTGGTGTGCTACAGAATTCTTCCACAGAGCCTTACAACTTGAAATCGAGGGTAAGATGAATTCGACAACCTTTTTTGTTTCCGCATCCTTTAGAGAGAAAATTTTGACACAATCAAAGTCTAAATCAAAACATATCCCACAAAAATGGAATATAGCAATCGATCGACGATCTTGTAGAATTAATAGAATTTTAGGACACTTTATCAGGATATAGACAATATCGGGATAACTTTCCTGGTTGATATACATGTAGGTGGTAATCATTCAATACATTATTTTGACTACGACCTCATATATAATTTGACATCAGAATAATAGCTAAAAAATTGCAGACAAGCTATTAAGTTTTACTTGACTTACCCTTTCAACGTCAGGTAACAACTGGACGCTAAAGATCTTACGATTAAACAACACCTTCTCTATTCTTGACCTGTACAAAAACAACAATTGATATCCCATGTCACTTGTTGTTTTTTCTCATTCTTTTTCTCATTCATTTCTTTGACCTCGATATATAATTTATCAGCAAGCATTCACATTACAATATTCTAGCTGGACAGTGCAGTCAGTATAGTGTGATCGACTTTTACTGCTAAAATATCACATGCTCAAGCCAGAAGCAGTCTGACAAACAATGATGACTTACGACTAGTAGGAGGTGCATATATTGAATACTCCTTTTCGACCGCTACTAGCTTGCGAAAAACTTAATATAAGAATCCCTTTCACTTCATCCATTTTTGATTTGGCATACTTTCCTCGTTCAACTTCCAACGCTCCGCTCCCTCCCCCCCCCCCCCCCCCCAAGATGAGGAAACAAATATTATTTTTACCCTTCTCCGATGGTATTTCAGCACAGAAGCCATATATGGTAAATAGTACACTCAAGCAGTGCAGATACCTCGCTTTGGGTATCAGAGCCCCTATACATCTATATAAAGTAGAGTACCTTACCCAGACCTTCACCATTTCATTTGCGCTATATTGTAAATTCTACTATATTGTAAACCCAGTGTGAAATAGGGACTCGAAGCAAGTCCATATCTTACCACGCAAAAATATGAAGTCTTTTGTTATCGCGATAAATTTTTATTCCCTCAGAACAAACAACAATCTCGATATCATAGCCGTCTGAATCCTATAAGAAAAATAAATTACACGAAACTATTGTATATGTTGGACAAAAAAGCTTTTGGGTATCGTCTGGACAAACTCTCAAAGGTACATTGCAGGAGCAATCAGGTAAAAGAATTTATACAGAGCACAAAACGTATATGCAGTTACTTAACCATACAGTTAGTTAAAGGAAAATGGCAATATATTTTCTTATCGGCTTATTTATAAAAAGCTTTAAAGTAATTGTAAAATCCGTTGTTATTTTATTGGCAACATACTTAGATTCTGAAATAATGAAGGACAAATAACACTGACCATCCGCCATCTTATTTTGCAATTAGGTCTATTTTAATGACGTCACAACCTGGGTAGACAGTATAAAACTTGCTCTCAATTATCTAAATTTAAATGAAAATTTCTTGAACACTTCGCATACGACGTAAGAAGTATGTACATACAAGCTTAGTTGGATTTCAACATTCAACATATTCTTCAACAGACAAAAAAATTATCTAGGTTGTGACGTCATGGACTTTTTGAATATCCAAGATGGCAGATGACTAGTGACTTTGTCCTTTTTTGTCCTTCAATATTTCAGAAACCAAGCATGTTATCAAGAAATTAACAACAAATGTTACGGTTACCTTAAAGGTTGTTATCAATATGCCGGTAAAAAATATATTGCTGTTTTTCTTTAACACAGTTTTTGAATGCCCGACGACCATTTGATCACACGATCAGGAAAGTACAGTACATGCACGAGATCTTGATTAACGGTCTATTTAACGAGGTATAAATTAACATTCCATTGGCTATACCTTCGCTTTCTGCACTTCTGAACCATAAAGTTCAAGTCTCTTTGCGATCTCCAGGAATTTCAATTCAGCCTGTGCTGGCCGAAGCCCTCTGAAGAATAAAATTTTATAATTCTGTTAAATGTTGTTCATGTTATCACCATTAAACTCTTATTGTTTCTTGGACCGAGTTGAAGACGAAAGGAATACTATACTCACACATTCTCTTTGTGATAGAGAAACACTCGCTCTTCAAATTCAGGGGTCTAAAACAAAACAACAAAAATGTCATGTGCGAAAGAGAGAGAACTCAACACCTGCTGGGCAGAAACTAAAGTTGTTGCTGCAATTTTGCAAGAAAGATTATTGATAATCATTTCTCATGCTTTTACTTTTACAACAAAATGTCTTAATGCTAAACTTAGTTACGCATGCAGATAGACGCACAAAAGCTGCATTTACTGTAAGTCGTTTTGCTTAAGAAAGTACAGTATGTGCGTGAAAGTGAGATAGAAATTGTTTTACAACATTCTTATCTATTAAGTAATTACTAAGAAAATAATTAATCATTGTAAACCTGATTGGGAATAAGCTGATAGTCGCTGATGTATTGATCAGGAGCATAATCCGGCTGATAGTTACCAGCTTCAGCTGCGGAAACAAATATACATGCATTAAACAAAGTTAGTCTGGATACAAGATTATAAGTACTGAGGCGATATTGACTATGTAATAGCGACTGGTAATTCGACTAATTTAAATTTGACAAAGAAAAGGTAATATATGGTCAAGGAAATTTGTCTGTGTGTGCAGCACAAACCTGACACAAAGTTACGAAAAGATTACTCATTATTGATCTGTCACTACAGTTACAGACGAGTTATGGGTATGATATACGTTGTATAACTTACTAAATAAGCAGCAAAACTGCAATAGGTTTATTTAAGCGCTATTACCCGTATAGATCGTGTGTAATATTGAGAGACACTAGTTTATTATAGCCACAACTGTCTTAGTCTTGGAAACAGATGTACGGAAGGCGGGTAGCCATATTTAGTACAGTAGTATCAGGCAACCAAGAAAAAATGTCTAACAGCCCCAGTGTTCGCTACCAGACGAAACACCATTAACAATATCAGGTACTTACACTGAACTACTAACGAACACAGCTCGGCAGCGGTTTCTTTAGGACAAGACAGCCTAATTGAAATATCATTAGACAACATGTGATACCGATTATTTAAAAAAATATCCTGGCCAGTTTTCTCACGCAAAATTTCAGTGAAGTTGAAATAAAATATTACGCGAACAGGATAGAATAAAATTACCTTCCATTCTTTAAATCATTCTTTACACTCAAAAACATGTGATACCTAAATTTGTTCAAATTAATCATCATAATTCATGATCTGTTTTATATACAATACATACCATTATACAAAATTTTTATAGAATGTGCAGGGCTCTCACAATCTGAGAAAATTTCCTCAGATTTATGCTGTTTCTGCGGGGGTGGTATTAGTCATAATGAGGATGCATTATTTTCAAAAGTTTATTGTTGCCTCATTTTAACTACCCTACCCCTATAGTAATATGGATATGGAAATTAGTTGTGAGAGCACTGACGATGTGTCTAAAAAATATTGATTATTATCTGTTCAACTCCTTTTCCATGTACTAGCAGATGTCAAACTACAGTTTTGTCAAGTGCATCTCTAACAGTAATTCATTAAGCTACTTTATATTTTAGGTTAATAGTGGTCTTACAGCTGCGTAGTTCACGCTTGGCATAAAATGTAGCGAATTCGGCCAACTCGAGCGTAACAATTTTTTCTTGACGGCGCGCGTATTTTTAGGAAGAATGGTGCCTAAATTATTTCTTAAAAAATGCGTCATTTTAATACCGTTATGGGGCACTGCAGGTTATCTTTAGATAAATATAAACAATTGTGATCAACAGAGTGAGACGAGTGGATCAAAATGATACCAAGGTTGCCATAGTTACACGTATTGTTTTGCAGCGGTTGAGCATTCTTTGAGGACTATATCTTGAGAATCGCGCGTCGAAGTAGAAGACATGAAAATTGCCGAAATTTGGCTTCAAATAACTTTTGTATTTTAATCAATTCGTACAGAATTTTTTCATCGTAACAAGCCTGTGGCTTTTATCTAAAAACGTATGTTTTTATTTTTTCGGATTTGGCATTTAAACGGCGACAAAGCGCTTTGAAATAAGAGCGCCGCACGCGAGTGTTGTTAAATGGACCTTTAAAGATTACAACATGCTGGCGTTATAAAGGACGAGGAAAAAGGTGGAATTATCGACCAGACAAGCGAAATGACTACATAATAGTTAGTGATCTATTTTCAGTACTTTATAGGATGATCGGGCAGTTGTTTATCTCCTCCAGCTGGCTATATTTATATTAATATTTGTAAACAATCTAGAATCTGTTCATTCAAAAGAATGTATACATGCTAACATATGTCACTAGACGACGCTGTACTTTTTCATTGTGAGATTAGGATTTTACATCCTCTTTTTTGTTTTATCTAGCCGCTAAATATTTCCAGGGTAATAAACTGTTATTGTGGTCTAAAAGATCATAAAATCTTCTTGCTTTTGTTTAGAATTAGAATAATTTTTACTGAGTATATTGCATAGTTCATGGTAAATGTAAAAATCCAAGGTTTAGGTGTAATTATGTCTGCTGATTGCATAAATACAATGTTTATACCTCTTGACTAACTGTTTTTTAATGTTTTCACTGAGTAAGTAGTGACAACTAAAGTTTTTAATGCAGTTATAACAACATACACACCAACATTGACAGCCTTGTGTCAGGGCAATGTGACATGCCTTGTGCAATTCAAAATACTTAATGCCATGTAATGAAGTGCTTTTGATTAAAAAATCATGTCTTTCGTATATACTAAAAATACAAGGAATTGTTGTCAGACTACGGTCATGTATATCATACTCATTATAGTGTCAAGGTAGACAAATAAGCAAGTATGTTGTTTTAGTGTACTGTAGTTGAGTTTGCCTGATTGCCTTCCCCAATTTAACATAACTGACTGATCATGGATTACAAGTTCATAAAATAAGAGTATGTCACTTCCTGTTCCAGCAAAAAAATGCATTCTTGGTGTCACAACTGAATTTCTCACTGATTAGCCTGAAGCAGAATAAACATGCTCTTCTTAAAGTTGTCATACTAATTATGAATTACTGTTACCTATTTTAGAAAATATTTGCCACATCTTGCTTTAATGTGCCCCTAATGCTAAACTACATTTAAGAACAAATTGGCAAACATTTTCCAATCATGTCAGTCAGTATATGTGTTGTTTGCCAAACATTGGCAAACAACACATATACTGACTGAAAAAAGAAAGATATTTACCAAACTTACTAGTCATTAATCTTATGTCCAATATCATTAGTTACCTCACCAAGCAGAAATCACTAGAGTAGGTTTGGTTAACAACAAAAATAGGTTCTTTTTGTCAATGATTTAGTGTCCAAGCTATAAATTCTGCTCAAATGCACATGACTTTATTTCAATATTTGGAATGATAGAAGCTGTCACCTTCTCACTGTCCGACAACAGATGAGTTAAGGGCATGCACCCAATTTTTCTGTTTTACTGTACATGTGTGTCAAATTTATTTAGGAAATTCTATTCCAAGATGATGCTTGTGCACAGTAGCCAGAGATATATCTGACTAACCTTTTAGTTTTGCAACCAATATGTATAAGCAATATTTGAGTAATAGTTGCAAGACGACACCGTGTCCAGGCCATCTCCATACAACTTTAGCTGTATAGAATTAGACTTGGTGAAGTAACAAAATGTATTTTGAGTACACATTTTCCTCTAATTACTGACCAAACATCATTAGTTTATCACTTGATAGGTAAGTGGTCAGGAAAATAACAGAGTAGACTGATGTTAAAGCAACAAACATTGTTCAAGTGGTGATTTTTTTTTGTATTTACCCAAATGGGCATTGTAACCACTGCAATGATTTCACATTTGATACCATAAAAGTATTTGATGATGTAATAACAGGACTAAAATATTAAAATGGTGTAGAAACTAATTTGTATCAAATATGAAAACATAACACAATGTGTTTTTGTAAAAAGTCATAAAAGAAGATTTTGGTATAATAAACTCAATTTATTCATTTATTAAATAATGACAGCTACAATTCAACTCTAGTTTGTACATATTCACTCATCAATAAATAAGCAAAACATGCAATATAAATAAAACACTGATACATCTACACAGTGACAAATCTTGAGCTTTATAAATGCAATATGCTAACCTGGCCTAATTAGAGCAATAAACAAATTTTTAAAAATTCTTTTTAGAAGCAAGGCAAATAATGTAACAACGAGAAAGTCAAACCTGGCCAATAAGTTCATATACAAGCTAAACTAACAATAAAATGTTAAAGCACTTGAGATACATCAAGTGAATGGAGTGATCAAGTATCTTGATAAAGCCTATCTAATTTTCCTTTTCCACGTTTAAATCAGTTGAAGAAAGTATCCTCAGTTGCCAGCATGTGAGTAATCTTTTCCTCTGAAACAAGCAATTTTTATGCCCCTTATATGCTTTTTTCAAACCAGTGAGTCCGTGACAAGTTCCATTTAAAATACGATGTCCAATAAATTTATATTAATTCCTTTACGAGACAAATAAGCCATTCATCCTTTCAATGTATTAAGAACAGTACGACTCACAATGTGCAAACAAAATTCACACATGCTTGAATAGTTTCGAAAAAAAGTTGGGGTGCAATCTAACAAAAATTTTTAATCGCGAAAACATTCTTTTTTCCACTCATTAAATGCGCCATATTGAATTTTCCTACACTGTTGCGGACAACCGCTGAATCAAATGAATGACGAACTTGGCCGATTTCGCGTTACTTTATGCCAAGCGTGAGTTCGTCTCAAAAATATTCTTGGCTGTTTTACCTACCTTGTTAAGTCTTCTGTAACTCGTGAAGGTTCCGTTGGAAAAAAGCGCACACCGAATTGAAATTTGTATGGTAAAACTTGACCTGAATAAAGAAACAATGACAGCAAGTTAGATAAAGTTTACCACAAGAAATCAGCATCAACAATGAACAGGCAATAAATCAGACACGGCTTACGATGCAAAACAACTGGAAGAACGTAATTCTTTGAGCAAAGTTTTGTAACAAAGTTTATATTTTTAATACAATCATTTCTTGTTAATGTTATATCAGATAGCCTATATATAGAGTGCATCAAAAAAAGGTATAATCGAACTTCGGAGTGCTCTGACGCGTTCATTATTTATTATACAGAATTACTCTTTCACAGTCGGAAAGACCGGGCTTTCGAGTGCAAAATTAGAAGAAAAAGTGAACAAATACGAGTCAAATAAAAAAAAACCGGTCGAAATCGCATATTTTCAACTCTTTCACGGAAAACAACTAACGTCGCTAATAAGATAGAACAATTTTACGACCCAAACGGGAATCAGATTTTCAACAAAATTCCCAACGGTAAAAAAATGCGACTTCAGTCAGCAATTTTCAATGGACCTTTCCCCTTTCAGATAAAATTTTGAAAAAATCGAAATAGGCAAAAATATCACTATAGCTTGAAAGAGCATCCCAAGTTTACTAAAGTTGCGAAGTTTGGTTGTGAAATGTTGTAAGCTGTAGAAAATATAGCTTTGCAAATTTGGCAAATTTTGTAGACATTTGTATTACGCGTAGGAAAATGATAATCAAAAGTATCAACTAATTATCACTTTTCCGCCCGTAATACAAATATATACAAAATTTGCCAACTTCGCAAGGCTATATTTTCTACATTTTACAACATTTCACAGCCGAACTTTGCAATCTTACTAAACTTAGGATGCTCTTTCAAGCTGTGGTGATATTTTTGCCTATTTTGAATTTTCTCAAAATTTCATGTAAAAGGGGAAAGGTCCATTGGTTCGTATTAAATTAGTTCAATTTTTCTTCAAATTCTACAATAACTGTACTTGGACTACTTGCGTTTTTAAACTAATTGCTGAATTCAAGGATAATAAATAACTTTCTCTACTCAGTCTCTCTGGCAGTAAACTGTTATACATTACCTTTCATTTGCCTCTTGATCACTTTATCACGCTCTAACCATTCCTAAAACAAAAACATTTATCGATCACTGACCACCCCATCTTTCATTTCAATGCATAACAAAACATTAATGACAGTAACCAGTGTGACAGTGTTTCAATGGACCATTCCCCAATTAGACAAACTTTTAAATTTGAAAACAATGTTAGAACAGTTAGAAAAAGCTTTCTAAAATTAAGTTTGGTCGCAAAATATTGTAAAATATCGAAAATAAAATAATGTAAAGTTTGAATCCGAATTTTGTATACTTTTGTATTACGCACGGAAAAGCGTTACCACTATATGGAAATGTTTGGTTTGCATTCAGACAGATATTGATAGTGAGACTGTGTTAGGCAAGTCATTGAGGAAGATAGGAACAACAACGGTACCAAACCCAACGCCTGAGATGCTCTAGATTTCATTCTTAGCTATGAGGATACAGGGCGACACCTGCTCTTACAGCTATTAGGCAGACTAAGCAAATTGTACAGCCAGAATTTTTTAAAACATCGGTATGAATCCGTTTGCTTTGCTATCGTCGTCATGTTTCCGTCCTTCAGCTTAAGGTACCCTATTCATCCGTAAGGATATCAAATCACATGTTTTTACGTAGTTTTGATTTTCAACCCCATGCACGCTCTTCTGAATAAATGGACATTAATGGTCATTTTCCATCATATCTGACATGCTAATTTCTGCATCGAAAATTTGCTCAAGCAAATGAAACTTCATAATAGCTAAAAATAGTAATTATTAAGGTAATGACTCCACGTAACGAGCAATGGGCGGGCTTAAGATCACCATCCATGTTAAATTTTGCATCTAAAAGAAATTAATTTAAACCATACAGTACTTACGGGTTTCGAAGAAGATTCACGGTAAAATTTTAAGCCAAAATAATCTGGTTCAGCTAAGTTCAGTTCAGTAATGACCTTTTTAAACAGCACATCGCCAGTCGAACGACTCTATTTAATCAAAACATACAATTACGAGCTGCACATAAAACTCAACAAATGCCTTAGTCCTTATCTAGACCACTCATTATTTGCTCAGTATGTTGGTACAAATATTGATTTTTATTTTGACACTCATTTTGCATCGTTAAAATAGTGATGATGATATCAATACTATTATTATTCTCACATACTTCAAATGGATGTCAGTGATTGAGCTTAACACAAATAACTTTTTGGTTGCACACATCGCTACAATTAAAGTACTGTAATATAGCCAGCCAACTAAAAATGATGTCTGGGTCAATATAAAAAAGGATGTATTTTTATGTGCAATAGTGCAATAAGTACACATAACACAATTATTACTTATACTTAAAATAATTACTTACATAATTATAACATATTTATTAAATATCATTTCAAACACCACAGCCAAGACAAATGCAAAGAAAATTTAACAAAAATAGTAAAAAGGGCATGGGCATGTAAAAGGAAATAAACCTGGAAAAGAGGGTAACAATAGCATGGTTAAAGAGGGTAATAGTGTGCTGAAAGATGTAACGCTAGTTGGAGAAGTGCTTGTGATGACTACATGACAAGGTCCTACGAGGTATACCAATCTTGACATCAATGAAGGCATAGATCAACTCCATTGAAATCTCTGGGATCCGGACAAGGTGAACCACAATGAGAACCAATGTCACCTCGAGGAGGGATTTAAAGCACAACGCGCCTCCCCCAAACGTGTTTGATTGAAAAAGGGACCGGGAACCGGCCGTAACCGATCAAGACTAAAGCTGACGGTAAAGGCATGCCTGCTTCAACGTTACCCCTGCGTACTAAATAAAAAAATGGGCTTCAACAAAGTTTAGCAAAGTGATTAACAGAGTTTAGTTCTAGCCCAAGAAAAAAGAGAACTAATACGGAAACTTCTCAAAGGTAAAACCAGATGTGAAACGCACATGCAGAACGCGCGATCCACCTGCGTTGGACATGCAAACCTGTGCGTAGAGTAGCAGCCATTGTGAGAGAATCGTCGACCTTGTGATCAGGGATGCACTTGAGAGCAGAGAGAAAAGGAAAGAAGGATTGAGCCGAACTTTCAGTGATGTACCCCTCAGTGGCTACCAGATGGTCTCAGCTGTAGCGCAAAATTAATTTGACGCAAAGCGGTTAGCTACATCTTAACGTTACTTTATATCAATCAAAATACCAAAGCTAACTACATTAAAAAGTGAAGGGCTCACCAAGCTGTAGAAAACTTTGAAGCAAATAATGGACAAGCACTTGCATTAAAATGAACAACACGGTGTTCCACAAATTTCTTATATAAAATAATATAATTCACCATGCAAAGTCTGAAATTACATATACATCTTAATAGCTGAACAATGTCGGCACCAAACCAACGTGGAAGGCGTAGGGGAGATTGATAGAAACTCTCAGCTTTTTGGCAATATCCTAGGCACAGACTGGAATAAAGAGAGGGTGCAACAAAACGGAGAAAATTACCTAAAGAAAGTTGCCCATACTGAAAGAAATGGCAAACGTGATGTACACCTCATATGTACAAAGCTAAGGCAGTACAGTACAGTACAGTCACTGTACATGTATACTGTGTATAGACCACAAGAAAAAATTGCAGCCTTTAAGCAGCAGAAGATTAACGAAATCAATCAAAATACCACAGCTCAGTGGCAGATCCAGGATAAGTCAAAATAAATTATGGCAGCTAAATTTTAAATTCAAAATAACTTTATAGCAATGTCATAGGTTATGAATTTCAAAAGAATAAAATCTAACCAATGAAGTTGTTTTGAAGGTATTTTAAAATGTAAATATATCCTAGAATGAGCTGTGGTAATTTATTTTGACTTACGCTAGATCTGCCACTGCCACAGCTAACTACATTAAAAAGTGAAGGGCTCACCAAGTTGTAGAAAACTTTGAAGCAAATAATGGACAAGCACTTGCATTAGTTGAATAAGCAGAAAAGTCAGACAAAGATGTCAAAGCAGTGAAGAAAAGTGTTCTGCAAGCTATGAACATTGCTGATGGGGCTGATAACTGACATAAAACTTTTAGTTTCCCATTGTTAAAGTCTTTTATCAAAAAAAAAAGACTTGACAAGCTAGGCTACACCAGCAGTGGCAAAGTGCAAATGATGACTTAGTGCAAGGGAACCATGCAGGCCTTTTATATGTGGAAGAAACCCCTGTGAAACACAACACAATCACATAGATTATCTCATGTTAATTATATCTTTGTCATAAAGTCAACTTACAGTCAAACCTGATGTTCTCTTGTGATGTAGTTTTGCGACGTGGATGCTCTGAGAAATTTGCAATCATAATTGTAAACACAGTCATATGTTCTGTTTTGGCACACAGGTGAGATAGCATTTACAATTGTTTTGTAATAATTTATTTTCAATTTTGTAATACACTTTGTGCACTTGTCAAACAATTGCAAATTCCTCCAAGCAACTTGGACATCAATATTGCAACATTGCAATGCAATATGGCTCACAAGAGATACATCCGTTTTGACTGTAAAGAGTATTTGGAAGCATTTAACCCAGAGGTCTGAAAAGTATTAAAATCTTTGGAATACATTCAACAACTACTCAGAATTCAGTTTTCACACTCTGTCTTTGACCTTGGTAACAATAGATGACTCATGGCAAATTTCAGGCTTGTTAACTCTTTTTATTATTTATTGTTGAGTTTTGATTGCTTATAGCTGTCAGTGAAATCGTCAAATCTGCTTGGTAGTTGTCCAAATTTTGGGTTATGACGTCACTGTGAAGTCATACAAAAACTATTATGAGTCATTTCATCGTATACCTATTGAAAATTATGAAACACCATATGACATCACGCTAATTATGTGGGTTTTGTCAATACTGGGAAAATACAAGTTGCTTTCTTACCGGAAAGGTTCGCCAACCTTTTAATAGATAATAAAACAATTATTGAATTCGGTTCTCACAAGATATGAGGAATTCCTCATAGGCCTCAGTTTGTGTAAACCTCTGCCTTAATAATTCCTCATATCCGAACCCTGCTCGACCTCATTCAATAGTTGTTTTTATTATATGGCAAACACCACTTCTGGTTGTTTAATGCAATATGATTGGTTGTTTGCCGGTCTGGAATCCTCCAATATTGGACCGTTGCTGCACTAAAGGTCCAACATTCGAGCCTAAACAGTTGAAAGTTTTGAAGCATTATTGCACTTTTAAACACACAAAAAAGCATCATATTTATAAGCAAACAACTGAAACAAGTCAGAGCACTATCCCAATGTGTTTTCTGAATCAGGCAGATGTAATTACAATAGAAATGAGATTATTTCCACTTAAATCAGAATATTTGTAATATATCATAAATTCTATATCAACCTTGTTTGTTTGGTTCATACTAAAAAAATTTAGCACTCAGTCTTTTGTTTATGGACTGTCAAGACCTTGGTCTAATATTTTCCAGTACAGACCTCTCCTTCGGAATATATTGTAGTATATAATTAACCTCAACCAATGACTGCACTTTTTTGGATAGGTGCATGAAGAATTGTTTAGTTCAGGTAGATTATTACAAGATTTAGTATATATATTAGGCTATTACTCAATTATGTGAAAATGTCAATAGGTAAGAAATTTGGTGCAAGCCTCATTCAATCTTATTATAGGAAATATAATAAATTTGTGTGCCAGGTAATTTATGAATTTTTTTGCTATCATCACCAGGATCAAAAATTACACCTTCTGCTATATGCCTATGTATTAATAAATGTCCAAAGCAGTTGTTAACCGCTCTAAATGCACGTATTGCTAGCGTCAGTTATTTTCCTCTAATCCCTAATAAGATAATTGGGTTTGAAAACATCACATTATTTAGATCAGTAGGGGCCTATAAAATGACAGAGTAAATTAGACTCGAAATCATAATTCAAAAGCGACAATCTGTTCAAACAAAATTTGGCTAGACATGCTGTGGCATATTTTAACAGCACAGACAATACACATACGTGAACGAGTTATGTGTCTCCTGAAACATTTACTTGATAATGCTTTATACGGCGGCGAAACCAATACAAAACCGAAGCTTGTTGTCCATATGCGCACAAATCGTTATTGTTATTGCCATGTAAGCCAAGTGAAATCAACAAGAAAACTTAATATGAATTATTTACGTCGAAGAACATCCATTCTTATGTTTAGTCCATAAAGTCGAATCTTTACGTTGTATAATTGGTATCATAGGTAGTATGTACATTTCTACGTGACTGCTTGTATTTAAAACGGAGGATTCCCACACGAAAAAAGACAATTCACTCGTTACAACTTCCTGCTAGATGTATCAGACTCTTATATGACATTTCACTTCGGCTAAATATCTACGTGGTGAGTATCTTCGAAATTCGAAGAAAAGGTCGCAAATAAACAGACAGTATAATAATTACGAAGCAATTAGCGCTGTGATAAGCCTTTTTGAGCCTTTTGACTTAAAGTGCTCAGAACTAAACGCTCATTGAGTATAGATTTCGTTTTCGTTTATAGGTCTGTCACAAGGTTACAAATTGTCATTGAGTTTGCACAAAGTATAATTGTTCTCGTTACGTGAGGCATCGATTAGCAGTCAGTGAAGTGTAAAAATATGCAATTATATAAAAGGAATAAGTAACACTTTATATTGACATTTAACAGATTACAAACTTTGCGTCGATTAATGTTTGTGCCCATTTAGAAGCAATGCTTGAAACTCTATAAACTTTACCTTATTTGCAATAACGAAATCTAGCAATGCCGTAATATTCAAACACAATATAAGTAAATGTGACTAACCTCGATATCAACTTCAGTATGAGAATCATCTAGCATTTCTACAACACACCGAATGAACTTGGCTGGTGCAAGTTTATGTAACAGCGAAGGCCTAATGCGTGAATTCCCACTGTATGACTGACGTCTTGGGCTTGATACTTTAGCAGCCATTGTGATATTCACCTGAAATTATTACAATACTCCCACCATTAAAGAATTATTCTCCCCTTTTCCAAACACATTTTTAATCTGAAGAAACATGATCTTCCCAGACATTTCAAACTTTATGTTTTTGCCACTATTTCCGGTCATGTGACGTAAGCGTGAAATCAGATCGGCCTTCAAGCAGCGTTGGGAGTGTCTGGCCTCCTGCTGCCAGGAACTGCCACCCTGAGGTTATCAGCATATTGCCTAAAAAACACATTTACCATCCATATTTGACCATTGACCATGAGTAGTTTACGGAACAACCTAGATCAATGGATAACAGATGCCTTGGTTCTAACCGGCTCGGTTCGGAACTCTCGCCCAAGACTAGAGAACCACTCTACCCAAGAGGAAGTGAATACTTCGGCTTAATCGTGACAAGGTTCAAGTCAGTTCAAGTGTTGAACGATAATATACTAAGAATTGTTTCTAAGAATACATGAATCTCGACAAAAACATATTACCATAGAAAGTAGTAAATGAATAAATTGAATTTCAGAACCATCCTCAGAGGTATGAAAAACTAGATTCATATTAATCTGACACTGCAGAGAACAACGAAAAATTCGTTGTCTCGAGCGGGATTCGAACTCGCATCTTCGGGTTTCTAGACCGCCGCTCTACCAATTGAGCTATCGAGTCAACTGGGATTGGGCGAGTCTTATCCAATTTAAGTGCACGAAATATTTTCGTGACGACTTAACGCTTGTCTTTGAGGACGCGCAGTGTTTCAATTCTATTTCAGAACCATCCTCAGAGATATGAAAAACTACATTCATATTAATCTGACACTGCAGAGAACAACGAAAAATTCGTTTTCTCGAGCGGGATTCGAACCCGCATCTTCGGGTTTCTAGACCACCGCTCTACCAATTGAGCTATCGAGTCAACTGGGATTGGGCGAGTCTTATCCAATTTAAGTGCACGAAATATTTTCGTGACGACTTAACGCTTGTCTTTGAGGACGCGCAGTGTTTCAATTCTATTTCAGAACCATCCTCAGAGATATGAAAAACTACATTCATATTAATCTGACACTGCAGAGAACAACGAAAAATTTGTTTTCTCCAGCGGGATTCGAGCCCGCATCTTCGGGTTTCTAGACCACCGCTCTACCAATTGAGCTATCGAGTCAACTGGGATTGGGCGAGTCTTATCCAATTTAAGTGCACGAAATATTTTCGTGACGACTTAACGCTTGTCTTTGAGGACGCGCAGTGTTTCAACTCTATTTCAGAACCATCCTCAGAGATATGAAAAACTACATTCATATTAATCTGACACTGCAGAGAACAACGAAAAATTTGTTTTCTCGAGCGGGTTCGAGCCCGCATCTTCGGGTTTCTAGACCACCGCTCTACCAACTGAGCTATCGAGTCAACTGGGATTGGGCGAGTCTTATCCAATTTAAGTTTACGAAATATTTTCGTGACGACTTAACGCTTGTCTTTGAGGACGCGCAGTGTTTCAATTCTATTTCAGAACCATCCTCAGAGATATGAAAAACTAGATTCATATTAATCTGACACTGCAGAGAACAACGAAAAATTCGTTGTCTCGAGCTGGTTCGAACTCGCATCTTTGGGTTTCTAGACCGCCGCTCTACCAATTGGGCTATCGAGTCAACTGGGATTGGTATTTAATATCTCTGAGGATGGTTCTTGTCGGACTTAGCAACCTTAATCTATATAGATCAGTTTACATTATACGCCATAGATTTGCATCCGTAATGTATATAGATCAGTTGACATTAAACGTCATAAATGAGAGATCTTACAAGATGGCTATACATATTTCCTTAACGTTAATATTCAAATAAATCGTTTATAACTGAGAGAGTTCCTCCTAATATTCAATCCGACCCCGCTATTCTTCACAGTTCTGAGGATGTTTGGCTTTTGTGGCTAGCCCGTTTGCGGGCAAGCCACTATCTCATACTCGAACGGCGATACGTGGTGAGCGTTGTCCGAATTTTCGTGAAGCAGCGTAATAGGCCGGAAGCTTCGAGAGTTAGCGCCGATTGTTCGCATATATTCGGAAAGTGGAAAGGTCATGGCTTTACAGGATACCCTAAAGGTCGAAATGTCGAAAGAGCACTGGGTTTCTCACTCACTGGGACTGTATCTACTTCACCAAATTTAGCTAAAGAGGGAGCGCGCAGCGCGACAATCATTACTCGCCCTTCGGGCTCGTGCTTTAGCTAAATTTGGTGAAGTAGATACAGTCCCAGTGAGTGAGAAACCCAGCGCTCTCTCGACATTTCGACCTTTAGGGTATCCTATAAAGCCATGACCAAAGTGGAAAGGAATAAGCGTCACTAGCTACGGGCGATAAGAAAAAAAGTAGAAATCCTTATAAGTTGCGAAGTGCACCAAACACTAAGGAGCAATAATTATTGAAATTCACAACTTTTGAAATTCACACTCGCAACTTCTGTTCTAGCCAGTAGAGTTTGCCTGTTTGCTGTTTCTCACATAGTAAGTAGTTACAGTAATAAACAAAGCTCAGATAATTTCTAGCAGAAACATATACGACATATACACAATATAAAAACCTGTATTGGGCATTTGAGTTTGCTCGTTTGCTGTTTCTCTCACAGTAAGTACATATATAACCATAAACAAAGCTCAGATAATTTCTAGCAGAAACATGTACGTCCGTACGACATATACACTATATAAAACCTGTATTGGGCATATAGGCAGTAGAGTTTGCTCAGCTCGTTTGCCGTTTCTCTCACAGTAAGTAGTTATAATTATAAACAAAGCTCATATACACTATAATATAAAACCAGTATTGGGCATTTGGGCTATATCAGAACATAATTATAAATTAGTATGCAAAAAATTACAGCAATAACTTTGCTGTCCTACATCTAATCGTATATTTTTCAAAATGCCACTAAAATAATCGCTACAATTTTCTCTACATTTTAAGTTTCATACGAAAATACTAAAAACTGAAAAAAATAGAGTGTATCTAAAAGTCGAGGGTCGAGAGTCGAGAGTAAATGTCGAGAGTCGAGAGTAAATGTCGAGAGTAAAAAGTCGAGAATCGAGAGTAAATGTCGAGAGTCGAGAATAAATTTCGAGAGTCGAGAGTAAAAAGTCGAGAGTCGAGAGTAAAAAATCGAGAGTAATTGTCGAGAGTGGACAAATGTCTCAGGAACAACAAAGTAGATATATTTTAAACAAAATATGCACGACTACGGAAATAATTTCACTTCCTGGATATACATGCACGATATACATGCACGATATACATGCACGAGAAAATAAAGCGTAAATAATCAAGGAAACAATATCCGTACAATATTTGAAACAGTACAATTTAATTGAAACACAAACTTTCACATAAAAATAGTTATCACGCAGTCAACAATAATAACGCAGGTATAAGCTAAATATAAACTTCTTTTTTATAGATTTACCAAATAAAGTGAGCCCCACAACTAACATATACTGAACGCCTCCGCGACCCCCTGAATTTCAAGTTTATGTATTTCGCAGTTTTGTCTTTCCAGCACCGGGCTACAAATTTCCGAGTAAAAGAATAATTACGCGTAGAACATGAAGCATTGAAAAACCTCACTTTTTCATTTAACATACGTCTATCTTAAATGAGAGTTCATGCAGTTCTGTGCGTTAAGCACAATCTAACGAACCATACAATTCTTAGTTTATATATACGAGCCCAGTAAAAAGCGGATTCTTCTGCATATTTTGTTAAAAATATATCTACTTTGTTGTTCCTGAGACATTTGTCCACTCTCGACAATTACTCTCGATTTTTTACTCTCGACTCTCGACTTTTTACTCTCGACTCTCGACATTTATTCTCGACTCTCGACATTGACTCTCTCGACTTTTTACTCTCGACTCTCGACATTTACTCTCGACTCTCGACCCTCGACTTTTAGATACACTCGCAATTAGACACACTCGCTCGGGCTAAATGCCTTGGTGCAGGTGCATGGTCGCCGGCCGCCGGGAGGGTGCCACGCGATTTCCTGCGACATGAGCATTTTTTTGAGGATTCAAGGTTTAAATCTGTTGCCTACCTTGCAAATTACTATTAGTATTTTGGTGGGAAACGTTTTTTTAAAAACTTAAATTACCTGTACTGGCTTTTCATCCAGGTTATATAGGTAACTGGAGCGTTAATTTGGAGGGTGCTTATTCATATATTCGCGTTCTTTCCCTCAAAGGCTCAAACACCGTTTCGCTTATCTTTCTACAATAGTTAGGCCTCTGCATTTAGCCATATTTGACCTGGATAGTTAGAGGCTGTTAATATGAAACGGTCGAGCGACCTAGCCTGGTTAACTTGGCTGACTGATTTTTGATATGCCTTGCAGCATGCAGTTTCAAGACTTGCCTAAAGTAAACTTGAAAGGCAATTCCAGTTGAGTTGAATGGTTGAAAAGCTGTCAGCAGTATATATGAGACTAGATAGCAATGATTTGATGGTAGTTTACTATCAGATCCGTGCTAGATAGCCTGGTTAACTGCCAATATTATAGCATGCTATTGCAAATGCCGTCATTTGACTACTCCGCTACTCGCTATCAATTCCTCGATAGACAACTGGGTAGCAAAATAATAACTTTCCTGGTGTATCTTTTTCAGTTCAAAGATAATTGGTAGCATCTTTTTACAAAAACGGCTCAAAAATCAATATTTTATCTGCGATCCTACTGAAACAATTAGATTACTCGCACCAATTTCTTTGCCGTAATAGTTTATTTAGGCTTGACGACATCGATGTTTGCGATCGTCATTGTTGGACAATGTTAGTAATTTTAAGGCTTACAGTTTGGCCAGTTAATTGGTTGAGCGGAAGTAAATAGAATGTAGGCTAAAAAATTTATAAATATGGCGGCTACATCACAAGGTAGCTCGCGTTTTGCCGGAATAAAAAAGAAATCTATCAAACCGGAGTTGGATGTTGATGGCAGAGTTAAAAAGGTAAAACATTTGTGTAATCTTGACGTCTTATGTCAGCATTCCCGAGCCACTTCAATGTTTAAACTATGTATTAAATATGTTGTGGTCATGTGATGACTTCTAACTCTTATCAGTTCATTTTTATAGTATTAAACATAGGCTTCCTTTTTGAAAGGTTTCTGAGGTGGTTGTAAGCTGGCATTTTATGATACTGAAATTTACAAACTAGTTTTTACAGTACATGGGCATTTTTGACTGTTGTTATTAAATGCATGTTTCCCACGGTTGATTAATTAATTTGTTACATTAAATTAATTGCACCAGGCTGGAAAGTCTGTATTGCACAACGGAGATCTCGGTTGTGTATTTTTTTCTGAGTGTGCACCCAGATTCCACAAATCTCAAAAGTCTAGCATTAGACATGCAGGTTTTGAAAGTGCATGCACTAAAGAGGAAAAATTGCATAATATTTCAAATGCTGTGCACGATTTGAGATTGCATAGTTTTGCAAGCATGCACATCATTTTTGCATGACAAATTTTTGCACGCCCAATATTAACAGATGCGGTAAGTTTATGTGTGCTGCAAATTTTTGTGCACTTAAATTTTTGCATGTTGCCACCAGTGCGCTGTGGCGATAGAGAGAAGAAATAGGTTGTAAGATTTAAGGTTTAGAGTTGAAAGTCTAAAACAAGATGCTGTTTTTTTGCACATGTGTGTTTTACACTAAGATATTATAAACACATTTCTGATCAATGGATTGGCCAATTGACAACAACCAATTAACAACAGCTATTTTCTTTAATAATATTATTATGATGTGGTCTGTGGTCATCTAATAAATGGTACAAAAACTCTAAACTATTTTCATGAGTTGATTTAGAAAGGTTCACCAAATCCTGAATTTAGCAACAAGTACTGAAGAATGGTGCATTCAAAGCAAGGACTGTGCATTTTGTACAAATTAGAGTTAGTTTCAATGAACACTTTTACTTGAAGGTTGAAACACGAGAGGATGAAGAGCAGAATGTTAAACTTCTGGAAACAGTTGATTTGTTGTTAGCTGCAGGGTATTTTCGAGCACGAATCAAAGGCCTCTCTCCTTTTGATAAGGTTTGTTCAATTACTTTAGCATAATGCCAATATATTCATATTCCTATATGTGTACACCTTGAAATATGAATATACATTAAGGCAATGTTAGACAATGCAACTTGTTCTGTAACTTGTCTTTATAGACATAACATGCAAATATGCACCTTTTAACATTATCATTTTTTACCATGACCTCGAAATTTGAAATAGTACCTTTTCAACTTTATAGGTTGTTGGTGGAATGACATGGTGTATTACGTCTTGCGATATTGATCTGGATGTTGATTTACTATTTCAGGAAAATTCTACAATTGGTCAAAAAATGTAAAAATTTTAATCTCCACATGCATTTTTAGGAGACATTTGACTCAATTCAAAATTGCCTCTGTGCATCCAATTTAGAAGCGGTGAAACGCTTTATCTCCTACTCTGTTAAGAGTAAACGTTGCAAATAAACCCCAATTTCCCCCACGCCAAATAACTTTTTGGTTTATGTTAATAATTGCTGAATGCATACATCAGAAAAGCCAATAAAACATGAATATAATATTATCTTCACAACCATCAATCATACGAAATTTTGTTTTATTTTCTTGTGTTTGTTCTGGGAAGACTCACTGAACTCATTACACAAATGAATTCATGATTAAATAGACTAAGTTCAAACTGTAGTTTACGCATATTCACGTTCACCTGTAGTGCTTTGACAGAGAAAATTGTCGCTGTTTTGCCCAAGATGAAGTGTCCACATCGACTAGAGCCACATCAAATTCAAGGATTGGATTTTATTCACATTTTTCCAGTCGTTCAGGTACGTTATTTCAAAATTTTGCATTTTGGTGGGTCAGCACGGGTTTTCATCTATGAAATTGTCATTCAATGCCATTTAATAGCATCGTGGGTAATTTGTTGCTGTCTCTTAATTCTTTAATTGTTATAGGGTCAGTGGACCGTCTCCGAGCTACAATGATTTGCAAATATTTATGACGTGATCAAATGTTACTTTATTACAAATAGATTCATTTTGCGTGCGTCTGTTTAACAAATAGATAACATTTTGCCGTGTTCAGTTATAGATAAACGGTATGACGTCATATGACGTCATAGTGGCCCGTCTCGCCTAGGCGGCTCGTGAGCCACTTGACGTGTCATGATCTATACAAAACAAAGCACGCCATTGGCTGTCGAGAATTCTAAAATTGCTGTGATTGGCTTGTTGCTGAAATGACATCGGCGTGCATCTGTCCTCTAATAAATCACAGTTCTCAACCAATGAAAATCCAGAATGAACTCTGATTATTATATATTTGAAAAAGAAATCTATTTGTTTTATACAATAAAAAGCTTAAATAAACGTGGAAATAAACCGTCGAAAACATTTTGCTCAAATACATCATGACATTGGGTGACGTCATGCGTGCAGGTGTACCATAATAGCACACAGCTTTCAACCAATGAACACCCACAAATGAACGCTCGTTGTTGTATAAAATAACGTACAACTCTTGTCCAATGAAAATGCAAAAATGGACTGTTATTGTTGTATGAATGTTGTTATTTCATTTGTCAGTGGCTTGTGAAGAAAGCGATCGAAACTCGTGAAGAAATGGGTGACTACATTAGAGAATTTTCCGTCTCACAATTTAACAAGAGTTATTCAACTCCGCAGGTTAGCTTATGAATTGTTTGAGAAGCAAACAATCTAATAAATGCTGTTGAAAATTTAATGTCTCATATTATGTATTATTATAGCTTTAGTTTGAGTTTATTAAATTAGTTGTTTTCCTTGATATGTTGAATATTTTAGTGAGGGAGGAAAACCCTCGAAGCACACGAACGATTTGGTTTTCCTTTTAACTTAACTTAAGTGGCGTCTTACTTTAACACAGAAGTAACCCTTCTTATTTTAGTAGCGACTATTGTAGCGACTTACATCGTGAACGAACAAATTAACCACTGAACTATATATATAACTCGATTTAACTCAATCCAAAAGTGAATCTAAAAATGGCGGTTTCGTTTAGACACGTTCGTTTTCATTTAAAAGGAAGATAGAATACGATCTTAACTTCGTTTATTTCATATGAATATGCTACAGGAATTTCATTCAGCAATGACAAGTGCATCCAGTATATGTACATCACTTGAATATGATCATATGAATTCAACTGTTCTCGGGGGACTAAGAATGGCCTTCAAGAAAGCAGCACAAGCCGCTATTTTTTGCTTCACTTTTTGAGACTGGAGCTAAATTTCCTCCCATTTTATATATTACAGTTCACAGAACGTGACTTAAATAATAAGACGCGTCTTAGTTAAGTCGCGACATTTTCCGCGTATAAATGGCCCTTTTGGTCGATTCATATGCTTTTTCGTGCGAGAAAAGTTGTCTTAAATGTGTAATCAATAGCTAATCAGATTCGTCTATTGGCTGAAATGATTTATATTTTGCCAAAATGTACCCCAGCCGGATGTTTTTGCATCCTGATGGTATATAAAGCAACATGATGCCTGAGAATTACTGGAGTTTTACAAACAAGAAGAACACAGTCAGTGGAGAAGCTCCTAGCAGTCCAATTAACATCTATATTAATCTCGTATTCGACTTAATCAAGATGTTTCAACGTCAGTGCGGATAATAACTAATTTGCCTTGTTCTGACAGATGTCCGATTGTCCGACGAACAAGACAGTCGCTCGGACATTCGCAAAGGCTGCTGGGCCAATATCTTTCGAATAGTTTTGCTTTGCGTGCGCGGGGTTAAAATGTAGCCGCACAGACGTATGATTGTTAGTGTAGGAAATAAGTATAACAGAGAAACATTTAAATAAACAACCTCGTTGGGGAAATCGTGCGATAATATTAAGTAATTTTGCCCCCTACTAACATTTTATAAGTACCATACGTTAGGCGAAGGTTTCGCTCGATTCTGCTTGTGATGGTGTATGCAGCAAATAATACGATATAGAGGGCAGCTTGCTAGTTTATCATGATTTGAATTAAAATATCATTAAAAGAAAGTGGAAAATACTTTTCTACATAATTTTGAAATTTCTTTCAAAAGGAGATGAATTAAAGATACTGGTTTACTGCCATTATTATTTATTGAAAATATTTTAGGAGTTTTGATTGGTTAAAGAGCTAAAGGTGAAATCGTCATATTCTATCTCATCAGTCACAACGTCCGCGCAGAATGAAATTAATCGGTCATTTAGTGTTTCTGTTCGGCAAATAGCCGATTGCCGAACGTTATTTTCCACACTGTTTAACTTACTAGCAGTCCTGGTATGCACAGTTTACCGGAGATGAGCAACATTACGTAATTGACCGGAGACGAGGGTCGTCACATTGCAATTTCGTAATTAAGTTGCAGTCTCTTTGAAGTTAATTATCCTTTATCACTCATAATTACCTTTTTCAGGATGCAGAATTTGACAGCCGAAAAGAAAAATGTAAGGCGTCAATTTTGGGTGTGAAGGTCAGTTACAACCAACAATATAATAACTTACCAATTAATAACCAAAAAGTCTTTTGGCGACCTCTTTGTTTTTCGTTTGGCAATTTCTCGTTTTCTGTGCGGCAAATAATTCATGAAAATTTGATTGGTAATATAATGATGGGAAGTAAATGGCACCTTCAATTTGATGCTCTGAGAATTAACATTTCGAATCCGAATTTGAGGGCTAGACCGGACGGATTTTCATTTCGAGTAGTCGAGTTGAAATCAGGGGCCAGATGTGCAAAAAAGTGATTAACGTTAACTGTGATGAGTTGAAACGTTAACCAATAGTTAGTTAACTAAGTTACACAACCGTTCCCAGATTGTAAAGACTAAGGCCCTGTTTACACGGTACCGGATCCGCATGGTCACGAAATCAGACTGAATAGTGTGAAGACACATGCGGATACGGTACCGTGTAAACGGGGTCTAAATCTGGTCTAGTCCGCGTTTGATTGACACCCGCGTTTGAATCGCATTTTAAACACTTTAATAAGTTACTGGTATCCAGTCCTAGAACTGGATCAATATACGTCTTCGGACATCTGCTTTCATAATATGGGTAAAATAAGATAACATGATGAGAATGATTAGTGATTTGGAATGGATAACCGGCTTGGTTCTGACCGCGTACCCAGGCTCTGTTCTTAGCCTGACGCAACGATAAATTAAACGGCAGCGGAACGCTGGAGTGAGCTAGTGACAGCATAGTCGAAAATACCCAATGTTGACATCCTAAATAGAACTACAAACATCTTTTATTTGATCATTACATTTTTTATGCTGCCAGGCATATCAGCGTAATTTTTATTTGACTTTATTAATATATCTGCACTATTAATGGTTTCAAGACAGTATGCATGATGATAGATAGTACTCACTTCATTGACTTCGTACTGGACTACTCACCCACCAATAAAACCTTGCTGTATCTACCTCTGCATGACCACACCTTTTTAGACATTTCACCAACACTCTCTGTATTTAAATTATCATATAGTACTTATATATATATGGTGCGATTGTGTTATTAATTTGCTCTATTTGGTCCATGATTCCTAGAATACGTACAAACCAAAAAGAATGTACAAGAAACCAGGATCACTCGAGTTTGCTGATGAAGAAACTAGAGTGAAAACGACTTTACTGGAATATGGCTGGTATTATTAACAATGTTTTCATAAAATTTATGAGCATGTGTTAATTTAGTTGTCTTTCATCATCTAATTTCACGCGCCATAGCGCGCATGAGGACATTTATACAAAATAATGTCATCATAATATCGTCACTTGCCTTTTATCTATCTGCCTTTGTTATAAAGTCTTGCCTAATAGTGATCTAAAGTCAGGTTAGGTATTTTGAAGAAGCAAGCGATTTTAAAATGACTTTTACTCAGTCTGTAAAAATTGTCCACACTTTCTTCTATACGACTTATTTTCAAGATAAAAAAGCTTCCGTTTTGAATTGAAAGTATCTTCTTTGTTCAGGCTATAAAACAGGAAAGACTAGGTACTAACAATGGTCAGATATGTATTTAAATAAGTTACATGGACCTCAAATCACGATAAATGTGCGAAATCCTTTTTATTTGATATGTATATAGAATTCATTTGTTCTGGCACTGTAAACCACAATAAACATTCTTAATTCTTTTTATTTTTTCCCCGTTATATCCAGGTAAGTGACTGCATGTGGGTTTGCACTGGAACATATTTTTTTTAATAATATAATAATACAATACAAGATATATATTCTCATTAATGAAAAAAGTGTGACCAAGTGGTTAGTTGGTTCGTTGTTTTTGAGCATTATAATTATAGAGTCGGATTATGTGATTGACGTTTGATGATATTTGCATTCTTTTTATTTCAGGCAGTTGGGATACAGTAAAGAACAAAAAGAAAAGGTGCTAAATATTTGATGTATAATTAGAATTGAATCATCACGATTGTATTTCTATTCTAATTGTGTAATATTCCTTTGGAGGATGGAAAGAAAAGTGGTAAGAAAACTCCGAGCACAGAAGGCGGTCGCCCAAAGAGTGGGTCTATGGATAGCATCGATGAAGAATATGTGATTGAACAGGTATATTATACTTCGTTATTACACAGTATTCTTAGTCACAATTTTTTTTCATTTATTTTTTGTGTGCCGAGGTGTAAAACTGTAAACGTTTGTAAAAAAGATGTCTGCATGCTTGTTTGTTTTATGTTTTTCAGAAACGTATCAATTCCTTGATGAGCAACATGGCAGCAATGCAGGGTAGAGAGGTTAGTATACATATATATGCAGTAATAACACTCTGTTAAGTACAGTCTTTATAGATTAGTATATATACAAAGTACGTGCCACAGAATATAAATTTCCTTCAAAAGGGAAAGATTTATATGAATAGACCAATTACGAAACTTAGTAACCGCGCCTTAGCGTGACATGGAAATGAGACTTATTATGCAAAAGCTCTGTTTTTCTTATTTACTTTTTCCGAATTTAAGAACGCGAGTCTCCTAGTTTTAGAACAATTTTGACTGGATTTTTACAAGTTTTCACGTACGTTTTCGCTTAGTTGGGTAAATCGTTGTAACTGTTATCAGAATAGGACGTTTTGTTTGTAATTGACGTATTGTTGTTGGATATTTTTAAACTTAGTAGGTTTCTCGTAGGTTTCCGTTGGGTTATCTTGCTTCTTCCCACAGATGAGGCAATCTCGTACCCAGAGACCGCGATCCTCTTGGTCGAGGAACAAAGGGCTCTGGCATAATCCATTGTTCATATATGATTCATTTGAATGGTCTTCGTATTTTGTAAGGTAACCAATCAGAATAAAGTTAAGATCATGTTAGTTAGTTCGTTAACTACCTGCACATGCGCAGTAAAACCTGATCTCTACGATTTGTGGGGAAAACAATGGATTATGCCATAGCCCATTGTTCCTCGACCAAGAAGAACTCTTGGGACTCTTGGTACGAGATTGAAAGAAAAGGTTGGGTGGCACGTGCTGTTGACCCTGCTCTTGTGGCGAAGCAAAACAAAATTAACGTTAAACAGTTTAGAAGCCGAAGAATCTACTTTATATACCCTGCAAAATGACTAGATAGCTTGATTTGTTGCTTGACTTAGTTTTCAAAACCCTGTGATTGATCATTGTGATAAATCAACTTGAAATAAAGGCCCATTTACAGTTAATTTTAACTGTAATTTTAGTTGGGATTTCTTCTTTTAGAAAATGTGAACAAGTAGATATTTTTGCAATGCGAAAGAAAAACTCTTAATAAACAAACTCTGAATATCCTCCTCTTCTAAACTCAACATTTTAGTTATTCGAAAAACAAGACATAAAAATTCTGGTGATATTTCTACATTATTTTAAAGGCACAGTTATTGTCTGGTTTTTTGTCTTAATATTTGATCAAATTCTCTCTCTGGGAAAAAGATGGTGATGTTTTATAAGATTTCATAACCTCGAACATTTGTGACTTATTGACTCCTTTACATCCTTCGAAAGGTGAAAATCCATCTTAAATGACTGAAATCGCAGCAAATACATGTCGCCTGGCCTTAATAAAAAAAAACATGGTTTAGGGTTCACTCTCATCCAGTATGGTTGGATCAATTGTTGGTTTGCAGTCTGAAGAAATTTCACAGATGGCGTCTGAATATGCTGAAAAGGTAATGCATGTGTGTGTGTGTTGAAATGCTACACGTTAAGTTGCTCATGCCTTGGTAAATAGATCCGAATAAAGTTCAAAAATGTGAAATTTCAGTATATGCAGATTTACACAGCCAAAAGCGCACAAATTACAGCACGTCTTGCATATTACCTGCAAGCCGATATCAAGTTCGCATCGCTTGCTCCGGCTTGATGACGTCTGCTGCATGTTGTCACCCGGCTTGCGGCAAGTTGATTGTCAAGACTTTTTATTCACAGCTGTTTCAACAACTTGCAGCAAGTATAAATCAACGTCATCACTGTCTGATTTTCACAGACTTGATGCAACTTGATGACGCCAACAGGCTCGATGCAACTTCATGACGATTGTTGCAATTTCATGACGATCGATGCCACTTATCACTTCGTCAAGCATTCAAGTCTGTGGCGTTCCTGGCTGTATAGAGTATTGTACTTTAACAGCTTATCACAGGTTGCAACAGGTTTGCGCGCAGACTGTTTTGCGATGTGGAGAACACGGCCTTGCCATTAACCTCGTCCCTTTATCAAGTTTCGCCACCGGCAATTCTCTTTCCTTCTGTAGCAAGCGGAACTCCAAGAAGGCAGTGAAAGAAATGAAAGGACGAGTGGTGCGCAAGCGCACAAACGAATGTTAGCTTCCTTGGAAAAACAGATTGCCAATCAAGAGAAAAAACTGGCTCAGGTAAAGGGACCAGGCTTACCTGTTTCTGGTGTAATGCATGTTTTCTGTATGTAAGCAAAATAACATATATATTGCCGCCACTGTGCATAGAGTTTATATGTATGTTTTTTCGTTTTATTGGGTTTGACGAACGTTGTATAAGATTGCAAACCTTAGGTATGCATATGGCCGGATTCAAAATATATAAACTGTCAAAATGTTCCATGTATGTTTGCATGGTGAATATCAAATTCAAATACAATTTTGTGGAAACACCACGTAAGTTTATTATCGCAAAGCTTTCGATCCGTAAGCTCGGACCTTCATCAGGCATTATTATAATGGCAGTATTATTAGCACTGATGAAGATCCGAGCTTACGGATCGAAAGCTTTGCAATAATAAACTTGCGTGGTGTTTCCACAAAATTATATTTGAAACTGTCAAAAGATATTTCAAAATTTCGCGAAATATTACAAATTCACCCTGCGATCTTTTCTCCGGGGTATTCCGGTTTCCCCTCACAATGATGACAGGGTGGATTAGGTTTACGGGGGACAATATTTTCCTCACGTTGTTGTGGTGACCTTAATTGTGAAACGAATAAAAGAAAGTAAATATAATAATATGGAATACAACACTCTGATTTCACACTCATGCATTTTAGTTTTATTGTGTTGAGCAAATGTGAATGACGAAAGACCATAAGCAGAAAAGTAACTGATATTTTTTTTAAATTTAGGTGGAAGAAAGACATGCTGAGCTCCAGCAAGCTTGTGCCGAAGCAAAGGAGGTTTTAGCTCAGGTAAATTTATACCTGCTCTTATTGCGAATTTTGCGAATCACAAAATGTTGAATTTGAATTTTGAATCTATATTCCATAACTATTTATTTTGAGGATATCTTGTATTTGCCAATTATACCCTTATTTGCGTGCTGTCATTGTTTAAAACTTTACATAAGTTATGTTTCCAACATTCGAGAAATTGCTTGAGAAAATGAAATATCACTATCTAGTAGGAGATACCTAAACTGTGCAACTGAGAAAAATAATCGTTATTATGAGGAGATTATGGAAAGGATGCATCGAACATCGTTGTTGGTCACGTAGTTTTGAAAATATGTGTAAAAGCCCGAATAATATTTTCAACAGAAAGAAGAGTATGGACAGAAGATCAAAGAGGAAATGCAAGCACTGACTGAACTGGAGAAAGGAGAAAACGTGAGGTGGGTTGATTTTTTTTTATTTAGCTTCGCAACAAGGACAGGGTCAACACAACAGCGTGAGCCAATTACTGTGGGCCCGTACAACCTACCCCGCCCAGTTAACTTTCCCTGTGGGAAGAAACCGAAGTACCCGGAGAAAACCCACGACTTTCGAGTCTGCTCGAGAAGGTCGTCCTGAGAATCGAACCTAGAGATGAAAGGCAAGTGGTCCAACCACTTCGCCACCAAAGCCTCGCATAATTGCAACCTATATTAATTCCCAAAGATTTTAAGAAAGAATCAGGGACGAACACTATGATGATTTATAAAGGTTTATCAAAGCTACTGTAACAATAACCAGCAAGCGATTGTAAACTCATACATATTGATGAAACGAATCAAGGTTATTGCATGCTAACGTTTCGTTACTACGCCCAAACATCACAGGAGCTCATGTATATGTAATGGTGAAAGTTTATAGATATATCCCCAGTGTCTCCATCATAGATATCTCATATACACTAGATGGTGCATCCCACTCTGTGGGCTGGCGAAAATTGAAGCCGGATCGCAGGCGTGATATGGCATGGGGCATGATAATTTGTGTATTTTGTGTAGCGGAAATAGACAAAGTTGACAGTAAATCCTGTTTTATGCAGCTAAAACGTATTTAAAACACAAATGCAGAAAAGTATAGTGTTTTCTTTGGCATTTTTTGATGAGTGGGAACGACCAATATAGCCGCCGCCTATTTTTATAAGGGCATACCGCTGAGATTTTGGGCTTCACTTTTGATATGCAGATGCGCTATCTAGTGTACATGAGATGTCTATGGTCTCAATACATGATAATATAGTAAGTTTTATTGTAGCTACATATTAATTTTGTTCGTGTTATCAGTATGTACTGGTATTTCAATTCTCATAACTTTTAATGTCATACATGTGCTAATTTTCGGTATGCCATTAAGGATAATGATGGTTATAATATATAACAAATTAATAGTAGATGCAGAACACTGTTTGAAATAATATTTATGTTTTCAAGTATTTACCAAAAACTTCGATATCTTGTGGCCATGAATGAAAACCTAAAGAAACAAGAGCACCAGTTTAAAGCTCAATGCAAGGTACCGTGAAATGAATACACAATAGCTACGACAGGGAATTTTTCACCCTTTGATTTTTACACGTTATGTGGAAATTTATTAGAAATAAGGATTTCCAAAGACGCCTAAGCAGCACTTTTGACTGCAAAAGATGTTGAAACAATGTCTTTTCAAGTTAAAGTCGGATTGTCTTCAAATGTAGTTCAAATATTTAATTCTAGGAGCAACTTGAAAAACTAAAGAATAACATCGAGAATTTAAAAGATGGTGTTGGAGAGGAAAATGAGGATGAGGTGAGCTAGACTTTCATATACTCAACCATATTGTCTTTATTAGTGTAAAAAAATAGGTACGCACAATGCGTACATGCGTCTACAATGTAATTGCTATTAACACGCTGCATCACAGTTAGTACTATATTAGAATAATCAGGTAACCACACAGTTTCGAGAGTATGTTTTTAAGTTAATGAATAAAAAAATGTTCATCACATTTAAAGAATGAGTCTCAAAGTAATGCATTGCGCGCTTAATGTTTATGTTGACTTGGATTACAGGTCATAGTTCACGTGCTCGCCTTATGTTCTTTGTAAATTTGCATACATTTGCATCCACTGCGTTCGTGTTAATGCACTCTATTGCTATAAAATTCTTAGGTTTTTTGGAAGAAAAAATTAAATATTTTTCAATATGTCCTCATCAGACACTGATGAGGAATCAAATGTATCACAATACGACGTTGAAGACGATCTTAATGCGTACGGATCGCCAGTTCACACGACTGAAGCAGCAGTCAATGCGTTGCGTGTATTGCCAGCGCCGATTCATACCAGAACTCAGGTAATGTTTGAAGCAAAGTTATTTGTTGCTTTTATACTTGTGGTGTTCGGTCTCATAAAATGAAATTCGTTTCTTTGGGCCGTCCACGCTTTGGGAGCGAAGCCATGACCCGCAATTGTATAAGCCAGCTTTTACTTCCGTATAATACAACAAAAGTTTAACAAAATAACTCTCAATAGCTGAGGTGCCGAATTAGCAGTACGATGATTGAATCAACAGAAGGAATATAGCGTCAAGATGCCGCAAATAAGAACAGATTTTCTCGCACTCTTTTTGCTTACACACTCGCCATTTTCCGTGCACCTTAAAATGGCCGCACAATGTACTCAAGCGCGCAATGCTTTACTGTGAGACTCATTCTTTAAGAATTTGAATGTAATAGTTTTGTCATAAACATTACAAAACTACAATTTGTAGTTTCATTTTGACCAATTGATTGCAAACAAAATATAATTATTTGATTAAAATATTCGAATATTTTAAACGATTTCTGAGTACGTTAAGCTCTGAACACAACATTCTGAACATTCAAAGACAAACGTATTGATGATGATTGGCGTTCTCGATTACCAGGGGGGACTATTCTTATCAACTGTTCATTGCCATACACTATCTATACATCATTCCTTGTAAATTCCAGACGCCAATTTGTAACAATAAACCAGTGAATATAACTCTTGACTGTAGCTGTATAGTTCACTAGTATAATCACTAGTCAAGTTAAATAATCACTAGCTGCTCCCTACATGCTCACGAATTGTGCAATGCATATAACAGTACACAGCAAAGTATTATGAGTTGTTAAAGAATATTGAAAAGCAGTTTTGTAACAATGTTGCTGGGACAACAATATTGTTCAGCCTGAATCTCCAACACGATGTGATTAACGCGCCTCTGTTTCTAAATTTACCGTGTCATGATCAAAAGAAACTAGGTTTCTTCCTTGATTCATTGCTACACATTTATTATGAAGTCTTAAAATATTTGAGTAGCTATTATGAACAACATTGTCGACAAAAGTTATCTTGTTGGATTCATAGTGACGACAGCACGAGCTTGTAATACAAGACACAACATATTTGTATTATACTCCGTGAAAATATTCGCATTTTACGAAACAAGCATCTTAAAGTTCTGTAATGAGAATAGAATGGATTAAAGTTAAGCTATCTAAATGGATGAGCACATACCTTGACAAAATGCCGGAAAAATAAGGAATAAAACTGCTTTTCAATCCGAATTCGAACTGTCCACGATCTATGCCACGATGTCAAAAGTTTCTTTGGCGCCATCTCAGGACATCATCGCCAACATTAAAAGCCGTTTGAGTGTTAGAGTTTACCTTGTCACGTCAAAATACGTCATACTCGTTCACCAAACACAGCCAGCCACCCAGAAATGTTGCGCTTGCATGGCGTTACGTTGAAATGCTCCACCGAGGGAATGTCGTTAAGCTGTATATAGGCAAGTTATGAATTTAATCTTTGTCATGTTTGTAGGAAAGAGCCAGGGTGATTGAACAGCAGTATGAAGCTGACAAACAAAAACTGCAGAAAATTAGACTTGCTTTGGTAATGTATAAATTTGGACAATTGGGATATATTAAACAATTATTGTTCAAGGCTGAGCAATATTTGAAGAGTTAGGCAGTATTTTTTATGTACAGGCAAAGAAGAACCGAGAGATTGCGGTCTTGCAAAGAAAAATTGATGAAGTTCCATCGCGTGCTGAACTTTCGCAGTATCAACGGCGGTTTGTTGAATTATATAACCAAGGTATAATGTGTATGCCATTAGTGTTGTTATGACAAATATTGTTTAATTTTTAGAGATATTCTGATCCAAGTAATCATAAATTACCTGTCCGCTATCTTGGACTATTTTCGATATGCATGTTACGTCATAAGCAGGGCCATGTGAACACTTCATTCAGTTATAGGACTGGTCATTATATGACTAAAAGTATATTTTTTATCACGACACCATTTTCATTGGCAACACTTTTGGCATCTATTCATTATTTGAGCACTTGCCATTAGTTTTATTGTGTCGTCCCTAAAATGTCGTTAGGATTCATTCAAGTTTGTGGAAGCTAGAAGAGGTTAATATGTAATTTAATGCGGGAAAATCAGTTTATCAACATATTCAGTTTTCAACTATTTCCCTTTTTCCTGGTATACACGCCTCCTAGCTGTCAATTGTCCGGCGGAAGAAAAAAACCCCGATAGAGTTGCTCTCGTCTCAAGTAATTTGACAATCTTAACCAACAAACATTTTGTTGAATATGGGATATTGGGCTTTAACCAAAGCAAAGCATTAAAAAATGACAAGCTATTAAAATGTAACTCTTTCTTTGTTATAGTCGCAGCGACGCACAAAGAAACCAAACAGTTCTATACATTTTACAACACCCTCGATGACACTAAACTTTATCTGGAAAAAGAGGTATTTCATTCCTCTGATCCAACTGTTGTCAGAAAAAAAATTGTCACAATTTTTTGCCTTTTATGCTACGTTCGATCATTTATAATATGCAGCTTTAGAACTCCATGCTTATATTTTTAAATTTCAATGGTGACTGAACTGTGATGCGATGGTTCTTAGTATAACGCGTCGCATTCATAATGTATCCAATTCAAGAAGAAGTCGCCTCTATAGTTATGGGGACTCGCCCCATTACTACCCAATCAGAGACGGTCTCAGATTCTTTTGTTACTACATACTTACACTGTATCCAATTCCCTTATTTGGATGTGGAACGGGGGAAGCTTTAGTTAAGTGCCTTTTGGTCTCGCTTTGATTTCAAAAACCATTCTTTAATTTTGTGTTGGATTATATCGCAGGTTACACTTCTGAACTCCATCCACGACAACTTCTACGCGTAAGTACCGGCTAACAGCACCATGTTAATCATTTGAGTGCGAATCTTAATTGTGTTAGGTTTGTTCTTCATGTGATAGAATACACTTGTATACTAAATAATCCTTTGATATTTTTCAAAGAATGAATTCGTTTGTAAGATAATGTACAAATCTGGTCAACACTACTTCTATTGTGCTTAATTTCGCAGATATTTTAAGACACCATTTACACAGTACACAACCAGAAAAACTAAAGACATTTTCGTATCTCTTATAGTTTTTACTTATGTTGAATCAAAGTCAATCTAGATATGGTCTGAAAACTCGGCTAACGTCTTTGTTCTATCTTTGAAGACAATGAATATCCGTTAATAGCGTTGCCTGGTCGAAGCACTCAACCGTACTATTGAAATATTAGTAGGTAATATTTCAAAGGATTTGTGCACGGTGAAGCCAACACATATCGTATATAGGTCATTATAAACGCTTTGAAGTTCGCCGGGTTTCCAGACCATGTTTCGATTGACTTTGGTTGCATACTATAGTTTCATATTCCTCTTACGGTAATTACAAAAACAATGAAAATTGTCACGTGACAAACATTAGTTTAGCATAATAACATGCATGTCTGGTTAATTATAAACGTGTCCTATTAATTGTCACTATACGACAAACGTGAGGCAATTTGTGGATTTTACCAGCTTGCATGATGCAAGTTTGTCGCCAAAAATGCAAATAGTCTTGACAATCAACTTTTATCAAGCTTGTGGACAGCTTGCAGTTGTTACCAACACAATATAGTCAGTGCATGATGCTCGTTAGACTTGCTTCAGCTTGCGTGTTTCTGGTCTGGTTGTTTTGTATTACTATTAACTAAGATTTTGGTGATGTCAAAGGTGATGAAAGTTTTTTAAAGAGTAAAGCTTGGTTTTCACTACAGCGACATAAGCATAAACACAAGCGTAATGCCGTAAGATACGAGCATAAGCCATGATGACAGAACAAAACAAAAGTCTTTCTGCGTTGTCTTCCTGCTTTGTAAGCCTCAGAGAGGAGTAATGTTGTTTTTTCTCTCAATTTCCCACCAACAGGGCGATGTCATCTCCGGCAACAAAAACTCAGTTTCTGCAACAATTTGAACAAATTGTGAATGGCGTTCTGAAGAATAAAAGCAAGGTGGGTTTTCAGAAGACAACCTGCATGAGTCGTGCGCTTATAGTTTTACGCTGTAAAGACTTATTTCAACTCTTGCCTCAAACTTTCAAAAAGAGACCTGCTGGCAGCTTTTCTATGGTATCAAATTTCCAAATTATATTACCATTATACGACATTAAAAATGCGAAAAGATCAACTTTGTACTAATTTATAGTAAAAGAAAAAAATTTGTTGTTTGTGCTGTCAATACTCTGCCACAATTTGTGTTGTGTTGTACTATTCTGTTAACGCATGCCTTTTCAGAGACCAAGTACACTTAGAACCACATGCACTAAGTAAGCGATACCAAGAACGAGGGTTTGTGTCATATAGAAGACCCCAAGGACGTGTAGCTAATTCAGCCCCCGAGGACGTGCAGCACAGATCAATATACTTCTACGTACCATTGTACCCATATGCTTGTGGACATTTACGTATACATAAAATATACAATGTAAAGTTTGTCTTTTTGTTTGTAGGTTGAAGAAAGAAAGTCCAACGAGAAAAAGAAGAGAGATGAACTCAATGAACAATTTTTAAGTCTAGTTGAAAAGCAAAGACAATATTTTAAGACGGTTAAAGAATTTCAGGAGGTATTCGATTCTTTTTTATAAAGGAACTATAGCTACAATGATAAAACCCCCATCCTATGTCACCATACAAGAATGTTTGAAACTAAGAACTGTGCTATGTCATTTCATGTAATTATTTATTGTTAGATTTTATACAATGAAAGTTCATTCTAGATTTTCATTGGTCGAGAGGTGTGCGTTATTGTAGTACCAGAGTCGCCTCTAACCTATACTGACAGGCTTTGTGACTGGTTGGTTAAACAATAATGACAATACACTATAGAAATTGGTTTTCTAAAACACGAATCCCAACTCTAATGTGTTTCAAAAGACCAATCACAGAGCCTGACGATTCTAGGTCGGTATTTACCCAAGTGCACACGCACAAATGGCGTGATATATTTCAGCAAAATGTTATCGCGGTTTTTCCCCTCTTTTAATATTATGTATTATTATGTACAACAAAACACATGCATTGGCCAAAATACTTATATACAACCAAAAAACAAAAAATATATCATTTTGCTGAATGTAAAATATATCATTTTACTTGTTTATGAGACAAACAAGGTTATTATTGTCGTGTTAGTTCTTCAAATGAAACATTGCCCTGTTATATCGTATATTAATTTTCAGGCAACTTAACCAACTAACTAACTCTTTTTTTAGGAATGTCGAAAAAATGAAATTCTCCTGTCCAAGATAAAGGGTCACCAAGGCTAAAACGTAACCTGTCTTACATCGGAATTAAATCATTTGTAATTAATTTGATCACGAGATATTAAATGAAAAACTGCGAATGAAATGCTTAAGATTTAAATCAATCATGTATTTAGCCTTTTTATTACATTAACCATTGTGGACTTGTAGCTATTTCACCAATTAACGATCACAACCAACTTCTTGACGTGATTACATCTATCTTAAAGTGGTACTGTCGCGGACAATCGTAAATCATTCGTGCGCTCTTTTTAAAATCTGAAATGAAACTTAGCCCTCAAGCTTGACAGTTTCTTGACATCGTATCTCGTTGTCGAGATATTTATCTTTTAAAACATGCCATTTAAATGTGATGTCAGCTATAAAATTTTGAGCTCATTACATGACGTCACAAGTGGGATAAGCCTTGAAAAATTAATCCTAAGAAAGTAACAGTTATCAGTTGGCCAAAATGCTTTGACTCAATATGTGATATCAATTAGAAACGAGTTTCTGATTCGTTCTGATCCTTGCTTTTCAACAACGAAATGTCGCGTGATCTTACTTGTGACGTAACATGCATATTCTTGAAAATCCAAGATGGCGGACTGCTCGTGTGTTTCAGCTGAAATATCTCTCGAGTAATGCTCGACATGAAAAATCTGTAAACGGCGTTGTTAGTTATTCCAAAAGCTCTTTTAAATTGACAAAGAATTTTTTTGTTGCCATTACCCTAGTCCTAGTTCAAAAGTCACAACAACGGTGGTATATCGATCGATTGCTCTACTAAAACCCACTGACATAAGTTTTCTTCGCCGTCGAATATACAGGGAATTCTTGCTGGTTTTTAACCAGATCACCAATCGCAATATCATCAGGTTCCACTGGTGGCGACGTTTCCCAAGGTCGTCGAACAAACGTTGCGTCACTTCCAAACCATCGCGTGACCAATGTCCGACGAGAGATATTCGATGTCGCTTTATTACTTCCATGCACAGCTAGCATGTGGAACACAAGACAATCGCCAGGCTAAATGAATGGATAGCAGTGAGATAACACGAGCGCCGAAGACATGCATTTGAGTGGCCTATTTGTATTTGATTTAGAAACGCGAAAGGCGAGCAGCTGTAAACATATAAAGATCGGCTGTTCACACTTTGATACTTGTGAAATTTCCATCAGGGTGAAAACGTTTATATTCCACTGCAATGTCGAAGAAAAGACAAAATCTTTATCCGATTTACAGATATTAAATGTGTACCACAAATTTCTTTTGTCTTTTCCTCGTGAATTATTGTATCTGACAAACACGAGCTGCGAGTGTTTGCTAAATGCAGCGTGGTCTGTACTTCAATATCCCCCCCCCCCCAATATCAATGTTGAAAAGAGTGTATTTCTGTGTTGCAAAAACTAGAGTTGTCAAAAAATAATCAACATTGATATGGCGGAAAGATTTCCACACGTACGATTGTAGTTTTCAAATTAAACAATACTTCATCAAATTATCTATATAAACTCAGTCTTAAATGAATTAGTTTACCTCCATATCCCAAGATAAAATTTCGTGTTCTTCTTCTCTGATTTGCGGCATTGCTTCATAATGGTTATGATGTTTATCCTCTTTTGCAATGTAGTTTTCCGAAGTTTCGAAGTATGTCGGAAGAAACCATTTTCCCCATTTGTGAGAGCCTTTTACGAACTGCACACTATTAGCCTTAATAGGAGTTACTGGCATCCATATTGAACAGTTCTAAATATAGTTACAAACATGGTGAACTTCTTTGTAAGCAGACAAATTCAAGAAGCATAAAGAAAACTTGTAGCACAAAAAGAGTTACATGTACATGATTTATGCCTCGTTCTATTAAAATAGCGCTCATATCCTCGAAAGTTGTGTTTACATGGCAGGTGGCTAGCTATAATAACGTATAACACTGATAATAACTGACTTCATGAAATTCGTAATTTAGTATACTGTGTAGCAAAGCGTCTGTCTCCAAGTAAAATAGTCTGAACAAGACAACAATGTACAAAGATACATTTGTTCTTTTGACACCAATAAATTTTGAGACCAACTATGGCATTTTACTGTGTACCCTCTCTCCAGCCTCACACATACGCCCCTGGCAGATCAACAACGTCACCGTGCAACAAAAGTTCAAGACATGAATAAACGCCAGGTATTCTGGGGGTTCTGATGTAGCAACGCTGCTTTTTATATACTGGGGGGATGACGATATTTGCCATGAAAGTAAAGTCAATATCGCGAGTATATATATAATAATTAAGCAGCGTAACAACATCAGATCACCTCTGTTAATCTAAACCGAGCGTCAATACGTTGGGTCGTGAATGCAATGTGATTGGGCTTTGTACAGTATTCAAACGTAACCAAAGTAGCAACTGAAACAGAAAGAAAAATCACACCTAATTTCAGTGTGGAGTGATAACCAATTTGTGCAGTGATAAAAGTAAAAATCAATTCTATGATTAATTGTAGAATGTACAGCTTTAAAATTTAGACTCCTATTTAAAGAATATATCCGTCTAACAACTAAATTAAGATATTTGTCTGATGAACAATAATGCGGGTTAAGTTTTGTGCAAACATCACCCAAATTTATCATAACAGGCAAGCTCGAGTCTTCATTCATACGAGCAGGCTACTAAATTACGTACATAGAACACTAAATATGATACTTCTACATTAATCGGACTACCGATGAAAAAAATGTAGCAATTTTATGTTGCAATATTACTTTAAATACACTAAATTCGATTGGAAACTTGCACTGGTAAATGGCGCGATTATTCTTTTGGGCGTTTGCCATGGAAGGAATAATATTTATGCATGTGGCTTAAGCTTTTTGTGGGCAAACTCGCTCCGAAATGTGCCGTCATAAAAAAATTTGTTTTTCTAAAATATGCATTACCTGCCAACCATCAATTGGATAATATGGGAGATCTTGATGCCATGGAATAGCACTTTCGTTGGAACTTTCCTTTATAAAAACATGTTCATGGTAAAATGCCACTTCCTAAAAAAATATGAATTCATGAGTTGTACATAATCTGCCAAAAAACAATCTGCCACAAACATAATGACCCCCCTATTTTAAACTCTTTAAATCACACTTATTACATATCAACACAGACAGAAATAACAATCATGTATTTTCAAATATTATCACCATTTAAATGCAACACTGATCTCTTAATGGACCATTCCCCAATTAGACAAACTTTTGAGTTCGAAAACAATTTTAGCACAGTTGGAAAGAGCTTGCTAAATTTAGTGAAATTGTGAAGTTTGGTTGTAAAATATTGTAAAATGTTGAAAATATAATGATATAAAGTTTGAGGATTTCGTATACTTTTGTATTACGCGAGAAAAAGCGTTACCACATTTCTACATAGTGGTAACGCTTTTCCGTGCGTAATACAAAAGTATACAAAATTTGCAAACTTTACAGGACTATATTCTCCACATTTTACAATATTTTGCAACCAAACTTCACAATTGTATGAAATTTAGGATGCACCTTCCATCTGTGCTAATCGATTTTCCGAATTCAAAAGTTTGTCTAATAGGGGAATGATCCACTGATTATCCTGAGCGTTAACTTATCCCCGTAAGTTGCAGATTGGTGGTCGATGTTGGAAAGTTGATCGCCGTTTTAGGAGGCTTCTTCATGTAACAATTAAGGGCCTGGCATTATCATTTGTTTCTTGGTGGTGTATCCTTGGTTCGTTATCACGTAGTTGGAGTTCCCGTTTCGAGCAGCTATAGCAGATAAGTTATCTTCATGATCAGGCCTGTTACGATTGTTCGATTGTTACGATGTTATAAAACGATTGCTCTTGTGCTATTTATTGGCCAGCTTCAAAATAATACTCTGCTGTTCGACAGGATTGAAAAACATTTTAAAGTAGCAGTATTATTGTTTAGTCACACCCGATTATCTTTTATTACTAGAGGCTATTCGTACGCCTTCTCTGCGCCTCGTTGAAGTTCTTATTTACTACGCATTGAACATCTTTGCAAGCTTATTGCACTAGTCTGCTAGTCATAGTTCACTTTCATTGCAATTATAGCTAGCTCTCAAGAGAGAAACACCAAAAATGGTGAGTTGAATTTCTTCTTTGACCAGTTTGGATAAGTAGAGGACCTCGTCTACAAAGGCTTTAGCTACAGTTCCATCACCTTTTGCCAGTGGAACTGCCTCTACTCACTAAGTAAAATCATGTATTGGTTTCCCCGTGCGGTCAATGGTAGTGAACTTATGATGTACCGTACATTTCCAACAAATCCATCATTTCTCAATCTCATCACTTCTCATAGGTGGTTTATGGACAAAACTGGTGTCTTATAACGGTCGCATATCTCACATTTTGTTAACCAATCCAAAATAGCAATATTCTTAGACACCCACAAACTCAATTCAATGCACCCACAAAGTATTTTTTTGTATTTGTAGCACGTATTTTGATAAAAACCAATACCAGCCGACAATTTTAAGAAATATAGAATAAAACAAAATCCGAAGTTAGCATCTTGAAACCCAGGATACGGATTAAAACAAGACGATATTGAGTTGTAAATTGCAATGACGTCGTTGAAATCTCTTCTTCATGCGGTTAAGATTTTTCCATCGCACGAACTTCGGGAAGACTTGATTTCCTTTGCAATCATACAGGAACTTCAAATCTAACCAGCTTTTTCCAATCTTTTTAGAGACCGTTGGTATTTTGTGGCAACTTAATGGTTTATAGCAACTTAATGATCGATGGGTTACTTTGTTGACTAACTTGACAGGACTAGCGTGTGATATTTCAAAAACAGTTTTACCAAGTACCTTAACTGTTTGCGCAGACACCTTGAAGAACAGCTAATTCTAATGGGTTTCACCGCGCCATTATGCAGTGAACGTGATTTCCGTCTGAAATTGAAAAAGGAGTTAAATATTTAAATGCAGAGATGGTCAAGTGGATCAAACACAAACAAGCAGACTTTGGCCTCACCAAGACCAATAAGAGCGTCATGTTCCAGTTCGTTATCGCAACATGAATGTGTTCATTCGGGGAATTGCGGACAGAGAGAATGATGGGTCAGGTGGAATCAACAAGACTACGGGCAGGACTATGTGAAGAATCAAGAGGTTTGATGGTCAATAAGAGGATACGGTAGAGAGATCGACCATGCACGAAAAGAAGTTGAGCAAGTGATTGATGTAGTCAATACCATTGATGCTGACGGCAGACAGACACCCAAACAGGATCATTTCTATGTAATAAAAGGAAGAGGATAAATTTCTGTTTGAAATTCTATGTAATGAAATGTGTTTTTGTATTATCAGCATACGATTCCAATTTCCAATTTACAATTGTGTGATGTGTTTACTAAATCGTTGATGTAGATGCAAAATAATAGCGAGGACAAAATCCCTTCTTGCGGTACACCATGGGAGATTTGCAACGACAATCAGGTGGACGATAGGTTACACAGATCAGAAACGATTTTAGTTTTTTGTATTGAACAGTTAACCACAACTGCCAGTAATTTGTTATCCATCTTTGAGGAAAAGTTCCACCAGTTCATAACTGGACAAATGCTTTCAGTTCTTTGCGAAGTAGAAACTGAAAAGTGTAGCAAATTCGTCTTTTCAACTCTTTTATCTCTATGGAAAAGACAAAAAAGCATACAATTATTTATCTCGTAAGTAATTTCTAAAAAAATTCAAAAAAGTTTTGCCAACAAATTTAATCGCTCGTTAATGCTGGCACTTCTTTTCACCTCGCGAAGGAAGTTTCATGTGCAGAAAATCATTGATAAATCAGTTTTTGATACTTAAACAGACTCGAAAATGACAAAAAAGGGTGACAAAATCAATGCATCGCCAATTGCTGACAAAAAGGGTACCCTTTTTTGAGTAAGAGGTAGGGCTTTTTTGAATTTTCTAGAAATTACATATGAGATGAATAAGGGTATGCTTCAGGGATTATTCTAAGGAAATTTTATTACTGCACAAAGCGTAAGAAACGGTACCCGGTGAAATTTAACTTTGTCTCAGGAAAAGCTCTGACTGCATTGGATGAGTAAATGTGGTCATATGCTGATTCTGCAACTTAACGTTTACCTAATCTATCATTCTATGTGGTAATTACGCAATAATACACATGTACTGTACCCGTACTGAGCGTACTCACAATGTATGTTTGTGTTTGCATACTTGCTTTTTACCGCTTTTGGAGATAATAAAATTACTGCAGGGCTATTTTGTCTTTGGGTTTGACTACTAGAAGTCTTAAAATACACTTCACATACCACAACAGATTGTCAAAAGTAAAAAGAAGTATTGAATACACTACAGTACATATCATCACACAATATTGTAATACAGTTACTATAAGATTATAAATGAACGTCTTAGAGGGACAAATTTACAAGTACGCAATTGCTACCTGCCGAGTAAAGGCCCTAGGCACAAAGAATACAGAGGTTCGACTTCACATAGCTTAGCCAGTGCGCTAAAGAGAGGCCTTCTTCCCGACTATTTTTAATAGCCATATTGATTAGTTTACGGGGGGTGAAGGCCTCTCTTTAGCGCACTGGCTAAGCCAAGGGTACGAAAAATTAATGAGAAGTTTAACCCCTGTATGCTCTGTACCCTAGGTCTAGGCTGAAGTAAACAGTAGAATACTTTGCAATTTGCAATAGAGAACTTCTTAGAATACTTTTAGAACACCTGTCAGCATGAACCATCGACCTACTAATTTAAGCATGGGAAGGGAAAATCTAACACCACAGTTGGAAAGAGGACATTAAAATTAGCATAACTGCAAAATTTTGTGGACAAATACTATAAATTACAATTACTGTTGTAACGGCGGAAGTAATTAACGCTCACTTCCGCTTGAAATGGGTATAATTTAGCATGTGAGAATTGACAATACAATAACATATGAAATCTACAAATTTCCCATAGCCATATTTTCCTGATATTACAATATTTCTCAATGAAACTTCGCAGTTGTACTAATTTTGGAGCGTTCCTTTCAACTGTGAACATAGATTTTCGCTTCTTAGCCTATTTTAAAATTTTGGAGATAAATTTGTCCATTGTTATCCAGTCATTGATATTACTAATATATTTACTTAAACCAGCAGTGCAGCTGGTTCTAGTGCAGAACTCTACGAAGCAAATATAAATACCGAAAGTTCTTCAACTTTAAGTCCAACAGTTTCAGTCGATAGTTCTGAGAGTGAACATGAACGTGAACTGACGTCTCAAAGTGACTCTGTTTTCTGCGAAACTACATCAAAAGAAATAGAAGTGGTGCCTACCAAATCTGGAGAGAGAAAAAGAATAAGATGCAAAGCTTGTAATGAAAATTCAGATGTAGTTAAAAGGTTTTGCTACAGAGGTCGAATTCCCCCAATATGCTCACCAACCGGAACAGAGGCCCGTAGTGGAACAATAGCAATCCATCTCAGAAGTGAAGCTCATAAAGAGGCCGTTAAGGTAAATAGAATCAAGGGGTTATCTTCGTCTGAAAAAATACAAGCAATACCCTTCTTGAAGATAGCAAATGCACAAACACACCTTCTCGCCAATCGAATCGGTAAATTGATAATTCAGGTGTACAATGATGCAAAAAATTTGTCAATTTCCGCCTTTTCCTGGCTATCAAGAGTCGTAGCTAGTGAATTTGCTCAAAATTTCGATTACAGCAATTCTTTTGAAGAGTATGACGCGTCGGTATTTGACTTACAATACGTCACACCAGCAAGTCATCAGCAACTTTTGAAAATTATCGTGCAGGCAGACTTACCAAGATTTAAAGAAGAAATTGATGACTGTCTGGCAGCGTCTTTCCGCTGTGATGCTTCGATGGATCGTACCCAAAAAGATAACGAGTTCATGTTGTTAAATGTTATTAACAAGCATGGAAACGAACTACTTCGGTATGTTGGTCTTGGCCATGTTAAAAATAGAGGTGCCAAGGGTCACTTAGAAGCATTGAAGGAAGGCGCTAGTGACACAATAGGTTTGAATAAAGTGTTGACCATTTCCAACCATATGACAACGGATGGGGAAAACAAGAATGTTGGTGAGCATAATGGGCTGTGGAAATTGATTGATGATGAAAGAGCCAAAGAAGAAGAAGCTAGTTTTCCACTGTTGAAGTCAGTCTGTGCAGTTCACTCTTCTGCATTAGCGTACCATGATCTGCGTAAGAACGTTTCAGAAGTAGATACTCTGATACGAAAAGTTTCTGGCATCTCTTCGTTTTTCCATGTGTCAGCAGTACGTACAGCAGAGCTTGAAAAGTATGCAAAAGAACAAGATCTCAATGTTAGACGCCTACCAAAGTATTACGAGGTCAGGTGGACGGAATTTACAGCAGGTTTGATCGATGCGGTTCTCGCCTCTTGGAGGGCAATTATGGTGTTTTGTGAAAGATCAGAGGAAGAGCAAGCGAAGGGTTTCGGGAAACTGTTGTCAAACAAAGACAACTTAATGCTTATGTGCTCACTGGGCGATGTTCTTTTCCTTCTGAAGGTGTTACTGAAGAAGTTGCAAGGAGACGACATAACAATCGTTGATATTATTGTCCCAGAAACAAAGAAGTTCATCGCAAAAATCGACAAATTACAGCAACGCCCGCTTGGTGGATGGGAAGACAGGTTTTCACAAAGCTACGATGAGGAAAATGAAACATTTTTTGGGACAGTTTTGTGGCAGAAAGAACGACGCTCGTCCCGTAGAAATCTCTATGTTTCCGAAACCAGAGCGTTCTCCGCGATAAAGTTCGAGGTATTACAGTCATTGCGTAATTTTATGAAAACAAGGCTCAACATAGATGATCAGGCAAAAGAAAATTTTTCATCATTTGTAAAGTTTACTGCAAGTGAAGCAGATATCCGAGAGATTCATGCCTCAGTGGCACCGGATCTCGACCTGCGATATCTGGCACAAGAGTATGAAGATGTACAGGAAAGCACCATGCATAAAAGCAACCCGAAAGCTTTATTGCAAAACTTGTGTGCAAATTCCAAGACTGAAACGCTAACAAAGATACTGGCCCGGATCCTTGTATGTAAACCACACTCAGCAGATTGTGAAAGATTGGTCTCCGCCTACAACACCGTAAAGACGAACTCAAGGAATCGTCTTGAACGCGAAACGATAAGTAATTATCTTTATGTCAACATCAACATGCCAGTCTTGTCAAAATTCGACCCAAGGCCTGCCGTTCGTCATTTTATTGACGAAAAGAGACGGCGCGTGAAAGATACACCAAAGGCTGACAAGCAAGCATGGTTTCAGAAAGTTTCTCGACGCGATGATACGAATGAAAGTGATATAGAAGATGCAGACAATGCGACAAAACAGAAAAAAATGAATCGTGAATTTTAGTCCTAGATGCTTTTAAATTACGGACATGTGACATTCACGAGACATTAGTATAGTTCGAATTCAGAACATCGAACTGTTGCAAATTTACAGACACATTTAAGTAAGAGTTTTGCCTATTTAGCTTTTTGCTAATATGTAAAAGGAATCATTGTTGTTGTTGTTGTTGTTCTTCTTCTTGTTGTAATCGTTGAGGTCAATTTCAAAGTGTAATAAATGATAAATATCGCATTTTATCACTGCACAAAATATCTTTTATCACTGCACAAATCTCATTTATCACTGCACAAATTGGTTATCACTGCACCTTAGAATAATCTCTGGTATGCTTTTTTGTCTTTCCCATAAAGATAAATGTGTCGAAAAGACGAATTTGCTACACTTTTCATTTTCTACTTTGAAAAAAATTTTCTGATTCTAAAATTGCCGAAACCGTCCACTGGTTGTTTGGAACGTTTCGCTAATATCACATTATCACTGTAATAGGCCCTTTTTGCGTTAATTTGCGTCTGCGATTACGTACTGCAATTCGTGTTGGTGTAATAGCTATATTATTACACGTCGTAGGTTCAATAATTCCCGTCCTGGGTAGCGTTTAACTTCCCTTTCTGTAAGCTTTTTCCGAATTCCTTCGACTGCCAAGGCTTGCATTTTACATATTTAAGCCAAAAACTTTCTTTTTGCACGTCCGAACACGCAGTGGAAGGAATATGAACTTTAGCTGACATCCTTTAGTTCCTTCACGTCTACTTGGAAAGATTGTTATGTTTGTAGGAGTTATCTTCCGTTTTCAAGAATATGATGTAAATGTTGTTATTTCAATACGATTGATACAATTCACAAACACATCAGCACGAAAAATATTCCCTGTCATTCTTCCATTCTTACTCTCAAATCCACCTAGCTCACCTCCAGTTGGAAATGTTACGCCAGTGAATCTTGCACGGCCTGGAGTAGCATTGGTTTTGGATAAGAACAGTGTGATGCCAGTCGTCAAAATAGAAGCGCATGAGATCGAAAAAACCATCCTAAGTGTTCCTGAATTAGACAAAAAGTAGCTCAACTCCTTTTCCTATCTTGAAGACATCAAGTTCTACCATGCCTCAGGTCTAATTGATCTCATACTTGATGTGCACTATACCCACCTCCACGCGGAAGAAGAGATCCCGCAGGGACATCCATTCCAGCCAGTGGCCAAAAGAACCAAATTGCGATGGTACGTAATAGGAGCGAATGAAAAGGGGAGAACGTCGGAGGTTTGTTCCATTCACTTTGTTAAAAGAACCGATATAGAAACGTTTTACGAGTTCGAGACACTCGGAGTTCAAGCGATTGTTCATGTCCAAAATCATCCATGTCACTCAAAGATAAACAAGCGATGAAGCTCATGAAGAAGTCTTGTAAGCGCGTGAATGATCGCTACGTCATCGGTCTTCCCTGAAAAAAGGATAAAACGTTGTTGCCAGGTAATCGTTCTCTGGCAGAAACTCGGTTCCGATCGTTAGAAAAGAGTTTGAGCAAGAACCCAAAGAGAGCGAGAATGTACGACAAAGCAATAATGCAATACGTGGAAAACGACTGGGCCATTTCCCTCGACCAAGAAGATCTCAAGTATGATATGAAGCCAGTGTGCTACCTTCTACACCACGGAGTATATCGTACCAGGATCGTATCGACAAAAAAATCACGCCTCTTCTAGTCGTTTTCGATCCTGCTAGCCCATTTCACGGCGTATCTTTGAATTCCTTGTCATTACATAAAGGTCCAGGACTCATCGGTAATTTACTCGGCGTTTTGCTAAGTTTTCGTGAGGAGCGTGTGGCTTTCAATGGCGATAGATCGAAGATATTCCCACAGATTCTCTTGAAAAAGGAAGATACCCGCGTCCATAATCTTCTTCGCAGAAATCTCGAAACCGCGAAGGAAACAAAGACGTACGCGCTGCAACGAGTCACGTTCCGAGACAAGCCATCTCCGGAAAAGCTTTGTGATGTTAAAAACAGCAAAAAAAATTTCCCCGAGCAGCTACTATCTTAGAACGGGACAGATATGTGTATGGTCAAATTCATTCGTGCCCAAGTACGGACGAAGCAGTAAAAAGCATGAAAGAAGTGGACACAGTTTTATCAACAGAAAGCTTCAAAATTAAAGAAGGGATATGTTTATCTGCAGTTGAGAAGATGAGTAAATGTGCGTCACCAAAGAAGACAAGCATTGTAAAGAGTGAATTCCAATCCGCCACGTCAATCGTAAATTTGAACACTGAAGAAGATAACAAAACGCTCGGTGTCGTGTGGAATCCAAAAACAGACGTAATCGGCTTCGCGTCCAAAGAAGTAAAGTTTGATAGACTGACAAAGATATCTGTTTTGTGAAACATCTCGAAACTTTATGACTCACTTGGCCTTGCCTCTGCAGTGACTATCAAAGCAAGAATAGCCTTGCAGAGCGTTTGAAAAGCGAAACAGTTTGATTGGGATAACCTCTTCCTGACAATGTGAGCGAGACCTGGAAGTAACTGCGGAAAGGTACTAAATCCGAGAAGCACAGTACAAGTTAAAGATGCAAGATTATCCAAACCTATCCCCCTTTCATCAAAACGGTCTAATTCGTGTCGGTAGCTAGTCGTTTGAACAAGTCGCAGCTGCCATATGAACAAGTTAACCCAGTCCTCCTTCCAAAGCATCATTACATTTCCACTCTATCATGCGAAGTGTCCACGAGAGAGTGAAGCATGCTGGTCGTGAAAAAAGATTATCAGAATCAAGAGCCAAGTACTGGATTCTTGAAGGTAAAAGACTCGCCAAGAACTTAACGAACAGTTGTGTGACGTGCAGGTCTGCAGGAAAGAACGTCAGCCACGACATTCGACACTGATGGGAAGTGATCGAGTTAAGGTACATTCACCCCTATTTTTGGTAACCGGCCTGTTTGGACCCTTTCATTTGAAGTACGGTAGAAATAAATCTATTTAAGCATGGGGAGCTATCTTCATGTGTGCAACGTCAAGAGCTGTCCACTTGGAGATAGTGGAGAATGCGTCAGCCAAAGCCTTTTTGCAAGCCCTGAGACGATTTGTATCCCACCATGGTTGGCCAGATAACGGAGGCTCATTTGTTGGAGCAAAGATCGAACTTCGAAAGTTGTTGATCGAAGGGAAAAGGCGAACTGACTTCGCAGTGTTGCACAAGATCCGATGGAAATTTATCACGCCTCTCTGTCCTCACCAAGGAGGAGTGTACGAAAGTCTCATTAAAGTTAAAAAACGAGCGCTGTGCATAAGCACAGGAGAACAAATACTCTCGTGGAATGAAATGGCTACGGTCTTCGCAGAAGTAAAGTCGATCCTTAATAACCGTCCTCTAACATACATGTCTGATGATCCGAATGACCTACGTCCGTCCAAGAACGGCGAACTTGTAAAACATCCGTGCAGAAATGCTGCCTTCTGGAATCGAAGTAAGGTTATATCCGCCGTTGGCGCCCCCAGAGGGTATGTTTTGAACAGTTGACATTTATAGTCACAGAACATGTTATATTAAGATTTTGCATTATATATATATAAACGCATTTCGTTTATTGAGTACTTATTAAGTTTAGTTTATAACGCACAATGTAATTTGTAAATTTCAGACGAGACTTGAACAGTCAAGACAAAGCAAAGGCTTTATAGAGACGCGCTTTAGAGCACCAGAGAAAATCGAAAAGAATTGAGCGTGAGGAGATGTACCCTTCAGGTACTAATTTAGTTAATAGTTCCGTGAACAGTTTCTAGTGTTACTTGGTTATTACGCGAAGTCTATAGTCGTTTTTAGTGAACTTTATTGTTATATTCTATTTTGTTATTGTAAAAATATGACCGGAACGTGTTGCATATAATCTTTGTAAATTTGTGACTTTAGAATCTTTAATACATAAAATTAAAAGGACCGGAAATCTCCTCTCGTGTCAAAGTTAGTCTTCCCGGCACGTGTCCTTATCACTAATTTGACTCTCTTCAATATTTTCCGCTATTCCACCTAGGGTAAATTTCTTCGTTTTGATGCGCTTCGTTTTGATACGTCCAATGCCAATAAACCCATCTTCAGGAGCCTTAGACAATTTACAATCTTCTAATGATGTACTTTTTTTTGTCTTATCAACTTTTGAACCGTCAGCCGTTTTACGAGTACTTAGTATAAGCGTCACACTTTTGCGTAGGTTGCTTTTCTATGTGTTTCTATTTCTAGGTTGCGTTTTCTACAGACCAGAGAGTTACCCCGTTGTTTTCGATAATGTCCATCGATTCCTCATGATTACAATATTGGGACCACTTACTTTGTTGCGGTCGTGCATTGTTTATATCCGGAAATTGGCTTTAAGGTTCATTGGATACAAAAGAGATGTCATTTACTGATTTGCTTGTATCGCTGATGTTATCTTGAACCTCGAATCTTCAATGCCGCGTGATTCTGGACATCATGCTTATCACAGATGTAATGTGAGTGATCGTTGACTGCTGAGCGTCTGATGTGGGAGCAAGCTCCTTCAAGATTTAGATCGTCCTTCACAAATTGCTGTTATGATTCATAATGGCCAGTGTTGCGTTGAACACTTATTATACTTGCACCTAGAACACTTTATAAATGTATGAAATCCCGCAAGCAAATAAATCATTTTGCACGAAATATCAGCATGTCAACATAGGCAGAGAAAACCAAGAAAAGAAATCATAACGAATACTTCGTGATTAGAATTAGGAACACTAAACACATTTCCTAGACTCACTCCTTGATCATGGAATGATGAAGTCTGTCAAAATTTGCCGTTTTAAAACATTTCTGGAGCAATGTTTTGATAAAGAACCTTCCTGTCCCTTTTTGTTCACTATTACATGTTAAAAATTGTGTTTTGTATACAGATATTTCAGTAGAATTTGCGTTTGATTCTTGTGTAGGAATTTCTAAATTTCTTAAAAGTGGAAACACAACAGAAAATGACGGAAACACGCTCTCAAAACTTTACCGCGATACATCGCTCCTCGGTAAAGTTTCACGGTGGAATTTGTCGTTTTAAAACATTTTGAATGAGAATCTTTGCACGTAAAACCTTCTTGCGGTTAAGATGTCCTAGCATACATGTTAAAATGCGTGTTTTGTTGACATATTCCTCTAGAAATTGATATCTTTGTCATCAAGTGTCGCGAGGGGAAAAGTAGGACAAACCTGATCAGTTGTAGGCTTATAGCTGGTATAGCCAATCACGATATTTAAAAGCGTTCTGTAAGCTCGGGTTACTCCTTATAATATGGATAAAGGCAGTTTAGAAAACAAATTCAAGGCCATGAAAATGCCAGAGTTGAAAACGTTTCTGCAGGATCACGGAATTACGGTAAATAACTGAAAGACTGGCCAAGCTCCTGGATATTGATTGCGCTATCGAGGAAATGAATTTACCGCCACAATGTCAGACAACCGAGGCATAAGAAAAGCTTGGCTATTGCTTGCGCTGTCGAGGAAATGAATTTACCGCCACTTAAATTTAAACACCGTGTTTAGGTCGGCTCACGCGGCTTGTGCCCAGCGATATTAGGGACCTTAAGATTTACGACGCGGCAGCTCAACGACGCGGCTTCATAACAAAAGATATTTATATAGAAGACAACAGCCATGAATAAATTGTGGTCCCAGGGGTATTCTCAAGTGCGTAGCCATGCCTAGTAGAACATCAAACTGAGAATTATCACGTCCCTTGGGCAACGCGAAAGCATGCTACGACGTAAGAAACATTTTGGAAGTCCAACTTATAGCAGAAAGCATATCCTTTTGGCCTACAAAAATATTTGTAAGTTACTAAAACAAGCTTCAAATGGTTATTAAAACAATCAAATTCCAAAAAGCTTCTTTCTGTACTTATATATTGACACCGCGTCGTCGAGCTGCCGCGTTGTCGATCTTAAGGCGGATTTCCATTTAGTGCAAAATGTCGCGCGATCGACTTTTAGCGAGCGCTTTCTTTTGAATTACAAACAGTCAAGCGGAACAAATCTCATTAGCTGTGGTTGACTTCACACATTTCAAAAGAAAGCGCTCGCTAAAAATCGATCGCGCGACATTTTGCACTGAATGGAAATCCGCCTTTAAGCTCCCTATCACCCATGAGCGCTGCACCGACTTGTGACATCATGGGCGGCCCAATTCAGTGTGTAGTTTCATACACCGAAAAAAATAATAAAAGAAAACAGAAACGGGGCGAATTTAAAACTCCGCCTCGTCTACGGCAGGGGGAGTAAAAAATACGCGTCAAAATATGGCGCCAAGTGACTTTGTATCGCTCATAAACACTCGCACGATGCGGAATGCAATCGACCTCGTTAACACTATGACTAATAGAGACCTTTAGTTTGACGTTTACGGCAAACGGCAAACCTGAGACACGTCCTTTTGAGATAGAAATAAAACTAGTGACCGTGAAATGTTTTACCTATACGAACTATTAATAAGAATAAATACACTGCACATAGATAGATCGTTCGATCACAGACACTTGCTGACTGACGTCAATTATTTTCCTGCTTACATGGCTTCACGTTTGAATTGTGGCGTTTCATGTTTGAATTCTACAATTGAACTGCTAGACATGCTCATAGCGGCTCACTACAAACGTGAAACGTCAACTCGAACGTCAAGCGATTGAGGCCCTAAACTGTTTTCCGTCAGTGATACCTTTCGGTGGTCATACAAGTACATCGTAGATCAGTATTTTCGATTTATTGAATACATCGTTTAGTTTGAGCACTTCAGTGTTCATGATTTCGTTTTTATAATAATGAACACGCTTGAGGTTTGCCGTTTGTTTCACGCTACGTGGCCTACGTCTAGCATTCCGTTGCGTCGCCGTTACGGTGTAAACAAGGCCTAAATTAACGCGATGGTTCCACAAAACTAAACTGATACTTTCGTAGCACATATATACCTCCTCATTCATGAAAGTTGCGGCAATCTCAGCCGCTGGTGAATATTTTACAAACTCTTGAAATTCATCAATGTTTCTCCATTGAAGCAAATCGTTGAAATAAACACTGTTTCCCCCATCTGTCGTTAGCTTTTCAGATAATTCACTTGGATTTTCGAACGCTTTCTGTATTCCACATTTTACTACATCAACCCAGCGTTTACTAAAGCAGCCTGGTAGATAAATTACTCCATCTTGGGTGTACCGATTAACCTCGTTCCTAAATGATAAATATCTACGAGAAACAATCGAAAATCTTGTCAAGTTTGCCTTTTTTAGTATACTCCTCAACAGTGACATTTTGTTTGTATAACATTAGCCTCTAGCACCAAAGTAGCGCAGTTTATTTGATAAAATTCTAGTAAAATTCTTTACCCAGTGCCCGAGCAAGACTTGAATAGGGACCTTACGATATACAGGACGACAACGTGACGGCATCGTCCTAAGACAAACAGTCAATTGAAAAAAAAGTGAATAATCATAGTTGTGAACAATGCATTTGAATATTTGAAAAGCGGGTCTCGTATTGTTGACGACGGAAAATGAAATATTTTCCAGTATGATAATTTAGTTACCTTGAGGAATTCCAGTTGGATAATACAGAAATTACCCTGAAAAATTCCAGTTTGATAATACAGGGTGAGTAAAAAAAAACTGATGCCCTTTCAAATTCAAATTAGCTGCAAATTTCATTACGGTGTATTCCCATGGGTATGCAGCGAACAGATCGTGATTTAGTACACTGTACGTAAACCAGTTCTGACAATTCTTGCACGGCTAAAATTATGCGTTTTAACTTCCACTGGGAATTAGATTTTGTTTTATAACAACGTCTGTCAAATTGCAAGAATGAAATGCTGCTAGTTTGAATTTCAATAGCATCAGTTTTTACACTCATCCTGTACTGTGTACTTAGTCACGATCTGTTCTCTGTATACCTATGGGAATACTTAAAGTTCCGTAATGAAATTCGCGGCTAATTTGAATTTGAAAGGGCATCAGTTTTTTTTGACTCACCCTGTATAATAACCCTGATGAATTCCTTTCATATAATTGGCATACCCTGAGGAATTCCAGTACACTTACCCTTAGGAATTCCTTTTGAATAATATGCATACCCTGAGGAATTCTAGCAAGATAATTTACAGGGTGAGTAAAAAAAAACTGATGCCTTTTCAAATTCAAACTAGCCGCGAATTTCATTACGGAACTTTAAGTACTCCCACAGGTATACAGAGAACAGATCGTGACTAAGTACACAGTACAGGATGAGTAAAAAAACTGATACTATTGAATTTAAACTAGCAGCATTGCATTCTTGCAATTTGACAGACGTTGATCTAAAACGAAATCTAATTCCCAGTGTTTAATCTTAGCCGTGCAAGAATTGTCAGAACTGGTTTGCGTGCTGTGTACTAAATCACGATCTGTTCTCTGTATACCCATGGGAATACACCGTAATGAAATTCGCAGCTAATTTGAATTTTGAAAGAGCATCAGTTTTTTCTGACTCACCCTGTATAGTTACCCTAAGGAATTCCTTTCGGATATTACACATTAACCTAAAAGTGGGTCAGTGAGGTATGATTATATTCATCATTACCTGTGCTCTTCATATACTGTATACCTGTTAGTATTTATATTTATACCTCACAGTTTTGTTTACCAAAATTACGTTAATCAGTCACGACTGTCAATTTTCGATGTACATTTGTAATTCGAATTTTTACATGGCCTATGAAAAGCAACTTATTTAATAACGTTTAATTACGGTACTTAAAACATGCAAGGACATTATAGTAATGGTACTTGTTTATTACATACACTATGCATGGCTAATAAGCTAATTACAGTGTAGTTTACACTTAAGGTTACATATTAAATTGACCTGTCCATTATATTGACCTATCCATTGTCCAATTGTCCATTCAATGTGTTATTTTCATATAGTTATTTTGAGGTTTCGCAAGTGTTCGTCACTGTGCATGTGGTACTGCGCATGATCGCTATTTTCCTAGCTTCAGCCCCCCTGGTTCCGCCTATAAAATTAGTGTCCATTTTCTCAATGCTCTCTTTTTTGGTTTGAGTTTGAAGTCCCAATTTCATTTCCCACAAATTACAATTAAATGCTTGTTTCTTATATCACACTATTATGATAATTTTGATTCCTAATAATATTTCGATGTACGCATGATTAGTCAATTGCATATGCCAGGTACGGATCGATTGATCCAGGTACGGGTCCGAAAATCACTTGCCCACGAGGATTTCCAGTCTGAAAATCACTTGCCCACGAGGATTTCCAGTCTGAAAATCACTTGCCCACGAGGATTTCCAGTCTGAAAATCACTTGCCCACGAGGATTTCCAAGGTCCTCGATAGGGGGGGGGGGGGTATGGATATTAAATGCAATAGCCCAATGCGCCTGTCCTATAGCCCGTGATTGAATAGACCGGGATAATCGGGCCAAATATCAGGTAATAATTTATCTTCCAGGATTGCTTCAGCAACTATTGAGTTGCCTTGATCACTGTTTTGTGGTTAAACTTTTTGCAATTAAGCCTGTACCGTGTGTTTTTACGCGTTTGTTTCGCATTATGAAACTTGATGTTTATTGGCCAAAATATTCATGTTGCTATGGGCGGAATCAATGTCACTAAGGCAAGCCTAATGGCATTAATTAAGTGCAAATGTTGACGTTAATGTTTTCACTAATTATGTAGTAGTTGACTATAATCACTTTTTTATACAACTGACCCCTGCAGATGATAGGTAACCTAACGAGGTCTAAGGTAGGCTAAGGTAGTTAGGTAGGACAAGCTAATCTAAGGGATCTAAGCTGGTGCAAGGTAGGACCACTATTCTTCACTCATCATAAAACCAACTCGCAAGTTCGCTGCGAGTGCTTACATCCAATGAACACAAACTATCATTGTGATTGGATGCCATCATTTGCAGGGAGCTGGTAGTTTTGATGAGTGGAAAAGACTTCAAAAGAGCTTTAAGAACGATGAACTGGCTGGTTGCAGCCATTAAACTGCATGATGCCATAGTTGTAGAAATTTCTTTTATTTTTTCAGGTTGAATTAATCACTAAATTACCCTCATTAGAATGGAAATCATGAGAAGCGTCGGTTGTACGAAAGATGAATAGCGCTAACCACCCGATAGTGATTTTTTAAAACTTTCTAAACATGTTGAGTAACTGGTAAAACCCACATTAACGTTCGGCATTTTCGAGTTGAAGTCACTCTCATTTCTTGTGAGCTTAAAATCCCTGGTGTCATTGCTTTTTATACCTTTTTGCGGCAGTTGAAAAGTATAATTGTAGTTCTCCGAGTACCATGTCTACCACATTCTCCAACACTAGTTCCAGTTCACCACATTTTCAATGTTATTGTTATGTAGCCAAATAACGAGTTAATCCACAAGTTCACACCAGTCTTTCCGGAACGTACCTATTACCCAATATTTGGCCTAGCGGGCGGGCGCTAATAATCAAAATAAAAGAGCATCATCATACTGGGAGGGTACTGAATACCTACGTGCTCAACATGGTATTCGGAGAACTGCAATCATACTTCAGGCAAGCGTACCTTCGCCTTCATACCTTGTCTCGCACTACGGGATTCATTATACATGTCCGACGCAACAAACATTGCTATGCGTTCAATAACGTTTATTTGTTACACCGAGATTAATCATCCTGTAAAATCACACAAGAAAAAGATTGGAAACTGCCTAATACGAATTATGAACATTCTAAATTAAGATATGCACGTACGGTTTTCAAAATACACTTCCAAAAAATCATCTATATACGTGAAGATGCATGTGTTACATCATGCATGCACTGGGTGTATGTCTCGCTGCCATCACAAGATCGATCACTGCCTATATATGATACACACAGTTGCTACAATGTTTTCACAGTAATACAATATGAATTTTTATTGGATCATATGTTAAAATAATTTTCAGTTGTATATTCAAAGAATCAAATTCATTCTTGCATGCATGGGTGCCTTTAAGGTGATCGAGATGGGTTGATCCCCCGTTATTTAGTCATATTTATTTTCTAAGTTTGTTATTTATCATGCAATTTTAACAGAATACAGGTTTTAACTAGACTTTTGATTTGTACTTTGTATAAACATGTTTCGCTGTTACAGCATCATAAACGGCCATTCCTATAAAACAGCAAATAATAAAGAATCAGATTTTTGCATTGGTCTATATAATTAAAAGGAAATGGCAACAAAATTTTTGATTGTCTCATTTGAAAGCGACTCCAAAACAATATATAGACGTCTACTAAAGAATTTTTATATCTTCCTTATTTCGTGAAATATTTTCATTTGAAAACTTAAGTTGTCCGCCATCTTGGATATTTGTGGATATGCACCATAGATATGCACGATACGTCACAACTGGGATCACGCGATTTTTTTTTCTTACGACCAGGTTGATATGCTATCATAACCGGATGTACGGCAAGTGTTTCGGATTTCAGCACGGACTGAGAATATTTGAAACAATATTTGATTGTTGGTAGGTATTCAGGAGTAGCTTCGACAGGCTTATCCCTGTTGTGGCGTCACCAAAACATTGTTAATGAGGTTAAAAATTAATCCAAGATGGCGGACAGTTCGTTGATTTAGGTGAGAATATCTCCCGAAGTAAAACAGATATAAAAATTTTGCAATAGACTTCTATTTATTGTTTTAGAGTCCCTTTCAAATGAGACAATAAATTTTTTGTTGCCATTTCCCTTTAACAGTAACGTAACTGGAGGTCTAATGTTTACCAAACAGACATAAAAAAATAACATGGAAATAACAACCACCCAAATAAAATAAAATCCTACCAAGTGATTTAAAAAGAACAAATTTGTTTTGTGGCACTGTTTTTCCAGAAATAATTTCGCCAATTTCAGCTGTTATTTTTGTCTGAAACGAAAAACAATTACTAGTTTCTAAAAGAGCAATGAAAATGGATTTTAAATTTTACATGTGAAAAGATATGGGAGAGGCAAATTTCACACATGATTTTTTTTCACATGTGAAATGTTCCAATTCCAGATAAAATTTCACCCCTCTACTCTACCGCCCTAACAGCCGGTAAATAGCAGATAAATATTGTTTATGCATGGTAATAAAATTTTTTAGACTGACCTTTGATAGTATAATATCACCAGATTCTGCTCGTGCTCCATCATAACTGTCCACTATTACAGTCGACTGGTGCATTACAGCATCATCCAATTCTCGCGCTGTTTCCATTGGTGCACCGACAGCTAGATAGTACAATGTTGAGGGTTGCTGTTATGTCCATAAATAGAATACAGTAGGTACAAAAACATATTAAAATTTTCTCTTACAACAAACGAAAGCGCCAGGTTTCAACCATTCGCCACATAAAACAGGTGTTGTTGAACCAGTTGCTGTGACAACAACATCAGCATTCTTGACTGCCTCTTGCACATTATCATAAGGAATGGCGCCTGTCTCTTGGGCAAACTTGTGCGTGTTAGCAGCAGTTCGATTCCAGACTCTTATCTAGGATGATAGAAAACGTGAATTACTGATGGAAAAACTTTAATTAGGTGCAAATACCCCAAGTGCGTTTGTATATGCAGAGTTTGTATTATAAACGCAACCTCGGAATTTCCAAAGAAATCTAAGCCCATGCCCAAAGAAATCTAAGCCCAGAAGATTTTAAGCCCATGGGAATTCAAAATAGCACAACTGTCGAAATTAGCACACATTCGAGTACATTAATAAAAAATATGCATTTATTTAATGTAGACAAGGATGGGACAATGATAAGGACAACGACAACAAAAACAATATTATGCCCTGGACATTACGAGTGGGCTTCCATGAATCATTAATTCACAATTGTCTGAACAAGAGGAAAGGATTTCAAAGTCATCAAAGCTGGCAGTGTGACCGGTAGTTTTCATGTGGGAGAGTATATGCTGGACATAACTGGACATAACTATAAAAGAGTTAACTATAGACCAACTCATTTTTCATTGACCACTAAAAAAGGTGTTTGCAGTTTTTCTATGGACCGAAAAAATATCTTTTAAGATTCCTTTTGATATATGTGGCCATATTACACAAATATATATTAGCTAAATTTTCAACAAGCTCTTTGTTTCGTTTTTTTTTGCCTTTTGTTTTTTTTGGGTTTTGTCGCCAGCACTGACGGACAGTCAAACCAACTGCATGTTGAAGAATACTGATAACCGTGGTCTTGAGGCCGGAAATGAATTGTTTGCATGCTGATTAGCAAAATTAGATCACTTTATATTGAATCAGACGAGGAGGGAGCGACTGCATACATATACTTAAATATGTTTTTAGTATTTTCTACAAAGTTTATCATACCTCTGTGAAATTTCGAACATGCTTAAAGGCGTTAAAGTGGCTTAATGCTTGACCTCCAGCACCAATTATACACAGAATTTTGCAATTTTCTGGAGTAGTAAGATGCTAAAAAAGAACACAATTTACGCAAAAAATCTAGTAATACCATTAGTGACGATGTCAATGGTGAGGTAATTTAATATATTGCTAATATTCAAGCAATCAAATATCAAAAGTAGACTCTTCTCTGTTTATAAAACACAGGGTTTTCACTGCAAAAACAATTTACACCTTTTCGATTCTTTTGGTCTAGTCATATCAAAATCTTGTTTATTTCTTTTGCCCAAATGCATTTTTGTCAAAATTTACGACCATTTATATGTATGACGGCTACAACACCTTAAGAGCGACAGCAGACGCAGCTGCAGTTCGCATTAACGTGATAACACCTCCATCCAGTATCTGGAAAAATAGAGAAATCAAATTCCAACATTATATTAACAAGGTCAAAGTAAAAACAAGGATGATAACGAGTTCCGTGTAAGTTTGCGTGGTGAATATATCACTCACTATATGGACACAGTTATTTACTAATACAATGCATACATACATTGCAGGTGTATTTTAGCTTTTGTTTAGTTTCACAAGATGAGTAAGAAGGAACCATGCATTCTTCGAAAATACAAAATATGATTTACATCGGCTACAATGTAGATCAACTACAATTAGTCGCGGCTATATTATTGCATTTCAACTACTTGAAGTATCTTCAGATTTGCGATGCATTTACATTTTACTGGAAAGAGTCAAAGCCTATACTGCAAGCATATTGCTCTCAAACAATCGGAAAAAGCAAAAAATTCAGTGTATTTTAATCGCATTGTTTTCATTTTCTCTGCTAACCACGAGATGCCATTTAATACAGTCATTGACACTGTACTGTTAGGCCCTGGAAATCAGGTTGCATAATACATGTACTCTAACTAAAATGTTGTAGACATAATCGTTTCTTACTGCTTCAATAGCTCCAGTTGTTGAATTGAACAAAATAATGATACTGTGCAAAGATGGACTTTGTTGAGGAAATAGTGATACTAATTTTACAGTTAGTGATTCCTCTTTCTTTGTAAAACATGGCATTGTAAACAGATACCTGGCACAAGAAAAAAATGAATTAAAAAAACATAGTGTAAATAGAAAATACTTCTTTATGAAGTTTAAAATGTGGAAAGCGAGGGAAGGAAAAAGGGAGAAGGAAGGGAAAACGGAGAGAGAAGTTGGATCCCGAGTATAATTCTAGTCTACCCAGGAGGAAAAAACCCTCAATATACCTTTCTAACTTTTGCCTCTTTGCATTAGAATGCCTACAAATGTTCTTGTCTTGTCACCATTCATATAATTTGCGTCAAAAGGTGGTGTTACATTTAATAATGCCACTACTAGTATGCAACAAGAAAGTTTGCAATTCGTTTGGTTATCAACACTTGAAATTTAACGGTCGGTAGCACATATTTTACGAGATAGTGAATGAAACGCTAACCGGACAGTACTCTACTGAATACTGGGTGGTAACTGAGATAGTAACGGTAGAGCCTTAATTCTTTGTAGAACGTGCTTTATCTCTGAAAAACATGCTATATCTCCGAAAAACATTTTCCACATTTCAAGAAACTAAAGTTATAGCACTATTTGGGAAATACCTGACTACCACAATTCTACCAAACACTATTTTTTGTCTATACTAGGAGGAACAAAGGGTTGTGGGATAAGTAGTCCCTCTCTGACCGAATATCTGGCATCCCAGACTGGTTTCCTCATACCCAGCGTTATTTGACGCGCAATGTATTGTACGGCCAACCACGGTCAACCTATCTACAGCAAGTAGCCTTCTAGCCTCTCGCATAATCATCGCGGTTGTTCTACGCGCAGCCCATAATGTGGCATTGCAGAACACGATAGATTTAGGATACCGTACTGCCACTAGAGCTGTATAAGGTATGCTGAAAGTAACAGTGAGGCTCACAACTATCGCAATATCTCCCTCACTACACTACAATCCAAGCCATGGGCGAGTCAAGACAAGATACGGAATTGGGGCACACCGAGAGCTGCAGCCATAGGCTGTGTGGGCGACCCAGGACACAGGGTCGAGTTCGGAAGCCCCTTGGGTGTCTTAGCAGCCAGCCCCCTTTAAGATCGGTCTGTTCACCCCCATCGCTAAGAAAGGGGCTAGAAAAGGTGCCCTAAAAATAGCCTAGACAATTGACAATTGACAAAGGACAGTTGACAGAATCGAATGGTAATTACAGTGTCTTCTCGAGTGGTCGCCGTACTGAAGTTCGTCACGAGTCAGGACTTGGTTTTGCCACCTAAACAAACGTACCACTACCCTAAAAAGGGATCAACGACCACCTTGGGCTTCAGGGTTCCAAATCGTGGAAAATACTTCGCAAATGTAATTAGCGCTGATCTTCTTCTACCATGACGAACCATGAGGACATGAAAGCGATTTGTATGAGGACTTAAAGAACATTACTGAGTCTACGCCTAGAAAGGACAAGCTGGGAGAGCGGTAGCAGGAAAGTTTAGAAATGGAAATGCAACGGAACGGCCTATTGCTGGCAAAGACCTGTGCTTCACACATTTTTTTATGACTTTCCAGTTAATAAATGATTTTACATCAGGATTTTAAGAGAGGTGTTAGTTTGCAACAGAATGAATAAGTTAGTTTGGTTCCATGCTTGACTGCTTGTCAAGAAGAGGGAGTTTTAGCCAGATTTTAATCAGGTTCGAAATTTCATTGCTACCATGACAGCAAACAGTTGTGGTTTGATCTGGTGAGAATGATGTTGAAGAAGAAAACATATTAATTAGTTTCTGAGCAATTTTACGGGAGAAACCCATTTCACAAAATCTTTAGCAACAAAAATAGCTCCAGCATGAACTTAAACAAATTCAAAATTTATGTCGTGGAGTGGTTTCTCCTGTCAAACTGTTCAGAAAATATTTAGTATGTTTTCTCCCACATGCAACATCGTTCTCAACAGATCAAACAACAACTGACAACTCTAATGGTAACATTAAGACTCCAACCTGATTAAAATCTGGATAAAACTCCCATTCCATAACTCATTAATTTTGTTGCAAACTAACACCTCTTCTAAAATCCTGATGGAAATTCATTAACTGGAAAACCATAGATTCATATTAATCTGACACTGCAGAGAACAACGAAAAATTCGTTGTCTCGAGTGGGATTCGAACTCGCATCTTTGGGTTTCTAGATCGCCTCTCTACCAATTGAGCTATCAAGTCAACTGGGAACATAGAATTGAAACACTGCGCGTCCTCAAAGACAAGCGTTAAGTCGTCACGAAAATATTTCGTGCACTTAAATTGGATAAGACTCGCCCAATCCCAGTTGACTCGATAGCTCAATTGGTAGAGCGGCGGTCTAGAAACCCGAAGATGCGAGTTCGAATCCCGCTCGAGACAACGAATTTTTCGTTGTTTTCTGCAGTGTCAGATTAATATGAATCTAGTTTTTCATATCTCTGAGGATGGTTCTGAAATAGAAAACAATAGACTCTAACACTTTTGTATCAATAAAAGATCCATTATTTTAACAAAGTGCTGAAGTTCTGTTGTCTACGCGTTAGCTTGTCCAGGCTGCAACCCAAGATACACTGGAAAGGTGGATCGATGTTTACATAGTAGCAAAAAGGAGCACTCATTACAAGACAGTTCTGAAATTCATAACCACAATTCATCATGCACAGACTTTAACCATATCAAGACCAAAGTTTTCAGAAACGTTTTTTGATCGTAAAATTTATTTTAACAAGAGCTTTCAACTTCCAATCTGCAGATTTCAACAGGTAAAGTGGTACTATATATATATATATATATATATATATATATATATATATATATATATATATAATGTGCTAGTTTTGGTTAGCGAAATACAAAAGAGTGCTCAATGACATATAGACAGAGCAAAATGTATAATTGTGCAAAATACCTCAAAAACTTACCACTACAGTCTGTTTCATCCAGAGGGAATCTTCCACCTGAATCTACCACCTGAAGATTCCCTCTGGATGAAACAGACTGTAGTGGTAAGTTTTTGAGGTATTTTGCACAATTATATATATATATATATATATATATATATATATATATATATATATATATATATATATATATATATATATATATATATATATATTTATATATATATATATATATATATAAATGCATAAAGGTATTTGAAGTGATTATTTCACTATCACATGTGTCATGTGTGACCTAGTGTATGAATAAGATTTCAACAATTTCACTTCAAATACCTTTATGCATTTTTATAAGCACGCTTCGGCTTGTGCACTCATCTATGTATAATAACTTGGTAAACACTTGGTAAATAATTCTACACTTGACAAACGAACCAAACTATTTACCAAGTGTAGACATGTAACGCAATACCTAGTATCAAACTATAAATAGAGTAGCTTCACCAGATCTGTCAGTTGCCTGACGATCACTGTATAGCGTGAAACTCGGAGTAGCATATATATATATATATATATATACATATATATATATATATATATATATATATATATATATATATATATATATATATATATATATATATATATATATTTATATATATATATATGCACATACATCTGAATGTAGCTGTTTACATACGCTACCCCTGTGGATGAAGTCAAAAGCAATTTCTGAGGGCTTATCATTGTCAGCTTCCTTTGATCCTTGTAATTTTTTCTGAGGGTTAAAGGTTAAGGTAAAAATTCCATATTTCTGGGGAGTATTTTCTGTCAGCACTTTGATCTTTTTTCTGAAGGGTTAAAAATTTTCAAAGATCATCCACAAGGGGGTGTGGTATATTAAATGGGGTAGCCCACAGTAGTTCTAAAGTGTTGTATTTATTTTCAATTTACCTTAATTGGGATGTTTATGTTAAAACAGAATCCATTTTTTTTCGCCTACAATGACGCACTACGACATGTACCAAATGAATTTAGTACATTATTGGTTATTACGCAATACGCACATATAAACGCAAGAATATTATTAATATACCCATTTCCTTGATTCACATCAACAGTGGAACGAACTGGCATCACTACTCCGCTTTTTTCATGCTTAGAAAAATTTGCAAGACAATTTTCTATGATTGGTATAAGATCATCATAACTCAACAATCTTTGTACGTCTTCGGCTGAGACTGAAGTAGCCATACTACACTTTCGTAAACGAAAATAAGCCCAAAACCACAACTGCGCTCCTTTGCGCTTCTTTGTGCTTCCACAATGAAATTTCAAATATTGTTGCCTGAAACAATTCAAGAAACGATTACTCGAAGTTCGACAATTGAATTATCATCATATAATAAAAACTTTCAACTTGGCGACATATATTCTAATATTAAATAAAATAAAAAAGAACAATATGAAAATTTGGAAACTTACAATTGGTTTTCGGATTTGATTCATTGAGCCGGCTGTGCAGATGTCATGTGTCAGAGGTTTCCTCTAATACTCACACACTTTCTCTTTCTCACTGAAAAACTGAATACAGCAAGGTCTCATTTCCCTCAAACCACAAACTGAAAGAGGAGATTTGATAATCTTGTGGTGAGTGGTGACTTTTGATCTTTGGTCAAATCCATACCATACAAAACGCTGTAACACTGATGGAAAACTACACAAAGTTGAACAGTAAGCCAGTTGTTGAAGAGCTGAAAGAACCTTGGGATATTTATGTTGGAAGTGGAAGCAAAGTCAAAGCTGTTATTAATAAAGCATTAAAAACACTAGAGGTGAATACATGCACAACTATTCTTATTCTGCCTGCCTGACTGAACAAAACTGTACATATCCCAGGTCCTGTTCATATGAGTTATTAGAGCTGTTGACCAGACTGCATTCTAGAGGCCTGTCGCCACAGGTCTGCGGGGTGGAGCCATGTGAAGAAACTCCCGCCAACTGGTATTTGGCGGAGGTTTACGGGAATTTGGCTAGTGCAAGATTCTTAAGTGGTGAAAAATTTTCGTTATTGAGGGCAACATTTTCATAGCCTCATAGCTGATTAATCACGAGTGCAGTGTCGCTTAGTGAGACTATGAACTTTTTTCTCGATGAGTTAATTGTTAAATAATAATTACTGTGTTTTCGTGACCTCATTGACTTATCATATTATGTTCCATGGCTCATGGGCATGGTCGTTGCTAGCCTGTCCAGTGAAGCCACTATCCTGCACTCAATGCGAGAGAGTAGTCTGGACTCTGGAGCACAGGCTAGGCCATCTGGCCATTAGTCACTGTGGTCTGTCGTGGGAATGGCAGGCAAAGTTTCTTTCAAAAACATACTGGCAACGATCTGTGGCTGCTAAAAATCTTGGAATGCACTGTGGGCTGTTGACAAATGGATTTCATCCTCTAATTGGAGGACCCTCCAATAGGCCTATTTAATCTGGTATCCACTTAAGTTTTTTGACCTGTCCTGGTCAGTAAAAATGCTAAATCCTTCATCTCGGTATTGTTTTCATTCCTTTGCTGTCCCAATCATGTCATGTCCCTATAATGTTTGTTAATCTTGTAAATCCTACATCTCACAACCTTAAAAAATTCAGAATCTCACCACCTTAAAAAATTCAGAATCTCACCCTCTAGTTTCCCAAGCATCCCGTTTCTCATTACTAAGATAAGTGCATATAATGCTGTGCCACACAAAACTTATTCGGGACCATCCAATCGTGCATTTTATCTTTAACTCCTGTGGGGATGACCCCTACCATCATCATGAAAAAAGTCTGCGATTGTTAGGTAATGAGCCAGTGTCTTGCCTGGGTATTGTAATTGCTGATACTGTGAGAACTGACCTAACATCACAGATCATACAGTAGGGCGGCATGCAGGAGAGAATATTCATACAATCATGTCCTACCAAACTAATTTCCTTTTAAATCAGTTAAGGCTGATTTCAAAAGAAAATTAGTAGGGCAGAACAAAAATACAGTCTTAAGTGCAGTCTGGCTAAGCTACAGAAGTTAAAGCTTTGTATTTTCTGTGATCACATTCATATGAGATTCTGATCATGTTTTTATGGAATTTTCAAATATGGGATATACTGTGATGGAGTTGTTTTATGGGATATTCTATTACACTGTATTCAATTGAAGTTCCATGATAGAATATATTCTATGGGACATAAGGATTACAAGGCAATGATGCATGGCTATATGAAATTGGACATATTAAATAACTCTCTTTTGCAACCGAGAGACACACTGTCTAGATTAAGCCAATTAATGCAAGAAATCTAAAGACTCCAGTGTGTATGATTTTTTCAAGCATTATATTTCAACTGTATAGTCAGTTCTGGAATAACCTTGTGATTAATTCAACTATTTCTTGCAGCTTTTTCAGTTTGCCAATGTTTAAAGGTTTTGCTAAAGACAATTGTCCAACTTAGATCAGTTAAATAACCTGTGCATGAACATGACATCTTAAACTTCTAGTGTGGAATTACTCTTGCCGTAGATAAAATAGTTAAATAAGCTGGGTGTAAATTTTATTAAATTAGATTTATGGTGTTTTGTGTGTTAGCCTAACTTAGTACTGTATTATCTGTATCATCACTCCTATTTAATGTTTCTTCTTTTTCTATTTTCTTTGTTTTTACAGTCCTATACATAGTTATACTACACTACTTTTTAGAGAAGGGATGTAATGATTGAACTTGACTGTCTTCCACTTCAAGTTTTTATGATTGGAGCTTCATAGTCAGTACTGTAGTGCAGCCAGCAATAATTGGAGGGCTAATATTTGTAAAGTTTTAGTGAACACAACAAATGAATATTTGCCCCTCTAATTATCGTCACTGGCTACACTACTGTTAATAGTTTTACTATTGTCTAGTATTGATTATGTCCGTGGCAAATTCCTTATTCTGTATTATTTCTCTAGGAAGGTGAGAAAGTTGTAATAATAGGTTATGGTCCAACAATAAACAAAACTATAACATGTGTGGAAATACTAAAGAGAAAAAACCAGGTATAAATTTTGTGATATTTCAAATTTCAAATACAGTATTATATTTTAGACCAGGTACTATAATTACAAAAATGCAATTAGCCTTGCAGTTTTGTTGAAGATTAATGTTAAAAGTGCCAATGAATATTGATGCATCTACTGTAGGTGTTAGTGTGACTCTAGTATAAGTTTTGTCATTTTGTTTCAACCATGAACCATCCTCAATTGCATGTGAATGTTCAGCCACCTGGCATGGCTATGACCATCCACCCAGCACCATCAACTAAATCCTTCTTGTATATTTACCTCAACCATGTCCACCACTTCTCATCGAAACTGCTCCAAGAGACTGAACCATCCGAACGACAACACGCCCACTAGACCTGGATAACTCTCTTGACAGGAATCTCTCATCTACTTCGAACCAACATCTAGAAGAATTCTCCAAACACTGGAAAACCACCTTCAGCAATAACCTCTCCTGGTCAGCATTTTTCCTCCATTATACTGTACCCTGTTTGCAGAGGCTTTAGTCTCCTTAGACTCTTTCTACCAACCTCAATGGACCATTCCCCAATTACACAAACTTTTAAATTTGAAAACAATTTTAGCACAGTTGGAAAGAGCTTCCTAAATTTAGTGAAATTGTGAACTTTGGTTGTAAAATATTGTAAAATGTCGAAAATATAGTAGTGTAAAGTTTTACGCAGGAAAAAGCGTTACCACATTTCCCCGTAGTGGTAACGCTTTTCCGTTCGTAATACAAAAGTATACAAAATTTGCAAACTTTAGAGGACTACATTTTACAATATTTTGCAACCAAACTTCACAATTTCACTAAATTTAGACAGCTCTTTCCAACTGTGCTAAATTTTTTTCGAATTTAAAAGTTTGTCTAATTAGGGAATGGTCCATTGTCCTCCACCAAGACCACAAGCAACGACTGCTCCTACCATCCACCGTTTTTGCGGCAATCGTCCAAATTCTGTACCGCCACTTCAAGAAACAGGCAGCGCAGAAGATCCTCTCCAAGAACTCCACCACTTATGCTGGTTGCTCAACACTTTCTTCACCACCATGTTTTCCTAACAGCAGTGCAACACCTAATCCCTCTTATCTCATCTTCAACAAACCGTCCCGGCTGCTGGTGATAATTGACAACAACTAGCAGATAAGAAGACTGCGGAAAAAATTCTATCTAAACTACACTTCACTGGCAACACCTCCCGGGACGTGACAAAGTAGAATACAGCTAACTCAAGGTGATCCTCAATGTATAACCCTCACCCTCATCTTCAACTGCTGTCTCCACGAGCAGAATATACCACAAAGCTGTAAAGACGCGAGTACCGTCCTTACAGTATTTACAAAAATGATTTTCACTCCGACCCAATTTCCGACCAATCGCTTTCATGTCTTGCATCTACAAACTACAACTAATGGGAGTCATTAGTAAAAGCCTGTCTTCATGGTCCATCCAACAAGGCATCTTTTCCAATGTATAGAAGAGTATCCTCTCCCGACCCAGGGGTGCTACAAACACACTTATGCGGTACCTGTTGAAACCCGTTGTCCTAAACGCAAAAGTTAAGAAGAAATCGCTGTACATCGCCTGGCTCAACATCCGTAACGCCATCGGCAGCATCCCCTATGATGCCATTCAAGCCACTCTGCAACACACCGGTGTTCCTGACACCTATCTCCCTGACTTCCAACACACAGCGGTGCATGACCACTATCCGTGCATCACCTGAGTCCAGTGACCCCGTCCCTATCCTCTCCGGCGTCAAACAAGGCTGTCCTCTCAGTGCCATACATACATGTACTGTACTCTTTGTTCTTACCATGGAGCTAATTCTCACAGCCGTGAACTCCGAAGGGTCGTCCCTTCTAAAGAACACGACCCTCTACCACCATTATATCTTACTCTCATGCCTCGCCTACGCTGATGACCTTGTCCTCGTTGCCCAAAGTCGCGACGCTCAGCAAGAACTCCTGGACAGTGTCTCTACTCCCGCTACCTTGTTGGCCTTCAGTCCTGCCCTGACTAGTGTGCGATCCTCAGCATCATCAACCGCAAAGACAAGCTGAACAAACAACCCGCTCAACTTCATTAACTACATGTATACCTACTCCTCGCTCTGGTCTAGATGCCAAAACGCTTGCCGTTGACTCAAACTGACCTTTATTTGAGACCGAGGCTCCCTCTATCTCAACTACTGACTCGGACAAGATAAAGGCCAAGTCTCTCTCAGCTGCACCACGCCACTTTGGGATCTTCCTCCACCTTCGGTCCAAGAGCTGGCCATTTATCCACAAGGCCCGCCTAAGTTGCCTCCTAACGAACACCACCATCACCCGCTGGTCCAAGACCTCACCGATATGCCGCCACTGTCCTGAAATAGAAACCCTTCTATGCACATGTACTTAATCACTACCGTTCCGACATGGTGCACATCCGATCCGTCACAATAAAGTTGTAACCAGAATCACCGACTCCGTCAGATTTAGACCAATCACTACAAAACTAACCATCACAGACTCTGGCTTCCTACTCAGACCCGACGTCGTTGTCGAAGAAGACCGTACCTTTATTACTGATGTCACCTGTCGGTGTCCTTTCGACAATGGTTCTAATGCTGTAGACGGATATGCCCTAGCAATATTGCAAAATAACACTGCCTCTCGACTGGCAAACGTTGCGTGACATCGTGGTGATATTTCCCGCAAACGAGAAGACTTCTTGTCCAACTCGGCTGGACCACCCGGTAGTGCTCCCTGTTCCGAAATCTGCGTTGCGCAGACGTGATACAAAGCTCATGTGGCATTTACCCGTGGGACCAAACTGTCTGAATACCGGGAGCTCCCTAACGGTCGTAATATTGCCCTCAGGTTAAATTTTTACAGCGTGCACTAGGCACGCTGTAATATATATGTACTTTTCATGTACAGGACACATGACTTTACAGTAGGTACTCAGACACGAGAAAGCCCCACTCATGCTCTGACATTTCAAAATCGCATGGGTGCGCATTTTCAGTGATACACTTAGGTTTTTTCTATTATCTCTCAGCCGTAGGATTTGGAATGAGCCGTAGGATTTGGAGTAGAGTTTGATCCACTCATCCTCTATTACAACCAGCCTACAGTAGGAGTGACTCCATCACCTTAGAAACTATAAAATGATAAATCTGGATTCCGACATTTTGTTAACAGATCTCAACATCATAAAAACGTTAATTCATTCAAAGTGATGTCCAAACAGAGATCCAACTCCTTGTTACATTCGAAGGATGTAGTTGTTCACTTTAATGACTTTGTAGATAGCCTCTGTCTCAGATAGTTATTATGCATGGGTGGAAAAAGGCTTTTCTTTCAGGGACCGTGGATTCGGAATAAGAAATTTTCTGCACACTGAGATTATGTACACAAGAAACAGTGATCACTTTTAGCAGCCATTTAGCATACTGCATTCATCAGAAATTTAGTTGGTAATGTTTAGCTCCCGGTCTCTCTTCTTGTCTTATGCAAAATATGCGGTAGACGCTCAGATGATTTTCTTTGATGGGCGTGTTATTTATATTGAGTGTGTTTTCGTCCCTCAGTACGGCTAAATTTGACATGAATTCTTCATGAATTTTTGCATAGGTTTCGTAATTTTTTTCTCCTTTTGTCATACACATTTCATCATGCAAATCCTCAGCTTACATACATTGCATTGGCAGAAACTCTCTGCCAGAAACTTTTTGCTTTCAACTGGTATATAAACTAATGTACATAGTACCATGTAAAATATTGCCAGGAAACCTATGTGCAAATTAACTTGAAATATTTTACAAACAAATGGGGGCAAACAAAAGTCAAGTCAAGAGAGGTTGCTCTTCCCTGGAGGGAAGCAATTTCTGATATTTTCTAATTTATTGGGCTTTATAGACATGCACAAATCATGATCCGGACCACATATCGTAGGAAACAGGAATTTATATATTTCACAGGTCACTCTTCACGAGGACTGGCCAGTAACATTGCATAAAGTTGTGTTTACTATATAAGATACAAGGTCTGGATCACGATTTATGCATAACATACATTGACTAAATTTCTGTTTTTTTAATTTCAGGATCTTTATCAGAATAACAAACTCTTTTACAAAAGGTAAGATTCCGTACAACGTCTTACAATACTGTATGTATTCCCACCTGCACATATTACACATCCACCGGATAGAGATTTTTTTAACTGCTGTAAAACTCTTACATTGCATGAAATTAAGGACACGCGAGCCTGACATTTCTTAAAAACAAAGTTTGATTTATGATCACTAAAGTTATTCAAGGAAGCTTGAAAAAACACTGTGCGGTCGACAGTGTTATTCTCCCTTCGACCGCAGGAGGAGCCGGTGGTAAGAAAACTGGATGGCGTTATCCAACGAATAGTGATTTTTTAACTGCCGCAGAAAGGCTTACACCAGGGATATTGTACTCGTAGGAGACAAAAGGTAAAAGCTTGCACACAGACTAAGGTTTTACCATGCACTTACTGAAAGAGCTGTTTACTACAGACAGTTTGTGTCAAAGTAGTTGGAAAGAATCACTGTCCAGTGTACAGCGCCATGCATCCAGTGTACAGTTCCATTATTCATCCAGTGGTGATGCCAGGGAGATGAAACTGACGGGGGCAAAACAAAATCTAGGGGGAATCTGGGGGATTTGCGGGCATGCTCCCCAAAGATTTATTGATACAGTAGGTTTATTGATAATCTAAAAGCCACACATCGGTGATTTTTTGATAAATATACAGTGTAATGTTTAATTCCACCCAGATGCTTGAATTAAGGGAGCAAAAGTTGGACTTGTGTGAACAAATTTAATACTAAAATGCCCGTATGAAAGTTAAACAATGATCATACCTCCCCTTTCCCCAACACACACATTTTTCACTTCAGACTTGATTATTAAAATAACTGAGAGGACTCGTCTCCTACCCACCCAGCCCCCTCCCTGGCGACATTCACCATTCGTACAATAGAGCCATATAATTATATGGATAAAAAGAAGGACGGCCTAGACCGCTGCGTGTAAGTCGCGAGCAGCGATTAGTATCACTCATTGGGTAGGCTTGTCGTGGATTCGATTGTAATCGATAAACCGGAAACGAACGAACATATATAGCTAGCCAATGGGCGGGCAGTAATTGCATGTGCTTTGGAACTGGGGAATTATTGGGGAGCGTGGTTATCGTAGGTTGTATAGCGTGTGATCAGAGACGTATTATTAAAGTTATATTATATTTTGAGAGTTTGTGAGTGATCTCTTTCGATTAAAGCGGCGATTCTTTCGTAGAGACACCTCGGGAGGCGGGTAATCTGCGAAAGGCTTATTTAAACCACGTATATAAAATAGCTCCAGCGTTTACTGAGACTAGGTGCACATGTGTCGTTTTCGAGCGTTGACATAACAGTGATTACGATGCAAAGTATAGAAATCCTCGCATTTCAGTTTTTTTGGGGGATGACGGTTAGTGTGATTTTCGTTAAGAAGTTGGAAGTTTATTTAAAATATTTCAAAATGAAAACGCACGGAAACGACACCGTGTGTACGTTGACTATAAGAACAGCATGCAGACCAAGTTAGGAATAACTATTTTTGGAATATCGTGATAACACCTTAAGGTGCGTCAGTGTGTAGATATTTTAAGGTTGCACTGGCTATTTAAAACTTGAATAAGTTTAAACTGAATAAGTTTGTTGAAATAATTTTGTTCTGTTTTTTAGAATGGAAGATACATGGGAACCAAATAAAGAAGACTTAGACAGGTATTACCTTTTTATATTTAACAAATATAAAACATTTTCCGCGTTGATATACAGTTATATCAACACGAGTGGAATTGGGAGAACGAGAAATTGTATGGAAACACGACGCCCGAAGGTTCCCGAAGGGTGGAGTGTTTTCATACAATTTCGAATTTTCCCGACTTCCACGAGTGTTAATATACTGTATATATCAATACGGAAAAAAGTTTTATATTTGTTTTATAATATAGTAATGTCAAATGCCCGAATGATACGAAAAATTTCCGTGTTTACAAGTGCATGGCGGGAATTTTCCGTGTTTACATTGAGTTATGTAAGCACGGCTCTTAAACAATCAGCGTTCAGGATTCACAAATGCTATATTATAAAGATATATACAGCAATTTCAATTAAGGTTGTCCTTCCAAAATCGTAAACTGTGAACTATGAGCGTGCAAGGGATGATGGATTGTTTATTTGAGCCTTGATACCAAGCGAATTACCTTTGTAGCAAGTAAATTTGCCGTCTTAAGTTTTCCATGTGCCCTCGATGCTGTTTCGAAAATAAGCAATAATCCGATACTCGATCTCAAATAAATTAATTGATCTCATTGTTTTTAATGAGACACGTCTTGATCAAAACATAACTAATAGTATTATTGACATCAATGATATGAGTTTATGAAATAAAAGTAACATCTAGCACGACCTGTTCTACGGTTCTTTAATATGCGCGTGCTAGGCAATTAGGCAATTATGCAGTTTCGCTGGCCAATCAGGGCATTCGGTCAATGCAGGGGTGAAAATGTACCAGGCTCTGGGCTTACTTGCTTACTGCTTGCCACACAGTGCACTCAATCCCCCCCCCCTTCCCCTCACCCTCCCACGCCACTTGCTCGCTCCGGCTGCTTGTCGGTGCCTTTCCGGCTGCTTGCCGGCGCGCTAGTTGCTTACCTATTCAGCTGCTTGCTGTTTTTCAGGCAACTCTGGCTGCTTACTTAGTTTTTTTTCCGGCTGCTTGCCGGGCTGTCCGGCTGCTTGCCGGGCCCCTGCGGTTGCTTGCCTTTCTTCTCGGATGCTTGCCTTCCTTCTCGGCTTCTTGCCGGGTTTAAAGGCTGCTTTCCCTCTCCGCGGGCTGCTTGCCCTTCCCGGGTCATCCGGGGCATCCCGTCCTCCACTTGCTCGTTGTTTGTGTCTACTTGTTAGATCGTGAGTCGTCTTGTTTGTTTCGTTGTTTATTTGTTGTCAATTGCTGCCGCACCCGCACGTCGGGCTTGCTCTCCGGCTAGTCCGGATGAATTTGTTTCTAGGTCGTCATCTCATGTCATCTGAAGACTTCGTGTTCTTTCGGTGACGTAGCTCAGCCCTGTCTTGTCAAGTTGGTCGGTATGTGCGTATAATTATCTTGTTGTATCCAGGTAAGGTACATAGGTTCGGTCAGATTATGTCTGTTGTTTGTTCATTTCCACCCCTTTCGGTGTGACGTTAGCTCGGTTGTTGGAGAGGTCAATTCTCGGCATCATTTATGTTAATCCACTCAGGATGGGGGCATGGGTGGAAGTCTCTCCTACCTAAAAGACAGCTGCACAGAATGGATTTCATCGTAAGCCGGCTTGCCAAATAAACTATAAGCAACCTGAACCCTCTCCAACGGAGCTAAACCCTCCAAAAAAATAGTTTGCATGCTGCACGAGTGCATTATAGATGTTAATATGATTTTATTACAAAAGACATACCCGAAGAATTGGGGGCGGAGTTTGCATCTACTTGCGCGGTTTTAACTACAAAATAGGAAATGATCTAGCTCGCTGTAAACTAGAATCTGATTGTATTGAAATTATCAAGCCACATTGCAAACCATTTTTTCTTACAACAGTATGTAGACCACCCAGTGGATCATCAGAACTCTTTAATGACTTTGAAAAACTGATCAAAGTTATTGATAAGGAAAACAAACAAATGTATGTACTTGGGTGCCTGAATCGTGAATTGTGATGTTCTTAAAGATCATAAAGATTTGTTAGCCCTAACGGCATAGTACAAAACATAAACTGGACTAGACTGGACAGTTGGACTGGACAGCTAGACTGAACTGTGAATGAGATTTTGTCTTTTGAATAGACGCGATTTGACTAATTCTAAAGTATGTTCCTAGAAATATGAAATGTTTTCAGTAGGAAAACGTATAATGACTATTTTGAACTTCTTTCCTTCTGTCTGTGATAAATAAGACACAATTTTTACAAAGCACTCCACTTCGCCACTGGACCGCCAGCCAGAGAAAATTCACAGACAGGAAGACAGAAGTTCAAACAGCCATACCTTATCCTACTAGTATTTGCTATTAGGAAAATTTCTGTTGTTAAAAAAAACAATGAACACTCTATTGAAATTAGAAACATGAAAAGAAAAGAAAATTTATTGCAGAACTGATGATCAATATTCTTAGCACGTCTTCTAGAACTTATATATTTTGTTGTAAATAGCTGTAAGTATCAATTTTTGCACTTGCACATGTAAACTTTAAATTTTTTCCACACGCTCCTCGAGAAAATCAGCTTCGGTTGACGGGGTCAGCGTGTATATCAATCAAATGTTTCTATTTATCTACCCATACTTTTCTCGCTCATAGTTTACTCTTTTGGAAGGACAACCTTTATTAGAATAGCTATATAACCGTAGACAAGTATTTATGATCTTATTTGAATAACTTTTTTATATATTTTGTTGTTTTTTATTTGACAAAGGTTAACAGTTACAAGAAACGTCCCTGCCATTAAAATAGTTTTGTCAAAGGTTCCACTTGATGTTGATAAACCAGGGTACGTATATGTTGGCTGTTTTAGTTATTTTGTTTCTTATTCACATCTCAGTTGTGTGTATTGCTATTTTACAGCAAGGTAAAAATTGTAAGGAATTGTTTCTATTGGCAGATACCAAGCTCCCGTACACGCTAGAAGAAAAAATACGTCAGATTATCAAAAGCGCAATCGTTCAAGTCATCCAGCGAAGAAAACTGAAGACGCTGCAGAGAAGAAGCACAAGTCGCAAAGAAAAGAACAAATGCCAAAATCAAAACGTTTTAGACCTTCACAAGATAAACTAAATACGAATTATGTTGGAAAGTTTTAGGTACATATATCAGAATGTTTATGGGGCTGTTTATACATGTATGGTCCCACTTGGCCGGGAAGGGGTACAAGTCTACAAGATATAATGATTTTGATGTGGGAAAATCACAGTGTCAGAACGTTAAGTTTGGAACTGTTTTAGCACCTCAGACCCATTTCGTTCACTCCCTCCTCTCCAAAGTCACTGGAGTTTGTGGTTAGCAGGTATTTGAAACCTGCTATCAAACCCTTGCTCTTTCACGACTCAAGACTCAAGGGCTTAATAAAATATTTCACAAATGGCCAGAAGGATTGTTTTAGTTGATTGCTGCCATTCACGTGCAAGTATAATGCATTGTTCACGTTTGAAACGTAACGTTTCCTCATTAAATCGAACACTTTTTCCGGACGTCAAACAAAACTTTTTCGGCATGTTTACTGGCTTTATACAGCATGTTTTCTTATTGCTCAGAAACACTTAACGACAGAGAATCCTACTAATTTGCAAATTCGAATTGGCAAAACTCGAGAAAAGTGTTCGGTTTAATAATGAAACGTTACGTTTCAAATGCTAACAAACGCATGAAATAGTTCGTGCATCATGCTTGACCGTAAATGGCAGTATGAATTATAGGCTTTCAGTTATGTAGAACATACTATATCATCTTATCTTAATTACAATTTCTCGTCATTCCCAATTCCGCTGTTCTCTGGCTTGCGGATTTCCTAACAACGTATTAAATTAGGATACGACTGTTTGTCTCAAAGGGAGAATGTCCTAGGTGGTGTCCCTCAAGGTATCAAGTTGGGACCATGGCTGTTTATATTGATGATAAATGATCTAACATGTAGTTAAAACGAGGTAAAATTCGTAGACGGTCTTACGATATCCGAAACAGTAACCGAATTTCTCTCAAATTAGTCAAAAAATCCCCAACAAGTAGTTTCTGAAATTCAGATTGAATTAAAAATAGAAACCGATTTCCCCCTATCAAAACTAAATTACAAGTTGTGGAAGAAACCAAAGTACTTGGTCTACCCTCGAGTCACGTAAACAACGTTCAAATCCATCTATTTGTATTCGCAATACTATAACATAATGCTTCCAGATATTGACCAATTTGCAAACGAAAAGCCGGGAAATATTTACGCTAAAAATTCGTAAGGACTAAGGACACCCTTATAACTGTGTTAACAGCCAGCGCTTTCTGTTATTTGAGCATATATAAGCACAACAAAAATATTTTTTCATTTCATTGAATGTAGTGACGAGATATTTTACATTTAGCTTATTTACATTAAACATGTTGCATGCTTTATTGGATTAGATTATTCAATTATGATCTAGATACTAGCCATATAATAATACAATCATGATTTGCCTCAAAAAGAGTACACAACAGAACCTCTTAATATATTTTGAAGTTTGATGTAGAGTTAATACCGTCCAAGTGTCAAGTCTTCCAAGTGTCTGCACCCGTCAACAACAGTGCCTTAGTACTGTACTGCACTCTAAGGAGGGTGTCGAGATGTTCGAACAGTGGATGCACGATAGACGCAATGTCTTCTTGATCCCTTGCTCAGCAACATGTCCTTGATGGCAACATTGAAGGTTTTGTCGAAGAAAGCGTAAATGACTGGGTTCAGAAAACTGTTGCAATATGGCAAGACTTCAAAACAAATGCTGTTTAAAATTAGTAGGCTATAAAGGTCTATGTTACCCAGTAGCGTAGCGTTGTATTGAACGATAATAAACAACACGAAAAACGGTCCCCAACATATGATGAACGTAAGCACGATCAAGGTGAGCGTGAGCAAACTTCGTCGATTTGAGTGCTTTTGTCGGCTTTGGTGTATTCTCGCGCTGTCGTCGTTGCATTCTTGACTTGGTAGACGTTTTCTGCCATGTTGCTGCACAATACGAAATATCAAAGCGCATAATATGATCAATATTGCGACAGGTATGAAGAAACCCAACAGCGCCGCAAACGTGTAGAATGTTCTGTTCTTATTCAAACAGTGTTTTTCAGTTATGTGCACCCCTTTGTCTCTACCATAGGGCACAAGACTTAATACGCCCAGAATTGCCGAATAAATCCAAATAAACGCTATAATACGACATGCGCGATGCGTTGTCATCTTAGTTTTATAGCGGAATGGTCTGGACACTTTGTAATAACGATCGATGCTAATCATAGTGAGAGTTGTGATTGATGAAGCTTCGGTGAAGATATCGACCCAAATCCAAAAGCGGCAAAACGCTAGAGTTAAGCCTAAGGGTTTATTTTGGTTTAGGTATAAATGAAGGCGTATTGTGACGCTGAACATTGCCACCAAAAGATCTGATACTGCAAGGCTAGCCACGAAATACTTGTTTGCATTGTGAAGGCGTCTGTCGAGATATGTCGCGCCTAGGACCAGCAAGTTTCCAGCCAGGGCAGCGAATATAGTGAAGAAAAAGAAGACAACTTGAAAACGCGTGATGATCGACTCTAGCCGAAGAATATCTTCAGGTTTACTCAAAACTGTTCCGTTAGTGTGGTTGGTCAAATTAGATTGCATTGTAAATGACCACGCTTTCAATGACCTTCAGATGAAAAATATCTGTAGATGCAAGCGAAGAATGTGAATTTCGGTCAGAGCAGTTAAATGTCCCAGCGGTGTTCAATACTAAATGTTTCTGGGTAACGCATGGTTCCCGGTTTTATAAACTTGACACTCTTTGCCCCTCTTTGCGTACATGTCATTTGCAGCGCACTTGAGTAGCTTATCTTCCTACGTGTGAAGTTCCCGTTGCCACACACTTGACATTTCTTCTTGTACTCATGTCTCCAACTGTGATAATCACTCAGTGTCTATCCTCAGCTCGACTCCCATTAATTAAGCTTCACAAACTCGACCTTGACCATTTAAGGGATATTTTTGTGGGTATCTTATGACTTATGTAAATGTATCACAGTTATTTTTCAATACATAATCCTTTTTCAACCAGAACGAGGAGAGAAATTACCATGCAGAAATGTATTTTATCAACAGCGGTGAGAGTTTATACCAGGAGCCCTGGTTTAAACCCACCACTTTTTTTTATTTCTTGTCTAGTTATAGCTAATTGTCTTAAAAAGAATGATCTTAACGACATGGATAGCTTTAGGAATTAGTTCTCAATTTTAACCGCCATATTAGGGTCTTCGTCCGAAAATTAGCATTATCAGAATGATCAAGTTCTATAATCTGTCCATGTTTTAATTCACACCCTTCGTTCTGATAACCTTGGGTTAGCTATGTTAGTATGTTATTGTTTATAGTTGTTTAATTAGTCTAACGTCGCATGCATGTGATGAAAGTGTCGTAAAATGTGATCATGCAGCGATGTATCTTTTCTTGGCCCTTTCCCTTTTCACTGGTGACACCGTGGCACTGTTGATGTTACAACTAGACAATACAGTTAAAATCACATTGTCAATTAAGTCAACTATACAGTTAAATTCCCGGTATACAAAAAAAACAGCCGTAGTACATGGACCATGATCCATTCTGGTAAGGTGCTTTGCAACAAATAGTGTTGTGGAATCAACCGCGTCTGCTTGTTCGCCTTTTATTGAGAAAATCAATGGTACATGGCGTTTATTTGGCGTTTGGACAAACGGGTGTCTTGCTGATAAGTCTTTTCTTAACCTTGTTTAATCAAGTAGATATCGGTGATCGGTATATTGTCCGGCACTTAATCTAGGCTTAATTACATAGTGTTGCTGGATTGCTCGAGACTATTTAACTCATGGGTTGTAAATATTTTCCAGACAAATCGGTGTAATGCTGTAATGATGAGCAATACCATTCCACGTCCTCGTTGCCTTTGTTGATATAACGTTTTCTGCGCAGGATAAGTGATATTGTTCGGACACAACATTAGCAAATTGTCCGTTCTCGTGGTAGAATGGCTTTGAAGCCTAAAGTCAGGAACCTTTTAATTATTTGGTCACATTTTTTACATGTGTTCCTCGTTGACAAGTTCCGATTAATTTTCCCCGCTTTTCAATGAGTTATAAATAAAGTCATAAAATACGTAAACACTCAATAACGGCCTTTTAGTAGATATGCTTGGGAAGAGAAAAGATAAGATACTGTTTTGTATTTATTGTGGACAAAGTGTTTCGAATCTTGCCGCCGCTTTGCATTTGTGATTCTTCTTTCGCTAGTTATGCTGAGCGTTTCCAAGTGCTTATAAGTTTGATTATCTAAACAAACAAATTAAAAGGTGAAAATATTGATTGAATCATGTTAGCAAGCGAACAGATTAACGACTAAAGTTTTCTTTGTTTCTTTAATAGTTTGACAAGACAATGCTGTTCGAATTTAAATGGCTTCCTCCTCCTTTTCAAATACTCAGTGTGTTATGTTAAAATTCACTCAACAGGAGTACGCGCTTAATTTAGATTCACCTTTTCAATACGTCTTGCGGCTATGTTTTTAGAAAATATTCATATACATATAAAGGTCAACAGCCAATGTACTCTATAATAAGCTTCAAATGGATTTAGCGGCTGTTTTTTTGTTATCGTTCTAAACAACTGATACGAGTGGATCAAATGACTGCAAATCTAAATCGCAATTCTTCTACCTGTGAGGTTAACAAAATCTTTAATACGATTTAATAGCACTATATCTATAATAATGTGTCTTGCTGTATGTTGTTGAACAAATTGGCATAAAGTCATAGAATTAATCGACATATCTATGGTCCCGCCATGATCATGACTTTATATATAGACAAAATTTATATTAAATTAAATAAGGCAAAATTTAAATTAAAGTAGAACATTGCATGAATATAAAAAATAAAGCCTAATTTATGAGACAATTAATGTAGCAAGTTGACAATGTTGCAATTTTTGTTGCTACTGCGTGATGCGTAGTAGTTGGTCCACAGGTGTTGATAAAATGCGGTCGCCGACCAGCGGACGCTGACTCGCGGAATGATTTTATTTAAAAAGTTGAAAAATACTGCTAAATGAAATCTACTATATAGATTTTGATTTTCTAAACATGACATTCTTCATGTATTTAATCCTAATCTGGAAATTTTATTGTAGTTATATTGTAACAGATGACATGAAGAGCAGAATACGGCTAACAGTCGAAGCCTATTGTAAGTAAAACCTATTGAGATCAAATGTATCTGTTCTAGATATCGTGTGTTCAATTATTGCATAATATGAAAATAAGAGGAACAGAATAGGTTCGAAACAGACGTGAAACTCCGGGTGAGTAGCGACAGAAAAATTATTCCTTGTCCTTCTTGTCTATTCTACGCTCTACTAGAATCAGTATCGAGCGCTCTTATGTCAACGTCACAAACATTACCATTTAAATATATATGTATATATATAACATTGAATAAGCAGGGAGTCAACAGTTGTGAATAAACATTTTTGTTACTAGTTACGTAGTTTCGTGCCACATGCCATTTTATGCCGTGGGGTACTCTTCAAACAAAATGTTCTAATGACTAAGATATATTTACATGTTACGTTTGTTAAGGCTGGCCATAGAGGATCTACAAATTATAAAGTATTTTTCCCATAAACATGAGTTGCAGCGATATGAGATGTTGTTGTAGGATTTAGCTTGTTTTAGTATTTTCCATTCAATGTTGAAGTAAACATTAAGCTGCCATATATAGTTGCTTAGTTCAGTGGAGTGTTTCTTTCTACGATACTTGAAGGAGTTTTTGTGGTTAGTGAGTCTGGTTTTGAAGGTGTTGGAGGTGAGGTCGACGTAGGTTTCGTTAGGTTTGTTGTCATTAGTGCAGCTCACTGTGGCTCGATATACCACCGATTTCTTGAGGCAATGGCCGAGAAGTGGACATTCGTCGGGTTTGTTCGTTTGCACTCGTCCATTATTGGTAATTATTAGATTTCAAAAGAGGATGGATGAACTTGTTGTGGCCGTCCATCGTCTGTTTGATGTTGAGCATACAGGCGTAACTGATTTTAACTGTATTTCTGTTGAATATATTGTGCAGTTCATGATTCTTATGAAATTCTTCATCTAAAATTTTGAGGAAAGTTTTACTTAATTACTGGATGTAAAAGTCCACTACGTCGAAGGCGATGAATGAATGATATTATGAATGAATTGAACGATGTTATTAAACCATTTGAGGACAGCAAATGTATTTTTCCGTTGGTTGAGTTTAAGGTTGGTGGTGATATTATTATTGTTAATTCGATCAAGGATTTGCTTGCTAAGTTTACCGATTTCAGCTAAATACACCTTTATATATCCATAATAAGTCTATAACCACCCTCCTATGATTATTAAGAACCTACCTGAATCAATCAATAAACGACTTTCTGACATCTCATCTGACAAAGAATTCTTTGATCGAGCTGCTATTCCGTAGCAGAGAGCCCTTGAACACAGTGGGTACAACTACAAACTCAAATTTCGGCCCTCAAGGCTCAACATCATGCACCAAGTATTAACACCAGCCAAAAGCAGAAACGGCAAAGAAATATAACTTGGTACAACCCACCATATAGCAGGAGTCGGTACCAACATTGGTAAAACTTTCCTCCAAATTTTAGACGAACTCGGAATTTCATAAGAATCATGTACTGCACAAAATATTCAACAGAAATACCGTCAAAATCAGTTACGCCTGTATGTTTAACATCAAACGATCGACGGCCACAGCAAGTCCATCCTTTTGAAATCTAATAATTACCAAAAATGGACGAATGAAACTGAAGAAAACCCGACAAATGTCCACGTCTCGGCCAATGCCTCAAGAAATCGGTGGTATACCAAGCCACAGTGAGCTGCACTAATGACAACAAACCTGACGAAACCTATGTCGGCCTCACCGCCAGCACCTTCAAAACCAGATTCATATAACCATAAAAACTCCTTCAAGTACCGTAGAAAGAAACACCCCACTGAACTAAGCAACTATATATGGCAGCTTAAAGATAATAACGTTGACTTCAACATTAATGGAAAATACTAAAACAAGCTAAAATGCTAAATCTAACAACGACATCTCCAATCGCTTCAGCTTATGTTTATGGAAAAATACTTTATAATTTGTAGACCCTCTATGGCCAGAAAAGCGTAATGAACTTGTATCGTCATGCAGACATGCTGATAAATTTCTAATCAAGTACCTTTAAAAACTCTGTCTATACATGCTATGACCTTTTAACCTACCAATAATGAGCTTTACGCCTTTACCTAATGTGCTTTGCCTCTATGACAATCGGCCTAACTCAAGTGAGTATAGATAATATTGCATTGCAAAAAACGGATACTTTTTTAAAAATTGTAAATAACCACTAAACACAACGAACCGTAATTCATACCCTTATATAATCCTTCATGTAAATATATCTTAGACATTAGAACATTTTGTCTGAAGAGTACCACACGGCATTAACGTGTGGCACGAGACTAACTAGTAACAAAAATGTTTTTTCACAACTGTTGACTCCCTGCTTATTCAATATTATATACCGTGTCTCCCAAAAAGAGTACCCCGGTTTGACTTGTAATAACTTCCAAACTAGTGAAACTATTACACTCCAATCACTTAGATAGAGAAAAGTCTAACTTAGATTTTGATATGTTACAGCTGTATTTACGTTTTAGACACGTCCACAAATCTGCTAGTGATTTTAAACATTATTATCTTCATGAATTTTCAAGTAAAATATTACAGTGATATATCAAAATCTAAGTTAGTCTGGATAGTAGATCCAATACAAGTTATTTCAGTTGAAATCAGTATCTGCGCCCTTGTACATATCTCTTCTGTCGTTAATTAGTCTCCTGGAGTGTGCTGAATCAGTCGTCGGTGTGTTGTAGGAATTATTGCCCACGGCTGACGCAGAAAGGCAACATTTTTGACATGTTTCTTTCATTTTCCCCTCATCTTAATTCTTCAAACAGCATGATGTTAAAAAGGAATTGCTTGTAGAAGAGAAACAGTTCATTCTGTGACTCGTAACAAAAAAAAACCTTTTTGTCCAAGTAATGTTTGTCTCCTGTAAAGTTTTGCGAAAAATTCAAGTGTGAGATGGTTATATAAAGAACCGCTACGATAATGAATAAATTAAAATTAAGCTCGTTGGGCTGAAAATGCCATAGCTCACGAAAGACAAATATTTATGGCGATGAGTGACTAATAACCTCTAAGTAATTATGTCTGCTCTGATTTCTTTCTAGTATCTCATAGCTAGACAGCGCGGTTTGGTTCAGTTGAGCTAGGCGGCTACACGACTAAGTAATATAACAACTTTGTAGACTTCAAGGCCAGGGGAAGTGTCAGGCAATTTTAAGTCTTCTTACACCTGCGAATTTTGCATAAAACTAAAAAATAATGGCTGTAAGCACAAAATAAATCGATAACAATTACAAAAGTTTGTACAGAGGTACGGATGGCCATGATTAACTCAGAATTGTATTTGGGATGTTGAAAAGTTGTTTGCAAACAGCTTTCCAAGTTTTGGTCAAATTTTGATAAAATATATTGCCCAACATATCGTATGTTGAAGCTTGATATGGTTGATTGATATTACCTATGTATTATTGCAGAATTAATTGGAAGAATTTTTGCTTCAGTGTTTTCAATACAGGACATTTTTGGTAAAAAGTAGCTTGACACTGTCTCTTAACTTGCATATATTATGCCTCAGTCATTTGTAACCACGCCCCCCCCCCCACCCCCCGGGACATAGCGGGGATGTTCAAAAATATAACGGGGATTTAACGCCATTTAACAGCGCAATATTCCCCGTAGTGCCGTGGAATTAACTACGAATTTTAACACCGGGGAATCAAACGGGGATTTAACAGCCGGTCCTAAAATGGCGTCCCACAAAACAACTTGTAGAAAGTATGATTTTTAATATGTTTATGTATTCTTAGCAATTCATAAACTTACAGTAGGTATACATTAAATCAGGTTTTACCTTATTTATTTCAGCAATATTAAAAGATCTATTTGAAATTTGATATGCATGATTGAACGCAATTTATAAACACGAGCTTTTATATTGGCGTAATATTTTTAACACTTCATAAGGTTTTAAATTAATGTGTGATCTGGTTGATTTGGATGTTTTGAGGCCCTGCCATACTGGGGGTTTAACAAGTAACTTTGCACCAGGGGTGGGGAAATTAACAGTTTTTAACACTTGGTTAGTGTTAAGTTCCCCGCTATGTCCCGGGGGTTGGGGGGGGGGCGTAGTTACAAATGACTGAGGCATTATGTATCACGTATGGAAATATTGCACGAGTATATTTACTACATATAGTTATACGTATACTGGTGTCGGAGACTTTCGAGATTATTAACGAACATTAGACATTTTAAGTATTATATAATCAGTTAGAATTCGCGTATATATACTAAGCGAATATTATAATCAGTATTAGCATAGATATGTGGTCAAATTAGCGTGAACGTGCATGATGTGGGAAACGGAAATGCATCGTAATAATCTAGGGCCTTCGTAACTACACACAAGTATAAACAGACATGACAAAGCAACGGATTATCTAAGGCGCACTCGGAACTTATAAGTAGAGCACGGTGAATTTGCATATTTTCCGTAGAGAACTTGCGTCAGAAATTACAATGAGTGGCTATTAAGCTTCACCAGCGATGTTAAATCTCATATCGCACGAGTAACCATTCACTAACTGTCTTGTCTCATGACACACCCACAACGAATGAGAACTTTAATTTTACATATATATGAAATTTAGCGGTTGGATGATGATTTAGATAACAATAGCGCTGATAGTTGTCATCTAGTTGTCAGTGTGTGATAAGTACTTATCAGAGTGTAATAAGTACTAATCAAAAAATGATAAGTACTTATCAGAGTGTGATAAATTTTTATTGCATGTTAATGAGCTATTTTACCCCGCAATTTCCCTCTCTTCAAAGCCCTGCCCAATTGATGGTTTTTTATACCGTTGAATATGAGATTTAGCATGTGTTTGGAAACAATGAGTTGTGGGTGTGTCATGAGATAAGTAACTATAATAACATCATAGTTGTAGAAATTTTTTGTCTTTGCAGGTAGAATTAATCACTAAATTTACCTCATTAGAATTCGTGTATGCAATTTAGCGGTCGTATTAGAACTAATAAAACCTCGAACGACGTCATGCCACGTTTTATTAGCTTGTTCTAGCCTGGTAGAGCAAACAGTATTCACACAATAACACACAAATTTTTATTGCAAACAATTCATAGAAGTTATTTGTTTAACATGCGCATTTACCGTGCCAACTATATTACAAAGTAATATCACGAAATGAGATGTTTACTTAATGATCCTCATCGAGCGGGTGATTTAATGACTAATACGTTCTCATATTTGCTTCAAATTTTAGTTCCTTAGGTAAAATATGCTAGATGAGTAGATGTCCATATTATTCATTATTATTCATGTACACTGAGTGAAAAATTGTTCGTTGAAACACAACAGATCTGTTTTTACAAGTCGGTTGTAAATCATCTCTCTAGTCGTCATGAGCAGATTACAGTAAAAAAATTAGGGAATACGAATTTGCATGGATAATCACAGAAGCCTAGTCTCCTGGTTTTGTTTCCTGTAGTACAATTTTTGCAACGGCCATTTTGAATATTCGAATATTATATAATATATTTCAATAGCGTAATAGAGAAACGAGCACATTCATATTATTTGCATTAAATTTTAATATTTTATGAACACTATGAGCTTAACATGTATTATTTAGAACTTTTGTGGCGCTTTGTTCGATTTCGAGTGGTTTTCGGTACTGCAGACTTTTAGGCTCATGTGGTACCGTTATAAATAAAGGACAAGGCAGGTAACTCGGCCGACAAGTACGAAGCGATCGCCAACGATATTTCACATTTTTTGATTTTCCATCAGTCCGTGCGACACGAGTGTGGACACATAGCGTGCTTAGCAATCAGGCAATAACAGGTTTTCAGTTATATTAAAATTGTCTGAGCCTTGACATTATGTTAATGATAGCTTATGTTTTTATACTAGGCAACACCTCGTAAAATTTGCATGAGCAATCTGAAAGACTTCTACGAGAAGAAACTGTAAAAACTCATGGGTACCAAGATTTTAAATGTCGTAGCCGCGTTTTCATTGCAGTCAGGTTCTAGTCACGAGATCACACTTTAAATATCAGAATTGTATAATTTGGTTGCTTTTCAGCAATACAGGTTAGTTTGGAACCGATTTGTGATATAGATAGCCTCGTTTCCATGCTGAAGGTAAGATAGCCAATTTTGTTTCCCCCCTTCACGGCTATTCCAGCAATTAAGTTGACAGGTTGTCAACAAAGTTTTTATTGTTCCTTAGGAGAATTTTAACATTTTTAGATAGGTGGCTTGCTTCCTTCATTCAAGTCCCACGGGAGTGCACATGCTGCTTGACTATTGTTCACTTCACAGCAACGAGAGTTGCGAGACAGCTGGTAATAGCAACAATATTCTTGAACAAAATTGATTTTTAATACGTGTTCGAGTGATAGACATTGGCCCACCTGAACAACTGGACACAATATCAATAAATGTAATAATTTAAACAACTAAAATCTCAACACACTAATACAAGTCCGTTCTGCGCATATTTTCTGCGCATAACAAAGTTTGTTTACGTTTTTCGATGTCATATTACACGAAGCTTTTTTAAGTTTTTATCCAAGCGAGTTGAGCGCATAAAATGGGGGACCTCACAAAAATATCTGAATTGCCAAACTTTATTAGCAATGTAATGGTCCAACAAAAATGACGCGAGTTCTTAAATTTTGTCATCTTGTGTGCTGATCACTCAAACCGACCCTTGTCGCAATTTTACCTCGTCATAGCTCTTCTTGCTTGCGGCGTTATCTTCAACGTTTCTTAGACAGGCATCTTTCTTTTATAGTGGAACCCCGTTAATACGACCACTGTTCGGCCAAAATATTTTGTCGTATTAGCGGGGTGGTCGTATTAACGGTAGTCGGCACTACTGTATATTACAGCACAGATGTTTTTAATGACGTCATGTCAAAGAATATACAGTCCCAAAGACAATAATTAACGTTTAAAACTTGAAGATATTTCATTGCCTGAACCCAGTTCCATTAAGCTAACTAAAAAAAACTGAAATACATATCGTATAAAACCCTGTTACTATAGGTGGCCTCGGCACGCATGTTGCTAGACCTTCCCAATAACTTATATGGTAGGGTTGAAAGTGCTGAATGTGGTCAAGTACGAACGACAGAAAAGAGCGGCAGGAATTAGAAGCAAAAACCGCGATAAATCATGATTTAGATAAAAGCCGGATACGGATTTCTCTCAGCCGTGTATCTTCCAATTTATTGTTTAATAGTTGTTTATTTGTTTCTTTATACATATTTATATCTAATAAAATTTTTACTGTTTAATTTTTTGCATTATGGAGCTTTATTAGGCATATTCAGTGGTCGTATTAACGAGTTGGGCACATCAAAAAGTGGTCGTTGGTTGGTCGTGTCACCGAGGTGGTCATATTAACGGGGTAACTTTATTAGAAAATGTATTAACATTTTGCCGGGCCGTAAAAAAGTGGCCGCATTACCGAGGTGGTCGTATTACCCAGGTGGTAGTATAGCGGGGTTCCACTGTATGTCGAAAACCTACTCGCACCCGCTCATGATGATCCGTCATGTTGTTAATTATCAATCGAGGACGAGAGGTCGAGGACGAGAAGATCAATTATTTTATGCCTGGATTATATGCCTAGATCTCTTATTTATTTCAGATTATTATCGGAGGTAGATACCGCAATATATCAAATATACAATTAATACAATATATCTTCGTCCTCAATAGGCCAAAAATTATAGAACAATAGTTCTCTTTATTATGTTGAAACCAGCAACATAGCGTTGATGGCGTATTGGTTGAAACAGGTCGAACTGAACAATCGACTGCTACCTCGATGGTGTTGCTGTTCCTGCAACTCTCGCAGTCGCGCAACATGTGTTGTGGATCGCCCAAAATGCTCCCTCACCTGTCCATTTTAATATAACCCCCAACTTTGATACAATATGATGTTTATTTTTTCAGCAAGAAATGTCAGATAGCGATAAATCAAACGTCATGACACGTCACGTACCATGACGCGCACAACATAATTTAATGGATGTAAGTGTACCTTGGTGAAATACGAAATTAACTTTTGGGGAAAAAAATTTCACGTACCATCAAAGACGGACACACTTGCTATCAACGCACACAACACAGTTAGTAGACGTGAATGAATGTTTCTTGGTGAAATACAAATTAATTTTTATGTCTAAATAATTAAAATTCCGGATGACAATAAGTCTAACCATCATAACATGTCACGTATCATCAAAACACGGACGTGATCGAATAATCGAGCGTGCATGTAGCCGGTGGCTTAATGTAACAATGGCGTATTGGCGTGATTACAAGGCGTCCTGAAACAAGTGTCTCTATACTTTCATATTCCATGAAATAAGTTGCTTCAAGGGACAGTGTAAGGCCGGTTTTGAGTAATTCTTATGCCTGCGAATTTTGCATAAAACTAAAAAATAATGGCCATAAGCACAAAATAAATCGATAACGGATGGTCATGATTAACCCAGAATTGTATTTAAGTTATTAAAAAGTTGTTCCCATATATTATTTCAGAATAAATTGGAAGAATTTTTGCTTCAGTGTTTTCAATACAGGACATTTTTGGTAAAAAGTAGCTTGACACTGTCTCTTAACTTGCATATATTATGCATCACGTATAGAAATATTGCATGAGTATATTTACTACATATAGTTATACGTATCCTGGTGTCGGAGACTTTCGAGTTATTTGCAGGTTTCTATGATATGATATGATATGATATGATATGATATGATATGATATGATATGATATGATATGATATGATATGATATGATATGATATGATATGATATGATATGATATGATATGATATGATATGATATGATATGATATGATATGATATGATATGATATGATATGATATGATATGATATGATATGATATGATATGATATGATATGATATGATATGATATGATATGATATGATATGATATGATATGATATGATATGATATGATATGATATGATATGATATGATATGATATGATATGATATGATATGATATGATATGATATGATATGATATGATATGATATGATATGGTATGGTATGGTATGGTATGGTATGGTATGGTATGGTATGGTATGGTATGGTATGGTATGATATGATATGATATGATATGATATGATATGATATGATATGATATGATATGATATGATATGATATGATATGATATGATATGATATGATATGATATGATATGATATGATATGATATGATATGATATGATATGATATGATTACTGATGATATGGATGACTAAATAAAGTCGAAGCGTCGAATCATAATGTTGTCTTTATTGGGAGTTACCGCTGTCGTGTATTTTATGAAAATACTCAGTGGTTCCCGCAATTATTAATGGTCACACCTCCGCACCACTGGCCGCTCGTTACATGACGCAGCGCTAATATTTAAGCTCTACTTCAAAGCTGAGAAAGCTATTGAGAGAGCCTTGTTGAGAAGCAAGCCCCTTTCTTGGCCGTTGCACGACCTATTGCCGCAGCATTGGATCTTGTTGAAGAGCTTTAAAATCCTGATGAGAGTGATGGCAATGTCCTGATCCAGATGAAATAAAGGCATACCTAGAAGATGCCCTTGTCCTACTGGGTAATGCTAATTTCCGATTAAATGCATGGTGCCAAAAGCGTTTTGGGGAATTCCTCACTGATGTTGGCAAGGGAATTTCAAAAGAAGATATCCCAGCAGATAAACATCTCTTTCCTGACAAATTCCACCAAGTGGTCCAAAGTGAACGTGATCACTCAAAGATAAATTCCAAAGTTATAGCAGCTCCTTCCAAGCCACAATTTCCTAAAGCAGCACCCAGGCAGCCCTTTCGTGCCTTCTCCGGGACTGGTGCCCGTGGCTCGCGTTCCTGGGGAAAACGTAAATGGTGATACAAGGTTCATGGAAGCCAAAAAGCAAAATCCAGTCGCTTCTCGTCCACCAAAATTTCCCTCTCCAAGCGACAAAGAGTGTCCAAGGACCACTCACCACAGCTGACTATGTGATTCCACCACACAAAATAACTTTACCAGAACAGAAGATAGCGGGCCGACTGAGACATTTTCTGGGCAATTGGAAGATAATCGGAGTGCAGACCAGGACACAAGAGATCCTGACCAGGGGATGGTGCTCCATGCTGGAACTCTCGGCCCTGCTGGGTCGGCTGAATCAGACTGCACGGATTGGGATTTGGGAAGCACCATTGCATTATACCGAGCTCTTCAACGAATGTTCATTGCAGCCCTGCACAGAAAAGGTCACTTCAGACGATTAAAGCGGTTCCAGATCCCTCTCACGAAAGAAGCATCCTCAGAACTCAAATGGTGGTCTTCGGAGAAACTGAAACAACTCAACGGGATGGCGTTGAACCCTCCGACAATCGACGCAATAATATCGACGGATGCCTCCAAGAAAGGTTGGGGGGGGGGGTAGCTTTCTGGGTGAACGGACAGGGGGTCGGTGGCAGGAGAAAGAAGAGGCACACATCAATGTATTGGAACTCGAGGTACTACCTTGCTATTCAAGCATTTGTCAAGGGGACCATGAATCCACACCATATTCAGGTGCTTATAGACAACTCCACGGCGGTATCATACATAAACAAGCGAGGGGGGACACATTCACCGACTCTGGCATCTCTGGCGTTAGAGATATGGAACTATTGCATCTGTCGGAAAATATGGATTACAGCGTGACATGTTCCCGGAGTGACAAACATATCGAGGCAGATTTTGCATCGAGGAACTTCAACGTTCGAACGGATGGACTCTCAACAAGATGGTATTCCAGAGAACAACCAAGAGGTTCTATACGCAAGAAGTGGACCTCTTTGCCTCTCGGCTCAACAACCAGTTACCACGCTATGTGGTGAGATACCCAGACCCGGGGTCAGTGGAAGGTGTTCATACGTGCTCCAATAGTGCTCCTGCCTCGGATTCTGCAGAAACTACGACAGGATCAAGCAACAGGACTTGTGATAGCCCCAACCCGGCCAGGGCAGCCGTGGTTCCCAGCCCTCCTAGAGTTACTAGTGGACTTTCCGGCTCAGTTACCGATAGCGCAAGGAACAATCTTCTTACCGTTCGATCAGCAAACAATACATCCATTGTGGAAAACCCTCCAACTAGCTGTATGGCCGCTGTTAGGTCTCGTTTGCAAACAACAGGCCTTTCACCAGAGGTGTACATAATTTTGTTGGCCTCTTAGCGAACAAGCACTCAGAAGAGATACGAAGGACCCTGGCAGCAGTGGGCTATCTGGTGTATGCAAAGGAATAAATGTCCCTTTTCAGCCCCTGTAGCGGATGTCTTGGATTTTCTATCTGAACAGCTTAACGACCGCATTATCGCTCACCGAACAATCGGCGTATACAAGGCATGTATCTCGCAGATGCATGACCCCGTCGAATGCTTGCAGCTTGGTAGCTTACTCCTGGTATCACGGTTCATGAAAGGTATCTTCCAACTAAGACCGGCAACTCCTAGAGTTTGCACGACTTGACAAGTAGGTCCTGTGCTACGATCTTTGTCGTCCCTAGAACCTCTGGCGGAACTTTCCGAGTCTGAAGCTAACGACCCTCCTGGCATTGACCTCAGCTGCCAGGGCTCATGAAATCGCTGCCCTTCATCTCGATCACCTTTCAAAGAAAGTTGACAGTTGTGAGTTCATTATTCCCACTCACGTAAAAAATTCGAGGCCATATCACCCCTCTCGGAAGATATTTCTGGGACGTTACCAGCAAGATTGCTCCATTTGTGTTGTGCAGTGTTTGGAACATTATCTTCAACGCACCTGTAACCACAGACGACACAAAGAGCTTTTACTTTCCTACGTCAGTCCATACAAACCTGTGGGCAGTCAAACTGTATCAAGGTGGATATGCTCATTAATTCGATTAGCTGGAGTGGATATCTGCTATACCGGACATTCTGCGAGAGCGGCGTCAACGTCGGAAGCTGCAGTCGACAATGAAGTTCCTCTCGAAGTCGTTTTAGAGGCTGCAGACTGGGCCTCAGCACAAACATTTGAACGACATTATCACAAACGGGCAGAGGAAGCTCGATTCACTCACAAACTACCTGATGCTATTAACTATTGATATATCGACTATTAAGAATCTGTTCTTACAGGGTAGTGTAGCCTATATATCATTAACGGTGATTTATATTGTTTTGGTTAAATATATATTCGTTTATTCGAGTGCTTAATAGTGACATGATTTACATAGCTATCTTTGTATATCTGCACCAGTATTGTGAGTATCAGTCGGAGAAGGTACGAAGGAGAAATAAAATTTCCCCGTAGGGTACTTACCTGAAGGGGAGATGTAGCTCTCCGAGGGCCATCGATGACTGATAGGAGCAATTCTGGTACCCTTACCATGGTGGGTTATCTAATCCACCCCTCCCAGCTATGTAAAATCATAAACCTCAGCAGTCAACTCAATAAGAGGATGGTTACTACGCATGTCAAAAAATTTGTGGGTTCCAGACCGCTGTTGGCCGCGGATCTGCACCTGTATTGCTCCAATCAGTCTTCGAAGGTCCTCGGAGAACTACATCCCCCCTTCAGGTAAGTACCCGCCGGGGAAATTTTATCTCTATTCGGTTATTATAGTGATTTGTTTTTATTACGAAGGCATAATCTGCTTGGGACAGATGTAAGTCATATATGAATAAGTTATAGCAGCTATTGAGTAACTTAGGACGCATGAAATTTATTGATTTTGTGTTATTTATTCAGTTTCAGATTACTGTATTCGTCAGATCAAATAATACAATCTATCCTTGTTATTATCGAACAATTGTTTGCCATCAATAAACCTGACATCAATCCTGAAATCTCAAGCATATTATATGATAAAACTCCATCCCATCGTCGGTCCAGTGGATAATTCTGGGAACAGGTTTTATATTGAGTGTTTTGCGATGCAACCACAAGTGTTTAGATATGGTCCTAAACCTAAGAAACCTAAAAAAGCAAAGAAACCAAAAACTTAGTGCGAGCGAAGCGAAGAGTGAAGTGATTGCATGAGTCACATATGTCTGTGACATATGTGACTCTTGTTAATCTAAAAATCAACCGTAATGTTCATTACCGACTTGTTGCAATAACTCTCATTACTAATTTGTGTAAATTTTATTAAGAAACCAACTATAGACACATAATTTGGATATGCATGTTTAAACTTATATTCACGATCAAGAAAAAACGTGTTGCCTACTCTTATATTTCCGAGACTGTAATCAACGTCGTCAAATTCAACGGTATCCGCAGTCCCGTCCAATTTATATGCCACAAATATATACCTCGAAAGTATGCGTCATTATTATAAACTTTCCATCTTCTTCCAATAGCGCATCGCGAAACATTATGTTATGAGGATAACCGCTATTTAAACTATATGGATTAGACATCGTCTTAGAAATAGCTTCATAATGCACTTGGTAATTTAATACTCTCTTTTGCTTGGGGATATAACGTTCGTTTTATCTGAGTATCCGAAGTTTGAGCTCTATTTAATGTAAAAGAACTTGGATATATAACGGTGTTTGTTTGTAACTTAACAACTGAATAGGTAGTCTCACCCACAGTCATCTCCTTCCCCATGTAGTGAGATATTAATCCAGGGTTAACTTTCAATTCATTTGAGGCCTGGTACATGGAGTGGAGCTTGAGCTCTTCACCTGTCTCTTGTTCTTGAAAACGAACTTAATAGACTTAGAAGAACTTCACAGAGCTGCTTTTTTGACATTCTTGTGTAGTACTTAACTCTACGTTGCTTTGCAATCTTCTTTAATTCCTCAGCATTTGCTTGTTCTGGTATGGGTGCTAACTCAGTGATGGGTTTGGGTTTAGCCGTTTAGGTATTGATTTGGATTTGGTTTTGGTTTTGAATTTAGGTATGGTTTCAGATTGATGCTTGTTTTCATACTTTTGATCCTCTCTAGAATAGTGTTTGTCAAATTTATTGAATGAACTTTGTTATACGACTTTGTCAACGAGTCCGCAGTGGATACAAAAGATTGTACTATTAATCTCTTCCTTGTGAGGATGTTTACAAGTCTCATATTCTGCTGTACTAGGCAACTTGGTTGACTTGGTACGTTTGGGATCGTTAACTCTGAGTCCACAACGTAAATATGTAAGTTGATCATTAATCTCTTCCTTGTGAGGATGTTTACAACCTTTGTATTGGTTGGGGTGTGCATACTTAGGGTCATCATACGTGAAATGGTAACCACAATCAGCACAGCAATAAAAAATTCTGATTTACCAAATCTATGTTTACGACGATGGATGTTCATAGTCGCCGTACAATTCATGGTCAGTAGGTTCGCAGTCTTCGGGTTTGGGTCTGGGTTTAAAATTGTTCATCGTTCCTTTATTATATATGTTGTATACGTTCCTTTATTATATATGTTGTATACGTTCCTTTATTATATATGTTGTATACGTTCCTTTAACGTATCAAATGTCATGGGATCTTTGATAAGTTGTCAGCAAAGCGAAGCAAAGAGCGATAGCGAAGTGAGGGGTGGGGTGAAATGTTTAACAATAATGTTCGGGTATAATGTTCTGTGAGGTGATGTAAAACATGTTGTGTGCACGTGGTGTGCACGTGGTGTGCACGTGATATGTATATGATTATGTTAGCGGTTTGAACTGGTTACATAATTTGCTAACGTCAGCGTTTTTCAAAATGCGTCAGAATCGCATATACCTTACTACTATAATATTTAAAATATACCTCGGCTCCATTGTGTGCAAAATGTGCCGCTCTTTGTCTGACTGGTGCACAATTAAACTGTGATGCAATTCGATATCAAACGCACTGTGACCGTCAGGGCGCTCGCTCGCAGTGCCAAAAAATTCCAGACATTCTTGGGCTCCCTATGGTTAACATGCGACAAAGATGTCTATTATTGACCGTATGTGATCAGATCTGGCCATGGTTGGTAAATAATACATTTCTGTTTTTAACTACTGGAAGCTAGAACCTCCTTGAATAAAGATGGAGATGAACAAGAATCAGTTGCGACCTGTATTACATAATCTTTTCCGTCCAGCTTATTGTTCAGACGGAAAAACTAACCGGCCGTCATCAGATGTAAGTTACTACAATAACAATGAAATAAAATGCATTGTCCGAAACTCGTCAGGTAAACTGTCTATATATCTGTTTTACAGTACTCAGTCACGAAGTCGAATCCCGATACATTAAAGAAGATTTTCCTTAAGGTAGGTTTATTTAGGTTTATTTTTAGTTCTGTTTGGGAGTGTAATATCATCATTAGCTCGTTTGGCTGCTTATTGCTATTTTACTTTTGTTTTAAGGACAGTTCGGTAATGCAATTATCTTCGTCAGTTATTTATTTAGCATGTATATTTTATTTAAAAAAATTAATGGAAAATGTTTTAAAGATGTTAGCATAAGGTTGGATATATAAAGTTATAAATTTTGGTCTGGAACCTACACAGTAGCAGGAAGTTGCTTTTCAGGGTTCACAAAAGCTGTATTCTTTGGTTTCACTTTACACAGTGAATCTAGGTATTGGTCAACTTCGACTGATTTATTTAGCTTTGCTACAAGAGCAGGGTCACCACAACACCATGAGCAAATTATTATGGGCCCGAATCACCTGACCCACTCTTAGGGACGTATCTAGGACTTAATTTTTGTATGTAAGTCATGATTTGTTACGTCAAAGATGACGTAGCAAGTTATTATGCCACGTGATGACAGGATGACAGTTGACCTTGCCAGATGTATGTAATTGTTTTATTGTAAGAGCTGAATTAGCACTGTTAATAGGGCCTGAAATACAAAATAGCTCCTTGCTGGTAAATGCTCTTTTAACCTTGTTGGTTGCTTGCTCAAAGTGGTGTTTGCCATTTCTAATCATATGACATCGTTTGATTCAAACAATGATTTGACACAAAGGTTTTTCGCAGTTAATATAGATTGTATTTTTCTAACGTGATTGATATTGTATTATTCTGAACCTTTGCGGACAGGAAGCGGAAAGGCAAAGTAACACTTTTTGGATCATCCAGTCAGAAAATTTTAATCACCCCCCCCCCCACACGCATACACACAAGAATACAAGTGAAACTCAATATTGAACACATATTGACTCATCCGCAGCAAGAAGTTCAGAAACTGGACCATTTGGAATTTTAATCATACAGTATTTGCTGCTGTATGTAATTTATTAACTGGAGTTCAATGATTCTGTGATTAGCTCTGTAAGTTGGATACAGTTTCTCTTTAGTTTTGAAGAAATCAATAACTTTTCCTCAAGAATGGTCAACTTTTGGGGCTGGACTCTCGTTTCCCCATGTGGCCCAGGTTAAACTGTAGATATGACATTTATGATACATAATGTGATGGTATAATTACAAAATAAATAACTATGCAATAAATTACTATTTTGTAGTATGCAACAGTTGAAGGAGATGGGGAGATGTTTATGACTCCAGATGATTTTATAAGGACATTTTTAGGAATGCAAAAAGAAGATAACTATAATGTAGAAACATTACAGTTGTTGTCAGGTGTTGTGGATCAAACTAAGGATGGGTTAGTTATAATATAAACAGTAAATAACAGGCAGTGTTAATATTTGAATGACCCATTGATTTAATCGTCTAGAGAGGATTCTACAGTATAATAGACTAGCGAAGAGCACAAAGTTGGAAGAAAACACTCTTTTTTACAACCGCTGGTGTCATACTGCATAATGAGTGTCTATGTCTGAATGTCTAAAATACAGTACTCTTGCATGTGTGTATGCGGTGATTAACATCTGGGTTACAGTCCGTTCTGTGCATCGGTTCTGCTCATAACAAAGGAGGGCCACCAAATATAAACATTGTCCAAATTTCACATTTTTCGAACTCTTTTTGAATTGAAGCTCTGGTTTACATTCGTGTATAAGCATAGCAAACCAGAAAAGTGTCAGATATTCATTTAGTAAGTCATATTTTACAAATATAGTATTTCAAAATGTTAACAAAGCGCTTGTTTACATTATGGACTGTAACCCCTCTTTAAATACATGAAGCATTTTAAAAAGTCATTATACAGAATGACGTCAGTGCTTGTGTTATTTGTAAACGTTATTGTGTAATGTTAAGTGATCTTCACATTGCGGTTGACAAATTGTTGGAGGAAATTTCATTTCATAAACACTTGCAAAATAATCAAATTGAATATAGCAGACTGACAGTAATATACAGTACAATATACTCTCCTTAACTTTTTAGCTTGATTGCAAAATGAAAACATGATAAAAAAGTGACTATTATTTTGTTTTGTGGCTTGTCTATTTGTCTTTGAGCAGTATATTCCTTGTCTGCCTGAAGAAAATTATAGAACCACCAGACAATTTTAGCCCAAGTTGTCATTTTAGGATGCTTTAAAATATGCAGTATAGTGCCACTTGGACATTTTGAGTTAACTAATTAATGTTCCACCAGAAAAATAATTCTCCTTGTTGAACATGATTTTGTACCAATCAAAAGAATTACATAAAATAATTATAAAGATTATGAATGTTTTTCTGATTTGCATTTGTATTCACCACATTTTATCACTTAATGCACGAGTGATTGGTTATTTTTCTTTTGAGCTGTCTCAAAGATAAATTTTACCGAACGCAGCCCAAAACACAATTTTTACTACAGAAAACAAACAAAACCTTGAAAAATGAAAAAATGGGATGAATGTTTTGCTTTCAGATTTATGAAATCGACATTACCTGTAGTCATGCACTTTGAATGCAGATTCTGAACATGTGATGTTATTAAAAGCCTCTCAATTTTAAAAGTTTCCAATCATTATTGATAATGTACCATAAATCATGACTTACCAGTACTCAAATTTTATAGAAACCTTGTTCAATGAAAGCAAAATGGATACTTGATTTTTAAACAAGAATATTTAATAAACAAAAATTTTACCGCTTAATATAGTTCTCAAAATTTACATTTACACACCTTGTATGCAGTATAACTAGAACAGCTCGCAAAGCTAGAACAGGAAAAAGATCTGAACTGTATAGAGCAATAACCAGTGCAAACTTACACTGTGGTACGTTAAAAATGTTCAAAAATTGGACTTTTCTTTAGGTTAATATCGTTTAGTGAATTACTTGCGTTTGAGTCTCTTCTTTGCTGTCCGGATGCGCAATTTCGCATAGTTTTTCAATTGTTTGATTTGGATGGCAAAGGCTCTGTTAGTTTTGGTAAGTTTTCTCTTTAATGATCTTAGCAGTTTTTTCTAGAGCATGATTAATTAACCTCCAGGGGCGGATTAGCCCAGTAGCATACAGGGCAATCACCCCCCCCCCCCCCAGTAGGTCCCTGATTTTTCCACCTTGACACATGCAGTTCAGCTATCAATTTAATGGTAGTAAAAATACGGATAGTACTTACTAATTAAGATAATTACCAGCAAAATCTGATGAATAAAGGTAAAACAGATATGGTGCAATGATATTTTCAAAATTGCGATCAATTTCACTCATGCAATTTCGTTGTAATGTACTTTCGAAAAACTGTTTAAGAGGACACAAGCAAAGGCCTTTAACATGTGTATCACCAGCGTACTTCTGTCAAAATTTTTTACTCATTACTGATTTTTCCTTGTGTATTATTGCGTTAAGCTTTTTTTATTTTTTATTTAGATGAGTTTTCTCGTGTTATAACGAAGACGCAGCAACATCAAAAGTATCCCTTCAATTTTGATTCTCCATTCATAAAGCGTTTTTTCGGAGATGACAAATCAAAGGGAGTACCATATAATGAATTTACCCAATTACTAGAGGTGGGTACATGCTGGATTATTGATTACATCAACAATATTAAGTGACACATACAGTCTGCTTTTATGTGTATTGTTAGTAATGTAGTTTTTTAAGATGTTGGTATTAAATGAATCACAGTATAAGCTGTTGATAAGGTCTATTTACGCTGTGGGTAGTAATGAGGAAACTGCAGGAGTCATCTTGAGAAATACTGCTCATTCCATGGTTGCTTTGTGGTCCGGCATGTACCGTCGGAACAAGGCCCATGAGGTGTGGGCATACCACCACCACCACCCCCCCGCAAAATTACTGAAATTGAGGTACCTAAAAAGCGTTTTCGGGACTCGCAAAAACTATTTTCAGATATTTGTATTATGTAACGCTTGTAATCCACTTCAATTTATTATAGAAACGAATCAAATACTGTACATACTGTTGGTAATAAATAGCAGTAAATTTACATGGCAATGTAAAATGACTTTGTGTTCCTTTAATTACTTTTTTAAAGGATTATCAGAAGGAACACATAAAGCAAGCATTTTATCAATGCAAGCTAAACAAAGGGACGATTACTGCCAAAGATTTTAGTACAATAATGAAGACTTGTAGACCTCATGTTTTATCTCCTTATGTTCACGAACACTTACTAACGGTAGAGTATTTTTATATTTTTGATTTAATTGTGTATAATATTGTGCCGTGTAAAAAGATGAGTAGGTGAATAAATAGTGCTTAAAACAAGGGTTGACTTTAGCATTGGAGGGTGTGGGTGAGAAGGGGGGGTTGTACACCTCTAGAAAGGGCGTTGTTCTCATAAGTACATCCTTACGTTTTCCGTAAGTTTAGAGAAATGGCTTGATGAAACAGGTTAGCTTATAGCATTATGGGAGAAGGTGGACCACTTCTTAATAAATTGAATAAATTTACTGTTGTTTGGGATCTTATGAAAGCAATCGTGCAGCTTTGTTAACTTGACATTCGTACTGTGTATACATACATGTAGTGCGTATTTTGTGGTGAAATTTATGTTAGAGTATTTTTCGATTGTGGAAACGTATCGCACAAAAACACGAAAAACGATGTGTACTGCAATGTAATAGTATTTTTCTTGCATACAGTCTGTTATAATTATACCTATGTTTTAAATGTTCAGGTCGCTGGTGGTATGACAAGTCATGTGGTAACTTACGCATATTGTCAAGCATTTAATGATCTATTAGATAATATTAAAGTCATTCAATATCTGTTTGAAAAAGCTGTAAGAGGTGACAGGCAAAAAGACATGACTAAAGGTAAAAATAAATTTTTAGAAAACATTTTGATTATTTTTAGATTTTAGTAAATAAATTTAAGATGGACATATTTGTTACAATGGTAGTAATAGCTAATTGAAAAAAATCTTTATTTTTAGAGGAGTTTACTAAAGTAGCACGAAAACATTTCTTGGTAAGTAAACTGGACGAATTTGTCCCTAGTGATCTATTTACCACAACCTCTTTCAAGAAAGACATGTATAAATTTTATCATCGTCATTTTCACGTTTTTCTAATGTTTACTGCAGATCTGTCTTCATACACATGTGTAATTACAATTGTTACTCTATTGTATAATAATCAGAGTTCATTATGTTATATTTTCAACTTCCCACTGTTCTTACAGCGACAAAATGTTATCTATTTGTTGAATAGACCTTTCTTAATATGACCTGAAATGCGGAGAGAACCATGTCATGTGAAGTTTGATTGGCTCGAAATTTTCTAAGGGCCAATCAAACGTCATGTAACATCTCGAATCTGCATTTGACGTCATTATAAGAAAGGTTTTTCACTCTGTACTTCTTCTCCTTGTGCAAGAAACCTGATTGGTTAATGGGGGGATGCAACACATCTGATTGGCTAAAAGATAGATTAAGGTAGCAGTAGTGGCTGTAGAAGTGAAATCTAAATCTCGTTAATGTCGTAAGAACAGTGACGACTAGATCAAGCTAAAATGTTTTGGGATGTGACTTTTGGCAGAATTAAACCACATGGTAGCATCTTCCATATAAAATTAAGACACATTTGCATAATTGATTGGAACATGGGTCAATCGTAAGTGCTTGAATTGAGCGTTCAGTGCAAGGTTGCTTAACTTGTTTGTGTTTTTTTTACTTAGATTAATCCATTGCAAATTGACATTTTGTTTCACCTGTGTGGATTAAGGCATGGTACTGGGTACGTTTCTTAGCCTATCCTAATGTTACAATTAATCAACGCAATTCCTGACTGGTCAAAACGAGTAGAAAATAGCACGCAGATGCATATATACCTGTCACGTTGTAGGGTTTGTTTCTATTTACATAAACCTCATTTGTATCATAATCCTATGTAGCTCAAATCCTAATTTAGTCCTAGTCCCACCCCCAACCTTGAAATATAAAAAATGCTGCCAGGTAGTAGGTACATGTCTCTTAGTTAATAGTGATTCACTGTTCCTAATTCCAACCTTAAAAGTGTAAAAATTGTAACTGACTCTAACGTTACGCACGTGCATTTATCACTTTCATGCGCGCATCTGATGTGCCATTTTGATTTTATCAGCCGTATTTCTTTGCTGGATTTGGATCACATTATTCCCAAGCCTAACGCCTTCAAAGTTTATTCGGCGGAGAATAATCAGGTATTTATCAATGCACGTTTTATACAGTCAATATCTATTTGTTCTTTATATCTATGTATATTTCATTCGACAGGCGTGTATACTTCAAATGTGTTGTTCAATTGTTTTCTGGTTTCTAGTTCACACAACACTCTTATTTTCCTCAAGAGAATGAGAAAGACAGTCGTAGACCGTATCACTTGCAAGCTTTAGAACATTTGTACCGCTTTATCATAGGTGGAATTGGCGGAGGTAACTAAAACTTGCTGTACCAAGTATTTTTACAAGAGCTCATTAACTTCTTTAGGACTGCGCCGCCATACAGGTGTCAATCTGTATGGCAGAGTAAAAAGCATCTAAGATACTGTAGTGATTTACGAAAAACTACGAACGCCTTAGCTTTAGTTTGAATGAAACAATGTCTGGTATGTTTGGTGCATACATTCTACTACTGCCCTTAAAATGCCTTCACATTAACGAATACTCTAATCATAGCATTTTTTGGAACAGTGTGAACGATCTTTCAATTCATTTAGCATTCTGTGTATAAATCTTTGTGAAAGCAGTATATTTTTCATATAAGTTAGATTCTAGTAAGGGCACTTCAAATCTTTGATGAAATATTTGCAACATTTTCAGCCCAGTTAATACATGCTAAGAAATATTATCCTTTGTGTTAAGCTACTGGAGTAACTGCTGTGTACCCAATTGACCTTGTAAAGACCAGGATGCAAAACCAGCGAGCTGTTAGTGCGGGAGAAAGAATGTACAAGAACAGTTTTGATTGCTTTTTTAAAGTACTTCGTAACGAAGGATTTCGGGGCTTGTACAGAGGTATGGTGCTCTACAGTTACATATGTGGACGCATGTCGCATAATGTCAATGAAGGAAAGTAGATTGAGGTTATCTGTACAGTAAGTAACCAAGAAGTCCTCCAAAACTACAGTACATATATAATTATACATGTATTATTAATTTTAGGTATAATACCACAGTTAATTGGGGTGTCTCCTGAGAAAGCTATCAAGTTATCCGTGAGTGAAACTGTTGCTGTTGATAACTTTTTGGACGGGTATGAAAACACCAAGCTTTTATACAACTTTTTTTATGCTGTTATAGACAAATGATTTTGTGAGGGACAGGATGAAAACTGAGGATGGTTTTATCACGCTTAGCGCTGAAATTATTGCTGGTGGTTGTGTATGTATTCAATCTTTATAGCATACATTGTATTCAGTTCTTATAACATAATGTATATTTCAATCTACTGTATTTTGTAATCTACTCTGTTAACCAATCCGGTTATCCTAATACTAGCACGATGTACTTTAAGGGTAGTGCTGTAATGAACAGTTTATATTTAAGAATAATAAACACTTATTGAATGAGGTTGAGTATGATATTGAGGATTGTCAAGAACGCGAGGTTTAACACAAACCGAGGCCTAGATAATTGTCGATATCATGCGAAAACCGAATTCAATGATTGTTTTATTATGTATTCAAAACCAGAAAACAAAGAACTATACAAATGGAACACTCGAAAATTTCATGCGAAGTTAATTCGTACAACATTTTTTAATGTTCTCTCAATGCAGCAATGTTTTTAAGACAATTATATGATAGTAATAAATAATTTAAACTAACGAAAATCAATATTTCTTGTACAACTTGCCGTTCTGTTTTGTAGCTTCTTCATAGAACAACTTTAAATTCGCTACCTGCATGCTAAGTAATGTTTCCTGATATTTTATTGCTTGAAAATACATTTATACAGTTTTATTTCTCTCTGTGTGTTTTTACGCAATCTTTCTTTGACAACAACGTCAAATATCTCCCCTTGTCTAAAGACAGAAAGTAATTTACAGCCAGTTATTAATTATGTTATTAATCAGCCATAATTATGTTATTGTTTTGGATCACGCCCGCATTACGCCTGACAGGGCCTGATTTTTAGGGTTCTTTAAAATGGCGCGTTAGAAAGCTAGTGAAAGTGCCGAACCTAAACGATTATGTGCTCATTTAGTTTTTGATTTGTTTAATATTTCTTAATAACTATATAAAACTCACAACGTTATTTACAACTGCAATATACAGGGTGTATAAAAAAAGTAGACTAATCTGAAATCGCTCTCTGTTTCGCGTAGCGCCTCAATGTACGCAGTTTCATATTAAAATAGATTGTTTTGGTACTCATAATCGAGAACAAACTGAAAAATGAGAAATTTAAACGTCAGTACGGGGGGGGGGGTTTGTCTTTTACGACTAGTAAAATATGCCTTGCGCGCAAAAGTTAAATACTTAAAAACTTAAATACTTAAGTAATTTTGACTTGGTAGAAATTTGTTGATTGGATAATTTGTCGGGTGTACAACATTTCAGAAAATTTGTCCGTTGCGCGAACTTCCATATTTTTCGCAAAATTAGCTTTGTGCGTGTTTAATTTATGTATTTACCTAATTTGCACAGAACTCCCAAGGGACATTTAATTTAGTTAAATGTTTAATTTAGTTTAGTTTCGCGAGGTTGAGAGCCGTTTCAAAATTGTCTACTTGTTTTATACACCATGTACAGGTAGTGCGAGAATAGTTAAAGCATAGCCACTCATTTGCTCCCTTTAAGGACGAAATACTTTTTTCTGTGTATACTTGTCTGTCCTCTCAAGCCATGTACTTAACACATGAAACTGAACGCAGTGTTACATATATCATCATTTATCATGTCGATGTTTTAATTAAGAGTTAACCACTTTTTCTTTACAGTCCATGTGCCTGTTTTACTTTTAGGCGGGTGCATCTCAAGTAATGTTCACGAATCCAATCGAAATTGTAAAAATCCGTCTGCAAGTTGCGGGCGAATCGGGTCAGAAAATCAACGCGGTCCAAACTGTAAAGGAACTTGGCTTGAAAGGTCTTTACAAGGTTTGGTCCTAATTATGTCCTCTTGAAGTTTGTGGTATATACAAAATGAAATGCTGCATGTATGCCGTATGTCTACTCATAGACAATCAAAAGAATGGACTGGAAACGCAAGCTAAAGCGTCAATGTTGCTCACGGATGTCGCGTAAACTTTAGCTTCCGTTTCCAGGCCATTCCTTAGATTGTCTATGGTCTACTGAATAAATTTACCTTAATCTGATTATTTCTTCATTTTGATATCAGAAAAATTAAAATTTGTAGAAATAATTTATTTAATCATGGGATACTGTGAATAATATTGCAAATATCAAACCATAAATCAAACATAAGTGTATGTATATTCTTAAATTTACATTATCAATAAGATTGTTTTTGTTTTAATAAAGGGTGCAAGAGCTTGTTTTCTTCGAGACATTCCATTTTCTGCTATCTACTTCCCTGTGTATGCTCATTTGCGATCCTCTTTTGCCGACGAAAATGGCTTTACCAAGTGGTATAATCTTCTTGCAGCAGCTGCAATTGCCGGTAATATGTTTTCTAGTGAAAAAATAATCGTCAAAAATATCGAACTTGAATGAGTTGTGTTATGAATTCAATTACCAGTATTTAATGCGTTCGAACCCAAACATTTGGTTACTCTATTTTTGGGCTGTTTCAACGAATATTACTCGTAAAAAAGCACTCGTCAGGTATTTTTAATCCGGTTTACAGTTTATATATACTTAGTATTGACCTTACCAAGTTTATTAAATCACTGCGGCATTTACTTTTTTATGGACCCATGTTGTTCTTAAAACAAGAACGAATCAAGAACCAGGCATTCATAACATTCCTAAATTGAGGTTAGGTTCGGGGCAAGGGCTCATGGCAAGGCGAATATGTGCATGCATGTTGAATTTTTAGAAAACACAGAAATATTCTAATCAAGTACATTATTTGGATTAGGTTGTCCAGCGGCATTCCTTTGCACACCATTTGACGTAATCAAGACTCGTCTCCAGGTACAGTATGCACAACTGTACTCTAATGTGGACAATTCTAAGAACAATTTGGCAACTTTCAAACTCTTATGATCTTGTACTAGGTTAAAGCGCGTCAAGGTCAAGAATCGTACCGTGGTGTCATTGATGCGGCATCGAAAATCTGGAGGCAAGAAGGAGGTCGAGCCTTCTGGAAAGGAGGACCAGGTGCGTTTTGAGCAAAATATTCACAAAAACACATCATGCAGAGAGTCGTTCGCTTCATGTATTTTCTCCCGATGTCGTGCATTCAATAATTTTTCATTATAATACATTTGGTAATGTTGATTGTGCTGAGTTTTATATATAAACCTATGGTATCGTGATTATCCTCGCAAGATTATACTGCTAGTTATTTCCCTCCTTTATTTTATATTAGTTATCATTCTGATTAATGAATTGATGCATGAGTTTAGAATTTCTTTGCTAGTACAAGATATCGATCTAATTTCCCGTTTTACTTTCTTTTTTTTCATCTGCGGTAGTAATATAGGTACAGTCCCACCCAGGCTCTTTTTTGAGGGCATGAATGTATGGGGGTGGTGAGGGTGAAAAACCGTCGTATGATGTAATAAATCAGTCTTCGAATGCAATGATTAAGTCTTACAATTGTAATAATTAAATCTTAGACCGTGATGATTAAATCTTACAATTTATGATGAAATCTTGAGATGCAACAATTCAATGGACTTCAATCTTAGCATGCTACGATTTAATCTTAGGATGCAATTCAATTTTAAGATGCATGATTCAATCTTAGGATACAATGACTTAATCTGAGCAGCCCGGTGATGTTTGATGTTTCTCTGGGTTTGCCCCATGCTATTTTCAGTAAATTATGCAATCCAAAAGTGAAGCCAAAAATGACTGCTTTCTCAGGTGTCATTTTTAGTCCTCTTAAAGGCGCGGTCGACTTTATTATAAAGGCAAAGTGGTGACTGAGGAGTAGACCGCGCGAAAAAAACGCATTTGATGCGACTGGAGATGATGGTCAAGAAAGTTTCATAAGCCGCCATTTTGGCTTCACTTTTCGAGACTGGAGTTGACCTTCCTTTCACCATAGATTAAGCGTGCATAAAATGTGCAACTCGTGGTATTTCTTGTCTTACGTGGATGGCTTGGGTACGTCATACGCACGCTTCTTCCTGGCAAGTACACACGCGAAATTTTATAACGAATTATAGAAGGGAAATGTCAAATAAGCGGCGATTTAAAGAAAACTTTCCGCTAGATTGCCTTGGCTTTTTAGAAATATATAGAAAGAAGTTGCTCTATTTATTTCAAGCAACAAATGAAAATATGCTTTTGTCCTGGTCGCTTATTTTTCTGTAATACTTTTATATTGAAATTCGAGCAAACGTACTTGCCAGAAATGCGTGTGGATATGATGTAATCCTTGAGACAGAAAATCATAGGTGAAGTATCCCCAGTTGCACATCCATGTATCGTTAATCTATGCTCTCAATGTACATCCTAGGAGCTAGAATGATTTTTAGGTATCCAGGGGTATCAAGGGATTATTTTAGTAAGCAATTGCTACACTCCGTACATATTTAGGCGGCAGTAAATGCGATATTCCTAATTACTATACTACTATTGTTTAGGCATCCCACACAAGGTTGACGATATAAATATCAGCACGTGCCAGTAATTGACGTTGGCACGTACTTGCATAGTTAATGGTCTTAATATAGATACCCCGAACGCCCCATAGAACCTTAAGCACCCCGCAAATACCCAAAGCATTCCCATAATCGAAGCGATGAACAAATATAAGAAAAACAAAAAAGTCTTTTATGAATAGCAGTTATTATAATGTAGAAATATTTGTTTGTTTAAAAATTTCTCTAGCACGAGTTTTTCGTTCCTCTCCTCAATTTGGAGTAACGTTGCTGACGTACGAAATAATACAACGGTATTTCTTCTTTGATTTCGGCGGGTAAGATAATTTTGTTTCCTTTTACAAAAAAATTATGATTGTGTACTGCATATTAGTACTATGCTAGTGTTATGCAGTCAGCTCTCGTCTAAAACGGACACCCCGCTATTGAGGACACTTAGTATAAATTCCCGGCCAAAAAATAAAATTGTATTACAGTTGCCACTTGCTGTTGCTATCAGAAGTTTTTATTCTACTCTCGTTACAACGGACACGTTGGTTGTCGATGCCTTTATTTACCACACAAACCCCAACTAGAATTTGCATAAACTCTGCAGCTATAGTGGAAGGAACAGCTTGGTTAAGTTTTAACGTGGATATTTTTGTTTTGTTTAAACAGCATTGTAATATCAAATTAAACCATGCTTATTGGACGGTATCTTATATTTTCAGTTCACTTGTATTACACTGACAACTTTGCTAACAATGTGTTTACTATGCCATCAAAAAAGGTGTAGCAATATAGCATGTTCGCTCTGCGATGTAACGACGAACATTTAAACAATAATCATACAGTTTTATCCCGTAACACACTAACAATGTGTTTGCTTTGTTTTCAAAAGTAGGTACATGGCAGTTAAATCATGTACCTGCTAAATAATGCCGCTCGTGTATTTCTAGCTATCTTTCAAGTTTAAAGTTACCTGTTCAAACTGCGTAGCAGTTCAACGGAATGTCGGATGTGACTATATTTATGAACATTGCGTATGTATAGGAACATTGCGTATGATAAAGGAACATTGCGTATGATATAGGAACATTGCGTTTGCGGTCAATACTAACCTAGTTTTTCGATGAAACATTGCGCGGTATTTTATATTTTCAGTCTACCACCAAACTTTGCAATTGAACTAATTTCAGGATGCGCTTTCTAGCTGTGATGAATGACTTTGTTCATATTGCCTGCATCAAAATTTGGTCTATCATGGGAATTGTATATTGTAAATTAGTACTTGCCTGCTTGCGGGCTAGGCAGCATTCCCTACCCTATGGGTAACCTAGTTACTAGAATCATACTATGGTATGCTGTTGCAAATGCTGTCAATTGATTGGCTAGTCTAGTCAATATCGTTTCTCGATAGATAGCCAGTAAGAAGAGAATCATATTTGTAAAGATTTCTTCAAAATGGTTTTTGTTGAATATTTTATGTTTGATATCGGATTCTACTAAAACAATCAGATTACTCGCTCTCGATTTCTAAAAGGTGATTCGGCCCTCATCATCTATCACCTCATAGAAATCTTGATGTAATGTAATTGTTCAATATATATGTTCATGTAAACATTAAATTTTGTTGTAATTTTTAGTTCTCCTAAAACTGAAATGAAACCAGTTAATCCTGACATATCACTTCACGTGGACCATATTGGAGGATTACGTTTGGCTGTTGCATCTTTCGCTGGAATAGAAACTAAGTTTGGACTATGTCTTCCTGTTTTTCAAGCTTCAAACGCAAAGGCTACAAAAAATACGAAATAATGTAAAAATTCATATAATTTTATTATTCGAATGTGTGAGAAATGATATCAATTTTTCTCAATTAGCGATAATTATTTAGCAAACGTGGACTTTTTAATATAATTACGGTATTTCGTTGGTATGGTGCAGCAAATGGCTACTGGCTACGTGGCTACAGTATAAGTACCATGCATAATGTAGCTACATAAACTATTATTAATTTATTATTTTTTTGTTGTGTGATACCAACCGGTGTCACAGTGACATGGGTACCCACGTGTTTTATGTATCCCCATACTCATATAACTAGCAAAGATGTCACAGTGGACTTAGACGTAAGCGTACTGTTTTGCTATATTAAACTTTATAGCAAAAGGTATTATATTTAAGACTGTTCTCACTCACTGGGACTGTATCTACTTCACCAAATTTAGCTAAAGCGCGAGCCCGAAGGGCGAGTAACGATTGTCGCGCTACGCGCTCCCTCTTGGTAGTCAGGTACTAAGGTAGTCATAGATATTGCACGTAGCCATGTATCCACGAAGCCATGTAGTCATGTAGCCAGTAGCCATGTAGTCATGTAGCCACGTAGCATGTGGTCGGAAAAGACACAGATAGAAGAAAAGTAGCCATGTAGCCATGTCTCATGATCCAAAGAAAGCGCGAACATTTGGCCGGGTATTCTGAAATTACTGCGTATGGTGCTTTATGCATATATTTATTTTTCCATTTTATGAAAATAATTGTATTTTGTATTTCTAATAATTTATGTAAATTGTCAAAATTCAGCGCGAAAATATTAAAAATTCACAGGCCACACTTTATGCAATTTAGGGGAAATTCCTTGCAGTAGTATCGGTTGGTAGAAAAACACAATCCGCGTTCCGCCATGTTCTGCCTCTCTATTTGTACGAGTTTTAGGTATTCTCGTAGTCGTAGATTATTTTTTTTACAACCGTTCTATACGTACGTTTTAAGTGAACAACCTAACTGAGCTTTGCGTGAGTTGATTGAGTTCGATGACAGTCTGTGAAAAGATTTGTAATGTTGTTATATGAGCATTACTATAGATAGATTTTCAGTTTCTGATGTTTCGCTTTTTAACACCAAATTTTGTTATATGTAATAATGTATTGTACGTGATCTATAGACTCATTGATTTAATGTTTTGTATTAGACCAGCTGTCTTCGATAGTTCAGCTGATAGAATATACACTCCCAGTGATGTCACATATGAACCAATGGCAATGGCATTCTTTGTTGTTACATGTGAATGATGGACAAATTATATATAAATAACTTTTCAACCTGCGAATTGAATAAGAACTCTGTGATAACAGTCGAATATAGTACAAATATGTTATGGCAGTGCCGCAGTGTTGTAATTGTTTCGACACAAATTGATCTGCAAGCATAAATAAAGGTATACGTGTAATTGCCTGTATAAATCGTATCAATAAACGTGTAAATTGTTTTTACTTAGATTAAAGAGTTGCGACTAACTGCAATGTTCTATTATCTGTTCCTACGTGATGGCGTTGCATATAAATATAAATATGATTAGTAGAATCATACTAGTATTCTATTGCCAATGCTGTAATTTGATTGGTTACTCTACTCGCTATCTATTCCTCGATAGATAGCGAGTAGCGAAACAATCACCTTCCTATAGAGATTTCTTTTAAAAAAATTGCTTAAAAGTCAAATTTTTGTTGAATATTCCATGTTTGACCTCTGAGTCTACTAAAACAATTAGATTACTCGCTCTCGAGGGCTTCGCCCTCATCAACTATCACCGCATAGGAATCTGGGAATCACGAAACATCGAGTTTGGATCCGAGTTGGAGTTGGAGTTGGACTTCGAGTTGGATTTCGAGTTAAATATTTTGTTAATTGATTATTTATAGTTTTATAAAGGTCTATGTTTTAAGCAAGTCTCTGCCTCGTTCCCAGGCGCTTATTAGCTTTATCGGCTATATAATAAAGAGTGACATAACGCACTCTTCGCACAATGCTCGCCTGTTACATATATATTCTGCAAACGCCGGCGAGCAGCTTCATGTTCTTGATGGATGCGATTTTTGTTTGTCAGGATGATTTTGAGCACGCGTATGTATGTGCTGCGGTTTCAGTATAGCCATAAGCGAACTGCGTAACACACAGCCACTTCCAGTATTTACTCGCAGCATTTTACTTACAATTTGTAATTCTAGTTATATTTCATAGAAGCTTCTCCCACACTTTCCTCTCCATAGAGCTAGACTAAATTAATTTGAAAGACGTCTGGGTACGAGGCAGAAGCAAGTCTATACTACTATATTATATATTGTATTTAAGTGCAGTCTGCATGTTGAGAATATCGCGAAAATTTGTGGCCATTCAGATGAAAAGTATAATGGTTATCGGAACATTTATTTCATACGACTTTATGCTTGGTCATACTTTCCGTTCAATTCGCGATTGGGAGTTCGGTTGGGAATCCAACCTCGTACCTAAATAGCCCTGGGTACGAGGTTGGATTTCGGTGTGTGGAATGGTGTGTGGAGTTTGTTGGGACCGAGGTTGGAGTTTTCCTCGTGGTGGGAATTTGCCTCGTTCTCGTGGCAACGCCATCATATTTTCTATATTTTGCGAAGGCGTTTATATATTCCAGGCGATCCGAAAACACGCAAAAGTACTGGTACTCTAGTTGTCGAATAGAAATCATTTTTCGATTTAAACTACTGAATTTCTCGTGAAATATACCTTACTCTGTTTCCAAATTTCTAGTAGGCTTACTAAGCATAATTACAACGTTTTGGCCGGTTCCATAATGAAAAATAAAGTATAAAAAATACTTATATGAAGTATTACTAGAATTACAAATTGTAATAAAATGCTGTGAGTAAATACTGGAAGTAGCCGTGTGTAACGCAGTTCGCATATGGCTATACTGAAACCGCAAGACTAAGCGTGCTCGAAATCATCCTGACAAACATGAATCGCACAAATCAAGAAGCCGATCAAGAATATGAAGCTGCTTTCCTCGCTTGCAGAATATATATGCAACAGGCGAGCATTGTGGGAAGAGTGCCTTATGTCACTCTTTATATAGCCGATAAAGCTAATAAGCGCCTAGGAACGAGGCAGAGACTTGCTCAAAACTAGACCTTTATAAAACGATAAATAATCAATTGTAAATGTGGATGAAAAACTGATTAACTATCCAAAAGGTAAAAATATTTAACTCGAAATCCAACTCGAAGTCGAACTCGAACTCGAATCCAAACTCGACGATACGTTACTCCCTAGAAATCTCGAGCTCGTAATCTAATTGTTAAATAGAATTCAAATTTAAAAAATAGAGAAATATATACGTTTACAAAAATTTGACCAAATTTTTGGCTATAACTGCATGCAAGCCTTCGTCAGAGTAAATACATGGCAGAAGTTATTAGCTATAGAGCTGTTTTTATCAGAGTGTGTATCGTTGTGCACTTGATAGATTCTAGCAAACCGGTAAGCACATTATTGTACAAGAATCAGACTAGTGAGATGTAATAGTGCAATTTTTATACCCTTTTTTCATCAGACCGCGTTTGTTGATTTTTGAAATAATTGTGCTTGTGGTCTGTATCGAATTTATTAAAAATTAAATGGTGATTTGAAATAGGTCGTCTTCGTTATCTTTAATTAAGAACGTAATTAGGAATAGCTTGCACATTTCACATACATAGTTTATATATGTTGATATTAAACAGCATTTTCAAAACCACAAAGTTGGTATATGCCTACAGGAAGTATGCAATCTTGAGACATCTCCTTTGGGCGGAGATAAAGAATTAAAAAAAAGTCTAACTTATGTGTAACAAACAGGGAGATTTTTTTGCTTATGCAGCCGGTTAAATTTGTCGTACTTTATAACACTAAGAAAGTTTCATATTTTATCTCATCACGCAGTAATATTATGTCTATGAATTTACTTGTCTTCATATGTAGGCAAAATTGAAAGAACTCTATTTACTGGGCCTAGGTTCTTTTGGGATGGTACTTTTGTGTGGATGCAAAGAACATACATTTAGTTTTAATCGCATTCAGACTTAGCCAATTTTGAAGAGTTTTAAGATCATCATTTCCAACTTGTCTGGGTCGTTATCCGCATTGACAAGTTGGTGTCATCAGCGAATAAACGTCCATCTGTTGTCAATTTACTATTAGGCAAGTCGTCAGACCTAGAATTAGCCTTGAAGACACCACATGCCCTGTTTTTTTTTAATATAGCCATTTTAATCATAAAGGTTGTCTTTTCAAACGCGAAAGCGTTGAACTCTGAGCGCGTAAGGGATGATGGAATATTGTTTATTGGCAAGTAAATTTGCCGTCAATGCTGTTTCAAATAAATAAATCCGCGCGTGTTCCGAGGTGAAAATAAGGATTTTCGATAACCTAATTTCGCGTGTGCAGCTAGGGCATATTCAAGGTTGGGGAATACTCTTCCACCACTCTCCTCCGCAAAGAAGTTTTTTATTTCTCAAATAAAGCTAGTGACATTCCATTGGTCTTACATGACGTTTTCGCGAATATGAAGGTTTACGGAGGATTATCAGCCTCGTACCCAGGCGCTTAGTGTGCATTTAATACAGTTACAGATAGGATTATGGGAAGATGAAATTTGAGAAGAAAAGCCTCTGCCATATAATGTGTTCAAGCGAGCGATTTTGTTGTGTAAACACTGCATGGCGTGGCGATACCTCCGGTATAGATATTCGTGAAATTCCGTCGCAAAATCATATAGATGGCAAGTAAAATAGTTTACAATTACAAATATTCCTATTATTTTGGAGAGAATGTTTATAAACATTTTGGAACAAGTCCGCCATCTTGGAAAAATTATATGACAGAGGCTTCAAGGCACTATAGTTTAAAACCAAACAGCCTTTACGGAGGAGAGTACTCTCATCAATTATGCATATAATTGACCTAGCCACCACTCTACACCATTTAGCTATAAAGGGAAAGTATAGAAAATTTTCATGTTGCGGTTAGTAAGAATTATTGCGCGAAATCTCATTATCGTGCAATCTCTAAGTGCATTATAAATATAGTTTTGTTTTTGCTTGTTGCCGACTAAACCTGTGCCTTTTGAAAGTTTACCGCAACAGCCTCCTAGCCTCCTTGCATCATGACAGTACGATCTACGACCTGATAATTTGCGTGGCACATATTTTTCATAGAAGATAACAACAAGCCGGTGAATAATGATGTGTGGTCCATAGAGTATTACAATCTGCTTATCGTTATTGTAAACACGACGAAAAGAATCTTTTCTCAAGATAAACGATTTAAAACAACCGGTTTTCAGCGTTTATAAATTTCGTGCACAAGCCATATTTAATCAATCCGTTGCAAAAGACACCCTCCTCCCTTCCTAAAAATTAAATATCCCATTTCCCCCGTTTATTCTACATTTTTAAGTTGCCAACAAGTTCGCAGATTGCCGAACGAAACATTGATAAGTATAATCGCAAAATACGTACCACAACATCCTGTGGTAAGTTTTTGAGGTGGACCTGTATACTGTTTTGTATAGCGATAAAAGTTCTCGAGGTCAGGATCCTAAGTGCAAAATTATACGATCTTTTAATATGCAATGCGATACAAAACTATGCATGATCAGATAACGCACAGTTTGCGCACGAAGCGGCGATGTCACTAGTATAGCAATCAATCATATATAGGCAATCACACAATACATGCATCTATAGCTTGAACAAATCTAAAATAGAAATTCTGAGCATTAATTATTACTGTTAACGAGTGCTTTTTGCCGCACAAATTATCACCAATTTACTACTTTAAGTCCGAATCCGCTAATTTTACCTGGACCGCTACGTTTAATGGATTTCGTGCCAAAATTGACAAAATAAAACGTCGCTACATTTTATTTACGATTTTAAAACCCACAAGCAGCCAAAACAAAGATTGCATGTCGAAAATATAAACACCAGGCTAGGTGGCTGAACTTCAGTTGATGAAGTGCTTAACTTTGGAAGTATAACATATATTGTGGGAAATACGACAGAGAAGATAACGCTACCTGGCTTTTGCTTCCAACTCTTACAGTCAGTATAGGTCTTTTGGAAACTGGCTTGTATTTTTGCGGTGGGTATACAACTTTTGTACCTGAACAATATTAAGAAAATATTAACAAATGGAACATATTAACAAATTATCAGCCTACAAAGACCTGGAATTTTAAACGATGCAGTTTCGGATCGGCCGTAAAAGGAAGTGTGTGAAATATAGTGCGGTTTTTTGTTACAATTATGCATAGAAGCCGTTTAAAAATTCTGAAGGGTTGATTAATATGTGTCTTAATTCGAGTGAATCATACACATGTCAAAATTCAAGCCAGCGGAACAGTTGAAAAAAACAGTTGATCGTCATCTAACTATATACTGCATAGTTCCTCCGGCTGGAATCGATCTTACGCTTTTACGCCTCTTTCTTGTCTTATTCGAGTAGTTCAACTGTTTTAAATTTTTTTTCACATTTTCTGGGGAGAGACATTTCTCGAGGAAAAAATTAAATTGCTATTCTCTCAGAAATTAATTTGTTATTTTGAATTATCATGTATATTTTTGCTCGATCTTATGCCTGGAATTTACCCAAACATCAGCCGAATTAGCCTGCGTTGTAGCGAAATCCGCTTAAGGGAATCAACATGAACTTCCATGTGCATTGCCGAGCAAACATATGTTGCGGGGGAGGGAGTGTTAAAAATGGCTTTAATTATTCCATTGACGTTACAGTCGCCTTAAAAACGAAGCCGCTTCTATCACATTTATTCTTCTCCGAGAGAGGAACTATTGCTGTATCTTCGTGCCGTATGCCTATACGTTGAATCGGCTATTCTCTTCTCCTGTCTTTCAATTTTACAAATTGACCGTTCTACTGAACGTCAGTTATGTTTACCGTGATGGCCTGATGTTTTGATGCTGGATACAACAGGTAAAGAAAGATTACTTCTGTCAATTGTGAAACCGGAAATTGCACGCAGGCTAGTATTTCGTAACAAACAAAAGTTGACCGTCCCTTGAAGACGAACATTACCAGGGAAGTTTTCTGGCATTATTGTTACTTGGTGTATGACAGGTTCACGGTTTGGCATAGACTGCAAACATGCACGATATATCATTTTGTATCTTCAAAGATGGAAAATAGCGCAATGTAATGCATTAGATATACGTATGTATTTATATAAACTATACAGTTTTATCTTTATTCATCCTGAGTATCTCCCTATTTTAGGACAGTGGTTTCTTGTGCGATTAAAATTCACTATTTCAGGAATGATTCCAAGTAATTTAGTGAAATTTTTCATGAAAAAGTAGATAAAATATTTTAAAAATATGTTTCGATCGGGCAGCTAGATTAACAGATGATTTTTCTGAAGCTTTACAGTGTATCATATGCTTCTTGGATATCCTGTATAAATCTTATTCATAATGGCGACCACCGCGGAAACGAACTGGGACGAGAACATCAGAACGAGTCTAATGAGACCCCTTGAGAAAGAGGAGACTGATTATTTCGTATCGCATCCTCTAAACGTTCTTCTTTAGTAGGTCTCGCTATAGCCTCGCTTTGATGTTCTCGTACCAATTCTTTTCTGCGATGTCCGCCATTATGAAAAAAGTCTACACTCTGTAGGTTTCTGTAAATTAAATCACCAGTAATTCGGAAGATTGAAAATTTAAACTTTGTAGGATTGTGTAGAGGGTATTTTAAGCCTATACGGACTTGAACCAAGTTCTTGGCAACGGGTTAGCAATGACGGGAATGTGAAAACTTATATGTTGGGAATTAAAATAGTTTCCTAGCCTTCTCTTCATTTGTATATAATCCTAGGCCAGGAAAAATAATATAAACGGAAGCGACTTTATAAAACGCCGTATAAACACATGTTGAAAAGTTTTGAACTTCGAGTAAAATTTTGAATTTCAAGTAAAACCCAGCACACACAAGACAAGTGCAAAAAATCAAAACAAAGACAATTAATTAAGACTGCACAAAGAGAAAACGTTCTCGCTTAGCAGCCACCAAATAGAACTATTACAAGATGTATGCAAATTTCAGTCGACTGTTAAAGTAGTGAAAAACATCCAAATAAATTTTTGCGCTATTAACGCAGGTCCTATGCACGACGGGTCCATACAATGATGTTAATTATTTAATAGATTTGCCATCTATAACTATCTATAGTTTAAAACAACGCTTTCTTCCAACTGCATGCGCAACGTAAGGCAGGTTGCTCATGACATTGCTGCCTGACAGATGATTGACGCGACATTTATTTACTGTTGCGCGTGTACTGCATAACAATGTGACATTTCTTATCAAATTTTATTGTTGTGCATAATAATTCCATTTCGGCAATTGCCGACAGTGCTTTAATTAATAAGCTCTATATTGTCTTCCGTAAGTTGCTTGTTATTGGTCTAAATAGGAGAGGACAGCTGCCCCAGTGTAAAATAAAGAAAAAAGTTTATCTAGATATACTTATCTGTATATTATTATTTTTTTCTTCGCAATTTTTAGAGATTTGCATATACGCGTATCACAGCACAACCGGCATATTAACTGCTGTATTCTTCAGAAGAAAACGGAAAAGGTATTTTCTATATTAGATATCCATAACACGCTATACATTAGATCACATGTTTATAAACATGTAGCTGTTAAAGCTGTGATAAATCATTTGACGTCATGTTATTGCCTACCTGAATGCCTTTTTTGAATAGATACATGCAGTATATAACTGTACGAATGTAGGCTGTCTTCACTATTATGCTCTATATAAGGAATTTGGTCGCGTTTACTGCACATAAGCTATAATGATTATTGCCATGTATAATTATGGTTTTGTACATGCGGCCGTTAACCTAGTTAATACAGTAGAAGGTTTGGAAACTCATTAGAATAAAAAAAATATGACTCATTATCTATGTTGGTCAACTTTATGCAAAATATGGCTCTTCATCGTCAAGTGTGTATTGTGTTTTTCCCAAATCCACCAATAGTAATTCCTGAATAACCCTATTGTTATTAAGGCGTGTAGCAAAGCAGCACACGTCATAAATATTTAATATAGTTATTATGATTAAAGTAATATATGCGTGGTCATTATACAAACGATGTCTCACGCTATCTAAAAGCTCTCAATACCACACGCCCAAATGATGTGCATTTTTAAGAAAATTTTGCCAGAGTGCCAGTTTTGCCAGAGCGCCAGTCTGCCAGTTTCGCCGGACTCACGCCCGGAGCGTCTTAACTCTTAACTAAGCGATGTGTTTGTTTCAACTCAAATCAGAAATGACGCAAAGGAAAACACGACTCTCTATATTGCTTATATGTTCAGGAAATATTGTATAATTTTTGTATGTAATATTTGACCCACAGGGTTCAAATTAAAATGTCTATTGTTTGCCCTGAAGCAGAACTGCGAGGACAATCCGACAATGATGTAGCACCTGAACTTATCAAGCACATCAAACAGTTGTCATGCAGTAGCATAACAATAATGGAAATTTTGGAATAGTCTATGAATATATTCTCCCAGTTTTCAGTCATTTAGCTTTAAGTGTGTTCTTAATATCTTAATTTGCCATTGATGATGATATTACATAATTATGCGCGTAACCGAACTCACCGCGGAATTCAGTTTTACGTTTAAATTTACTCCCATATAACATACACGGAAATAAGGAGTGTGCTAGTAATAAAGTCCAGTCATTTCGTAGAGCGCCTCTTGCATGGAAGAATGCGCGCGCACATACCTCTTTGCTACACGGCTTGATAACCCACTATAGTCTATTATTGTCAAAAAGGTGAAATTTCAGATTCATTTTAGAGGTGATAAATTTGGTCGTCAAAAGACTACATATAACACATTATTTTGGTTACTTTAGTAAAGTTTTTTTGTTTATATATATGAGCGTTTGTGAACGTATTTTCAGACTAGTGCCCAGGAAATAAATGTGCGCGATTTTTGGAACTTTTTCCAAAAACGGCTTCAGAAACAAGGCCAGCCGTGTTAACGTTTTACATTTTCTTTCATTAGCTTTTTGACGATACAAGTTATTTTTCGATTCAAATGAACGAATTTGATAGGGGTTTTTTTGACAATAAAATAGTTTTATAATAAAACGGAAGACTGTTGGTGGCGAAACAGTGCATCAATGCAAATGTGTATAATTTCAACAACTGTTTCACTGTTTGCAACATGAAAGTCACAAGAAATAATGGCAGAAGTGTGAAGATCCTCAAAATAAGCCTGGAATCCACAAAACATGCTTTATATTTTAACGGGGCAAAGGAATTCAACAAACTGTCTCAAGATCATTGGAACAATAGATAGTCAAATGCGTGCTGTTTTAAAAGTCGAATAAGTTGGTTTTGAAAAATAATAGTCTGGTATTATATACAACAAATAATAAATGTTTTTATTCGTGCAATAGTAAGAATATTTTCATTCGGTGAGAGATTGATTGTTCTATTCAACTCGGCTATCACCTCGTTGAATGGAACAACCAATCTTTCCCCTCATGAAAATATTCTTACCATTGTACTCATAAACATTCATTATTTGTATAATAATTCCTTCATGTGATATCCAAAGGCCCGGTATTGCGGAAAATACACTTTATATCTCTATCCCTGCCTTGTCCCCAGGTGCTTGCCGACGCATTATATCAAAAGTTTACATAAAGTACTCTTCAGCGGCATAAGCGTGCAAAGGATGGTGGGATGTGGAGTGGAGATTGCGGAGTGTGGAGCGCTTGGTAGATCTTGTTCTGTTTTTCAAAGTCTGTTTCTTGCAAATCGTGGGTTTTTCGCCAAATTTGGCCCGTTTTTCATTTTGTTTTCTTCGACGCATTTATATTCAATTTTATTTACATTCTTTTTCAATTATTTGATCACAATGCATTAATTTTTAATGCCCTTTGGCTTTTTAATGAAGTCAATACAGCAACACTTAAAAGGTATGAATATATGACAATGTTTAATTGCAAAATACTAATCATCCGTTTTGATAATTCATTCTATTTCTGTCAAACAAACATCTTCAAAACGTCTTCGTCGGTCAAAAAGGCTTGCATACAATTTTCGCATCAAGGGATTCAAGGCCATCATCGCCTGATGACATTCAAAACAGACCACAGCAGAGTGAAAGCATGATCACACTCTAAAATCTAAGGGCTTGTTCAAACGGATGCAACATTGTTGGACCAACATTATCAAACACTTTTCAAATAGTGCTTTGTGCTATATAAATCTCAACTATTTTTAGGTAAAAGTTCTCAACAACAATAGATTGCCTGCGAATGTCAAACAATACGCTAAGGAAGCGCTTTATTAAGGCGCTTCAACATTGTTGCGTGTTGTTGGCCCAACAATGTTGCATTCGTTTGAACAGGCTCTAACGCTACTGGTCAGCCGCAAAAGAAACCCACTTATATTTCAAGGAGACTAAACGTGTATTGCATGATGTAATCTTTGTTGCATAAAACTAGAAATGTTTTGCTCATATATGCTTTGTAACATGTCATGATAGCCAAAATGTAAATATCTTTGTCTTAAAAACAGACGTGCTTCAAGTAATAAAGATGTATAAGGATGCTATAAGACCTTTGCCGGATGTCACTAAAGTCCTATAACTTTATGTTTGGAACTTGGATTGGCATAGTCAGATAAATCAATTTGTACTTGCAAATAAAACGTAGCAATGTAGGCAACAATGTTTAGACTTTGCAGTGGTTTGATATAGATTTATATTGATGATAAGCCCTACATTATTTTGCTGGAGGTACAAAAACAAATGTGAAATTCGATATTGACACGTGATAATACAGCCCAAACTGATAGTTTTTCAATCTTTCTCTTGCAAATTTTAATTTCCTTTTGTTTTGTTTTGTACCCTTCTTGAATTTGTCCTATTGGATAGCTTGCAACTTGTGATCAAGTCCACTTTTCTTGAACAAAATTGATGCAGACATAACAACTTTTTAATCAAAAATGTTACATGAACCGGTTGTCTGTCGAAATCGAAAGGAAGTTTTATCTCCAAAGATCTCGTCGTGCGCCATGACAGCTACAAGATCGGCCGGGCGCTAGCCTTCGCACACATATTCCTATTCCACTCATATTAACCCTGAGTCCCTTGGAAATCACAAAGGCTGACGAATACTGACAAATCTCTGACGAATATGAGAGTTTTTGAACATTGCCGGCTCTTAAATCATACAAAAAAACTGGCCAGCAGTTAACTGCACGAGAAAGCACCCTATATTTCAACCATCTTTGATAACGCTTTTCGAAGCCGAGCAGGCTGTCCAGATGTATTTATGTCAATGCCCTAACCCATATACACTGTATACTAATGGACTATTTTGTGAATATATAACGCTAATAGCGCGGCTTAGTGCAAATTTCCCAGGATTTTTCTTACCAGATCGATCGATTTGAACGTAAACATGAATGTTGAAGTGTGTGACAGTTCCTTTACGTCCTGTATGCAGTCATGCGGAGGCGGACATTTCCAAGACTTGCAACCAGACTCATATGTATGTTATGCATACATACTTAATTTTCCAGCGTTGTCTATTGACAGGGTGTCGCGACGGATTGACTATGTTTGGCTAATATATATCATGCCCACAATTCTTGATTAATCTTCTTACCTTTCAATTGAACTTGTGTTTGATTAATATTTTTTGCATATTTTTTCTAAAATTAATGCACTGATGACTAAAACTTTAGTGTGCACTGATAACCATTTGGGAAGTGATAAAATTATGTGAATTCCTATAAGGAGGGGGGTGAAGGGGGATACAGATCACGTTTCCCAGAGGGGAAAAACGCAGTTTCACGCTCACATTTCTCGAAAAACGTAGATACAAGATTTATACGTTTGGGTGACGAGAACGTCCGACGACCTCCGAAGATATTTTTATTCTTATTTAAACAATCGAGTCACCGTTCACGAGAGTGGTATGTATTATACATCTTAACATCTTAACATTGATGCTGGATGAAAATGTAACGAAACTACAGTACATGCTTTATAATCAAGATCGATATTTTTCAGTAGAAAAATGAATCGGTCGTACCATTGATTAGCCTTGCACCATTAGCTAGTTCAAAAAGTAGCGTAGCGCTAGCTAGAAATAATATTTCACTTTGGTGGCGTCTATTTAGGAAGCACCTGGTTTATGGTTTGTTTGAAAGACTTACGCAATTATTTTTAAAAGTAGTTGCATTGGGTGTATACGTTTGCTGTCTCCCAATAAATTTGAAAGCGGTTGTGCGTAAATTACAACCAAAAAAGTTAAAGCAAAATCCCTGCCAGGTATTATAAAAACAGCTAGCTGATTTGGGATTGGTCTTCTATTAAAAGGGGGAAAATTAAAATTTCGCATCCAATGATAACAACGAATGGCAGCAACAAAAAGAATACCACAACTGCACGTATAAAACAGTTTTTTTATTCTTCAAATATAGTTTTCGAGTTACACAAAATTTTCAAGCTAGTATATACCAGCTTTTTATCGCGCGATTTTGGTTAATTTTTATTTAAAACAAAAATGACTCCAAAACTATTGAAAGACTTTTAGAGTCCTATATAGTCCTATACGCAGTTATTTTGTGCTTTTTCTGATGATCCAGTTATCGATGTTATCGTTGAATACGAAAGTTTACTGCATCTAATACGTTTTTTGACAATAGTATATCTGTATGTCTTTCAAATAAACCACAAAAAAAGCGTCTTGATCTCGAGATGTTTAAAATTTAGATCCCTGTAATAGCATTTTCGGCCGTTCGGAGTTCACTTAATCGGTAGCACATTTTGGACATTTTGTAAAAATGATTTGTTACATGATAAGCATAAAATAAGATACTTCAGTTTTGATGGATGAATAATAGATTATTAATCGCTAATTTTAATGCTAGCTGAATAAGGGCACCAAGACCCTGCCGAGAAATAGCTTGAGCGCAGACACTTGTCATCCAAACGCGAATACGTTTACAAATATAACTTTATTGCTATATACCACAAAGATAATTTTATATTGATGCCATAGGTCCATTTATATATGTTATTAAAGGGCAATGGCAACAAAAATTTTTATTGTCTCATTTGAAAGATACTCTAAAAGTAATATATAAAGTCTTTTACAAAATTTTTATATCTGTTTTACTTTGGGAGATATTGTCACCCGAATAATCGAACTGTCCGCCATCTTGGATTAATTTTTAACCTCATTAAAAATGTTTTGGTGACGTCACAACAGGGATAAGCCACTGCTTCTCCTAAATATCTACCAACAATCAAATATTGTTTAAAATCTTTTCAGTCCGTGCTGAAATCCGAAACACTTACCATGTGTGTGGTTATTGGAGAAGATTAATCATTGTGTCGTAAGAACAAAAATTGCGTGACCCCAGTTGTGACGTATCATGCATATCTACAAATATCCAAGATGGCGGAAAACTAAAGATTTCAAGTCAAAATATCTCACCAAATAAGGCAGATATAAAAATTCTGTAATAGACTTCTATATATTGTTTTGGAGTCTCTTTCAAATAAGCCGATAAAAATTTTTGTTGCCATTTCCCTTTAAGATATTGAAAATATCAGTATTGTGCTGGCACGTCCAAACATACTGAATTATGTTACACTTGAAAAAGACCGAGTTCGAATGTGAATAAATTAATAAGATAACTAAGATTTGAACCTCGAAATTACAAAAATTAACAAACTTAAGTCAAAAAAGTTAACCAAATTTGAAAATATACCAAACTTCTACTATTTGTCTTGGATCTTCTTCCCCTCTAGTCTCTACCCTTCCCCCAAAAAAAATTGTTCTCAGTAAACTTGTTTTCGAAAATGTTCCGCTCTTTTTGCCCAACATTCTAGAGTAGCTGAATCAGTTGCTGATTCGAAACGAAGTTCGCCGGGCAGAACACAATCGCAAAGATATGAAACACCCCTCCCAATCCACCCTTTTCGAGGTTGACCGACGGGGGGTAACACGTGTAGCGTAATTCGAAACAGTCCGACAAACATTGCGTTTTCATTGTACTTGCGCATACAAATATTAATCATCTCATATACAGTTCCACAGAATATGATAAACAAGGGCTTGCCGCATACAAAGCATTTGATGACTATCGTCTTTTTGAAGAGGGATATGTTGAATCTCTATTAACAAAGCCATTACCCATTGTGATATGGTTGGCCATTTGTTTCAAAATGGGTTCGTGATATGTGGGCTCTAATCCAATGTATATTTTTCACCAAACACTTTAAACGCATATATATGTTTCTTTTAGACGTGTGTATATGCGTACAAAACACGCATATATATGCGTACAAAACACGCATATATATGCGTACAGAACACGCATAGATACGGCGTACAAAACACGCACTGTATATACGGGTGTTTTGTATGCATATACACGCGTCTAAAAGACACATATATATGCGTTTAAAGTGTTTAGTGAAAAAGAATACATTGAATTAGAGCCCATATATCACGAACCCATTTTGAAACAAATGGTATGGGAGTGCATTTATATGTGGGCATTGTCTAACCTTTTCGCGGCTTGCAATTGCAGGAATAGGGTCAGGGTCGGTCCATTATTACCAATAAAGTGCAATCCACAGATATAAGAATGTTTCGTGCAAACAAAGTTGTCGCCCCGACAGCATGCCCTTATCCATGCTTCTCGTCGTATTTTCTCTTTTTTAAAAGACGGGAAATGGTAAAATTGAACACATTTTCCTTCAGAATTTATTAATCTTTCTGGGCAACGCGAATCACTATTGCAAGTGCCCAACGCACGGTGTTTAGCCATTTTTTTAAAATATCGAAAAGACCGAATGGCAGCGATGCGTTAAAACATTTACATATTCGTGCGCTGAAGATAGCGGACCTTCTATTTCAACACCATTAATAATCAACTTGTTCCCCTCTTTTGATTTTGCATAGTCTAAGACAGGTATCAACATTTTTTCGGCGGATTTCGCTATCTCAACTAATGCTGGTTTAAGATATCCAGTTAATAAACGCCTCGCGCTTTTAAATATTGTTTCAAGTCAGAGCGACATTTTGTCAAAATGATTGCGCTTCAAAGTACTATCTTCGAATTACTACACGTGTTACCCCCGTCGGTCAAACCTCGAAAAGGGTGGATCAACGCTCGGCCTATGGTTCCCGATTCGTCGCTAATCCGGAATTAATGTTTTGACACCGGATTCGTTTTACCGTTTACATGAATCCGACACAAAATTATCACAGATAGATTATGAATCCGGAACTTTCAAATCTGGAAAAGTTTGTAGGATCTTTGCATCTAAGAAAGTTTGAATCGGACAAAACTTCTCTTGCGAACTCTTTCCATAAAAGAATTTGAGTGAACTTGCCTCCCTCGCGTGGTTTTCAAATATATTGCCATTAATTTCAACTGTCAAAATCGTCCAAAAAACACAAAACAAAATTGGTAGAATCATGTGCTTCATGTATTGACAATCATCCAATCATTGTGTGAGACTGCATGTGCAGTCTAATAATGCTGAAGCGCATTGGACATCAATAGACGAGCTGGTTAACAAGGTTATTTTCTTAATTTAACGTCGGCCTTGTACCTAATTTTCATCTCACGAAGAATAGTTTTTTTTTTCTGTAAGTGCGCGTTCTTTTAACGTTACCGGATTAGCAACTATTTCATAAAATAAAATAAAGATTGAGCTTTGCGTCATTAAAAATTCACTGTAAGCGCGGCATATCCAAAATCGGCGATGTAAAAAGTTTTCGCTACTCAATGTCAAAATTCAGTACGCGCGGTGATTTAAGATAAATGTTGAAACTGAGCCAATGAAGTTATAAGCTTTGTAATGAAAAGGGTTACTGGACTATTGATACCATCTGCTTCTCTCATTTTGAGCTAGAATTATATCTGTCCCGCATGCATTTACGCATTTTCGTCTTTCGACGATAATTCGCTTCGATGTCCAGCATTCAATCACAACAGTTAAGTGTGCATGCAATATTCCGACCGCTGTGCCGCCATTAAGAGTTTGTATTAGGCAACAATTTACTCGTCATTATCGAAATTTGACATGAATACAATATAACTATGATTAAAATTTACATTTTTATAATAGTTTTTCTTATCGGCAAAATCATTACAGCCGGAAAGGCAGCCAATTTTATATTCTTTCAATCTTTGCATGATAGACAATTCTCTTGAATTTGTACCAGTTATACACTGTAAATAGTGTTGTTTTGAATTGACGCTTTAGTGTAGATTAGTTCTGGATTGTGTTATTATATTTGTGAGGTAACTAATCCCATCGCTTAATATGTTGGTAGTGCACATGAGGTGTATTAATATGCACAAAACCGGTTCTGTTTTGCATAGTCATTCGGTTCCAACAACAGCAAAGCCGTTAAATCAACATTAGCAGTTTAACGACTTGTTTTTTTCACTGCAGGCAACGTTTATAAACAATTGAGACTAGAAGAATCTTGGAGAAGAAATATTCAACTTGCACATTTTGTGTTAACACCACAGACGATTTTTCAATCAGCAGATGCGGAACTCGGTATCATGATAGTGTCCCATCGCTATCGGCGTCGTTGCTAGACAACACCCGTTTCGATTCGCACCTTGTAAAAGACAACTAAATTAATCCGTTCTCTGACTTGACAAAGAGACAAACACCAAACTAGCAAGCTCAAAACTGATTGTAAATCGTTCACAAAATTATTATCGTAACTGTTATCTGGACAGTTGAATTTATGAAGAGGTAAGTTCATACCGTCTTATTCTCGCCATATTTTTCATTGATAGGGATGTGTATTACTTGACAGCAGACTAAAGCCAGCCATGTATGGGATAATTGAATCGAACGGTCAATTTGATTTCAAAAAGTCGTGTTGGTAACTGGACCCTTATATTATTACGGTCTTTGTGTTCCTGGCCAGTACAAGGTTACATTGCAACTTTATTGCCGATTGTTTCGGCGTATAAAAATATTAATCTCAGTAATCTTTTCGCAAAAAGTCAACAGACGCTTGAACTTAAACCAATTGCCAATGCTTATCTCATTACCTATTGTACGCGAATTCAAATAACTCGGTTTGTTTGATGTTTGCTTTTCCTAGGTGATAGGACTGCGACAATATACATTTACTGATGGCATGTTTTTTTATCGTTCAGTGCTGGTCGACTTGCATGATTTGACCCTACAGGGTCTTAACTAATTATATGCAGTGGCGCAAGTTGTTGCTCCACATGTCATTGTCTATTTGTCTTTCGTTGATATAACGCAAGCCTGGAAATGAAAGCATAAAACCAGATTAATTTTGACCGACGTTCGGTCGGTTCTGACATCAGCATGCAAGCATTATTGTGACACACGATATTCAACTTTGCCGAATAACATACGTAGTTACCGCCAGGGATAAGGTTTACCACGCAGGGCCGAAACTAAAGCGTTAATTGGGGGGGGGGGGGGTGCATATTCATATATTCGCGTTCTGCCCGACGAATTTCTTTTGAAATCAACGGTAATGACAACTGATTTCAAAAGAAATTCGTCGGGCAGAACGTGAATATATGAATATACACCCCCCCCCCCAATTAACGCTTTAGTTTCGGCCCTGTTACCACGTTCATATAGTTGCAAAGTGGCTAATGAAAACTATTTATGTAATAACTACAATGCATGAGACACGAAATTTGATTGGTCAGTACCTGTGCAGGATGAGGCAATCCTGCATGGGAACTTTGAAAGTTTACATCACTTCGTATTTTTGAAATAGTTGTACGGGTCGGGGTTTTAAATTGCCTACGAAAACCATTTCATCTTCTAAAATTAGAAGAGAATGAAGGCAAAGTCAAATACCAAAGCACAAAGTAGAGAAACTAAAATCATTTATGTTGTCAAACGTTTATAAATAGAGGATATTACACGGCGGTGCGTGAAAACAATATTTTACTCACTCGCTGCGCTCGTTCGTAAAATATTGTTTTAACCACTCGAAGATAAAATTCATATCTTCAAACCGCCGTGTAATGTTCTGTTTATTATATAGTTGTAAACAATTTAAGACCCAAGTCAGTAATATTAATTTTCGATCAATAATGCTAAAAACATGGCTTTATTTCAATATTATTTAAGCTAAAACAATACCTGTTCATCATTTTAGTGTTTTCTTGTATTATTTCCATTTTTTCGGCACAAACATGTAGTTTTTTTCTTTAAACAAAGGTGAAAATATGTTCGCTGCTCTTACAAATATCGCCATTTTGAAAATACAAAATTATTGGCGGGAAATGACCACGTGACCGATATCTTCACTAGTGAAGATATGGAAAATATCTTACGGTGTATTTTCAGTATCTTACTGTCAACTATATAATAATGTGTTTTATTATATAGTTGACAGTAAGATACTGAAAATACACCGTAAGATATTTTCCATATCTTCACTAGTGAAGATATCGATCACGTGATCATTTTTGTATTTTCAAAATGGCGATGTTTGTAAGAGCAGCGTGAGAGATAAAATTCATATCTTCGCACCGCCGTGTAATATCCTCTATGTATACTCGTCTTCTTGTTTATTTTTGTTGTTAATTTAGCAGAAATATGATTTTTAGCATTTGCATATTTATGTTTTAGTTTGTGCCGTAGCGATGAAAATACAACCGTTCTAATCAGCATGCAACGTACGGTGTCTATTATTGACTTGCATCCAATCTTTCGGTACACACGAGACAATGTTTCTCACCCACGTTAGCTGGTGCCCAGAATAGAACTGATAAAATATTCTTTTGTGCTTCACCACCAACATGGCCGGCGTGCAAGTCAAGAATAAGAAACGAGATTATACTAGCTAAGCAGACATTGCTAATCTTTATCGACATTGTTAATCTTTATCGACATTGTTAATCTTCATCGACATCGCTTACTAGCACAAGTCCGTACTTCAAAAGCTGATATTTTTTAGTTTTTTGTTCACATAAAAAACAAAATAATACAAAATCAAACTTACATATCCGCCACTTTTGGCCGTTCATAATATTGGTTTTTTACAACATCTACTCTTCGGTTTGATATTAATTTTTGTCTCTGTTAAAGCACTATATTTTCTGCAAGATTTAGGGTAAAAACAAAAAAGCCGCGCAAAAATTTTTTAAATTGTGTTACATACAAATACAGACGAATACCGTGAAAGCTAAAGTTGACGATTCTTGGGAGAATTGCGTGCTTTATCAATGGCTTTAAAAATATTAAGCGTTGTTTCACTGTAGTTATTTTATAAATCCGAAAATCATGCATGGAATCCATGGATCATTCTCTCTTACACGAAAAACCATTCGGTAATCCTTTATTGTTCAAGTATACAAGTCACATGATATTGTAGATTTGTAGTATGTGGTTCTTGTACATACGTTTCACAGTTTTGCGCCTGCTATCTTTAATGTGCGTGGGTGGCGCTATGCCTCAGGCTACCCATATGCCGGACTACTACACCATAATTATCTTATGTGCCAGTTATCATACATGTAATCAATAGTAGCGGACTGTATATGTGTTTTTGAAGGCCATCCCCCAAAATATAATTTACAGTAAAATATAATTTACAGTTACATAATTTACCTTATTATTTCAATTTAAATGTAAATTGAACCGTGATTAGGTCAGTAAAATTATTCTACTACAGCTGCCATGCAATGTGTTAGCATACTTAATTCGGAACATTTCGTAAAGGTTTCTGATGTCCATTTTGCTTTAATTAGCTATGCATATGCACATGGATCATGCAGTTACTTAAATTTAAATTGAACCTAGGCTGGTCTCAAAATCATTATATGTATTCCAAGCAATTATTTTGCTTTATTATATAGCATTTGTGAATCCTGAACGCTGATTGGTTAAGAGCCGTGTTTACATAACTCAATGTAAACACGGAAAATTTCCCGCCACTTGTAAACACGGAAATTTTTCCTATCCTTCGGGCTTTTGACATTGCTATATTATAAAAAAATTATAAAACATCAGTTTCGTGTTGTGATAAACATTTTTCCACACAATTTCTCGTTTTTCCAATTTCCACTCGTGTTGATATATATAGGTTATCATGTGAGGGGCGAGCGGAGGTGGTATCAGTTTTATCGCTTGAGGGACAATAACATAAATGTAACGAGTGAGCGCAGCGAACGAGGGACATTCATGATATCGTCCTAGGTCCCGAGTGTCCTCGAGCGTCCTGAGTCGCGAGTATCGTCCTTAGTTCCGAGTGTGATAACCTGTTTATCACATACTTCTGCCTTGATCAGGATAAAAAAAATACTATATTTTGAAAATAAATATTTCACCACTGTAAAATCATTAAAAAATAGACTTAACACAGAGGAATTAACAAACACAAACTAAGAATAACTTATCTTTTAATAGCTGTGCGATTTTCTCACTCTAATAATGTTTTTAATTAAATGGTTTATTTTTTAAAATTTCACGTCAACAATCCTTGGGTCAGACGCCATCTTTGTTTGACAGCGGCTCAGTTTAGCGGGACAAAAAGCGATATCAGGGACATTTGGATTGGCTGACGAACGGTCCGGTTTTTCCCTATACGGACCGCTCAACCGGATCGCTAACGGTTTTCCCTAGCGCTTACCATATATGGTTTGTTTCTGACCATTTATGGCAACTTTGTTTCAAATCTCGCGTGTGCAAAATTGAATTGCGTGTACAAATAATTTTAATTTAAAAATGTTTTCAAAAAAGATTAAAATGGCAAAGCCGCATTGCTTGGAGTTTTATTGTTTTGAGTGAAAAAATAAATCTGTTATTTACCGGATTTATTCTCCCCATCCGGACCTCCTATCCGGTAAATAACATATATATATATCAACACGGAAAAATGTTTTTATATTTCTTAAATGTAAATTTGCAAGATTTCCCGCCCATACTAATATGTTGTTTGTTCTGTTATACTCACCTGCTAAATTTTTTTGAAGAACCGCAACATTGTGAACATGTGGGAACATAAAAACCTAAACAAGTTGTTGTTAGTGAGTATCTGTATCAAATCAAAGACTCGAAACAAATAGGATGAAATTGCCTTTTCGCATATGAAGTCCGCATATTATTAACTGTCAAATACAACACGATATCCTCTAACGAAAATGTAGCTTATTATTCATCGGGACAGCTTGTTTATATTTGTATAAGATAAGGAATTGAAAAATCTTTGCTCGATAATTGAGAAATCTCTACTATATCTAGTATCTGAATGTCTGATAAAAAAGGTATTTGACAAAGACTCGTGTTATAGTGATTATTTAGTGTTATCCCCGAGCCAGCGGCGCGAAAGGGCGAGGGTTACTAATTCTGAGATGCAAAAGTCATTCGTCATTATTATTCATTGAAAATATTTCAGGAGTTTTTATTGGTTAAGAGCTAAAGGTGAAATCGTCATATCCGCTTGGTAGTTGCCCAAATTTGGGGTTGAAAATAAATATACGACATTATGAGTCATTTCGTCGTATATTGACTGACCTTTGTTATTTAATCGACCTTTCGTCGTAATCTGACAATTGCTTTAAGAATGTTATATTATATGGCTTTGAAGAATCCAGCATTCTGATTGGTCGACGTGCGGTCCGTAAAAACCCGTATTCGGACCGTGGTCCGTAAATTTCCGTATTCGGATCGGGCTTTTTCCCAGTGTCTTTAATCGCACTTTTTTACTGCTTGCAATATACTTATTAATGAAATTAATGTTTTTACTGATATGTTTGAAAACTTTATGTGTAAAAAATAAAGTTTTGTCATGTTCAAATTTTTTGTATTCTAATTAACGAAACCACGATTGACGTCATTCAAATGCAAAATGTAACACAAACTCTGAAAATGACTGCGAGCCATATAATAAACAGTTTAATTTATTGACGTCGCTTGTTCGGTCTCTACCGTGAAATATCGGACTTCGGTTTTTTTAGTACGGATCTCGCTCGCGCAGACCACACGCTCGGTCAATGATTCTTTATTATTAAGGCCTCGGTTTGTGTTATCTGCCGAAGCCACTCTCCTCCACAGAGACTTTTTTGATCGCTTAAACTAGCGCCTCCTCATTAGTTTACTTAAATTTTTACTAATAATGAGATTCACGGAGGATTGTGGGAAGTTGAAATTTGACAAGGGAAGCCTCTGCAATATAATGTGTTCAAGTGAGCGATTTCGTGAACACGGCATGGTGTGGCGATACCTCCGATATAGAGATTTGTGAAATTTCGTCGCAAAATCTTGTCATAGATGGCAAGTGAAATTGTTTATGATTACAAATATTTTTTTATTTTGGAGAAAATGTATATGCTTTTGGAACTTGCCATATTTTGAAAGAATTTATCATGCAAATCGGACATCTTGAAATTAACATTAAATGGCAGAGGCTTCAAGGCACCAGTTATAACTTATAAAACAAAAAAAAGCCTCTGTGGAGGAGAGTGTGCCGAAGCCAAAAGCTGAGGTTTGTGCTATCTGCCGAAGCCGAAACCTCTACCTTAATAATTCTTCATAACCTGCTCGACCTCATTCAATAATTGTTTATGTGTCGGTTTGGTTTGATTTGGACGTTCGACCTTTTAGCTGACGTCATTAAATTCCAAGGTTGAACTTGTGACTAGGAACGTCGTGATTGGCTGAATTGATATAATTTGTTTTTGTATTAGTCACGACACGAAATTTAATTGTTTTGCATTTTGACAATTTCTTTCTATCGGTCTGGAAAGCAATTTTTAAACAATTTAACTTTACTGTAAATCACAAATCATCCGGAATTAAAAATGGAAAGTGTGACGATAGATGTAGTTGCGGAAGAAAATGAAGAAGAATGTCTGTAAAAATTTGAAATGGTGAGGGCTTTCTGCATTCAATGTATTTCTAGTACATATATATGGACCTCAAAATGAGTTTGGTGGAAAACGCGGATATGTGGATATACAGATACGCGAATATGTGGATACGCGGATATTCGTTTTATGCGTCAATAAACAAACTAAAGTGCTCTAGTCATACAAAAAGATGATATTGATGTACAGAGTTTGCTATGTCCAGATGAAAAATTCCGGTCCGTACGCAAATCTTCGCCGAATGGAATTTTTGCAGATTTACATGGTATTTTTATGGCAAATATAGAGCGGATCTATTTATCTGAAATCACATCAACGAACGAAATTGTGTATATTTACCTTATCTTTTTTGCCATTATATTTTTCTTGAGCACGTAAAGGTGTTGAATTCGATAATTCACAATTCATACTAGTACTTAATATTGCAATATGACCCGGTAAACGGGTGATTGTGGTTGCAAACAAAACTGTCATCAAGCGGAATAAAATCTAGCTATACAATTTCCAGATATACAAGAATATAAACTTCTGAATATCTATAATGTATACAAATCCAGATATACACTTCTGTATGCACAAACTGGACCGGTTCATCAGGTTCATATAGCTAGCATAGACGTGTAGAGGGACCGATAATTATTCGCTTTTAAAATTTAAATCGCTTTACTAAACGATAGGTGTACGATGTGATTAGGTTTTTGCGGAAGAATCAAAGGCTTTCTTGCATCCTGCGGTATAATTCATCGAAAGTACTGACTGATCGGTTATCCTTGTCCGTTAATTTGCACAAAGATTAAAATTCGGCCCATGCATGCATTCTTCAAGTATTATTTATTTTACTATTCGCCAATCTGCCGCAATGACAGGACCCTGTGTAGAGTGAAGAATCAACCGAATCATGTTCAGATTCTATAGTTTGCACGTTCGTGTTTTAGTTCCTTCTACCCTCTTCTTTGTTCTAAACAGTTTAAAATGTCAAGTTATTATCTTAATTTGCACGCTATGTTCCGCTTGTTTACTAAACAAATTCCACAACTTACTCAACAAAACAGTTGGTCGAGACGAAAGACCGTGCGTGTTAATAGCAACAACGTAGACGCATGTACGCATTGTGCGTATCTACTTTTAAAAAGACTGGGTGCCTAGGGCCGGAACTAAAGGGTTAATTTTGGGATTGTATTTCAATATAATCGTATTCAACACAACGAATTCCTTTTTAAATCAATCGCTATTAGGGTCAATTTAAAAACAATATTGCAATATTAAATACTTGTACGAATTATCAATCATCAAATTCAAAACCCTCAACTTTACTCTCGACCATTGACGTGTTCAAGAAAAATAAAATAGGAAAAAATACGGTAAATGAGTTATGAGATGGGTGGATTGAATACAAATACACAATTTCGTCAATTGATGCGATTCCAAATAGACTGATCCGCTCTATATTTTCTGTAAAATACCATGTAAATCTTCAAAAATTCCATTCGGCGAAGTTTTGCGTAGGAAAGGAATTTTTCACTGGGATACGGCAAACTCTGTACACAAACATTATCACATAAGGAATTAATCTGCCAGAAATAATTTCTTGGAAGCTACACATGATCACAGTCAAAAGGTGGCGAAATTTAAATTGAAATCCCTAGTGCCAGGCTTTTCTAAAATTTTCTGCGTCTATAGCAAGCTCCTTCAATTCGCTTTTCACTCCACATATCGTTTGCGTGGCGGAGAAAGATGTGTGAGCCGATCTAAATATGGCGTTTAAGATACCGGAATATGCCGACAAAACCTGATGCATTTTAGCATGTGATTTCTGTGGGTTTTTATTTCTACCAACGCTGAGACGGGGAGGGTTCGTGTGAAGTGATTTCATTTGAGTAGCAATAGACAATTTTGGCTAACGTTTGTTTATATCCAATTCACATTTTAAGACCACTCACATGCCTAGTTCTATTGTTTTCATGTATCAATTGTTTTCATGTTTAAAGGTTTCTTTAAATTTATCTGTTTTAAATTTTTGGTTCCTCATGTGCCAATAATATTATTAAGTGCAGAAATAAAACAAGTGTTCAGTTACTTCAGCCAAGAAACATGAGGCCTTAAACACCAACAGTAACATGCTCTAAACTGACACTAATCAACCCAAGTTGAAATAAACCCAGAGGCTTCGACTGTTCAATACTTTAGTATGAAAATTGCAACCAAATAGTGCACCGAATTTCCTTTTTCAATGGGGTATTATAGCCCCAGTTGTAATATCACTGGTTATCTAGGGCAATACCCCCAGTTGCAAGTGACAGGAGGGTCATGGCTAAAGGGGATAGACGAGAGGTAGGTTAATGGCTGCAGTAATTATAAACCATGCTAAACAGACCACTGGAACAGACGAGAGTACTTTATTGTAAAATACAATGGTTTATTTTGACCTGCTTATATGTTGATGCCAAAATTCGTTTTAACGATAAATAGCGTAGAAATTTAGTTCCAGGTAAATCAGTGCCAATCATTTTAAATGGATCCTTCAAAGTATATAAATTTTGCTGGAGTTGTAGGGGAAACGAAAAAGAACCATAAAATCGCAATCTGCAATCGACAAATATTTTGGCGATCTTTATCAGTCATGCTTTAATGTCTTCTAAAGAGAAGGTTGGCCATTGATTTCATTGTCGGCCTGATTGATTTCATTTTGGTTTTAATTCGATATCGATGATCACAGGAAACATCGAATGATATGAAACATCGAATGATATGAAACATCGAATGAATTCGAAAATAATACACATGATCATGAGATCATCCATTGCTTTTATGTATAGAAATGCTCTTAAAACAATCCGAACAACTGATATTTAGGTAGAGCTAATCCTTCTTAATAAATCGTCGAGCACACGAGATTCAATATTGACAATTTCTCACTTCTTTATGATGACTCTATTTCTGAAAATATGTACGTGAATGTGATCTTTAGGTCCGAGGCAAATGAGCTTAAATGAGACGATAGTCAATACATCTTTAAACAACGTCCTTTGTGAAACAATATCTTTAACCTTGCAACAAAATTTCCACAAAATTATAATAATTTTAAAATTTAGAGCTTTTCATGTATATCAGTGTGGCTGCCTTTTCACGTAATACGAGAAGCTTCTTGATGTCCTTTTCTTTTGTCTGATCACATATTCAGCTGGAGCTTACATATATATACAACTATTTCAAATAAGGTTGTCCTACCACAAAGCGGTCTAATACAAGCGCGAAACGCTTGCTGGGAATCATTAATGAATATTAACAGCAGTTATTAGCGATTCCCAGCAAGCATTTTGCGTTTATACTCGACTTTTTCACTTTGCCGTCATGGGTCAAGGTTAACTTGAACTAGCTGTGTGAATAAAACACGAGCGCGTGCTAGATTACTCCAGTAGCGAGTGAATATTGTATAGCCAAGTTATTTCACTTTTAAAGGCTAATGCTTTTATAATGATGTTTTTATCAGATATAGTTATCATCATGCAATAATTAATATGACTATTATTTGATATAATATGTTTACCCAATTATAAACCAAGGCACTGAATATGATACAGACATGTTTTATGACTTTTCTATTCTGCCAGTAACTATATGCGTCGCTTTCTTTATAAATTTATTCTCTTCATGGTGAAAGGTGAATGAAAACCGACATTCAATCTAAAGTGTATAAATTTTAATCATAACATGCATGACCTATATATATACATCTGGAAACTATTTGCTGTAGAGATAAGAGCTTTTGTAGTGCCTGAATGTGTGAGATGTGTAAATATCTTTATATCATAATGGTTTTTGTGATGCATATAGTGACAAAAGCGGACGAAGAACTTCAGCTACTCATCGAGACTATTTGAACATGCGAAAATGGGGATATAATTAAGAAATCTATATATAAGATTGCAACTTTCTTACTACACGCATGAACATGTTTTCATATTCATATAGATAGCAGTCTTGAATTCAAGATATGAAATTTTGATCTTCATCGAAAAAATCTATGACCGATAGAGCGAAGCGCTCAATGTTAGGATTTCAGGCAATCAGGTTTTTAACAAAAGAAATTAGACGTTGTTTAGGCAATCGTCGATGCTACATGGTTGCATAGTACAACATTATCCATGGCCTCTGTTGTCCAGAAGTTTTATGGCATGTGGGCCTTTGTATACTTTCGGATAAAAACGTCAAATTTATTTTTTTAAAAAATTTCATTTAAAACTTGGCCACCCAACTACACATTTGCGATAGAAAACTATATAAACCTGCACATCTGTGGCTTTTTTGCTCAAAAAAAGCATTAAGACTATACAAATGTTACAAGAACTGCATATTCAAGAAATATAAAACATTTTTCCGTGTTGATAGGCAGTTATATCAACACGAGTGTAAATTGGAAAAACGAGAAATTGTGTGCAAACACAACGCCCGCAGGGCGGGGTGTTTTTAATAAATTTCAAGTTTTTTAATTTTTTTCAATTGTTTATCCCGGAAAAATGTTTGGGATTTCTTTTATAATATAGAAAAAAAATATAAAATTATTTCAACGGACGAGGTAGGTTTGTTTGCGCATGATGCACGCATGTATGTACACTAAAATTGTTTGGGATATCCAACCAATGGAGTGTATTTCTTGACACTGAAGTCAAAACTTTTACTTGCACCGACTCTGCAGTTACAAAGAGAATGATCTTACATGCATTGAGAAATCATGAGCATAGAAAAGAACATGATGAGTAATGATTACAACTATAATCATATTATACACGCACACTTCTAAAGGGAAAACGAAATTCTGTAATGATAACTTTAAATGTATTTTTGATAAAAAATCTGATTGTTACGATGTTCAATTTGGTGAAGATATTTTATGAAAATATTGATTAATTTCATTTTGCCTGTATATGCAATTATTCACAATTGAGTTAATTGCATGAATAAAAAGCTGCGTCTTGCATGGCGCCACCGAGGGATATGTAATATAATTTTCATTGTAAGGCTGCAGCAGACACATCACACCAAATAGAAATTGATAAAAAATATTGTATAGGTTCGTCGAGTTGATCTCCGAATCTTATATGTACAATAATACAATAACACAAAAACCTTATAATTTAATTTGTACTCTTTGTTTGGAGTAATTCGTACATTTAGTTGTGTGAAAAACACTGTTTTATCGGCTATACACTTATTGGATACTTAACTATAGTAAAGTGAAGTAAATTTCTGTGTAGCTATATATATATTTTAGCAGTTACATTACAAATGTTTAACAACGAATTATTCTACAATGCAAAGTTTTCGACGCTGATCAATTATCGATAACAATTCTGCTAGAAAAAGTCCTAATCTTTCGCAAGTATAAACTAATATTTTTTTCTCACAGGGTCCAGCTGTGTTCTTCACAAGACTGATATTGAAGTGTTTGAATATTAATGCAATATAATTTCGGATGCCTAATAAAAAATTCATCGAGTATACTGCACTTGACATTGTTTGGTCTCATTCTTTTTATAGACAGCTTTGTTTTATATTGCTCTATAAAATACTTTGCAACAAGTTGTATCATTTTGTGTTAAGTGTCCGTGCAGAACATGTCTTAATATCAGTGCAGCCAGAAGGTGCAATTAGTCGCGTCCCAGTAGTTCTAAATGAAAAGATATTTTGTGTTTTATTATTTAATTTGGAAACAAGAGAAAGCGTCCTTTAACTTTATGGGTACGATGATGAAGGTTATAAAAATGTCATTTCGATTAGATTAATAATCAATTATCGCATTAGACAGATTTCTGAGGCATAATCGTCGTTATGCGAAACTAGCGAACTCTTGATCTACTAGACATGATGTTCCCTATGCTAATATTCTTCCGTTGCTTTTAATTAAAACACAAGTGAGTGATACTCATATGTATACATCTTATTGACTGATCGTAACTTTTCAATTTTTCCTGTAGGTACGTTTCGTTGTTAACGACAAAACTTTCTCAGCAATGACGTTATCTGTCTGAATTTTTGGTTGAAAAGTATTTTCTTGACAAATGTGTACTGATAAGAGAATCTGAGCAAGCAACGTGCGAATTAAGATGAATAACAAGCACGCAGGTGGTATATGAAAGAACGCACTGTGCTGCAATAAATGCTACACAGTTGACAATAGCGGTTCACTTCTTGCGCCCTTCTTACGAAGCTAATTACGAATTAAGTTCGCAAAGACAAAAGAAGAAAAGAGCAGAGAAATGGCGTATCTTGGAAATTCAAGCTTGCATCAAGTTAAAAATCAAAGCAACACAACTACCGGCAATGAAATTTTAAATCTGCTCGACTTCCAGATTGTGTTCCTCATTATAACCATCGTTGCCACGATATTGGGCAACCTTCTTGTTCTTGCAGCCGTATTTTATGATAGTCGTTTGAGAACTGTCACTAACTATTTCGTTGTTTGTCTCGCCGTATCAGACATCCTCGTAGTTTGTTTCAGCGTTAGCATGCGTCTCATAAAGTTATTTGTATTCCGGAATGGCGATAGAATTGATAACACCCTTGACATCCACGTTTGCCGATTTTGGATTTGGATCGACATCTTTTGCGAAGCGGCGTCAATTTTTACACTAACCGTGATCAGCATTGATCGTTATTTCAAGATCAGCCGTCCATTTCAGTATCGAGAAAAGGTAACAAAAACGGCAGGGGTTCTCATAATCATGGCCATCTGGGCACTTGCAGCCTTGCTGGCAAGCCTCGGGCTCGTTCCTTTTGGAGATGCTCCAGGAGTTTTTCTTACATCGGATTCATGTGCTAATATTAATGAAATGTTTTACACCTTGGCAGCTGTCGTAGCCTTCTTCTTGCCGTTGTTAATCCTCATAATCATGTACAGTCTTATATTTCGTATCGCATTGTATCACTTCAAGAAAGAGAACGCAGTCACAATGGTAGATCCAGTCTCCCGGAAACAACTCCACTACTCTGCCTACAAAGACTTAAAAGCTACTCGTACTTTATTCATAGTCGTAAGCACGTTTGTAATATGCTGGGGACCCTTCTTCGTGTTGTTTCAAATCCGACAACATCAACCAACGACGTTCTCAAAACTTGGATATAAAACACGAACTGTGATAGATGTGGTGTTTTTGACCCTTCTGCCGTACGCGAACAGCTTCTTGAACCCCATAATTTACGCTTGCTTCGACAGAATTTACCGCCGATCATTTCGAAAAATTCTTCTCAAGATAATTGGCCGCTCCGAGCACCTGACGAATACTAAAGACTACAACGATCGAAACCGGAAACGAAACACATCAGTATATGAATTAACGCTTGTGGAACAACGCGAAAGCATAGTTAGCTTCAGCGACAAAGGTCCTGCAGGCAGCCCAGGCGAAAAAGAACGGTTTTACTGCGATAACTCGACGAAATTTTACGAAAATGGAAGAGCATCGTCGCCATCGAGAGTGTCAACTGATTTAGGTTACGACGAAAGCCAAGATATATTAATTTACCACAATAAGTAAAGACAAGTAAAATGAGCATTGAATTGATCTCAATATACAATTGGTTAGTCCATATATGCTATAATTTGCTCGAAAAACTTGCACTTAAAATGCATATGAAACGATTGATTGTCAGATGACTTAAAATTATCTGACAACTTCTCTGTTAGCACTTTCGTACTTGTAGAGAGATAGCTAATCGAGAACTTAATAACTTGTGACATTATATTAGTAATAACAAAAACAGCATTCGTTTCTCTAGGCATTTGAAAATTTTTAGACCTGATACCTGAGAAATGTAAAACATATTAACACTCGTGGAAATCAGAAAACGAGGAAATGCATCGCCCGATCCGAACGTTGTATCCCAATAAAATTATTGTCTCCAATAAATTACTGGGATTGTTAGGGTTAGGGTCAGGGTTGGGGTTTGGGTCAGGGTTCATTTTATATGCATGAAATGACAATTCCAGTTACTATTGGAATTATCAAACGTTGTAACCAGTAATTTTATTGGAATACAACGTTCGGATCGGTTGATTGCATACGACCCCTGCATGAGGGACGGAATGTTTGAACGTGCAATTTCAAGTTTTCCCAATTTCCAAAACATACAAAAAAATATACATATCTTATACAGTACACGGCTTTCAACCAAGTTCCTTAGCAACGGGCAAAATTTTAGCTGGTTTTAAGTCGTTATAAACGATTAAAAAAACCAGCTGGGCTATTTTACGCCAATAATTTACTTGAAATTGGTGTGGAATAATAAGAGTAAAGAAACAGTTATTGCATTCAAATCTTTTTTAAAACAAGAGCATGTTGCTTATAATTGTCAGATGTAAAGACGCGAGGCGTTGATAAAGTACGAGGTGTGAGTATTTTAAACGGTTTCATATCAAAAACGACCCATTTCGTACCCATCTTGGAGTTTATTTACTAAGACATTTTCAACACAGATGTTGTTTAAGCCGAGAAAATCAAGGCAATAGTTTTGTGTAAATAATCGTGACTCATTCACGCACATGATTTCCTTTTTTGCTCATGAATTAAATTATTTAATATAAGACAGAAACTTTAAACAATAAGAGGTTCCGAAATTTCTGAAAAAGTCGTTTAGAACTCTCTTAGTTATATAAGTAAATTTTTCGATGTTGCTACGGTTTTAGGCCCTATAGCACAAGGAATAAAAGACTAAAAATATTCTAAATTTATAGAGTTCTTGGAAATTTTTAGTGTCGACATTAAAAGCGTAAAGGGTTTATAATTTTGAGATTGTATATGGTAGCTGCATGTGTTACATGAATGTATATTTAATCTGATTGCTTGTTGAATGTAATATATAAACTTAATTCGAACATATAAAAGGTGTACGGAAACGAAATTGCCTTCCTGTGTGCAATTTGATTTACTAAACATGTTAGCTTATTAATTAAAAAAGCAACTACGACTTAGATGAAGGCACAGTGCAGCCTTTCAAGCGATGATTTTTTAGTAGATACACAAAACTCCTTTTCATCCCGGAGACCCGGACGAGCCATATATACAAGTTTTGTTATTGTGGCTGTTTCACTTGTTGTTTGTTTCATTGACTCTTGGTGCCGGTTCCATTAGAGCATGGAAATTTGTATCGCCTGATGTATTCTAGCGTGCATGATTTACTTTCATCACACTTTATAAATATATATCGAGCCTATTAAAACTTTAAAAATGCACATGACATGTCTGCCATCTTCAACCTACCTGCGAATAGGCAGATTTCTGCGAAGTTAGTTTTGTGTGAGTGAGCATAAAGTTAAATCGCTCGTAAAGCTGCTCTGGGCGATATGTACAGTTTGGGACAACAGCCATTTTTGAATTGACTGCACACAGATACTTCAAATGAAATATTCATTTCTTTCGTGTTAGAATAAACGTCAAAAGCCATTTGTTCTTTAAACACCCTAATCCAGCATTACGTTTGGTGTAATACAGAGTGGCGGCAGCGCCAGAGGGGACATTTGCTCCCTCCCTAATATTCCTGCTCCCAAATTTGCCCCCCCCCCCAAGATCGCTACAATGTTTCGCAATTTCTCTGAGTTTCATTAAAATCTATTGACTATCATTAGTATCTGAAACAATCTTGCCCCCTCCAAACATTCCTTTGCCTTCAATTGTCCCCCTACTCAGTTTAGCCTCGCGCCGCCACTGGTAATACACAACATCCACCTTAGGATATATTAGCTGCTTTCAATACAGTAATAAGATTGCCCAACTGAATTGATATTCACAAACGTATTTATAAACAATCACTTCTTGGAAATGCAATAAGGAACTATATACAAAACCCTGAGCAAAGCAGTGTAAAATTGACCGTGACGAAAAAGATAGCGGATTTACATTTTACCAGAAAGCAAATTGACAACTGTTAAAGTGCAAGCATTGGAGAGACGGTTATTTTCTTTGTACTATTAATGTTTTATGTCCTTAGGTGTCTTCTTTAGGATCTTTTTAGGTATTTTTGCTTGATGACCGCAATGCATTCCAGTAAAATGTACACGCTGCATGCCATCTTTTCGGTCAAAATGCCCAGGTATAGTGATTTTCCAGGACAAACGAACTAAAGATGCAATTTCACTCCATCCTGACCACAGATCCTACTGTTTTGGATAAAGTTTACCACAAATTTTCCATGCGTCATGTTCATTCGCCAAATGTCTTTCTAATACTATATATTCTAAACGTTCACTGGGTTTCTTCGTATCTCCAGTGATCAAACGCCCGTTTCTGTCTTCAATTGCCAATATCTATAAAAAATAAAACAGAGTGAATATTCGTCCATGCATACTTATTATTATTCAGAATAAATTTCAATTAGGCCGAACGTTACAGTATAACGAGCAAACAGTAGGGCCACTCAGCAGTGCAACATGTCCCCCTACTTCTATGGGTAATCAATTTATGTTTCGGTCACTAATATGATTCTATCCCCAAGTATCCCCTAACCCTAACCCTTAACCTTAATCTGACGTCTAACCCTAACCTCTTCTACCCCTAACCGTTGCCTTAGTTACCGAAACAGTTGACTGGCCAGAGTAATGGCGGAACAGCCTGGCAGTTAACCGTTTCTATTGACCAAAAAATGCAGTTGACTAGCCAGACCCTGCATAATGAAGATGCGTAATGCGACATGCGTGAGGACCCAAACTTCAAAAGTTCCGAATCGAGTGCCCCTTCTGTTTATTTTCTATTCTGTGTCAATGTTTCTGCCGAATTGCTTTTTTTCACACTGAGTAGAATAGACGGTTTTAAAATTTGCTAAATAAAGCTTTACAAAAGATACGTTGTTCGAAGGATATAATAGCTATACATATGTATTTAACTTACTTGGTTAATATTTGTATTTGTAATTAATGTATCTAACTCACTTGGTTAATATTTAAGCGTACAACCACTTGGGCGAAAAGATTTTCTTTCACTTCGATTGAAGATATTGCCGCATGAACGACACGCGGACGTTCGACCGAGGAAACAAACTGCCAATGAAATCTTCTCTTGGCGTCAAAAAATTCTTTAGTGAAACCCTAAAAATATTCCTGATTAAGAAACCTCCACAAAAATGTTAACGGAATCCAAGAAACATTATGAATTAGGACCCGATGGACATATGTCCGGTCAAATGTGTCTTTACTCGGCCACTCTCGGAATATTTTTGCAATGTGTGACAAAATGTCCGGTCATCTAAAAATTTGTCCGGTCATCAAGAATTTTGTCCGGTCAATACTCAATAGCCGTTTCTGGCTGGAGTATGTCCTGAGCACTGATCTCATAGTAGACTGGATATAGCTTCTATAGATAAGAAAAGTGAAGCTAATTATATATGCAAAATTCACTTCCGGGGACCACGGAGTGAAACAAACGTGTGACACGTTTGTTTCACTCCGTGGTCCCCGGAAGTGAAATTTGCATATATAATTAGGCTTCACTTTTCTTATCTATAGGAGCTATATCCAGTCTACTATGAGATCAGTGGTCCTGAGCCCTACACTACACGATAATATAGCTAAAATCTTGACTCACATAATACGCAGTTAAGGTTGTTCTTTCTAGAAGACCATTCTTGTCACCACTATAACCAGAAAAATAATTATTTTTAAACCTACAAATTAAACGATCTCACTTTATCCAATAGACCTTTGAAGGATAATAGCTTGAGTCAGGCCAATTTCCACTTTATCGTTTTAGGTATAATGAAAGAACCTATACTTTTTGTGCACTATTAACTGCACTATCTACACTGGCAACACAAGTTCGAGATATTATCAAACTCTATCATCCATCAGTTGTAGCAAAATTTATATATCAACATACTGATTGATTGTAAATCATGATTTTGTGGAACTTTACTCGAAGTTGGATAATTTCTAAAGAGTAAAGTGCGCTTAACCTCAATGAAAATCACAGTGGCGGATCTAGCGTCAGTCAAAATAGATTACCACAGCTCATTCTAGGATATATTTACACTTTAAAATACCTTCAAAGCAACTTCATCGGTTAGATTTTATTCTTTTGATATTCTTCAAAAACTCATTAATAATTCATGAGCAAAACACAAAGGAAATCACAACCGTGGCAGTGTCTTTATATGTGATAAAAGCACACGTGTATTTTCACAAAACTTTTGCCTCAAATTTCTCGGCTTATACAACATTTGTATTGAAAATTCTTTCGCAAACAAACTGACAAGATGGGTATAAAATGGATCGCTTTTGAAGCTATTTAAAATACTCGCAATTCGTGCTTTATCAAGCACTCCTGCTCGTGTTTTAAATATTACATAACCTATGACATTGTTATAAAGATATTTTGAATTTAAAATTGAGCTGCTATAATTTATTTTGACTTACCCTGGATCCGCCATTGGAAAATCATGCTCATGTCGAAATTTGCCCCAGTAGCGAAGCCAGCGCGACAATTTGGTCATGCTATGCAAATTTAATCATTATCATTTTTCATTTCTTTAAAAATTAATTCTTTATACGGTCTATAAACACAAAAAATTTGCATTTGCATGACCAGATGTCGGGCAGGCTTCGCCACTGATTTGCTCCACTCCAAATCGAACCCACGATGGCAAGGATTCCACTCGAGATTAATACATATTTAACGTTTAGAAATCTACATACTGTATACTTTGTACATACTTTGTTAAACACGTGTTAACATGAATAAACGTTTTTTCAGCTTCTTTAGCAAAATCCCTCACTTTAAATGGCTTTACAGATCTTTTGATCATTCCAATGCTGTAAAATATCAATGAATGTACTAAAATAGATACTTGTAAATAGAGCAAAGGGTACTGCATTAAATCAAAAACAATGATGCTAAATCTGGCATAGAGCAAAAAATGCAATTATATTAATTAAATTTGGTTTACACGCTATGTTTCAAATTTACATTACATAATAAGGCAAAACGAATGCGTATGCAGTGGCGAAGCCAGACTGACATTTTGTCATGCAAATTTTTCAGTGTTTATAGACCGTATAAGCAATCAATTTCTAAAGAAATGAATAATGATAATGGTTAAATTTGCATAGCATAACCAAATGTTAGAGCTGGCTTCGCTACTGTGCGTATGTGATCATGCATGTGGATAGACAAAAATCGAGTTCAACATTCACATGAGGTAAACTGTTTAACTTAACTTAGTCTTGACTCAAGTTAGAGCGAACGCAAGTTACAGATTAAGCTTTATGCCATACATATAGAGATTTACGCGAGGTAAACGGGTGAAATAAAAATTGTATTTTCACTGTGGAGAAGCGAATAAGCGTTTTCACTTTTCATTAGTCGAACGATTATTTCCACTAGTGAGAAATAATCGTATCAGCTTTTTGATTGGCTATACGGTTTTTCTCCCTAGTGAAGAAAATCGTATTGTCATTTTGCCCACAACATGGCCGCCATGTTGAGGAAGGCGAGAAAGGGTAATTTGGCTTTTATGTCAAAAACAAGAAGAGTAAAGAAGAACAGCTTTGACTCACTATTTAGGCCAAATAACGATGAAGAACGGTATGAGTCTGTTTTGTTCGACATTGGTCGTCTTTGTCAAAATAATCTTTATATGTATGGCATAAACAAATTACTGCATGGTTGGCTCGTTTGTACGATTTTTACTATGCACTTGTTGTGGAAGATTGCTAAACTCACTCGTTCGCCGCCTTTATGTAGTCCAACCATGCAGTAATCTCTATATATGCTGGGGCTCTGCTTAACTTGAAAAAAAATTTATCATAAATATTTTATTCTTATTATGAATATTTTAAATGGGAACCGTCTTAATTAATCATTAATATACACACAACTTCACTGATAAACCTCACTTTTCCTAGATATGACACAGCTACCTAGTTTATACAACGAAATAACTTGTTCTTTTTTCCATGCTAGCGTTTGATGTTTGCACTTGCTTTGGTTAAATGACACTCCAGATATTGTAGACCAATGGTCCATGGTTCCAAGCATAGATGGTTCCAAGTTCACTTTGTAGAGTGATAACGTCATAATTTTACTTGATTATGGAAAATATCTTGGTGTCATCGACAAACATTCCAGACTTTGGTGCTTCGGGTAGCTAGGTCATTCACGTCAAGAAGAAGTAACGTAGTGTTCTATGCTTCTAATAAATTAGTCACACAAGATTTTCCCTGAAGGAATCCATGCTTGTGATCGTAAATTGCCCGAGAAAACTGGCGTCTGATGTTTTTGAAAATAGACCGTTCAAAAACTTTCGAAAGATTTGGCAGGAGGGAAATTGGCCTGTAGTTTTATGTATGATCTCTGCCCCATTTCTTAAGGCCCGGTCAAACGAGGATGAGAGTTGATGAGAGTTGAGAAGCGAGAGTTCGCACGAGAGTTTCGTCAACTCTCAGATGCTCCGGTCAAACGAGGATGAGAGTTGATGAGAATGTATTTTGTACTGCTTTGCTGAGCCTGCTACAACAAAGTGCAAAACGCTAGCACTTTTGCAACTCTCATCAACTCTCATGACTGGTCAAACGTGCACAAACTCTTATCAACTCTCATCAAAATTTGAACTAGTTCATAGTTGATGAGAGTCAATGAGAGTTGGTGGTCTTATAAAGGATGTCGCTGTTAATCCATGGTAGTGGGTTTCGACTCTTAATTACCTTCTTCAGTATGAAGGCAGAAACTATGGAGATGAATGTGTTCTACCAGCGTTGCAAGTCATTATCAATGTTATGTTAATGATAATAGATCTGTTGCCTTCAGCGCATCACACAGACCATTTAAATCTCCTTTCGCATAGTCGTAGACTGTTCTTACAGAATTTAAAGGAGCTTTGATGAAAGCAGTATAATCGAACAAAAAAATAGTGTTGTGATTTGTAAACACTGATGGTTGTTCTGGAGGCAAAATTTCTGTCAGACGAATATGATTTGGAACACATGTAATTACCAGTTCTTGTACATTGTTACAGCGTGTAGGAGTGTGGTTAAGTTGACATACGAAGTAATCATTTAACATTTCAACGAAGAGAAGTTCGCTAACACCATTTGTTTTGTTTATCTCTTTCCACTGAAATTTGGGAAGTTGAAATCGCCACAAATTACAATGCAATTACAATGTCTGGATATTGCTCACATGGGTGGCTTAAAAAGGAGGTAAATGCATATGTCCGTGATGTGGCTACAGGAATGATCATTTCAAACCGTATTGGTAGGACGCGTGTCACCGACGAATCTTTTCATTAAAAATTTCCTTTTATGCTTGATGAGTATGCTTGAACAGCTTGATGCTGTTCAGGCTAAAAAAACTCACAGCTCGCCGGGCTTCTTGGGCACTTTATCCGCCTCAAAACCCCGCTTCTCTGTGCTACCAACATTGAACTGTGAGAAATCCAATTCCTCCTTTTCTGTAGCAGCAGTCGCTTGAAACATTTCCTTATTTGCCAACGATCATAAACTCGCAGGAGTACAAAGTTTTAAGTATTTAAGAATAACCTTTTTAAAATATAATTTTGTGGAAACACCACGTAAATTTATTATCGCAAAGCTTTCGATCCGTAAGCTCGGATCTTCATCATTGCTAATAATAATAATGTACTAATATTTATACTTTGCGATGATAAACTTACATGGTGTTTCCACATAATTATATTTTAATTTGGTATTCACCATGCAAACATACACGGAACTTAATAACCTTTTTACAAAACTAAGCTTGGACTTACTATTTACATAAGATATCAACGAAAATTAACCAACGCATTGGTTTATTAAAGGGTTCATCCCATTCAATGCTCGGCTTTGCATATACAATGTCCTCATCCTCTTATTTTTTGACTATGTGGGCATAATACGGGGTGACAAGAATAATAACTCACTGATGGAACAACTACAAATCTTTCAAAACAAAGTTGCGAAGATCATCGTTGATGCGCCTTTTCTATCTTCCGGTACCAAAGCCCGCTCGAAACAGAACTGGTGTCTGCTTCCCCACCATCGCTATCTTCACCGAATGTTCACCATTTATACGTTGGCAAATAGTCTGATAGATTTTGATTTGAATTTGCCTAAAACTAACCGTTTATATAACACCAGAAGAAAAAACAAATCTATCTTTGCGAATCTAATACAACTGGAGAAAGCAGAAATTACTGTACCAGGCTTGTAAAGTGTACAACGCTTTGGATTCCAGCATTAAAGAAACTCCTAGTTGAATTAGCTAGCTTTCGAAATGCACTAGATAGATCTTCATGTAGCACCAGAAACGCACTAGATAGATCTTCATAGTGAAACTCACTTTACGAATTCCTGTTCCAACATAAAATTAGTTTTACTATGATATTTCGTAACGTTTATATTATTGATTTTTGTACACATAGTTTGTACTCCAAGCATGCTTGTGTATATTAAGTATTTTTCCCAGAGACCAAAAACACAATAATGTGATCATGTTTGTTATCTATCTGTCTATCCACTAAATACATTTACTTACCTATAAGTAGATATAAGAATGTCCTTAAAAGATTGCCACCTTTGTTTCCAACCCTAAGTATATATTTCACATCTATAGAAAAATTTCTATCAAAGGCACTTCAAGACCACAACATAAATGATAGCTGTTGTGTCCTATAACAGTATATAGCTCAATTTATTGATATTAAATACCTCAAAAGAAAATATAGAAGACCGTTTCAGGATAGGAACATAGGTTGAGAGCATCCCACCTAAATAATGCAACAATTAAGATTTTTTTCATACATCAGCATACTTGAGTTTTTTGGCAAGTAAGAAGTTAGGAAGAGTGTGTGCTCTCTTTACTTGATTTTCCATGTACTCAAAAACCCAATTTTTTCGTTTATAATTGTCAGAAACAAAAAAAGTTAAAAGTTGGAAAAGTCATATTAATCAATTCTTATATCTTAAGGCTGTGTTACATGTTTATAATGATTTGCCTCCTTACTGGGCAACTGTAATTCTAAAAAAACATGTCTACCTGACTTGTCTACAGTCTCTAATCCTATGTTGATACTCTAAACTGTGAATGGGAAAATCTGCCTCTATATTAGTGCTAGCAAAGGATTTTGATTCTGTCCAAAAAGCATAGCTTGCAAATACAGATCATGTCTCTTATGCTGAGCAACTAACATTTTTCTGCAAGGCATGCATAATAAGGCATGCATAAATATGGGGTGGTAGTGGACAAAGTAGAGAAAATGACCTAATGAAAAAATTGCACAATGCAGGGTGGCACAAACAAAATGTCCCCCCTCATTGATTTCATATTACAGACAAACTAACTAAAGATAGTTATAATTAAAACCAACTAAATTACATCTTATGCAGATATTGTTAAGTTAAATTTTGATATATTATATACATTAAGATTTTAAATGAACATTTGCCAAGATACCGGCATTGAAATTTTAAATTGAGCAAGCATTTTTGAGAATGCCAAAAATTTGCAAAAAAAAGGCTATTGGGTTAATCCATAATTAGTGCCCTCATGATTATTGCTTATTATATTAATATTAGTTTTCACGAAGTTTCTAAATGCTGTTGATATTTCTTTTAAATTTCCAACATCAAGCACAAATTCCAAAGATATATTTTGAAGAACACCTAAAAAAAGATGCCAATACCGCACGTAAAGCTTCTGGCATTAGGTACACGAGATTAGCCAGCCTAGATAAACCAATATTGGTTTAATATATATATATATATATATTTGTGTATTTATGCTTGGTATAAAGATTGTTACTCAGTCAGCTTTCATGCATCATGTTTGCATCACATACAGTAGAGGAATCAGCAGATTGCATCTGAGCACTTTAGCTTGAGTAAACACTTAGCAAGCATCTTGTTTATAATTTCTCTTACCACTTTATTCTATGATGAGTAGTAATGTAACATTACTATAAATTTAAAATTAAGCTGCACTGGTCTTTAATCTAGATCCAATTTGACATCATGATCATGTGGTCCAGTACCATGTAAATGAGGTCTAAGTACCACTATCTATTTCCTATTCTGTAGCCCAAATTTGCAGGCCAAATCTTACCAAGTGTGAATTTATTCTAACCATATTTACTACCTGGACTATCCATAACAATCCTGTCTTTATACTGATTGTATCTCATCAGTTGTTCTGGGATATCAGGTTTTTGATACAGTGAGTCTGGAATGGAACGCCTTCTTGGTACAGTGGCACTACCATCAAATGATGCTTCATTTGTTTCACTCATAAATGGCGAATTCTTTCGTGGTTTCCAAAAAACATTTGAAGTATGGAAATGTAAACAAGATGGAGCAGCAAATGTATAGTTTGTTTTGAACAGACCCAGAAGCTAATGAAAAGATATAAAGTGGGCACATAACTGTATCTGAAAAATCTTAAAAACTACAACGTCAGTGCAACAATAATCACTTACCTTTATATTTTTTACCAAACTAAAATGACTTGAGGCCGCCATTACAGAATTTAACACGAATACGTCATGTTACCGTAAATTTAGATGAATGTCAATTTTGCCTGAATCGAAGCTGGTTGAAAATTGCATGAAGACCATGAACGATTGAACGTTCATTACATAGCCATGTTGATATAACCCAATGTCAACACAGAAAATTACCCGCCGCTCTTCTGTTACTTTTAGTTATTTTCAAGTAAAGTTATTTTATATTTCTGTGCTATATTAGCCTAAATTATAAAAGAAATATATATCCCCCACGGGGGTGGGGGGGGGGGGGGCTACCCTAGAAAATGAGTGATGACATTATATTTTCAATGTGTCATGCGAAGTGTGGCTAACAGTGCACCTGCACTTGCAATCGGGCCAGCCTCGTACCCAGGCGCTTTTTTTGTAAAGAGAATATTATACTTAATTCAGTGTCGTATATGTAGATCAGTACAAGTTTGCGAGCGCGCAGGGCTTCTTGGGAAGGACACGCTCCGCGCGCTCGCAAACTTTGGTACTGATCTATATATACAACACTAAATTAAGTATAATATTCTCTTTACAAAAAAAGCGCCTGGGTACGAGGCTGCAATCGGGCAATAGATGTTATAAAGCACCTGCCTGTCTCGTGCACACGAGATCTAGATAAATAATACACCATATACGGATATAGTAATTATACGTTTTTAGTTATCGCACGACATCCACGCAACCTGCCCTTACGTAATCAAGAAACAAAACAAACACAAAGAAGGAAAAACAAGGAAACTATTTATGCTGACGAATCATTCTCGAGCAAAAATACAGATAACACTTTTCCACAGGCGTGGGAGTTGAGAAAGAAAAATAAACAGTTTAAGTTGTGGAAAGTAATAATTGTGTAATAATATGTGTAAAGGAATAATACGTTTATTTTAAAATAAATATACTCAATTTGTGTAGTACACAGCTAGGTATTTACGCAGGTACAAAAGCATGACTTTTGTTAGCATTGTCCTTATTTATAGCCCTTATGAACCGTTACAGCGCTTCCATACTATTATATTATCATGTTATTAAACATCTTATTTTCGTCTATTCACATATGGCGAGATCATGACCATGCCGGCAGTATACAGACAACCTGCTGCAAATAGAAAATCTCATAGCAATGTGCTTTTTGGCAGTAGAAAAGGCAGTCTGACAATTTGGCCATGTTATCCAAATATACATGTGAACGATATCAAATTCTAGAGAAGTGAATAACGATAACCTCCTAATATCTTATAACCTTGATAATTCCTTGATATATCAAAACATCTGTTAGTTTTGATACATCCTAGCTTATGATTTTTACTTGAATCAGTTTTTCACGTGCCGAATCAGAATCAAGTGCCGCTCGCGTAACAATTTGTCATTTGGCAAACCTCGTTGCTTTCGTTCCCTGGACCTGTGACTTGACATTTACGCGAATTGGCCTTGCAGTTTATGTAAATCACTCCGCGTAAAAATGGCACAAATTATAAAAAAAAGGAAAGGCGTAGGCCGGCCGGGACTACCTGGTGTTCGACAATGAGTTGTTAAACAACAAAACAAGAATGGGATTAATTGAAGCATGACTTATTTTCGTTTTCCAGAAAAACAATAAGGTAATACAAAATAAAACAAATTCCTTGTTCTTTCTTGAATATCAGGAATACAAGATGTCTATTTTCGGAATTTGTTTTATTTTGTATTTCCTTAAGTTGTCTACAATAAGGTAAATATGGTGCTTTTAGCCTTACAAAGCTACAACAGAACAAAGTTTTCAAAGCCACAGTACAGTGTTTCTGTAAATATTGTATGTAAACATTGGTAAACCAAAAGTTAATACGTCATGCGACGCCACCTTCCTAGCAAACGTGTCATGGCGTGAGCACGCATGACGCGTGTACATCCAGGGAAAATTCAAGGAGCTGTGACGTTACGCATCTGTTCTTACGGTGTGATAATAGTAATGCGCTGAATAAACAGGAGGTCGATAATTGTGAATAAGAAGTTTGTTGACCCGTCTGGTATATATACTGTTCAGAGAAAATGTTCTAATGACTAAGATATATTAATATGAACTAAGAATTATATAAGCATCTTAGCTGCAATTATACAATTTTTGACTGATATAATCGTTAAAATGAAAATATTCTTAATAGTATAGCAACCGGGCAGTAAGTGTTTGCTTTTCAACGAATGTCTTAAATTATTTTGAAAAGTATAGTGTTTTAAATAGCGATTTTGGGCACTAATATAATTGATAATCTCACATGTCAGATTATTTCTGATGATTTCACGTGTGGGAATTATCGCTTTTCAAACAGTCATAGCTTATGGATAATTCATTTTCCTAGAAAAGACTGTACATAGTTTCTATAAAGACAGAAAAATACATGGATGCTTAGAAATACCAGATGTATTTCTCTTGTTGAATACTTCTCTTAGAAATACCAGATGTATATTTCTCTTGTGGATACTTCATGATCAACATTATAAAATAAATGTAGTATTCCCGCGCATCCATTTATTATTAATTCACCCATTTTGAGGCACTATACGGCTGTTTTGCTTTTGCCAGGATCTCGCCTCACATACACTTTCGATATATATATATATATTCAAAGTGCCCAGCCTAGCTCTGCCGGCCAGTTGCTTGAGCGAGCCGGGATCCCAACATTGCTGGACTCATATGAATGCATCAAGTGGGTCAGCTAGGGTTGCTAGGCTAAAACGGGCTGGAATTGAAATCGCATTATTATATATCAAGTGTCAAAGCTCATTCACTCTAGTATCTTATTGGTTAAAAGAGGATCATGTGACAGTCGCGAAATTCAACTGATTACCGCATAAAGCCTGCAAGGACATTGATTAAGGGCATTGATTTCGTGTTTTCAAACCAATGGAGGGCGAAAATATGCGCAAAAAGGTTATTGTCTTGTTTAATAATGTTATTCGCTTTGACACCTGATACAAAAATAAATCACTTATTTACTGGGGCCATCGGAAAACATCGCCGGTCATGGCATCACATACTGTTTCCTTCGCGCCCAGTAAATAAATGTTAATTATATTTATACAGTAAATTATCGAGCATGAAGTATACGTAAAGGCATGAAAAGTTAGTTGCTACTTATAATGAAACTTAACGGAACTTAACCATGGAAAACTTTTTTATATGCTTCATTTAATGTCATATAGACACATCGACGAAAATGTCTGTACATGAAGAAATAGATAATGGGATTATATATGTTTACTGTTTTTGCAAACAATGCAGGGAGTTCGTACCACCCATTGCCAAATTCGATTTTGGTTAGCACTCGAAGACTAGACATGACTGCGTACGGGGTCCAAGCGGTAAGGAATCCACATGTGATCACAACGAGCTGTTTTGTAAACTTGACTTGAGCGGTGTAACTTTTGCGTGCGACTTGAGCATTTGGGCCCCATATTACTGCAGCGTTGCGATAGACCTGGCGAACAACAAGAAACATCTTCCCGTAAGAGACGGCAATTGCGGAAATCGGCAAGGCATAGAAAAAGACCAAAAGAAACAAACAATACCAAACGTGTGACTTGTTCCAAACGATTGAACAGTGCAACCCATATCCTTCCAAAGCAAACTGCGAGAATCCAAACAAAGGCAACAAGCTCGCTGAAAAAGCGAACAGCCAGCAGCTGCTGATTATTGTAATCGCTCGTTTTTTGCGAAACATCGTAGCGTTTGTACGGGACAAAATATAATAACGTTCGTAGGCGATGCAAGTAAGTTGGAGGATAGATGAAAGGCCTATCCAAGTGGTGACAAAGCCATAGATTGTACATCCAATTGTTCCTGTTGTCCATTTCTTTGCCACTGCGGACCAGAACGCCAATGGAGTTATAAATGAGGACATAACGCAATCACCAAATGCCAAGCTTAGTATTAAAATGTCTTTTGACTCTTTCAACAGCTTTTTGCGGTATTTTATATGAGTTATTATGACAAGAAAATTTGTGATTCCACCGAAACAAATGATTACTGCAAAAAGAAACGTTAAAAAGATCGCAACGGGCTCAGGTACTTGCTCCATACGCAAACAACTGAATAAACTTGAAAGCGAATATATAGAACCAGCAAAGTTGAGTCTGCACTGCTTGACGTACATATATTTGATATTTCGCTAAATGCATTCATACTGTGATTGGTAATAACATCACGTCAAGTTTTATACTCGCGCGCGCGAACGTACCGCATACGTAACATTTCGCCTGCTCATTTAAATTCATTAAAACAAGCCCCACCTTTTTGATGGAAAGCGATATTGTTCCCGACAGGTACGTTTAGAAGGAAATACTTAGTTTACAAGGAAATAGTTCATCTATAACATTTACATGAGGAAGTTTTTTTTTCTGGCATAAAAATTATAGTGTATTAAATTGTCTTGTTTTAGTCTATTTTTTTTCAAATGACCCAGATATGAATTTTTAAGGCCATGATTTACATTGTAGCATTTTCTGGGTCCAGTTTATAATCTTATTATAATTAGAAATGTCACAGCTGCACTTTAACTTTGTAATAATAAGAAACTTGTTTTTCAATTGATATAGTGTGGGTAGCGGAAATTTTTTGTACATGGTTATTTTTAACATTAATTAGCATTAAAATTGATAAAGCAAAATGATAAATCTTAACTGAACATCGCTTTGATGTTTATGTAAACAATATTTATCTGACCACAATCGTGAACGTTTAAAAAAATAAAATGAAAAGTTGTACGATTATATTTTTATGATTTCGCGAGGAAAAGAAAACTGTTTTGGCTTAATGTTCAACTCTAACCCGTCCAAACCATCCACCTTAATTCTAACCTAATAAGCTTTCCAATCTGATCTAACTGAAAACTAGACTTTTCCGCACGATAATACAGAGTATCAGGTACTTTCATACTTGATGTGAATGACTAAATCACCGATAAAAATTGCGAAAGGCTGATGTCATGCACATTATGTCAAAGGCAGGACTGTTTGTATTCTGAGTACTAGTGTCAGTCTCACGTTCACCAATTAATATATACTAATATATAGTAATGTACTTTGCCAACCGATGGAGTAGCCGAAAAAGTAGCTAGCTATATAATGAGCTGTCTGTAATTACTGATATGGTGAATTTGGGCACTCTCGTGTTTTGCTCTAAATGCTCAAAGCCTGGAAGATGCAGTAAAATGATAAAATTTACTGACTTGACAAATATGCATGATTGTGTAGTTATATAGCATAGATAATATTATATGTATCGTATATGATAATTTATGTAATTCATGTGACAACTGACGTGTTTATACGGCCTGTAAAAGGAAAAGTCACCCTATGCCAAGGAATAATAAGTGGGGTTTTTTTCTGTGTGAAAATCACAGGTTTAGCTACTGAGGAGTATGATTAATATTATGCCGATGTCGCCATAATAATTAAAAAAAATTAAAATAATAGAATAGGAACTGACGAGATTAGTTAACCACATGTCGACATGTTTGTGTGTTTCTGCTTGCGAGTGTCTATAGTATCACGTTTTGTCAGAATTCTTAGCTGTTATTTGTAGTGTCTTGGTTAATTGTTATTTAAAAATTATAAAATTGTAATGAGTAAGTGACCGTCTCGATCATGTTGTCTTAGCAACTTGCGAACAGTGAGATTCATTCGTAAATATTTAATTTCTATACATGTCTTTAATATATAGTCAAAAAATATATATTTATAATTGTTGACAAATTAACTTGCATGATCAAAATTTTCATAAAAAATTACATGCATGCATAGACTGAAACATATTATATATGGCTTTCTTTTCAAATATATGGCAACTACCCAACAGTTTTATATATATGGAAAAAAATTAATGAAGAAAAACGTCGGTTGACAGGAGCCAACAAGTAAATCAATTGAATGTAGCTACAAGCAAGCATACAGAAATGCGCTTATTAGTATACGTCTATAAATTATAAATGCAAAATATAAAGCCAAAATGCTCCACGATAGGGCGAGGTTCATTTGCATTTCCTAGCTGCCGGGCTTTATTTACTTGTTTTTGCGTCTGTTTACCTGCGGAAACTGAAACAGCAAATTTAGATACATTAACGGATTTCAGTATTTAGTAAGTACTACAACCAACGGTATATCAATTTATTCATGTTATTTATTAATTTATGCTCATGTAGGCCTACGTGAGTCGACAGATTTTAGATTTTAGATCAGCATCAAAGACATGCAGAATTGGAAATAAAGTCATTGAGTGTCACAACAAAAAAATGATAAAAAAACTAGCTTTGTTTAATCAATATTATCACAGAATTTTTGCTACGCATGCATGCATGGTTGACTGCATGTATTTAACTAATTTTACGGTGCGATACGGCATCACGTTGCTCAGTTAAAGGTTCTAACTACGGGACATGATCAACTGGTGTATTTAATCGCCGTAATAAACACAGTATACATGAGTAAGCATGTAATAAGTTATAAAAACATATCTAAATCCACCTTGCAGACATGTAGCTGTTGATAATTTCCTTGATAAGCAATAACATAATACTTTATTAAATTGTTGTGATGATTCATTTTAAAAATTTTCAAGCCTTGCAGCGTTTCTTCTTGAAAAAAGGATTAACATGCGGCAATGTGAGACCACTGAGAACTACTCTGTTAATTCATGTAATGTTGCATGCAATCAGGGCTGAAACTGGAGCATTAATCAGGGAGTGGGGATATTCATATTTTCTTGCTCTATCCGATCAATCTCTTTTGAAATCCGTTGTTATTAGGGTTGATTTCAAAAGAATTCGTCGCACTGGACACGAATACGCGCCTCAATTAACGCTCTATTTTCGGCCCTGCATGCATATATTATCTATAGGTTATAATCTTTTCCAGTCATGAATACATGCATGTAGCAAGATTGAGGTTTATACACAAACAAGAAATTGTGAAATGTTGAAATAACAAGTGGAATTAAAACTGTTCACAGGGGGAAAAAGCAGTTTCACAATTCGTGCGTGGATACAAGATTTTATTTTACATTTGAGTCTCGAGATTGTCTGACGACCTCCGAAAGGCCATCGAAGACATTTTTAACCTTACTTTAAACAGGTCTTACCACTGTAGTGGCAGGTTTTGAGGTATTTTGCACACATCTGATGGCTGCCACATTTCGTGGTACGAAACTAGTTAGTAATAAAGATGCCCAGTGGAATATGTATATATGTAAATCACCAACCCTTCACCCTAATTCCACAACATCATATAAATAAATCACCAGGGGCCAGTTTTTCAAAGCTGGGTTGGTTTAACCCTGAGTTAACCTAAAAGCCAAAGGAAATAAGGATGTTTATGAATGTGGGAATATTTCTTCATAAATCTTTTCTAAATATGTATAGTAGTTTTCTTCAGTGAAGTTTTGAAATAAACAGAACATGTAGAAATACATGAACTATAACGGCAGGTTAAATTTTCACCCAAGGTTAGCGCAAATCCTACTTTGAACAATTGGCCCCAGGAGAATATTTTCCAAATTTTATAATTTTCTTCGTTTTGGGGCAAGCCCCTTTCTCAAGAATACATTGATTGGCAAGTACAATCTAAGATCCTTTTATAGCTAATATATCATAAATTCATTAGTCAAAGTCTCGTACATTTAATCCCTTAGGTAGAAACTTAACCAATTGATAAGCCCAAAATACCTCCCTCTGAGTTGGATTTTCTTTGTTTTGTGAATAATAATAACCTAAATATCACTTAAACCATTATGCTCAGGGCCAAAAAATGCATACAAATGCTCTCCAGCCATCTTTCTATCCCCTTGCTCATACTACCTTAACGAACTTTTGTGATCATTAAAACGCTTTCTAAATGATGTTATTGTACTCCCTACATAAAACTTAAAACAACTAATACATTTAAGTACATAAATTACCCCTTCTGGGTCACAATCAAAAGAGTAATTTATCAAGTATTTTACTATGCACCAACTTTTCTGCCTCTTCCACATAATTACAAATCTGACATCTGGACTTACCACATTTTCTCATTCCCTTCTCCTTATCACGAAGTCTGTTTATTTTAAATCTCACTAAATTATCAGCCAAATTTCGAGGTCTCCTAAACGAAATCAAGGGGTTTTTGTCTTTATATATTTCCTTTATATTATCCGAAGCCTGTAACACGGGCCACAAAGATTCAACAATTCCCCGTGCTCCTGAAAAAGCTGGATGAAAATTCAATACAAGTGGCACTAATAAAGCCTCCCTATCTTTTGCCTTGATTTTTCACATTGAGCTGATATTTTATCATTTTAAAACCTCTTTTATACAAATTTCCTTTAAGCTCCTTCACCCGTTCATCAAATATATAATTATCCGAACTACAAATCCTTCTTAATCTTAACGCCTATGTTACAGGCTTCGAATGATATAAAGGAAATATTTAAAGACAAAAGCCCTTGATTTCGTTTAGGAGACCTCGAAATTTGGCTGATAATTTAGTGAGATCTAAAATAAAAAGCCTTAGTGACAAGGGAAAGGGAATGAGAAAATGTGGTAAGCCCAGATGTCAGATTTGTAATTATGTGGAAGAGGCAGAAAAGTTGGTAACATAAGTACTGGATAAATTACTATATTTTGATTGTGACTGAGAAGGATTAACTTATGTACTTAAACATATTAGTTGTTTTAAGATGTATGTAGGGAGTTCAGTAACATCATTTAGGAAGCGTTTTAATAATCACAAAAGTTCGTTGAGGAAGTATGAGCAAAGGGGTAGAAAGATGGCTGGCGAGCATTGTCTGCACTTTTTTTGGCCCTGGGCATCATGGTTAAAGTGATATTCGGACAATTATTATTGACAAAACAAACAAAGAAAATCCAACTCAGAGGGAGGCATTTTGGGAGGCATTATATATATATATATATATATATATATATATATATATATATATATATATATATATATATATATATATATATATATATATATATATACATATATATATATATATACATATATATATATATATATATATATATATATATATATATATATATATATATATATATATATATATATATATATATATATATATATATATGTATATATGTATATATGTATATATATATATATATATATATATATATGTGTATATATATATGTGTGTATATATATATATGTGTATATATATATATATATATATATATATATATATATATATATATATATATATATATATATGTGTATATATATATATATATATATATATATTATATATATATATATATACACATATATACACACATATATATATATATATATATATATATATATATATATATATATATATATATATATATATATATATATATATATATATATATATATATACATATATATATATATATATATTTATACGCTTTTACCAGCTTTTATTAATTCAAAATACTGCAAGTAATCGGTACACTTCTAAATAAAGTATTGATATAGAATGAACTATATACATGATCATTTCTTTTCCCATTTTCTCCAGACCAATGCTTCCAGATTAGCACAGGGTTGCTCTATCACGATAGCGATAATGAAGCCAACTGCATACGTCAACACCAATGTGGACAGATAATAAATTACCTGAAGTGTTATAAGATGAACGTAAATGTCTGTCCGAAAGTAGGCGATTTGAGACATAGCTCGATTAGCATTAAAATAATCATTCAAGCAATTTATTTTTTCGAGCTAAAACGATTCATCAGTTAATAAAAGATTAGCCCAAATTAGCCCATGTGCAGCAAATCAGTTGAATTTTTCCTCTAAATTGATAATTTACTAGTTCATTTCGTTTTCACAAATATCAGTCAGTTGCATGATTCAAAACTTGTATATCTATAAATTGATTATTTGTTAGACTAAGTTTATTTCATTATTAACAAAACTTATCAGTTAGTTGAATAATTCAAAACATGTCTAATCAATAATCTAATAACTTCTTTTCTACATACGTGGATGAAATATACTTAGTTAATTCTTCGTATAGCCTATGTATATTCGACTCTTACCAGTGTTAGCGTAGTAAAATGAACCGGACTCTCAATGTTGTAGACGAACACCGAAATGACGTCCTTGTGTATGATAAATGCAGCATAATTTATACGACTTAACGGTATCCAAAATTTTGCTTCAAGAATGTTCTTAACTAAACCTGTAAAATAAAACATAAAAAGAATCGGTAATGTAGCTGGCAGATAGCTAGAAAATGACGAGATGCTTAAGTGCTGTAATTTAAGCTGCATGAACAATATCTTTTAACATTACTCCCTTCTGTTCGCTGCAAAAAATGACGAAGAATGACGATAATATATTATAGATTTTCGGAATTCATGAGGGTGTGAATCTTGTCATGCAAAATTTGGCAAAAAAATGGAAATACAAAACCATTCTAATTATCGGGTTTCAGTAACGTAATGCGTTTAGTAATTGGTGATCCACTGAACTGGAAGTTACCTTAGGTGTTCATCATAAGTATAGGCTTTTTATTTGCTAGCAAATATATACGACTTAACAACATTTGCTTGTTGACACAAGACACCATTCAACAATATATGTAAAGTTGACCACCAAGCATTGTCTGACATGAAAAAATGTTGAGTGAAAATGCACATGTCCTTAATACATTGATTGATTGCCATTGATTGTCAATTCAGCGTTTTCCCTGTAATCAATGGTTATTCACGTTTAAAAATACATTTTACATGGGTAGTTACACTCACCAGCATAGTTATAATGACAGGCAAATATGAGCCACACAATGCACAAACCCCAGATGGACCATCTGGTTGACCAAAAAGCAGCTCTTTCTTCTGTTGTCCATATGCGAGGATCTTCTTTTATCGCGCTGTATGGGGCATACATATCTGTAAGTGCCAAAGATATTGCAGCAACCCACAGTATCATCACGAGTTTCTAAATAGGAATAAAAATGCATCAAACGCTTTATAATTCCACATGACATACCGCATTCTCTCTCTTAACCCCCCCCCCTGAAATAAGTCCCCTACATTACTTGCGTTTTACATAAATATTTAATAACTAAAAAAACACGCAGGGTCTTTCCACAGAGACAACCCTCCAATTACAATCACAAAGTTTATGGTTAACTATTATAAGTCCCCATCTCAAATTAGCCTCCTTCCAATTACCCCCTCCCCCTCCATAAAACGGCCTGAAAAATCACGTTAATTACATCCAATCAATCAATTACACCCGATACAATTTTAATTGGGATATCGAAGTTTTGAATCAAATAAGCTTTTTTAGGAATGCTAAAAATTTGCACAAAATTGTCCGTTGAATTGAAGTAGACTGAAGGGATAACAAGTCAAAAGACGCGTGCAACATATAACTTCTCTGATGTCAATTAAAGGTACCATTTCTTGGAGGAAAAAGCCATATCACAAAAGGAATAATAATCGATAGTTCGTACGTTTGCCGTTTGGCACAGCCTCGCCACTTAGACATCTTAAATCTTAATTCTTAAATGCTTATCCTTATGCACTTTCGAACCGTCAAAATTTGCTTTGATATTCGCAATATTATAAGAAGTATCAACAGTGTTTGTAAATTTGCTGGAAAAACACTCTGAAATTTTAGTTAACGTCTATGAAATACGCAATAAACACAAGAGAGAAACATTAAAGGCCATCTTATGCCAACTTTTAGCATTCCTAAAAATGCTTTTTTGAGTTAAAATTTTGATATCTTAGTTAATTTGCATATCAAATTTTACGTTATACTTAGCCTTTCCTGCGTATGATAAAATTTGCTTTATTGAGCTATCAAAGCGAACAACTTTTGGTAATATCCACAATATTGTTAGAGGATTGCTGTCGCATTTTACCTTTGATAATTTAAACTCTTTTGAGAAATAAATAACATAACCCAGTACCATTCCCATCACATATGGTGGAATTCTGCAGTATGTTTTGAAGTAGACGTCTATAACAGAGTCATCCAGTTTCAAAGCTTCCTCTTGGTCATCATTAAAAAAGCTATTTAACAAAACGACTGTGGATAATTATGTGGGAAAATTTAGCTTGTCTAAATATCTGAGTGTCAGGACTTATGATAGTATAGTAATACTCTTTTAAAATAACTAAGGTAAAATATCCTCTCCGTCTAAAAATTTAATCCATCCACAAAAGCGTTCTATAAGCAACAAGCTCTAGTTATAAATGATGCTGGGCCTGGTTGTATCAAAGGCGTTTAGCTTAAACAAATTGGATAAGTCAAATTTTAAAAGAACTTTGGCATGTTGTACGTTACTGAATTTATAAATTTTATGGAATAAACATTTAGTTTTATAAATAATTGTTCTTCTAAGCTAAAAGCTTCTAAGCTCGTTCGTTCATGCAATGTAAAAATTGTTTTATACTTTCGGCTTATCCACCGTTTAGGCTAAACGCCTTTGATACAACCACAGGTCACCCGGAATGCGTACAGTTCTAATATAGCGTTCAGTGGGACAGCATCTGTTACATAATGTATATATTAACACAAAGGTTGGCAAGTAAATACAAATTTGAACACTCGTACCAAATTTAAACCACAAAAAAATCTGCAAAAAGACTTCGATATTCATTTAAAAACATACACATATTGAGAAGACATACCTGAAAAGCATGTACGTTGTATTTTTGTGTCATTTCAACATTATTTACCCGACGAAATTCGCGAGAAGTCATCAAATTTTTAGTTGATTTTCGCTAAAACTATGCGCGATGCCGGCTGCCTGCCTTACGTCACAGGAAAAAGCCCCCTGATTGGCCAGCTGAAAACTCGATTTTTTTACCGCGAAAGCAAAACCGGGGAGCTACGTAATATACAATGAATTTACAATGCTTCTTCGTTTGCACCTCTTCACATCTTTTGCACTTCAGTTTAAAATTTTTCGCAGTTGTTTGCAGTTGTTACTGAGTTGTTGTTTTTAAAAAAGCTTTCACTTCAAATTTCCCTCCGCAGTGTTGGCGTAGCTCTTTGAAAATTTTAACATTTCTCCCCCCGGTTTTGCTTTCGCGGTAAAAAAATTGAGTTTTCAGCTGGCCAATCAGGGGGCTTTTTCCTGTGACGTAAGGCAGGCAGCCGGCATCGCGCATAGTTTTAGCGAAAATCAACTAAAAATTTGATGACTTTTCGCGAATTTCGTCGGGTAAATAATGTTGAAATGACACAAAAATACAACGTACATGCTTTTCAGGTATGTCTTCTCAATATGTGTATGTTTTTCAATGAATATCGAAGTCTTTTTGCAGATTTTTTTGTGGTTTAAATTTGGTACGAGTGTTCAAATTTGTATTTACTTGCCAACCTTTGTGTTAATATATACATTATGTAACAGATGCTGTCCCACTGAACGCTATATTAGAACTGTACGCATTCCGGGTGACCTGTGATACAACCAGCCCCTGGTATATTGTGGTTTCACATCTTGGGACAACATTTTGAGTATTATTTGATGATGACCATGTCGATCTTTGTACAGAATAGATAATAGCAGCAACGGATGTTTCTATGATGCCATGAGTGATTTAAAAAAAGATTATGTCAAGGTATTCATGAAAGGTTTCATGATATATACATACGCCAAGATCTCATCCGAAGTCTGTTGTTTGTAATTGGTGATCATTGGGGCGTAAACGTTTAATTTTTATTGAAAAAATAGGAATATAAACAATGCAGACATCCACTGATCTCATAGTAGACTGGATATAGCTTCTATGGGTATCAAAAGTGAAGCTTAATTATACATGCAAATTTCACTTCCGGGGACCACAGAGCCCGTGTGATACAAATTTGTAAAGGAATACTTGGTGCGAAAAGAGCAAGAACGTACAATTTTGTAATATTTTAAGCACTCTGCAATTATTTATCAACATTGTTGCAGTAAACAAATTTAAAGTTGTTTGTGACAAGTTTACATCACAAGTGGTCCCCGCAAGTGAATTTTGTATTGTATAATTAGGCTTCACTTTTGATATCCACAGAAGCTATATCCAGTCAATCATGAGATCAGTGGCAGACATCGACAAAATTTTATAGAAACTTGACACTGCATGTGGCAAGTATTGTTGATATTGTTTTCTTGTAGATATCGTGATTATTTTAGTAAAAGTGCGAAAAATCGCACAACATTTTTGTGCACTATCCTAAGGTCACATCACGTCACGTTTTATTTGACACATTCCAATAATAAAAATAAAATGAGTGCACGTACATATTCAACCTCGTGAACACAATACCAATTGTGATATCATTGATTGCTGCTATGCAAGCCGTCGCAATTATACTGGCTAGAATAACAACACCAACAGCACAAAGTAAAGCTCGGAGTCTGTATCTGAAAAAGTAGAATTTTTTTACTTGTTATATGAATAACAAAACAAACTTCCATCATGCACTACAAATGATTAATGGAAGGTTGGTTATATTCAATAATCAATCACTTCTTGCTGAGAAAATATACAGGGACAGGGTGTCTCCAAAACGCGCACGCAATTGCAATACCTATTGTTAAAATTTGAATTGCCAAGCACCAATATTTAATTTTAAATTTCCAAGGCCATGCATGCACCATGCAAATCGTGGACTTTACAAGATAGTATTTCAATATAGCATTTCAATCTCTTAACAAATCTCTTAACATTTTACCATGCATCTCTTTTGCTAGGCCATACTAAAATTCTAAAAATAGGTGAATTTAGTTGCGTCCGTTTTTTATGGGACAGCCTGTACATACATGAAATAAGCAATAATCTCAGCCAAACCATACTGTGCACCTGTGTGATCACTGCTTTGACTTAAGCCTGGTTCTCCTAGCGACATATGCACATGAACAAGCCAAAAAATAGGCAAAGCAGAGAAATATACAGTAAAGTGTGCGACATAAGCATCAACATTAGAACAACTTAAAAAAAACACAAAGGAAAATTCTTTCTCTTTTGTCTTTAAAATTCTCAAAACAACATTAATGCCTTGTTTTGTTGTTGGTGTTATAGGGTAAAGACAAGCTTTACCTTTAATTAATCAAAGTCAAGCCACAGTCAAACTACCAAAACACTAATAATATTAAATAAATCAAGCTATACACAGATGCAAAAATTCTTTCCACGATTTATAGGAGTTTCTTACCTGTATGCGATGAAAATAAAAATTGGAGATATTAAAAACATTTGCATATCCGCGGCCAAGTACCAAGTTTGATCTATACACTTCTATATATAAGGCAAGTACAACGTGTAAATAGATGGCTTTATTACCTAGATGGGCGCCCAGAAGAAGAAATTATTGGGGGTCATAGACGGTCCTGACTTGTCCAGCGACAAGTTGCCGAAAATTCTTATTATATATAGTGGCCTGGGGATCCATCAGTTCATGCATTCATAATACGGCATGTTTTCAATTAAAAATATGTTTTCAGCAACTCATTAATATGATAATTCCATAAGTAAAATTGAAAATAAATACATTTTTAATCAGTAATATATATTGATACTCGTCCTGATTTGCATAAATCGCATCAATGTGCATGAACTTCAATCTAACACTTAATTTTCAATGTAATTTTATTGAACGACTATTTGAGTGCGTTTTGAAGCTAGTGTCCGTAATTCTTTATCGTTCTTTATTATTCGTGTCCGTCTTTTACCAGTCTACAAAGATACTCGTGCCGCCCATTTTGTGAATAATACCTAAATTTTAAGGCATATACCTCTCTAGGATTCTCTGGAATAAAATTATTCAGATACAATAAATTCGTCCACCAATTTTCTGAACATGCAGAGGTATCAGATTGCATAAACCACAGTGGACCAGCACCAAAGAATGGTCGTAGCTTTGCAACAAGCAATACGCAAAACATTAACGTTGGCGTTAATCTAAAATACATATTAGGTATACATGTTATGCATAGTGCATATAAACAGAGGATATTACACGTGGCGGTGCGAAGATATGAATTTTATCTTTAAGTGGTGAAAACAAATATTTTCTACGAATGAGCGCAGCGTATATATGAGTAAAAATAATGTTGTTTTCACCACGAGAAGAAAAAATTCATATCTTTGCGTCGCCGCGTGTGATATCCTAACATTAATTTTCGATCGATAATGCATGCTAAAAACGTTATTTAAACCTCCCCAGTCTACTTCTGACTCTTAAGAATCTGATACTGATGATACTCATTTAAAATTAAATACTCGAGTTTTTAAATTTTACACGAGAACTATCTAATACAATACCTAATGCTCTAATTATATTATATATATATATAATGGTGATGTTGTACTCGGGATATATGATATTATGATATTGTGATGCTACTCCGAGTGTAAGCCACACTGACCGTGTAGCTCAGTTGGTAGAGCGTTGGGGCTAGTATTCCAAAGGTCGCTGATTCGAATCCCGCTGTGGCCAGGCAAACTTTTCAGCCTGCCCAGTGTGGCTTACACTCGGATTAGCATCACAATATCATTATATATATATATATATATATATATATATATATATATATATATATATATATATATATATATATATATATATATATATATATATATATATATATATATATATATATATATAGTACAGTACTATATATATATATATATATATATAGTACAGTACTGTATATATATATACAGTCATTGCCATTAATTAATAATGTTGTCCAGACAAACTATATCTAAATACATGTATATCGAACACGTGACTACATCATTATATGTGTCGGCCCGCGTGGGGCGTAAGAGTGCGTGCTGTTGCGGGCTGATTAAGTTCGGCGAATTTTGTACAATGCCACGTCCGTATTCGGACGATTTACGCTGGCGAATGGTATACCAAAAACTTTTTTTTGAGAAGAGCTATGAAAAAATTGCATTGCAATTATTTGTTAGTCCAAAGACTGGGTATCGGACGATTAGCACGTTTTTAAATACGGGTGATGTAAAGCCTTGCCGTCTCGGTCGCCCAACTGGGAGTATAACTTTATTTCCCCATGAAGAGTATATTATCATGGATTGCTTGCTTCGTTCGCCTCAGATGCAGCTACACGAAATAGCAAATTATATTTCCAACGCTACTGGTTCTGCGTTTGGCCCGAGGACACTGCAGTGTCGAGCTGTGTATAGACTTGGAATAACGCGTAAGAAGGTATACACATGCACATCACTGCCATTAATAATATTCAGTATATATCAGCTAAAAATGCGCAGGAATATAAACAACACTGAATGCATCACACTATTGTTTCAATCTTAAACCTTCAATGAATCTTTTAACTCATCTTCAAAATTTGTATTGTTATGTTCACTACTAAATTCACGAAGCATTTGCTTTTAAATACACCGAATTTCTCTTCAGCGAAATGATAAACTAAGGCTACAATTCAAAGCAGAAGTCAGCGTATTTAATCCGAACCAACTCGTCTTTCTTGATGAAACAGGCATTGTATGTACAGTATACTTCAATGTCACGTTGTTGTAGAAAGCTTCTAACAGTAGCGAAGCCAGCCCGACAATTTAGTCATGCTATGCAAATTTAAATCATTATCATTATTCATTTCTTTAGAAATAGATCCTTATACGGCCTATAAACACTGAAAAATTTGCATTTGCATGACCAAATGTCGGGCTGGCTTCGCCACTGGCTTCTAAAAATACTTATTTCACTTGAAGGACCCAGTCGTGAGGGATTATAGCTATTCACGCTGGGCACCTCATTATTTTGCAATGTCCGCTATTTCAAGTGAAGGACTTATTGCCAATTGGTTATTGAAAAATCCAGAGGAAAGATTTTATGCTCGCTCTCCTTTATCCGAATTATTTACCCGAAAATTACTACATGCAATAGGACGCCTCCGGGGACGCTGGCTTGCTAAATTTGCACAAGTAATTCTTACGCATTACAATAAATAACAGATTGCGGATTTTCCCCATTAAATCAATTCATTGCTGGTAAAAGGCGCTCGTAGCTTTTCCCAAAAGATAACCACCCAGCACATCATGTCCAAGAAGTTGTGGAACATGTTTATGATTCTGGAGCGCTTATCCGTTTTTTGCCACCATACAGTCCCGATTTGAATCCGATTGAAGAGGTTTTCGCCAAAGTTAAGCACTACTTGCGACAGAATGATTCAGTTTTACAAGCTGTACGAAGTCCTAGCCCACTTACCTGGAATGCATTTGTGCAAATAACATCCTTCTGACTGTCAGGCATATATGCATCATGCTGGTTACATTTGAACAAATTGTTTAAAACATGAGCAAATTTTGAAACAAACGTTGCACGAGTTTATTTTTGCTGTAACCTCAGTAGACTATGTATACACACGCTGTCTTTGCAAGCGTGTTAACAACAGCCAAAATATCAGTGATATCAACAAGGTATCACTAACGTGTTAATCGTCCGATACTCCGTCTTTGGACTAACAAATAGTTGCAATGCAATTTCTTCATAGCTCTTCTCAAAAACGTTTTTGGTATACCATTTGCTAGCCTAAATCGTCCGAATACGGACGTGGCATTGTACAAAATTAGCCGAACTTAATCAGTCCCGCAACTAGCACGCACTCTTACGCCCCACGCGGGCCGACGCATATAATGATGTAGTCACGTGTTCGATATACATGTATATAGGTATAGTTCGTTTGGACAACCTTAATGGCAATGACTGTATATATATAGTACAATCTGCAGACATGCATGTTTCGGCGTTCCACGCCTCATCAGTGCAGCTTGGTACACATCTACACATGTAGCTGCATTACTCTTATACACGTGAACTTGCTCTCACCAAGCGCACGCGGTACAAGGCAACACAACCAACACATGCGGACATGCGTAGAGCGTCATAGGGCCAGAGTGCTCAAACGACCTCAAGGGAAGTGGGCTTTGCATTATAGCTATAGACACCTACTCCGCTCTACAAGAGTGCTCAACAACACCGAATATACATATATATATATATATATATATATATATATATATATATATATATATATATATATATATATATATATATATATATATATATATATATATATATATATATATATATATATTATATATATATATATATATACATATATATATATAACACGTTTTCTTATACAAAAAGTTCTGAATCTTGTTTATTTTGAATATTTTGCACAATTTTAATGTTAACATTATACTATTCAATTTAAGTCTCTCATCCTATATCAATTATTTCTATGGTCTATAAGCGTTACAAAACGTTAGCGTGATGCTTAATTTATGCGTTTACCTAATTTGTAAGAAATTAACTATCATTATTCACAAAAGTTCGTAAATTTTGAATCGCACAGACTCTTGTCAGCAAATTATTTGATATCTCGAACAGCAATAAAAACATGTTTTATCATAATATTCCCAAGAGCTCACAATTATTTTATAAAGCATTAAAATTCCGTGGGCGAGCAATTTTTAATCTGTTCTAACATACAACCCCCCCCCCCTGGGTTTAAAAATTTTATATTCAGAATTTTCATTTTTCATCCTACACATGCAAAGGGCACCTAATAATACGTTCACGCTTTACGACGTTGAAGTCAGTTTAAAATTTGTTTAAGTTTTTATACACACAATATACCTCCAATATCGATGAAAATAATATTTGAACCAATTCGTCTGTCCATTGTTGTTCATTTTTTTACTCATGCTGGTGTACATTACAAGAAGACCACTACAGCAAAATAAAGTTAAAACGTCAAAGTATTGTAACGACTTGAAACATACAATTACAAAGAATAAGATTCGAGAAGAGAATTACCCTTCCTAACGGAAAGTTGTTGGTGTTCTATTAACATCCCGACAAAAATTATTTGCGCGATTCATCGAGTATATCTGTATGGTTTAGGGTTTGACTAGAGCGTTAATTGGGAAAGAAGGAAGGGGTGTAAATTCGTATCTTCGTGTTCTGCCCGACAAATGTAGCTATTTTGAAATCAACCCCAATAACAACTGATTTTAAAATTAATTTGTCGGGTAGAGCTTTCGCAGACGCTTGCCTCCTAGCTGATATCCGCAATAAGTCACGAAAAAGCCAAAATAATAATCTTAATAAACAAAAAACTCTCTAAATTTCAACTATCTCTATGAAAAAAACCTCATGTGTGCCATCGATCTGTATAATACTGGATCACGCATACAGTGGCATCAAGTGAAGCCAGCAGAAATGACGAATTTGAAGTACCAAGATGGCGGACAATCAGCATTTTCAATAGATAAATAAACTTCCTTATTTTAAGGAAATTTACGGAAATTGAAAACGCTGCTTAAAAGCTTACTCTTACACCCGCAAAGAACACTGGACCTGGAGTACCAAGATGGCGGCGATGACTTCAAAATTTTATTATGTATGCGTGATCCAGTATTATACAAATCAATGGTGTGTGCGCGTTCGAAATCGCAGGCTCAACGTCACGAGTACTCCATGTGAGCCTAATTAAAGCAAAGTTATATCTATGAAAATAAATAACTAGTAAAAAACGTCCCAGTCTTCGACAGAGCAAGATTTGAATATTCTTGTTCCCGATTAATTGAACAGCCAATAGAAATGTCTAACGAAATAATTCACAGCTTTATTATGACGAAAAAGTACAAAAAATAGCCTAGATGTAGTCATATTTTCGTAACAAAGAAATATTACACTTTGGAACGTTCGAAAAACATTTTTGTGCCCGCGTGACTGTTTAAGTGGTCAAAGAATAATACTTTATATAATATCATCGTTCGTTAACAATTTCCCTCCCTACTCACACACGTGCATAATTATTCACTTACTCACGAACAATAGCAACACTGACAGTTATTGTAAAAGGCAATGCTTGCAGACCTACATAATTAAGTTGTTTATTACCTCAAAACAAAAAAGGTGTCCACTCCATAAGCTGTGTGTAAAACCATTGGTGTCAATCTTCTTTCAAAACTCACAAAATCTTTCAAATTGTCTGCAGTAAGGAAACTGTCCATTAGCCTTCCTAACTACATAAAATAATTAACTACTATATACATTTCTCTATGAGCGCAGTTAAATTAAATTTTAAGGTTTTTTTAAAATCTTGAGCATTTGCCTTTTTAATTAATCTATACTGTGCGTCTAGTTGTATCGATTATTTCTTGTCTCCAAGATTACGAAAACCAACTAGCTACACCAGAATTAAAACGCTTTATTAAACGCTTTAACAGAGCAACTAGAAATGAGTTCCTTGTGGTTCATATACTGACAATAAAGTCCAGATTTAACTACCATTACCTCTACCGCGCTACATTAATCTATCTTTTACCAATCACATGTGTTGGACCATTTACCATTCAGGCTCTTTAAAAATCAGATGGCAATAGCTCATGAGATTGAAGTCAAATCTGAATTTTAAAATGCTGCGTGATACCACCTGCCTAATGTATACACAAATGTTGCGTTATTTGCATAAATTCAAGATGGCTGCCTTGGTCAAAATATATCTCAAAATCATGCGAGCTGTTGAAAAGCTATAAAAAGTTTAAAAATTTATTTTAAAAGTTTGCTTTGATATTCTTTAATTGTTTTTTATTGCTATTCAAAAATTTGGCAAATTATCAGAATAACGCCTTCCGATCATTCTTTTTCAGTAGAAAGTTTCGAATTATTTTTCGTACAGAATTGAGAATTTAGTGTACCGTAAATTATTAACAAAGTGAAATAACATTTATTGGCATAATTTTTATTATTATACACATAGCATTATTAATGGACATTTTTCTCAAAAAAATTTTATTGACTGTTAACATTATCACTAACATTATATTAACATTATTTACTTTATTTACGGAAACGTTTCCGTTACGCTTTTTTGCGCATGCAATTCCGAGCTTCTCCAAAGAGCAAAAACAATATTAAATATAGTCATAATTGCTTTATAACATACAGGGCGTCAGAAAGGTTGTATAATTTTGCAATCGCTGTACTCGCTGTACTTACCGATTGGAAGAAAGTGAACCATGGGATAGGTATTGACATGGAACAGGATAATCCAAAATAAGGAAAGCACCCGTATTCCGTGCAAATAAGTAAGGTCACTTTCGCTAACATCTGTGTTCATAATCCATTCAACATTTCGAACCATTGAAAAGCAATTGAGTATTCTATAGCGTAATCCTAGAAAAGAGTCCAGATATATTTTAAATATATTGAGCGTATAAAATCATAGTTTACTTTAATCCGCACTTCTTTTTACCACCGGCCTAAGTACATTACAAATTTACACTTTTATATGTGTGTTGACCTGACTGCATCCCATCTCATCCCTAAAGTAAGCGTCAATGCCACACGTTCGAATTTCAATGTTTTAACTCCCTGAAGGATGAGGACAAGAATGCGTAGAATATTATATTAAGGATAATTTTTGTACATGTAGAGTATGGCAAGTTAATTGGAATTTGTTGCGTCAAAATAACTCAGAATAGGCTCACATGAAAGCTAAAATATTCAAGTTCGAATGCGCAGCTATAGCGCTTAAATGGTTGTAGTCTTTTTATGGGACACGCTGTCTCTTGCATTTTCCTGTCTGTGCACCCCGCTAAAATTAGTGCACTGACAAAATTTATATATAGATCGTTGCAAACGTTCAAGGTAAAGCATGATGACATGTAACTGACTTGACAGCCTGTTCTACTTTTTGTGACATACATATAGCAAAGCTATGGAGATTACGGGATGGACAATAAATACTGAACGATGTTACTTTGTGCTCAATTTATATTACGTTTCAGTTAATTATGCGTATACAATGTTTATAGCCAATATGACGGATGAATAAAAATTGTATCTCGTTGTTGAAATCAATAATTTAAAGACTTAACAAACGAGATATGCAGGATTTTAGTGAATTGGAGACTGACCCGCTTAACAGGTGAACAATAAATAGATTTACGTCAATTTTATCTACCAATTACATTGATAAATAATGTAATAAATAATGTAATAAATATTAGCCAATAAACAATAACTAATTTTGTCAGAACTGGAAAATAACGTCAAAAAATGTTTCATTCAATACCTTTTATACCTTTACTCTGTGCCCCCTTCGATGCAACATCTGAGATTAGTGGCGCTCTTTCATTAGCGTCTTCACCCATAGACAGATAACTATCATTTTCATTTTTTTCATGAAGTTTATTTTTGGCATTCACAATTTCGACTATCGTAGCAAGCAAGCAAATCCCAACTAGCAGACCACAGAATGCGCTAAACAAGAAAATCTATTTAAATTACTCTGAAGAGAGTCATGGATCAGCGGCATGACTACCACATGAATTAACCCCGTTCCCATTTTCTGTTCTTTTTGTTAATTAATTCCAGTCCTTGTGCATGGAATCCTATTTTCCAAGCAAATATATAGGCAATTACAGTGGCGGATCTAGCGTAAGTCAAAATAAATTACCACAGCTCATTCTAGGATATATTTACATTATAAAATACCTTCAAAGCAACTTCATTGGTTAGATTTTATTCTTTTGAAATTCATAACCTATGACATTGTTATAAAGTTATTTTGAATTTAAAATTGAGCTGCTATAATTTATTTTGACTTACCCTGGATCCGCCACAGGGCAATTAACAGCGCTAGCTCCCATTTTACCCCTTCAGCTCCCATTTTACCCCTTCAGCGCCCTGCATGCGTGATCGTAATGTTATATTTCTGATGAATTTTAATCAAACATGCGTGCATTCAGCATTTAATATCAAACCAAGTTATATGCTGCTTTTTTTCTAAAGCACACTAGCTTATTTTGAAACTTACATTGTTACCACAACTGATGTTGTATATTCAGGGTCTTCCGCACATTTGACTTGCAGAACTTGCGTAAATGGTGTAACTTCATAGATTTTTGAAACTACATATTGATACAATGAATCAATATCGTAATTATGTAACATGAAGAATATTACGTGCATGCATATCCATTCAAAAATGCGAACTATATTTTCAAATGTTTCTCATGCACGTGTGAACAAAATAGATATGGATAAATAAATATAAAACTACAATTTTAGACTATGCGCTAGAACTGTGCGCACACGGAGTCGTTTCCGAGCCGTTTAACAACTAAACAACCAATTGCAAGAAGAAGACGATGTCAACTACCGTTCGGTATTAAAATTCTCATCGCATTTTTTGACTGGGGAGAATGATTATGATGGATGTTTACTTACTTTATATGCAAGGTAAATAGCGTAGGGCAAGATTCAATAGGTTAACAAAACTATTTTGATGTCAGTTAATGCATATTATACAATATATCATAGAAATTAATTGACATGTTTAGTTGTTTACATATTAGGCTTCCTTGCAGAATAATATAATCCTTACATACCATTTTTGAAAAGAAATAAAAAGCTGTTGCTAACATCTTTGGTGGTACAATTATTTGGCAAACAAACACCCCATTCAAAGTGATAAGTCTGAAACAAAAAATATTTATTATATAAATTACTGTATATGAGCTAGTTGGCAAACTTACTACTCTCTTTACATTGGCAGAATATTTGCTCATATAACTGCTATATCTACTTATAGCAATTTATTTGGCCAGTAAATTTTTACGCATTGTTATATCTACATGCATGACCTGGCTTATGCAAGCATTTTTGTTCATTAGCTTGTTGCACTTCCTAACCAGGTTTACCTCTATTCACAAAATACGTATTGCATGAAGCCAGAGTATAATGAAACAATTCAAAAGAATCGCCCGAATTCAAAAAAATCGTCCAAATAAAACGAAAACTACGCTGCCTGCACGTATAATGAAAATAAAGCGTCCGGTTACCTTCTAAATAGATTATTATAGAATTGCGTTCTGGGCAACTGAAGCTAATGACTTTGAATGTTGCGAACACCAAGAACAAACCAGACACGTATTTTGAAAAAGGTCTTATACCATTCACTAGAATTCATATAATAATAAATCTACTGGACATTTTTCAACTTGCAAAGGAGGATTTAATTCTACGCAAGCAATGGTTTATTCTGAATAAATTATAACAAATATATAATTTCACCTGCTTTTTATTTGGTACCAGAGATATACTACCAGGAAACATTGTCCAGCAATAGTGGGAGTCATGTATCTTTTGGCATTCACTATATGATCCATACCATAAAGTATTACCACCATAAATACCGCTGCCTTGTTTTCCACTGGCGTCAGCATCTGTGCAAGAAAACATCTGAGCATTATCAGAGCGAAACAACGGCTTCTTCATATAACTGCTGTTGCCGATCCACCATTACAAGGGTTCCATGCGTCACAATAATTGAACATAAGAAATAAAAATCATTTTTCGTGTTTAGTGTATATTATAATTACACTTGATTCGTTCAAATACTAATTTAACTTTTCACCTTCGTGTAAAAATATTGAAAATTCAATTTTTTTGATGATTAGTTTACATAAATTTCACTTATTAATTTGGAGATTAATTCAGTAAAATATATCTTCTTGAGTATTTAGGCCGAGCATTTTTCTTTTTTTATACACCTAGTAGCATTAACATCTTTCCTCATAAACTTGTTTTATTTTTTATACAAAAGCACAGAATAGAAATAAACAGAAAGGCCACTCGAGTCGGATCCTTTGAAGTTTGTGTCTCCACGCATGTCTCATTACGCATGTTCATCATACCGGTTCGGGCCAGTCAATTGCATTTTCTGGCCAGTACGAACGCTGAACTGGCCATTCCGCCATTATTTTGGACATAGTCTGTTGCATAAAAGTAGGGAGACATGTTGCACTGCTGAGTGGCCCTACTGTTTATTCCCTATATCGTGACAAAAGCCGCAATTTTGTGTTTTGTCTTTCAAAATTCTCGTGAAATTCGCAACACGAACTCGCGCGAAATGTCCTGAGTTCCAATTGAGATATATAGATGGTGTATAAAAAACTGAACCTTTCAAATTCAAATTAGGTTTAACGTATATATTGCAGTAATTTGAAAGCTCTAATTGTTAGGTAAGAACACAAGTTCAAGGAGCACAAGGTAAATGCATATTATTATTATTATTATTATTATTATTATTATTATTATTATTATTATTATTATTATTATTATTATTATTATTATCATGATATTTAGCCAGGATACCAACATCACCGAAGTGTTTTTCAGTTGGGTCCTGCAATTATATATATTACATGAACATTGATAATTAGATATATACAAAGGCATGACACACAACATGTTTCTATCATTTACAATATTATATAAACTTAGTACATTAATTATTACATTAAGATAAATATGGTACACTAAAATTCACGAACAACAAGTACACAACACATTACATTACAAAATGATACGATACAATACGACACAATGTGTAACATTGAATATAATAGAATTCAATTAGTAATATATTTAATAACCAGATCCCCACACAGTGTTCACCAAACACAAAAAAAGGAAAAACCTTGAGATAGAGGTGCAAAAATAGAAAAAGCCTACAGGAAATATCTGCATTTAGTGAACAGAAATAAGGGATTTGGATATTATCTGTCAATTCTAATACTACTAAGATAAGCTTTGAAGCTATGGAGTGTACTAGCGTTTTTAGTTCTTTGATCTAAATTGCTAAAGTCAATAGAAGCTTGGTACGTTGGTCTTTGTTTCCCTTTGTTGCTGTTCACTCTTGGCAGATGTAGGTCGTTACTTCTTCTTGTGTTGTGGTTGTGTATACTGACATTTTTGGTCAGGTCAAAGTCAAAGTCTACTAGCCCATTGACACATTTGTAAATGAAAATGCATCGGTGGTTATGTCTTCTTGTCTTGAGGGTTGTCCATTTAAGTCGTTTTAAGGCGGTAGTTGAGGAATATCGTGGATGTTCATCAAGAATCAAGTTCGCAGCTTTGTTCTCCAGAGTTTGCAGATATTTCATTAACGCAGTATTGTTCTTATCACTCCAGATGGTGTCAGCATAGTCAAACAGTGGGAGGATCAGTGAAGTATAAAGGACACAACGTGTGCCCAGATCTAAACAATCCCTTATACGTCGTAAAGCTCCGATTCTTTGATTGACCATGTTGATCAAGTTGTCAATATGCTCGTGCCAAGAGAAATCTTCACTGAGAGTAATTCCAAGATATTTTATTGACCTCTCGCGTAGTATCTTTTTACTTTGGACGGTGATGGTAACGTCAGAATTGGACAGGCTTTGTTTCTTGTTGGAAAAGATCATGAACTTGGTTTTCTCGTTGTTCAAAGTAAGGAGGTTGTTATTGAGCCAGTGTAAGACTGATTCCAAATCGGTGTTAATTTTAGATTCAAGATCTGCTACTGTTCTTGCAGAGTGGTAAAGTAGGGTATCATCAGCATACAAAATTGATTTACAATGAGTAAGACATAGAGGCAAGTCATTGATGTACAGCAAGAAAAGTAGCGGTCCCATGTGCTACCTTGAGGCACACCAACAGCAACGGGTTTCGGATCTGATGTCGAGTTGTTGATAGATGTAACAGTTGAACCCGATGATAAATATGACCAGAACCAGTCAACGACAGGATTTGAGAAGCCAAGATTTCTTAATTTTGAAATTAATAAGCTGTGATCTACTGTATCAAACGCTTTTCGTAAGTCAATAAAAACAGCACCTGTGATCATTTTGTTGTCCATATTTTGTTGTCCATATTCTGACTGAAAAAGACTGGTTTTATAAAATAAAGCCGAACTGCCGATTGTCGAAACTGAGACAAGTAAAAAAAAACAAGATCATTGAATAAATATTGTTTTAGCGACATTTCTAAAGCGGAAACGACATTGCGTTGCATAAATTTGTAATCGTTAATATTGGTGCAACGAAATAAAAGACGCTTCTTTGACGCCATTAATAAGTGGTCAAAATCACTCTTCCGAACAGGACCTATATAAGCTTAGGTTCGATTTACAGTTCAAGGCTCTACGCTTTTTGGGGGAATAGTAACGCTCAAATTCTCCCGGGATATAAACTAAAACAGAAAAAATTGTGTCCAGTCGCAGACGGGCGTCAGTCACTTTAAATTTTGGCGCTAAAAACTAAGATAAGACTGTTAAAAGCTTAAAGCATTATCGGCAAGTCATTGTAAACGTTCAAGGCAAAGTATGATGACATGTAGCTGACATGAATGTCTGGTTTAGTTCATGTGAAATACATAGATTTCGATTTTAGTACAGTATTTACCCTATAGCTGTAACTGCATGAACCTTGAATGTATCATACTTACATCTAGCTAATAGTTCTTCGTTCATATTTCTATAGCTGTTAACACACGCTGTCAAATTTGAAGAGCTTGAAGCCATGTCGCCATTAGAAGGATAACAGAAAAGCATAAAACCTGACATTAGCACTGTTTGATAAAAAGACAATTTTAAACTCATTACGTCCGGTTTTGCAAACATTCTCTTCGGACTTTTAGAGATTTGTTTGCAACGTGTTATCAGTTTAATCGGCGGTCTTGAAACTATTTATCGAGGTAATTTGTCAAAGTAAATCAAGCGTTAAAATTGAAAAGAATTTGCATAACAGTTTCCTTTGCTAAATACATCTCATGGATATATGAGGAGCGTGGAAAAAACTATTAACTCTTGCAATATACGGCTGGATCTGACCATTGTAAAAGTTGTAAAATGATCATGAACAGGACCCTCAATGTTGTAGACGAAAACCTTTATGACGCCCATGTGTATAATAATACTGCATAATTTATCCGACTTAACGCTTCCTTCAAGGATGTTCCAAACCTGAAATTAAACAGCGAATTAAGATTAATTATGTAAACCATAGATTAATTATACATAATGTATACAACAGTATTTTCAAGTCAATATAAGAACTATCAAGTAGCAGCGTTTAAAGATAACTTAGCAGCAGTGGGGACAATGGTGGCCCATCGATCAGTATCATGAGACTTTTGCTTCATAATTATCATTTTTTACGTATACATTAATTGCTTTTCATTAGTTGACCTGCATCTAAGGACATATAGACTCATTATTGCCTCATTAATATATTATCGAGATATAGTATAAGCAAAATCACCAATTCTTACTGGTTGGCGCTATTAAATTTGCATGCTTTAGGCAAAATACTTCGTTGCCATTGGTTTTCAACAATGGCTCTGAATAAATTGAATGTAGATCAGTACATGGCTGTCTTCTGTGTGTATCGTGTAAAATAATGTTTTAAAATTAGACTTTACAAATCGATTGATCTAGTGAAAGTTTGTTGTTGTACTCATATGCGCAATATTTTTCGTAGGTGCGGGCAAATTTAAAATACGAAGAGAAGAAGAATTCTCTACGTACAATACATGATTGTGAAGTATTATAATCAGTATGAAGTGAGACTGAATACCCTCGCCGGTCCCTAGGCCTAAGCCTTATGTATAGTCATTTAGTTCGTATTTTGCAAACTTCGGTTACTAACATGGCGTGAAGGAATCAACACATGTCACAAATCCAAAATAGTCTTTATTTTTCACGAATAGGGAAAGTACAAGAACTGAAGCATTTGATATTCTAAAACAAGAGACAAAATAAAAAAATGCAGTGAAGTATGCGTTATCAGCATCGACATAATGACGACCACAAGCATAGGACTACAGCATAAACTACGAGAGCACAAAAGCAATTTCAAAAGAATATTCTTTCTGCTTTGTCTTCGCAATTTGAATGTCATTCGATGCATGAAAAATTCTACGTCTATAACAGGCCTTATTGCGCCAGTAATAACACGCGAAGTGATCATTATAGTTGATTTAATTGAACGAAACGAAATTGTTGATTTAAATGTTTTATTTCTTAATTTAAATACTATATTTCAAGTTTTATTTACAATCTACATACCTACCATTAACGCCGCTTTTGTTCCCAAAGTGCACCGTTCCGTACATGTCGTACAGTAGGTTTCTTTCTACCGCTTGAAAAGGCCTACGCAAGCGTGGTATTTTTTCTCGGATTTTGCAGGATTGATGTTGGTATGTTTCAGTGGAATTGACAATTTAGGTTTGTTTTAAAAACTCCCAAAACTAAAACTCCATTTAGCCTGGTCCACTCTACAGTATTGACGCATGCAAGCATAAGCAAGAAAACAAAGGCAAGGCATTAATATTATACTTTAAGGATTTTAAAGACAAAAAAGAAAGAATTTTCTTTAACTTTGCTTTTGTTGAAACATAATAACTTAAACTTGGAGTCTTGTGCTTAAGCTCGTACTTGATTATGCTTATACTGGGTGAGTAAAAAAAAACTGATGCCCTTTCAAATTCAAATTAGCCGCGAATTTCATTACGGAACTTTAAGTATTCCCATAAGTATACAGAGAACAGATCGTGACTAAGTACACAGTACAGGATCAGTAAAAAACTGATACTATTGAAATTCAAGCTAGCAGCATTGCATTCTTGCAATTTGACAGACGTTGATCTAAAACAAAATCTAATTCCCGGTGGAAGTTAAAATGCATAATTTTAGCCGTGCAAGAATTGTCAGAAACAAGACAAAGTCAGAAACACGACAACATGGTGCAATTGACAACGGAACAAAGAGACTTTGTGGTTTACGTACTTACATACCTCCAACGAAAACTTATTTTTAATGTAATTTATCGCTTGGTCAGTTCGGTTGCAAACCAAGTAATTATTTACTGGCTTATGCGCTGCGTTTCGCTCATAGCACACATGGTGGCAGGCTACAAACAGTCTCGATAGTAAATAAAGTGGCTTTTGTCCACGTAGGCTTTTACTTGGTTAAGAAATATTGGACTGTGTCAAAAAAACGTTTAATAACACTACACTAAGCCCATTACATTGTATGCTTTTGCTTGTTGCTTTAAGTCCATCAGGTCGTAACTAGCATACATTTACAAACTTGAACCAATCAGATCCTGGATTTTGACAAAAGACATTGCATAATATAAGTCTGCATATGTCCTTAGATGCATATGGTCATAAACAAAACCAATCAGATCTTGGATTTTGACGAAAGACATTGCATAAATGAATATAAGTCTGCATATGTCCTTAGATGCAGGTCAACTAATTAAAAAGTTCGTATTAATGACAATACTTCTCATTTGAAATTTATTTCCAATTATGAATTTCTTTCAAATTTTGTTTAAATTCTAAATTTTTTTTTATTTTTGAAGTAAGACAGTTGACATGAAAAAACATTTAAACTTTCCCCGTGGCCCAGCGATACGAATATCAAAGATTCCCAGAGTCCCAAGCGAAACACGCATACGCACAGCGAAAATTTGAAAAACGATCTCGAAAAGTACGTTCGCCAAAATATTAAGAAACGTGAAATATTAGACTACGTTAGGCGCGACTATCCCAGAATTATCCGACTATCCCGGAGTATGCCAGAATTCGACGACTTCGATATTTTGATATAAAATACATTGATTATGATACCCCATTAGATGCTGTTACTAACGAGGTCTCAAAGCAATTAAACGGTCCTGGAAGATATTTTGACCGGGTTTTGCCTAGATTTCCTCGACTAGACAAGGGTACCAAAACTGGATCGTACAATGAATATCCCGCACCTTGAATACCTAAGTTCATAATTAAGTTCCCGGTTACTATATGCTTTTGACTAAAGTGTGACAAGCATTGTGATTTCCGGAATAGTTCTTCCAAGTCTTCTTGGGGGCAATCCAAACATTCTACATCGTTGTCAATGTATTTAACGAATACCCCAGGCATGTAGGCTTCGATTGTGACCGGAACATTTTCTAGCACGGAATAAAATAGTCTAGCTGCTAACGACCAAAAAAGAGCTGAATTGTTCACTTTAGTGATAAAAGCGTGAAACTTTGCAGCGTTGTTACTAAACATGTCATAAACAATTTCTGATATGGACCTAAGCTTAATTCAATCTCGGTCAATGTCATGAAATAGAGCATGCGCAGTGCGTGCGTCAGTAGATAAAAATTGGAAAAAGCAATAATGTCTTATTTTGACTAAATACTCTAATGGAGTTTCTAAAGAGGATCAAACGCTATGTTACTTATCAGGTTGTAAGGCTGAGATATCGCAGATCAAATTTTTTTTGAAAGTGCTGATTCAGCATTTTCTGTCCGATCAAACTCCCTCAGCAGTTGAAAGTTACCTATTTCTTCTTTCGATATTATTGATTCTGATAGAAGTGTATACCTAGGAAAATAGCTATGAAGTGGAGCAATGTCAATTTTTCCATTATATCTTGCATCAATATTCCAATTCCAATCTATAACATTCACTATAATGATACAACCACTGAACATTGCAATATTAATGAGACATTTAGCTTTAGCCAAATGAAGCTGAGATTGTCCCCTTTAAATCTCCAAAAATTATATATGTGAATGTTTAAAGAAGATTGCACTTTTATGACGAATGCCTTCTGGTTAGTCCTTAATCAGAAATATAAATTTTGAGCTGCGCAACGGCTTCTGTAAATTTACGTTGTTGCACTTTTCAAAGCACTCTTTCTACGTATACTCTTCCCTTGAGATCAACAATATACAAAAAGAAATACGTAATTATCAAACGCTGAGAGGTTTTAACAAGACAAAAAATGCTGAATCAGCAATTTCAAAAATTTTTAATCTATGATATCTCAGGAAATATACTGTTACAATCATAAGTGTGATTTGACATTTAATCCACTTTACCAACTTTATACAAACGCTTAGTCAAAATAACACATCATTCGATTTCCCACTTTTTTACAATTGATGTACGTGTACTGCGCATGTCATATTCCATGACATCGACCAAGATTGAATTTGACTTGGATCCATATCTAGAAATGATTATCTCAGCAATATTAGTAATGCGACAAATTTTCAAGCTTCTATCATAAAAGTGAACAATTTGGTCGTTAACGGCTGTACTAAAATACTTTCCCATATGAAAATGTTAACTCAAAAGCATCTTCAAGATCTTCCTCGACAGAGTATGATTAAATATTATTCGATGAAATCCAAACAAAAGCTATAGCGAATGGGTTCGAATAACTTTGATTAAATCTAGCCTAGAGCCTATATATTTGTAATAATTCTTAACCCAGACAAAAACCTATGGGGTTTGTGACAAGGGCAGGAATTGACCCAAAGCTCGTTGACTTGAGACATTTTGCATTGGCCACTACACACGTAAAAATCTCACAACTTGTAACAAGTCTGCAGACAAGCCGTCAACAAGATGTGTTCGCACTGCCCGTACCAAGTGGTCAACAAGTTGTTCCGAACTTGTTGACAACTTGTAACAAGCTTGACGAAGATATCAGACTTGTTACAAGGTTGTTCTAACAACTCTGACACAATCCTGTTGTAGCAAGTTTGTTACAAGATTGACAACACAAGGCTGTAACAATATTGTTATATCATGCTGTATCAGTCTTGTTGGAACCGTCTTGTAACCAGGGCCGTGGCTTGAGCATTAATTGGGGGGGGGGGGTGCATATTCATATATTCGTGTTATGCCCGACTAATTTCTTTTGAAATTAACCCTAATGACAACCGATTTCAAAAGAAATTAGTTGGTCATAACACGAATACATGAATATACACCCCCCAATTAACGCTCTAGCCACGGCCCTGCTTGTAACAGGTCTGATAGTCCCATCAAGCTTGTTACAATTTGTCAACAGCTTGTTTTAAACTTGTTCCAACAAATTCGGAACAAGCAGTGCGAATACATCTTGTCAACAACTTGTTACAACTTGTTTGCAGGTCTGTAACAATTTGTGCGTTTTTACGTGTGTAGACTATATGTTTGCTATGACGCACTTGGCACTTAGTTTAAATTGTCTAAGCGGGGTTTAATTTTTCTGGCCTATAATTAATTCTTAAACAAGACCAAAATGAAAATAATTCAAAGCAAGGGAATTATCGTTTCAGCTGCCTTGTTTATTTACACCACTTTGACTGACCACCAAACCACGTTGGCTATTACTCTCGTCCAATGTGGTTTAAATTATTTACCCGTTTTTAACTGAATGAGCCACCAAAAATGGTTAAAAAATTTATTAAACCACGTTGAAAGAAAGTGGTAACTAGCATAGTGTAGTGGTAAAGACAGTGTTTATCAATCAGAATCATTCACTGAATCCGGGATCAATACCTGCCTTTGCCAAAAATCGTTTTGGCTTTAAGCACTTTTAAGAATTAAGCCTAGGCTAGAACACTTAGACAACATACACCACCTTGCCAGACCCTCATAACCAACGTAGTCCAGTGGTCAGGTACGAATGTTTCAACAAACGTGGCTAGGATCAATTCCTTCTCTTGCCTTAAATAATTTTCGTCTAGTGTAAGAATTATAACCAAAGTATCTTTTTGTCTATTTTGCAGATTTTTTTAAGAAAAATTCGTCAAAAATTGACAACTTCTTTATATCATACAGTCTGATACAGAAACTTATTTATTTCCTTGTTAACCACACGGGCAAAATTTTTGGTAATCGGAGAAAATAATGGTTCTTATTATAAAGATCAATGCCCAACATAATGCTTTGAGTAAGGCCATAAAAACAAGATTTAAAATAGAAATTATTTATTGTGACGTTTCGTCTTAACTTAAGACATCTTCAGACAAGTGGATAATATTACATACAAAGTTTAAATATATATCTATGCTAATAGTGTTGTTATATTTACAAGATGTAAAATTACAAGGGTTAATTAAGGATATAGACGTGTGAAGGTGGATAGGACATTACAAACACACACAACATAAACGACAAATTAGAAGAGGTTAAGAGGAATAGAGTTGCCTTGAACGTTTAGATTAGGTTTGTATTTATTAATGAGGAGACTCTCGTGTATCATTAATTCGTATGAGTCTGAGTCTCTTGCCTACAAACAGAACTTAGTTTCTTGTTTGATTCATCGCATTTTCAACCTTTGTTCTAGCTATGAAAATTTTCATACACAGCTTGAAGTTGTCAGAAAGTTATTTAACTCGAATGGTTTTCCCTCTCACATGTTCGACCGCATTGTTCGCCGCTTCCTCGAGCACACCTTTGACCCTAGACCACCTGTTCTGACCGCCTCTAAGAAAATAATCTATTTTTGCCTCCCATTCACAGGAATACATTCTCTACAGATACGCACTCAAATCAACCGACTCTGCAACGCTGCTTTTCCTCATCTTGGCATTAGATTCGTCTTTCGTTCTTCCAGACGAATCTCTTCCTTTTTTCCCTTCAAGGATAAAGTTCCCAAATACTTGAGATCCAGTGTGGTATACTTATTCAAGTGTCGATGCTGTTCCGCGTCGTATGTGGGTCAAACCACGCGCCATCTACACACTAGGATATCTGAACATCTGGGTATCTCTCCAATCACGGGAAAACATTCAACCAACCCAGCTATGTCTAGTATTCTGTCCCATATAAACGCCTCTGGGCACCCTGCTAGCTTTGACGACTTTCAAATTCTTTCTTCCTCCTCAGACTCATACGAATTAATGATACACGAGAGTCTCCTCATTAATAAATACAAACCTAATCTAAACGTTCAAGGCAACTCTATTCCTCTTAACCTCTTCTAATTTGTCGTTTATGTTGTGTGTGTTTGTAATGTCCTATCCACCTTCACACGGCTTGTAATTTTACACTTCGTAAATATAACAACACTATTAGCATAGATATATATTTAAACTTTGTATGTAATATTATCCACTTGTCTGAAAATGTCTTAAGTTAAGACGAAACGTCACAATAAATAATTTCTATTTTAAATCTTGTTTTTATGGCCTTACTCAAAGCATTATGTTGGGCATTGATCTTTATAATAAGAATACGTTTTCCGCCTGGCACGTCTCTGGCTATATACAGTATAAAATAATGGTTCTCAAAAGTCATCGAAAATATTTTAAGAATTAACCGTGCTCAAAATTTTGTAGTTTTTCTTAACGGTGAGAACCATCTTTTTTACGAAAAACCCACAAAAAATATTGAAAAAAATACGCCATACCACTTATACTAGGGATATTGAGAAGTATCATATGAGATTACATGTAATCAATTTAAATTAGCAGGTTTCAAATGGTGTCAGGAATTCTGCTACCTTCGAAGGATTAGCCTAGGGATGGTAAAAAAGAGAGCATGATGATGGTAAAAAGGACCAAATATTGTTATAAAAGATGACACACGGATGGATTTGCACATTTGGCTCCGAGAGCCAATCAAATGCGGTTGCCTTTCGACAACGACATCGAATCGGCTGCCTTCGCCGCCTGCTTTCACTACGGCTGGTTTGAATTATAGGGGACGATAGAAGCGGCCTCCAGACCATAAGTGTTAAAACTCTGCATCTTCGAATCATACCATCCAGACTTTAGTACCACCGATTTGCATATATATGCGGCATGCCCTAGCTCATTGTGGTTGAATTACGACCAGGTAGGCACTATTGCGATCCGCATACGCATCTACATATAGGCTGCTGTTGGTAACATGCTGTATAAGTTTTATCTTGAAAGATCAAAATATAATTTGCCTGATCATTTATGCAATCAGCGAACAACATTTCCATTATTGCTTATCGTCTCTATAGTGCCTTGGCAATATGGTGTCCTTCGACATTAGATTTAAATAGTGATCTGTTTTGTTCGTCGATGGAGTGACTCCACGGCTATCACCACTCATACCCATTCCTAAGAAAGGAAACCTTCGACTTGTCCTCGACATGATAGTCCCCAACCAAGCACTCGAGAGACGGAGAAGTCAATTCCCTAACGTAGAGGATATCTTAAACAAGATGGAAAGCTCGATCATTGTTGCCGAAGTAGATTTTTCCCAAGGATATCTTCAGATATGATTGTTCAAAGGATCGCGTCCAATCACGGCATTCCAAACACCAGACGACGGACTATACCAGTTCAACGCCTGATTGTGAGTGTATCCCTATCGGGAGAATATTTCCATTAGATCACACACAACCTGATCAAACATATTCCCAATTGTTAGAATATATCCGACAACCTCTGGGTATACAGTCGAAAGATATCACCGACCATGCTAAACAACTCGACCTGCTTCTTCAAACCACTGATGACAGTGATCTAACCTTGAAATTCCCAAAATGTGGCCCGAAGTTCAGCAACAATACTTCGAAAAGTCACATCAATAAACATCTTGGAATGGCTTGACAATGCCTTTGCAACCCACAGTACCCTAAGCACATGACGACGAACAATGCAACATCACATGAGTTCAAGGAAACGCTGACTGTCTAGGGAATCCAACTGCATCTCGAGACACCGTATTGGCCTCAAGCAAATGGTCAAATAGACAGGTTTAACCAAATCATACTTAAACACGTGCTCATATCAAACACGATCGGAGGAGATTGGCGAAAATCATTGCCAACCATGCTACGAAACTACCGTACAACGCCGCATCATGTTACGGGAGAAACACCAGCGATGATGATGATGAATCGAGAAATTCGTACCAAAATATCGAGCGTGAAGACCAGCCAATCGTACCACGACGCGAAATTAGAAAAAAGGATACCCGAGCAAAAAAACAATCGAAAGGTCACGCAGACAGGAAATTCTGAGCTGAAGAAAACGATTTTAAAGTTGGAGAGATAGCACTGTTACGCCAACCGCACAAGAACAAATATTAAACTCCATTTTGCAGTGACCCCTTCATCATTATTAAGATGAACAGGTGTCTCAATTGCAAACTCAAGATAAACGTAATTCAGCACATGTAAAGAAGTACCACGAGTCTGCAGAAGAGAGAGAGGAGGAAAAAATCGAACACCCCGCAACTAAAGAAGTACCACAGCGACACCATCAACTAGAAGAAATATCAAACCACACTCAACTCAAGCAAACCTATCACCAACCCAACCTACGCAACATTTACCTATCCCGGCCCACACCGCCGAAATGAAGAACAAGAATCACAAAACGGCGGAGTTTTAAATACGCCCCGTTTCTGTTTTTTCTTCTTTTTTTTCGGTGTCAGAAGTAGGTGCAGCGCTAATGGGTGAGCCGACCTAAACACGGCGTTTAAACTCAATTTCTAGCGGAATATGTCAACAAAACACGCATTTAAGCATGTATGCTAGAACATCTAAACCGCAAGAAGGTTTTACGTGCAAAGATTCTCATGCAAAATGTTTTAAAACGACAAATTCCACCGCGAAACTTTACCGAGGCGCGATGTATCGCGGTGAAGTTTTGAGAGCGTGCTTCCGTCATTTTCTGTTGTATTCCTACTTTTAAGGAAATTTAGAAATTTCTACACAAGAATCAAACGCAAATTCTACTGAAATATCTATTTACAAAACACAATTTTTAACACGTAATAGTGAACAAAAAGGGACAGGAAGGTTCTTTATCAAAACATTGCTCCAGAAATGTTTTTTTAAAAAAGGCAAATTTTGATAGACTCCATCATTCCATGATCAAGAAGTGAGTCTAGGAATTATAATCACGAAATATTTGTTGTGATTTCTTTTTTTGGTTTTCTATTTCTACCTATGTTGAGATGCTGATATTTGGTGCAAAATGATTTATTTGCTTGTGAGATCTCATTCAATTATAAAAGGTAAGAGACATTTTACATTCCAATTCCAGAAATACATATGTTAGTCCAAAGTTCCCAACAAATTATATTGTGGAGACGTCAGGCAGTGTGCTACAGAATTGATTTAAATGATGCTATCAGGTTAATATATTTATGTATTGTATACACTTTTAGTAAAATTTTCTTTACTTCCAACTACCAAAAATAAAACAACCATATGTTGGTGGTATTATGACAAAAGAATCTTGTTTAATATATGTACTATGAATCGAAAGTCTTTAATTTGAATTAAATTCTAAAAAATGCAATCTTACTAGAACTTTGGGCAGAGTGCCTGACAAGTCACTCAGACATTGATTTTTGGTTATCTTAGTGATTGCAAAAGATGCGCTAGCAATGTCTTAAAGTGCCTTGGAAGGTGCCCTAATAATATCAACTGATTTAAAAAGGAATTCGTTGGGCAAAACAGAAATAAGTGAATATACCCCACCCCCAATGAACGCTCTAGTTACAGCCCTGCCTGGCCTTGTGCCCATTTTCGTTTTGGCAGGCGGAGTGAACGCCTTAGCAGGCGTCTTGAATGGTAATCAAATACACATATATCTAAATATTAAGTGACACAGATTGAATTTTCCAGATCGGTATAACAAAACTAAACAATTTTGACTCGTAGCTCACGGCCTGTACAGTATCATCAAACGCTGGCCAAACGTCGAGCCTTAAGATCCAGAGTGAACAGTACCGTTTTGAAGTATGTTAAAGCATACCATTGACGTCTATCAGTACTCACGTCTGATATAGCCTCTAACCCAGAGGCGCAACGGCGAATTGCGGTCAGTGTAAAAGGCTTATCAGAAGGAGGTAGATTGCTTCGTCTTCAAGGACGACTGGAAAACGGACAAGTCTCAGGACATGCATATCAAACTGTCAGAATCTTTAATCAATAGCAGATTGTACTAACAAAATCCTTAGAAATATAAGAGTGCTTTGGGTAAAAATACAATAATAATTGATAAAAATAAGGCAAGTACGCATCGTACAATCTAAACACGAGCTCGATTGTGTTTGTGTTGCAAATCTAGAAGGAAAAAATGTTTTTCCTTCGTGCGAATGAAGTGACACATAGAAGGAATTAGAATATCTAATCACAACCTCGGTCCCAGGGTCTTCTCGGGTAACGGCCGATGGCGGCTGACGAAGACCCTGGTAAAATTCATTTCATCGTCCCCAGATTTTGGGGAAAAAATCGCATGCGCAGTGATATGGTGCCCCATGTCCGCCAAAAATCAACTTTTGAATTTCACCATATCATATTTTGGGGACACAACTTTTATTTGTTTAAAACATGTTGGCATTTATTGAGGATATTATGTTTGGTTTTTAAAGTCACCCGTTTATTCATTGGAAGTACAGCGTTGATTTTTTGAAGACCAACTTTTGAAGACCAACTTTCGATTCCCAACCGCAATTCAATGTCTTTGCTGTTCGCGGGCTCATATTGGTATTCTCAAAATGGAGGAAGAAGACAAACAATACTTGCTACAAGCAGTTTTTGATGTTATAAGTTCCCTTGACCATTTTTCACAGTCTAGAGACTCGAGTGTCGATTACCAAGAGCTTATGCCGAAACTTTATTTTTTACAACGGTTATTAGTTAACATGAATGTTGATGACTCTATTTGTGCAAACGTTGGAGAGGCATGTAACATTCTATTTGATATGGAACACCAATCGCAACGAAACGAAAGTAATGCTGCTCGACAAGTTTCCCAAGGGAATCGTGGCCGACCCTCATACGATATTAAAGAAGAACAATTATCGTTTCTTCTGGAAAAGGGATTCAAAGTTTCTGAAATAAGCAAAATATTCGGGGTCAACAAACGGACGATTGAAAGAAGAATGGCATATTTTGGACTCTCTGTCTCAGGTACCGTATGCGATTGTCGTTCTAATATTTATATGTAGATCATGCTTTAAAATCGCAAGTAAAAATATTTGTTTTGCATTAAAATGATTATATTTCTCGGGCCCTTTTCGTGGTCAGGAATAAGTTATTAAATTTAAAGTGATTGCCTACTGTGTGCAATGTCAAGACAGAAAATTATCAAATTGGCAAAATTTTGACTTTACTATTATTAAGGTATGTTCAGTGATATTGGTGATGACGAGCTGAATGAAATTGTGAGGAAAGATGCAAATAGCCATCCTAACTTTGGTTTAAGAATGATGAAATGGTATCTTCAAAATAAAGGTGTTCGTGTCCAGCGTAAGCGAATAAGATATTCTTTCTTCCGCATTGGCCTAATGCAACGCTGGAAGATGGCCATCAAAAGACGTGTTTACAATGTGAAATATCCACTGTCTCTCTGGCATATTGATGGAAATCACAAGCTAATTAAGAAAGAGCATCTTGATGACCAAAAAGGCAAACTGCTGTTGTCATAAAAAATAATTTGATCCATACTAAATAATTGTCTTTCTTGTTAGTTGGAGAATAGTAATCCACGGAGGTGTGGATGATTATTCTAGGATGCCAGTATACTTAAAAGCATCAGACAACAACCGTGCAGAAACTGTCTTGCAGGAATTTGTGAAAGGCGTGGAAGAGTTTGGACTCCCATCACGTGTCAGGTCTGACAAAGGGGGTGAAAATGTTGAGGAGAATGGGATTCTTAGCCGGGAGGATGACGCACATATATGGTGCTTGCACTATGTATTTTTGCCCATAATTAATGAACATCTTTGCAATTGGAAAGATGCTTGGATACATCATCCAATTCGAACAGAGAATAACAAGACACCATTTCAACTTTGGGTCACTGGGCTAGAACATGCCAGAACAACAGGAGCAAATAGGATCATTGAACCATTGCAGGTAGGCACCAGTGCTGAGAGAAATTTCAGGCCCTTAGCTATACCTCCTATTCTTTTAAAACTAAATGTCTCACCTGAAAATACAAGAGAAATTAATTTGTGTGCAAAACACTTGGTTTGTAACCACATAGCTTTGACAACTTACTTGCATATCCATTGCCCATTGGTTTCACTCATGGGGGAAATAGGTTAAGAAACACAAATCAACCAGATGTAAATGAACGAAAATACAATACATGCAGTTGTTTTATTTAATGCACATTGTGGTTAGGTTTTGAACAAAGAAATGAGTGCAGCGAGCTACAATTGCATTGTTGTGGCAAATTAAAATTAACACCTTCCTTGTTTAAATGTATTTTGCACTAAATTAATTAATAACGTATTTGCATATATATGGAGTATTTTGTATAATGTAGTTATTGATATCGAAGCGACGTGTACAATTTGTGAAGGGAAGACTCTGGTTTTTGTGGTGAAGAGTCTCACAAAACAAATAATGAGTTTCAGTTTAATTTGGAAGACGACGGGCTGGATGAAATACTTTCGCAGGCACTGGACTTGTTCGAAGAGGGGAGCAGTTGTTTGGAATTCGAAGGATCATGCCAGGTGGACGGTGACGGTCGATGCATTTCGGCTGTAAAAAACCCGATAGATAGAAAAGGTGAAAAGTGCCCTAAATTTCATTTAACAGTTGGCAAGAAGCATTGATTATTCTGTAGGTGTAGGTGCAGTTTGTAATCAAAATAATGGTTATTTTTATCTTACATTAGGACAGGAAAGGGCGTTTAATCTGTTTGAGATATGTAGGAGTAAAAATATGATTGGGTTGGCTTCGCGAAGTATCCCCGAGAATACCATGAAAAAAGCAATGTGGGCTTGTAGAATGTTTGAAGCTTGGAGAAATTGCCGCGGAGAAAATTGTTAGGATGAAACGGAGCTTTGTTTGGTTGACAGTATTTTATTGATTTATGAGTCAGACGTTCATAAGATGCCGGTAGTTGATTTGAACGAAGTATTAAGTCAGTTCATCGCAGAGGTAAGAAAGGACGGAGGAGAAAATATCCAGGAAAGACGCTTTATGAAATAATAAGTAGTTTTCAAAAATATCTAGAGCTAAATGGGCAAATGTTAACTTTTTTTCGAGTTTAGAATTTGAGAAACTGAGAAAGTCATTAGATGTTGAAATGAAATTTTCAGCTCAAAATAATTTGGGTTTAAAGCCAAAGCAGGCTGAAGTAATCCCTTCTGAGGTTGAATGTTCTCTTTGGGAGAAGGATGTTTTGGGTACCATGAACCCCGAGTGTTTACTTCGTACAGTGTTTTACTTAATTGGTCTGAATTTTGGTATGCGAGCAGGTTGTGAACATAGGCTTTTAAGTATCAGCAATTTTTCGTTTCATAGGGATGAGACTGGAAAATAATATTTGCTTTACAGTGAAAGTGTATCTAAGACGTATCATGGAGGGTTGAAACATAGAAAATTAGCTCCGCGAACGTCTAAGGCTTATGCCAATTAAATGTTGAGTGTGCGAATAAGTTTATTGTAAAGATTGTTAAGTTGTATGCACAACTTAACGAAAACGAACAAATAGCCTCATTAGGTGAACGATAAGGGTGCTTAAACGTGTATAAACTCGCTTGCGTATTGGTCGACACGAGAAATTATGAATTTTCGTCAAGTGATTAAGGTGCTATATTCAAATCATGTACTGTGAACATGCAGTGTGCGTAAAAACATCAATCCTTTCAAATTCAGATTAATCGACATAACAATAAGCACAAGTAAAACAAAGCAAAGATATCCACTGAAGCGTGCGACATAAGCATCGACATAAGCATAAGCACAAACATAAGACTACGAACATAAGCTATGGCAAAACAAAAGCAAATTCAAAAGAAAATTCTTTCTGCTTTGTTCTTTTAAACCTGAGAGAAAAATTTGCCCTTAAAGTTTGTTATTTTGCTTATGCTTATGTCGCTAGTGAGGACTAGACTTAAGTTCTTTTGTTTCATACGGTTGGAACTTGACTTTCCATGCGTTTAAGAGCGTAGAATTTTATGAACCTTTTATTTAAAGCAATTATTGCTGTCAGGTTTACATATAACTGCATGATGCCTATTATGCATGGTTATTAAATTTGAAAGGTTTACTTATTTTATATTCACTCTGCGTGTCGTTGCATCATGAAAAATTTCTTATACTAGCTAGTTGATTATGAAGCCCATGGAAATTTTTAAACCTTTGGGAGGTTATGGACAATTCCACATGTTTAGTAAGATAACAAGTTTCTAACAATGCCTCCTCGACCAAGAGTAAAGATTGGAAACGTAGAAGGAAAGCTTATCATTGCAGAGCAATATCGGCAACGCGGGTTTTTTTTCCGTAAGCAATCGAAAGCATCCCAAGCAATCGAAAGCATCCGCCTCTTACGTCACGGGCCCAACCGTTCTCCACGCGAGTCATTTCAAAGGCGCGTAAAATGTAAATTTTGATTACAAAAGACGACACACAGCATGGAATCAAACGATTCAAATCAAAGTTTTGATAAAAGAAAGAGATACAAGACTGGATTCAACTTATTCATGCAGGAAAATTCTGTAAGTAAATTCGTACTTTATTAAGTCTACAATCTTTAAATATACCTCATTATGATTTAGTCATGAGACATTCAAATCGTAATGTTTACATTGTTAATTGAACATATTAAACTTGTAATGTTTTGGTCGACTTTATATAAAGCTCATCCGCAATCATTATCCCAACACCATGTATGTTCTAACGCTAAGCCATTCTGAGTTTTGTATATGTCCTGATCCCTCCCCTCTCACGCTTAAAATTTTGTTTTTTTTTTATTTTGCATTTTTGAGTTTTTTTCTCGCTATTTTAATAATTATAGCAACAATCTTTACAGTAATCGACTTAAAAGTATTTCTGTGACTTGTATTTTCTGTGATATCCAATTTGAAATCCTTTCTCTGAGTCAACTATTCAACAATAAACATGTCAATTTTTTTATAAAGAAAGTTATTATAAATACTATAGATGAAGACTAAAATGCCGCACTCAGCTATGACTGTTGACGTTCTAACAAAACAAGTATTAAAATCGCTCATAAAAACAACAAAAATTAAAAATTAGACTAAGCTATTAAGTCTGAAGTCTCCACGATATAATTTGTTGGAAACTTTAGACTAACATATGTATTTCTGGAATTGGAATGTAAAATGTCTCTTACCTTTTATAATTATATGAGATCCCACAAGCAAATAAATCATTTTGCACGAAATATTAGCATCTCAACATAGGTAGAAATAGAAAACCAAGGAAAGACATCACAACGTGTTCAGAATTAAAAACACATTTCCTAGACTCACTCCTTAATCATGGAATGATGGAGTTTATCAAAATTTGCCGTTTTAAAACATTTCTGGAGCAATTTTTTGATAAAGAACCTTCCTGTCCCTTTTTGTTCCCTATTACATCATTTACATGTTAAAAATTGTGTTTTGTATATAGATATTTCAGTAGAATTTGCGTTTGATTCTTGTGTAGAAATTTCTAAATTTCCTTAAAAGTAGGAATACAACAGAAAATGACGGAAGCACGCTCTCAAAACTTCACCGCGATACATCGCGCCTCGGTAAAGTTTCGCGGTGGAATTTGTCGTTTTAAAACATTTTGCATGAGAATCTTTGCACGTAAAGCCATCTTGCGGTTTAGATGTTAGCAAGATAGCAAGCCACCTGTCTAGGAATGTTAATTGGGCCCCAATGAGCATGAAAAATTTTGTCGGCAATTTTGCGACCTGCTCCGACGGCTGTCACGGGGGGTGGGGTGGGAGGACATTTTCGCCATTACTGAAAAATCAATTTTTTTCTATAACTTTTCGATTCTAAGAAAATCTTTCATTTTGAAAGATCCTACCTCCCTAAACTAAGGGTCAATGAGCACAAAGAAGCTATATTCGGGACAGTGATGTGTTTGCTGGACCAAAATGCATGCTAATTAGGTCCGCCATTAACGAAAATCGAATTTTTCACTCCGACTCAACGCAAATTGAACCAAGATGAAAAATGAGGGTTTCTATCTCCCCAATTATATGGTCAATTAAGATGATACTGCTAAATAAATCACTTCATCATGTTATTTTGTGCGTGAATTGGAAATTAGTTGAAGGCAGAAATCGACTGTCAGTAATCTGCAAAACCTTATCTTCATAGAAAATGCCTTAAAAGGGTTCCGTGATTCTTAAAACATTGGATATGATGAAATAAATACTAGTCATTTAAAGCCAATGATCAAGGGGTCATGCAACCCAAGAATCACGTTACTCTACAAACGCCGAAGTTCTGAGGTTACTACTGAAGAATGATTATCTTCACGAAGTATCTTCCTCGTCGTCTTCCTGGTCAGACGATGGGTCAGATGGGCAGTTTACACAAGGCTCATCATCACCCCAAGCACAAAGATCAGTGCAGTTGAGCCCTGCCTTCCTGAACTGGCATCTGTTCGTTCGACATCCCTCGGTGCAACGGTACTTGATGAGATGAAGAACAGCATCCAGGGCGGGTCGCTACTGGGTCATCACTGGATACCATTCATCTAAACCAAAAGAAAAACCTCATAATTTGATATCATTTTGGTCACTTTCACGATGATATCCCTTAGATGAATTACCTTTCTCTATGGTCCATCCAAAGCCTGCCGGTGAGGGAAGCCTTGGGTTTGAGATTATGTCGTTCTTCCATACCATTGCTTGGTAATGGGCACTTGATATCGTCTGTGTCAGGGCTGCCTTAGTAGGTGACAATCTCTCAGACTTTGTCTTTTCCTTCGGAACAAAAACCATCTAAGGTCATTGACTCTACTGATCTGGGTGCCAGGCAAGTACAGCAAGCACACAAGCTTCTCTATGGCATATGTTAACACCAAGAAAAAACTTACAGAGTACCTTGCCATTAAGACGCTGGAGAAAGGCCGTGAAGAGGGTTTACGTGTGACGGTGGCTTGGAATAGTAAATGTAAAGGAACGCACAGAGACATGCAATACTTTGACAGCAACCAGGAGGAGGCCAACACGAAACTGCTGCTGCACGCTGTAGATGCCACTGTGTCAGGAGCCACGAGAATTGACATCGTCTTTCCAGACACTGATGTGTTTGTATTGGCACTGAGACGGCACGCAGACCTATGTGAAGGCACGTGATTCGTGACCGGCAGAGGACAGCGGAAATCCCCCTATGTTCTATAGTCCGTGCCCTTGGTCCAGCTAGAATAGCAGCTGTTCCAGGTTTTCATGCGTGGAGCGGAGCCGATGTGACCGGGAGCATTGCTGGGAAAAGCAAGCTAGCTTGCTGGAAAGCATTTTTAGAGGCTGACAGTGACTGCGTGGATGCCCTTGCAGACCTAGGGGGAGCCTCACAGCCTCTACCCTCAACCTTGGCTGCCATAGAGAAGCTTGTGTGCTTGCTGTACTTGCCTGGCACCCAGATCAGTAGTGTCAATGAACTTAGATGGTTTTTATTCCGAAGGAAACAGACAAAGTCTGAGAGATTGCCACCTACCAAGACAGCCCTGACACAGACGATATTACGTGCCTATTACCAAGCAATGGTATGGAAGAACGATATAATCCCAAACCCTAGGCTTCCCTCACCGGCAGGCTTTGGATGGACCCTGGAGAAAGGTAATTCATCGTGAAAGTGAGCAAAATAATATCAATTTATGAGGTTTTTCTTTTGATTTAGATGAATGTTATCCAGTGATGACCCAGCAACGACCCGCCCCGGGTCGTTCATCTCATCAAGTGCCGTTGCACCAAGGGATGTCGAACGAACAGATGTCAGTTCAGGAAGGCAGGGCTCAACTGCACTGATCTTTGCGCATGCGGTGATGATGAGCCTTGTGTAAACTGCCCATCTGACCCGTCGCCTGACGAGGAAGACGACGAAGACGACGAAGATACTTCGTGAAGATAATCATTCTTTAGTAGTAACCTCAGAACTTCGGCGTTTGTAGAGTAATAATTACGTGATTCTTGGGTTGCATGACCCCTTGATCATTGGCTTTAAATGATTAGTATTTATTTCATCATATCCAATGTTTTAAGAATGATGCAACCCTTTTAAGGCATTTTTATGAAGATAAGGTTTTGCAGATTACTGACAGTCGATGTCTGCCTTCAACTAATTTCCAATTCACGCACAAAATAACATGATGGAGTGATTTATTTAGCATTATCATCTTAATTGACCATATAATTGGGGAGGTAGAGACCCTCATTTTCGATCTTGGTCCAATTTGCATTGAGTCAGAGTGAAAAATCCGATTTTCGTTAATGGCGGACCTAATTAGCATCCATTTTGGTCCAGCAAACACATCACTGTCCCGAATATAGCTTTTTTGTGCTCATTGACCCTTAGTTTAGGGAGGTAGGATCTTTCAAAATGAAAGATTTCCTTAGAATCGAAAAGTTATAGAGAAAAATTAATTTTTCAGTAATGGCGAAAATGTCCTCCCACCTTACCCCCTGTGACAGCCGTCGGAGCAGGTCGCAAAATTGCCGACAAAATTTTTCAATTGGGGCTCAATTTTAAAACATTCCTAACATTCTCAACATTCATTGGGGCTAAATTTTCATCCCCAATTTTCATTGGGGCTCAATTTTAAAACATTCCTAGATAGGTGGCTTGCTTTTTTCACGAAAATCTCACAGGACTACATATGCTCACCGACTATTAGGGAAATTCGAAAATACAGTAATAACAAATAGTTAGTTAACCGCGCGGAAGACTAAGCCTTACTTAATGGCGAATGATGACGCTAGCAAAACGTCTTTTGGCTTCACTTTTCGCTCGCTGTTATCGTTCCAGATATTGAAAATATTGAGTTCACTGGATATAGGAGACCTAGATTGCTGACGTATACCTAGTGGAGCACTGAGCTATAATATTACTGGAGAACCTGCTCGTGGATAAAAAGTGAAGCCGAAAAAATGGCGGATTTTGGTCATTGCTGATGCCATCTCCATGACAACTGGTCCACTAATCTCCATTGAACTGTAATAGGTCTGGAACGATAACTTCAGTGTTTTGAGCCTATGATTCTGAAGCCGGCGCGCTGGAAAATCAACATTCAGAAAGACTGGGGAGAGGTCGGATTTGGTTTTCGAGGAGTGAGAATTTTTGTTTTTCGAGCAAAAATTGGCAAGAAATACACTGTTTTTGTCGAAAGACATCATTGTTTTGGATTCAGACCAGGTTTCCTGTTTAGTTCCTACTGTCTTACACCTAACTGCAGCAAAAAGTGAGCATTTTGACTTTAATATTTTAAAAAAATTACAAATGTTTGTACGTGTCATAGAAAACTTTGCTCTTGAGCTGATAAAAAATATATAATGAAACCTTTAGACAGTCCCAAACTTATTTTGCAGTGAACGCCAGGTACTCCTCTTTTTCCTGAACTTTTAATCCTTGCGTTAACCCTTCCAAAAGATGGAGAAATTGACGTTTTTCATGTATTTTTCGTAAACAATATTTTTTAAATGCATTTTTTTCGACCCTAAAACGTTCAATCTTCCTAAAACTTCGCATACGGATGTATTTTGCATGGAGGTAAATATTTCATGTGGTTTCACGTCTTAGTTCTTACTTGAACTTTCAAAAACTCAGAAAAAGTAGCCAAAATCTGGCAGATTTTTCGTAATTTTCGCCTTTGCTTCAACATTTTTCCGTGATAGTACGATTTTTGTCAAATTTTATAACATATAATATAAATTCAACTGTCATTGTTTAAATATTTCTGAATCTTAGAGATCTATTAGTAAATTTAAATAAACAATTTTACGGATACAAAAATGATAGTTTTTTCACGAAATTCTTAAAAAGGACTGGGTCTACCTGCAAAGTGAACACAAAGTCGGCTTCAATTTCCCCCCCCTGACTTATCGTTCCAGATCTATTATAGTTCAATGCTAATCTCATGCGAATTACCACTGACCAGGCTCGTTTCTTGAACCCGTTACTATTTTCAACCCCCCTGGTTTTCTCCATAAAAATATTAGCTTTTTTCAAGTTTTTGTTTCAACGAAGCTGGTTTAGCACTTTAGCGTTGTTCTTTTCAAAAAAATTATGAGTGATAAACCATTTCCTGTAAATTGTAAAAGAACCAAGTTATAGATCAATACATCATTTACATGACAAGAAGTTTGCGAGTAAAATTCACGAGCAAGATTGTTTTCTGGCATCTTCAAGTTTTCATGTCATATTGAAGGTGCGTGTTTTGTCATGTTTTTAATATTTTCTTTTACATGTGAGACTATTATGACATTAGTGTTATGGTATAGACACCTAGATCTTATTCAAAAACCAGTCACAAGTTTTCTAAATTCCAATTTTGTACAGACACTATACTGAAACGCAGGGTTTTGCTGGCTTTCTGTATAGTGTATATTAATTATACCAATGTCTGCATACTTTTTCTCATCTAATATCTTTCAAGTCATCATTTTTTATGTGCAATTATTATTCGTGGCTATTGAAGTGCGGGACCCGAGTCTCACGAAATATGTGTAAGGCTTTTAATATGAGGAGTTGCTCAATTAATTAGAGCCGTGGCAATTGAAGTGTTCCTAAAATATTGCATCAATTCATTTGCTCACTAGAACAAATTGATTTGACAGTTGGTGGAACTGTTTACAAACTTCACAAATCTGACTATCTCTGGTCACTTCCTGCTTCGTTGTGATTGGCCGCTTGTGCCAAAGCCAATGGTGATTGGAGCATTCAACAGGAAGTTGATCAATTATTTAGGAAGTTGTAAAATTTTCAAATGTTTTATCAAAGGAATTCGTTCATGTTGGCAAATGAATTGATACAATATTTTAGGAACACTTCAATTGCCACGGCTGTAAGCAAACAAGCAGTATATTTTGTGCATCAGTATGAACTAGTCACTTTTTTTTACTGTATAAGTTTGTATGTGTTTTAGATTATTTGGACCAGCTACTGATATGACTGTGAAGACTTGTATCTTTGGGGTGTTTACTATTCTTAGATATACTTTGGCTTGTTGCATCCAATCAAACTGGCACAGTTTATACATACAGATATTTTGTATTGAGTGAATATGTAAGAGTGGGTATGCAATTGCTGGTTTAATTTTTTACTGGTTGCTTCCAGAACCTCATTCTCATTTTCTTCTTATTTCATGATTCATAGGTAGGCCTAAAATACCTTTACTAAATCACCCTATGTATTGTGCTTTATCAATTCCCATTAACCTTGCTGAAACCCTGCATGGCAATGTTGTGTGTTTCATGTACATGCATGCATGCATAATTACCTTTCCCTTGGAGTTTGAATTTCTTGTATGTTCTCTGTATTTTTTTAGATCCATGTTCCATTGATCATTACCAATTTGGTTGAAAAAGAAGTTACAAACTACAGTTCATGACTTTTATTACACTTTCATATTTGTATATTTTAAATATACATTATTCATATTCAAAAGTAATTATTAACTATTGCAAATTTTTACTAAAGCTTGAATGCATATATTTATATACAAAAAAATAAAAAAATGAATAACATTTCTCTATTGTTGTCAGATGTCTCTCTAATAACCTTCCACAAACTTGATGCTTCATCACTAAATTTGTCTTGTTTTGTTTATATCATTTGCACTGGACCATGAGACATGCCATTTTGTTCATCCCCTGTCAATATCTCAATCTTATTCTTTCCTACCAAAATCAATAAAAATATTCAATAATAAAGGCAAACATTTCATGTACTATTAGCAGTAAACTGCATTGGGTATTGCTGAAAAGCTCCATATTCCCTCAAAGAAATTATATTAGGAAATTGAAAATTATGGCCCTCATAGAAAGGTCTGGAAACTTGATTTTAGATTTCCCTCGCCCCAACTTTGCACACTCTTAGTTATTTTTTTGGTTTAAAGATTTTGTATTACATATTCTGATAATTACAGACAGTCAGTTTGTAGGCAAACAACTTTACAAAAGGAAATTCATTGGTTTTAGCAGACTTTGGTGTACAATGTACAAAATTGTATGCATGCATGCTGAAGCATCCTTATATATTTTGCTTGATCTTTATATACATCTACCTACAGCAGGATTTAACCATTAACTTGGAAGTGTGAATTTTTGTAAAGTTTAGTTGATTATTATTTGTAAACACCTGGAAATTTATACTAAAACAATTAGTCGCCTCAGGCTCGGTGATTACAAGCCTATATTCACTTCGCCTTCGGCTCAGTGAATATAGGCTAGTAATCACTTTGCCTTCGGCGACTAATTGTTAATTAGTCCAGTCAACCCGTTTAGGAACAAAACTTCAGCCAGGGCATATTGCCACTTAATGAATTAATGTTGTACCTGCAAAGGATAAAGTGTTCAGCAAACCGTTCGAAACCTGTTCTTGTTCTGCTTACCATTCTTCTTGGGACCAAACCAGTATTGCATGCTTTTTGCTTTTGAAAGTAGGTGTTGAAAGACACATTTAACGCTTTCAGTTTATGTAAGACCAGATTCTCTGATCAACTGTTGAAACTACAGGTGAACAGGTAGTAAATCACTTTCTGCAGGATTCTCATCCATATTTTCCGCGAATGGGATCGCTTCGATGTCGTAGATGTTTCTCGCGCGCAGTCTACGTTTCTTTAGAGTGACAGTTGTTGTTGGTTTGTTGCGGTTTCTTTCCCCGTTGGAAAATTATTCTAACATACGAAAGTACTTTGTGCTCCAGGTGGCGGGTTAGACTCATCACCCCTGCTATATGGCACTTGCATTCGAAAAATTTCACGCATATTGACTTTTCTGCATGAGATCGTTTCACTTGAAGTTTAGGATAGCGTTTATCATTATCGCAGTAACTGCACAGCGCGCGTTTTTCACCACATTTGAGGCTGCATAGTCAACAAATGGCACCAATAAATATCTACGGTTTTGTATTTATAAGAGAACCTGGTCTCTTCTTTATCGCCCATCTTGTTGCTTTGTTTGTTTAACCGATCTTTCGGCGAATACTTATCCGTTAGGCCCCGTTAGCAAACATGGCCACCATACAAAAAAAGTCAATGATTACTCAGGAAATAAGAACTGACAGATTTAATGACTATTCTAGGAGAAAATGAAGCAAGTGCCAAAATGTAATTTTCGCTCACTCACACTATGAAATACATCAATACAGTAGGCCCTACATAGCCAACGCATACCTATATATAGCGCAGGTGTCACATGATGATAAATCCAAGATGGCGTCGTCAACCGGGCAAAAAATCATTGATATTTACTTATACTAGATAGCACACCGAGCGTTTTGGCTGAAGCCGGAAGTACATCGCATTTTAGGATGGCGGCCATGTTGAATGGCCCGACTTGAGAAGCGAAGACCAAAAATTTTTATTACAAAATGAGATATTTTCCGTGTTAAACCGTATTTTTCTACTTTTGGACAAAAAAAACTTGCTTTACGCTAAGCATATACGAGATGAATGTTTTAAATATACATTACAAGCTTTTCAATCCAGAATCGCCGGAAAAACCAAAGTTTTGCGTCGCAATAGCGAATGCGACGGAGTGTCATATATGTGTCCGTACGTGATATTACGGAGTGGATGATGCAAAGACCTAATGAAACCTCGGAGACATCAATAAAAAGCCTACAACGGCAAAATTGTATGTCGCCTAAGGCAAGCCAGTACGTTTTTATACCTGATTGTCGTATCAGTCATAAGATAATCTGTATTTATGTTTATATTATACTTGTAGCCAAATGTAAGGATTGCCAGTTAAAGTTTGTCTTCAACATAATTGCCAAAACATGTTGATTGCCTGGAACCGTCGCTGTAAATGGACGAGTCAATGTCCTGTTCCAGCTGTGCTGCTAAAAAATGTTTAAAAATACCAACATGTACCCCTAAAAGAGTACTGTGAATGTTTTTACTGCAGGCACTGGGGTGATAGAATTCTGTCAATCAAATACATACATACAGTTACTTGCCAAAAACTTAAATACACCTTCCAAAACGAAGTATTATCAAATGTTTTCTCTAATTGACAATAAATTTAAATATTGAACGCTAATTTCTGTTTGTAATTAATTAATACAAAATCACACAGTTTTGATACAAAACCTAACACACGTTATCATTAGTACTTTGTGCCAAATCCTGTTCCCTTAGTTACAAGTTTAGCCCTTTTCTTTTGGCATTGACTTGATTAAATTTTAGACATCCCCAGCTGGGATTTTTTTCCACTCTTCTTGACCAGTAACCTTGAGTTCATTTACTGTCTTTGGTGAAGGATCTCTTGCACTTATTTTTTCTCTTCAAAATCATCCACAGGTTCTCTATTGGATTAAGGTCAGGACTTTCTGCTGGCCATTCAAGGCATTTTAATTTGTTCCTTTCCTTCCAGACTTTCACCACATTTGCTCGATGTACTGGAGCATTGTCATTCTGCAAAATTGTTGCTAAACTACGTCGGCGTCGATTGACAAATAATGGTAAAAAATGCTTTTGCAAAATGTCCCGGTATTTTTCCGCAGTGGCACTTCCCTCTATGATTCTCACTAGTTTTAACAGTACCTAGTGTGCAAGCAGGCATTCCTCCCGTTTCTCCGTAAATTTTCGCCATACAAATACTCTTCCATCACTACCACTTATTTTTATTTTCGATTCATCTGTAGACATTACTTTTTTCCAGTACAGTATGTCATTGTTTTGTTCACCAACTTACAAAACTGGACAAAACGTCCACTCCTTGAAATCTTTACCGAACGATAATTTTGTAAGAATCAAGACCACTCTTCTCATTTTACGTTCAAAATCTCCACAATAGTGATCTATTTTAAAAAAAGCCCAGTTGAACGGCATTCGCACCAGTTAAACCTCTAAAGTATCCAAAAACCTGCTTTTCGTAATCGAGCTCCCTAGTTTTTTGCCCGTTTGACGACGCTATCTTGGTCATCATACAAGTGACACCTGCGCTAGGCATGCTTAGCTATCAAGGGTAATAATTCCGTGTTCTCAATATGGCAAATATAAATCTTAATCCAAGCCCTAACTCTAACTCTAACCCTAAACAACCTTTTTTGTCATGTTTTAACTTTAATTGATTAAAGTTTTAAAGAATGTGGAATTATTACCCTATTTAGAGCACTATATCTATAATGAAATAGTACAATTTCCATGGGTGGCCGCGCGCTCGCCCTTTCATCCTGAAAGTATATAGTTTCAAATGCAGACTGATCGGAAAAGCCTGTATCGACTAACCTGATTAACTTCATTCAAAAAACGTCACCTAAAACAACAATTCAGTAACGTGATTGGTTAGAAAATTTACCACGAAAAAGCTAGTAAAAAACGTTTGAATTTTCTGTAACAAATAATTATATCCTTCTTTATAGGTTATCTCGTGTTGTTCATTTTAAGCTCCAGTTTTGTGACGAGCTTTGGAGGTAAAAAATGTATAAGTTTTTCTAATAATTAGAGCGGGTAAATTCCGTTCGGCATGCGTATCGGTTTTGCTCATATCAAGGAGAAACTCCCAGATATAATAAACATTGCTCGAATTTCCCATCCTTTGAACTTTTTCTAACCCAAAGACAGCAGACCATAGCAGCGTCTGATATTCAGTTGTACTACATCATATTTTACAAAATATACAAGTTCAAAAGGTAAACGCGTTTGTTTATATTACGCGGAATTTACTAACTCTTAAAAAAGCATGACATACACAGCAAAAAACGAACAACCTTTTCAAGATGGATAAATCCGCCTTCGATCAGGCTCAACAACATTGTTCAATATTGTTGTAAATAATACGAGCATTAAAACATTGATCAATGCTGTTTTTATTAAATCTAAACAAGTTGTGCGTTTTTAACCGTGACGAAGTGTTTACTGGTCACCACTCCCCTTTTCAGTTTGATTCTCAAACACAGTCTTTGTGACAAGAGTCCAAGTCGAATGTAAGCTTGTCGTTTTCTACCGGATAACTGGTTTCATTCCCATCTTTTTAATTAGTAAATAGTGTTCCCAATAAAAAAATAAAAAGCAAGAGATTTTTTTCTAGCTTCATGTTCCACCACAACAGTTCTTCAAAGTACCTCCTCAACAAGAACCTTACAAGGTCCAAACTATCCTTTAAACTATCCAAACAACGCCTTGTATGTTGGCGTATATACGCGCCTACTGGTTATGTGATAAAACTCACCTTCAGTTCACTCGATATGGAGGTTTGTCCTGGATGCCGCTGTGATTCAATCCAATTTTTTGATGATTACTCTGAATTTTCAAGCAGCCTTGGGAAACTTTGTACAACAGGTTCCACAATAACTTCGTCTGGTCGATATCTTTATCTGAAGTTTACATCTGACGCCACTGGAACCGGGACCTCCTTTGCATTGTCTTATTACAGGAAGCTTAAAGGTAAAGAAATAGATCATATTGTTTAACTATAATCAATGTCGAGATTTCAAAAAAATCTTGGACATAGTAGTCTCCAGCCCACTGTATTCACACGGGCTAACCATAAACGTTTACCAAAAGGTTCAAGATCCAAGGTAGCATAATTGTGATATTCTGGCTGGAAAACAAATTTCCCCCTAAACGTTCAATTTCACGAGATTTTTTGTTTTTGTCTTATGCTTGAAATGGTAATTCCATCTAACTTTTTTTACTTTAAGTAATAATTAGCGCAGTTTTGCGTTCAAATTATTCGAAGCTAAGCGAGGAATCAAGCGGGTTAACGACAAAAACACGGTTTAAACTATAGTTCGAAATTGACGTTTTGTCTCATAGATTATGTCTTTGTGCATTCACAAACCTTAACAGGAGACCATAAAATGATTAACATAGGAAATTAATATATAGGATATTATGATCAATAAATTAATACGAAACTTTTAACTATACTGCAAAAGGTTTGCATGGTCATTCGCAAATTGCGGATTCATCTCAAAATATATTTTAACAGATTTTGTTTGAATTCCACAGCGAATGGTTTCAACAGCTCAACAGCTACAACAACAACAACAACAATTACAACAACAATGACGATGATGATGACGATGATAATGACAACAAGTCGAGTAAGTTTTGCAATGATGCTTTTTCAAAATTCCTTATATTGTTTCCCGATTCTTCTTAAAATTGTTTTATTTTCTAAACCATTCAGTTGTTATGTTATCTCTTAGTATCATGCTGATTTCACAAATTAAATTTGCAAGTATATATTACAGTCTATCACTAAAAAATTCTTGATGCAGTGTTGCTGCATCATAGCATGTTATTTATCAGTCAAAAATCATAATAATTTCTTTTCTAATCTCGCCGGGGAGGGGCAACAAGTAACTGCAAAAGCGGGTAGGAACATAAATTTTACTGGGCTACATTATATGCAGTGACTTTGTGTGGGGATCAACCTCAACTATATTGTATGCAACTGGACTCATATCAATCCCACCACACATATATACAAAGAACATTTAGTTGACTCTATGATTTTTAAAATTTCCTATTCATTCCGTGAGCTTTAGCTCTAGTACATTCAAGCCATTTTACAAATTATAGCTCATTTCTATGTTTCTACGGTTGCTTCTTTTAGCACTCAAATTTGGTGTTGGAGGTGGAGTTGGTGGTGTAGTTTGCCTCATTGTTTTATATTGCCTCTATTACTCGTGCTGCGGTGAATAATGATTAGTTTCAATATGGTATACCATGAATACGAACTAAATTTCTTTTATTCAAAAGTTTTAAAACTTGAGTCACTTAGCTATTCAAATATGTACTGTAAACAGCAATAGTATGTTCACGTACCATGTCTATCATTGGGATATAATGGCGCGTGCGCTCGTTTAAAGTTACATAATTTGCCAATCTTGCACGTGAGTGAATAATTACTTCTCTAATAAATCTCTTTGTCGGTAGGCAATTTGGTGTTTAAACTAAAACGTTTAGCATGCACACCTTGGTATAGATTACAATTAGGTATAGATAAAGAGTGCGAACATTTTACTTGTTTTTTATTACGCTACCAACCGTGCCCCAATTTTATCACATTTTCTTATGATAAACGTTTAGAGCCACAGGCGTTAAAAACAAACACACAAACATTTTTTTTAAAGTTTGTTTTGTTCTTTGTATGTACGTCATGCATTCTGTTTGTGTTATTATTGGTAGCTATGGTCAACCGAACTATATTTCCTGCCTTTTTTCATGATTGAAATTTCTGGCTAAACATATAAATGCGCACAGTTTTCAAAAGTTTAATTGCTTATTTCACCTCAAATATTCCTTCAGGTTTTTTTTAAATGGTATTCCCTAGAGCTCCTCGCATTTTCAAAAAATCCATGTAAAGAATTTGATTTGACGAATAGAGAACTAAAATGCATTTGTCAAAAGGATATGACAATATATTTTTATTTTGCCAATCAATAACAACCTTTGAAGCAATTGTAATTTCCGTTGTAAAACTTTTAATGAGATGCAAAAAAAGGACAAAGACACTGTCTACTCTTCCGCCATCTTCGACATTCAAATATTCCATTACGTCAAAACAGCATAAAATTCTTCGCTTAAAGAATAATTACCAACATGTTTTATGTTAAAATTCATCTGGATTTGTATGTCTATTCTTAATTCTTCTTATGTAAATAGCGAAAATTTCATTGATTAATTAAGTCATTAATAGACCTAACGTCTAGTGTTATATATGTTTCAGAAACTAAAGCATGTCAAAACTCAACAAATGATGTTACAATAACTTCAAAGATTCGTATCCATAAGCTAAAAAAGTAAAAAGAAATGTATTGCCACATCTCTTTAGTTAACAAGATTGTTGCTTATAAGTTATAATTCGGGTATGTATCTAGATATCTCGCCTTTCGATCGATTCACGCTTGAATTCCAGAGTTGAATTTAAAGAACTCTAAAAAGGGAAAAACTCGAGAAGCTTGAAGAAAAACTCGCTTAAAAGATATGAAAAGTACGATATGCTATCTATGCTCTCAAATAGGGCCTTTGCCTTTTTAAGAATAACAGAAACAATCGCAATATATATTCTAAAACAAAAACTATTATTATATAGTAATTGTTAAAGTCTCTCTTTTCATGTAAGGTCTCATTGGTCAAAAGTCTATTGCGTGAGAGTGACGAAATTAGTCTGTCTCCATAGCATCAGCGCAGGGTGAAAAAATGCACAATTATACAGGGTGTTTAATAAAAAAATTAACAAATTTAAAATCGTTCTCAACGTCGCAAATCAGCTTGAAATATGAGGTTTTTTACTCGAGCTAAAGCGAGAGTTATAATTTTGATCTATTCCTTTTTTCGCGCAAGACTTATTCTTTCTCACGGCCACTCTAAATTTTGACCTATCGTGGCAAGTCTTACAGGCTTTAACCTATCTCACTGGTAGCTCCCTCTTCTCAATTTCTTATCTCATTCGACTTCCTGTCTTTTGTCACGACGGGTCTGGCAAGTGGCAACATAGTAATGTATGCTTTCTATGGGTCTCTCCTTTGATCTTTGCAGCCGTGCCAACAGTTGCCTCCATACACCAGTGGACTGTATTACAACTCAATACAAAACTTCAGACAATGGGTGAAGCCTAGTTAGTTTTTCTTAGTTTTGAGACTAAATACTTAACGCCAAAGAATTGACTAAAAAGTTACATTTAATATAAAAAATTCGAGAGTTTAGACAAAAAGAAAATGCTTAAAAATACGAAAATAGCTGCAATTTTTCAGAATACAGCAAATTTCCCTTAAAACTTTAAGTTGTTTTTCTTTTGCCTGAAGTCTCGAAATTTTTACACCAAATACAACTTTTTAATAGCTTGCATTTGACATGCGGCCCAATTTTTGATGTTACGGATTTCCTCCTAACTGATCGTCCCAGTTTACTTATATAGTTCAGTAGGACAAATTCAGTCAAACAAAAGGGAGAAATTGAAGCTTGCTATCTATTTACTTTCACAACAAGAATGGGGAAAGCTCAAGATAAACGTTTTTCCGATTTTTTCGCACTCGAAGTTTTTTTATGTAAAAACAGAGGTAAAGATGTTAAAGATTAATGCGGGATTTCCTTGAACGTTTTGAATTTTGTGTTGTGAGGATAAAGTTGGGCATGTTTAATACTGAGTATTTGTAAGCGAAAATGCAATTTTTGTATTTGAAAAAATCGCTTGACAAGTCATTAATACATCGTAGCATTGCTGTTCTACACCTTGTGGCACCTCTAAAACAATTTTGACAACTGTTTCGAAGAAAAAAGTTCAATTTTTGTCCAGATGTGGAATGATTTGGCAGATATTTTACAAAACATTGCTGTGAAAAAGCGGTCAAAAACTGGTTGCTATGCGTTGCTAGGGAAAACCTAAGGTTGAAAAATTTCTATATTTACGGCGCAAAAATCTGGATGTCTTGCGCCTCAGTTTACAAAAGCTAGAAACCTACAACATATTTTCCCGATATAGTCAATATCTGTGTGCATCATGGTCATGAAAGCAAGCAAAAATTGACAAAAACTGTATGTTTTCATCGATGTACATCCGGGACTTACGTTTGCCCCCTTTTAGAGTTGTTCAATTTGTCACGCGATTCGTCCTTTGAAGTGAATAAAAAGTCGTAAAACACTTAATTAAAATGTGACTGGTCGAGAGAACTTCTGTCTTGGATTGTGCATATAAAAACAAAAATTTACGGCAAATTTACAAAACGTTTGCTCATTTTTTTCTGCGTTACCTTCCATATTCTTACTAATATCATTTTTTTTAGTTTACTCGATTCTGATTGGTTAAAAAGTGTGCCGATTAATCCTCGGCACGGAAACGGGCTATACGTCATGTAGTAAAATGTTTTTGTGATAAAATTTGTCAACATTTTGGTATTTTTATTTTGAAATATTCAAAAAATCAGGAGTTTTTTGTACAAAAATGTTCACAAGGTGGTTAAAAAACTTTCGATGGATGAATACTCGTGTTAGAAAAGGTTTCTTTGAAGAGAAAATGGCAAACCTGAAAGTATTTGTTGCGAAAGTTTGCGAAACATATCGTCGACAGCACTTCATTCACAAAAACAGTTAAGCTCAGCATTGAAATATGTAGTAAAATGATATTAATAGGAAATTACACTTGTTCTCGGAGTATTAATGAAAAATCTCACTTGTGTTTGGCGAAATATTTATAATACCGCTCGTGCTACGCACTCGCGGTATTATAAACATTTCGCCAAACACTCGTGCGATTTTTCATTAATACTTCTCGAACCGTGTAATTTCCTATGCTAATTATATGATAGAAATATAGTTTAAGTATTTACCTTAAACTTACGATAAAAACTTAGCAGTTTACGTGTGATTTTAACATACTAATCTATATGTGAATGTGGTCACTGCTCACGACTTTCATCCTTCCCAATAATATGGTAAACATAAGTCATTGACTACATGCGTAAATTACAGCGCGACCAGAGCACGCCTCATATATGGTTCTAAAACCATTTTACAGCTGATTTGATACTTTAAGTCATATTTTAAGTGTTTTACGATTTTAATTCACTTTAAACCGATTGCATGGGCTTCCTATGTTCTCAGTGAGTAATAAAGTCAGAGAGAATTTTACTATAAACATTAATATGGCGAAAACCGCACGGTCATTAATGAACTGCTCCTTTAGGAATGCAAGTCGACAATTACGAAACTTCGATAGGAATATAACTCTCAAAACTCCGAAATCACAAGTAACCACCGATCCAATAATGTCATTAACGATGTTTCACCGCTGCTACCGGTGTGAAATATTCAATATTTCCTTTTTTATTTAGTTAAACGAGAACAAAATACTCTATAAAGGCTCTATAAAGGCACTCTAACATCACACGATCGCTATCATATTCTCTCTCTTCTTCGCGCTACCCCGCTAATACTTCATGTTATACATTACACATTTTTCTTAGACCAAGGTTTGAATGCAATCATAAAATAAAGCAAGTCGCTACAAAAATACTTTCTCTTTATAATAATTGCATAAACAACTTATAAAGTGCTGCGTTTGTGCTATTAAAAAGTCTGGCCACTGGCAATGAAAAAATTAGATGACCACAAATATTCTTAGTCTAAGACATCTAAAAAACTTAGTAAGTAATGCGAATGATAGCGTGAATTAGAAAGTACAAATGTAGCTACCGTTCAGCAAAACTATATAAAGTAATACCATTTAACGTTAGTCACCGCGGGCTCAGCTTTAGGTTTTCCCGCGCTTATAGAGGTTAATGTTATTCTTGAGTTAAACACGTTGGATTGGTTTATAAAGATTGGTAAAACTAGTGGATTTTTTTCCGAGTTTCGCGAACAGTTCGGTCAGTTATTCGTTGCACTCTTTCACTTTGAACTTTAATCTTTAATTGTACATAATTAACTTGATATCTATCGTATTTATTTAATAGAAAACCGCACGTACAAATTGTGATTGTTGAGTGTTTAAAGACGACAGTTACCCGTATAGATATGATCTATATGAAGTTTTCGAACTCGTTTTCGTTGATGTTTGAATAATTGGTGGAGTTGGGTATGTCAGTCCATTCTTGGCCGGTTCAGGGAGCTGGAAATATGGATGATTGAGAGTTAAACGAGGATACAAACGGAGTAAGTATGGAGACCAGATCTAAAGTTGGTGCTTTCACGTCAAAGGTTAGGAAAAGTTACTTCCCACCTCAGTCGCAACAAGGAAATACTTTGGACGGTGAAAGGCCAGAAAGAGCAAATGCTTTATATATGTCAAGAGCTAGTTATATTAGTAGTCTAACCAGAATTCGAAGTGATATTGAGAATCATTTGAAGTTTAATGGAAAGTTAGATCAAATAGACAAAATGCTAGAAACATATGAGAAAACTTGGCGTGACTTTGTGGACATACATGAAAAATATTTAGACGATATAGACGGTGTCAAAGTAAGAGAAGCAGCTTTATATGTTTATTCAGAGCAATTCATATTAAAGCATGAATTTGATTATTTCATCAAGTTAGAGAAAAAAGGAGGAAATCCTGGTCTGAGTTTGTATATAAGTCATGTAAAAGTACATCTACAAGAACTGGGTCATCCAGGATGTCATCATTGTCGAGGAGAAGAGAAAGGTTAGCTGTTGCTCAGTTAAGGGTCAAACAAATGGCAAGAAAGCATGAGATAGCGCAAAAAATGTTGCAATTACAAAATGAGAGTGAGCTGTTGGAAGCTCAAATGCAAAGAGAAGAGGCAGAACTGGGTGTAAGCATGTGTGAACAAGCAATACAAGAAGAAAGAGAGGAAGAATTGCTTGATGTTGATAGACAGATCATCCCGGATGTTATGCAAGAACAAAGCCGTAATGTACTCAAATCCATTCTACCTCCTAATGAGGCTTCTTTAGACAGAGCTAAGTACCAGCTCAATCCAAACAATCAAGCAGAAACAAGCGCTGTACATTCAGAATTCCCGGTGAAGCCAATTTTAAACCCGAGTGCAGCAGCATATAAAACAACCGTTTCGAACGTTATACCCGTTGTAGAACACCGGTGGCAAGATAATGTGAATCAGTGCCCTCAGCTGTCTTGGGACCCAATAATAGCCAGTCAAATGAGTTTCCCCAGTCATTCACAAACTACAACTAACCATCCCCACGTTAGTGCTGTTGGTTCATCACATGTAAATGTACCACCCACTACAGAAATGTCTGATAATGTTGACGCAAGTACAGCCTTAGTTGAGGCTCTGAAGCAAGTTGTGACTACTCCAAAGATAGAGTATATGTGCTTTGATGGTAATCCAATCAAATTTCCTTCCTTTATTCCCAACTTCGAAACGTGTCTTGAAAAAAATAGCACCAATGAAGAGTCCAAATTGCAGTTGTTGATTCAACATTGTCGCGGGAAGGCAAAGGAAGCTATAGAATCTTGTGTCAACTTGCCTGCGGAAGAAGGGTATCAAGTAGCCAAAGACACCTTGCAGGAAAGTTTTGGAAAGCCACATATAATCGCGGGGGCTGATATTAAAATGCTCATCGACTTACCAAATATCAGGAAAGCAGACGGGTCGTCCTTGCTTGAGTTTTCTTGTCATTTGGATTCGACAAATCGAACTCTTAAAAGAATCGGAACTCAGTACGTCAGTGATCTAGATTATCTCAACACCTTAAAGGATCTAATCAGGAAACTGCCTGTTTTCTTAGAGCTAGATGGGCAGAAGAAGCAGGAAAGATTTACCACGAAACCACGATTTGCCAATTTTCTGCAGTTCATTAAGGAGGCTCCTTACAGTTTTAGTATATATCAAAGATTTAAACTAAAAGGCGTCTTAAATAAGAAAACTCGATGTTTTTGCATAAGCGTTTGCTTGCTCGAATATCAAAGAGTAATCTTCAAATAAAATTGTAACTCTTGACGTAACCATGGCGACATGTCGTCATCATTTAGATACAAAAAATCAGCAAAAAAGTCATCGTAGCGGATAAACCAGCACGGTGACCTATCTTTTTTATTGCAGAAATTACATGATAATAACATTCTTGATCTATTTAGAAAATTATTTAGAAATCGCCAGTGTAGTTTTTTTTTAAAAGCCAAAAATTAGTTTCACAAAAACTACAATGGCGATTTTTTTCAAATTTTGAAATTTAATAGAACTTAATAGGATAAATACATATACAAATTTTGAGATATAGTCACCGTGCAAGCAAGCGAGAAAATAGCACCTCTAGGTTCCCCGAAGTGACTTTTTTTACTTTTTTACTACACGCAAAAATTATTTTCACTGACCGTACACGCATTCATCAAGTGTTTGCGGGCGCGTGTCGGCACGTTTTATGCGTGTTGTAATAGCTGTACTAGTTTTTCGTTTGCAATTTTTTGTTTAACTATGTTTAAGAAGAGATTAAAAGACATTCATATTGCCAAAAAGTAAAAACACAACATAATAAGGCATCAAATGAATCCACTGTTTGTTGAATTTAGTATTGTCATTTAAAACTGATGCACGAAAATCTTTTCAAAACATTGAATTACTAATTTGACTTCATGGCTTAAATACATGACTTTATGTACTATATACACAATAGTTACAAGATTATGTTGTTAAAACACGAAAAAAATCGCATCTACTTGAACAAGAAAACTTACATAAGCTTCGGTAATACTTCAGAAGAGCCATGAAGCCGATGGAGACAATATAAAATAGTCAGTCGGAGTCCATACAGTTTTCGTAAAATTTCGAACATCAAAACTTACATTACTGGACATAATAAGCAACCAAAAACTTATCTAAAACACATACCACTTGAACCTAGAAATACAAACGGTTGTAAGGAAGAACTAGTGTTTTTTGTGTGTAGAAACACGAAAACATCGGTAAAAATAATTGTTTTTAAAATTGAAAACTTTGAGCAATTTTATAGCCGGCCGCGAACATTCCACGCGTGGTTCGCGCGGACAACGTCTGATCTCTATAAATCCGGTTGTAACTGAACCAAACTGTAGGGAGCCTCCTAAAGAAGAGAGCGGCGTTAATGAATAATGAGTTTGGGATGTAAGCCAAATAACACGTAACGTACTGTAGTTCATTTAACTAGGCTAGCTGCTGCAGCTCCTGGGACACTAGTCATCAGGATAAAATATTCAATTAATTATATATTTTGATTATCAGATTTTTAATTTTTGATAAAATAAGAGAATTTAAACAATAACGAAAGCCCGAATTTTTTGGTCACAAAACTTTTAGGGGGGCAATTCTCCCCCTTGCCCCCCCCCCCGCCTCCTACGCCTCCTATGAATATGGGCTTGTAATCACTGAGCCTGAGGCGACTAATTGTTTTAGTATAAATTTCTACGTGCTTACTTAAGAATGGGAATATGACATTATTTTGCGAAAGATTCACTTTCTGTATTTCCCTGGTAACACAGCGCAGAACATCTGTGGAGTCGGATTGTTGGTTCTCCATTACGTATCGAAGACTTTTTTCCAAGGACTTCCGTATCGCCCATCCACCAATGTAGCGTATTTTCCCTCGCCCTTCTGCTTCCATGCCCTCTACCTTGAAATGAATTGGCTCTTGTTCGTCTAGCTTCTGAATTCTCTTATTGATTTCACACAAAAATAACTGGTACAGGTAAAATACGAGCTGCATGAGCTGAAAGGCTTCTTTGACCACTATTGATATTGGACCACTTTCCACGTTGAATGCAGTTATCACGTCGCTTCTATATTAGAGAGGTTAAGATTTGACTTTTTACAGCAGCAAAATGTTGGCACAGGATTTTCCCAGTGGGAAGTAGCAATCTTAGTTAGTGAAATTGGTGGCGGCAGAAGAAATTGTTGATGAAAATCCAGCACCCTCATTTCTTACTATGGAAACTGAAACATAGAACAACTACACTATCTAGGGTGAGGCTCTGAGCCTTGTGTGCCTTTATTGCACAGCATAAAGAAAGAGAATATTGAGCTGGTCTGCCTTGTATACTTCACGCTGCATCATTTATATCACGTTTTACGTCGCAGCGTCACACTACCAACCTTTGGAATGTTGACCACAAGTCCACCATCAGTACTTTCATCCACACTTTCGAACTTACCACAAGTTCCATTTTTCAGATGGTTATTGCTGTTGTACAGCAGCATCACCTTGCATTGGCGTTTAAGATAAAGATCTGCAGCGACGCTATTTTTTAGCGACTTTGCATTACCAGTATCAATGCTATCAAACTTCAGTTCTGTTCCAGGTATTGACGCCAACATAGATTATGTACTTCACTCGGCAGACGCTTAAAGTAAATGTGGACGGGTTCTTGTTTCGGGGGCAACTCCCTCGCCAATGACTGCAGAGTTAGTTTCATGGTCGCTTATCCCACACGCAAAAGATCGAGTTTTTTTTTAAACCTAATTTGGTTTTGCTGTTGTCTTAAACTTTGTCAAAGAGTTGTGACTCGTATAACTGGACGCCATCATCTACTGCACTCGGGATACGCTTCAATTGCCAAAAGTCCCCAGCCAAGATGATTTGAATACATCCAAACGGTAGGGTGTTACGTGATGTCATCTGGTGGATCTTGTTCACCAACTGCACAAGACGGTGACATGACCTTGACATTTCGTCCCAAATCAACACTTCAAGATTTTCACCTGTTGAACAACATTCTGACGTTCAAGAGATCGCTTAATAATCAGGTGTGAAGGTAGTTCTGCCGTCATCAGACCGTAGTGTTAGTGAGTAGTCTGCCAAATCATTATAAAGGTCGCAGGAAATTCCACTTGAGCTTACTATTTCGCATTTCGAACCCCTTTTCTTGAACTTCTGTCTGATTGCTTTCACCAGAGTTGATTTTCCTACTCTAACTCTACCAAAGATGCACACATTATGGCCATTTTTGTAGACCTCAATATGTCCAAAGGCCCGATCGTTAACGCAATTACGTCAAAATCATCCATATATGTATATATTAGTCTATAAATAGTTGACAGGATGATACACCATGCATGAAATTTTATCTCAGTCGTCTTAATAAAGATTAAAAGGATTAGATAAAAAGATAATATAATAATATGCGGTATAAAATGTATTTAAAATCACACTTCAAAAACTCATTAATAATTCATGAGCAAAACACAAAGGAAATCACAACCGTGGCAGTGTCTTTAAATGTAATAAAAGCACGTGTGTATTTTCACTAAACTTTTGCCTCAAATTTCTCGGCTTATACAACATTCATATTGAAAATTCATTCGCAAACAAACTGACAAGATGGGTATAAAATGGATCGTTTTTGAAGCTATTTAAAATACTCGCAATTCGTGCTTTATCGGATATAAACCGCTCGGCTTCGCCTCGCGTTTTAAATCCGATAAAGCACTCCTGCTCGTATATTAAACAGTACATAACCCGCTCGAGACCTTTTTAAGTGAAAAATGAAATATAAATTTTTCTGATTACCCTTGTCAGTTTCGTGAAAACTGAATATCAAAAATTTTATTTACTTGTCAATGTCATATTCCGTGTGTTTGCATGTCGTTGTATATGCATTTTAATACGTTTCGAACGGTAGTTCGATTGCCGTTTTTTTCTGGTTTTCTTTCATGCTCAAGTTTCGATCAATGTCGATTAGGATCATAAAAAATGTTTGGATTTTTGTTTACTAAAATCAAAAGTTAGCTTAAAAAGGTTCAGATCAACAATTTTCGATCGATCCACCTCTGTATAATTTGTGTATTTTTTTGACCACTGAGAAAGAGAATTGCGATCAAGCAAACTTCAAGGCTATTTGAGCAAAGAAAAGCAGGGTTTTTGTTTTGATGTTTGTAATGGGGCAGGCTCTTTTGAAATTTAATTCTAGCTTTTAAAAATATCAGATGTAGTGGACTTCCTGGTCTAAAGTTTTACTGCAGGTTTATATTTCTTTTCGTTAAAAATTATATACTGGAAAACTTTTTTCATAAAATTTTAGATTGTGAGGTTGATTTATATGTGGTGCAGTATATTTTTTTGTTTTGTTTTCATGCATGAACCAGAAATCGCCTCCCTCCAGTTTGGCTGTTCTCCTTGGATTAGCCAATGAGCAGCTGGCTAAACATTTAAAAACTATGATGAATCGCAGCTTGATCGCATCCTGCATGGAGAGACAAATAATTACGTCAAAACACCGTAAATAATCCTATATTTATGGACATTTTGATGGGTGCTTTGGGGGAAGAAGTCACTTAGAGGTTAGTACAGATACTTGTGCTTATACTTGTATAGCTTTTATAGCTATTTAAAATGTGGTTTTACATTTTTCGGACGTGTAACAACGTGTTGTCTTCAAAGTACAGGCCAGACTTTCCTACCTTAGGTAAACCTACAGTCACTCTCGCGAGTATTCCTGGGTTCAACCGAAGGCTCCGAATCCTTGAGCTCAAAGATGAGCTTGAGGAAGAACTCGAAGATGACGAGTGTGTTAGGGACTTTGCCTTTGTTCGATGTTTAGACGCGACTCTAGCTTTCTCGTTTTTTCTGGAAGGCTCTGCGTGCTTACACTTTTTCACTCTTTAACCTGTCGAGCAGTTGTCAGGAATATTATTCCGGCGCTAGATTAAGGGCTAGCGTTTCTCCCTTTTCCGTAATTTCCGGCCCAGAAGCCATAAGGTATGCAGTAAAATTCTTCAAAGAGGCAATCCCCACCCCTAAGAAAAAATATATCGTAGTTTCAAAAAAATCCACTACCGTGCGACGCGAGCTGATGAAGAACTGAAGTTGTTGCTACAATCTTGAACAAAATTGTTGAGACACATGAGCGATCATTTGTCATATTCGTAGTGTTTGTATAATTCTATTTGCCCCCCCCCCAACCCCCTAATTCAATGTTGTTGTGATGATACCTATGCTTCGGACATGCGGCTGTCGATTTATGTCAACATTGAACTGGGGGAGGGTGGGGGGTTCAGTGGCGTGCTGGCTCTTGTTTACCTGGGGAGGCCAGAGTCCACCTTGAAAGTTGGCGCCCCCTTTTCACCTTGTAATTTGTAGACGGGCAAAGACGGGCAAACGTTCTAATATATTAAATATAGCGCAGTGCTTCTAAGCCGGAAATCACCGAAATGCGGATAGAGGTCCAGGCCCTTAGCAAATTTTGAAATGAAAAGTCCCTGAAAAAGAACTTTTCGTTGTGACGAACTATTTGGTCATTTTAAATGAAACTGTGAATTCATCAATAATCGTTAAATGTATTGAATATAACTTTTGGGTATCTTATTCTTGGTTTGCACATGACGTCATTTCGTATCATTGGGCGCCATCTTGGTTGACTCTGCAGATTACTTCTGCTGTTTACAGCGAAGTACTTGTGTCAATTTGCTATTTCATCGTTAGTTTTAGCGTATCATGAATGACACTCTAAAGATGTATGGCTCGATAGGATCAGAAATAATGAATAATACTTTGTGGTTGCCATGTGCTTCAAACGTCAACCAAGATGGCGTCGATTGCAAACTATCAATATACACCACATGGAAGGTCTTGATCTGCAGAACAAAACTGTGTGCTATAAAATAATTATTATATACTGAGTGTCAAAGTTCAATTATTCCTGTTTCTTATTGGTTAAGAACGTATCACGTGATAGTGGAGAAATTCTACTCAAGGGCGTTTTCCTGGCAACGTAGCTAAGCGGTGGACATTACTTTTATTCACCGGTAAATAACAAATCCACAGAGCCTCACGGAGCCATGTCAGGTAAAAGGTAATCCTTTTTATACATGTTTGATTGATTTGTGGTACTTTTCTTCTCTTTTGACACTCAGTATATAATAAAATACTAATTGACTGAGACCTTGGGAAAGCAGTATGTTTTGTGGACCCTCGACTGTCGATGTTTCCCTCGGCTTCGCCTCGGGAAACATCGACACTCTCTTGTCTACAAAACATACTGTTTCCCTCGGTCTCAGTCAATAAGTGTTAATTGATAACATTATGTTTAAAGCAGACGGTGAGACGGGTATTACATTTACATCCATTTTCAAAATTACACCAGCGGGAATTCTATTGCGAAGATGAAATCGCATAAAACTTTACGTTTAGATGTTTGTTATCGATGATTGAAGTTATTTAAGTAACAAGACACTTGTTTATTTGAATAACTTAAAGAAAAATTAAAGAAACTGCAAAAGCGAACCGAGATATTTTAAAAACTCGGATGGGAAAGGATTCAAATTATTCTTAAAAAAGGTGAACATACTATGACTTTTAAAGCATTACGTGGTGACACTCCTAGGTATTTGTCAGACTTGTTTGTTCCTAGTCGTAATGATACGTATTATTTAAGAAGTAATGACCGAAAACTTCATACGGAAATACCTAATACAAACCTCTTGAAAAAAGTTTTTCATACCGCGGAGCTGTATCCTGGAATAGCCTTCCTAGTGAGATTGTCGATGTACACGACCAACTCTCCTTGTCTTCTTCTAAAACCTTAATAAATCATTACTATAAGGACTTGGAGAAGAATACTTCGACAATTTAATTAAGTTCATTCTTATTCTGAGATAAATGCGTTGACATAATTTGAATATTGTATTACTATTGTGAGTGTAGTTTGATTTGTAAAAGGGCTACCGTTTTTAAATAATTTTAAATAATAATAATGATAATAATAATAACTCAAATGTTGAATACGAGTTTGCAAGATGATGTTATTCGGAGTCTGTTTCGTCTTATAAGTAGTCTATCCCGCACCTTTGGCGGAAAATTTATGCAAGATGGCGGAATAATTTATACATTGCGTGGACGTTATGATGGCGGAATAATTTATGCAAGAAGGCGGCGGAAGTAATTAGTATTTAAAATGGCGGCGGGATGCTGACGTCATCGATAAGGCGTGCGCACAGTGTGCGTACGAAAGTCGGACGTCTGCGAGGATATATCTCTCATATAATTAATATTATACTGCATCTGTAAACAGACTTGCATAATCTCCAATTATCCTCACTATAAAACGAGAATATTGAGTGATGAGAGCATAGTGCTTACAACTTTCACAGAGATAAGACTTTTAGATTGCCAATTTAATGGGGGAGAACTTATCGCAGTTACATGACCTGAACAAGCGTGTGGCAGAGGCAAGAAAAAGAGTTGAATATTTAAAGAAAAAGAGGACTGCTTTATACTTTCGCAAACGGAGGGTTGACGTACAAACCTGGATGTTGAACAATTTGGTAGACGGTGCATGCCGTGAACTCTAAGAAACGAGAAGACTTAGAAATAACCAGGGAATGCTGTGCTTATGATTTGTTATGTAGGATAGATCAAACAGAAATTCATCTTCTAATGAAAAGCTGTAGTAAACAAAGGATACATGCGTAGTTCGTAAACTCAAAAAAGAAACTATCGTCAAAGATCGTTTATTCTTTGCTCAACAAGATTCATGCAATTACTTCGAATGCGTGCCCGAAGAGTCTTTTTACGAATTTTCCCGACCACTCACGAAGCAAAATGAAAAGAACAATGCTCAAGCTTTATCCATGATCGATCTCAACTCTGTTTTGGAAAACTGAACATATATCGTAAACACTTTATTCGAACAGTTCTAATTGAAACATTAGAAACGTTCTACATTTTATTGTTGTAAACAACTTTATAATATATGTTTCAAAACACATATTCTGCGTTTGTTCAACTCCTCCGAAAAAGCCCTTCGCAATTACTAATCCTTTTTGTGTGAGCACAAGATTTTCCGTGTAAGCACTTCATCTTGACGAGTATGTGTTGTGAAGTGAGTTTTATACTGTTTGGCGATAACGCTATGGCTTGTATAGGGATAACGTTATGCTTTGAGTAAACATATAATAGAGAACAGAAAAAGTGTTTCCAGATATTTATTAAGATATAGCCTTCTCATTAAAAGCATTTACTTAGCTGGGCAATAGTTTATCTTTGGCTATGTAATGTTTTCCGTAGTTTCCTTGACAATGGATTGGACGGTAGGCTCATCACTGTGTGAATTCACCCACTTAATATGACCTGTAGATCAGTGCTTTAATTTCACAGGCCAATAATTTGCGTCGTTGATTAACACACCTCCACGGATAGGCTGATGGTCTTCGATGTGTTGTACATTTTAATGATAACATATCCTTCGGGAATCTTTCGGACCGCTGGTGCTGTATTTATACCACACGTCGTTTGAGACATCCGACCAGGTGACGGTTTGCACAGGCTTCTTCCTTGAAGAGGTGATTTTAGTTGCTGTGCTGTGTTTGCCTACAGGCTTGGTTTCCACACGTGTAGGCTCGGTACTGTTTACATCGAAGTGATAAGCATAGCACTCCCCAAATAGGTCTGAAAGAATTTTCTGATCGGCTGGTGTGCCGGGCTTGTTATCTACCAACAAGTATCCATCTCTTTGTAATAAGCATTCATAAAGTGCACTCTATTCTTATCGAACATGCGTTCTCCGATAATTCCGATTTGTTTCCGATCGCTAGGACTTCGGAAGAAAGCCAAATACTGGGCATTTCGGCTGATATACGTATTATATTTCCCCTTAGGAAACATGTTTTGCAGCAATAAGATCACGCTGGCGTTTCGATGGCGGCCTTGGGTAAACAGTCGAGATACCACAGGACTGTCTGTCGCTTCAGCCATCAAATCGTCCAGGATGATGATGTGTTGTATCGGGCATTGATTTCACACAGTTCTTCAGACAGTTCGGGCACACCTCTTTCAAATCGAAGGCTTTTTCCAAGCGATGTTTTCAGCTTTTCATAAGATTCTTGCCATTGATTGTTGTACCAAAAAATGCGAATACTCTTTTGCTCTTCATACACGATACGATTATGTTTCAAAATTTGTTGGACAAAATAGGTGTTCCACTTTGTGTAGAACCCACAACCAAAAGTGAGAATTTATGGCGGAAGTTGAATTCCGGACAGGGCTTTGTGGCCAAAGACGTTGTCGTACGCACTGCTGTTCTTGGTCTTTTTGCGGGTGGCGAATGTTCACTTTGTTTTACACGCTTTTGTCCAGGCTTCTCAACGTTCGTATAGGACATGGTCATATGCGGAGACCTTTCGACGCGGGGCTGCCATGACGACACCGGGGCTTGTTTAAGATAGGGTTTTCTCTCCTCAGAAGATAGTTCGTGCACTTGTAAAAGATGTGTACTGATATTCTTCAAATCAGGTCGTCCGCAAACCGGACAGGTCCGGCGAAATCGTCCTTGCATGGCTGCTCCAGTAAATGATCCCAATTTAGATTGAAACACGATTCTATATACTATTGCTTTGAGGGAGCAGTGGCGTGGAAATTCTCTAAAGCTTCTGTCAAGCTTCTGTAAAGCTTCTGTGAAGCTTCTGTCAAGCTTCTGTGAAGCTTCTGTAAAGCTTCTGTAAAGCTTCTGTCAAGCTTCTGTAAAGCTTCTGTGAAGCTTCTGTCAAGCTTCTGTCTAGTTTTTGTGTATAAATAGTCGTACATAACCGAGAATTCGCTTATTTTGCACTGAAATTCGTAAGACAATGGAGAGTCAATACAGCGAAAGCCTCGTAGGCGATGACTACAGCGAAAGTTCCATGGAAACTCATGCCGAAGACGATAGTAGCATTACGACAGAAGACCGTGATGAAAAAAGTTCTGAAGAAGAACAAAGCAGCATCACAACTGAAAACAGTTCTGGTGAGGAAATCGATCCCTGGACTACATTGATCAATGACGCAGCGTCTAAGGTCTGGGATCAGTACGATGACATCTTGCAAGCGCTTCTCATGGAGGGTCACGACGAAAGCGAAGCGAAAGAGGAAGCCTTTGCGCAAATTCTACCTGTTTTTCAAAAGGAATTGGGCGATGTCTACATGGATAACTTGGCATGGATGAAAGCGTTGAAAAAAGATCCCATCCACAAAAAGATCATGGCGACCCGAGATGATTATGTGAACAACAATATGTTTGATCCGGATGAAGCTATTGCAGCGGCGTAAAGAAGAGAAAGTTTTTGCTCAAACGGCTTTTAGAAGGTCAAGGGCGTTCTCCAGAACAATGAATCGAAAAATGGCTATAATCATGAAAAACTAATCTACCTAAACGCTTGTAATTTGTTTCTAGAATAAATACTTTAAACTGTGTCTGCATTATTTTATACATTACTTGTTCTTTCTGCATGTTAGGATAAGTAATTTTCCTATTTGGGGAATGCTATGCTTATCACTTCGATGTAAACAGTACCGAGCCTACACGTGTGGAAACCAAGCCTGTAGGCAAACACAGCACAGCAACTAAAATCACCTCTTCAAGGAAGAAGCCTGTGCAAACCGTCACCTGGTCGGATGTCTCAAACGACGTGTGGTATAAATACAGCACCAGCGGTCCGAAAGATTCCCGAAGGATATGTTATCATTGAAATGTACAACACATCGAAGACCATCAGCCTGTCCGTGGAGGTGTGTTAATCAACGACGCAAATTATTGGCCTGTGAAATTAAAGCACTGATCTACAGGTCATATTAAGTGGGTGAATTCACACAGTGATGAGCCTACCGTCCAATCCATTGTCAAGGAAACTACGGAAAACGTTACATAGCCAAAGATAAACTATTGCCCAGCTAAGTAAATGCTTTTAATGAGAAGGCTATATCTTAATAAATATCTGGAAACACTTTTTCTGTTCTCTATTATATGTTTACTCAAAGCATAACGTTATCCCTATACAAGTCATAGCGTTATCGCCAAACAGTATAAAACTCACTTCACAACACATACTCGTCAAGATGAAGTGCTTACACGGAAAATCTTGTGCTCACACAAAAAGGATTAGCAATTGCGAAGGGCTTTTTCGGAGGGGTTGAACAAACGCAGAATATGTGTTTTGAAACATATATTATAAAGTTGTTTACAACAATAAAATGTAGAACGTTTCTAATGTTTCAATTAGAACTGTTCGAATAAAGTGTTTACGATATATGTTCAGTTTTCCAAAACAGAGTTGAGATCGATCATGGATAAAACTTGAGCATTGTTCTTTTCATTTTGCTACGTGAGTGGTCGGGAGAATTCGTAAAAAGACTCTTCGGGCACGCATTCGAAGTAATTGCATGAATCTTGTTGAGCAAAGAATAAACGATCTTTGACGATAGTTTCTTTTTTGAGTTTACGAACTACGCATGTATCCTTTGTTTACTACAGCTTTTCATTAGAAGATGAATTTCTGTTTGATCTATCCTACATAACAAATATAAGCACAGTATTCCCTGGTTATTTCTAAGTCTTCTCATTTCTTTGAGTTCACGGCATGCACCGTCTACCAAATTGTTCAACATCCAGGTTTGTACGTCAACCCTCCGTTTGCGAAGGTATAAAGCAGTCCTCTTTTTCTTTAAATATTCAACTCTTTTTCTTGCCTCTGGCACACGCTTGTTCAGGTCATGTAACCGCGATAAGTTCTCCTCCATTAAATTGGCAATCTAAAAGTCTTATCTCTGTGAAAGTTGTAAGCACTATGCTCATACATAGTTGTAAGCACTATGCTCTCTCATCAACTCAATATTCTCGTTTTATAGTGAGGATAACTAGAAACCAATCAGATTTCAGTACGCCATGTCCTCGCAGACGTCCGACTTTCGTACGCACATCGTGCGCACGCCTTATCGATGACGTCAGCATCCAGACGCTATTTTCAATACTAATTACTTCCGCCGCCATCTTGTATAAATTATTCCGCCATAATAACGTCCACGCAATGTATAAATTATTTCGCCATCTTGCATAAATTTTCCGCCAAAGGTGCGGGATAGACTACTCTTATACATAACTAGCGCATGCATGTAGCCAAGTACTAGTGTGTTTGATATGCATGTGATAAATGAAATAGATTGTTATTTCTGCTGGTTTGATGTTTATTTTTTTTTTGTATATCTACTTCGTTTTTGTTCAATATTCGTCTTCTTAGATAAAATAGTGTTCATTTTACGTTTGCTATTTTCAGCGGTGAATATGACATAAAACCGACATTTGAACGAAGGCTATATTTTCGTGAAAGGTCGCGTAATTTTGAAAACGGGTGTAAATAAACACCAACCGCTGCGTATTTGCATCAATATTAGTTCGATAACTTTGGCTCAAACTTTCAAAGCTTGACGCGATTGTACGAATGTTGACTAAGTTTACCTTTCGACGTCCACTTTTGTGTTAAGGCAACGATATGGTAGCAACAGTCAACAGGCAATTTAATAGCCTGTTGACTGTTGCCGAAATTTATATAACACGACGCCACTATTTGCTCATGAAGTATTAGTAAGTCATGAAAATAAAAATTACGAACAGATGATAATAACACTTACCAAAAAAAAGGAACAGCCGTAACTCAAACATCTACAACTCACATTTTTTGTTTCACAGACTCACAGTCAAATGTTTTTATTCCTTTTAGGTTTTGACAATAATTATTTCCAAGCTTGCTTTGAATATAGTGCGCATTTACCAATACAAGGTGTCAACTTTCAAAGGCCTTCCGTACTACACCTTTGAAATTGACATCTTGTCATTCAAAGACGCAAAGTTTTAATTTATTATTGTTTGAAAGGTTACGATTCATGAACTCTGCTCAATCCGGCATTAATACCTCTAACTTATGTAACGTGACCCACACACTGGTTTGTTTACTATTTGTTTATAATATAATTCAACTTGTAACAATATTACAATGTAAATACAACAGCTCTTTTTCTGCTTATCAACTCCGTCCTCAGGCCAAGTCAACAACGACAACCTAACCGTTTTTTCTACGACAGTTCACGTCAACCTGAGACGATAGATTTTGAACTGAGCGTACATTTGTGAAACAACAGTACAAGATCTATAAAATGAGTCTGAATTTATCAACAAGAGATAGTCTTTTACATGGTGCATCATTCAATAAGAAAGGCAAGATAATATGGACAAGATCTTTCGAAGATCTACGGATGTTTGTGGAAGAAGTATTGGATTTGACTGATGGCGTTTGGGGTTGCCCTGGAGGATTTGCTAAACAGTTTAAATCTGAAAATATTGATTTCCGGCGGTATTCCGATTCGCAAACAATTACTTTAAGTGGAAAAGCGAAGGACGAAATCGGTGAGCGGTTGAATTCGGCGGCCCTTATATCGGAGAAGCTGGCAAATCCAAATTCAAGCGAAGGCTCGAAAATAGACAACCATGTTGGCGAGAAGTATACTTCTTCGACTTTGAATTTTGATGACTCGAGAGACGAGAACAATGATAACCGCCCATTTGTTGATGAATCATTCAATGATGCTTTTAAATATTTGGAGAATAAAATGAATGAATTAAATTCTGCATTTATCAAGAGAATTAATGACCTGGAACAAGTGGTGTTTGAGACAAAAGATAATGAACAACACCTTTTAATGAGTAAATTAAAAGGGGAAAATCAAGAATTAAAGAATGAAAACCAAGCCCTTCGGGATAAGATAATAAACTTAACCCTTATAGCTTCGGATATGAAAACAAAAGTTGAAGATATGGAAAACGAACGGCTAAGTCTTACTACAGCAATAAGGCTAATCCAAACGGCCCCGTATATCGATGCTGATACAGAACAACCATTTCAAATTCAGAATGAAAAAAAGCGGAATGTAAAACATAATTCGAAGCAAAAATCTGAAGCTGCGCAATCAAGTATTACATTAACTAATCGTTATGAAGTTCTAAGTACTGATGATGAGCAATCTGGTATCAAGTCAAAGTCCACCATTGGATTTAAAGACAGGACGGCACAAGCACAAGGTCAACATAATGATAAAAAGCAACCAAACATTCGAAAAAAGTTTGATAATGATAAAGTAAAGTCAACTAAAGGACCAGCCGTAATCCTTGGAGACTCTATGGTAAAGATGTTACAACCAACGAAACTTGCTCGGTGAGTCGGTCAAAGAGTTCAAGTGAAAACATTCCCAGGAGCAACAATAGCGGACATGGAGCATTATGTGCAACCAACTTTGGATAAAAAGCCCAAACTGGTCGTTTTGCACGTTGGGACTAATGATTTAGAGAACAAGGAACCAAAGGAGCTAACAGATGGAATGAAGCTGTTATGCCAAGGTATAGTAACTAGGAATCCGACTACAGAAATTGCTATATCTGAAATTGTGAGGAGACAAGACTTGGCGGTAAATAGTAAAATACACGAAACTAATGCATTGTTGTCTAATCTTTGTGAAGAGGCCAACTGGTACTTCATTAGACATGATAATATAGATACTAAGCATTTAAATGGATCAGGGCTGCATTTAGATAGAAAAGGTACTGCAATACTGGCCAAAAATTATATCGATTTTCTTAAAAATTGACTAGTTTATGACAATAGGAATCAATCAAGAGATAATGAAAACTCTGAAACAGAATTCACAATCAATAGTAATACGAAAACCTACAATATAACAAGCACTGAGCACAGCCCCTACATTGATATTGAACCTAAGACTACTAATGTTCATCAATCGATTTCAAATATACAAGGATTTAAAATAGCTTCTTTAAATGTCGCAAGTTTGCTAAAACATATTGACGAACTTAGGATTCTTATGAATAATAAAGAAATACATGTTCTAGCAATTAACGAGACTGGACTAGATAATAGCATCCCAATTCCATTGATAACAGTTCACGGTTATACTTGGATTTATAAACACAGAAATAGATCTGGTGGTGGTATTGGCTTTTATATCAAGGATTCAATTAATTATCGAATCAGATCTGACTTAAACGATCCTGATATTGAAATTCTTCCTACTTCTTCCTTCCTACTGAAATTTCATCTCAAGCTCTTGAATTCAAATTTATCACAAGATTATATCAATATGAGCAACTAATAATATGGGATCAGAAAATCTAAAATTGTTAAGGAAAGAGGGAAAATAATTGAGTACCGTGACTACAAGAATTTTGATGAGCGGGTGTTTTTAAGTGATCTGCAGATTTCCTTTTTCAACTTGGACCTTGATAAACACGATGTGAATACATCCTGGTTAAATTGGAAGAATACTTTTTTCAGAATTTGGGATAAGCATGCGCCAATAAAAAAGCGGAAAGTGTCAGGTAAAAGTCTGGCATGGCTAACACCTGATTTAATAGAACAAAAACGCCATCTTAAATTCCTGCACAGACAGGCGAGCTCAGTCAATACCTCTGAGAAATGGCTGAATTACAAAAAGGCAAAAAATCAATATAATAGACTGATAAAAAAGTCTAAACGTATTTATTATGAAAAAAGTTTACACAGTCATTCTGGTAATATAAAACAGACTTGGAAAACAATTAGTGAAATTTTAAATAAATCTTCAAATCGAAACAAAAGTATTGAAATAAAAGCTGAAAATGGTGAGATGATAGATGGAACATCTATCCCGGATACGTTCAATAATTACTTTGTTCATTTAGGTGAAACGTTAGCTCGCGAAATTCCTCAATCGAATGTTTCCCCTATGAGTTTTTTGAACGACATTAATCCTGCTGGACATGCATTTCCCAAGTTTCATGAAATTGCACCAAATGAAGTTCTATTATTACTTCAAAATATGAACACTAATAAAGCATCGGGGATCGACGGTATTTCTGCAAAAATTCTAAAAATAGCGGCACCATGTATTTCATCATCACTCACATTAATATTTAATCAGTCTATTTTAACAGGAGTTTTCCCAAATGATTGGAAAACTTCCAAAGTTATTCCCATTTATCAATCGGAGGCCAAGGGTGAAATGACAAATTATAGGCCAATCTCTATAATATCGACAGTGGCAAGAATCTTTGAGAAGCTGATCTACAACCAGATCTATGAATACTTAAACAATCATGACTTGCTAACAAATTCCCAACATGGGTTCCGGCCTTTTCAATCAACAGTTACTGCGTTATTGGATATTACTAATAAATGGTATCAAAATATTGATATCGGTAAGATCAATGGGGTCATATTTCTGGATCTTAAAAAAGCATTTGACACTGTAGATCATGGTATTTTGCTAGCCAAAATTCGATCTTATGGAATCAAGGAGTCTGCGCATTCTTGGCTTACGTCTTATCTGTTAAACAACCCAGTATTGCTATGTGAATGGCAACCAATCCGGCCCGCTAATGATGAAAACTGGTATACCACAAGGCTCGGGCTTAGGACCGTTGTTATTCCTTATCTATATTAACGACTTACCCTGTTGTTTACAAAAAACAGAACCTCATTTGTTTGCTGACGATACACAAATTGCAACAGCAAGTGATGATATAAATGAAATTGTTGAATCATTGAGCGATGATTTAAGCAATATTGCAAATTGGTTGTCCGCAAGCAAACTAACTCTTAATAAAAGCAAAACGGAGTACATGTTAATTGGTTCTAAGAAACGATTGAGCCAATTGATATCTGATCAAACTATTAATGTTGGAGATTTCAATATCAAAAGGGTAAAAAAGACAAAATCCTTAGGTCTGTGTATAAATGAGTCTTTGAGCTGGAATGCGCAGATTGATCACATTACAGCCAAAGTTACCTCAGCGCTTGCTAGTCTTCGACAAGTACAAGATACGGTTGATTTCCCTACCTTAATAGTTATATACAAGTCATTAATTCAGCCTTATTTCGATTATTGTGCACAAATATGGGGCTGTCTCGGTGCTACATTGTCAAATAAAGTTCAGAAACTCCAAAATAGAGCATTTCGTATAATTACTAGAGAGAGTTGTACAACAAGATCAATTGACATTCTAAGTAAGTTGAATATTCCAAATCTTAAACAAAGACGAAATCAACAACTTTCTGTCCTCATGTACAAAATAAATAAGAAATTGGCTCCTGACTACATGAGGAATATATTCACAAATACTTGTGACATACATAATCATAATACCAGGCAGTCAGATGTTAACTTGGTATTGCCAAAACCAAGAACATGACAAATTATATGAAATGCTCATTTGGGTATAGAGGTGCAGAAAACTGGAATGCATTGCCTATTAGTCTTAAAAAATCAGAAAACATATATATTTTTAAATCATTATTAAGATGTGACACGAGATAATAAATAAATCATACTAGTATATAGTAGTTACTCATTATTTTTATATATTTTGTATAACTAATTTAGTCTTATCATTGTAAAGTATAGTAGTTTAATACCTGTAATTAAGCACGGCCAGTTGGAAGATCACTTTCGAGTATTTTTTTTGTAATTTTAAGTAGTGAAACTGTACCGTGTAAAAATATTGTGATTAATAATAATAATAATAATAACCTGCGTTATACGCCATATTTAACATTTATGCTATTGAAAAGATAACTAAACGGTCTAAACCTGCTGAGCCAAATTAACTAATACTAATGCTACATTAACCAAACTAACCAAACCAACAAACATAACCAAATGAATTAACACTAAACTACATTTAGATAGCCGAAAGGCGTATATTTCATGCCATCAATTCAAGATGACCCAAGAAATCAATACTTATAGTGTTAAAGTTTTACCGCTAAATTTCGTTTTTCAAAATTTTAGCGCCCCGATTGTGGTCTGGCGCCCCCTAAAAATCTTCGCTGGGGGGGGGGGGGGGCATGTTCCCCCGGCCCCCCTGCCAGCACGCCACTGAGGGGTTTACAATAAAAATTGTGAGCATTTAAATCAGTCAAGAAGGGCACGCGTATCTTGTCTTCAAAATTTCAATGTGTCTCAACAAGTTTTGTCCAAGATTGTAGGTTACTACAGTGTGTCCAAGAAAAAGGCTACCTTTTGAACTCATACGTTAATCCACACGTACGTTCGAATTTGAATGTTTTAACTCCCTAACGAGCCCAAGAATGCGTAAAACGTCACAGCTGAGAATTTTTCTACATGCTTTACAAACTAATTGAAATTTGTTACGCTAAAAGAACACAGAACGGATTACATAAATTCTGTATAATTGTTATAACGTTCATGATTCTAAGGTTTAATTATTTTACAACAAAATTAAGCGCCTTGTCCTTTGACATGTCCTCCATTTCTGTCAATGCAAAGTAAAGCTCGCTGCTCCATGCCGCGAACTGCATTTCGAACCATGTCTTGCCGTTGCAATTGCCGCAAAGCATTGAATTCGTCGATTATTTTCTGCCGCAAGTCATGGATTTTTAGTGGTGCCTAAACAAAACTCTGTTCCTAAGATTGCCCCACAGAAAAAAATCACACGGCGTTAGGTCAGGTGAACGAGGTGGCCACTCAACGTCATGCCCCAAACCAACAACGTGGTTATGTCCAAACACGTCGTTCAGTCGACTCGCACATCAATAAGTCGATGCTGTGTAGCGCCTTGTACCCATTAAACATTCCGAAAATGGCCTTCCCAATCAATACTGGTTTCCAAAATGTAAAACCATTTGTGGTAAACGAATTCATCGAGCATCCGGATGTAGGCAATACCAGTAACATTACCATCGACAAAATTGGGCCCCAAAATGACACCGTTGCCGCAGATTGCCCAGATATGGAGTTTCTGACGGGAGAAATTAAATTTGGATGGACGTCCAGTTGGTGCATATTGACGTACATTGTCATTGTGGTTGCACACTTCTCCATTCATGGCAAATGATGAAGAACTGAAGTTGTTGCTAGGTTACTATGCTTGTTGGTTACTAAGCTAGATGACGTTTATCTTAGATCCTAGTCTTCACCAGCCGTGTAATGCGAGTATTGAGGAACAAAGCATCGTTATATCGAAACTTCTGTGTTTGAAACATAGTCACGATTCGATGGACCCCAAAACTGGTAAGCATTCTGTGTTAGACACACTCACTTCATGCCTTATTATATATAAAGATGGTAATGACATAGGTAAAGACAACGAAGCGGGCGTTCCACAGATATTAATCAATTTTCATTTTACTTTCACTTTGTTCGAATTTAAAGCTCGATAATCCAAAGAGCGCAAGGAATCATAATATATCTCACATCCAGGGACGATTTGACACATTCCTGGCCAATTATGTCGTATGTAGTATATATTCGCAAATAATGTGGGCATTAACGGGTCAGTAATGTCTCGAAATACGTAAAATATAGTTTAGCATCGAACGTTCTCTGAGCCTCATTTTCAAATTAATATTGGAAATAAAAACGATATAGTATAACGAATATAAATCAAAACTGATCCCGAAAAAAAATACGTATGTATGAGATATTAACACTGCGTAAATACATCGTCCTCCAAGTTTTAAAGTAAAGCAAACTTTAAGTAATAACGTCATAACATGCGTTCGCCACGACGTTCGCCATTTTTGCTGTCCGATTGAAACTAAACACATTTGAAACGAAACATGGCTGTCATATACATAGGAAAGCTATGTACTTTTTAAAACACAAGCGTCAAAAACGACCCATACTGTCGTATACCCATCTTGTGAGTTTATTAATTACGAAGAATTTTCAATATAGATGTTGTTAAAGCTGAGAAAATCAAGGCAAGGGTTTGCTAATTAACGTGAATGTTTATAATACTTCTTCACAGTCGTGATTTTGAATTCCTTTGTGTTTTTGTCCCGCATAAATTGTTAATGAGTTTTATGCTGTATTTGTTTGAGCACTTACTTGTAAAATTGAAGCTTCGATTTTAATGATTTGCCAGTATAAGTTTCCATTCAAATTTGGTGTACATTTAGTATCATATTCAGTATTCTGTGCCTGTAACTTCGTAGCCAGCCTAATAATTTAGTTCGTGAAGAATGAACTAAGATCCGAGCTAACGTTCCAAAAACATTGCAATAATAATATTCAAGTAGTATTTCCACCAAACCAAACAAACTTGTTCTTGTTGTTCATGATCCAGAGGAACTCTCTTTAATTAGTTAACTTATTATTGCCTTTTGTTAAATATCTTTGTAAATAGAAATACAAATTTACATCGCCGGCATTTTCAATTCTGGGAAAAAATTGTTAGGTTCTAGGAAACAATCTCAGAAGTTCCGGGAAACAACCTCATAAAGTTCAGGGAAGCTATCTCATAAGTTCTGGGAAACAATCTCATAAGTTCTGGGAAACAATCTAATAAGTTCTGGGAAACAGTCTCATAAGTTCTGGGAAAAAGTCTCATAAGTTCTGGGAAACAATCTCATAAGTTCTGAGAAACAATCTCATAAGTTCTGGGAAACAATCTCATATAAGTCCTGGGAAGACGAACACCGTTATATCAAGTAAAAATTCCGTGCATCACATGCAGTATGCATTTCCCGCGTTGATATAAAACAAACGAGCTAAAAATTGTGTGGAAACACGACACCCGTAGGACTGAGTTTTTCAAATTCGCAGGACTTACTTAATAACCGTATTAGAAGTACGTATTGGAACAAATATGTATTATGATTAATAATACTGTATTTTAACATGATACTTTAAATATCGGTAGTACTAATTTGAAATTGTTGTAATTTTATGCGGAAAAGCCCACTTGGGAGCATATATAAAGATTACTACTTGGTTGGCGAGTGCGTACGATTTTTATGCACGAACGAACGCCGGGGTGAGCGCAGCGAACGGTGAGTTTAGCAATCTTTCACAACAAGTGCATAATAGAAATCGTACTAACGAGCCAACCATAAATAGTTTGTTTTTTGTCATGCGCATGGAGATTAGTTTGACACTGGAAACCTGTCAAAGGTTTATTTCTTCATTGTTTGGCTTAAGGCCTTATGTAGTGAGGTAAAGGTATTTTTCTTTCAATTTCATGTTTTTCATTGGAAAAAAGCTAAATTAAATAACCCTATCGCGCTTTCTCGAATACGGCCGCCATGTTGTGAGCAAAACGACAATTAACACTTATTGACTGAGACCGAGGGAAACAGTATGTTTTGTGGACCAGAGACTGTCGATGTTTCCCGAGGCGAAGCCGAGGGAAACATCGACAGTCGAGGGTCCACAAAACATACTGCTTTCCCGAGGTCTCAGTCAATAAGTATTTTATTATATACTGAGTGTCAAAAGAGAAGAAAGTACCACAAATCAATCAAACATGTGTAAAAAGGATTACCTTTTACCTGACAAGGCTCCGTGAGGCTCTGTGGATTTGTTATTTACCGGTAAATAAAAGTAATGTCCACCGCTTAGCTACGTTGTCAGGTAGACAGTAGAATTTCTCCACTATCACGTGATACGTTCTTAACCAATAGGAAACAGGAATAAATGAACTTTGACATTCAGTATATAATAATACGATTTTCTTCACTGGTGGGAAAAACCGTTGAGCCAATCAAAATGCTAATGCGATAACATTTCACAAGTGAAACAAAATAATCTAACAAATATATATCCTTTTTCATAGGTTATCTCATTTTGTTGATTTTAAGCTCCTACTTTGTGATGAGTTGTGAAGGTAGGTATGTTTTTAAAATCTGTAAATGCGTTGACGGGTGAACTTAAAATAGATCTCTATTAACTTGTGTGCTGTTATAGTTTCTCTAATAATTTGATCTTGCTAAATGAGGTGTGAAGTCCATCCTGTGCACGGGCTCAGCATAACAACGATAGACTCCTAAGATAAACATTTATCACATCTTTTGAACATTTTCTGAATTGAAGTTTTATATATTCATTTGCGTGCACATGCATCGAACCAAATCACTAGCATCAACCCGACCGTTTGGGATCGGAGGTAATTAGTATTCAAAATAGCGGCCGATGCTGACGTCATCTAGAAACGTTATGGTAGTCGGTTAGGAGTGTTTAATTAACCCTAATGGCAATAACGTTATGAGCTTTTAACCCTAATGACGATAATACTACGGGCGTTTAACCTTAACAGCGATAACGTAATAATTAGTATTCAATATCGCTCATAAATAATTAGCATTCAATATCGCTCATGTCAGCATAACCATAGAGAATACAAAAGAATAGAGAGAGCATTGTAGGATAAATTCAGTTGAACGAAAGGGAAAAAAAGAAGCTTGCTAATGGAGGGGGGGTAAATTTAAGGCCCAGATGTAGGGTTGTGCGCCATTGGTTGTCGACTTTAAACAGCAAGAATCGAGAAAGCTTGAGAAAAATGTTTCTCCCCTTTTTTCGCTCTCAAAGTTTTTTGTGTAAAAACGAAGGCAAAAATGTTAGGTATTGGTGCGGGGTTGCCTTCAACGTTTTGAATTATGTCTTTTGAATACTGGATAAAGTTGGGTATGCTCAATATTGAGTAAAAATGCGAAAAGGCAATTTTTGTATTCGAAAAATCAAATGAACACACTTGACAAGTCATTAATACATCGTAGTATTGCTGTTGTACACCTTGTTGCACCTCTAAAACAATTTTAACAACTGTCTTGACGAAAAAAGGTTCAATTTGTGTCCAGGTGTGGGATAATTTAGCAGATATTTTACCAAATCTTGCTGCAAAAAGCTGGTCAAAAACTGGTTGCTAATCTAGCTGTCTGTGCCTCAAATTACAAAAACTAGAATGATACAATATATTTTCTCATTATAGTCAACATCTGTGTGCATCATGGTCATGAAAGCAAGCAAAAATTGACAAAAACTGTATGTTTTCATCGATATACATCCGAGACTTACGTTTGTCCCATTAGATTTGTCCAATTTGTCGTGCGATTCGTCCCGCGATGGCGACTCTATTATTTTAAAATCTCTATGAGCATGACGTCATCAGGACAACGTTATGCTAATGACGTCACGATAACGTTATGGTACGATAACCTAGCCCGTTACGGGTGATTTGGCCCTAATTTGCTGCCGAAGTAATAAAAGATGGCGATGGATGATGTTGAAGAAGAGCAAAAACAGACATAGCGTTTCATAATATTTATTGCTTTAACAAATTACAAGCGTTTAGTCACAGAAATAGACAATAGTTGTTCACAATTTCTTTGACAATGGATTGGACTCTAGACTCGTATTCAAGCTGATCCAAAAAACTTAATATGACATGTAGACCTGTACTTTGTTTTCATGGGTCAGTAGCGTTCATCATTGATCTATACAACTGCACGGCTAGGCATGACCCAATTGTTGCGAATTTGTGTACATTTTGATGATAACATATCCCTCTGGAATCTTAAGGACCGCTGGTACTCCCAGTCTGTAATTTCCCTACACGTCGTTCGTGACATCTGACCAGGTGACGGTTTGCACGGGTTTAGTTTTTCTTGCAGGCTTAGTTTTTGTGACTAGTGTTGTACTGAGTTTGCTTGCATGCTTGGTTTCCACACGTGTGTGTTTGACATCATCACTATTGTTTTCACCGAAGTGATAAGCATAGCATTCCCCAAATAGGTCTGCATGAATTTTCTTATCGGCTGGTGTGGCGGACTTGTTATCCAGAAACAAGTATCCAAACGTTTTTTAGTCTCTTTGTAATGAATGAGCGTTGATAAAGTGAACTCCATTCTTATCAAACATGCGTTCTCCGATTATTCCTATTTGTTTAAGATCGCTTGGAGTTCGAAAGAGAGCAAGGTACTGGGCATTTTGGCTGATATCCGTATTATATTGCCCTTTACCATGTTTTGCTGCAATAAGATAACATTGGCATTTGGATGGCGACCTTGGGTAAACAATCGGCATACAGCAGGACTGTCTCTTGCTTCAGCCATCAAATGATCCAGAATGACGGTGTTGTTGTACCGAGGATTAATTTCACACAGATCTTCAGACAGCTCGCGAACATCTCTTTCAAACAGGTTTCTTCCTCCGAGAGACTTTTTCTTAACTCTTCGTTTCGCAACTCTTGCCATTAATTGTAGTACCAAAAAAATAAGAATACTCTTTTGTCCTTCATACACGATACGGTTGAGTTTTGAAATTTGTTGCACAAAATACGTTTTTCCGCTTTGTGTAGAACCCACAACCAAAGTGAGAACTTATGGCGAAAGTTGAAATGGGACAGGATTAATGAACCAGAGCAATGTTTATGTGAAATTGAGAACCTGGCTTTTCCTAGCCACTTTCTCCTTTCATTACAGTATAAATGATTTAAGGATTGCTTCAAGTCTTGAAATTTTTTGTGTTGAAATTGATATGAAATTTAGCAGGCCTTTTCTTTTTTACTTGGTATAGGTCACCTAACTCAGAAATTTATCTTTTTAGTAATTTTGTACTTTTTCTTCTTAAATGTGATAAGGAAGATGAGGAAATTATTTTGATAGGAGATTTAAATTGTGACCTTAAAAAACTGCTCCCTGACCATTATGTTGGTAAACTATTATCTCTTTGTTCCTTGTACGAGTGGACTCAAGTTATTAGCGAGCCAACTAGAATTACAGAATGTCAGAATCTACATCTACCTTAATCGATTTGATTTGAACGAATACGCCTGAGCATATTTTGTCATCTGGTGTTATTCCCACTGGTATATCGGATCACAATCTTGCATACGCTATCCGCAACTTTAAGCCACCTAAATTTAAACCTACATTAAAAGAAGTCTGAGATTTCAAACATTTTTCTGAAACTCAGTTTCGGAATGATCTCCTTCAGGTTCAGCATTCTTTGGTGTGAGGTCATACCCATTCCTTTACGCTGATAATACAGTAATCAGTGCATCTTTTCATGATTTTGACGTTATTATAAACGCAGATCTTGATAACATCCGGAACCGATGATACGTAACAAACTTCAAATTCATCCAAAAATTAAAAGCCCCCAAAATATTTGTTCATTGGATCGCCATATTATCTCAAACACAAAATAAGTGATTACCATATCTCGATAAATAACCTTCCTATTGCTAGAATCGATAAATTATCTTGCCTTGGAGCAAACATGGATGAACAACTGTCACGGGGAAGCCATATTGACCCCATATGCTCAAAAGTTGGTGCTGGATTAGGCCTAATATTAGAAGAATAAAACCTTTTGTCGCACTATCTACGTTAAAAATGCTATATAATGCTATTGCTCAACCTTATTTTGATTATTTCGATTATATCAGTACCCTGTGAGACAACTCTTGGAACACTAAAAAAATAGACTACAAAAATTTCAGAGTCGTGCAGCAAGAATTTCGGCAAGAGATGCTTTAATTAAAGTGCTGCTGTTCTTTGGGATAATCTACCATACGAGGCTAAGATTGCACCAACTGTCCAACCGTATGGTCTTTTGCGAAATCAATACAGCAGAATGAGTTGAAAATGGCACTCTCCGATTTCGTTGCAGAAAATACATGTCTATTAGATTTAATTTTACCGTGTTACATTTATGTCCTAGTAGATGTTTTTATCTCCTAATACGTTAAGTATTGTAGTATGTAATAAATTTAATCTTTGTAATTTTGTATACACGCCCCTCATGGAAATCAGCCATGCAGTTGTTAAGGCTAGCGTGTTTTAATAAATTATGTGTGTACGTACTTGACGCAGACGATCACTTATATATCGAAGACCTGAAAACGTGATTTTATCAAATATCTTGGTATTTATATTGATAAGAATCTTAACTGGGACTATCAAATTCAATATGTTAATAATAAAATTGCGAAAAATACTGGAATAATTAATAAACTAAGATATTATCTGGATCTGAAAACCCTTAAACATTTATATTATACCATAATTTATCCATATTTAAATTATGGGCTGATGAGTTGGGGTAATACTTATGTTACAAAACTTAATAAAATACAAGCATGTCAAAATAAATGTGTAAAGAATATGTTCTTTGCTTCCAAAAGAGAAAATCCTATATCATACATGAACCTTCTTTCAATACTAAAAATAGACAATATCTTCAGATTAAAAACAGCTGTGTTTACCTATAAACTGATAAACAAAATCAATAATGTACCAATTATTTTCATAAATACAATTTCCACTGCTTCATCTCAACATTCGTACTCTACCAGATTTGCTAAAAATCAAAATTTCAGAAGGTCAAAAGCCCGAACAAATTATGGAATCTTTACTTTTCGATTTGCATCGTCAAAAATATGGGAAACAATTCCTAATTACATAAAACAATCTAATTCGATTTCTGCTTTTAAAAAACGATATACTCAATTTCTTCTGTCTTCGCAGACATAAATACCTTGTGACTTCTATTATGCAGCCGTCGTATTCATTAATTTGATGTGATTTGCCCATACAGTGATCAACTCGAAAGCGTTAAGCTACTTTGATCACTGTACACGTTTTTTTAATTTTATTAACTTTAAATTATGTGCCTGTCAGTCTTTTGTATGTATAATTATCTTATACAATTTAAATTGTCAATTTCTTTTTTTACACGTGTGAAATAAAGATGATCGATTGATTGACCTACCTTGTTACAGATATGACAGTGAGTCTCTTTTGCGCTTATAGGGCGTGTGACACTCGGAATGTTTAATCATGCATGATCGAGAATAAAGTGTTTTGAGACATTAATTTTTTCTGATGAGGGTCGATGCAGGGTCGATGTGACGTCGGTGTTGGTCGATGTGAGGTGGATGCAGGGTCGATGTGAGGTCGACATATTCGTTCAGTATAAATTATATTGGTAAATATTCGCTGGTTTCTCTGTGATTTGAAGCTACTTCTGCAAGCATGGACTGCTAATACTGTAAAAAGATATTTGAAAGAAATTATAATCTACGACGACACGAAAATGGATACTCCCCCCAAAAAGTTCCGTGACGCCAATGAGGCATCCGATTAAAGCATGTAGACACTCACATCCCATGACGATGACACCAGTGAACATGAGGAAAGTGATAGCGAAAGCAACATCACGCACTGAAAAAAGTTGTGAAAAGGAAATTGATCCCTGCACTACATTGATCGAAGACGCAGCGTCTAAGATCCGGGCACATACGATGATCTCTTGTAATCATTTCTCATGGAGGGTTACGGCGTAAGTAAAGCGGAAAAAAACCTTTAAAGAGTCCAAGCTGTATTCCAAGAGGAATTGGGCGACGTTTACGAGAATAATCTGGCATGGATGAAAGCATTGAAAAAAGATCCTATCCACAAAAAGATCATGGCGACCCGAGATGATTATGTGAACAACGATATATTTGATCCAGATGAAGCTGTAGCGGCCGCCGTAGACAAGAGAACGTTTTTGCTGCAACGACTTTATGGAAGATCAAGGACGTTTTCCAGAACAATAAATCCAAAAAATTATGAGAAACAAAAAAACTATTGCTTTGACTATACTGAACGCTTGTAATTTAATAAAGCAATAAATATTACGAACACTGTGTCTGTTTCTCTTTTTCTTCAACATCATACGCCGCCATCTTGAATTACTTCCGCCCCAAATTAGGGTTAAAGCACCCGTAATGGGCTAGGTTATTGAACCATAATATTACCATAGCTTTATCGTGACGTCGTTACCGTAACGTTATCTTGATGACGTATGCTGACGTCAGCCATTTTGAATACCAATTACTCCCCGCGCCAAATGTGGCGCTACACGCCGTAATGTTACACTTCGTTTACACCTTGTTATGTTGCACCCATCACGTGACACCAGTCACGTTACATCCTGTAATGTTACACCCCCTAACGTTGCACTCTGTAATGCTAGACTAAACCCGTAACGTTATCCTGCTGACGTCGCAATCGCCGCCATATTGAATTACTTCCGGTCCCTAGTAGCATCAATCAATGTTTTGGTGCTCGTTAACAGTTATTCGCTGAAGGCGAAGTAATTACTAGTGAATATTCACTGAGACGAAGTAGAGATGAATATTCACCATGATAACTGAGCCTGAAGCGAATAATTATTTCAGTATAATTTATTTAGTAAAACATGTATGAAATACTTCATTTATGAATACAATTTACTTCGGAAAATATCCGAGTAAATTAAGACTAAAGTTTACTTGTAATTTTTAAATAATGAAAAAAGTATCTAGTAAGTTATTTGAAGACGATGCATTTCCCTAAGACATTGCTACGTGGATATGTAGCCAAATAGCCAAACTACATGGGTATGTAGCCAAATAGCCAAGACATGCAGTCAAGGCTGTAGTCAAGTACAGCCAAAGTAGACATGTAATTTAGGTAACCATGATATCAAAAGTAACTAAGGTGTGTCTAGACATGTAGTCAAAGTACACATGTAGTCTAGATAAGTACCTATAGGGAACAAACATCATCAAATTAGCCAAGTAGTCGTGTGAAAAGCTTTTAATTTGCAGGGTATTGTATGATAGCTCAAAACGTAGGAGATTTTGTTTTTTCTAGCTTCTTGTCTGACCACAAGTCTTGAAAGTAGCTCTTTTTCAAGAACGTTACGAGGCCCAGGCTATCTTCACTATCCAAACAACTCCTTGTATTGTTGGCGTATATACGCGCGCAGTGGTTATGTGATAAAACTCACCTTCAGTTCACTCGATATGGAGGTTTGTTCTGGATGCAGCTGTGATTCAATCCAATTTTTTGATGGTTACTCTGAATTTTCAAGCAGCCTTGGCAAATTTTGTAGAGGAGGTTCCACAATAACTTCGTCTGGTCGATATCTTTATGTGAAGTTTACATCTGATGCCACTGGAACTGGAAGCCCCTTTGCATTGTCTTATTACAGGAAGCTTAAAGGTAAACAACTAGATCATATTTAATATTCAATATCGAGATTTCAAGAAAAATCTTGGACAAAGTAGCCTCCAACCCTCTGTATTCACACGGACTAACGGTAAAGGTTTACAAAAACGTTCAAGATCCAAGGTAGTAGTATAATTGTGATGTTCTGGTTGGAAAATAATACAGGAGGTTCCACAATAACTTCGACTGGTCGATATCTTTATTTGACATTTACGTCTGATACCACTGGAATCGGAACCTCCTTTTGATTGTCTTATTACAGAAAACCAGAAGTAAACAACTGAACATTATAATGTTAAAAATTAATTTCGAGACCTCTCAAACAAAAAAAACCTACATAGTAGTCTTCAGCCCTGCGCATTCACATGGACTAACCCCAAAGGTTTATCCAAAAGCTCAAGCTACCTCTTCTTGGCACAAATGTTAGCCCCTGCCTGTACTATTGCCCTCTCTTTCGATAAATCCAATCCCTCAAAACGCTAAATAAACTGTTAATAACACGTTCTTGAAAAGCAACAGCCTATTTTGGTATTATAAGAAACAAATAATGATCGAATGTTTGTATTGGTGCCATGGTAAGAATATCTTCATTTGATAAAAGATGGAATGTTCCATTCAACTCGGCTATCGCCACGTTGAATGGAACAAAAGTCCATCTTTCACCTCATGAAAATATTTTTACTATTAATCGCACGAATAAAAACATTCATGGTTTGTATATTAACCACATGTTAACACCCGCTAACCACCTGCGCAGCTAGCATCTGCTGCTGCATTTGTTATCTCTAGATTATTTTGGTTAACTGTGCGTGAAGCTAACTCTCATTGACAACATGTTAACTTCTGCTAACTATCTTTACAGATGTTAACACCTGCTAACCCCCTGAAAAGTTGGTAGCATTAAATTTGTTAGCTTTTAATTTAATCTTTGGACAACTGTGCGTCAAGCTAACCGTTATTGACCACATGTTAGCATCTGTTCACCTTCTTTACGGATGTTAGCAATCTGTTATATTTGTGAAACTAGCCACACGAGTGTTGAAAATTATAGCATCTGCTGGCCGATGCCTGTACTGGACATATCTCTTTTTGCTGATAACCGAGTACCAGCATGTAATTGCTAAAAATAGGGCCGATTATGATCATGGTTGGCTAGTTTTCTGGTCATGGTGCAGGCTACATTTCTGGTCATAGTCATTTCTCTGATAGTCGCTGGCCAGTGACTATAACATTTTTCTTTTGCTTTTTTGAATGAAAGAATAAAATTGAAGCGAATTTTTATAAAGTTGTGATGATTATTGTATGTAGCTAGTTGGCTAGTTTTCTGGTCGTTAATTGTCAATGAATATAAAACGTTTAGCTACTGAAAAAGGTTTGGCTAATCGTAGACTGTGAAATTTACTTCGGAACAATTAACGGATTTTGTTTGAATTTCACAGCAACTGGTGATGATTTCGACAACAATGGCGGCCGTACAAACAACAACAACAACAACAATGGCCACGATGATAACAATCGCGCGTCGAGTAAGTTTTGCTATGACGTCCTCTCAAAGTCCTAGATTATTATTCACAGTGTTCTTTAAATTATTTTATTTTCTAACACTCAAAACAGCTCTAATTCCTCGACAAATTAATATGCAAAAATGAAAACACATCTTACAAGTTTCTTGACACAATTTTGTCTCATGAGTACAAGACCTTGTCTTCTTTCCTAACCATTACCTCAAAGCAATTACAGCTGTCAATTACTACTACAATACGTTACACTTAATTTGAATTTGAAAAGGTTTAGTTTTTATACACCCTGTACTACAGAATAGGAAATAAACAGAAGGCAACACGAGTCAGAACCTTCGACATTTGTGTCCTCGCGCATGTCGCATCACGCATGTTGACTATGCAGGTTCTGGCCAGTCGACTGCATTTTCTGGCTAATAAAAACGATGGAATGACTGATCTGCCATTATTCTAACCAGTCAGTTCCATAAAAAGAGAAGGGCATATTGCACTGCTGAGTGGCCCTCTCACTTTAGTATTATGCGGTTTCACAAGTTTGAACGAGTATATTACATTATAATTTATCACTAAGAAAGCGGGTGGTAAAGGGCATTACGTCAAAATCATTTCTCCTCTGATCTCGCCTTCAGTACACTCGCAACATAGCAGCATCACAAATAATATAAGATAACAATTTTTCTAATATTCCACTTATTACAGTGTCCCAACGTTTGGCTGTATTAGTAATGCTTTAAATTGGTTCAAATCATATTTGACGAATAGAAAACAGATGTGCAAAGTTTACCAAACGTTTACAAATTAACCCTTATAACGAGTAAAACAGAATACATGATTGTTGGTTCCCGGCAGAGACTAGGCAAAATAGATGATGAAGCAGATATTATATTGGGGGATATTAAAATCAAAAAAGTTTCGGAAACAAAAATTCTTGGTGTTATTGTCGATGACCAACTTAAATGGAATTCACATATAAATATGGTTGCCACCAAAGTATCAAAAGGTATAGGAATAATTCGACGAATGAAAGCTTTTGTACCCCAGTCAACCCTTATTTCTGTATACAATTCAATTATTTTGCCTCACTTTAACTATTGCAGCCTTGTTTGAGATATAGGGAATGTACATTCGCTTGAAAGACTTCAAAAACTGCAAAACGGGGTTGCAAGAGTCATAATTGGTAAATCATATGATGTAAGATCTAGGGATATATTGAAAGAATTATGCTGGCATCCTTTAATTGATGGAAAGATGGGCTAATAATAAGACGAGATTTATGCCTAAAGTTACAAATGGTGGATACTTAGAAAATATATCTAACCTGCTCGTTGTAAAAAATAATGATAATTATAATTTACGCAATAATAATATCGATTATACACTTGAATAGCCTAAAACAAACTTTTAAAAAAAGCATCAGCTATTTAGTTGCAAGAACTTGGAATGAGTTACCAGTAGAACTAAAAAGCAACTGTTTGTCATTAAATTAACGTATCAGTTAAAACCTTGCTTCGGGACAGATCTTGATCAAAATAATACTCAATTAAATCTTAACATGTTATGTACTGGTGTTCTGAGTATATGTAATGTGCAATTTGTATTTGTAACTTGTAAGTTTATACCAATTGTAATTATTTAATTTGTTTCTGTAAAATTAAATATGTATTGTGCAACGGCCCCTTGAAAAACAGCCTCTATTTCTGCTAAAGGGCCACCGTTGTTTTTTAAAGAAGATTAAATAATAATAATAATAATAATAATTATAATAATAATAATAAATGAATCTGAAAAGCTCAGGTTTAATCCTGTTTCCTGTTTTGAAGTTAAAAATATCATACATAACGTCTATGCCCAACAAAAATGTCCCGGGCAAAAATACAGTAAGCATGCCCATCATAAAGAATTGCCTACTGGTCATGCTGGGACGACTAATAAATATAATTAATGCCTGCCAATGATGTTCTCCAATTTCCCACAATCCCGGGAAGAGGCGGAAGTTATTCCGCTGATAAAATAAGATGACCATGAAATAGCCAACAAACGTCCCTTTCCCTACTTATAGCAGCATCAAAGATTAGCGAAAAAAATGTTTTACTCCCATTTACATCATTCTTGTCCTCAAGAAATCAGAAATAGAAAGTTTCAGTCCACGGAGACCTTGAACATCAGTGAGACTCGTGTTGATCCAAATATAACTAATGGTATGATGATTCACCTCAATGATTATGATCTTATTAGAAAAGACAGATGGGGGTGGAGTTTGCATCTACTTGCGCAGTTTCATGAAATACAAACTACAAAATAAAAATGATCTAGTTCCGTTTGAACAGTTTGTATTGAAATTATTAAGCCACATTGCAAACCATTTTTTGTTCCACAGTATATATACCGCCCATTACATCATCAGAATTCTTTCATTATTTTGAAAAGCTGCTCAAAGTTGTTGATAACGAAAAACAAATTGTTTTTGTTATAGGGCCCATGACACCCAAATTTTTATTGCATGATGTGAAAGAGTATTTAAAACTGTAATACAAGTTCTTTTAAACTTTTGCGCTGCAACGTTTTGTTGAGATATTTTAGTTTGAATTTTTTGTTTTGTTGGCTAATTTACGTCACACTTTGCATAATGAGTTGCTGTTGAATACCAGTTATCTAAGTCTTCAATCAGCAAAATCCTCGTAATATTGAAAGGATATCTAGATTAAGGACAAACATAATGTTGCTCGTCGTCTCTTTATAGGAAAACAACTTTATAATCTACTTTCTGATGCCTCATTATGCAAAGTGTGACGTAATTAGCCGACAAAACAAAGTATTCAAACTGAAATATCTCATCAACAAAAAGTTGCAGGGCAAAAGTACAAAAGAACTTGTATTACAGTTTTAAATACTCTTTCTCATTATGCAATAAAAATTTTCGTGTCATGAGCACTTTAAAATGATAAAATATTACTCATGATTCTACTCAAAGGTTTTCATTAAAATTTTTATTTTTGCGACGTTTCGGACAGTTTTACTATCCGTTTTCAAGCTTTTTACCTATTTAAGTTTACAAAAACCACGACTACAACTACGAAACTGTCACCAACCGTCACATGCTCACGCGCATGCTCATGCATGCTCACGCGCATGCTCATGCATACGCGCATGCTCATGCATGCGTTTTTGGATTCACTATCTAAATATCTGTCTAGCGCAGGTCGCCATGTTGTTAATGGTTCATAGCTATTTAAGACTACTTTCCCATTGCTTCTCTCTCGTAGTGACGGCTGTATTCCTTCCCTTGTCTTTCTTTGCTGTAACCCATACTCGCATGCTACAACTCTTGCTTCACCCCAATCGATCCCACTTCCACAATCGACACTATGCCTTGCCAACCCGCCATCTTCTTTTCCCATCCGTTCTTTCGCTGCATCCAACCTCCCATTCCGTATATCTTCGCCCGTCAACCTAACTTTGCTTTCGTGTTCCTTTCACCGAGTTCCAAGCAACCGCCAAGTCTCCCCGATATACACCGTCTTGTTGCATTTGCACGGTATCTTGTATACTACCGCCTTTCGCTTGTCCCCAAGTGGCTGTTGTCTCTTTGTCTTTATGTCCTTCACTTATCTCCTGGGCCTGAAAGCTGTCTGAAAATTCCGTTTCATTGCTACTCTCTTGAATTGCTCCGATAATCCCTGCACGTATGGTATGCTGACTACTTCTCTAGAATTCTCATTCTCCTCCACCAGTAATTCTTTCCTTCCGTTCCTTTCTGTCGCCATGTATTTCTCACCTTCTCTCTTTCATAACCGTTTGCCACAAAGATATCCTCAATGTTTTTTAACTCATTACCCAAATGTTGATCATCACAAAGTGCCTGTGCTCTGTCCTCAAATCCTTCTATGATCCCCTTCTTCAAATAAGGAGGGTGGTTTGACTTTTCTTTAACGTTAATGTTCGTATGTGTTTTCTTATAATGTACCATAAACTCAACTTGTTTCGTTTTTCTATCAACCCTCTGCTTCAAATCCAAAACCGGTAATATATCATCTTTCTGTTCCTCTTTGGTAAATTGTATTACTCCTTTCTCCATCCCGTTTAAATATTCAAGTATCTTTTCGGAATCTTCCTTCTTACACTTCAATTCACTATCAACCACATACCAATACAATTGATCCAATGGACACGGTGAGGTATTCATTGCCCGAATCTGAAAATCCTCCATGTAAATCTTTGCAATCTCATCAATTGTTCCGAGACCAATCGGACCACTGTCCAACATATAATGCTTTCCATTGTACTCACAATACGTTAAGCTAAACATCCATCTCAGCTTGCCCAGTGTCTCACAATTCCCCCAATAACCTTCTTACCAGCTCAAGCGCTTTACTAATTGGTATCGATGGGTATAGATTTTTCACATCATAACTAACTAAGATCTCATTTCTTTCTATTCTCCAGCTTTTAACTTTTTCTTTTAATTCCTTAGAGTTCTTTACAAACAAATGAGACGAGATCCTGGTTAGATATGATGTGAAAAACGTATACCCATCGATACCAATTAGTAAAGCACTTGAGCTGGTAGAAAGGTTATTGAGGAATTGTGAGACACTGGGCAAGGTCACGGAACTTCGTGTGGATTCGGTCATGGAGTTGCTGAGATGGATGTTTAGCTTAACGTATTGTGAGTACAATGGAAAGCATTATATGTTGGACAGTGGTCCGATTTGTCTCGGAACAATTGGCGAGATTGCAAAGATTTACATGGAGGATTTTCAGATTCGGGCAATGTCTACCTCACCATGTCCATTGGATCAATGGTATTGGTATGTGGATGATAGTGAACTGAAGTGTAAGAAGGAAGATTCCGAAAAGATACTTGAACATTTAAACGGGATGGAGGAAGGAGCAATAGCATTTACCAAAGACGAACAGAAAGATGATATATTACCGGTTTTGGATTTGAAACAGAGGGTTGATAGAAAAACGAAACAAGTTGAGTGTATGGTACATTATAAGAAAACACATACGAACATTAACGTTAAAGAAAAGTCAAACCATCCTCCTTGTATGAAGAAAGGGATCATAAAAGGATTTGAGGACAGACCACGGGCACTTTGTAATGATCAACATTTGGGTAATGAGTTAAAAAACATAGAGGACGTCTTTGGTTATGAAAGAGAGAAGGTGAGGAATACATGGAGACAGAAAAAAACGGAAGAAAAGACCTGGTGGAGGAGAATGAGAATTATAGAGAAGTTGTCAGCAAACCATACGCGCAGGGATTATCGGAGCAATTCAAGAGAGTAGCAATGAAACGGAATTTTCGGACAGCTTTCAGGCCCAGGAGAAAGGGGAGGGATATAATTAAGACAAAAAGTCAACAGCCACTTGGAGACAAGCGAAAGGCGGGGGCATACAAGATACCGTGCAAATGCAACAAGGTGGTGTATGTCGGGAGACTTGGCGGTTGCTTGGAACTCGAAGAAAGGAACACGAAAGCAAAGTTAGGTTGACGGGCGAAGATATACGGAATGGGAGGTTGGATGCCGCGAGAGAACAGATGGGAGAAGAAGATGGTGGATTGGCAAGGCATAGTGTTTGTTGATTGTGGAAATGGGATCGATTGGGGTGAAGCAAGGGTTGCAGCATGCGAGTATGGGTTACAGCAAAGAAAGGCAAGGAAAGGAATAGAGTCACGACGAGAGAGAAGCAATGGGAAAGTAGTATTAAATAACTATGAACCATTAACAACATGGCGACCTACGCTAGACAGATATTTAGATAGTGAATCTAAAACGCTTGCATGAGCACGCGCGTATAGATAGTTTTGAAATGCGTGAGCATGTGACGGTTGGTGACAATTTCGTAGTTGTAATCGTGATTTTTGTAAACTTAAACAAGTAAAAAGCTTGAAAACGGATAGTAAAACTGCCCGAAACGTCGCAAAAAAAAGTCTAATGAAAACCATTGAATTAGAATCCTGATTAATATTTTATCATCGGAGCAATGGATCACCAAAAAGAAAGTTTTAGAAAAATTTAAAAAATTTAGAAATGAAAAAAATGTATATACTTGGGGACCTGAATTGTGATGTTCATAAAGATTCTAACACCCCAAGTAAGAAAATTAAGTCCCTGTACGAATTGTATCAGTTATCACAAGTGATAAATAAACCTACTCGAATTACTATAAAAACAAACAGTTTATAGACCACATTGTAACTAATACACGAGAGAAAACTTCTGATTCTGATGGTATTCACACCGGTATCAGCGATCATAGTCTAGTATTTGCTATTAGGAAAATTTCTGTTGTAAAAAACATGAACATTCTATTGAAATTAAAAACATGAAAAAGTTTAATGAGAAAAATTATTGCAGAACTGATGCAACACTGGGAATATGTATATACTTTTTTGCTGTGGATCTATACGTCTTGTGGGAAATCTCTAGGTGCTTAATAAGCATGCTCCACTTCTACATAAAACTTCGATTCGATAAAAAATGTTCCATGGATTGCAAGCAACATTATGGAACTTGTAAGTAAAAGGGATAATTTAAAAAGAAAAGCAATTTTGAACAATTTTGAACAAGACTGGTTTAATTATAAAACAAGTAAAAATGAAGTAAATATAAAATTAAGGAATGCTAAATTAAAGAAATTAGTATACTACGCAAAAAATTTAGTTTTCCATATGAATGGAAAACAGCCAAAGTAATACCTCTGTATAAAATTCGCAAAAGAAACTATAGACCGCTATTAGTAAAATAATGGAACGAATTCTATATGATCATGCAACTGTACGGTTATTTAACAAAATCTGAGCTTCTCAGCAATTCTCAATTTGACTTTCGAAAATTTCACTTGACAGCCACTGCATTACTACACTCTACCAGTGATTGGCATGTAAATTTTGACATGTTCAAAAATGTTCAACTTATGGTAGTCTTAATTGATCTGATAAAAGCATTTGATACGGTTGATCATAAAATTCTATTAAGAACATTAGAGCTATATAGAATAAAAGGACATCCTTTTTCTTTGGTTAAACTTTGTCTTTCAAATCGAAATAAAAAATATCAAATTCAAAACTAACTTTTATCTGAGTGACTCATTACATGTGGTGTACCACAAGGCTGTATTTTAGGGCCTTTACTCTTTTTGCTGTACATCAACGATTTACCTCAATGTCTAAGTAAAACAAAACCCCGTATGTTTTCGGACGACACAAATCTGACAACTTCAGGAGATTCTATTCAAAAAGTTTCGGATGCAGTAAATTCTGACTTGGAAAATCTTAGAAAATGGTTAAATGCCAATATGTTGAAGCTTTCACAGATGGACAGAACTTGCAAATGTTTTACCAAACAAACTTTTCTCTTTTAATATCAGCATGTTAATGAACAAACTGCTATATTGCTTCTCTGTTTAGTCGACTACTTCAGCTAAAACAATCGGTACACAGTGTATTCTTAACCTTTTATTAATAAGTTAATTGATTTCTTAAATTGACTTGTAAGTTCTTGTGATCCATGTAAATTTGTGTCGAAAAGCGTTTTTGAGGAACACAATAAAACTTGTCTTGTATTGCATTGTTACTGAAAGTCCCTTAAACGACGACACATTGATAGATATTGAGAAATCTCCTGATCACACAGAGGGAAGCGGCATAAATCACCTGCAAAAGGGCTATAAGAGCATATATTTCACTAGGCTATGTTATCTACCGTTACCCTGGTTGGGTCAGCCTCAAACGTATTGATGATATGATGTAGCTACCAAAGTTGGCGAACGAAATCTAACCCATGAGAACACATACAAAGAACATTCAATTCCCTCTGAGTTTTCAGAGGTAATCAGATCGTCAGTTTTAAATTATATTTTATTCTATTAGCATCAGTGTTAAGGCCCATCTACATGATACGATTTATCGCATACAATTCTTACACTGGCGTATGGAAACGAGCGCTGATGTGAAATTTTTACTCATTTGCTGATGGCGAAATTTGAAATCTGAAGTTTTGTGAGCGTGTTTACTCGATCACATATACCAGAGTCAAAGAGTAGAGACTATACAATGAGGTGCAGGCTCAGTCAAAAAAGCGTAAGGTGCTTGCGTGATGATTCGTCATGGGCGCCATATTCCTAGCCAGTGCCCTAAACAGAAGCATTTCCCCCGGTATTAGTCGTCATTTTTAATATTATAGGGGAGGACAAGCATACAATATTCGTGATGGGCGCCATGTTCCTAGCCAGTGCTCTAAGCAGAGGAAGTCCCCCCCCGGAAATATTTAAAATGGCCACTAATACCGGGGGAAATCTTTCTGTTTAGGGCACTGGCTAAGAACATGGCGCCCATGACGAATCATCACGCAAGCACCTTACGCTGTTTTGACTGATGCACCTCTTTGTAGTCTCTACTTTAAACACACGTATAGAAATACGATATTTTTTAGGTGTGAAAATATCATTTTCGCTAGTCAATCGAAAACCACGTATAAAACCACATAATGCATACTTTTCCATGTAACTTTTCTTTTTGCCGTTTATAAAACAAACTTATCACATATGAGATTGCTCGGAAAATATGAAGGGAATTATTATCTCGTGTTGAACAAGATTTCTCAAATCATGAATAATTATCATTAATTATTATCATTTTGACTAATAACATCATCTCCTTCTCTCACGTGAATGGGCTTTCAAACACGGTAAAACATTGCATCAAACACTAGTGTTTGATCATCAAACACTAGTGCTTTATTTATGTTAATTCAACAAACGCAAGAAACGATTATTTTATTAGCAACAGTTTAATTACTGAAAATACACAATATAAATTTTTCACGCTTCATTAATTATTCGACATCATTAACGTGCACACTAGCTTCATTAATTATTCGATACATCATTGTCAAGCATTCCGACGCATTTTTTACAATAGCAGCTCATTGGTTTATTGTTTTCGTTTAATAAGCTATTTCAACAACTCGTTCTGCGTGTTTGATCGATCAAACACTCGAACTCGTTCTTGAAATAGTACATCTCACTTGTTTGCTGCGTCGCTCGTGAGATATCTTAATTTTTCGCACTCGAAATACAATTCATATAGCCTTGCCACCATGTAATATTTTCTATTTATTAGATGTAGTATTTTCAAGGTATTTTATAAAGAGCTCATCTCCTATGTTTCTATGATTGATTTTTAGTACTTACGATTAGTCTTGGAGGAACTGGTGGCTTATCTGGCATTATCATCCTCGTTTGCCTCTATCGTCGTTTCTGCCGTGGTAATTAGTTTCAGTATAGTATGCCATGAATACGACTTGAATTTCTTTGACTCAAAAACACTTCGAAAATAAATTTAAAGCTTGTGTCGTTTAATTGTTCAAACATATTCTGTAGCAGGAATGATATATCTACCTTGATCACCATTTGCACATTGTATATTTATGCCATAGTTCTGATGCTTGCTCTTCACAAATAATGTCTATAATGGTAACATTGTGTTGCAAATATGAATCTTTTATGTGATGTAATTTAGCTATTATTACTTATTAGAATGAATAATTACTTGATTCTTATAAAAGAAATACCTTAATTAGTAGATGCTTTGTCGTTTTAACTATAAGCAGTCCTAATTTTAATGCATTTATATACGCCTCAACGTTAATTGCTATGATTTGCATTTGAATTAAGGCTTGATTGCGGGTTGTTATTATGTCTATCTCTGAAATGATATATAGCGACAAATTATGCCTGTTTTAGACGTCGAATTTGCTTCGTCGCATTAAATTAAATATGAAATGTTTTACGGGTTGGAAATTCGAAGCAAAATGGGGCCTAAATGATTTTGGTTCAAAATATTTCAGATCTATTTAGATATCAAATTCACGTCAAATAGATTTTTTTTGTTAAACGCAACGGATTAAACTCGATATTAGTTTGGTATTTCAGTACTTATAATTCAGCAACTTGTGAAGTTAGCTTTGAAAGTTCCCGCGCTATGTTCCAAATTTGGTAATATTGTAGAAAATCTTACGCGTGCCTGTAACGCAGCAACGCATGGTTGAAAACGTGGCGAGGATGTTTTTTGGTAATTTTTCTGATATTTGAGCGATTTTTACAGTTTTTAAAGGGATTTAATTTGAGTTAATTTAAATTATATAAAGAAATTTTCAATCAGTGATCATCTGGTGTCACAGGGAAACAGTGAGGCCAGACAGAAAATTTCCATACACTGGAAGTGGCGACCCGAGGCAGGATTTCGAGCCATTCAAGGCAAGTCAAGCTGTGAATCATCATGACTGGGATTTCGAGCGACGAAAAACGACTTTAAGAGGATCAAAAGTTTACTTGTTTATACTGACAATACATTTAGAGAATTTCGCACTGAATTTGGAGTTTGTCTGGAACTTGATATATTCGCGTTAGGAAATCGGTGACATGATAAGGTGGGAGCATAAATCATCAAGAAAGTGGCAGCAGAAGTAAAATATAAAATGTTATTAGCAGTGTGAAATCTACGACTTAAAGAAAGATATGAAGATATCGACGACGTCAAGAATGCTTACGAACTACTCGATCAGTTAATGAACCGGTTAGAAAAGGCAAAAAATGACACCATTGAGTACATGGTCGAGCAGGGCAAGGAACTGGAATACATCAAAGATTGGACATGGACACAAAAGGCATTTCTAGCACCATTTAGGAACGTTCGGTGGAGAGTAAAGAAGCAGATGGAAAAATCGATGACAAAGGGACTAAAAAAACTGAACAGAGAGTTATATATTCAGCAACAAGTAAATGAGGAGCAGATAAAGCTCAACAGGAGCAGATAAAGCTCCAACATCAGCAACAGAAAGAAAAAGAAGAGACTGCGTTAAGGCAGCAGCAACGAGAACAAGAATGGTACATGCAAAAGGTGGATATGGGGGCCAAATACAGGCAACCCATTCTGGAATAATGCAAGAAATGCCAGCTCAACCGACGACCCGAAGTATGAAGCTTCAAAGTATACTATTAATAACACTTTTTATCACAGAGTGTACAACGAGTGGCTACGTTTTATTTTGGAATCAGTTCATGGTCAAAGTCGATGGATCTGGCGTAGCTAAGATAAGCAAATTTAACTACATTTTAGAGCTTGCCAAAGGAAAACCAGAAGAAGATTTCTTGGATCTACCTCACTCACAAAATCGATACAAATTGGAGCAGACTTAAAGTAAAGACACCAAAGTACACAAAGCTTTGATCAAGGAATTGGAAGGGTTACGAACGATAGCCAGTATTTACAAGATAAGAAACATCCATGAATTTTGCAGCAAAGTAGATCGGGCTGTACGAATCTTAGTAACAGTGAAGAAGCTTGAGACTGCTCAAAGTTGTGTGTATACATTGATGAATAAGTTATGCCCTGTTACAGAGGTATTAGTGCAGAAAGATGACAAGTGGAAAGAATGAGGTTTGGAAGAGTTAACTGAGAATTTGCGACTACATGTGAAAAGGAACCCATCACGTGTTAAGGAGAGCAACACTGGAAAATCTGATGGCAGTTCCAAGCATTCGTCGCAAAGAAAGGATAATTTGCTTTTTGGAAATAGTTGAGAAATGCTCACAAGGCGAAGTCTTCTTGTGTGTACGTATACTGTAATTCGAACGATCATTTTAGCGCTAACTGTCATGAAGGTACTGAGTGTGGAATCTTGGAAATCTATATTGCGTCAAAATAATGTGCTACAATTGTACAGGGACGGGGCACATAGCCGCCGAATGCAAATCTCGGGGCTGCAAAAAATGTCAACGAAGACATCACAAGTTTCTGAAAACATTCTCTGATTGTAAAATTTATTTTAACACATCACTTTATCTGTCGAAGACTGCAGACTGGCAGTCGAAAGCTCGTGTTAAAATAAATTTTACGATCAGAGAACGTTTTCAGAAACTTATTGTGAATCACGGTCCCACATCTAGCATTTTTGAAACATCACACATTTCTTTGAGAAGAGAAAGAAGCTGTGGTCGATGCTGCACTACACGAGTCAATTCTTGCTAAGGTCGGAACCTAGGCAGTTCGAGTAATGCTTGATGCTGGCGCTTGGAGATCGTATGTTTGTACAGAAGTAATTACTGAGCTGAAGCCGGCTCAGAAGGATGTTGAAATTTCTAATGTTAAAACTAAATAGAAAGCCGTCGAAGGATTTTATGGGAAGTGAAGTGTATCAGCGCTGAGAAGGATGTGTTGACTTACCCTATCCAAACGTTGGCAAACTGAAACAAGGGTTTCCACGTCTGGGAAGAGAAAATGAAAAATGAAATGATGCCAGTTCACATCATTCTTGAAGCAGGTGATTACCAAATGGTCCGAACGATAGACACACAAGTTCATGGAAATAATCCAGATAAAGATCCAGGAGCAGAATTCACCAAGTTTGGTTGGACCATGTATGGACAACACGCAGGATCAGAATGTACAGTTGAGAAACAATTTTGCTTAGTCTACTTCCGATGCGTTTGCGTAGCTGTGCAACCTCGACATGCTGGGGTTACTCATGCCAAATCAGAGAGTGCTCAAATTCGTGAAGATTTTCTTGAACAATTGACAAGAAATGGAGACAGTGTGCGAGGCCAGACGGAAATGCTCTCCACAATATAGTTAAGAATAATCAATACAAACTTGGGAACTGCCCTTTGAAAAGTGACCTGAAATCGACTGTAAATAAAAGTAGTTATTGAAGAAAATGTGGAAGATTTTTCACACAGGGTCATTTTAATATTAAAAGTTAGCCTACAGGTCCATTTCTTTGATTTTCTATGATCTGATATATCAATGATTAAAATATTCGTATCAAAAAGCCATCTTAATCTCGTTTCATTTTCGTCGTTCTAACTTCTGCGAAAACGAATACCAGGTAAAAATTCCGATCACAGCATGCGTGAGGTTTTTTTCCATATCAAAATATTTTTGATTGTTTTTTTTCTGCATGGCTAACTGACAAGCCAATATAATTGATCGATCATAATTCAGCTGGATTCATTTTAATTACCTGACACTGCAGAAAACAGCGAAAAGTGCATCAATTTCGTAAATCATCAACAAGCAGCCAAAATCCTTTTTGTCCTAGAGACGTTTCGTGGCAACTGATCTCTATAAAAACAATAAAGCGCCTAAATACGAGGCTGAAACCTGCCTTAGATACGAACTTAATCTGCACTTGATCATGTCATTCGACCATAGATTATCCATTTTCAGCCTTACCACTTTGAATTACTAGCCATGAAAGAAAGCTACTTCTTGCGTTCATTGTATTCAGCACAGCTAGCATTCTTTCCGTGCACAAGATAATCTTTTTGATTGGACTTTGATAGCTCAGTTGGTAGAGCGGCGGTCTAGAAACCCGAAGATGTGAGTTCAAATCCCGCTCGAGACAATGATTCATCATGATTGACCAACGTCTACAGACCAATATTTTCAGATGAGAAACGTAATGTACATGCATATTCCTTTCCAACCCTGAAACCGGAGAGCAGAGAAAACCTCAAGTTGATTATCTAATTTAATTATTCAGTTGATAATTTTTATTAAATCTCATGTAAATCACCGATATGGTTTTTTCGAAAATGTTGACTAATCGGAACAACACCAACAAACTCTGATATGTGTCTATGTACAAATCTTATGCGCTGTATTCATGCATGCAAACTTCGATTCCTGTTTTAAGATTAATATTTAATAACAGATGGCATCTGATCTAAACGTATTCAGATTCTTTCTTTGGTGTAATTTGCATGAATGGTTAAGTGTATTAATAACCTACGTGCGCACGCCTTGTGCCCATTCCATGTAACCTAACACAGTAAGAAAAGCTTATGGTTGGCCAGCTTATTGAAAGTTCCAAAAAGCACTGTTCAGCAAAACCAAGATACGATGAACCACGAAACTGGTGAGTAAATAAATGTATTATTATTTCAGGTCTTGTACATATAGCAACGATATGGGTGAAGCCGACTAATCAGACGTGGCACATATATTAATTCACTTTCATTTTAACTTTCAATTTGTCATTTTCGTTGTTCGAAAGGCCGATAATTCAAAGCGCGCGAGGAATCATGACATAGACGATTTTATATATCCCTGAACAATTCTATATCCATGCAAAATTTAATATTAACCCGAATGCAACAGTTTAGCTGCAAATTTAAAAGAGGCTGCGAAAGAAGGCAAGAAATGGTTCTGAATGGAATCTGTTAATATGTGTTAAAATGGTAAAACTTGAAGCAAACTGTTTAGCTACTTTAATTTTTACGATGGTCTTTAATATTTTTGTTCTTTAAGAAAAACATATTGCAATGGCTGCAGATCTTGTGTTCTGATCCTGTGACTAACACTATGTTGTCGATATGTATTATGTTGTACGTAGTACATACTGTACGTAGGTAATGTGGACCCTATGCAACAGGTCAGTAATGCCATGGGTATATAATGATATATAGTTATGTTATATTACATTACATTTTTCTGATGGTTTGATCTATACGTCATAGGCAAGGAATAGGTCCAAGGTTAACTACGCCATATTGCCATTGTCTGAAACAGATAACCGGATAGAGTTTCTTTACCCACAAAAATCGTGGCCACTTTTGATTGCGCACACCCGATTCTTGGAACCACTTATGACGTCTGAACAAGGAGTGCGAAAGTGCATTCGAAAGTGTATCTGAGCAATTTGCACTGTGTTGGGCTCGTTACTATGGAAGTTAAGTAGTAAACATGTAGAGCAGTGGATATTTTGTCAATATTTACCGATCTAAAATCATTTTAGCTTTTTTTTCGGCGAAAAACTGTTCGCGTGTGGTATGTTGTGGTATATTGTTATTATCTATTTTCAAATCAATGCATATTGCGGTTGGTGCAAAAACAATGAGGTGAGCGCTTGGCCACCTATGGCGTTCATTGTATTTCATAGTGAGTGAGCAAAAATTATATTTCAATTTCGGCATTATCTCCTAAGATATTCATTAACTCTTTCAGTTCTTTATTTCGTGGGTAATCACTGGCTTTTTTGTATGTGTGACCGAGATTTCACATAAATCGAAAGAAAGGAAGTCCAAGGAAACGTCGATGTTGTTTCCACACCTTGACCGGCTTTTGAGCGATTATTATGAGGTTGCGCGAGTACCAATCTGTGATCAACGGAGTTATAGTGATAAATTATGAATTGTAATTTTGTAATGTGATATTAAACAGCATGTTAGCTCACTTTCCTCGACCGCGTGTCTTTTTACAGATACAAACGTTCTTTCACGACCAACGCACTGGTTTTCCGGTCAAATTGGCAAAAAATATTGGTTTTTAATGCATTGCGATACTCATAAATTGTGTATGGCGGCTAAACAATGGCGGCTGAATTAATAGAAGTTACTCCCTCACAACTTGAGAAGCCCAGTATTTGAAAAAAAACAAGAAAACAGAGATAGCAACTAAGCGAAACCCCATCTCGGAATGAACAATGCCCTACTTATTTTTTTTTCTTGTCGAACAGCCGAGACAATTTTGCTACTCAAAGAAGCAAAAATATGCTAGAGTAATTGAAGAGTAACAAATCAGTAAAATCGTATGTCCATTTCACATAACTTTTCACTAAAAAATATTCCGAACTTTGTTGCAAAGTTCATTTCAGAATTCACAAGCCGGTTTGTAAACAAAGGCTGTGATTGGCCCCTGAACACAAAGAAGCCAATCAAATGCTTTGAACAAATGATCAAATGCTTTCGCAACGAAGTTCGGAATGTTTCAGTGAAAAGTTATGTAAAATCGACAGTAAAATGTTTCATGTGCACAACTAAGCTGATCGAATTAAACGATTAATTAAGTGCCCGTGGCAAATAGTATCACAGTGAATAATGAGCTAACCCCTTTTAGTGCTATATGGTTTACTCTAATAGTATCTACATGATAATGCTCTCACAATTGCACGGCAAGATGGAAGAGAGCATTTGCATTTTCGACCACATTGTTGTTAGGGAGTTAAAAGCGATACTGTTTTAAAATATCATAATGTACTGTGAAGTATAATATTTGCATATTATTCAAAGTGAAATATCAGGAAAGAAGCAGGCTAATTGAATTTTATCAAATGAGTTAAACAACTTATTTGACATAATCTTTACACTCAAACAATAAATAAAACTAAGGTGAAATTTTATTACATAGGTACTTGATCTTGTATCATATCAGAAACTTGTTTTGGCAGCTCAAACATCTAGCGCTTAAAATAAATTACATTTTATTTGATTTTAGGCCATAAATAAAAAAGTAGAGTACATTGCTCAATTGTTAACTAGAACTATTGACAGTTAGTATAAATTTCCAGGTGACTATTGATTTTCCTGCATTCTGATTGGTCAAGATTCGCTGTCTCCGAAGTGATAGTCACTGACGAGTGACTTTAGCTTTTTGATTTTTGCTTTTCTATACAGTAATAAATTTGATCATGCATCAAGAATGCATCAAGAATGGCAGATATTCTCTTATAAATAGGGCTGGCAGGTATATATGAAACTTCTCTTAATCACAAAGCTGAGAATATGGTAAGATTGTAGCCTCAGCATTTTAACCTTTTTAACTCTGATATGTGGTCAATTTTTAGTTGTCTTCCCATCATTCACTTTGAAATCAATAACTACGGGTGCAGATATTCACCTAGATAAAATGAGGGGAATTTGTATTATGACATCTTCAATTAGAGCAAGAGACAGACTATTACAGTCAAAATACAAAAAGTGTCTAACTTCCGCTTCTGTACTCTGTTGTGATTTACTGTACTTTGTTCTGTTTTTCAGTAGCGAGGAGCGATTTATCTGCAAATATCGCAACTATCGTTTTTGAAATGATATGTTTCAAAAAGTAAATGTTTTTCGATGATAAATGGTGCGAAATATATATTTTATTGCGTTTAATCGATATCTAATACGGAAAAATACAACAAACTATAGTAAATCGCAACAGACTACAGAAGCGGAAGCGGGACACTTTTTGTATTTTGACTGTAAATGGGGTGCAGTTTACAGTAATACATGATTATATTTCGAACACAGAAGTTTCGATATAACAATGCTTTATTCCACATCAAACGCTCTACACAGCTGATGAGAGGACTAGGTTCTAATCTATGCAGAAAAATCAAGTAGCCTCGACCTGATAATCAGTTCTTCATCAGCTCGCTCCACACAGCAGACGTGTTTTAGTTACAAGCGGGAAAAAAAACTAAGTTTTTTTTTGGATAAATGGGCTATGGATTATGGAAAATGCCCTATTTTAAACGGTACTTGGTGAGGAAAACGTAGCTTTACTATCACGTACAGTGATTATAAATGTCCGCGACAAGTCGCGAGGAAAAAATCCGGTTTGCACGGCAAAACCGAGGAAAAATCATGACGCTTTGGCGTCGGGGCATAAGAGCTGCCCACTGAAATTATTGTATTTTACAAGGACTATGCCATGGAAAATGTGTTATGGCCAAGGAAGTGCAAAGATAATGAATATACGGAATTTTTTCCGACGAATAACCTGCTTACGTTTTGCCAAAACAAAAAGAAAAAACAACCAAAAAACAAACGAGTTAATATACACAAAACGTATAATATACTAAATATACGAAAGCTATGGCTTTCACAAACCGAATCCGTTTTGGATGAGCTCAGGGCCGATAGCTTGAGGATCCCTGGTGTTGTTCAATCCCACAGTAATCTAATCATGAATGTTTTCGTGCATACAACGACGCTACGAATATAGCGAGGGTTCTTTGTCAAATGTCGAGTATCAGAAATCGGCCGAAACATCTTCCCGCCAAAATCAATGTTGTGTATACAAAACCCTATCACGAAGTTTTTTCCAGTCTAAATTTGCACGGTTACTGGTATCTGCAACGTAACCACAAACTGATAAAGTGTTAACGGTTTGCAAAGCGCTAACCAAAACTCGACCTAAACCAAAACGATGGGCGATAATAAAGTGCACGGCCTGTTAATAATGTTGCAGCACTGCTTGTCTATGGGTCGACATATTCGCCTCGCAGGAAAGACGCTCGACTAGTTGTCTCACGGTTGCTTGTACTTTTAGCCGTGTCTTGTGAAAACCCCAATTCGTATTTATAAGCGATATAAAAGACAAGCGACCCTTTCACTCGAAAACATTTATAGCCGAAGCTAGCTAAATTTTTCCGTACTTTTCCAGTGTTCTTTTTCCAGTGTTTACTTCACTCTGTTCACGTGAACTGTTCACGTGCTCGTTTTGCATAATTTATAGGTCATTTTAGGCATGTGTTCAGGTAAGTACTGGTTTGTCAACAATGTAAATTGCTATGCCGGTTGCGACCGCATTTAACCATTCTGCAGTAAAATCTGGGCAGTACAGGAAGACAAAAAAAAACAAAAACAAAAAACGAATGAAAAGTACCACTCACAAAAGCAGAACATTTCTTGGTGGCGTGTTGAGGGCCATATTGGCTGTTGTTAACACAAATCAATACAACAATTTAATGCTGTCATTCACTTTATCATAATGGCACTTCATTGACAGCTTGACAACGCTACCAAGATTGAGAATTACACGTTCATGCAACGGGACAAACTGGAGAAAATTCGTCCTTTTCCACTAATTCCCTAATCTGCTACCCGTTGTTCGTCCTTGATCGGTTAATGTGCATGGCATTTTCAAGCACAAAAAAAGAGAAGAGAACAGGATAAGCGGAATAGTTCGATCTCTACCATAACAAAATCTAATTTCGATAACAGTTGTTTACGTCGTTCATGATTGTATGGGTTAGGAAAGCCGTACTAGTTTGTTTTGTGCCCCAACTCTTTTATTTTTTGGGGGGGGGGGGGGGAGCTGCCCTCATAAAACGGAGATTTATTTGCTAGTACGAGAAGGAAAGATTGAGAGTGAGAGAGGAAACGACATGTACAGTAGATCCTTTTTCATTGACTCATGACCAGCATACCTTGTTGGAATGTTCAATTGTATGTTCATTTGCAATAAACTATACATAAAACATGATTAATTGGGCCAGTGTCATCGTACTTTGCGAACCATCCACATGATTGTATACTTAATATACAGTGTAGTATTTGGAGGCAGGTGCAGACTCTTTGGTTCTTGCTGGTCCTGGAGCTCTTACACTAGCTATGGCTACGACAAAACGTATTTCTCGATGTTTACACTATACGCGTCACAGTAGAGCAGGAATGACCTACCCAATGGTGTAAAAGGAATCTTTCATGCTACCATTGCGAGGCGCTACCAGTTACGCCTAGATGGAATTTGCACCCTCCAGACACATTATGATTCATACGATAGTATACAAATCAGTCATTCGATACTTTTATGTGCTTCTCTGCAGTATTGTAAAAGCGTTTACAATTAACTACCGCATGTTCTATATATATTTAGTTAGTAAAAGTAACGCAAGTCTAAGATGCCAGTAGCATGCGTTCCAGACGCTCGTCTCGAATTAGTTTGCGTAATAAATTTTGTGTATTTGCAAAATGTTATGTAGGCTACCAATGCTCATGCATAAAAAAAGGGAAAAAAAAAACAAACAAACCCCAAAACAACCCAACATGCGTTTTTCAGTCAACATGTTGGCTATAGCCGGAGTAATATTAGCAGCCCAAATGTTACAGATGTCTGTTCCAATCGCGAAGTAATTAGGCATACTTATAGCCAGTTCTGCGCGCAACAAAGTCCATATGCAAGGGGGTTTAATCAACAGTCTCCGGCTTATAGGCTTTGACTATTTTTAGCCAGAACTAGCTGTTGTCCATGCTCTTTATGATAACAGCCACTAGTCTACATTTCTGCAGTATCACTCTGTTATTGACCCGTTTTGGTTTGTTAACATATCAATGGTTCGCACTTTCTCGTGATTCTAGTCATTCAACTTATTCATAATCACAAGGGAAAACCGCAGTTTAGCTTCTCGTTTGTCGTTCGATCAGCATGTCGCAAAGCTGATAGCTGCCATGCAGGGAGAAACAAGCACGTGCATGGTCTCACCTGGGCTTGTTCTTCATCGTGAGTTAATTACGTCTGCTCTGCACGTAGCTCAGACTGACGAAATCTTATTTGGTTAGAACTCAACCATGCAGCATACTCGATGTACATTTATTTGTATTTAACCCGGTTATTTACACATATGGTATACCATTATACGGTTAATTGTGAGGCAGCCCAGAAACATAAAACCTTTATAATTTTGCAATATAGGGTCATCGTTTGTCAGCCCTGAGCTTGAGTGGCAAGCCAAGAGGCAAGCTGGCAATATTTTGCGTAACATTCATATTTGCGTCCTGCCATGTTTGTCCGAGTTTCCCAATTAGCCGAGCACGTGTTTCCACTTGTGTCAAAACCGCCAATGTGGTTTATTCGCCTGCTCACACATTTCTTAAGCACACCCTATGCACGTGATAATGGAGATAGAAATCCAGTATTTACTCGGGTTCTAGTATCCAAAAGTTTTATTCCCATTCTTTTCATGCATCGGACATTTCGCCTTTTCGAGAACAACGTGAGGATAGAATATATAATTAGCCATTCGGCACCGAGGGTTTGGCACCAAGAGTTCTGTTATTTTGTTGGCGACTGCAATAAGCTTTCAGCAACACGTCGACTGAGCTAATCAACGTCGAAAAAGAAAGGAGTTCAAGCTTCTGCCTCCCGTCACTATATACTTGGCCTATTCGGTGCAACTCTCTTCAACGGCAATTCCTCCATGTATTTTTTGTTAAACTTTCCTTTTCATGCAAGGGACACGCAATAACAACATTCGCAGAATTGCATAATTATTATGCCGACCTTAATATATCTTTGGCTTATGGTGGTATAGTTTTTTGGCAGAGCATCCTAGATGTTTTACTGCGCGTTCTGAGCTGTCAGTTATCCGTGTATAATAATTGTGATGTGGATTGTGCCTAACCATGATTGCCATTGATGGCATTCTTGTTCCGTGCCTGTGACTGTGTGCGCAATTATTTCTAGGATACTATTATAGCTTAATTAGCTTTAAGAATTTCTTCCAGTTCAGTAGTTCTATCATGTAGAGAGATCCGTTTTTGTCCAGCTCACTGGCATTCGCTTTAATTGAGCATTTAGAACATAGAATTCAGATTTGAGTTTGTGAGATTTTGGTATCGACTTTAAACAAGCATTGTTATATCGAAACTTCTGTGTTCGAAATATAATTGAGGATTTTGCAAGGGCGCGTAGCGCCCGAAGTAAAGTCAAGATTATATGAGAACACAGAAGTGAGATATAACAATCCCAGCCTCCACGCCCCTGTTGTTTTAGGTTTTTCTCAAGAGAAGTATATACAAGAAGAACGGGAATGGCAAGTAAAAGACGAAGAGGAATGACAAGCAACCAATCAAATTTTGTACAGATGAATACCCAGTCTAGAGACTAGAAGCTGGCCTGGAAAGGAGGATTAATATGAACTTTAATATGAACTTTATCATGAACTTTATAATGAACTTTATTATGAGATTGTATTCTGTTAACGATAGTGTCCGCTCGCTGATTCGAACTGATTATCAGGTCGAGGCTACTTGATTTTTCTGCATAGATTAGAACCTAGTCCTCTCATCAGCTGTGTAGAGCGTTTGATGTGGAATAAAGCATTGTTATATCTCACTTCTGTGTTCTCATATAATCTTGACTTTACTTCGGGCGCTACGCGCCCTTGCAAAATCCTCAATTTGCAGTGTTACTTTTATAGCGACTTTAAATATTTCTTGTAGTACCGCGCAATTTCCTATACAAACTGCACTTCACCCAGTTCAACAGCTATTAACTTATAGTAAAACTGGTTTAAAGTATCTGCATAAAACTATGGAAAAACATTTTTAAAATAAGACATAGTAAAACTCGAGGTAAAACTTACATGTTTTGCGGCTTTATATTTACGATAAATTTCCGTCCAGTATCCAATACTTTGGCATTTTTGTAGAGATAAATTTTATAACACAGTGAGAAGAAACATTTTCTCTTTTCTTTCTTCGACAGCATCCATACACCAGACAAGATTGACCTATTTGTTGAGCTGCAAATTTGTTTTTGAAAAACAAGCAACATTTAAAGTAGAATTTATACTTGTTTTCGGGAGGGGAAAGAGTCTGTGAAATCATTAGGATCGCGGTTGGTCAGTGGTAATTCGCATGAGAATAGTGGACCAGTTGTCATGGAGATGGCATCAGCAAGAACCAAAATCCGCCATTTTTTCGGCTTCACTTGCTTGACTGAAGGAAGATAGGAGCAAGTACTCCAGTAATATAGCTCAGTGTAGCGGAGGTGGGGTCAACCAGTGAACTCAAATAAGACTGGAATTACGCTACGTGGAGCTGAAATTTTGAAGCCAAGATGGCGGAAATTGAAGCCTGGCTTGTAGGTATGATCCAGGCCCTTGCGCGGAAATATTACTGAATTCCATATGAAAAATCGGCATCATCTCATGTGAAAATTTCATATTTTCGGCCGACTATTTTTTTTAGTACGGCTTTCCCATGGCTCTAGAAATTATAGCAAGTGGTCTTTCAGAATAACCATATTTTAGAAACAGTTCATCATAAAAAAGCAAAGTTATTTGGCGAATGAAATTCAAGTTCAGAAAAAAACCCGTAGAGAAACACAAGCAAACTTTTGTTTTTCTCGACCACCTATGAGGGATTTGAACAAAACACAGAATAATATGGGCTGCAGTTGGATTAATCTTACCTTTTCATTTAGTTTTTAGCTTTTAGGTAGGGTATTTACCGTTAAAATCAGCATTTAGGTGCAGTGGCGGATCCAGGGTAAGTCAAAATAAATTATAGCAGCTCAATTTTAAATTCAAAATAACTTTATAACAATGTCATAGGTTATGAATTTCAAAAGAATAAAATCTAACCAATGAAGTTGCTTTGAAAGTATTTAAAAATGTAAATATATCCTAGAATGAGCTGTGGTAATTTATTTTGACTTACGCTAGATCCGCCACTGTTTAGGTGCAAAAATTGAAAAACATCGATCGGAAAACTTTAGTCATTTTTCAGCTCCCGCGAAGCCCACGCAGAAAACACGCGTGTTTTATACCTACAAGACGGCCTTCAATTTCCGCCATCTTGGCTTCACCCAAAGCTCAGGCTATTTACCTGAAGGTATCGTTCCAGTCTTATTTGAGTTCACTGGGGTCAACACATAGACATAGTAGGTCTAGATTGCTGACTCATAGAATCGGAGGCGACCTGTACGATAAATCCAAGATGGCGTGGGAACCGGGCAAAAAGCTATAAGACTCTACAGGGAAATCCATGTTTTTCGCGATTTAAAACGTCTCGTTGCTTGGAATCGCTTCGAATCAACATTTTTTGGAAACAACTAATTATTGCGGAAGTTTTGAGCACTATTTGTGTAATTTCTGCTGAATTTCTCGTGAAAATCTCGCTCGTGAAATGTGTTGTGAATTGGTCACTTGGTCAGTTCGAGACATTTGTTGTCAAAAATATGTATTTTTGGCCGACTTTGGCCTCTTGGGTGTTATTGTGACCTACAGCTATCCTAAATTAAACATTTACAAAACGATGGAGCAAGATCTTCGCGTACAAATCGATTGTTCGCTTGATTTGTGTGGTGTGTGATACTTGATACGTTAGTAATATTTACTACATAGATTTCGACTTCAAGCCAACGTACTGTTTTCGAACTTCAAAGACGGATAGGCAGTGGCGTAGCCAGCATCGATAATTGGAGGGGCGAATATTCATGTATTATGTTTTGCATCATTAATTTCTTTTGAAATCGATTGTTTTTAAGGTCTGCGCACACAAATATATGAATATTCGCCCCTCCAATTATCGAAGCTGGCTACGCCACTGCGGATAGGTTATCAAGTAAATATTGTCTGAATTATGTAATATGCATTACCAAAATATAATCGAAAACTGGTGCTACAGCTGCTAGTTTTGTTCGTGTGAATCGTGTGTGAAATGTGGGTAGAATTAACTGAACAATCCACAGTTTAATGACCGAAATTTTTTATTTGAGTTTAAACTATATGTTTACTTTAAAATTAATATAATGGTAAACTTTGGCATACTTTTGCCTACACTGTACATAGAATGCAACATGCACCTGCTTGCTAGCTTGTGCAACATTGGAGCAAAGTCTGCAAATATGCGAGTATGGTAAAGCAATATTCTAATGCCCATTTGCTATATTCCAAATCAAATTATAAAATCATTAATAATTCATGAAAAAATCTGCACAAATCATCAGAAAATCTAGGCTAACCTGCCAACTGTGCTCAATATTGATAATGATAAATCAATGATGATAAATTTATTTACTGAGTCATCAACTAAACTGAACACAGACCACCTGATTAGACTCTAGAAGTTTTCTACATTTCTGTGCAAAATTCTCCGGTGAAAAGGATCTTTTATGCGCAAAATAAAACTTTTCAGTCTGGGTAGTTTGCACACACTCAACACAAATTTAACCTAATTAAGCCTAATTAAGCGTGAAAGACATTGTATGAAGTGAACAAAAATACCGTTAGAATAGTTTTCAAATTGCCAACGTCAAAAAATGTATCATCTTGCTCCATAGATTCATCGACACACTGTGACACTGCATTACAGTATACATGATTGTAAATGAAAATCACACACCACACAAATCAAGCGAATAATCGATTTGTACGCGAACATCTTGCTCCATCGTTTTGTAAATGTTTGATTTAGGATAGCTGTAGGTCACAATAACACCCAAGAGGCCAAAGCCGGTCAAAAATACATATTTTGGACGACAAATGTCTCGAACTGACCAAGTGATCAATTCACAACACATTTCACGAGCGAGATTTTTACGAGGAATTCAACAGAAATTATACAAATTGTACATGCACAAAACTTCCGCAATAATTAGTTGTTTCCAAAAAATGTTGATTCGAAGCGATTCCAAGCAACGAGACGTTTTAAATCGCGAAAAACATGGATTTCCCTGTAGAGTCTTATAGTTTTTTTGCCCGGTTCCCGCACCATCTTGGATTTATCATACAGGTCACGCCTACGCAATAGTAATTATACTATGAGTCAGCAATCTAGACCTACTATATCTATGGGTCAACAAGAGAAATCCAACGTGGCGGAACAAGAGGGCAAAAGAAACAAAACGCAGAGATTTTAAGCGTATATTTGAGTGAATTTGATGAAAAGTCGCAAAATTATTCATCGATGAAAGTTCTTGTGAAATGGGTAAGCTGTAAAACATGGAATTTGGAATCTTGGAATCATGGAATCTTGGAATCATGGATCTTGGAATCATGGAATCTTTGTACTTGTATTGGCGCAATTTAAAGATGCAATTTTCTCCTTTTGAAGGATGTGAAGGAGTGGATTACTTAGTGATGTTGTTTCATAAAACATTTGTAACTGAGTTACTCTTTCATATCCTTCAAAAGGAGCAAGTTACGTTTAAAATCACCGCGAAAATCCCCCTTTACCATGTCTTTAGCTATCACCATAATATAACTGAATGACACAGAAAATGACAAATTGCTGATGTTTCGAGCGCATATATTCTAATCAGCAGCTGCGACCAAAACGTAACGTAACACCTACTCAACTGTGCGGAAGGAAACAGCGAACAATGCTAAGCCTAGCTCGTCGGCTTGTTGTATTTCACAAGCGTCATTTTAATTAAACCTATATACCAGGAAGATTTCACTATTGCCATATTGTTTGAAAGAAATACTAGGCGTTTGAGGCGTCTTGCCTTACTAAATTGCATTTGACGGGACCAAGTTTCGAGGGCCACTCCACGCCAGATCTGTGAATGTTTAATTAACTCAATGTTTCATGTTAATATATATATACTGTAAAACTGCTGCAGTAAGGCAGTTTATTTTCAATTGCGGAATCCTAATTATGATGCAATTGACATCATCTATAAATCTGTGATTTTATAACTGTAACACAATGCAAGGGGCTAATGAAATTAATTTGGTATATGCTTTAATTTGTATCTTTACGTGTTAAGTAACCAAGCCGAACTGAAGTCTGTGGTTAAAATTTCAAAACCGCACCAATACAAAAATATATAATACTTCGCAAAACTTCGGTAACATAGCCTTCGGCAATCCTTGTACATGTCCTTTGCTTTGTTACAGTTAGTCGCAGCTGCTGCTTAGAATATATGCGCTCGAAACATCGGCAATTTGTCATTCTCTGTGTCATTCAGTTATATTATGGTGATAGCTAAAGACATGGTAAAGGGTGATTTTCGCGGCGATTTTAAACGTAACTTTCTCCTTTTGAAGAATATGAAAAGAGTAACTCAGTTACAAATGTGTTATGAAACAACATCACTAAGTAATCCACTTCTTCACATCCTTCAAAAGGAGAAAATTGCATCTTTAAATTGCGCTAATACAAGCAAAAAGATTCCATGATTCCAAGATTCCAAGATTCCATGATTCCAAGATTCCAAGATTCCATGATTCCAAGATTCCAAATTCCAGATTCCATGTTTTACAGCTTACCATGTGAAATGACCTCTTGTTGGGTTCGAGCGTTTCATTTCCTGAAATCCTCGCTATGTTGACAGATAGCCACTTGAATGGTTTCCTATGTTTCTAACTAGCGCTCTGAAAACATTACAGAAATAGTTTGAGAAATAATTGTCGTAATCGTATTCGTTCAGAATGCTCAAGACTATAATTACTGTATTAGACATTTAGACATGAAATCACATGTTGTGTCCACCCGAGATTGCTTGCAGTGTTTGTTTAATCGATTTCATACACCTGCTTCTACAGACTGTCCGTGGACGAATAAATTTTCAGTTTTAATTGTTAACTTGAGTGTCATTTCTGGCTTTCAACTCAAATAATATTATATATTACTCAGTTAACTGCTATTAAATTTAAGTAATTTTAACAGGTGCTTATTATATTGAGGCAACTTACCTAAGTTGAAAAGAGCATAAGATCAAAGGCTTGTAGCTTTCTGAGTAATGCATACAGTTAACTGAGTAATATATAATATCATTTGAGTTGAAAGCCAGAAATGACACTCGAATTAACAATTAAAACTGAAAATTTATTCGTCGATTAAATATACACTGCAAGCAATCTCGGGTGGACACAACATATGATTTCAACTTTTCAAGTCTAAATGTCTAACACAGTAATAGTAGTTTTGAACGTTCTGAACGAATACGACAATTATTTCTCATACTATTCCTCTATTATTTTCAGAAAGAGGCTATCTGTCAACATAGCGAGGATTTCAGGCAATGAAACGCTCGAGCCCACCAAGAGACCATTTCACATAAACTTTTAGCGATGAATAATTTTGCGACTTTTCATCAAATTCACTCAGATATATGCTAAAAATTCTCCTTCCCATAAAACTTGATCAGATGAGTTTCAAAACAAAAGGACGGCAAAATTTGCAAAAAATCGTCGATTTTGTAATAGAGTCTATAGTCTTTTGCCCTCTTGTTCCGCCATGTTGGATTTATCTTGTTGGCTCCACCTCCGCTAGGTATACGTCAGCATACTACGTCTCCTATACCTATGAATAGAACCTACGCATGTGTTAAGTCTACAGACCTCAAGGCAAAATAAGCTGAGACCTGGAGGTGCATATATTTGATTACAAAGTTGGAGTTGGAAAATGTTTTTGACGCGTCCATGGCCAAATCTAATGGTTTTTGTATTAATTGTTATCTGTTGGAGTTACGTAGCAAGTGAGATGATGATAAATTGGTCAAATAGAAGTGACGAGTGTCAAGATGGCTACAAAAATCTTTCACAACAACAAATGACTAGATGTAAGTACTTGAAGGCCACGCCGTCGACACTTTAAGTAATATAGAGGGTGGTAAAGGGTTTTTTCGTGAGCCGTGAATTGCCAATATTTGTTGTTGTGAAATGAGATTTGACGAATTTTTGTGTCGTGAAATGTGATTTACATGCCTTTCCTCAGCCGTTTTTGGCAGCTGGACGAGTAGGGATAAGTGCTAAAGAACAAAGTACAATGCATTGGTTACAACAATTTTACTGAATGCATTTATTTTCTTCATTTTTTCTACATATATTGTCTGTTTTTAGAAAAATTCGTCCGAATTTGAGCTTTCAATGGTGCTTTTTACTTTCTACAACGTAAAAATAGGCTGACGGGTTAAGAAAGGCATTAAATTTACACAGTTAAAAACGAGTTCATTAAATTTCGTGAAATTAGTAATTTTTTACCTGTGAAATGTGAAATGGCTGTTTTTCCTCTCATGAAACGTGATCCAAACCCCCTCTTTAGCACCCTCAATATAGCAGACAGTAATGTACTCACAGTGTTAGCTATGCAATGCTCCTACTACTGTATGCAATTTAGCAAGACTCGTTTATATATTACACCTCATATACAGCGGTCAATATGGCGAGTATATCAATGAACAAGTTTAGCTGTAATTTTGTTAATTCAGTAATTGGTACTTCATTTTACTTTGTACACGACAAAAAACTGAGACTGTAGTGCATTGAAAATTGATTGAACAATGTAGGGTGTTTCGGTATTCCGAGTAATGAGTAGCCTGCGTGCAGCTTCGACGGAAAGCTTGCGGAAAGACGGAAAGATCACTATTGCGGAGGTTTTGAACTCAAAATGAGAAGAGTGGGCTAGATTCTTACAAAATTATCGTTTGATAAAGATTTCATGGAGTGGACGTTTTGACCGGTTTCGTTAGTTTGCGTGTATTATTGGACTTTTAACACTTCGAATCACGACCGATCGCATATACAGTAGAACCCCGTTACCTCGAACTTTCAAGGGAAATACAAAAAAGTTCGAGATAGCGGGGGTTCGAGATAACCGATCAGTGTCGAATTACAAAGAAATAACAGATAGTACGCGATAACCCATTAATACGATGTTTATTTGTGAAAACATATCGTGACAATAATATGTGTTTAGTTCCCCAATTGAAATACGTGATAAATTGATATCCTTGCATACTTCGTTTCACAGGAAGGAAACATTTCGTTGACGTATTACAGGAGCAGCTTTTGAGCATATAATTAACAAATGTAGCGCTGTAATAATAGAAATAATTATTAATGCTGTCATATTATATACAATTTCCTGGAGTATTCTGACATTTTCTGCTCTTTGTCAATCAATATTTACATCACAATTCAAGATAACCGGGTAAAATTTAATGACGGGAATCTAAAATTTGTTCGAGATAGCGGGAAGTTCGAGATAAGCGAGTTCGAGATAACCGAGTAAAAATACTATAAATAGTATTGGTAAATCCATGGTTGATTGAGGTTCGAGATAGCGGGGAGTTCGAGATAAGCGAGTTCGATATAACGGGGTGCTACTGTATTTAGAAAACGATGTTTATCATATATCAAATATCGTTCGCTAAAGACTTCTGGAGTAGACAACTGGTTGTTTAGTATGTTCTTGTAGTAAATGATTCTGTAAATCTAACTTTTTTGCTTCTAGTGATTTTGATTTTGAGTGTTATTTTGATTTTTGCCTAGTATTAAATGTGAAATTGAACATCTGCGTAAAGTCCTTCAGTACTGGTACACTACAAGTTTTGCAGGAGGCAGCATGATTGACTTTAAGTTGGGATAAGCTAAGAATGGACATGCAGAGTTCTGCTTTGGGCTTGCAGAGATATCATATTTATTACAAATGAAAATTGATACCTATAGGCAGAAGTCAATATTACTTAATTATCCCTGTAGCAAGTTATATTGCTGAATAATTATCTCTGTAGCAATCCTAAAGAATATCTGATTTTATAATAAACTGTTTTGCAAAAACTGTGTTTACATTCCCACACATTTACAAGCATTTATAAATGTCTTGTTAACAAGCTTGCAGGAGCTTTATAAAATTACAGCATTTCACAACTTGTTTGCATCTTTGCAACACATTTGTCACAGGCACAGCTTGTTGACAGATGGTGAGATTTTCATGTACAGATTTCTATGGGCGGCCGTCACCACCAAAAATGCTATACATGCGAAATGAATGGACATAAACGCGAACGATTCATTGTGTTTAGGAATGGTCTAACGTTATGTTGTTATGTGACTGGACAAAATAAGAAATGATTGACCTAGATTTGAAATGATTCGTTTAGTTGTGAATTAATTGACCTTTTGGGCCCTGAAAAACACGTGTAGTGACACGTGACCAAATATGTAAACAAACACTAATGTTCGTACAAGCTGTTAAGCCGTAGTATAGTATAGCAATAAAATAAGCAGTAAAGTTATTGTTTTATACTTCGTTTTATAAAAGAAAATTACAATGTAGAAAACTCCCGATTAGAGATTAACAATAATGGATTGCAATAGCGATGAATCAAGAGATTTTACCAAAATGACGGTAACTGAAATAAAGAAATTTTTGGTTGACCGCGGTGTTACTGTGAACGGCTACAACAAGGCTGCTTTACTACTGTGAAACTGTCCCCACATTGGTCCCCACATTCGTCCTCACATTCCTCCCCACATTCTCCCCACATTCGCCCCACATTCATTATGAGATTATATAAACAGATTAAGACCACCTGCGGTATGCTTACTATTTCCAATCATTCGAACAGCCGTTACCTGTATATCAAGCTTTAAGCATTCCAAATACTTTCAATTTTCGTCTCTGAAGCAATAAAAATTACAGCTCTTGCGACTTATATTTTAAAGGTTAAAATAAAAAAATTACCATTTCTGGGGAACAAATTTTCTCCATGTTTCTCTGCAACTTAAATGTCAGTCATTGTAATATGATATTAACAGTACAATCAATGAGCCATCTGCCTACGAGTGCTACCAACTTAATTTTCTAGTTACTTCTTCTATAAAATTTTTTTATTTTCACATAAATGATACAGATTTTTATGCTCATTCCAGCCATATATCACAAGTTCTGGGGAATAACTTTTCTGTATGTGTTTTTGCATCTTAAATATCAGTAAATTTGAAACAATATCAGCATTAAATGTGCAAGATGAGTTGAGCATGAGTAACATCAACTTTATTTTCTAATTACCTATTCTATAGATTTTTTTATTTTCACATACATGGTAAAAATTTTCATGGTTTTCCTAATGATATATCACAATTTCGGTGGAATAACTTTTCTGCATCTGTTTATGCATCCTAAATATAAGTCATTCTAATATGATATTTAGTGTAAAATCAATGAGCCAACTGCGTACCAGTGATACCAATCTAATTTTCTAGTTACCTATTCTATAAATTTTCTTTATTTTTGCATATATGATATAGATTTTATGCTTTTTCTAACAATATATCCCAAGTTCTGGGGAATAACTTTTCTGTATGTGTTTATGCATCGTAAATATCAGTCATAGTAATATGATGTTTAGTGTACAATCAATGAGCCAACTGCGTATCATTGCTACCAATCTAATTTTCTACTTACCTATTCTATAAATTTTTTTTGTTTTCACATATATGATATAGGTTTTCATGCTCTTTCTAACGACATATCACAAGTTCTGGGGAATAACTTTTCTCTATACGTTTTTATAACTTAAATGTCAGTCATCGTAATATGATATTTACAATCATTGAGCCAAATGCGTACGAGCGCTACCTACTTAATTTTCCAGTTACCTATTCTATAAATTTTTTTTGTTTTCACATATATGATATAGATTTTCATGCTCTTTCTAACCATATATCACAAGTTCTGGGGAATAACTTTTCTGTATGTATTTTTGCAACTTAAATGTCAGTCATCGTAATATGATATTTACAATCATTGAGCCAAATGCGTACGAGCGCTACCTACTTAATTTTCCAGTTACCTGTTCTATAAATTTTTTTTGTTTTCACATATGTGATATAGATTTTCATGGTCTTTCTAACCAGATATCACAAGTTCTGGGGAATAACTTTTCTCTATGTGTTTTTGCAACTTAAATGTCAGTCATCGTAATATGATATTTGCAATCAATGAGCCAAATGCGTACGAGCGCTACCTACTTAATTTTCTATTTACCTATTCTATAAATTTTTTTTATTTTCACATATATGATATAGGTTTTCATGCTCTTTCCAACGATATATCACAAGTTCCGGGGAATAACTTTTCTCTCTACGTTTTTATAACTTAAATGTCAGTCATCGTAATATGATATTTACAATCTTTGATCCAAATGCGTACGAGCGCTACCTACTTAATTTTCTAGTTACCTATTCTATAAATTTTTTTTGTTTTCACATATATGATATAGATTTTCATGCTCTTTCTAACGATATATCACAAGTTCTGGGGAATAACTTTTCTCTATGCCTTTTTATAACTTAAATGTCAGTCATCGTAATATGATATTTACAATCTTTGAGCCAAATGCGTACGAGCGCTACCTACTTAATTTTCTATTTACCTATTCTATAAATTTTTTTTGTATTCACATATTTGATATAGATTTTCATGCTCTTTCTAACCATACATGACAAGTTCTGGGGAATAACTTTTCTCTATGTGTTTTTTCCACTTAAATGTCAGTCATCGTAATATGATATTTACAATCATCGAGCCAAATACCAACTTAATTTTCTAGTTACCTATTCTATAAATTTTTTTTATTTTCACATATATGATATAGGTTTTCATGATCTTTCTAACGATATATCAGAAGTTCTGGGGAATAACTTTCTGTATGCGTTTTTGCAACTTAAATGTCAGCCATCATAATATGATATTTACAATCATTGAGCCAAATGCGTACGAGCGCTACCTACTTAATTTTCTATTTACCTATTCTATAAATTTTTTTTGTTTTCACATATATGATATAGATTTTCATGCTCTTTCTAACCATATATCACAAGTTCTGGGGAATAACTTTTCTCTATGCCTTTTTATAACTTAAATGTCAGCCATCGTAATGTGATATTTACAATCATTGAGCCAAATGCGTATGAGCGTTACCTGCTTAATTTTCTAGTTACCTACTCTATAATTTTTTTTTTGTTTTCACATATATGATATAGATTTTAATGCTCTTTTTAACGATATATCACAAGTTCTGGGGAATAACTTTTCTCTATGTGTTTTTGCAACTTAAATGTCAGCCATCGTAACATGATATTTACAATCACTGAGCCAAATGCGTACGAGCGCTACCTACTTAATTTTATAGTTACCTATTCTATAAATTTTTTTTATATTCACATATATGATATAGGTTTTCATGCTTTTTCTAACGATATATCAGAAGTTCTGGGGAATAACTTTTCTCTATACGTTTTTATAACTTAAATGTCAGTCATCGTAATATGATATTTACAATCATTGAGCCAAATGCGTACGAGCGCTACCTACTTAATTTTCTAGTTACCTATTCTATAAATTTTTTTTGTTTTCACATATATGATATAGATTTTAATGCTCTTTCTAACCATACATGACAAGTTCTGGGGAATAACTTTTCTCTATGTGTTTTTTCCACTTAAATGTCAGTCATCGTAATATGATATTTACAATCATCGAGCCAAATACCAACTTAATTTTCTAATTACCTATTCTATAAATTTTTTTTTATTTTCACATATATGATATAGGTTTTCATGATCTTTCTAACCATATATCACAAGTTCTGGGGAATAACTTTTCTGTATGCGTTTTTGCAACTTAAATGTCAGCCATCGTAATATGATATTGACAATCATTGAGCCAAATGCGTACGAGCGCTACCTACTGGTAATTTTCTATTTACCTATTCTATAAATTTTTTTTGTTTTCACATATATGATATAGATTTTCATGCTCTTTCTAACCATATATCACAAGTTATTGGGAATAACTTTTCTCTATGTGTTTTTGCAACTTAAATGTCAGCCATCGTAACATGATATTTACAATCATTGAGCCAAATGCGTACGAGCGCTACCTACTTAATTTTATAGTTACCTATTCTATAAATTTTTTTATATTCACATATATGGTATTGGTTTTCATGCTTTTTCTAACGATATATCAGAAGTTCTGGGGAATAACTTTTCTCTATACGTTTTTATAACTTAAATGTCAGTCATCGTAATATGATATTTACAATCATTGGGCCAAATGCGTACGAGCGCTACCTACTTAATTTTCTAGTTACCTATTCTATAAATTTTTTTTGTTTTCACATATATGATATAGATTTTCATGCTCTTTCTAACGATATATCACAAGTTCTGGGGAATAACTTTTCTCTATGCCTTTTTATAACTTAAATGTCAGTCATCGTAATATGATATTTACAATCTTTGAGCCAAATGCGTACGAGCGCTACCTACTTAATTTTCTAGTTACTTATTCTATAAATTTTTTTTGTTTTCACATATATGATATAGATTTTAATGCTCTTTCTAACCATACATGACAAGTTCTGGGGAATAACTTTTCTCTATGTGTTTTTGCCACTTAAATGTCAGCCATCGTAATATGATATTTACAATCATTGAGCCAAATGCGTACGAGCGCTACCTACTTAATTTTATAGTTACCTATTCTATAAATTTTTTTTATATTCACATATATGATATAGGTTTTCATGCTTTTTCTAACGATATATCAGAAGTTCTGGGGAATAACTTTTCTCTATACGTTTTTATAACTTAAATGTCAGTCATCGTAATATGATATTTACAATCATTGGGCCAAATGCGTACGAGCGCTACCTACTTAATTTTCTATTTACCTACTCTATAAATTTTTTTTTTCACATATATGATATAGGTTTTCATGCTCTTTGTAACCTTACATGACCAGTTTTGGGGAATAACTTTTCTCTATGTGTTTTTGCCACTTAAATGTCAGTCATCGTAATATGATATTTACAATCGTTGAGCCAAATGCGTACGAGCGCTACCTACTTAATTTTAGAAAGAGCATGAAATCTATATCATATATGTGAAAACAAAAAAATTTATAGAATAGGTAACTTGAAAATTAAGTAGGTAGCGCTCGTACGCATTTTGCTCAATGATTGTAAATATCATATTACGATGGCTGACATTTAAGTTATAAAAACGTATAGAGAAAAGTTATTCCCCAGAACTTGTGATATATCGTTAGAAAGAACATGAAAATCTATATCATATATGTGAAAAAAAAAATTTATAGAATAGGTAAATAGAAAATTAAGTAGGTAGCGCTCGTACGCATTTGGCTCAATGATTGTGAATATCATATTACGATGACTGACATTTAAGTTATAAAAACATAGAGAGAAAAGTTATTCCCCGGAACTTCTGATATATCGTTGGAAAGAGCATGAAAACCTATATCATATATGTGAAAATAAAAAAAATTTATAGAATAGGTAAATAGAAAATTAAGTAGGTAGCGCTCGTACGCATTTGGCTCATTGATTGCAAATATCATATTACGATGACTGACATTTAAGTTGCAAAAACACATAGAGAAAAGTTATTCCCCAGAACTTGTGATATCTGGTTAGAAAGACCATGAAAATCTATATCACATATGTGAAAACAAAAAAAATTTATAGAATAGGTAACTGGAAAAATAAGCAGGTAATGCTCATACGCATTTGGCTCAATGATTGTAAATATCACATTACGATGGCTGACATTTAAGTTGGAAAAACGCATAGAGAAAAGTTATTCCCCAGAACTTGTGATATATCGTTAGAAAGAACATGAAAATCTATATCATATATGTGAAAAAAAAAATTTATAGAATAGGTAAATAGAAAATTAAGTAGGTAGCGCTCGTACGCATTTGGCTCAATGATTGTAAATATCATATTACGACGGCTGACATTTAAGTTGCAAAAACGCATACAGAAAAGTTATTCCCCAGAACTTCTGATATATCGTTAGAAAGATCATGAAAACCTATATCATATATGTGAAAATAAAAAAAATTTATAGAATAGGTAACTAGAAAATTAAGTTGGTATTTGGCTCGATGATTGTAAATATCATATTACGATGACTGACATTTAAGTGGCAAAAACGCATAGAGAAAAGTTATTCCCCAGAACTTGTGATATATCGTTAGAAAGAACATGAAAATCTATATCATATATGTGAAAAAAAAAATTTATAGAATAGGTAAATAGAAAATTAAGTAGGTAGCGCTCGTACGCATTTGGCTCAATGATTGTAAATATCATATTACGACGGCTGACATTTAAGTTGCAAAAACGCATACAGAAAAGTTATTCCCCAGAACTTCTGATATATCGTTAGAAAGATCATGAAAACCTATATCATATATGTGAAAATAAAAAAAATTTATAGAATAGGTAACTAGAAAATTAAGTTGGTATTTGGCTCGATGATTGTAAATATCATATTACGATGACTGACATTTAAGTGGCAAAAACACATAGAGAAAAGTTATTCCCCAGAACTTGACATGTATGGTTAGAAAGAGCATGAAAATCTATATCAAATATGTGAATACAAAAAAAATTTATAGAATAGGTAAATAGAAAATTAAGTAGGTAGCGCTCGTACGCATTTGGCTCAAAGATTGTAAATATCATATTACGATGACTGACATTTAAGTTATAAAAAGGCATAGAGAAAAGTTATTCCCCAGAACTTGTGATATATCGTTAGAAAGAGCATGAAAATCTATATCATATATGTGAAAACAAAAAAAATATATGGAATAGGTAACTAGAAAATTAAGTAGGTAGCGCTCGTACGCATTTGGATCAAAGATTGTAAATATCATATTACGATGACTGACATTTAAGTTATAAAAACGTAGAGAGAAAAGTAATTCCCCGGAACTTCTGATATATCGTTGGAAAGAGCATGAAAACCTATATCATATATGTGAAAATAAAAAAAATTTATAGAATAGGTAAATAGAAAATTAAGTAGGTAGCGCTCGTACGCATTTGGCTCATTGATTGCAAATATCATATTACGATGACTGACATTTAAGTTGCAAAAACACATAGAGAAAAGTTATTCCCCAGAACTTGTGATATATCGTTAGAAAGAACATGAAAATCTATATCATATATGTGAAAAAAAAAATTTATAGAATAGGTAAATAGAAAATTAAGTAGGTAGCGCTCGTACGCATTTGGCTCAATGATTGTAAATATCATATTACGATGGCTGACATTTAAGTTGCAAAAACGCATACAGAAAAGTTATTCCCCAGAACTTCTGATATATCGTTAGAAAGATCATGAAAACCTATATCATATATGTGAAAATAAAAAAAATTTATAGAATAGGTAACTAGAAAATTAAGTTGGTATTTGGCTCGATGATTGTAAATATCATATTAGGATGACTGACATTTAAGTGGCAAAAACACATAGAGAAAAGTTATTCCCCAGAACTTGTCATGTATGGTTAGAAAGAGCATGAAAATCTATATCAAATATGTGAATACAAAAAAAATTTATAGAATAGGTAAATAGAAAATTAAGTAGGTAGCGCTCGTACGCATTTGGCTCAAAGATTGTAAATATCATATTACGATGACTGACATTTAAGTTATAAAAAGGCATAGAGAAAAGTTATTCCCCAGAACTTGTGATATATCGTTAGAAAGAACATGAAAATCTATATCATATATGTGAAAAAAAAAATTTATAGAATAGGTAAATAGAAAATTAAGTAGGTAGCGCTCGTACGCATTTGGCTCAATGATTGTAAATATCATATTACGATGGCTGACATTTAAGTTATAAAAACGTATAGAGAAAAGTTATTCCCCAGAACTTGTGATATGTCGTTAGAAAGAGCATGAAAACCTATATCATATATGTGAAAACAAAAAAAATTTATAGAATAGGTAAGTAGAAAATTAGATTGGTAGCAATGATACGCAGTTGGCTCATTGATTGTACACTAAACATCATATTACTATGACTGATATTTACGATGCATAAACACATACAGAAAAGTTATTCCCCAGAACTTGGGATATATTGTTAGAAAAAGCATAAAATCTATATCATATATGCAAAAATAAAAATCTATAGAATAGGTAATTAGAAAATAAAGTTGATGTTACTCATGCTCAACTCATCTTGCACATTTAATGCTGATATTGTTTCAAATTTACTGATATTTAAGATGCAAAAACACGTACAGAAAAGTTATTCCCCAGAACTTGTGATATATGGCTGGAATGAGCATAAAAATCTCATTTATGTGTATGTATCATTTATGTGAAAATAAAACAATTTTATTGAAGAAGTAACTAGAAAATTAAGTTGGTAGCACTCGTAGGCAGATGGCTCATTGATTGTACCGTTAATATCATATTACAATGACTGACATTTTAGTTGCAGAACCGTTAATATCATATTACAATGACTGACATTTAAGTTGCAGAGAAACATGGAGAAAATTTGTTCCCCAGAAATGGTAATTTTTTTATTTTAACCTTTAAAATATAAGTCGCAAGAGCTGTAATTTTTATTGCTTCAGAGACGAAAATTGAAAGTATTTGGAATGCTTAAAGCTTGATATACAGGTAACGGCTGTTCGAATGATTGGAAATAGTAAGCATACCGCAGGTGGTCTTAATCTGTTTATATAATCTCATAATGAATGTGAGGCGAATGTGGGGAGAATGTGGGGAGAATGTGGGGAGGAATGTGAGGACGAATGTGGGGACCAATGTGGGGACAGTTTCACAGTAGTGGCTGCTTTAGCCGAGATTGCGTCTGCTGTGCAAAAGATGAAACTGCCTTGTATCCATAATTTGCACGATAAAGTTTGCAAAGAAAATGAAGATGAATTATTCATTGACCGATTGACGATATGCAAATAAGCAACCATTTAAAATGAATAACCTCGTGAATGATTTTATTGACTCGCCGCCATTTGGCCTATTTGATATATTCAACTTTTTGATCTGTCATTCTACATCGTACGATAAACAAGGTCTTGCAGCCTACAAGTCGTTTGATGACTATCGTCTGTTTGAAGATGGATACGTAGAGTCACTACTGACAAAAACGTTGACCAACGAGCGTCTTCATGTTTATGTGGGAAGCCGCCATGTACGATTCCATTTTTGTATTGTCGACTTTGTCGTCCGTTTTATTTGTAACAGTCAACAGGGTTTCAGCGGCCAAAACATCGTCATTAGGCTTCTCGGACTGGCATGGAGATTCTGCAAGCATCAGCAAAGTATTTGCGGTAGCTTTCTCGTCACGTAAACATGGTTTCTTCACATTTAGCGATCTTTGTTTGGGAGCTTTGCGTTTGTAATTCATTTTTCGGATCTGCAAGATAGACCTGTTAAACCCTGCCGGCACAGCCATATATTAACGATGCAAAAACAGTTTTTTTACCAAATTACTCTGTCTTTACTAGCTGTGGCTGATATGGGATCTGGGTTTTCATCAGTAGGCCCATTTTCACCGACAAAATGAAGGCTACAAACGTAGCTATCCTTTGTACAATTGAATGAGTCGCCCCGACTACAAGCCAATATCCATCGATTCCGTCTTTCTGTTTGCCTCTTCTGACCAGGGAAGTGAAAAAATGTGACCGGATCACCATTGCGATTCTTTATCATACTATCAGGATACCTTGTGTCGTTTTTACAAGTTCCCCAAGCGCATCTTTTCGTAACAACCATTTCGAAAGCGCATATACTATATCTCTTTACTATACTACGGCTTAACAGCTTGTACGAACATTGGTGTTTGTTTACATATTTGGTCACGTGTCACTACACGTGTTTTTCAGAGCCCAAAAGGTCAATTCAATGTGCGCTATGCTGGTTCATTAAGATCGTCACAGGACGAAAAAACGAATTTTCATCAAATTTGCCTGGTGCAAATATGTTGCAAATATGAAATTTGCAAAGCTTTGCAACCAGTGCAAAGGTGGCAATGGCCGAATTTGCACAAAAGCGGGCAAATTCGGCGATTGCCACCTTTGCACTGGTTACAAAGCTTTGCAAATTTCATATTTGCAACATATTTGCACCAGGCAAATTTGGGGCAAGTTCAATTTTTCATCCAGTGCGTGTCAAATTACTTAACACGTTTCAGAATGATTTGACAAGTCGTGCACAAGTCATTCAACTCAACATGAAATGATTCAGCTAAATGTTAAATGTTTGCTTCACAACGAATTGAATCATTCCACATTTAGATGAATGGTTTCACGACAAGACGCGCCGAGACCGCACAAATTGCCGAGACCGCACAAATTACGTCATTTCAAAACATGGCGAATTACTTTAAAATAGATTAAATCATTTCACATCATGTTGAATCATTCCACATTTGGTTGAATGATTTCTGATTTAGCGCAATGACTTCATTTTAAACTAAATGATTTCAAATTGTGTTGAATGATTTAACATCTAGCTGAATAATTTCATGTTAAGTTGAATGACTTGTGCACATGTCAAATCATTTTGAAACATGATAAGTCATTTTACACGATCGTAATGAATCAGCATAGCGCACATTGAATCATTTCACAACACGTTGAATCATTCCACATTTTGTTGAATGATTTCTGATTTAGCGCAACGACTTCATTTTTAACTGAATGATTTCAAATTGTATTGAATGATTTAACATTTAGCTGAATCATTTCATGTTGAGTTGAATGACTTGTGCACGACTTGTCAAATCATTCTGAAACGTGTTCAGTAATTTGACACGATCCTAATGAACCAGCATAGCGCACATTGAATTAAACTAAACGAATCATTTCAAATCTAGGTCAATCATTTCTTATTTTGTCCAGTCACATAACAACATAACGTTAGACCATTTTTAAACACAATGAATCGTTCGCGTTTATGTCCATTCATTTCGCATGTATAGCATTTTTGGTGGTGACGGCCGCCCATAGATTTCAATATTGTAATTGATTTTGAGCAAAATCAGAATCACATTGGCAACCAGCAATATGTATTTTGAGCTTTATTAAGCTGTACATCTATAATTTATAATACTAACCCCTTTCTGAGTTTTGATGACACAAAACCTAGTCATTTAACATTTTAACAGATCTTTGCTTCAAGTATATTAAATGTTAATTTGATTCACGCATGTTATCAAGCCCCATGCATGTTCACGTATACTTTAAATATATCATGAATATCTCTAAAACTATGCTTAGCTTCTCAGACTTACACAAATTATATGTATTGATATCAATAATCATAAATCAATAGAAACCAATTGGAGACATGGGTTTCTTTCATACTTATTTAAATCATTTTTTTTTACATTTGTGCTACTTTGTCAGCAGATTCTACACAAACAATCATTTTCCATAAACTCATAAAAACCATAATGAACAAACAAACAAAATTCTACCTTCCAGGTGGAGGTGGATGTGCAGTCATAATAGCCGGCGTATAGCTGCTGATACTGGGGAAATTAACCCACGATATTTTTTCATAAAATTCGGCAAACGCTTTCCTTTTCACAATTAAAACATAGATGATAAACATCGTTTCCTAAATATACGCGATCGATCGTGATTCGAAGTGTTAAAAGTGCAATTGCAATAATCCACGCAAATATTTAAACTATAATACAATTACTTTTATCATGCAGCGGTAACTTATAACTGTCCAGTATCTACTTCATACAGCGTTTCTAATTAATATTCAATGAGTGTAGTCCAGTTATCAAATTTGATACAGTGGCTGAGCCAACGAGCTTAGTCAAGTCATTGAGCAGCTGACATACGTAAAGTCGGTCAGTCAAATCGTCAAAATCCAGTGTTCTGATGGGTCTAGACCGGTCTAGATGCTTATTTCCATGGAAACAAGCGAATTCTTTCGATTTTGACTGATCTGTGGGGAGTTCTGACCGATTTGCAAAAGTCAGGGGTGCCAGTTAGATTAAAATATTCCAGAATGCTAAAGTCTTTCTGAGCACATGCTACCTTATTTGAATGTTGCAAGTGTCACGTTGAAGCTTTGTGAAAAGATTTCTGCGGAAGATTCGGAAATGTCTACTAATGAAATGTCTAATGTCCGAGACGGTTCAATCGGCATTTACGGCGAATAACTTGTCGGGTTTGAAAGACTGTTGGACTGATCTCGGAAGGAAAATCCATGCTATATCATAGAGAACGATTGAGCAGTTGCTGGGTGCCATGAGTAGCAAGGACGTAAGTTTAAGCTGGAATATAAGCGCCGAGATCTATATTCCGAAGAGCGTGCGGGATCAAAAGGACAAGCTTTTTACTGCAATAAGGTAAACTTAACGTGATTTGTCAAGATTATTTCGTTTAGGCATAATAAACATAAGCGAACAGATGTGCGATCGCGCGCCATGCATATCCATAAAAATACACGCATCCCAATTGGGATTTAGTTTTGAATTTTGACTGCACAACAAATTTGCATATTTTTGTGGTTAATGGGTCAAATCTAAGAGGGAAAATGCTATTTGTTAATATCGAGAATAGCTAGGAGTGTTTATGTAATAGTTGTGTGCGCTATAATCTAAAAATATATTATATAAAGGTCAAAGGTCAGGTTTTATACCAATTTAGTTGTGACACTATATACAATTATTGCTAGTACTCTATAGTAGCGCCAAAATCTCAGCACAACGCTGTTAGGCATTTAGACAATTTATATAATTCTTCAGTGTAGTCTATTACGAGTTGGTTAGGCTTATAATAAATATTTAAAAATAATTACAACTGAGCGCAGTGAAATTACAAGTGTAAATTTAACATATACTATCATAGTATTTCTTGTCTTAATCTTAAAAATGCAAACATAAAACATCCTAAGGTCTAAATTATCACAAGCAATTAAATTTAGAAATGAATTGATATTTTGTCTGTTTTCTTAGATCAGAAGCCTCTGGGAATTGCCTTTATAGATCCACTTCCTTGTTGGTGGGTGACAATACCATAGAATAAGAATACATAGAAGGGCCACTCGCGTCGAAGCCTTTGAAGTTTTTGAAACCGCGCATGTCGCATTACGCACGTTATTAGCATTTTCTCAGCCAGTCAATTGCATTTTCTGGCCAACAGGAATGCTGAACTGGCTGGTGGCAGCCAGTAAACTGCATAAACATAGGGAGACATGTTGCACTGCTGAGTGGCCCTTCTATTCATTTCTTATTCTATGACAATACTTTAGTGCACAGTTTAAGAATATTGACATCACTTGATGTTGGGATCATGTAGAATAGACAATATTTTGTAACAACAGTCTATTTTTGTAATGAAGCAGTAACCACAATTTGAAATATGGTATAGCATGAAAGCTGAGTTTGAGTGACTTGTAAATGTATGAGATAGAGAAGGTAAAAAACAATATTCAAATATGTAATAGGGACCATGTTGGTGTCATGCAAACATAAACAATATTTAGTAACAACAGTCCCATTGTTCCTAATGAGACAGTGAACATAGAATATGAAATATGATATACCATGCCTGGTAGTTGTCCAGAAGGCAAAAAAATAAACAAACAAAAAAGAAATCTAGTGTGTATGTGAGTGTAGTTAGCGATCAATTATTAATCACAAACGCACACAAGTATACTAAACTAAAGCTTGTGTGTATAGATTACACCCTTAACAATTGCCACACCACTATTACATGCAAAACTTTTTGAATTGCGAATGGTATGCTATTTACGCATCTTTTGTTTCATAAAATAAAAAATCTACACTCCCGCGAATATTAGACTACCATCCTGCGTGAAATGACGTCATCAGGTTTACGTCATTGATTGCGTCATACAATTTTGACTAAGGTTGGCAAGTAAATACCTAAATTGCACACGTAGCCTCTACGAAATGGCACAAAAACTACACAAATACGATTGAAAACACAAAATAAACACTTCAAAAGTAGACTCGGATAATTTTGGCTTTCGAAATTTTTCCAGCTTTAAATACCAATGAAATTTTGTCGTCGTCATTTAAACGGGAAAACCGTTTCAAATTATGTCAGACGACCTGGACCACGCATAGTCACAGCGAAAAATTCAACAAAATGTTGAAAAACATTGCGAATTTTATCTGATTTTCATTGTTGTTTTCGCCCAAAAAAGTGGCTGGCAGTTTAGTAAAATTATCCGAGTCTATTTTTGAATTGTTTATTTTGTGTTTTCAGTCGTATTTGTGTAGTTTTTGTGCCATTTCGTCGGGGCTACGTGTGCAATTTAGGTATTTACTTGCCAACCTTAGGAAAATATATATATATGATGTAAAAATTGATGCATCACAAGCTGACCGCGCATTGAACTGGACCGCGCGCAGCAATAAAGTTGTAGACAGAGAATAAATACACAAGAATAAATACACATTTTTTGAACCAAAAATATACCATCAATTAGTGGGCTACCTAGGATCCCAGTTTGCAGAGTGCGTCACGCCACAGATTACTATTGTGCCAGATGTCTATCTTCGTCTTCGTGTTTTCGCAAGGTAAATTTGTGTTCACGATTTTCACTCTGATCACGAATTGCACTCGTGATTTTTCGCAATATCACGTATGTTGCGCTTACTAAGAGCATGGTGGACACTTGCGTCAGATTTGCGTCCAGGCCAGGCCTGTGTCAGACATAATAGGTGTTAGACTGTTGCTTACGTTGTATGGCGTGTATTGCGCTTACTAAGAACATGGCGGAAATCTTTCGTCAGCTCGCGTAAGCATGTCAAAAACTTGTAACAGATATTTGGCGAAGATAGACATCTGGTACAATAGTAATCTGTGGTCACGCGCACGCGCGATGTTATTTTTGAGTAAGTCATTGTGTACGCCAAAATGTCATGTGTCACGCGGAATGAATGTTTTGACTCTTGACTACAGTAAACGACGCTTTTCGCGTCTACACAAATAACACAATGGAAACAAAATTTATTTCAAATGCTCATAATATGTATCTTTCAACAGAGTGCTATAAACAGTCAAACAGATATTATAACAACAAGGGCGAAGAATAGAAATAATTATCAATTAATTAATTTCAGTATCGTTATTAATTACAATATTAAAGGAATGGCAACAAAATTTTTTATCGTCTTATTTGAAAGAGACTCCAAAACAATATATAGAAGTCTATTACAGAATTTTTATATCTGCCTTATTTGGTTAGATATTTTGACTTGAAATCTTTAGTTGTCCACCACCTTGGATATTTGTAGATATGCATGATACGTCACAACAGGGGTCACGCAATTTTTTTTCTTACGACACAATGATTCAGCAAGCACTGAGAAGGTTTCACAAATATTTTATTGGTGGTAGGTATTTAGGAGAAGCTTTGAATAGCTTATCCCTGTTGTGACGTCACCAAAACATTGTTAATGAGGTTAAAAATTAATCCAAGATGGCGGACAGTTCGATTATTTAGGTGAGAACATCGCCCGAAATAAAACAGATGTAAAAATTTTGCAATAGACTTCTACATACTATTTTAGAGTCTCTTTCAAATGAGACAATAAAAATTTTTGTTGCCATTTCCCTTTAAACAATGCAATGTAAAACATCTATCATACTAAGTCCATCTAACAAGAAGTTTGCTTCCATTAGTTCCGGAAAGACATACAATACTTGTTCAAAGCAGTACCTCGTTCACTTCAAAATTTACTTTTTGTAGTCTCTATCCCTTTCATTCAAAACAAAGTAATCAGTTCTGGAACTAGAAACCAGTCTATCCAGGACTTTGTTTCCATGTGCATACTTGTTTAAAGCACGACTTCGTTCATCCACGAACACTGGAATTTGATGACGTGGTAGTCCGATCTCTTTATTGCCGTCCAAATATAGGGACGCCACCTCTCTAATAGTTTCTACACACTGTAAAGGCATGGGGAAACACCAGTCTACGTTTGTTCGCTGGGTGAGGGTGTCATTCAATTGATCCCCTGCCTTCGACTGCGTATTCATCACGAAATAGTACGACTCGACAACTGCCTCGGAACCACTCATAGCCAGTGCAACATCCAATGCTATACAGAATTCTTTGCCTGCCGCTTGATATATTGCTTCATTCGTATATAACGTTGAGAATGCCTTGGCCTGGTCCAGCCTGGCAGTGCCAAACACCGTTATCATAAGTGAAAATGAATTTTTCATCTATTTCATGATCTTCGCTCTTTACTGTGAATTCCTTTAACGGTGCTTGACTGTGTGTTCCTTCTTCAGGTCGTTCAGGTGGAAACTTTCTGCACCCGCCGATAACCATCCAGACAATTTGAAAAACTACGTCCTTGAACTGGTGATGCACGTGGTTTGATAAAGCTGGAAGCAACTTCAAATCCTCCTCTTCTTGTGCCAATCGTTTGATGTGGGCCAAGGAGCAGACATAGGTGTTAAAGGAGCGGAACTCAGCATTCCCATAAACATCACGAGCAGCTATTTGACGTGCAGTGAATCTGCCGTTTAGTCCTTGTACCAAGGATACGACGTCTGGTGAATGTAAACAACGTCCCAATATATTGCTGCTTCGGAGACGCTTGTGGCATATCTAGAATCCATTCCATCTGTAACATTCTCGCACAAAATAACCAGATCTTTTAAGCAATCTTCCACCGTTCTTTCACTCCATTCAATGACTTTTCTTCTCTTTTTGGAAATGCTGTCGACCTGTTCTGCCATATCCACGACCATCCATCCTGGTAATTACTGAACCCTTCTAAAAATGCAATCTACGCTATCTTCTTCATTATGACCTTCATAATGTTTCCAGAGTTTTGGGAATAGTTCCTTTCGTACTGTTACTTTCTGAATGTCAGAAGCTGACCGGTCAGATCTCGTTTCATTGCTAGTAGAATGGCTTTTACTTTTAGCCGCCATTTGGTAACAGACCACAGGTACTGATCCAAAGGTTGAGACTTGACCATCACCTCCATAGGTTTTGACAGGATGTCTATGGTTCCACATAGATCTAGGCAGAAGTCCCGACCTTTAATCATATACTTCATTTCCTAGTCTTCGTCATCCGTTTCTCTAATCGCTGAAAACGCTTTACATAAAGCTTCATAACGTTCGTATATGCTCTCAAATTGTGAAAACGAGCTACTCGCGAACCGTGTTGTTGCGTACACTTTAGTAACATGAGCCTTCAAGGAGTTTTGCTTTGCAACGCCCTGGTTTTTCAGCGTGCCCCTTTCCTCTGCCATACATCGTATTGAATTGGTTTGCTCTTTTGATGAAGCGCCGTAAGAAGTCCCTACTCTCACGAATATCCACCATTCAAAGATCCATCCAGTGGGCAGTATCCCAGGGTATAACGAAAAAGATATCATGACCACTGGCAGGTCCTCTTCGTTGTCTCCTTGTGCAGATGATTTCAATGTTTGAAGAAACATTCTTGCCTGGTACTGACCATCAGCTTGATGGGCCATGAACGATGACAAAGCATTATTTGGGAGCTTTAAGGTTTTAACCAGGGCAGAGATCATCTGTTCCGCTAATTCGTCAGCTGTCCCTCCTTTAAGGCCTGCTTCAGAAAATGAGTACACAGGCGGAGCATCGACTGGAATGGCTGTCTTCATGCCATTTACCATTACTAGGATCATTATGGCGTAATTTGAAACGTGAATTGGAGTAGACTTGTCTGACGTAGTTCCAAAGTGTGGTGGCAGTCCTGTTGATGGTAAAGGCGTAGTGAGGAGATCGCGTGTTTGCTTGTGTAAATAGCGTTCAAGAGGTTGAACCATGGCTTTCATTTGATTTCTTGCATGACCTAAGTTCCCAACATCCGAACGGCAACTATGAACTAAGCCAATGACGTTTTCATAATGTAGTGATGCAGCTTTTATTTTGACTGTAAGGAGAGCTGACTTTAATTGATTACACAATACATCCATCGACCTTTCTTTGATAACACGTCGCCTTTTTCGGGCAGTAAGTGCTCTGTAGTGTGCACTCCCTCCATATCTTGTTGTACAGCTTTCATGTTCTAGCATCATGTTTTTAAAGCTATACCATGGTTGATTGCCTCCTGTCATCAACTTTTCCACTCTTTCCTTTTGAATCATTAATCCAGCTCCTAATGTATTTCCTGGAGATTTCTCCATCTTTCGTTGAACTTGTGATGGATCTTTGTCCAGTAGAGCAGGACTGCTGTCACATATCATCTCAAAACATGCTTCGCATCTGACAATTCCACCTCCAGAAGTATCAGGGTAGAAGTTAAAACCGGAGCCATCAATGTCTGAAAGACAAGAAGATTCCTTTAAAATCTTTACTGCCGCTTCAGTTTCGCCGTTGTGCATAATGCATAAACTTGTTTTCTGAAGGAGTTATCTCCATCCTTTCTAGAAGCTTGTCAATTTTATTGTGAATCACTGAAATGTCATCACCACAAACTCTACTTGCTTGCTTAGAATTTTCTTCAGAAGTGAAATTAAGAGTTGATTGGATAGGACGTTTGCTTCCAAATTGCATGGTTGTTACTTGAACGGGACTTACATTTCCAGAACATGAATTGTCAGAGGAATTTTGTATTTCCATTACTTCCTCTGTGTCTTCACTTTCACACAATGTGTTATCTTCTTTCTTCCTTTTCGCTGCAACAGCTGCTTGATGATTTATTGGGACAATTGATTCTGAGAGGTTGAAGCCAGGATCATTTTTGTGGTTTGAAGCGGCATGTCTTTCCTTTGATGCTTGATTACCACGGCAAATCGTCTTATTACAGACCAAGCAAAAGTGAGGGTCTTGCTGCACTCTTTTCTTGTTAGTTCCAGGCTGTACGTTTTTTACATGTTTAGGAACCTGTGGATCATTGCCACCATCTGAGAGTTTCTTGGAAGCGGTTTGAAAATACTGCAAAAATTTCGCCCATGTGGGACCTTGCTCGATTTTCCACCAATCTGTTCACTTTCAACATCGGGCTCAGGGTCACTGGTATTCTCATACTCATCACTTGATGACATTTTTTCTCAACCAAAATCCCTTTTCAAATAAATATAATGCCATTGATATTTTAACAGTTCACAACTCACAAAATTTTATAATTTTTATAATATATGAACTTTTACAACTTTTATTAAATAGCCAATATTACCATTTGCGTCCATTTGCCGCATGCATGATAAATTTATGCATATTTTCATTGAATATATTAAAATATATACACGCCATAGAGATCAATAAAACAACGATTTGGTAATAGTTATTATTCATTAACAAAAAATAGTACTTACATCAAACATCTTCAGCATCACTTGAACATATTGCTATTATAAAACCAGTAAAAATGTTGAAATTTAATTTAAAACTTCCAAAATTAAGACGTTTTCAGCTGAGCAAATTCGCTGTGGGCGCTTGGATTCCGTATTGATGCATGTTAAATGAAGTGCTTCACCTGGTTATAAGCAACAGGACTTTTATATTTTCGAACAAAAACAAAGATCTCAAGTTGAAATAAACATAGTTTTGACCAAAAAGATCGGCAAGTGCTCAGAGTCGCTCAAGACAAGAGTAAGTATGCACACGGAAATTCAGTTAGATACGATACCTTCTGCACGCGATGCACGCCACTAAATTGTGTTTGCACACGCGAGATCTCGTCGAGTATTGCCCAAGTTTGCAAACTGGTCTTCATCTTCCCGCGTATTTTCGAAGCCACTGTATCCCTTCCATTTCACTAAGTATTCCGTCTTCAAAGAGAAACAATAGAAACCGTATTACCTGACTGGTTTTACAATTAACTGCCAATATTAAAATACTAAAGACAAGACTACAAGTGCTGAAGCGCATGCATGCTATTGCATAAATCCATTAATTAAGATAAACTTTATTAACATTGCCTACCGTATTTCGCACTTTCCTCTTGGAAGTCACTCTTTCTACAGCGTAAAAATCACTAGAAGCCTTCCTTTTCTTCGACCTCAAAGATTTAGAGCCTCCCCAAAGTAAATCTCCCGAAGATGCATTGTGCATTTGACGATAAAATCCCTCATTATTTGCATATCCGCGCAAGCCACCCGGCATCTTTATGAATATTAATTGAAGACTTGACTTATCTCAAAATGCTCGAGCCATCAAGCAGAACTGCTGAATTTATGAAACCGCGCGCCAGGCCGCTGACTGTCACGGATTTCTGGTCCGGCAATATTTTTCCCGTTGCCACCCAATCCCCAACTTTGGATTATTCACATGGTTGGATACCATTGTTCTCGTTTGCGGAAGAGTACGATACGACAAAAGTAACCAGGCATACGAGTAACGGGTTCGAGTTATTCACTCATGTCCATACTTCTAAATGCGTAGTTACTTTTCTTCTCCGTTACGCTGCCGCAAGCTAATACAATAGTAACTAGGCATGTGAGTGATCTTAAAATGTGAATTAGGTATAAACAAACGTTAGCCAAATTTGTCTATTAATGAGTAATGTTTTTTTTTTACTTATAATCAGGGAAATAGCAAGACGGCATACTTCAAAATAAGGTTTCCGCGCGAGAAGTCTGGAACTAACAAATTACTTATAACAGATATCATAGTTTCGTTCTTTTACATATATTGTTTATGAAAAAACCCCAGAAAGAATGGTAAGTGTATTACCTCACAAAATGGCAGGGACCGCGGAGCGGTTTTTTATTGGTGGGGCTAATCGAGCACCGAAGGTGCGAGATATCTAGAGGGGAAACTTTTGAAATCAAGAGCCCTGAGATGCCTGGAAACACTTTTAATTTCAACAATCATCATGAAGTGGCATATAGTTTTTGCCTCGATTCTTATATTTTTAACGCAAACATATGTATTGGACTAACACAAACTATTGGTGGGGCTTTAGCCCAGCCAGCCACCTCCGCGGTCCCTGAATGACTGTTAACACGAGGCAAGTCTCAACTTAAGTCAGCTCAAATCAGCAAGCCAATAGGGCCTCTCTCAACATTTCCAGGTCTGAACACCTTCGTAGACAAACACTCCAGCCAGAGATCCAACAACTCAAATGGCAAACAAACACCAGCCTCACTATTAGACTATCTATCAAACTCATCAAAGAAATTTACGGGTAGGAAGTGTGGCATTGTTATATCTCACTTCTGTCTTCTCATGTAATCTTGACTTTACTTCAGGTGCTACGCGCAAAATCCTCAATTATATTTCGAACACAGAAGCTCAATATAACAATGCTTTTTTGAAGCTAAACAGGGGACTACGCAGCCCTGTCTGATACCGACCACGCAAAACTGTTGCCAAAATGCGGACGGCAATAAGATCGATTAGATGTAGAAGGCCTTGACCAATCAGCCATCTTTGTGCCCTGGAATTCGAGGCGGATCGAGTGGAATAGGCTTTAAAAATGTTAATATATATCAATCCTCGCATTGCCCAGAACTAATTCTATCTATCGGATCCAGATTCAATCGCATAAAACGGATATCAAGAAGCTGTAGCTCCGAAGAACGTTTTGGAGCAGTAAGGGCATGAAGAATAGCCAGCTTGCGCGACAAAGTTTTTAGTGATAAATCATTATTTTCTAGTTGCGTACGGAACTAGTCTAACACAAGGGAAACATCCAACGAGGCACAGTAGGGCGCAAGTTTAAAATCCCTTTCAACCAGCGGGCTACGACAGGATGCTGAGCTACCGCAAAACCTTCAATGGGCGGTAACACTGCAGATAACGCAGAACGATTGGTGTTGATTGTCCAGGCAAGAAAGCCCAGGCAAGGAAGCTTGTTATATTCTCCTGTTCTCACTCCTTAACAGGCTGCTCCCCACCCTACCTTTGAGGTATCGGTCTCGATCACTAGATCGGGGGAGTGAGCTCATGATGGGGGGGGGGTCAGCCCATGATGACTCTACCGTTCCATGCTTCGAGGTGGACTAGCCTCAACGGATTTCCTCTCTCGTAAACAAGAATCATAGCCACTTCCCTTCGGTAGACCATGATGTTTGAGGTGCTGGAGCCAGCGATAATGCAAGGGTTCAGGGAAGACAGCCTGAAATGATCCGGTAAGTTTGCCAATCAGTTGAGAAAGGTCCCGTACTGAGACAGTGAGACTAGCTGTTGGCCAGGCAAAGTCCTGCACAGAGATATGATACGACTTCACTTTGTCGTCTGGCAATACAAAAATCATATCTATGGTATTGATAACAAGCCCCAGAAATACGAGTTTCTGCACTGGAACCAGGAGAGAGCGGGCTATGGCCATGGCAGCCCCTCCTGTGTTGCGGGCATGAACAACAAGTCGTCCAGGTCAATTATCATCCGAATACCTGCCCGGCGAACCAAGGCAACAACGTGCTTCAGAATATTGGTGAACTTTAGTGAATCTCGGTGCGAGAGCTGGACCAAATGGGAGACAGGCAAATTGAGTACTTCCGGCAACCTCGTTTCCAGGGCCATTTCCCTTTTTGTCATTGGGACAGCGAAAAAGGCCCTGGCGTTGGCTGAAATATATTTGCACTCCAAATTTTGGGGTGTAATAAATTAAGATTTATGTAATTAATGTCAATTATAGGCACATTCGTTTCCGGTATCGAAGGAGCGGTGATTGCACGAACAAACTTGTTTACATGGAATATGCTATCAATGGTCAGTATTCCGGAGTTTTAAAAGCTTCTCTAAACAAGTAAAAACATGTGAAAAGTTTTAAAGCAATTACATATGGCATTTAACAATAATTTTCCTAGTTTCTGTTTGAAACCGAAGCAGGTTTAATATGTTTTCAATATTTGTTGCAAGGATTCGATGTGTTGTCGATTCTTCCAACTGGCTTTGGAAAGTCGCTAGAGTTTCAGCGTTTGCCAGATTTTCTGCCAGTCAAGTCGTGCCAAAATATCGTTATTGTAGTCTGTCCTCTAACCAGTATAATTGAAGATCAGATTAGTCCTCTGAAATTGATCGGGATTCCAGCAGATATTTTGCCAATAATGAAAGAAAATTCATCACTTTACAATGCAGATGGTTTGTTCGAGCGTAAGGAAGATAGCGAGAGCGAACAAACTTCTGTATGAAATATTCTGTATGGTGCTTCTGTACTAATGTATTTTTAACAAAAGCTATGCATTTTCTGCATAGCGCATACAGTGACAGGGAGACTGTCCGATCTCTTTATAACAATTCCACACGATTCGGATATTATGTTAGCGAGAAACTTTTGTACTATACCGGCTTTCAGTGTCGCATCCACATAATCGGCAGAATCCTCGATGTTTGTGTTTTAAGTAAACTTTTTTGGCGTGTTACGGTAGGATTTATGTCTATATTTATTTTGCATGTCGATTTCATGCATAATTATTATAATTAATATTAATTGCGTAAAAAGCATTGACCAATAGGAGTTCAGAAAATTTCAGCCGACGCCAGGGCCTTTTCCGCCGTCCCAATGACAAAAAGGGAAATGGCCCTGGGAACGAGGCTGCACTTCCAGAGGAAACGGAGATACTTTCGGTGACCCTTCCAAATCAGTACTACAAAATAGGCATTGTTTAGGTCGATTTTGTCCAACTACATAGACTTCCCGTTGAACCATATCTCAGGAGATGGAACAACTGGCAAAACAACTGTTTGCGGTTGGCTTGAACTCTTTTAGCATTGCTTTTTTGATTTTTTTTGCCGAACAACTCTTTAATTCAGACAAATTAGTCTCATCCAGTAAATTTAAGGTTCCGGAGAAACCCTTCGCGAGCAGGCTTTTACGGCGATCAGAAAACCCACAAAAGGAACTTCCATTTCCCAAAAGCAAAATGGCCTGGCGAACAAGTTCGACAACTGTACGGAAGGATCTAAACCCGTTTGCTGCGATGGGACAAATAGGATCTAAAAATAAAATACGGGCAGCGAGAATCAACTGCAGCCAGTCCATGCTTAGGTTGAACGAAATGCCCTCACGTTTGAAATATTTCTTGATAAAAACTATTAACTTTTTTGGCCGTAAATCAGCGTGATGTGGTACTGGCGCTTCTTTTGCCAAGTTTTTGCTTTCGGAATTCGACAGGCCCTGAAAAGCTGCAGTAACAGCGAAATCTAGCACTTGTTAGGAGATCGAAACACCACTTTTATCGGTCAGAAAGGAGTGGCCAAATTGTTCGCGCTCAATGATGAAGACGAGCTAGACTCATCATCTGCATGTGAGCTCGAGGTTTCACTACTGTCCGAGCTTGATAAGCAAGAGTCAACAAATTTCGAGCGTTTGGACCTCTTCTTTTTTATTTGGAGGTTTTCGGCTTTGTTGAAAGCCTACGCTTTCGAGATTTTTCCCCGGCCGCCGAGTGGGCTTCGGGCGATTTTTTTCAGTTCTCGGGTCTTAAACCGGCTCTTTTCCGCAAGACACAGGTCGTGAAACTGGCTGTTTACTAGCTGCTGCTACCCCATTAGAAGCATCGCCAAGCTATACCAGAGCACGAAAATTTGGTTAATAAGAATGTAGTTTCGGCTTAACCGAACAAAACGTTGCTGTGCAAAGCGATCTGATGAAGAACTGACTTAAGTCGAGGCTTGTTTACAGTCTTTTTGTGACGTAATATAGTTACTAGTCTTTTTGATGTTTTCTTCAGCGGTGTAAAGTCAAATGAAGATTAAGCATTGTTCTATCAAGCTTCTGTGTTCGAAATATAATTGATACTTTTGGGTATCAACTATAGACTAGTTCTGTTGTTTATGACACTATTTCACGACTCAACTTACTCTTTCCTTTTGGCTTTTTTTATGTTATCTGTGACTCGGCTTTTTGCATGTAATGTAGTACATAGCTATGTTTGCGATCTTCAAAAACAATTTGAGGTGAAACTGCCGGATTTATCAAGTTTGCTTGATTTACCACCACAGATTACCAGCAATCTGCCATCTTTCCAGTACAAATATTGAAAACGAAAAACCAATTGCAAAATGAGGTTTTAGTTTTGTAAGCAAATAGCTTCTCAACAATGTTGTTTAGTATTGTTACAACTGATTGCGGGTTGATTCTAGCTCGACATACAATATTGTTCATTATTATAAGGCGTTGAAGAATCCTGTATTCTAATTGGTCGACGAGCGATCCGTAAATTAAAAACCCGTAGTCTGTGACCGTGGTCTGCAAATTTCCGTATTCGATGTTTTGAATCGCACTTTTTTCTGCCTGGAATATACTTATTAACTTACTAACTCTGAAAATGACTGCGAGGGATAAGTAAACAGTTTATTGACCTCGCTTTGTTCGGTCTGTACCGTGAAAGATCAGACTTCGGTATTTTTCAGTACGGACCTCGCTCGGTGCGCTCGCACGGTCCGTACTAAAAAACCTCAGTCCGACATTTTACTGTACAGACCTCACGCTCGGTCAATAACCATTAATATTCAGTTAACAGCCAGGAACAAAGTTGCCCCAACAACATTATTGTTGCATCCTGTTTTCAACGACCTGTTATATAACGGCATAATTTTTATCCGTGTAGTTATTGACGCCAGTGGTAAACCAGGCAGCGGTTTGTACGGTGGGAATACTTTATGGTATGGATCATATAGTGAATGTCAGAAAATACCGGACTCTCGCTATTGCTTGACAATTTTTCCTGGAAGTATATCCATTGTCCCAAATAAAACTGAGGTAATTTTTTATCTAACTATGTGACTGCTTCATGATTATAGCCAGACTAATCCCGGACATAGTTTATTTTACCTGTCTTGGGTTTCATATGACGTCATAGATTTCAGTGGGGTCAAACAGTGAACTCTAAGTATGATGGAACGATAACTTGGGGGGAGGGGATTTAAAGCCATGGTTTGTAGGTAGTGGCAATTCCTTTTTTATTTTTTTTTTTGGAAAACGATACTTTCTATATTAATGAATTTTACACTTTCTCTTATTTTTCTTACACTTCCCTTTTTTAAAACATGATGTGATAACTATATTTTTGTAAACATTTTCACAATACTCTAAAATAAAAGAACTATTGAAATATCACAGGAAGAAAACAAAATTTAGCAAAAACCGCGCGAAAATATTTGGTTTTTCTAAGTCACGGGACTTTCTAGACATACTAGGGATATATTATAATTTATATAATACCTCATTAAATTCTGGTCGTTTAATTGGTTGATTATGGTCACGTGCTATTAAATTAACAGTTCCATTTCCCAAGAGTGCGATGGAAAACGTTCCATTGCACTCATCGGAGTGCAATAGTTTTTTCCATTGCACTCTCAAAATTTCCATCCGTCAAAAAGCTCTTTGTACGGTCTTCGTAGTTTACTTTAGGCTTGTTTCGGTATTGAGATGAATGCGAAATAATCCAAATACTAAAATACGACTCAAATGCGTGTTGTTTCAAATGTCGAACAAATTGGTTTTGAAAAACAGGTATTATATAAAACAAATAATGAATGTTTTTTTTATTCTTGCAATAGTAAGAATATTTTCATGAGGTGAAAGATTGATTGCTCCAAAGACTAATGTTCACCTCATGAAAATATTCTTACTATTGCACTCATAAACATTCATTATTTGTATAACAGTGGCGGATCCAGGGTAAGTCAAAATAAATTATAGCAGCTCAATTTTAAATTCAAAATAACTTTATAACAATGTCATAGGTTATGAATTTCAAAAGAATAAAATCTAACCAATGAAGTTGCTTTGAAGGTATTTTAAAATGTAAATATATCCTGGAATGAGCTGTGGTAATTTATTTTGACTTACGCTAGATCCGCCACTGTTGTATAACAATTTATGTAGAAGAACATTAGATACGTTTACGAACTGATTTCCCAGTTGCAATTTCTCAGTGGTAAAACCTTGTTTTGCTATATTCAAATTTTTTATAATGACCTGCGAAAACGTGTTAAGCACATTCGTGTTTTTTTTTTTTGTGGTGGGGGGTTTAAGCAGCAACTAAAAGCTCAAAATTATCATAAATATCAAGCATGCAGTGCTAAATGAGAAAGACAACTGTCATAGTATTTTACGGCATATTTATTGGAGTTAAAATGCAATGTTCACATCGGCACGTTTATACTTTATAATGCCTCTTTAATTTAGCTTGAGATGGATGCAGGAGTGCACCGAATTTGTTAAGGTATAAAGTTCAAATCCTTATTGAAAACATATTTTGCTGCAGATTTGAGTTTAAAAACAAACTTCTTGTCAATTTCTCGATCCTTTAAAACTCCCCCGAGTCCTTTTGAAAGTTGTTTTTGTCGCTCGCCGGCTTCACCCAATCATAGGCAGTAATCTTATCGTTCCAGTATACTTAGAGTTGACTGGGGTCAACTCATTTACTGAACTCAGAACTCTAAATCAATTCATTGCAGGCCACACTCATCAGAGTGAAACAAATATTTATAGTATTTATAGTAAGAAAATAAATTCTGAAAATATCTTTGTAGCCTTCTTATTTTGAGTGGGGTATTTGTGTACCAAACTTTTGCACCAGTGAAGATGTTAGCAGAAGTTTCACCTTTCTATTCAAAACTGGTAGGTTAGAATGATTTTACAGCTAGAGGGTGTCCCAAAAAGTGTAGCTTCAATTTGATTTAAAGCTTTATTATTCCAGAATTACTTGATCATATTTCTTCCCAGCGATATCCATTTTTAACTATTTAAAGTGCATGTTCCGAAGAAAAAAATCGCAAATGAAATTTTAGTGCAAGTGGTATAATTTTGAGCTGTGTTTTGTGCAAGTGGTATAATTTAGCTGCTTTTGTATTTTAAAACCTTGTAGAATTTATTGATTCCAGTACTGAACATTGATTAAACTAAACTACTTTGCACAATTGCATGCATCAAACATCATGCCACAATTACATGTAGGCTAAAGAATTTTCCTTAATGTTGAAAAAAACGAAGATTCAATGAAGTAATTAATACGATCGTGTGAAGAACGTTGTTCGGGTCGAAATCTACCATACCAAAAAAATCGTATAAATCGTATAAATTGGGGAACACGAATGACCGGAGGGAAGATCTAAACAGAATGATCACATGTGACAATCGGGATATGAACATTAGAAGAAATACTTCCCCATCGTTCAATCCATACCAATTTAATTTATATTAGACACGAATTGAAAAGGTGGTTATTTTAATCGAATAACAACATCATCCAGGGACTGATCGAATTGTTTAACAATCAGTTTCATGAGGGCCACACTCTATGTCTTCAATTGACACTAGTTGAATATCCCCATGCTTTTTCATCAGATTTGACGTCTTGTGACGTGTTTGGAAACAAAGTTTACCGAACGCCAACGCAAGAGATGAACAAATCGAAACAATCTCTGGGAGGGGATTCAAAATAGGATAAATCTCCTGCGTACGTGAATTAAGCTCAGAACATGTTCGGATAGCATAAAATGAACTGAATTGCGAGTTAAAGAATGCGACTCTATATGGTCTTATATCTTTGTTTGAAAATTTTTAAAATGCGGTCACTCAAGGTAAACATAACTTGCTGCCTACTTGCAAATTTCAAGGACTATCCTCCTTCAAAAAAGCTGAATGAATAGCATTGAAACAAAATCAGAGATGAATACAAACGTTTTTTCTACTACATTCCTTTTAAAATTAAAATGACAACCCGCTTTTTGGGACACCCTGCATCTGCTGTTTTATACACTTGATTTATTTTCATTTAAATTTTTTTCTTATTGTAATCCACTTACTAATAAATATCATTATTTATTGAAAATATTTTAGGAGATTTGATTGGTTAAGAGCTAAATGATCGTCATACCCGCTTGGTAGTTGCCCAAATTTGGGGTTGAAAATAAATATACAACATTATGACTCATTTCGTCGTATATTGAAACAAGATATGACGTCACGCTATAATTTATGCAGGTTTTGACTGACCTTGTAATCTGAATTGTTTTAAGGGTATTTTTTTCGTAGTCTGATTGGCTTACTAAAGTTTCCGAACAATTTCATGCTCGGTTCCATTATTAGCAGCTTGTGTCCTCTTACTCACAAAGCAAGCGTTTAAACTAAGTTTAAAATATTTTCAAAAAATAATGAAACAATTATATTGAATTCGGTTCTCGCAGTATATGAGGAATTATTAAAGCCTCGATTTGTGTTATCTAACAACACAAACCTCTGCCTTAATAATTCCTCATATCCTGCTCGACCTCATTCAATAATTGTTTAATGTCTCAAGTGTTTATACATAGCGACGAGTGAAATATAATTTTAAACGCGCTATAAATAAATATAATTTTAATGTTTAATATTCATTTATGTGTTGTTTGTTTTATTTACAACATGAGCGGCCGTGTTGTATCAGCATATACAAACTCGAGCCGAAGGCGAGAGTTGTATATCAGATACAACACGGACGCGAGCGTTTTAAATAGCTTGTGAAACTCTTCAATTTCATACATTGGCTTGCGAAGTAATTTTAAAAATACATTTTATATAAGACGAGAAAATCAAAGTTAAAGTTATGAAAATCAACAGGATTCTGTATCAGAGTATACAGACTCCTTCACGCTCATGATTTCTTTTGTGTTTTCTTTATGAATCATTTATGAGTTTCACAAATTTGTTCACTGATGCCTAACAACTTACGAAGAAAATTAAATGCGTTCACAATTTAGTTTCAGGTATCAAAACGGTTACACCATTTACGCAATTTGTTCAAGTGAAATGTGCAAGAGACCCTGAGTACACAGCGTCAGTTATAATCACAATGTACGTGTACTTGATTACATATACAATTTTAGTGAAGCATTCAAGATAAAAGAGTGCGCAATATTAAATCTACTAGAGTAATTCTTGTATAATTATTTTACTCCACTAAATTGTATAATTTCTATTTATGCAGAGCCCTTCTGAAAAGCACTTGATTAGTGATGTAGGCCGTCTGTTTTAAATAAAGTTATTATTATTATTATTATTCATTTATTATTTTGAAATATATAATAATTAGAATAGCTCAGGTTTTTGGTCTTTGATTAGAGCATTCTGTGGTCTGTTAATTGGAATTTGCCTGCTTGCTACAATAGTGGAAATGATAAAAGCGAGGAGTAAGCCTTTTAATAATGACGAGATAGCAGAGAATGGTTGTCATATCTCCATGGGTCAAGACGCAAATGAACAGACACCATTAATTCCAGATGCCGCAACTAAGGTGGTAGAGAAAGGTAAAATTTGCTGAATTAGAGCACTCTCAGTATCCAAGTTGTGACGTTCCATGCAAAATATTTCTTTTCAATGTTTCATGCTTGCATTGTTGTATAAAAATTCTCGAATCGTGCCAGTGAACTTTTGCAACTCTTTGAGACTTCATGGCGGCGCCTTGGGTTGGTGATTTTATAATAAATTGGAATTTTCCCTAAAATCTGCTGCTCAGTGGCAGTACTGGTATTGTATATATTTTCACAGGCCAACATTTGCACGCAGTTGTGGCTTCATTGTTTAAAGGTTTCATCGCTCGCAATCGTACCAAAAAACATTTTTCGGCACTTTTTCTTACCAATATTAGGTGAAACATTAGCCCTTATAATGGGGAAAGACGAGTTAAAATGACAAAAAATGATGCGCTGTGTGTATGTATGCAAGACATCAGTCCGGATAGCTAGGGAGTACAAACGCTCGAACAGTTTTTTGAATGAACAGGTTTAGCTGCATCTGTGCTAGAGTGTATGTATTCGAGATTTGGGACTGTGCAGATTTGGGTTACGTGCTGTGGATCGGGTTGTTATTCACATAACGCAGTTTGGATACGATACGGATGATAATGGAAATCTTGTTTTTACTTCTAATTTTTTGTATAATTAAAGATTTTTGTGGTAACGATACTGCATGTAAAATTTGAAGATAAGTCACCGTGCGAAATAAGGAGAAAGAGAGAGATATTTTTACGCGTGAAATGGCATCAACATCTCAATATTCGATGTTTTACGTATTTATTTATTTTAAACGTGATATATAAGGGGATTTGTAAAATTTAAGTAAGATTAAGTTTGGCGCACGCATGTGCCGTCTTTATTTGTGAGCATTACTATATCGAGCCACCAGCATCTTAATTGCACTTCACCATCCCTCAAAGTAACAGTAGATTGTAGTGTTCATGCAGCAATCAAGGTTATCATATAAACTAATTACCTTTTGCTTTTTTAGGAATAACGTATGAAATACTTCATAGCTTTTCGCTTATTCGTAATATCAAGTGTATCATGGACACCAATGTTAGGAAAAGTGACCTTACTTATTTGCATGGAATAAGGGTACTTTCTTTATTTTGGATCATTCTTTACCATGTAACTTCCTTTGTAAAGATCATTTTTCCATATGGTAAGTGATATCTGTATAAAACGTGTTTCAGCTCAAGCCGAATGGCACTTATACGGGTTTTCGTCTTGCTTTGATCAGCCGAAAGAGGACATGCATGTAGATCATTTCGAGGTTTAGTGCAGACGAGGACATCAATAGCCTTAGAAATACCTGTTTAAGTGATAATCGACAATATTTGACTCTTGAGGGCTACGCGCTTCATAATTTTCTTCAAATCCAGTCAAAAGTAAATAAACTGATTATAATATTGGAAACAGATTAAAAGGATGCTGACACAAATTATTCTATACTGCACTATTTTTAACGAATAATCGGAACGCTGCGGCTGTTATATTTTTGTTTACGCAAAAAATTGTATCATCCAGACTTCGTTCACACGATATAGGCAGATTTTGAAATGGTGCAAAATTCTTACCTGTAAGAGTTGCCTATACACATGATGCCGTCATGAGAAAATGTGAAACCTAAGCGCTAAGCGTCTAAGAGTTTGAAAAACGTTACGTAAGCGTAAAGGTACGTTTAAACCTAATCACACAATGTTGACGCGATTTGACGAATCATTGCGTGATTCGCGGGTAAATTTTGCAATTTGTTGTGCACGACAAATCGTTGAAACTCGTTCATTCGATTTTTCAATAATATTGCAGTCTGCAGCCAACTCTGAGCAACAAAATTTGCTTCTCGACCTTGCCCTTTCTCAAACTTTATCAACGTTTTGGTTTATGTTTTGATTGGCTGTAATTAAGTTATTAAAGTTAGCGAATATAAAACAAAAGTTACAAAACTGCGTTTGTTTGTTCGACGTTTCTGCTGAAGTCGTTCAGTCTCTGTCTCCTCTGCAGAAGCTTTTAAGATTGATATTAGATGGGAGATAAATGGATAAATATTTACATTCCAAAAAACCGCACATTATACCTGGTAGAGACTTCCTCACTTTTTCCCTCTTCCTGTCTCTCCCCGCGCACCACTTTCTTTTGCTGGCAAAACGTCATGTAAGCCAACAATCTAATATTAATCTAAAAAGCTTCTCTGAGGAGGGGAGAGGTTCAGTTGTATAATTTATTCCGTTTAAGGTGGCTCTCTATGGTTTTGTTCAGTTATAAGCGGATTTATAGAGATCAGACGCTGTCCGCACGAATCACGCGTGGAATGTTCGTGGCCAGCTATAATAAAATTTTTCACATTCAAAGTTAAAAACATTGTTTTTGCCGATATTTTTGTGTTTCCAAACACAAAAAAGACGACAGTTCTTCCTTACAATCGTTTGTGTTGCCAAGTTCAAGTATTAGATGCTTTAAATCAGTTTTAAAACAATTTTTAGGCGCTTTTTTATGTCCGGTAATGTAATTTTTGTTGCTCGAAATTTTACGAAAGTGTATGGACTCCGACTGAACCATTTTGTATTGTCTTTATCGACTTCATGGCTCTTCTGAAATGCTTGGTAAAGCTTATGTAAGTTTTCTTGTTTAATTAAGGTCGGATGTCTGTCGTGTTTTAATAACATAGTCTTATAACTATCGTGCATACAGTCATGAGTTTTGAAAATATTTTCGTACATCGGTTTTTAATGACAAGAATAAATTTAAGAAGCAGTGGTTTGATTTGATGGCCGTATTATGTCTTGTTTTTACTTTTTGGCAATATGAATGTCTTTTAATCTCTTCTTAAATAAGGTTAAACCAAAAATTTCAAACGAAAAAATACTACGGCTATTATAAAAAACACGCATTTCTTGATGTTCTGGTTGTTGTCCACGAAATGTGCCGGACTCCACGCGTGAAAAACTGGTTTCAAAAATTTTATGACGTCAAAGCAAAAAAATATAATGAATTAGCCTTTCTCACGACCTGCGAACAGGTGCATGTCCGCCATGTTTGGGGTACCGAGTAGCGCGAAGAGCGAGATGGAAAACACGACAAAAGTTGTTTTTTAAAAGCAAACTACAATGTTGGAGTTGAAGTTTTAAATGGTTAAAAATAAGCAGGCAGTTTGATTTTTCGTTGGTAAGTAAAAAGTATAGTTACTTTCATCCTGGAGAAATTCTGGTGTCAAACTTGCAAAATATAAAGAGAAAAATGATTTTGAACGAGCGAAGAGCCAACTCAAGATGAGAACATTTTTGTACTCAATTGCTGGGTTTTCAAATCCAAGCTATGTCAATTCTACTTCACCTAAGGTCATTTGGTACATGTTATCATGGACCGTTTTTGCACCTGGATTCGGTAAAAACAAGACATTAGTACGAAAATTTAAAGGGTTTTTTTTCTGTTTTTAAAACATGATTGCGATATTGACTCGACGATTTAAAGTTTTTTTTCTCGTATAGTAATATTTTCTGAACCCAAGCAAAATAAACACCAAAAAAGATTGTAAGTGGTTATATAAAATTTCTATAAATTCTTAAATGTGAGCTACTTGCACGTACATCAAATTTGAGCACTTTCAAAAGCGGTACATGTACCACCTACTGCAAAGATTATAATTGCTGGTGTTATTACTACAAAAGCCCGTTTTCGAACGTCTAAAATTTCGTACACTTACTCCTAAAAATGTAGATTTATGACTAAGTAAACAGGTAATTTATAGTATTTTAACAAAGGAAAGTCCGCAGCCTTGTTTATTTCTATTTTAGTTTTGTTTTTGTTAAGTTTTAGCTAATATCTACTGTAGCCAGAGTCATCGAGATCATGTTTTAAAAACAACAAAAAAAAACCTTTAAATTTTTGTACTAGTGTCTTGTTTTTACCGAATCCAGATGCAGAAACGATCCATGATAACATGTACCAAATTATATGACCTTAGGTGTAGTAGAATTGAATAGCTCGGATTTGAAAACCCAGCAATTGAGTACAAAAATGTTCTCGCCTTAAGTTGGCTTCTCGCTCGTTCAAAATCATTTTTCTCTTTATATTTTGCAAGTTTGACACCAGAATTTCTCCAGGATGAAAGTAACTATACTTTTTACTTACCAACGAAAGATCAAACTGCCTGCTTATTTTTAACCATTTAAAACTTCAAGTGAAACCCTTACGTCAGTACCATACAACATGTTCAATTAAAAAATAATTCACCGAAGGAAATCTCGAAAATTGCGGAAAGAAGACGAAACGCAAGCCATGTTCTTATCCATTTGTTGCAATGGCAACAATCTTCTAGCGCAAAATCACCACTTTAAAATCTTCAGCAAGACTTCAATAACACTTGTACTGAATTTCATTGTTTTATAATGAAAGATGTGGAAATGAGACGGTCTTAACGGCTACAATGCACTTTTTAACTAAAACCAAGGGAGCCACCTTAAATGTGATCAAATGTTAACTCGAAAATTTATAAGGAAAAGTGAAAGGCTGCATGAAAGCTAACAAGAGGAAAACCTCAGGTAACAATATCAGAAGGATGTAAAGTTTTTCTGTTTATTTTTAACCATTCCGGTCTTTAACACAAGTTATTTGCTTTAAAATTTCGAGTTAACTTTTTAATCTAGCTTTTTTTCGTACGCAATAGTAGAGGTGTTATAACAACGGTAAAATCGTGAGAAAAATTTATGTTTTGCTGCAAATTTTTCTTCCGATTTCTGTAAATAGTGAAGTGTTGCTGTGAGCGCCCTCGACAAAATCAGATTGCCATTTGGAAACAGCGGTTATTCTCGATTAATCACGAGCAAAATCGGCATGTTAAACGCACCTTAAGAGCTTCAAGTAACAGTGACAAACAGAAATGATTTTCTACCGGAAAAGTTTCCTCTATCCATGAACGAATATTGACGATAAAGATTGTTCAAGTACACTGTATACACGCTGCTAATTAATTGTATGTCAGTAGAATTGTAAAATCGTGGATATTGATATTTCATTATAAACATCTGAAATAGAAACGTCTTCAGATATCGCACGTTTATAAAAGTTGATAATTTTGACCTTTGTATAGGTAAAAAAGAGAGGAGTAATATGATAATGAGATGTTGTTTCTTTGCTATATTTAGTCAATTTGAAAGATGTGATAAGTTTTGATAGGCGTTTCGCATCCATGGTTTTGAATACAGCTTATGGAGTGGACACATTTTTTGTTTTGAGGTATTTCGGAAGTTAATTCATCTACGAGTTTTAAATAATAATACCGATATTTTGCCTACTGAGTATACGTTGATGAACAAGGAAACCACACCCTCCGAAAGCGAAACCACTTTTGCGCTTATCCTGACAATCATGTATCATCTAAAATACGCTAAATCTATTTTGGTGCTAATTTTTCACGAATATTTGAATTATTTTTTGCAGCGGACTTCTTCTGATCTACACCAGCTTGAGCAAAAAAGCGAAGAACAATGGGCAGACAAATTGGTTTAAATATTATTTTCATCGATATTGGAGGTATAAAACAACAGGGTTGCAAGGTGTATAAAATGGTAATTTAACTTTAACCAGCGGCCGTGCACAATGAGATTGTCATTCTGGAGCCACTTAATCACTTTTTAATCACTGTTTTGTACTTAAATAGCGATTAAGTACTAAATGCTTGGTTTTGATTGGTCGCCGTTGCTAGTAATCATAGTTAACTTTAATTACTTTTTATATACAACCAGCCCAGCCGTAAGAAAACGACTGCTATGCCATTATTTCTGTTTATCGTCTACATGCATGCAAGATTAAATTTGATAATTTTTTCTCAAACATACAGTAGTTGTTAAGTCGAGTTTTTTTACTTTTTTTATTATATTTATTTTGTTTATTCTGACCTCACTGACCAGAAATGGCACAATAACAGTGGCTTGCTGAGAATAGTGGTATAATTTATTTAAAATATTGCCCGTTTCTGATAACAGTGAACTGTGAAATCGTCACATCAACTAAATATATAACCAAATCTAAATTTTTAATATTGATAAAACCAATGAATTGCGGCAGAATACAATGCTAAGGCCATTGCTACAAGGTGGAAGCACCAAACAAGCAAACAAAAAACAAGATGGCGTCAACTATATTTACACATTTTAGACAAAACATTTAGAACAAGTTCAGGACAAGTAAGTGCCACTACAATGAGAAATCGTTGATGTAATTTTAATTGTATCAAAAAGCATTTCCCAACGAACCATAAAGGCGCTTTCAGTTTCGTTATCTTTTTTAGGTTTTTAGAACATGCAAATCAGGTGTCTCTTGACGTCATCTACACACGAATGATAAATTACATTTATAAAACAATAAGTATCTCAGTAAATAACAGGCAGAATTCTTGCACACTTTACATGAATACAGGGATTTAGCAGGTGCACACCACTACTAGTACTCACATTATTTGGTTACAACATGGACGGTTTTGGAGGTAACGGTAACTTCACGTCTACAATGTGTTTCAGGTTGACGCCGACTTTAATGTTTTTCATATTATTTTCTGTAAAACTACGTCCTTTCTTTGGTGCTGGACCACTCTGGTTTCTACAACTAATTGACAGCTCCACCTGCTCTGAAACGTGGTGGAAGAATATATTGTATGTAAATGATTTCACACCTGATAATCCTAATAAGGTAAGACTTTTATAAGTTTCGCCAAGGTGCAGATTATTAAGTATCAAAAATCTGCATCTGCATGGGAGTCGCTAATAAATTAATGGAGTTTTACGTATCTCTTGTCTCTTTTCACATCATTTCAGTTCAATTCAGACTACTGAATACTAATTACTTAACTGGCAATCACATCTGTTTCTTATTAATTTCAAACCCAATATCAACGATCATCCTTAATTTAAGTTATTAAGTCTGTCTGCTTAACGGAACAGCATTTATATACATGAATAATAATTGCATTCAATTGGATATACAGGGTGTCCCAAAAAATGTGGAGTTCTGCATTTAAGTTTAAATCTTGAAAGGAATATTACGCAATGAAACTAGTGTTTATTCTCGTTTAAAAGTGTATTCATCCAGCTTTCTTTGGATGGGTTGTCTATGAAATTTGAGCGAGTAAGTCACAAGTTATTGCACGTTAACCGATCACGATTGGAAGTTTTTAAAATTGAGATAACGATTAAATTACACCACATGTTTATAATCTGTATTCAAAGAGGCTATCTGGATTTCATATCCTGGAAGCTGAACGTTCATCTCATTTTTTATTATTTTTCGTGGTTTGTTGCTCTTCTGTAATAAAAGTGTGTTTGAGACAGCGTACGGTAAATTTTGTCTTTAAGTCAGCTCAGAAGAAAGTACCAATCACTGTCCCATGCATTAAGTCATAAAATGTGGTGAATGCATTTATTTGCAATCAGTTCCATTTAATTTCAATCAAGGGAATCTTACTCAGAAAAAAAACATTCATTTTCTGTATCAATATTTTGTGTAATTCTTTTAATTAGTATAAAATCATTTTCAACAAGGAGAATTACTTTTGCTGTGGAACATTAAGTGGACGTTAGACAGTCTCATACTCCCTATGTGGCACTAAATTATGCCTTTTTTTGGAGCATCTCAAATTGACCACTTGCTTCAAGTAGACAAGGTATATCTTGTTCGAAAGGCAAATGAACAAGCCATAAAACAAAAAATAGTCACTTTATATGATCAAGTTTTCATTCAGCAATCAATCTTAGAAGATGGACTCCGTTTATTTTGCGACACCCTGTATATTACCACATAACAACAAAATTTTGAAGCCAGCTTCGTGCGGAAGCTTAAGTATCGAAGATTCAAAGGTCATCTATATTTCTCTGATCACACCACAAGTATCGAATGTTATATTTTGAATATTATAAAATATGTGATCTAATAAAGGAAATCTCGAACGAAATAATTTAAAACCTCAGTATCTTATTCTTTACGCTTGAACGGTGAGACTAAAAGCATATTTTGTAAGCAAAAAATGTGGTTGGATAAAATATGGTTACAAAACAATAATCGTAAATTATTCAACAATAATTTTATTTTTGCCGAAGCAGATTATGTGTTTTGAGTTCAGTTCTTCTGATTCCAGTGCGATTAAGAAAAACAGTGTGATAATATTGTAAAAATCTATGCACTCTATCTCCATTTTGTTTGTTATTCTGTTATTTTAATTTTAAACAAAATTTTCTTTATACTATAGCATTTGTGAATTCGCCGATTGCATGGTTAATTGCCGTGTTAACATAACTCAATCATGCAAACACGGACAAATTTCCCGTCGCTCATCCGTTAAAGTAATCTTATTTTTTGTGCTATACTATACAAGAAACATTACACTTTTTTCGTATTGATATTCAACTATATCAGTTATATCACTTCCACACTTTCTCACTTTTCCAACTTCCACTTAAATCCAATTCTGCGTATTTTTCGGCAGAAGAAATGACGGCTGCTAATGCCATAATTTTTGCTTGTTGTCTACAAGCAAAAATAAATTTGATAATTTTTTCTGTAACATGGTGGCAAAGTCGAGTTTTTTAACTTTTTATTGTATTTGTTTTGTTTTATTCTGACCTCGCTGACCAGAAGTGGCACAATAACAGTCGCTTGCTGAAAATAGTGGTTATAATAATTACTTTAACAAAAAGTGATAATCACTATAACTAATTCAAAAATATTCCTCGTTTAACTGATAACAGTGAACTGTGAAATCGTCACATCAACTCAATATATAACCAAATATGGATTTTTCATATTCATGAGAGCAAAAAGGCGTCAAAGGGTCAATATAAAAAAATTAGACGCATTTGTCGCAGAATCACAATGCTCAGACCATCGATAAAAGGTAGAAGCATCAAACAAACAAACAAAAACAAAATGGCATCAACTATTTACACATTTTGGACAAAACATTTAGAAAATGTACAGAAAAAATAAGTGCCACCGCAATGGAAAGTTGTTGATGTAATTTTAGTTGTATCAAAAAAGCATTTCCCAACGAACTTTTAAGGTGTTTCCCGTTTCGTTATCTTTCTTTCACAAATTACGACGTGAGAATCTTAACAATAATAAAGTAAGGTTTTCTCTAAAGATTTTTAAAGTATGGACTTGATAGTGCTGATTTAGTAAAATTCATATGAAAGCACTTTGGTATCCTAGCTTTTGGTATCCTAGGAAAAGCCTGGTATACACACATTTACTACGGTTCAATTAAAGTAACAATCATGCATGTACGTAATTGTCACTCATATTACACTAGCTATCTTTTGCTCAATAAAATAACTAAATAAAAATATTATAGGTTTCGTCGTCTTAAAAAATCAATCTCAGTGTTACGAGTAAATGATGATTGCCTAGTCAGATCATTGGTACTGTACAGACTGCGTGGCCAATTGACTCCATAGCCAGCTAACGGCGTGGCTACTTTGTCACGTAGCCATGCCTGCCGAGCCATGCAGCTTCATGGGTAGCCACTTGTTTATATTATGTAAACACAATTTCCATAATGGTTGTGTTTGTTAGCTTGGCTTGAAAAAGTTTTTGGGTTATATATTGTATCTTTATATCTTTGCGTTATATATTATATCTGAACCCTTCAGATATACAACAGTAGCGTGAAGCAAGGGTATAAGTTAGCGCCGACTCTCTATGGGATTTATGCTGCTATTCTGCTTTTACTTGAAAAACCATCGGACACCAATTCAGCATCAAAATTCGGTTTTGATACGACGGCAATCTTTTCGATCTGAAAAGACTAAAGGTAAAACGGAAAGTTCTCACGGATTACATCAGAGAAACGCAATATGCCGACGATATTGCCATCTTTAGCGACTCTTCTCTCGGCTTGCAGATGATGTTGACAGCATGCAATGATCTATCGAAGAAGATGGGCCTTTCCATCAACATGAAACAATGTGCATTGGTCCTGAGGTAGATTTCTTCATCGATAGGAAGTTGCTAAAAAATGTGTATCGCTTTAAATATCTCGGTAGCTTTGTTACAAGTGACTGTTCAATGAATGTGGAGATAACCACACGCGTCCAGGCGGTATCTTCTGCTTATGATCGATTACAAAAACGTGTAATTGACTACCACGACCTCAAAACATCAACAAAGATCAAAGTGTACACGCATTGTCTGATGTTGTTGCTGACGTATGGTTGCGAAACCTAGACACTTTACCGCCACAACGTCGCGCAGCTTCGTACAGTTCAACATGGTCACCTTAGAAGAATTCTGAGGATTCGATGGAGCGATTACGTTAGTAATGAGGAGGTGCTGAACCGAGCTAACGTTGAAGATATTGAAATCATTCTGACAAGAAACTGCTTGCCATGGCTCGGCCACTTCTCAAGAATGGAAAATGATCGACTCGTTAAAGAACTTCTCTTTGGTGAACTCGATAATGGCACTCTGTCGGTCGACCAAAACTACACTACAAAGATACTTGGAAAAGCATTCTGAGAGATGGCCAAGTTTCGGATGATTGGCAACAGGTGGTTCATGATAGACCCCTGCGGTGGGTCTCTATAAAGAACACCTGCAAAAGAATCAACGAAAAGCGAGTTGACCAATATGAACAAAAAAGAGCAAAGAGCTCGAAAGAGAGCGCAACAGAGTTTTAGTGTATACTTTTTGTTACTTTTTGATCAATAACTTGTTAATTTATTTTTAATAGTTGTGTGTATTACCCGTATCGGGCTTAGGCGTATTATTATTATTATCATTATACTGTTCTTTATACCACGTAGGTAGTTCAAAGACTTGTTCGTGCGACGAGGTAGCACGCCCTACCCTTTGGTTAACCTAGTTCCAGTTCTTTGCATATTTCAGAATTAGGTGCCATTTAACCTTGACCTTTCCCTTTGGCAAACAGAACGTTTGTGCTGAAATGTTTAATATACGTCACGTAAACTAGTCTCTGCCCCACCCTTATCTGCCCCACATTTATTTTTAGGGATGTCTACCCCATACTTGGTACTTAGCAGCAGATATGCAATTCTTTTTCATATCTCCAATTTTCATTTTTATCGCATACAGGTAAAAGTTTAGAAATTCTATCCATAATTATGTTATATATTCTATGATATCTAAAATCCAAAATTCTATTTGCAATTACTAATAAACTTGTGTATTATAATTTCACGGAGTTGATATTTACCACCTCATTTCGTCCTTTCGAATTTTTTCAGATACAGACTACGGCCTTTACTCTGTGCTGTTGGCGTTACTGTTCTATCCAGTATAATTGTGACAGCCTGTTTAGTAGCACACTATGATACAATTCCAATGCCTGATGCTGTCGTGTTCAGAAGGTTGAATACGTAAGTAGTATGCTACTATAATTCAATACGCATGCGTTAATTATCATGAGATGTTTATGTAATCATCTTGTCAACAAAGCCACAATTAAGGTGCAGAGAGATTTCGGTATGTTCTCTACATTTGTTTCATTATTATGCATTTATGCAGTAATTTTGTTGGCAGCAATACTGAAGGTGCTGAAGCAAATTAGTCAGTCAAAGAAGTCAATTTATCAAGCAAGCCCGTTTTCCTAAGACTTTGAAAGCGAAATGCGAAACAACTTGCTTTTCATTTTTTATTCTCAGTAAGGCCTTCTTACGGTGACTCGAACACAGTCCACGTGCAAAAAGAGAATATTCGGCTACTACAGTTCCTCCCAAAGGGAAAATTTAAACGGTGGGTTAGGTGATAGGACCTATTTGCGAAGGCGTAGGAACAAATTAAAAGTTGGGGGGCTGAACATACGAGCGCCCAAGGCGCGAGGTCTGTAGAGGGGGCATCCTCCCCCGGGAAATTTTGAAAACTAGAACCCCGGAAATGCCATTTCCGGCGATTTGGGCACTTAATATGGAGTTTATTTTGATTGCAAAAATGAGCTAAATTTGGTACATTTTTTACAAAAAATGTGAATAATGTATAACGATTTCAAGAAAAAATGCATCTGTTGAAGTTTGGTTATTGATTAGTGAATGTGAATTTCTGATATCTGTGCTAAATGCTTATTGAAGTCAAATACTGATTTTATGGGTCCTATAACAATGTAATTAGATATTGACACGAGAACAGGGAAATTGTGAAAATATCTGGTTAATCTTGGTGTATTCTTCCAGGGAAAAATGTAATTTTTTAGGCTCTAAATTCCTCTAAGAACCAATCTGGGAACCAATCTAACATTCTAACCATTCTAACACACTATCTAACACAACATTCACGTGATTAAAATCACGCCGGACGGATTTTTCTTTGGGGGTGGGGGCTTAGCCCCTCCTTAAAAAATTGGGGGGGGGCAAGAGCCCCCCCCCCTGTTCCTACGCCACTGCCTATTGGCACATGAGGCTGTGACGAGACCGCCCTTGTGACAAAGCTAAATGAAATTTAAAAATCTAATCTTGTGAGATGTGACTTAATATATACATACATATTAGTAGAATCATATTACTGTATACCGTATACTACGGTATACTAATGAAAAGTACTGCTAATGAAAAGATATTAAGTTTGCATGACAGAAATTATTATTCGCTTAATTTAGATGAGATTATTTGAGAGTGAGATCTTGTGAATTATATTTTGTTTCATTAAATAGGTTTTTTGGAAGCTATCAAGAAAAAGTAATGCGAGGTGATGACTCGCAGAAAGATATTTACTTCAGGCCATACTGCAGAATCCCACCGTATGTCATGGCAATGGTACTAGGTTATGTTCTTCACCAGAATTTCTCAAAAGAGTTTAAATTATCCAGGGTAAGATGTACACAGTACGCTATCCTGAAATAATAGGAAACCTGACAACATTTTAAATCTTTAAACAGTTACCAACTGTTTTATGATTATGCCATTGATGTATTTTTTCTTGTTTAGAAATTTGTGGCAATATCGTGGTTTACTGCAATAGCTCTGGCCCTTACAGTTGTCTATGCTCCATATAGCGCGGTAAAAGAAGATCCTCGGATATGGACAACTGGCGAAAGTGTTGTTTTTTGGTCACTAAAATGGCCTATCTGGAGTATGTGCATTATCTGGCTCATATTTGCTTGTCATTATAACTATGCAGGTAGGCGTTAAGTTGTTGGAAAATATCCTTTTGCATCTATCGTATTCTGCGTAAAATATGCATGGAAAAAGCGGATAAGGCAATAGATTTTCAATTGGTAATGGTTTTGAATCATTTATATGTATCCAAGTGAAATACCGTGATTAGAAATGTTCAAGTAAGGAATCATACATACAAGTTGTATCAAAAAGGGATAATCGTACTTTGGAGTGCTCTAGTACGCTCAATACTTTTAAGTACGTTAAAACATACAGAAACAATTATTTTTCGACCCTAGCTTTAGCTTTTGAATGTCATCATTTGTAATAAATTTGAAGAAAAAATGAGCGAATACGAATAAGATAAAATTGCCGAGTTAAAATTCGCAAATTTTACCTAAAACTAATGCATCCTGTTAGCAACGTTATCGTTTCATGTGACAGATGAATGATTAACCGTCGCCTTATATTAATACTTAGAGGTATTTTTCTCATTTGATTCCTGTTTGTTCAATTTTACTTCGAATTTCACAAACATGGTGTCATGCACTCAAGTGCTAAAAGCCTGGTCTTTCCGACCAGTGTGACTAGATCTGGTACATTTTTTACCAGATCCATATCGATGGGCTTGGACATCCCCCCTGCTTTAAAGATTTGCAACATTTAAAACAGGAGGGAGTGGTCCCGCCAAATCTAAGCAGCTTTAGTAAAAAATTTGCAAATCTGGTCACACTGTTTCCGACTGTGAAAGAAAGATTTATGTGAATTAAATAATGAACGCATCAAAGCACGCCAAAAAACTTGATTACTTTTGTTATACACCCTGTGCACCGAAACAGTGAACTCATTACTGAGATTATTCGTCATTAACCCACTCATTCGCATCTATCAGGAGGGTACAAGAAGGAAATTGCACTAGAAATCGCAGCAGAAATTCGAGCGTAATAAAATTAATACCATAGCTAGTAGAAATTGTAATTTTGGTGGTTGATTTGGTTGTTTTTTTTCTTATCTATTATTTTCAGGTTTAGTTAAAAACATTCTTGGAGCAAAATTCTGGATACCATTGAGCCGCATAAATTATGCAGCATTTATTATACACATGGACGTCTTAATGGTTGTGGTGTACAACATTGAAAGTCCTATTCATTTCACAACTTTTACAATGGTACGGATATACTTCAGGAGAAGTCTGTTTTAACTGAGTAGTTTCAATTTTTTGCATTGTGTATCCGCACAGGGATTTGTTGCGAAAGACTCATAATTATATAAGTATGTACATTTTAGTTCATAATGATTACAATAAATTCTCCAGGAAATTTACACTTCCGGTAGTTTTATATCATGTCAGAAAAAATTTTACATACTTGCAATTTGCTCTGTTTTCGACGTAAGCACAATTGCAACTTTAGAGTTTGAAATCGCGCTCCTGCTATATTCAATGTTAAAAAAAACTTAACCTTGCTGCCTTTTCGATTTCGTTGTAAAATTTAACGATGATTATGGTTTACAATGAGTTCTCCTTACGTTACAAGATGATAAAAAAATTAGAAATCAGACTAAAAAATAACATCTTGTTCCTTTATATAGGTGTCTTACTATTTATCTGCATTGGTCTTGACATATGCAAGTGCGTCTGTTATCACAGTCCTTGTTGAGCTACCATGTGCTAACCTGGAAGCGCTTGCCTGGAGAAAGTGGGAAAAGAAAAAGCAGTAGAACGTTTATAGTTCCAACTTGAAATGTTGCGTGTATTTAGTAAGGCCGCTTTAATCTTGTGTGCGTACAAATACAGACATGTTTGCATGTAGAGGTATGCGCACATACCTTGAAATTCGCTTGTCGTGACTACTGATTTACCAAGTTCCTCATGTAGGTAATTCATTTAAAGTTGACATGGACAACAGTCAAATGCATACTACAGGGTTAGGGTTAGGGTTAGGGTTAGGATTACGGTTAGGGTTAGGGTTAGGCGCGAATTTCATTTCGGTTTATTCCCATGGGTCTACAAAGAACAGATCGTGACTTATTAGTGCACAGTGCACAGTACAGGGTGAGTAAAAAAACCTGATATTATTGAAATTCAAACTATAGCATCATTGCATTCTTGCAATTTGACAGACGTTAATGTAGCAAAATCTAATTCCCACTGGAAGTTAAAATGCGTAATTCTAGCCGTGCAAGATTTGTCAGAAACAAGATAAAGTCAGAAACAAGACAACAATACAGACCCATGCGAAGAAAACGTAATGAAATTCGCAGCTAATTTGAGTTTGAAAGGGCATCAGTTTTTTTGGACTCACCTGTATGATGGGGAAAGTATAGTTTTTTGAAGATTAACACATCAATGGCCTTATGGGATTACAAATATGTGGGCGTATTTTTGTATGATATTTTACATATGGCTGTAAAACTGTGCACGAGATTATTTCTATTTTTTAACATTTTTGCCGCCTATTTTGGGATCTTGAGATGTACGACGCGGCACCTCGTTCAAAACAAAGAATTTTCTTATAGAACACTACAACTATTCTCCACTGCGTAGTTAAGTTCATCACAACGCAAAACGCGGGGGAGGGGGGGAGAGGGAGCGAGGTCCAAGCCCCCCCCCCATTTTGTTTTGGGCAGGTTTCTTAATTTTTTTAAAACTGGGTAGAAATCTGGAGAGGGAGGGTGAAAAAGCTGATACAAAGAACATCAAGTGTACTTGTCATTAAATCCCAAAAGCAAGAATTAGAGATAGGCACTTATAGTACGTATTCCATATAAGGTAAGTGATTGCACAATATGCAAGAGCATATACACGACGCTGAAGAGCATATACACGACGCTGAAGAGCATATACATAACGCTCGAAAATAACAACATGGCTCAGAGAGGCTCAGCCTCATGGCTCAGAGAGGCTCAGCCTTACTCGCTCTTCGGGCTCGCGCTTTAGCTAAATTTGGTGAAGTAGATACAGTCCCAGTGAGGGAGAATAATCCTTTTAAAATTGAGAAAAAATACAAGAATATAAGAAAAAAAAGTATTCAAAAAATTAAGAAGAAAAAAAAGTATAAAAGAAAAGCACGAAACCGGGCTCGAACCCGAAACAAACAGGGCTTAAGCACACGACCTACACCACTGAGCTAACGCGGCGAATCGAAAGTTTGCCGTTAAAGACTAAATTTATACTGCTTATGTAACCTATTATATTTGAAACGTCGTGTATATGCTCTTCAGCGTCGTGTATATGCTCTTGCATATTAAGTATATATTAGTCCATATATGGAATACGTACGGTAACTACATATCGAATTAGACCGTTTTCACGGTAATATCTTTGTTTTGTAATTTTATTCACTCGCCTTATTACATCTTTATATTCGATTTTTACAAAAGTATAACCTTCTCGCTTCTGTCTTGTTTACGCTCCTCGTGCTCTATATCTAACTCCTTTATGGCGTCAATGTCACTGTAATACAATCTCGTCCCCAGAGCCTGCGTTCCTTTTGGCAAGGACGAGAGGCTCTGGATAACGCCCATGAGATATGTGATATGATTGGTTTATGCTGTTTCCGGCCCCAGTACCCCAATGTATCATCGATAGTCGCGCGAATTTTTAACAGGCAATTAAGAAATAGCGGGATATATTCATAACAAACAGAATTAGCATTGTTTAAACGACAAAGCTTGCGAGAGAAATTTTCTTGACAAAAGTTGAATTTATAGTGTGTTTAAATTAGTTCTTTTAAAACCAATGTCTGGTGAAGTAAACTTAGAGAACACGCCTCGGCATATTGAATATTGCTCTATGATATTGCTACAAATAAACGCCGTTTTACGAATAGGGCACTGGTACCGAAATCATAATTATTCTGACTTTTTCATCGGCGTTATCCAGAGCCCCTCGTCCATAAATATCTCATATATCTATGCTCTGGTCCTTCCCAAAAGGAACATAGACTCTGAGTACGAGATTGCAAATAATATAAACCCATAAATACACTATATTACACGTAGAACAGGATGTCCCAAAAAATGCACCTCAGGGTTTGCCGCTTTGGGTTTTTTTCAAGTTTTGAAATGATCTGTATATGTATGGCATAAACAAATTACTGCATGGTTGGCTCGTTCGCCTGATTTTTGTTATGTACTAGTGAAATCTTTCAGCACTCGTGCATAAAAATCGTACGCACTCGCTATATAAAACAGAGTATATGTAAATATTGTAAGAAATAGACTATTTTATTATTGACCACTTTATAATGCAGTGCGAAATGTGTTTCAAAATTTAATTTTTTATCCTAAAATGAGACAATTTCGACTGGAGTATTCACTGAAAAACATTCCTATACCATCAAGGGACAACTACTTAAGGAATTTGATTGCAAAAGCGGAAAGCGTATTAAAAGGAGAAAAAAGTCAAAAAAAACACAAAGAATTTCGGCCTTTCGTCTGACAGAACATCTACCACACTTTCGAAATTGAAGCCTTTTGAAAAAGATGTTATAAAATTATTAGAAAACATTAAAAGTCCTTTTTCAAGACACTTTGGCAAATGACTTATTAAATAAAATCTTCGTGTTTTTTTCATTATTTGCAATAGAATAATTTAGTTCATTGTTTTATATTTCCAAAATGTTGTCCTCGGGTCCGCGTTTATACGTTTTTGTAATATCGTCGTGTGCTTGTTGTATTTGTCGAGCGAGGTCTCGTATATATTTCTAGTTTTATAAGCGAAAACAAACATTTTGTCGGATGAATTAAATTAATTTTCTTTAAAGATCACAAGGAAAACTAAATTTAAAAAAAACCCCAAATGCCGGCTCATAGTGGCTCATCAACCTAGCAAAAAGCCATTCCGGCGTATACAGGGTGTATCAAAAAAAACGGAGCCCATCTTTTGTGTCTAACTATTTCTAAATTACTGAAGCTTATAGCACAATTTTGGACTTGTTTTAAACCACGTTCTTTTCTCGTTCAAACAAGCCGTAATTCGTATTTTTACTCTCAGTAACGTATGTGCTATGACAAATTTAGTAAAAGCTATCGATTTGAGATGCCCTCCAATTATTCAAATTCATTATGTCTTTCATGGTCGCCAGTTAAATTTTTAATTTTTTCGCTTATTACATAAATGGTATTTCTGTTAAACTTAATAAAACTTGTTATAAAGCTTTACAGAAGATAACAGACCGTTTACTTTAACAAAAACCTTAGATTTATGCCAAAATAATGATCGAAATTAGCGTTTTGTTTATCCGCGCGTGCACAATGTTGTCGAAATTGCATAATGTCAATATTCATGTCGATACAAGCTTGAACTGTCCGTTCGTAGTGCACGTTAACGGTCCGTTATCTTCTGTAAAGCTTTATAACAAGTTTCATTAAGTTTAACAGAAATACCACTTATGTAGTAAGCGAAAAAGTTAAAAATTTAACTGGCGACCATAAAAGACATAGTGAATTTGCATAATTGGAGGGCATCTCAAGTCGATAGCTTTTACTAAATTTGTCATAGCACATACGTTACTGGGAGTAAAAATACGAATTACGGCTTGTTCGAAAGAGAAAAGAACGTGGTTTAAAACAAGTCCAAAATTGTGCTATAAGCTTCAGTAATTTAGAAATAATTTGACACAAAAGATGGGCTCCGTTTTTTTTTATACACCCTGTAGACTATAGTACAAAATAAAATATATTGTGTTCTTTGTCTATACTTACACAAAGAAGTTAATATTTATGATTTTCACCGCTGAAACACGGAATTATCGCAGGCTCCGGCTGGACCGCTTATAAAGGAAACCGTCAAGCAACAATCGTTCATGGTGTTGCCCTTCTTTCTCGATCAGCAGTTCGCAGAAATCTTGTCGGTCCATAAACATTAATTGAAATGCCCATGGTAGCTTTTTTCCAACTAAATACGGCAAAATGGTATAAAATTGACATTTGTAGCAATATTTTGGGTAAAATCGTTTCGAATATGGCATTTGGTGAGTTTTTTGTGGCGGCCGTGCCTTGTAGAATTCGAGCAATAACAACGATTTAGCATGCCACGAACAGGTAGCAGATAAGGAAGATGCGAGTAAATATCGGTCAAAGATTTTTGTCACTGTGGTGGAATTTGGCGAAATTCCGTTTTATTAAGGGAAAACTGTGCACTTTTGCTAGAAATTTGCCAGTTCTTACGTTGGTTGGATTCCAAGGCAAGTATAAATTCGCTTTTTATCGTCGAAGTTGTATTTTATAGCGAGCGACATAATATCGTAAACAATGTATCACGTGATCGTGAATTCTCAATTCATGTTTCGTCGGTTTTGTCATATAAATGACATAGATATTATTACATTATCCCCAAAGGAGTTTCCAAATAGCCGATCAAACGTTTTATTGGGAGATGTTTATTCTAAAAATGTAGTCGAAAGTCTTTAGAATTGGAATGCATTTGATATTTTGGCGTGGTTAGAATTTGCAAACCTTCGTCCAAGGCCACTGCGCATGCGCAAAGCGATCCAATTCAAGCATCATGGCGCTCGTTCACAGTGAAGGTCAGGATCGTTGGTATTTTACAAAAGAAGAGCTACAAAGAACGCCTTCTGTGCTCTCTGGAATCGATGCCGCGAAAGAGCTAAGTTATAGGCAGCAATCTGCTAACCTAATTCAAGACATGGGGCAGCGTTTGCTAGTGTATCCTTCTTTTGAAAATGCCCATGTCTTCGTGACAGAAACCGGTATTTTGAAGGAAATGCCACCAAAACATATAGGTTTAGGTTATATTTCAGTAGATATTGTTAGTGGCATTTTATTGAAACGTTTTATGTTGTTTCCTTGACGCTAAATTTACACAAATAGATCTCAACTCACAATCAATACAGCCATCGTTTACATGCACAGGTTTTACATGTTTCACTCGTTTTCTGAAATGAATCGCAATGTAAGTTCAAGATAGTTTTTTAATAAGAACTTCATAGGTATTCTTCTGTGATTGTAGAACACTAATGAATACAAAAAGTGTTGTGCTATCTTCTTCAAAAATACTTTAAATCAGAATTCACTACATGGATTATAAAATATGTGACTGAATCTGTTTTAAGGACTTATTGTGAGACTAAATGTTTTGATTTGATGCTGCCCAAATAAATACTGAATACTGCACCAATAAAAAATACAATAAAGTAGTTGCATTACACTAAACAGCAGTTTATGGTAAACCAGTTAACTGGTATATTAACCAGTCTGGAAAGTTTGTATTGTGCAACCGAGATCTTGGTTGTGCAGTTTTGGTGTTTCCTATATATTTTATGGTAAATTTTCGAAATCTTGGGCACGCAATTTGCAAACTTTCCAGTCAGGGGTATATATTGTTTATAATATATATATATATATTTACCAGTTTATGCTTCAACCTGTATTAGGTAAAAATTAATGTAAAATAAGATCAAATTTAAGGCCCTATCACACGGTGCAATTTTTCATGCAACTTGCAATGCAGTGCTACTCTTGGGAGATATAAAATTGGCAAATACATGTTTCCATCACAGTTTGCCAATATATTTTTGACATACCAAACATTTGTCACAAATTTACATCTCTTAAGAGTAGAATTGCATTGCAAGTTGCAAGAAAAATTTCACCATATGACAGGGCCTTTATATGTTGTAATTTGCTTATGCTTCAAACTTGGTCAACCAAACTTCAACCGATCAGAAGCTCAGAAAGCTGCCCAGTGATCAGAAGCCCACTATGACTTGCACAACCAGAAACTTAGATATGTGAAATGTTGAAGAAAAACTGTAAAATACTGTCACTAAATAAATCAAGATCAAATAGATTTTCCATGCTCCATCATGTTATAGAATTAACATGTGGGATATTTGGCAACTTGCTCTGAAGACGTAGTGCTACGAAGACTTCAAGTTTTTCATTTGCTGACAAAAAACTCTATTCCTTAACTCTATCATTTAAAAAATTTGTCAAAATTTGAAATTTTAATGGAATTTTTGGGAACACTTTTTGTCTTGCCAAACACTTTGCATTTGTCACATAAACATCTACAATGCACGATGCATGGTATTCAATAAAGCCTATAAATAGCAAACAGTTATATTTATAATTAAAAAACACATGTTGAACCTTTCATGTTGACAATTATAAGCGTAACATTGTAGTGTATGATAAAAGTTTCAGATAAAATTAGAATAAGCTCTACTGGCTACCAGATGTTACAGTTGCGCATAAAATAACAGAGTACGACAAATAAAATTTGTATGTTTGTGGCAAGCCATTTTAACATGTCTTTTTTTGTCAGTTGGCTTTTCCACTAACGTACATAGCAGTTTACAGCACAAATAACTGCTGCTAGATGTTTGCTGGAGTTGAACAAACTCTGGCTCAAAAAATGAGTGAAGCTAAGTTTAGACGTTCTACTTTAGATTATTGCTCCATGCTGTCTGTTTCTCTCTGCCAAATTAGAAGAACAGCCCCGGAAATTGGAACATGTGATTAGAGTGGCAAATATTTGTCTTCAAAAAAATGACCAACTTGATCCAAAAAGTGAGGTATGTTGTGGCAATGAGTTGGCATTGAAATAGAAGCTTGCATGTGCCTTTAATTGGTCCAGGGGAAATGGCAGAGTACTGTCTATTGATTCACTGTCCATTGAACCATATTTGGCTTGTAAAGTTTTAATTTTTAAACACAAACTTTTGACTGCCAGTTTGACAGTCTTCAATAGGTAAAATCTTTATTATAGATTGTGGTCTTGCATTGTGCTGGGAACATGTAAAATAAGTGTTATGTTTTAAGTATAATTTTTTGAAAAGCCAGGCAAACAAGCCAAAAGTAAGTTGTGCTGTTGGACTTAAGTTTCCTTGGGGTTAACAATATAGTTTTCTTTATTTCAGACATATCTACAACAGGCTCAAGACTTAGTGATAAACGAAAGTATATTGCTTCAAACATTAGGTCAGTATTGTTTTAAATTTATACTGCATTTGGCAGATAAATAGTGATGTTGCTTTGAAATTTGTTAGTGGTTTATTTTTCAAATTTTTTTCAAAAACTTAATGAGTTTAGATCATTCCTGTCATACCAGGACCTTTTACACCAGTTATTTGCTTGTTTTGCCAGCAAAAAACTTGGGATTAGAAATTGCAAACTTTAAGGTTCTGTGATATATATATGTAGATATAACAACTTTTATTGGATATGTAATATATACATGTATCAAAAGGGTTATGTGAGAGAGGAATTTAATTCTCATAGATTAACATACTGTCAGTCAATGCAAATACGTATTTCCCCATACGTATTTTATTCCATGTGTGAAAGTGATTCAATTTGTGGTGTACATAAACCAGTTATAATCTATGAAATTAAAAAGTTTAAATAACTCCTCATTTGCTACTTTGTAGGGTTTGAATTGACTGTGGACCATCCCCATACACATGTGGTCAGAATAACACAGTTAGTTAGAGGTGAGAAAGATCCTTGCTGTACAATAAGCTACCTATACGTTTGTCAGGATTTGCATTGACTGACAATTCCATGTATTTAACAGCAAGCAAGGATCTTGCCCAAACCTCGTACTTCATGGCTACAAACAGGTAAGGGTAAAAATGAGTAGTTATTTAATCATTAGGTTAGTTGCCTCCAGTTGTCCTGTATGTATGTGTTACTTTAAGACACAACCACATGATACATTGTCAGTTGTCAAATGTTGGTACATGTCACATTGGCTTAAAGTATGTTGTCATTTTGGAGCCTGACTTTCCTTATTTTTACATTTTCAGCCTTCATCTCACACCCTTTTGTATTCAACATAAACCTTCAGTCGTCGCATGTGTTTGTATTCATCTGGCATGTAAATGGTCAAATTGGGAGGTATTTAGATTAATTAAAATGAAGAGATTGTACTAAGATTATACAATTTGCAAGTCTAATAAGCAAAAATACTAATTTCAAACCCCGAGATTCAAAATACAACTTTGATATGACAAAGTTATATTCTTTCAATACCTATTCTTCAAAAGCACCTTGAGTAAAATGTTAATATTTGTTGAGACTTTCAGTGCTATAAGTCTTGAAAATGGCTGTCAAGTCAGTGTTGTGATTTTTCTGTGTGCATAACCAAGTTTCTACAGGGTGTATAAAAAAGTCGGCCCTTTGAACCAGCTGTGATTCAAGTTAGCAACAATGTTGTGTGCCCTAAATTGCAGCTCATTTGACTTGCAACTCTTTTAAATGGTCTACTTTTTCTAACCTGTACAATGAATTAGTTTAATTAAATGCTTTGCTTTTGAGATAAAAGCTTAGTGTAAAAGATCTTTCTAAAAATGACCTTTTATGTGGATTGGAGATGTTATGCAAAATATGGAGCCAATCCTGTTATTAAAATGATGAGAAGGTCTACTGAAATTCCCAGACATGAATCTCGTTTTACAAACTATGTTATGTGCAGAATAAATGCGCAAAAATTTGAAGAAAAAAAATCATTGTAAAATATGTCCCGTAATGCTATTTGTGTCTTTCCAGTTTCCTCGATCCAGTGACAACAAGGATTGGTGGGAATATGTGGATCCTACAGTGACTAAACAAACTTTGGACAGTAAGTTTCTAGTGCATTCTTTTCAGGTGCCTAGATCTGAGGTTGTCCAATGTTATAGCTTGACACGGTAAGAGTGTCAAGTCCACTATTTGATCTGTACTCTAGCCGGTCACAATCCAAGCCTGAAGGTGCGTTGACTGATTGACTCATGCATATATATTTATATCAGGGGGAGGGGTGTATGAAATGGAGTTAGCTTTAGTTAGTAAGAACTGTAGTTAGTAAGAAATTTAGCCGATCATAATTGCGTACTTCATAGTCAACTAGTTATTTATACAAATTGACAGGTAAAAAGAAGTTAAAAGTTTTGTAAAACTGGTCACTGAGATTACTTCTGTTCATTTTAGTCTGCAGTGTTTTCTTCACAACATTGCATTCAGATATATTTATGCAAATAATCTATACAAAAAATGCCAGTATAAAACGATGCGTTTACCTTTAATCACAGTGAATTGCTATGGTATCTCATCTCTGATTTTTAATGTTACAGCAATTTGTCAAGAGTTTCTGACTATCATCGAGAACTGCCCTAACAGACTGAAAAGAAGGATTAGCACTGTAACCATTTACAAGGTAAACTTAATTGTCACCTGAAGCGATTCGAGTCTTGTCGACATTAGTAGAAGCTTCTTGGAGTAAAGGACTAAAAGTAGGAACAATTTCCATTCGTAAATATATTTTGAGTGTTTTTGTATTGTGTTCAAGTTCATGCACAGGAAAAAAACATTGTTCCGTACTTGAATCTCCCACTTAACGAGTCTCGTATTTACATATAAGCCTGTACACTTTATTTACATATAAACGTCGTACAAATGGACATTCGTTGTTTTTATTTAGGGTGGTCATCGACCTAAGTCTGCTGGTGAGAAGTCCAATAAGAATGCCGCTCCTACAAACGGCAATACAACAGCGCATAAAGAAGAGTCTTCCTCAAAGGGCGATTCGACCTCAAAAGGTGAACAATTAAGCAGTGAAATTAATGTTGATCATTCTGTTACAAAGGAATCCTCATCAAATGTTGGTGATACTACGGAGCAAACAAATGATCAATCTTTTGAAAACAATGACAGTGCTGCAACATTGACGATAACTAGCAGTGCTGCTGTGGTGGAAACACCAACGTCTACGGTGATGCTACCTCCGTTGCAACCACTCACCACAAAATACGCCAGCATGCCAGGATTGTCATCAAATTCATCAGAAAACCAGACTAAAAGCTCTAATACTAAGAGCTTCAGCGGAAACAAAGATATTACAAAAATAGTTTCTGGGGCTAAGCACAAACATCGAGAACACGATGAATCTTCCACGCCTTCTAAAAAACTAAAGACAATGCATTCCAGCTCTTCACATAGTTCGCTGTCAAAGAACTCCTCATCAAGTCGGCCTCCATTCCAGTCTAAACACAATCTACACCAGTCTTCCAAAACGAGTTCTCATTCTACTCCTGGCACCCATCACAAATTACTTTTAAAGGGTAGTAGTGGGCTTCCTCAGCATAGCTCCTCACCGAAACTATCAGGCAAAAGTAGCTCTGGTCATAGCTCTCATGCACATCAGAGTCATGGCAATAGTTCGCAGACTCATCATAGCTCGAGCAAGCGCCATAGCTACCCAGGCCATCCTACAAGCGGCCATTCAAACTCTCACTCAACTAGTAACAAAACAGCAATATCGCATAAACATAGTAGCTCGCCTTTAGATGTGAAGAAATCTAGTGGTGAACGTCACAGACGTCCTTCGTCATCATCATCGAAACCAAAGCCGGATATGCCAGGAACACTATCAAGCACCCGAACTAACGACTTCGATAAAGCGAAGAAGAATCTAATTACTGAGGATTTCGCTTCTCCACCTGGGCTTCAGAGGCTTAAAAATTTGCCAACACCTCGGTCAATGATGGGTGCGGAAAAATCACTTTCCACTCATCATGGCTCATCTCATCACGGTCCACCTCTGCCTGGAAGTGGGCAAGCTGCACCACCACCTCCACCGCTTCCCACAAATTTACCTTCACCACCTCCTCCCCCACCGACGTGATTAATAAAAACTACGTTGAATTGTTTCAGTCCGTGGTGTGGTTTGTACGGTTTGTGTTTTTGATGTGTGTGATTATGGTTGCATGAGCAACAGAACCCTGCCATATTTTGTCGCAGATAGTATCTCTTAATAGAAATACGGTAAATCAATAGCACAGTCCCAGAGTTTGGCGTTATACATTCGTAATTTTAGTCACTTACAGCATTCAGCTGGTTGTAGAAGATGTAATGTAAAATTCCTATATATAACGCCAAACTTTACACGTTGTGAATCAAAACGCTTTCAACTACATTTCATGTTACCGATAAGACATTTTACTTGCTATGTGTAATGAGTAGACCTTAATTTTTAGGGGGAATACGATAATCGGCTAATAATGATAATAATAAAGGCTTTTTCAAATAGATGAACCAAGGTAAATAAACAAATGAGCAAATACATAAGATGACGACTATAACACAAGTATGCGCAAATCGTTTTCAGAATGTCAGATAACGCTACTATATTTTTGTCGTTAAAGTTTCTGAAATGTACATAGACCTATATTGTCGAAGTAGGATATGCAACCTATCACCAAATGAAATACAACCAAGCATAAAGTGGAATTGGGTTTTCAGTATGAATATTCATTATTTTATTTTTTGAGTTCGGATTGTAGCAACAGCTGGTTCCTGTGATGATAAGAACTTTAGTAAATCACTGACCAATATTCGTAAAGTCGAGACGTAAATCTATAGCCTATTACATTAATGGGTGTGATAGGCTTGTATGGCTTTTGAGTCGCAAGTAAGAGTTGCAGGGTTTTTCGTTATGTCACGGATCATAACTGTACATATTCGTAATTATGTGTTCGGGTTAGGGCTAACCTTATCCCTAACACATAATTTTGCTTATATTCAGTTGATCCGTAACATAACGAAATAACCTAGTTACACATATATTATACCCAGAAGATAGAAGTGATATAAGCGAGATTCAGTGCTTCGTTCTTTACTCTAATAAAGGGCGTAGTAAATAAAGGCAATATCGTAATGATTCAACAATTGACTGTAAAAGTTGGCCATGATACGAAAAAGAGGAATTTAAAATATTTCTTTAAATATAGCCAGAAGTAGCATCTTTCATGTTGCGAGTCACGAATACACCGCCTTGGACACGAATTTGGGACTGGGATTAAGTAACACTAACTAATTAAAGTGTTTATGCAACGAAATTTCACCCCAAAGTTTTATAGCGTCAGTGTTAAGTTAACGTAAAATGGGTTGGTAACTTCTTTTACAGAAGTTCATCATTTTGCTTCTTTCGTGAGAAATTTAGCTTTGAATAATATGCAAATATCATACTTATGACATCATAGTGCATAATGTATTTTAATACAACATAGATTTTTCGAACAATTTAATTTTGTCGAACAAAATTCCAAAGTTATAACTTACAAATTCTGATTTGCTGTATTTTAGTGCAACTTTTGGAAATTTATCATGGATACTGTAAGAGAAATTGCTACAGCACTAAAAACTCATTATGCACTGTGATGTCATAAGTATGATATTTGCATATTATTTAAAGCCAAATTTCTCGCGAAAGAAGCAAAATGATGAACTTCTGTAAAAGAAGTTACCAACCCATTTTACGTTAACTTAACACTGACGCTATAAAACTTTGGGGTGAAATTTCGTTGCATAAACACTTTAATTAGTTAGCCAAGTCCTCTCTTTTGACTGTCGCTTGGTAGACGACTCCCTCTGTTAGGCACTTTCCATCCAATGGGCAGAACATTTTTCGACGGCAGTTGCAGGTATCACGAACAGTTGGTTTCGTGTTGGTATGTTTCGTGAGTATGGCTTTGTTGTGGGACGAAATGATACTTGCTATATTCGGCATGCAGCTGTAGCTCAATTTTAATGTGTTGCGATTGCAAATTTTTCGGAGGGGGTGGTTCTGTGGGAAACACTCGTCAATGATGGCTAGGAATCTGCGTCCTGTGTTGGTGGAAACATTTGCGTTTAAAGGAAAATGGCAATATATTTTCTTATCGGCTTACTTATATAAAGCTTTGAAGTCATTGTAAAATCCATTGTTATTTTTTTGGCAACATACTTAGATTCTGAAATATTGAAGGGGAAATAACACAAGCCATCCGCCATCTTGTTTTATAATTAGGTCTGTTATAATGACGTCACAACCTGGGTAGACAGTATAAAACTTGCTCTTAATTCCTTAAATTTGAATGAAAATTTCTTGAACACTTCGCATTTGACGTAAAAAGTATATACAACACAAACTTAGTTGGATTTCAACGTTCAACATTGGTTATTGCTTCTTCAAGAAACAAAATAATTATCCAGGCTGTGACGTCATAGACTTTTGAATATCCAAGATGGCGGATGACTAGTGACTTTGTCCTTTTTCGTCCTTCCATATTTCAGAAACCAAGCATGTTGTCAAAAAATTAACAACAGATGTTACGGTTACCTTAAAGGTTCTTATCAATAAGGCGGTAAAAAAATATATTGCTGTTTCCCTTTAAAGGCAGGTTAAACCATACAACATTTCTACACCTCTGTCGGTTATACATATGTATATATGTATATATATATGTATATATATGTATATATATGTATGTATGTATGTATATATATATATATATATATATATATATATATATATATATATATATATATATATATATATATATATATATATATATATATATATATATATATATATATATATATATATATATATATATATATATATATATATATATATATACATCAGAAGCCAGCCCACAAAAATCTTCATTTATATAACTTCAAAAGAAAAACAACAATGTTTTTTAATTTAAAAATAAAATTTTATTACGTTTCGGGGTCAAGCCCCTTCTTCAGAATGACATTCATTAATCCCCGTCTCTTTAAATACCTTCTACAATTTGCATATAAACATAAATTAAACCTCTTCTTTTAAATTAAGTCCATTAGGCACATAACAATGAAGCTTCTCCATCCAAAAACTCTCCCTCTCAGTAGGGTTATTATAACAGTACAATCAATAACCTGCACTGACAAATCACTTAAACCTGAATGGCCCTCCCCGAAAAAATGAGCATACAAATGCTGCCCAGCAACATTTGTCTGCCCACGACCATACCTATTTAAAGAGCTTTTATGATTATTAAAGCGCAACCGAAATGATGTTATAGTACTTCCAACGTATTGTAGCCCACAGCTGTTACAACTTATTAAATATATTACACCCTCTGAGTCACAATCGAAACGATGATTAATGAAGAAAGAACGTCCCTCCGCATTGCTTTTAAATTTATCACCAACTGTAACGTTGTCACAAATTTTACATCTATTCTTTCCGCACTTAAACATCCCAACGACTGCTTCCTCTTCCCTTCGCAACTCAGCACGAACTAAATGGTCCTTAAGGTTCTTTGTACGACGAAAACACACCATTGGTGGTTCTGGCATGATGTGCAAAAACCTTTCAGACCAAGCTGCAATTCCCTGCATGTATATATATGTATGTATGTATTCATATGTATATGTATATATGAAGATATTTAAAAAAAAGACAAGGGGCTTTTGTGTGACCAAGGTTGGGGTTACTGCAAACAGAAAATATTGACAAATTTCTTTATCTGGGGTGGGGGGGGGGGGGGCGTTTGGAGGACAAACTTGTTTACGGTTATATGCTTGGATTAAAGATGATGCCATACTGGAAAAGTGATAGGGAATTGAATTTTTCGTTGACCGATGACAATAATATTAATATTTGTCGGCAACCAGGAACGACGTCGCCTCACAACATAGTTACATCCTGTTTTGAACAGCTTCTGAGCAAAAAAAATGTTCCAGGTAGTTGCAAACAAGATGCAACAACGTAAAGTCGGTGCAACATTGTTTTTGGTTCTTAGTAACATTTAGTAATATTGGTTGTACCCCACGTGACCGACGAGTCACTGCATTTTAGTTAACAGAAACAGGAAGACTGGAAATTCTACCGAAAATTTTACATCTTAACCTGAGTATCAAGCATGCGAAAAATAACCATGTTGTATGGGAGAAAATTGTCCGTTGGATATCCAACGTAACAATTTTGGATGTTGTTTTGGTATAATTTTTCTCGTGAGTTTCAGTAAATTGTTATTCCCTATAAAATTATGTTATTGTCAAATGAGGTAAAATTTCAGATTCGTTTATTGGAGAAATAACTTCACTTATTGTAATATTAGTTAAAAATTATTACGGTTATAAAAAATCAAAAGACATTATTACGGTTACCTTGAGTTTTCCAGGTATTGCTGCTTTAAAATTCAAAACGGCTGAAAATAGCACAAACTAGTCTGAAAATAGGTTTTCAAACGCTATTAAAGAGCTTAAGCAAGCGACGTTTTTGTCAACACGGACGGCAACCGGCAGTAAGTTGTGTCGTTATAGATGACGAATGATGGCGTCAGCCGTTCTTGTTTGAAATCATGAACGTGAAAGTTGACTGACTGCCGTTGTTGATTTCAAACAAGAACGGCTGACGCCATCATTCGCCATCTATAACGACGCAATTTACTTCCGGCTGCCGTCCGTGTTGACAAAAACGTCGTTTGCTTTAAGCTCTCTAATAACTCAACAAGAACTTGAAAAATCGAGGTAACCATAATAATGTCTTATATGTAGTTTTTTCGGTGGTATGAATTTTTTTTCCAGCACAGGGGCCGGGTATCAAAGGCGTTTAGCTTAAACAGTGGATAAGTAAAAAAATATAAAATAAGTTTGCATGTTGAATAAACAAACCAGCTAAAGTGATTTGACCTGAGAAGAACAATTATAAAATTATATAAAACTAAAGATTTATTCTATTAAACTCATAATTTTGGTTCTGCTCTAGATGTAAAAGTGATTTTTAAATTTCACGTTCACTTATCCACCGTTTAAGCTAAACGGCTTTGATACAACAAATTTTATCTTTTTTGACAACAGTAGAATTTTATAGAGAAAGTAGAGGAAAACGTGTTGGCTGAGGCTCTCAAGAAAAATTGGGCCAAACAACATTCAGAATTGTTATGCTGGGCATCCAACCAAAGGCGGACTGGCCCACCGGGACACCCCGGTGGGCCTTAATATTCTAGCGTGGGCCCTTGGCCTGTAGTCTGTGTTTTGTGCGCAGATTCTTCTTATTTAATTTAAGTTAGCTGAATCTTAAAATTGGGGCGGTTTTTTGCACGAAACTGAGGAAAGCGTTTTTTAAAGGGAAATAGCAATATATTTTTTACCGGCCTATTGATAAGAACCTTTAAGGTAACCGTAACATCTGTTGTTAATTTTTTGATAACATGCTTAGTTACTGAAATACTGAAGGACAAAAAAGGACAAAGGCACTAATCATCCGCCATTTTGGATATTCAAAAAGTCCATGACGTAACAACCTGGATAATTGTTTTGTCTCTTGAAGAAGCAATAATCAATGTTGAATGTTGAAATCCAACTAAGTTTGTATGTATATACTTCTTACATCATATGCGAAGTGTTCAAGAAATTTTCATTCAAATTTAAATAATTGAGAGCAAGTTTTATACTGTCTACCCAGGTTGTGACGTCATTAAAATAGACCTAATTGCACAATAAGATGGCGGATGGTTGGTGTTATTTGTCGTTTAATATTTCAGAATCTAAGTATGTTGGCAATAAAATAACAACGGATTTTACAATTACTTCAAAGCTTTCTACAAATAAGCCGATAAGAAAATATATTGTCATTTTCCTTTAAATGAGATTCTAAGTCCAAGCGCAAGTCGTGCGATCAGGTTTAGCTTTGCACGAAGTATGCGTACAATTGGCTGCTGGTCAAGATGACTTATGTCGATCCAATTTTTTATATATTTGTAGGTTCTGCATGAAATGAAAGCTTGGTGAGTGTCAGTTTAACGATTTGACACTTTGTAATATCAGTGAAGATCACGACTTAGTAAACATGGTAATATCACGACTCATTAAACACGGTAACGTAATAAAATGACGCAGTAAACAATATATTATTGCGCCTCAGTAAGTAAACACGGCACTATGACGTCACAGTTAACACTATATCATATTTTATACTTTCATTGTTCTTATTTCATTTAACTTTAAATGTTGTAGCCTCGTTTTTACAAGTGAACTCGAATGTAATGTCTCATGATTCAAGAAGTGTTCTAAAGATAAAAAGTGTAAGTCCGCCAAAAAGAGCTAGAAGAAATCGCCAATGCAGCATCTCACCCAAAACAGGAAAAGCTTGACAATTTTTTTGGAGCCTCGTTATCAGAAGCGCAATCACAGCAACACAATGAAAACAAAACAGAAACGCTACCCATTGTAAACCACTCAGATAAAACTGTAGAAGATGAGATGATGATACCAGATGATTCTATGACGTCGCCAAGTTTGCGAGAAATGTTATTAGAAAAAGGACCTCAACAAATTCCTGAAAAATATGTAGAAAGTGAAGAAAATAATTTAAAGCAAGAAATGCAAGGTGTTGGAAGAAGATTTGAAAGACTGCACGACACCACGCCGCTTAATGAAAGACTTCAACTGGCGAATCTTTCAGCTAACCAACCAAATCATGCGAATGCTGAACTGCCATATGATCCTGAACGGGTTTACCAAAGACAAATTAGTGAAGTCTCTGGTAATAAATCGTCAGTGGATTACTGTCGATGTTAAAGACTGCAAGGTAATGGGAGTGTATTGTAAGATTTGCCTAGCATTTGCAACCTGTGATTCAACATTCACCAACGGATTTACAAAGTTTACGCACATTTACCAGAGAATCGAAGAACACGAAACGTCGCACAATAATTCCGTAACTGCATACTTCAATGCCCAATCTCGAAATGATATCGAGTCTCTGATCAACATAGACATGCGCAATCTTCGTACAAAACATATTTGTGAAAACATTGACGTATTAAAACTTATTTTGGATGTCATTATTAAATACCTAGGTACCCAGGCTCTGCCGCACAGGAGCCACCGTGGAGAGTCAATCTAGATCTATTCATTAGAGGACAGGACCATTAACCATGGTAACATTCTAGAGTTAGTTTTACTCCTTGCACAATACGAGACCCCTTCGCATATGCACGTCAGGAAAGCAATTGAGGCTTCAAAAAAGAGAAAAGCAAGCTTAGAAAACCGAGGGAAAGAAAAGTCACGTTGCCGCGAAAACTTAACGGCAATGCTATCCAAGTCGACAACAAACAAAATCCTATCTGCAATTAATATTATTATGAAGGAAGAAACGCATTGTGGAGGAGATCGGAGAAAGAAAATTTTCCGCACAAATGGACAGTTTTATGGATACATCGGTTACTGACCAAGAGACGATAATCGTGCGCTATGTATAGGAAGAAGTGGTAAAAGAGAGACTGTTTGCCGTAAAGAAAGTAACAGATTCCTCTGGTGCGCCTGGCCTGTTTGAACTTCTTCGGTCGACCTTAGTAGATAACGGTATTACAATGGAGAACATTGTTGGCGAGTCTTTTGATGGAGCTGCAAACATGCGCGGAGAGTACAATGGTGTACAGAAGCATCTGAAAGAGGTTGCTCCTAATTCAGTCTACATCTGGTGCTATGCCCATGTACTAAATCTTGCGGCAACTGACCTTTCAGAAAATAGAGTTCAAGTTTAATTCAGAAAGTTCTCAGTTCAAACCACTGTCAAATTCTATTCCGAATCAAGCAAACGCTCAAACGTTTGGACGGAATTATCTGCAGAAACTAGAGTTGGCTCTGCGAAACTGTCAAAGTTACAAAAGATTGGGGAGACTCGATGGTGGTCAAAACAGGCAGCTCTAGAACGTATTTTTGGTATTATGAAAAACCAAAACCAGAAGCATTTTCTCTGTTGATTGAAGTTCTTTCAAGAATTGAAGACATGCCAAATTTTGATTCAAAAGCTACGTTTGAAGCAAATGTCTTACTAGCCAAATGGTGTTCATTCGATATAAATCTAACTGCCCTTCTCCTCCTCCGTGTACACAGCTTTTAAGAGCTGCATCTGAGTACCTGCAAACAAGAGGTCTCGACTATCTCAGTGCCTGGAATATGGTTCAATGCGCTAAAGAAGCACTTAAGAAAATACAGTTCGACGAGGTTCATGAAAAAACAAGTTGTTTTATTTCCAAGATAAACGATAAAGTACACACACTTGGTGTTACTTTTGAAAATACCCTAGGAGAAAAAAGAGTGTCGAGAAAGAAACGGATGCCAGGGGAACAAGCCAGAGATTCTGTATCACAGGATGCCTTTCATAACTTCAAGATTGATGTCGTCTATATCGACGAGTTGTTGACCAATTAGCCGTTTTCACACTAGTTGACGAACAAGTCGTCTAGACGAACAAATCGTTTCAGACGGACAAATCGTCTGACGTGAAAACGGGACGGACAAATTTTCACACGACTAAGTCGTCTGAATTTGTCCGACTATTTATCCGTCGGTCAAGACGACTTTTAAGAGACGATTTGTTCGTCTGGATGAACAAGTCCTCAAAAATCGTCTTGAATTCATGTGAGTCGAACAAATCACGGACAAATTAAAATGTTGCTGCCGGAAGAGTCGTGGAACTAGCTCTAACAAACAGAACAAAGACCGCACACAGATATACTTTCTTTGCTACCTATTCTCCGAATTCAAATTACACGGACAAAGTAATAGACGATTTGTTCGTCTAGACGACTTGTTCGTCAACTAGTGTGAAAAGGGCTAATAACAACAAGCATTGACGAACGTTTCTCAAATAAAGCTAGATCTTATCAGAGACACTGCGTGCCTGGATCCTCGCAGGTTTCCGTAGATTTCTTGCAATGGTCTTCCAAAAGAAAGTTTAGAAACCATATCCCGATTAACTGGCCTCAATTCATCAAAATTGAGAGCAGAACTGACAACCTTGTGAGAAATTTTCCTTTTCTCACAAGATCACTTCACAATGAGTATCAGGAAAGCAATGTCAGCAATGAGGACATGGAAACTGATGATGATGATGATGATGATGGTGATGCATATGATGATGGATTTGATGACAGTGATAGCGACGAGTGACGAACAAAAGGACGAACAAGATGCTGACAAGCTACCTAAGCCTTGCATGGGATATTGCAAGAAATGTTTATCGTGTTGTTACAAAATCTTGCATAGGTTTTCGTTGAATGCGTCATCATTTACAAATCTATTCGTGGCCTATGAATATCTACTTACACTATCGTTTTCCCAAGTAAGCTGTGAAAGAGCATTTAGCAAACTTAAAATTGTTAAAACTCGTCTAAGAAGCTCGCTAGGCAACGAGAAGCTGGAGGCCTTCATGCTTATGTGCACTGAAACGGACTTGCTACGTAGCATAACTGTTGATGAAATCATTTCCTACCTTGCAAAAGATTCTTGGGTGTATTCGAACTTACTTTGTTTGTAATATAACAAAAGTTGGTCTTATATTAAGTTTTACTATGTCTTTACTGACTTTACAAGATTTTAAGACGTGTATGGCAGCTTGGTGCCGCCAGTCAACAAGCAAACTGGCGGAACTGAAGAAAAAATTGTAACCAATAAAGATTTTTGTCTGAATTTAAATGTGCTTAACATTTGCTTCATTTTGACTTTGATCATATTTCAGGTCACAAAACGCAGGAGAAAGCGTTTTGGGGCTCCTATTTTAGAAAAGCCTTCATCGCTAAGTTGGTGGGCCCCTGTATGAGTCATTTCCCGGTAAATATTTTATGACCAGTCCGCCCCTGCATCCAACGGACACTTTGAGAGCAAAATAAAATTGCCCTCGACAGGCTAAGTAAACATGCACTTTAGTACCTGTACGGCTGTACCTCCCTGACTAGCATCAGGTGACTAGCATTTAGTGCTTTTCATGGTTTTCATTTTCACCAACGATGTGAGAAATTTGGCTTTAGTATGTGGAAGCACTCTAATATGACTGTATATTTATAACTACGAAGGTAAAGAAAAACCAAGAAAAACAAAACAAGAATAATTTGCTAGACGTTCACTTTTGACTTTGTCAAAATGGTCAAGTTTGAGGAACGATTCTGGGTAAGAAATGTAGTATTTATAAATGAACGAAATTTTCCTGATTTCGAATGTGTCTTGATTATTTTACCAGTGTACGTACCAATCCAGTCAGATTAAGACGCTTAGACAAACTGAAACACTGTGTATTTGAATGCACTAGGACGTCAAGAGTTTCGATGAATTGCGAAAGTACTGCAGACAGAGTAATGATTTTTGTAAGGATGTCTGTACTATACTACATTCAAGGTATTTATCGTGATGTATTATCAGTTAATTAGCAGAAATAAAATATTGTTTTGTTTTACTGATTTGCTGATTTTAATAGTTATTTATATTGAGTGGGAGATATACAGCCATCAGCCATACAAATAAATAAAGAATGATTTCCATTTATCACTGTGTCACTTTCAAGATCGATTGTCACAAATAAAAAATCGTCACTTCGAATAACTGCTTTGAGATGTTTATACTTAGCTGAATTCTTTAGTTAATCGTTTTATTGGAATCATTTCCCGTGTGACTAGTAGACTATTATTAACCTATTGATTCCTCCTTGTAAACTCATAACCCTGTGAAAGTTCATTACACAATGATACAGCCCAAGAGAGACAGTTCCCTGTGCTCTCAAAATTATATTTGTACTTCCTGGAATGTAATTTTATATCTTGCTAAGTCTTAGGATTGCTTTATGTTTATGATTATTTAAGGTCATCATAACAGGCCATGCATATAAAATATGATCCTTAAAATATATGATCCTTGATTCTTATCACTGCTCAAATATAGTTAGATTCCTGTGTTAATATTATAATATTTTATCATTTATTGCTGAGGAGTGAGCGAGCGTTAAGCAAGTGCAGCATGTTGGAACACATTGCATTGTACCAAGTGCACAGTATGTGATGTACAGTTTCCAGAAAGAATTGTATTTATTTTATATTGCATGAAACTGTGGTTTTTAACTTCTACTGTTAGTAATACACATAACCTATGGTTTTACTGTTGTATGTTTTGCTGTTTTGTCTCAAACTTTTAATTCACAAAGAAATAGTGGCTGATCATATAAACTAGACCACTTTCTAAATTTAACATAACTCTACTTTCGGCTTAATAGTTTTTAAATTCATAGTATATATAGTTTGTAATTTTAATACTTTTTGATGTAACATTATGCAATTCAGCAATCTAGCTCCAATGTAACTTCAATAAAACTATCTATCGATCTATCTATGGTTCTATATACTTTAAAAAGATATGGTACTATGGTATTTCTGTTAAGTAAACTAAAGGTTCACAACTTTTTTTTGGCTTTATACAACTCAAAGCCAAAAAATAATTGCTCAATTGTCTCCATTTTTGTTTGGAAGGTACTATATGGTATTTCTGTAAAACTAATCTATTAATTATGTAATAAAGAGTGATTTGTTGGTAAGACTGAAACTAGCTATAATTGTGTGCCATTTTGTAAGGTTAATCCATGATTACAGGAAAGATGGTGGCATGTACATTCTCCCAGAATGTGAAAATTACTGAATAAAGATGACACAAGATCAACTAATGATGAGAAATGTTAGGGCAATAACAGAGGATACCAAATTTCTGGGCGGGGCAAAACTGACAACAGTTGTATGAAAGATGGTGGCATGTACATTCTCCCAGAATGTGAAAATTACTGAATAAAGATGACACAAGATCAACTGATGATGAGAAATGTTAGGGCAATAACAGAGGACACCAAATTTCTGGGCGGGCAAAAATGACAACAGTTGTATGAAAGATGGACAGTGCTATCCACTGGATAGTGATTTTTTCAATTGCCACAGATGGGCATGAAATGCAATGACAGCTAGGATATTGAACTCACAAGAGATGATAAGATGACTCAAAAATGTTAATACTGTATTATGAGTTTTACCTGAGCTATTGGACATGTTTTTTAACTTTGTACAAGTCACTATCCGATTGATTGCTCTGTTCACCTTTTGAAAACCCCCAGTTTAGATTTCTATAGGATATCAGAAATGTTTAGGTCACAGTTTTCCAAATAGTGAAGAGACTGTGGGGTTTGAAGTGGGTGGAGGCAGTCTCTGTTTTTTGAGGGGCTATGCCCAAGGAGTACCAAGAAAGCCAATCTGGCTTGTTACCAGTCCTCTCTTTTTTCACCTAGCTTTTATATCAAACACTTTTTATAATATTTAATCTGTAGAAGCGAAGTTATACATCCTGCATCTCTCGAATAGCTGAAAGTTGTGTATATAGTGTTAATTCTCATTTAAAAACTACTGGTCTCGAGTGATCAATTGCTGCAATAGATTATGGCTGTATATTATGAAATATATACTAAAAAACTAACCAACCTCTCCACAACAAATTATAGATCCAAAGTTGAGCAAACATATTCTGAAAATTTATCCCAACTGGCACTTAAGGCATCAAAATGCGGAAAGGATCTTGTCGGGTAAGTATAATTAATTAGGAATTCTTCACTTATCATTTCATTTGTAATTCATAAAAATAATTAAAATTTTGTAATCCATTAAGGTAATAAGAATTTTTAGCGAGCAAGTATTGAGTAATAAATATAATGTACTATATATGTATTATTAAGATTTATGTTTTTTGAAGAACAACCTCTTTTGTATCAGCTGTATGTAGCAATTTGCTTTTGTCTGTACCACAATATGTATGAAACTTACCTTGCTTGTCATTGATATTGTTTCATTTTATAGAACACTTAAAACAGCCTGGACTAAAGTAGCTGCAGAAATTGAAAATGAAGCAGAAATACACAAGTATGTAACCTTTCTTATTAGTATTTGTCTATGTAACCATTTTTATATGTGTAATTTCATGAAATTTTGGTCTCTGCAAGCTCCAGTTATGTATATATGTGTATATATATATATATATATATTGATCGAAACGGCTCTCATCCTTGCAAATCGGCTTGACATATGAAGTTTTTTGTTAATATACATTGCTTGGGTACCGTACTTACAGTATAGATATAACAAAAATATTCTGAAATTCAAATGTTTCAAAACCAGGGTGTGCGTATTTTGAAACACATTTAAAATGGCTTGCATGCGAAATTTAAGTGCTTGAAAGTAATTTTGAGCTTTTAGGTGGAAAATATGTTAGGTGTTTTATTGCTGTTCAAAATTTCAAGAAACTTGATTAAGTTTAAGCCATTCAAAACGTTGTGCGAATGTATATTTTTCCCAATAAGAATCGTTTTTTTGAAGAAATGTTCCAATTTTAATTAAATGTCCCTTGGGAGTTGTATGCAAATTAGGTAAATACATAAATTAAACATGCACAAAGCTGATTTTGCAAAAAAAATATGGAGGTTCGCGTGACGTTTGAAACGGCTTAGACTCGAGCACATTTTCTGAAATTTTGTACAGCAATACAACACCCACCAAAATATGAAACCCATTTAGAGTTTACTTAGGCGGGATTTTATGTCATTGTAATTGTAAACTACTGAGTACTGTCCTAGTGCTGTAGCTATATCCGTAGAGTGGTTTTATATTTAGTATCACTTTACCTGTCGAAGACTGCAGACTGGCAGTCGAAAGCTCGTGTTTAAATAAATTTTACAATCAGAGAACGTTCCAGAAACTCTGTTTGGAGTGTAGCACAGGATGTCGCACCCTGTTCAACACGAAAATAAATTTTCATATTTCCGAGCAATTTTATAAATTAATATCACTATATTAACATTTTACAACACCTGCCCTGATTAGTCAAACATATATTTCCTATGCAGTTCTTAATTGGGTTGTAGAAATTATATATTTGCACTTATTATCGTATTTTTACGCGTGTTTGAATCTAATTTTACTCAGTGGCCAATAACTCTAAAAAACTTATGTTTATGAAATTAGTTGTGACAATATAATTTTACATTCTACGTTTTCCGTCAATTTTGTTCGGGGATAAATACTTGTATGTGTCATGTTTCTCCTTTTTTAGAAATTTAGCTGGTAGACTCAATGATGATGCCGTGAAAGAACTAAAAATTTTTATCGAAAATCAAACAAAAACAAGAAAACCGGTAAGCGATCATGATCACTAAAATTATAGTCCAGATAAAAGTAAACGAACCTGGAAAAAGAAAACCCTTTTTTAATTGAGTTTTATAGCAATAAGGGGGGCACTCAGTGTACTGCTCTGGTCTGCTTCTTTCCACTTCAGTTTAGCGTTTGCAAAATATTTTGCCCATTCACCCGCTTCCGGTTGTCACATTTTTGTGCACCATGAAAGAGCAACCAATTAAATTTGTCGAGGGCGACAAATTCGGTTTCTTCAGTTTCGCCAGCGAAGTACAAGAATGGAAAACGTGCCTAATCCTGAAGATATAATACTATTCTCTGTTTTTCTTAGGTTGAACAGCAAGTCGAGAAATCAATAAAATTGTATAATGATAAGAGAACAGACGAACAAAAAGTACGACTAACATGCTAGAGCTAGCGTTTCAGGTTTTTCATTCCCGTTTATCTATCTGGTACGATTTTTCATACGGGTTTAGTTTAGATTTTCACGGTGAAGCGTGTCTACAGTCCGTGGTATAATTTAGAGACGCTGAAAGAAGTTATTTTTCGGACTACCTGTATTCTGTAATTGAATTCGTGTTTTCGACTAATCATCGATCTTCTTAAATAATTTGACTCTTTCGTCTCTAATTAGGCAAAGAAAAATTCTCATTTAAAATCTCGTGACTATGAAAGCTCGATTGAACAGTATGAAGACGCAAAAAGTGGGAAAAAGAAAGCAATTTCAGAGAAGGAGTTAACGAAGGTGAAATATTTTATAGATTTTGTGCAGGGCGCAAAATATGCAAGTTTTTGAAAGCTCTGGATTTTGGAGGTTCAATCTTAATTGTCGTACTTTATTTGTAGGTTTATGACTACGATTGTATATATGTGTATAGGTGCAACATGAGCTTTTATACATTTTTGTATTACAATATTTTTTAGCTCGAAACAAAATGTAAGAAAGCAGCCAGTAGCATAGAGAAAGCTGGTGAGTTATCGGTTGTACATACCTTGTGTTTTATCAATTCCTATAAATTTTCTCCATAATATTGCGTAATTCCTTTCGTGTTCCTAAGTGACGAACTTTGTCGTCATCAGAGACTCTGTCGTTTATCACGCTGAGAAAAATTCGAAACGTTACAAAATTATGCAGTTAGGAGAGTTTTTACCGGCTAATGATATAGCTAGCAAACTATGCTGCTCCAGCCTTATTTTCATTAAAATACTGGGGGAAATAAGGCAAGTTTACAGGGAGTTGCTGTAGTTCCGCCCTACCAAGGACTGGCCATAAGTATTAATTTAGACAGGCGGGTGGCATATCGCGCGCCATAATAACATTGAGCGCGCGTTTAGAAGACGGCAAAAATGGCAGTTATTCGCTATACTGACTAGAATACTGGAATACATTACTCGCCAAACTTATGTAGATAATAAGTAGTCTAAAAGGCAAGGATTGGCAACTCCCCTTCGGCAAAAATAAATATTTTTTAACACGAAAAGAGTTGCCAGTCAGTTGCTTGCGGAGGAGGCTATTTCAGGTGCACGATTTCGTTAAGCCTATTTTCCACTTGGCGAATTTGTTCGCGCGATGCGAGGCGAAAACAAGAATTCAGCAACGTGATTGGTCAAAATTGGTTGGCGAAAAAAATCGCCGCGAACAAGTAGGAATCGTTCCTACTTTTTTTTGTTCGCGCGAACAAATTCGCCAAGTGGAAAAAGAGCTTTAAAAGGCAAGTGTCGGGGAGTCAAGGCGCGTGCGGAGATGCGCGCGCCTCAAGTGGCCAGGCCTGCCTACCCTTTCCATAATTACATATCATACACAACTGTTCTCTCTGTCAAGGGGAGGGGTAGAATTTCTCAGGGATCCGGGAGTTGCGCACGTCCTCTCAAATATCTTTATTATCTTACCTAACACTCGAGGGAATGTTTCTTATTTGTACTTGATCTTTATGTATGCTGTTTCTTCATCGTTTACAGATCGAGATTATAGAGATCTTAATCTAAAAGCAGAAAGGGGGCGTATCGAGCTGTCTTCTGCTATCCGAAGGTTTTCACAGGTAGTTGTTCGCTTCGTTGTACTTTTCAGTCTTTGATAACAAATATACCAACAATATTCATTCATGATTTTGTATTTACTAGATCTGTGAAACAACTGAGTGTGATAGAGTACAACATATAAAGGAACTGTTTATTAAATACAGTGAAATGTTGGAAGGGGTTATTCCTCAAATGCAACAGGTACATACACTAACAAAAATTCATGCAGTAATATACTTCCTTTGACTTTGGAAGAAACAAAAGCCCACCTAGACTAAACTTGACTTTTATGTGTTGTCGTAGTTGATTCCTGCTGCGTTCGCACGTGCACGCCTTTAATAAATGCTCTGATATGATATAGATGTATAATTATGTTTTGTGATTCTATATTATTATATTTATAGAGTTATCAAAACGTCAATGATGAGTCATCTAAGATAAGCCCCAGTGAAGATATCAACTCAGTGGCTGATCAAAGAGGGACGGAGCGTGAAGCTGCGGAACAATTATTAACGGACTATTTTGTAAGCTGATGCCATTGTACTTCGTTGTTTTTTTTTCGATTATCCACTCTTCACTAGAAAAGGCATTGATTACAGAATGTGGCGTGACGTTCATTGTTTTTCCCACGTAGGAAGAAGATTTTCAAAATATAATTGCCGCTGATAGGAGGAAGAAACGTCTAGAAGAAAAGGTTCAAGATGTGTCAGTTGATTTAAAAAGAGAAATTAAAGCTAGAGAGGGTATGCGTACTACATTTGATACAGCTACTGCTTAAAAGTTTAAATACAAGCGTGAAAATAATGTAGTTTTATGTATTGGTGAAGTGGTACCCATAGCTGTTTTTGGTTAGTCATTCTTTCATTGTTAAAAATTCTGACTTGCATCTTCTAAGGTCTTTGCACACTTGCAATTAAAATAGTGCTTGTAGAACATGCATATAACCTCAAAATCAAGGAAATAGATTGGCATAGTTGACTAAGCAGATCAGCAGGTGTATTCAAACTTTTGAACAGTAACTGTATGTTACGCAGAAAATGTTGCAGGAAATGGCTCGTGTATATACTAGCTTTACAGGTCGACCTGGATTACGTTTCTGTTTAGAACTTGATACATAAGCAGCGTCTAAAGTTTATTGGTCTTGTAGGGATCGCACATCTCTTTAGTGTTTACGAATCAACTCCAAATTACACAAACGAAGAAGGCACGATGAACGTTGCGGACCAACTAGCTGCGGTGAGCTATCATAATTATCTATTGTGTTTCAGTGGAGTGCACAAGATCCAAATATACCTTGAATCTGCCTGATCGTACCCAAGTGTTTCGTTTAGGTGTCTCCTTTTCTTCCAAGTGCCTCTCTCGTCCGCTGGGGTTTCCATTTTTCCCCGAGAATTCCTTTAGTTTTTCGTGTTTTTCCGTAATTTTTTTGTATAACCGCTGGCGAACAGTGCTGTGGTCTTCAACACTGATGACCGCAAATGTTCTGCTTTCTCTGACCAATTTCGGATTCATGATGAGATTTAAGGGGCGGTGCATTCGTAACTTGTAACGTGAAAGAATAACCTATAAATTCAAATTATGGCAATAGTTACTCTCGGTTTCAGTTCGCTTTTGAAAAATCACTTCGAATGTTCGTTTGTAAGTTCAGAATGTTCGTTGCAAAGTTCTAATGTTTGTTTTGAAGTTCGTTCCGACAAGATTTGAAGTGATTTTTCAAAAGCAAACTGAAATTGAGAGTAAATATTAGATTTTGTCAGGAATGTGAAAGGGAAGGATACAAACGCTGATAGATTTTAATGAAATATTACAGGCTGATGAAGTCATAAATAGTATAGACGGGAGCTTATACAAATTACAATCTGCATTGGCTCAAGTCAGTCGTCAACAAACACCAAGTCACAGATTATCCTCATATATTCAATCTTCAAAAGATAAACAGGTACAGAACACTGTGCCACAGATTTTAACTAGTACGTAGTCGTTAATGGTGTCCTCTGACATGAATAATTTCCAACTATTAGCACGCTTGTCATTTTTGCCTAATTTTCTCCCAACCAGGGCTATTTTATAACTGGCTTCTCAACTGGGGGTGGCGCGGGGTGTTGCATATTAAGATATTCGTGTTCTGCCCTAATTTCGTTTAAAATTCACCGCACACAAAAATACCTAGCAACCTCTTAAATGTCAACTGTACTGGAAGAAAACTAAGCGAAAATGACAAGCATGTGTAGCTCAAGGATACGAAACCAGCAGCTATGTCTTTTGCAAAATTTTGTTTAGGGTTTAGCAATGAGTATCCTGAAAATTCCACTCAGTGACGTGAAAACAATCCCGGCGGCACCACAGGTTGCTAGTACTATGAATCAAGGTTATCCTAGTGGTATGTTTGTTGTATACTTGTAATTTCCTCAGTTACCATCTAATTTAATTTAGTAAGTTGGCATCGGCTATTCTTTTATTGGAAGAATTTTTTTCGTCTAAACAAACTACATACCATGTGACAAATATTATGCAGCCAAAAAGCTGTGACAAAGGTATCGAGTTTTATATTTGAAACCTGGTAACGACTATTTTTACCAGGATCATATATGCCCCCCAAAACTTTTCCTTAAAATTCTCTTGAGTTTGTAGTTTTTCCTACTGAAAGTGTAAACATTTTTAAATGTTTATGCTTTGTATTTGACGCAATCTACCTCTGTCAGTTTTAAAAATGTTCCACCCGGTAGTTTTCGGGGCTACTAAAATGTAAACGAGGAAGTGTAAATACAAGTAGATTATGGGGGGGGGGGATTCTGTTTTACTCATCTCATGACGGCAGGTACAATGTCATTATTAACTTTAACCTGGTAATCTATGGCTGACTCGACCCCAGTCGTCTCAATCTGAAGATATCGACAGAGATCATTCCGGGAAGGTGATACTCAAATACATAGAGATCATTCTGGCAAGATGATACTCCAGTATCAAAGATCATACCGATAAAGGTGTGCGAGATAAATGAGCTCGCCTTTACATCTGGAGTATTTACCTTGTATCTCTTTATATATCTTGACATACGACTGCATTGAGACGACTCAGTTTCTATAATATAATTAATGATGCATCAGTTAGGAATAAAAACTATTGAACCTTGTAACATGCAACTTTATTCTGTATTGTTACAGATGATGAATTCGACGAGGATTACACTTCGTCAGGTACACTTGAAGTACACTGTAGTTTTAATAAATTGTTGAATGCTTTGTCTGTACATGCATTTTATATCTCCAGTAACTCCACGCTTAGGCCACAAGGTAAAATTGGTATGTCTCAGTTTCGTTCCTACGAAACCAAACTACCTAAACTTGTGACATGTGTGAATTTATATTATATATTATATTATTATATGGCTTTGAAAAATCCTGCATCCTGATTGGTCGACGTGCGGTCCGTAAAAACCCGTATTCGGAGCGTGGTCCGTAAATTTCCGTATTCGGACCGGGCTTTTTCCCAGTGTTTTGAATCTTACTTTTTACTGCTTGCAATATACTTATTAATGGAATTAATGTTTTACTGATGTGTTTGAAAACTGTATGATAAAAAAATAAAGTTTTGTCATGTTCAACTTTTTTGTATTCGAATTAACGAAACCGCGATGGACATCATTTAAATACAAAATGTCACACTAACTCTGAAAATGACTGCGAGCCATATAATGAACAATTTATTGACCTCGCTTGTTCGGTTTGTACCGTGAAATATCGCACTTCGGTCTAAAAAACCTCCGTCCGATATTTCACGGTACAGACCGAACAAGCGACTTCAATAATCCTTTATTATACAGGGTGTATAAAAAAAACGGAGTCCATCTTTTGTGTCAAATTATTTCGAAATTACTGAAGCTTATAGCACAGTTTTGGTCTTGTTTTAAACCACGTTCTTTTCTCTTTCGAACAAGCCGCAATTCGTATTTTTACTCCCAGTAACGTATGTGCTATGACAAATTTAGTAAAAGCTATCGATTTGAGACGCCTTCCAATTATGCAAATTCACTATGTCTTTCATGGTCGCCAGTTAAATTTCTATATTTTTCGCTTATTACATAAATGGTATTTCTGCTAAACTTAATAAAACTTGTTATAAAGCTTTACAGAAGATAACGGACCATTAACGTGCACTACGAACGGATAGTTCAAGCTTGTATCAACTTCATGAATATTAACATTATGCAATTTCGACAACATTGTGTACGCGCGGATAAACAAAACGCTAATTTCGATCATTATTTTGGCATAAATCTAAGGTTTTTGTTGATGTAAACGGTCCGTTATCTTCTGTAACGCTTTATAACAAGTTTTATTAAGCTTAGCAGAAATACCATTTGTGTAATCAGCGAAGAAATTAAAAATTTAACTGGCGACCATGAAAGACAGTGAATTTGCATAATTAGAGGGCATCTCAAATCGATAGCTTTTACTAAATTTGTCATAGCACATACGTTACTCGGAGTAAAAATACGAATTACGGCTTGTTCGAAAAAGAAAAGAACGTGATTTAAAACAAGTCCAAAATTGTGCTATAAGCTTCAGTAATTTAGAAATAATTAGACACAAAACGTGGACTCCGTTTTTTTTTATACACCCTGTAGACGTAACTAGAACGTTAATTGAGGGGGGGGGGGGGAGGGGTATATTCATATATTCATGTTCTGCCCGACGAGTTTTTTTTTAAATCAAATTTTTCAATTGGAAAAGAAATCTGTCGGGCAAAACATGAATATACCCCCCCCCCACCAATTAACGTTCTAGTTACGTCCTTGTATAGACCGTATGTTATGACCTCGAAAAGTGTCTACAAAACGATTTTCATTCACATTGTGTCTGAGAACTGAAATATTTTTATGGGAATTAACACTTTGAAGCACGCTGATTTTAAATCCAATGAGTTCCCGGAGTTTTATCATAAACTGCTATTTTATCTTCACTAATTTCACGACATTTTTGTATTCAACATTTAACGACACGGCACACGGTTGCATAGCTCAAAATGACTAACTCCTGTGAACCATTCCCACATTTAACGAAAGACCGTTTTGCTTGGATTATTTTGATTTATGTAATTTCATGCGCGTTGGACGTACACAAGATATCTTTTCTACATGTTTGGGAGAGTACTACTGATATGTCTTTCTAAAATAATGTCTCTAAAGGGGAACAGGTAATTTGCGAGCTGTGAAGTTACCAGCTGCGAGTTGCGAGCTGTGAGTTGGACAGATCATGCAATAAAATATTTTAACTGTTATGATTTTGTGTTCAATATAAACCACTGAGTTTTGACTGCAATTTGCCAATGCCGGCGTTTTTTTCCATGTTTGCCTTTTCAAACAATGCAGCTTCACAAGTAACCTGAAAGTGTGTGTCAAATTGAGCCCCAAAATTTCAATCATTCGTAAAACGAGTTGTTCCCCTTACGTCAATAATCACAATGTTACTCAGTCTTACTCAGTCTAGTTTTTCAATAATTTGGACATGGGAATAGATATTTAAAATGGTCAAATATGCCTGAGTGGTTGCATCTAATTAAAATAAACTGGATGTGACCGGATGAACTGGATGAAAACACTCGCGGGGAGCTTGCGATGTGACTCTTGCGAGAGTGGGAAAGAGCCTTCATGCCTTCAAAAAAGGGAATTTCAGGTAGTTGTCCAATTCAAGAAAAACCTCAGGCAATACTTTCCCGTACACACCCCTCACTCGGTTAATAAGTCCTTAATACTAAACGCTTGAGACATCAACGTTTTCCCCTTTTCCAGCATGAGTTGGGAGATAATTTTTTAACTGTTTATGAACTAAAATTGTTTAACCAAGTTGTTTCGTGTGCAAAGGCAAGGTTGTTTATCATAAAAATTTTATTCATTATATAAATAATAATGGATCAGAATAACAGACTACCAGAATATATGATTACATGAAAATTATCATTATAGCCATAAAAAATAACTGCAATAATTCAGATTAAGCTAACCGCATTAATTAAGGAATAGCTTGAAAAAATGATGTGATAAATAATCATATACACGTTTAGAACCTAAACAGGCTAAGTATTAAGTATAAATTTATAAATATAAACGAAAATATACCTCATACGTACCACCCACGGTGACCACGCGATGTTTTATACAGTATCAGTGCTTCCATTTTCAAAAACACAAATTTCTGTTTAAATTATGTTGGACATTTTCGTGAAATTCCCTTTTTTGAAGGCATGAAGGCTCTTTCCCACTCTCGCAAGAGTCACATCGCAAGCTCCCTGCGAGTGTTTTCATCCAGTTCATCCGGTCACATCCAGTTTATTTTATTTAGATGCAACCACTCAGGCATATTTGGCCATTTTAAATATCTATTCCCATGTCCAAATTATTGAAAAACTAGACTGAGTAAGACTGAGTAACATTGTGATTATTAACGTAAGGGGAACAACTCGTTTTTCGAATGATTGAAATTTTGGAGCTCAATTTGACACACATTTTCAAATCAATTGTGGAACTGCAATGTTTGAAAAGGCAAACATGGAAAAAAACGCCAGCATTGGGCAAATTGCAGTCAAAACTCAGTGGTTTATATTGAACACAACATCATAAAAGTTAAAATATTTAATTGCATGATCTGTCCAACTCGCAACTCGCAGCTCGCAACTCGCAACTTCACAGCTAGCCGATTAACTAAACTCTCTATAAAGTCACAAGGACGTTAATGTCAAGTCCTTGGACTACAGTTTGTCTCTGAGCTGAGAAATGATTGCTTATGAACAATCAAACGGTATTGTGCAACAATTTAAAATGCAAACTTATGTGGTGGGTCAGCATTCAAATTTCCAACACAGTTTTTAAGGCCTAATTCAAGAGGTAAGTTATCGTTCTATTTAACTATCATACATCTATTGCCAGTATTGGCGTTGTTATGTGCGATAAGCGAATATTTTTAGAGAGAGGGCTTTTATATAAGCCTAAATCACCAAGTAAACAGCTCTGCTTCATGCACAAATTTTCACTGATCTCTGTCTTTGATGTGAACATTCAATCTTTTAGTTTAAGGTTATTTGAAATTGATCCTGTGGTACGTCTTCTACCAGCAACCCATCGACAATATTTCATTCTACTGCTGACATTGCCCGTTTGCCGTTACGTTTACTTCGCGTTACATTTGTTTGAATGCCGATAGAACTATCTCTAGAACTGGGCATTTTAGAAAGCGGTATATGTACTATCTCAAAGTTGTAGACTAAATATGTTGTTCACGTCTAGCACGCATCACTGAGATTACACGACTCCAAATAACTCGAGTAAAACGGTCTTTTGTTAATAGGCTGGAAGGAAGGAAGACTGGTTAATACAAATTGTCCCTTTTGAGTGACATAATCGTGTGTCTTCATTCATCTGTGTCGTTGAACAATAAAAAAGTCGTGAGATTAGTGGGATAAAATAGCAGTTTGTGAAAAAAAAACTGCGGGTCTACGGAGCGGAAACTCTCCGATTTAAACTCAGCGTGCTCCAAAGTGATAGTTGGCATTAAAAGATTTCATTTCTCAGACGTGCACTAAAAATCTGGACGATACCAGAGCACTATTGTAGTCTCAATTATATGCGGTTATACAATAACCAAAATAGCTAGCGAACCTTGTTTGAGCAGGAAGTTAGGTGAAAGACTGAAATTAGGTGGGCCTGGTAAAGCTCAGCGCGCGAAACATGTGTTCATTATATTAGTTGTTTGGCACGCAAGTCTACAGATTGAAATCCCACCGTTATCCCTGCATAGAACCCGGATTAGGTTAACTTTGTATTCATTTCCCTTTAAATAATTTTGTACTCCCACCATTGTGTCGTACCACCATTCGGGTGAATGGTGTGATGGGTACAGGCTGCCTGAAGGTGGTTGGCAGTTTAAGGCAGGGTTGCCAGGTCACTGCATTTTTGAGGCCAAATCTTCAACAATGCTCTTTGTTTTTCTTTGTACTTGCCTTTTGTTTTCTTTGTTTACTTGACTACACTAATGACGATTTGGCCTCAAAAATGCAGTGATCTGGCAACCCTGGTTTAAGGTAATATCTGTATGCAAATGCTCTAACCGAAGTTCCATCGCTAGTTACTTGGCCACATGTCGGTCAGCAACAAGCACCTAACCTTCCAAATTAGCATGTAGGATTATATAGGACAGGCGATCAAAAAGTCCCTTAGTGAACACATGTATTAATAGAATTTAATAGGAAAATTAAAGAAATCGATAAGTTTGACTGTTTTCCAAAGGACTTTTTTGTGCATTGATCCTTGGTAATTACAAAGTGTCATGATTAATTAAGGAGCAACTTTCTATTACGAGATTGTTCACGAATTTCACCATGTGCTATAGGGCCAAATTGGCCCCCTTTGCCCATAAGAGATTATTTGAGATAACTAACAAAAGTTCATAAAAACATTCTCCTGGAAAAATGGCGGGATAATTTTCACTTTTAAGTATAGCCTTTGTGCATGGTATTCGTTTCAAATAGTACATTCATTTTGTTTTTTAGGGTATATTAGTCAATGTATTGCACAATACGATTACGACGCCGTACAAGACGACGAGCTAACAATAAAACAAGGTGATGTTATAAATCTTTCTGAGAAACAGGATAGCGATTGGTGGTACGGTGAACTAAACGGAAGAACTGGAATATTTCCTGCAATGTATGTGCAGGAAATGAGCTAGGCGATTTACTAGAGAGACAAAAAAATAGTTTGAAAATATCAAATAAGGAACCGGTCGTAGAGTATCTACAACCCGGGGCGGAGGATAAACCTAAATATTTTGAAAAGGCTTTGATACCCCTCAGGTACTTTGCCAAAAATATTTCGCACCCCATTCAAACACAAGTAAAATAGTTTATGTCCCTTCGTATTATTGAATCAAATAGCAATTTGATTATTAAGACAATTAACAATTAAGGATGTCAAAGCCAGGTGTGGTTTTGACCACCTGTGAAAGGAGAGCAAAAAAGTGAAAGCTGAAGAAATTGATCTAAATTGTGATCTGCTCCGCTCCAGAACCGTAGCTAGAACGTTAATAGGGGGGGGGGGGGGGGGGGGGGGTGTTTATTCATATATTCATGTTCTGCCCGACTAGTTTCTTTTCAAATGGATAAGTTTGAATTTGATTTCAAAAGAAACTAGTCGGGCAGAACATGAATATATGAATAAACACCCCCCTATTAACGTTCTAGCTACGGCCGTGCTCCGCTCTCCAGGTTTCATATGGATATTCTTTTTGAAGCTGATGCAAAATATTTATAGTTTACGTTTTCAGACTGTGACAGGAAATTTTCTAAAAATGTTTCATAGCTTCATGGGATGTTCTGAAATATTCCATGCCCCTTAAAATTTTCTGCCAAATTTTTCATACCTCTCAAAATATCCGCCGTCCCGGGGTTGTGGGTACTTTATGACCGTCCCTAATACAAACATTTTTTTTTTGTATCAACAACTGCAATTTCATATGTATTTAATGATTAAAAAACCTGTTAAAAATGAGTATTTACAATTCGAAAACAAAAATTTTCCATCACAAGATCGTCAACAGGTAAAATTTTCACCTATAAAGTAAACATTCTAAGAGTCTAACCTGCAACAACAAACAATAACATTCTTGCGTTTTTTAAGTGTAAATCTTCGTAAAAAAGGTTAAAACAGGTAAAAAGCTGTTCCTGCTTCCCTACATGTATTTGCTTAGTCGTTGTAGAGTGGCCCTCAACCGTTTCCACATACGATCATAATGCAGTTCGTCTCTATCATCTCCGTGAAAGATATGCTTTCTAATATAATTACAGTACTTCATTCTAGTATAAATTGATGATTTCAGAATGTATAAAATACTGTGAGTTTTGTTTCAAAATTTTGTCTAGATAATAGACTGTAAATTACAACGAAAATATATATATATTATATATTTTAGCAATATTTGTTGTAGTATTATTACCGTTTTACTCCTTTTAATTTTGCATGCCTGTACGATGCAGTCAGCGGATAGAGAATAAACAGAATTACGCATCTTCATTATGCAAATTCTTGCCAGTGAAGTTTCTTATCTGGCTAATATAGAAATGCTGAATTGGGTAATAATTCCGTGTTCTCATATAAATCTTAATCCAAGCCCTAACCGAAACCCTAATCCTAACCAGCGTTTTATTTGTCATGTTTTTTGTGATTAGATTTAGGGCTTGGATTAAAATTTAATTTCGCGTACTGAGAACACGGAATTATTTTCCTGAACTGGCTGTTTCGCCATTATCCAGGCCAGTCATTTGCATGAAAATTAGTGAGACATATTGCACTGCTGAGTGGCCCTGTACATTGGATATCCCTCATTCTTTAAAATCTTGACAATTGTAAATGATAGATTTATTTTAAATGTTTCAAAGAACAAGGGGAACATTAAAGAGCAGAAAAACTTCGGGGAAAGTCCAGAGTCCAGTCCAGATTTCAGTCCAGTATTTACAATATTATTATTATTATATTATTATAATCTTATTTACACACGGAGTCCAGTTCACATATCGTGGTCTTCCCTGGAGCCGTGTACTATTACTATTAACTAATTTTGAATTTAAAACTATTTAAAAAGATTAAACCAAAACTAACACCACAGAAAGACAAAAAGAGAAAAATTTGCAAGAAAGCTATACTTACAAAAAGTGTTTAAATTGAGTAATTGATTGAGCATTAACTGCTTGCACAGGTAAGCTATTCCACAAGACCGCCCCTCGGTAAAAAAACCTTTTTTTAAGCGCCTCAGTCGAAGATCTAGGAACAAAGATTCTTGAATCGGCGCCTCTTAGACTATAATTATGTATGGTATTTACAGGCACAAACTTCGCCGAAATATAATCAGGCACATTTTTATTGATTGTTTTGAACATTAGCAGTTTAAGGTGTAGATCTTGTCTTTGTTCAAGGGTAGACCAGTTAAGATCTGATAATATTTCGCTTGAGCGTATAGTGTAATCCGACCCAGTGATAATGCGAGCAGCTCTGTTTTGTAATTTTTGCAGTTTTTGAGCAAGTCCTTTTCCTAGATTACCCCATACACTACTACAGTAGTCAAAATGTGGCAAAATTAGTGATTTGTATACTGTGACAAGAACATGATGGGGGAGTAATGATTTTAATCTCCTCAGGACGCCAATAACCTTGGCTACCTTAGAAATGATAGTTGCTATGTGGGCATCCCACATCAGTGTCTCGTCAACATTCAAACCTAAGCATTTAAAGTTCTTTACTTTTCGATATAATAGCCATCTATTTCGACCGCTGGTTGACTCGGTAATGTGGCTAATTTTTGACGAGTACCAATGAACATGCACTTGGCTTTAATCACATTTGAGCTGAGCTTATTTTTGAGCCAGTCATCCAACTCATGTAAATCCTTATTCATAACCGTAAGTATTTGATCAAAATCATTATCCGCATAGGTTAGAGTAGTGTCATTAGCATATAGGTGTTCATCAGATAATAAGTCACAACTGGACGATAAATCATTTACATATAGAAGAAAAAGCAATGGTTCTAGAATTGATCCTTGTGGAACACCACAAATGACTGAGGAGTAATTTGAAGGAACATTGTTTACGTAAGTCACTTGAGTTCTTTGAGTTAAATAGTTGCGAAAAAGTCGACTCGTTTTATCGGTAAATCCATAGCAAGAAAGTTTATTTAATAGAGTATCATGGTTAATGGTATCAAACGCCTTCTTAAGGTCAACAAAAAGAATGGCATTTATCAAACCATTGTCCAAGTTAGTATACCATTTATCAGTAATTTCCAATAATGTTGTAGAGGTAGAATGTAAGGGCCTAAAACCCGATTGCGATTCAGAGAGTACTTTATTATCACATAAGAATTTGTAACTTTGATCAAAGATCACTTTTTCAAATATTTTGGCAATCACCGACAATACGGATATAGGCCGGTAGTTATTTGGGTCTTCCCTGCTGCCTTCTTTATAAATAGGAGTAACCCTAGCAGTTTTCCAATCGCTTGGGATAGTATTAGAACGGATTACAAGATTAATGATATGCGTTAACGATTCAATTGTAATCGGGGCACTCGCCTTGAACAAAACAACAGGTATATTGTCAAGACCGCTTGATTTTTTAGCTGACAACTTTTGGACTAACCTATCAACGTCCCAGACACTAATTTCATGAAGTTCGAATTTGTTTGCAGGAGTAGCTATACGATCATAATTAATGCTATTGTTACGTGTAATATTAGAAGCTAAGCTTGGTCCAATATCAGTAAAGTGATTATTGAAAGCATTACTGCATGATATCCACGGGTTCTTTGATCGTTACATCATTCGTAAAAATTTTTGTCAATTACGCAGGCGGTCTTCTTATTTGATACTACACAATTTATACCTTTCCAGGTTTTTTTAGAATCAGCAAAATTGGCATTAAAATACGATGCATAGTATTTAGAGTTAGTTTCCTTAATTTGATAGTTAAGTTGGTTTTTGACCAGCCGGAAATTGGACCACGCAATTTCGTCATTTGAGGTAACCGCAATTCTTTTCAGTCTATCTGTCTCCCACATTAACTTTTTCAAATCAGGTGTGACCCAAGGTGCATGATTGGGTCGGATTCTTCTTTTTTTAATGGAAGCGTGTGCATTAGCAATTTCAAGAAAAATATCTTTCCAAGCACCCCAAGCATTTATCGGATCAGTAAAAGATAATAGTTCATGCCAGGGCGCTTGGTCTATGTCCCGTTTGAAACTAATGGGATTAAATCGCTTAAATCGTCGAGAAGTGATGATTTTGGGCTTTGATTTAAGTATACTAAGATTTTTTCTAACTGTGTAAATAAGGCTGTGATCACTTATTCCAATATGTTGAACACCAGATGTCGCAAATTTATCCGGATGAACTGGCTGTAATGCGGGTTGGCTGAGTAATAAGTTGACTATATTGATACAAATCACATAGCTCAATCAAATGTTTAGTATTATTGTCCAAAACGTCAGATTAATCGTGGATTCAAGATGGAACAACTCAATTTTGGTCAGGATGCAATTAAGTTTTTCGAAAAGCTCAACTGAAGCATTTGGTGGCCAATATACCAGGTAGATATTAAAAATGGTTTCGTTTTAGATTTATTGATTTCGATACATAGAAATTCAAGATCATGTACATAACGTACATAAACTGCAACACCACCGCCATGACGGGATCTATCGCGTCGCGTAAGAGTGTAGTTACTTATTTCGATTTCAAAATCATTTATTGTGTCATCAAGCCTAGTTTCATTGATTGCCAAGATATCGACACTTTGATTTTTCATGTTAATTCTCAACTGGTCTATGTACGTGTTTAACTGAACTGCCAATGTTTAAAGAAGCAATTACAAAACCCTTGAGTTTTTGTAAGCCGAAATCATGTGGTTTAGAAGTTATTGTGACATTGTCGGAAATATGCGGACTAGTGGAAATATGATCAAGCGGATCGGGATTACCTGTGCAGATCAATCAATTGCTCGTTATGTAATCAGTAATGGTTCTAGCTAGAATAGAGGTTCCTTTTCGATTGAATAATGTTAGTTCGCATCGTTTGAGGCAAGGTATGTCTCGTGGCTCGGGAATTTTTACATTTCTGTTAGCGTAGTCTGTGAGCAAAGCCTTAATTAGGAAAATAAGTCTCTCAGTCACAGGGAAATGAAAGCAGTAAAGGGGAAGTAAACGGTCTGTCAATGAATGGTCTTGTATGAATTTTGCAAAGGTGCTTGTTCTCCCTAGAGTTCTGCAACACGAGGCATGTAGATCAGGGGCAAAATAATCATATATGAGACACAATAGGAATGGTCCTGAGGGGGTAAGTGTGAGCTGGGAACTTTTTGCTGGGAAAATGGATTTCCTTGATCCCAGGCCTTATTGGCTGCCTGCGTTGTCCCACTTTTTGCTGCAAATGAAGATCTCTATGATGCTACTGTACTGAGCCATAGAGCGTTGAAATCTGCAGGGTACGAAAACCATGTCCAAATTGCAGTAATTTCCTGGTTTCAGTTTGAGGTCTTGCCCAGTAGACCTTCCTCAAAACCCAGTAACATCCTCGTACCAGGCGCTCCATTGCCTTTTAGAGATCAATGGCAATCACTGCTTTTAATTGGCGGGAAAATACGTTTATGATGAACGCTCGTATTTTTTGTGTTATTGGCACAGTCAGCGGTTTCGTGGTGGGTTCGATGTTAAATTGTCCTATTAAAAGGTATGTTTTTTATTTTTTTACGGGAACCTTATATATTTAATATCGGTAGTTTTTACTTTGTATTAAACAAGATGGATTGAATATGCATGACTAAAATCTTCTTTATGCGAATGAACTGTCGACGGATCAAACGTATATAAAAGCATTTGTATCGCCATTCGACTGATAAAGTGACTGATTTGAGGTCGAAGACGCCAGTCGTCAGAGGTTGAGAGGTGTCGTTAAATTAGTTGTTTTTCTGATCATATAATTGAATTTTTAAAGTCTTTCACAATCAGCATTGGATCTTATTAGTTGTTATTAGTACCACGTCCAGTCTGACGTATGGGAGAGCTGATCAAGCAGCAGAGACTGAGTAAAAACATTTGCATAAGTAAAGTCTGACAAAGTGACAGTGTTCTATTCAGAGGGTTATTAAATACAACAATCAACAGATAAATATGGCATGGAAGTAGTCACAAAAGTAAATCGTTTTTCATATCACAACTGGAAGGAAAGGTGATGATTTTGAATTTTGGTAGCCTTTGTGCAATAAATATAAACCTGATAATGATACTTATACCACAGGCTCAATGGCATAAAAATCCCTATAATACAATGTGTCCCTTAAAGAAAGGCTATACTTTGAAGTCAAGCTCCAGGCTGCATATTCAAATTTGAATGTTTAAATTCTCTATTGAGCCAAAAATGGGTAGAATGTTATTGTACAGAATTTTTTAAATGCATTGCAAATTAATTGTAATCTTTTTGCAAAAATAACTCAGATTGGGCTCACATGGGAATTAAAACATCCAAAGTCGAACGAGCTGCACTAGCGCTTGTATATGGTTGTATATGGTTGTTAAGTTGTGGTATATGACTTGTATATGGTTGTTAAGTTCTGGTATATGAAAACAACTGCTGATGCCACTATTTCTGTCCATCAGTTGCTAGCAAAATTTGAACTTGGGTGGAAATATTGAATTTAATGCTCACTTGATCATTTGTGCATTTTACCAGCTTGTTTTTGGGTTGGGAATCAACATGCATACCAGTATATTCTATGTCAAAACTAAAGAAACTGTACAATCAGTGAAATATTACCAAAACCTAATATTTCGACAAATGCCAGATACAGTTATTATTTTGCTTATTTTCACTAACAACCAGGCTTTCCAGAATTAGCACTGGCGGAAACGAATTTGGGTTACCGCGAAACCACGTTTGCGGTAACCAGGTTACCGCAGATTTTAAGGAGAGAAATCTCAAGTAGAAATGACTGTTTACTCACGTGGCAGTCAATGTTGCGAGTTTTGTAAACATTATTTTAAAAATATTAAACGAAGCCAAAGTGTCAAATGAAATAATGTATCACTGTGAAACAGAAAATTGTGCAAGACTGGAGTTTATGTTAAAATTCACAAAGAAAATGATTTCACAACTGTTTATTGGTTGATAGGTGTTTTTTTACAACATTAACATTAAAAAACACTTGTTATAACTGTGGTTCATTCAAGATGGAAAACCAGATTAGGTTACTGCAAATCAAGGTTTGCGGTAACGCGGCAGTAACCCAGGTTTGGTTACCACGATTTTGGAAAGCCTGATAACCCATTAAACTATTATTATTATGAATTTGTGTGTGTCTGCTTTCACTAGTGAAACTATTTGAGCCCCTACCCAATGCAAAGATGATCTGTTTTGCAGGCATTACATAACTAAAAAAATAATTAATGATGGTGCCCAATGGGTTAAGAATTGTTTTTATGTTGGTTGACATACTGATACAGCAGCTTGATTCATATTGTCTTCAGTTGATATTAATTTTGATCCATATTAACTAAAATGAGTCAGATGAGTAAGGGCATCATAACATAATGGTCTGTAGTCTACTAGTCTGTACTTGTTGGACTTTTTGTTGGTATATAAATCTGAATTGTAAGCTTTGATTGATTCATAAACCTGAATTGTAAGCTTTGTTGCCATGTAGAAAATTCAATGTCCTTAGCATTCATGTGATTAATGATATTCTTACTGGACGAATCCTGTGAATCAAGTCACTCAGCAGAGATAAATTATCTGGTAGTAGATAAATAAATTATCTACTAGTGTAAATTATCTGCTATTATCAGTTCAATTATCCTAGGATTTTTTGAACATCTTCAATTAATTTGACAAGTGATAAACTTTTAAAATCACTCAACTAATCTGAAAAAAAAGTAATACAAGTCATATAATCTTACTTTTGCAATGATTTTAATGATCAGTTAATTGTAATATAAAATTTATTAATGCTACCTTACTGTGTATTGGGCCTTTGATATGTTATGACTGGAATTTCAATAACTTTCAGTGAATCTGTCAGCATTTTGCTTGAAATTTTGAACACCATCTGGAGTGGTAAATAATCCCTAACATTTTAATCTTTAGCTTTAAAAATAATCACTGAATAAACAACTTGAATGAAGAAATATTTTGTATTTTTTCTAATTTTAATTAGTGCTTTTCTTCTACTTACAGGTATACACTACAGATATCTATTAGAAATTGTAGTTTAATTAAATTAGTTCAGCTGGTTTAAAAAATGTTAAATGCAAGAAAAAGAAAAAGTACAGAAATTGATGTTTATGGTAAGTATAGATTATAGCTGCAGGTGCTGCAAACCTTAATATATACTGGTGTATCAAAGACAGAGAGTTTGGCTATTATAAACAATAATTGGATGGGGTTTTTGTGATATGCAGATCGAATTATCAATGTCGACGTAAGAGGTATTATTGTTTTGTCTCTATTGAATAAATGGCCACAACAGACATGTGACTTTATATAAACTACCTATATACAAAGATACAGTAAAATATATATTAATTAATTACTTGTTAATCACTCAATTTAGCTAAAATTGTTAAAAAGACACAAGTTAAAAAATGACTGTCTAAATAAAATCAAATCATGTTCTCGTTCTCTTAATAGTCTTTGTCTTTTAGGGGGAGGGGGAGCAGTTCGTATGATGGGTGGTCTGGGTTAGTGAGTATCTACTCGAATGAACTCATGTCTCTCTAGTCTCTCCTTAAACATTTAGTTGTATATCTGTATCTGCATGCTCGCCATAAGAAGTCTAGATACTTCTTTTCAAGTGCCAAACCCCATACTTCAATTCCATATTTGAATAGCGACATAATAAGGGTGTCAAAGAGAAGTGTTAATTGTTCCTTGAAGTAGCCATATGATCTACATGTTTTTATAATGTTCATACGACTACTAGCTCGAGATAATAAATTATTAACATGAAGGTCCCAACAGGATTGATTGTTCTGTAGCATAATACCCACTAGTTTCAACCGTGTCTTTCGGTGAATATCTACTATTGGTTCTGATGGAGGATTTTCTGATTTACTGTTGCTATTATTTCCCACATTTTGGTTAGATTTATTGACATTCTCTGTTCGCCTGTGTCCATTCTTCAATATTGTCTCCTTCAGCTGATGCAGGATCATAGTTTTCTTTCACTGATGCACTAACAGTCATATCATTTGCAAATTTGATTAATAAGTTATTATCAGGATCTTCCACTGTTGGATCATTTATCATTAAAAGAAAATAAAAACGGTCCAAGGACTCCAGGATACGTCTACATAGTTTGTTTCTATTCCATGAGCAATAACTGTCTGTCTTCTATCTCTCAAAAAATTTGCAATCCAATTTATAATAAATAAATTAATGTTGGTCATTTTTTTGCAAACAGTAACTGCGGGAACCACTGAGTATTAAATGTTCTCTTTATTCGGAGTAGTGTATTTTGCAAACAATGTTGTGGGAAAGGGAGTAGAAGGCTTTCTTGAAATCAAATCAACTTGACACGGTCTGCGTTGTTATCTAACCAGTTAACCATTTATGATGACATATAATAAGAAGATCAGTAGCACTGGTTCTTTGCACGCAAATTGATCACGTTTTATAAGTGACTGAAGTTCTGGTGAAATCTATTTTTTGAGCACGAGTTTTTCGAACAATCTAATTATTATGTTCGTAAGAGATATAGGCCTTAATTGGGTGCACTCTGTGAGCGGAGTTTCTTTAGGTATTAGATTAATTTTGGCCAATTACCACAGTTGTGGGACACATTGGTGTTTCAATGACATATTGAGTATCTTGGTGATTGTTTAGGCTAAAATCGTCAAAAAATCTTTCCATATCTAATAAATACGGGAGACCATTAGAACCTGCTGATCATGATGTTTTTTCTGTCTTGCTAACAGTTCTTCAACAGTGGACACATCGACGTTTGGTATTCTGGTCCCGTTAGGTATGGGTACAAGTTCGGGTGGTGTATAGTTGTCGTTAGTATTTATTTTGTGGAAATAACTGTTTACAATACATGGGTCGATACTTAAACTACCATAGTTGACTTTGGTGATTTTATTAACAGTGTCCCATCACTTCTTCGAACCTGATGCATTTTTCTCATTCTTGACTGATGTTACCATATTTTCACGGATTAGTGTGTTAATTCTGTTTTCTAGTTGTTCATTATCTCCTTTCTGTATAGTTTATTTTACACAAATGTTTCACTAGAAGAGACATACATATGGTGGCCAAGAACTGCCAATACTTCTTTTACATTTTTTGCAAAAAAATTTTATAAATTACTTGTTTTTACAAAAAATTAAAAAAAAAAAAACAAAACCTACTTTAAATTAAAATTAAAACAAAAGTGAAATTGAAGTTAATTAAAAACAAAATATAAAGTTAAAATAAAACAGAATTAAAATAAAATCAAAGTCATTTTCTTTATCGGCCGAGCGCTGCCACTACCATGATTCTTTGCGAGCCGAATAATTCAATACGTCAATACTTCATGTAATACTGCCCAATAACACCATAGTTAATAGAGTAGATGGTTTGGAAACTCATTAGAATAACAATATTACTCATTATCTATGTTGGTCAACGTTTATTCAAAAATATGGTTCTTCATCGTCACGTGTGTATTGTTTTTTTTGCCAAGTCCACCAATAGGAGTTCTTAAATTACCCTATTGTTCAAGTCGCGGATGGCTAAATTTCCTAAAACGTTCCTATTGGTTAGGTGAAAATACAATACGCACGTGACGACGAAAGACCTCATTCCTGCATAAACCAGAACAAAAACATAGATAATGACTTATATTGTAGTTCTAATGAGTTTCCAAACCATCTATCTCTATTAACTAAGATAACACAGAATAGACATAAACAGAAGGGCCACTCAGCAGTGCAACATGTCTCCCTATTTTTATGCAATTGACTGGCCAGAATAATGGCGGAACGGCCTGTTCAGCGTTCCTATTGGCCAGAAAAGGCAATTGACTGGCCAGAACCTGCATAATGAACATGCGTAATGCAACATGCGTGGAGACACAAACTTCAAAGGTTCTGACTCGAGTGGCCCTTCTGTTTATTTCTATTTTGTGCCAATAATATATCAAAATACTCATTTGTCAATACATGGAAAATTTCGCAGTGGAACAATTTCGCAGAGAAAATCAAAGCCAAACGTGTCATAAAGGGAAAGAAAAAACGTGAAAGCAGCGAACCTTGTAAAGATGTGTTGATCGTTCAGGGGATGAGTTGAGATGTGAGCAGTAAGGCTGAAAAATATAACAGAATTGGACCATGGATAGTTAAAAGATCTTTTATAATCATTCCATGATTGAACCAAGAGAGTTCGTCCCATTGCGCCATTGGGGGTATTTTAGCGACATCCTTACGGACAAAAGAGATATCCTAAAGGAGTTAGTTAGATATCCTGGGGGGGGTCCAAAATTATTACATCCTAAGGGGATTATGAAGAAACCCTTAATGGGGGGGGGGGGGGGTTGACAAGTACAAGGAGCTGTCACTTGAAAACTTTATTGATGCCAGCCAAAAGCATTTTTGCAAAATGCTTGAGAAGATTATGGTGTGATGTATTCACTGGGGAGCAGGGTCCATCTTGTCAAAAGCAAGAACATGTTCCAGATTTGAAAGTGTTTTATGTATGCTTTTTAAAACGTTACAAACTTGAAGTTGACGAAGCTCAGTAGATGACTAAGATACACAGCCACAGGTTAGTTGCCTGTTGCAGGTTAGCTGCATGCTATATAAGGGCTCACTCAGGTGGGTTGGGATGCCCAGGCTATTAGTAAACATATATAAAATTCAATTTGTGTTCATAAAAGAAACCAGCCTGGTTTGGTGAGATCTCACCATGTGCTAGGTGGGACCTCAATCAACTAGGCAAGTGCTAGTATGGAATGTAGCATTTCTGTCTACCACTCACAATAACCAGCGCAGTTTTAGTGGTATGGGCTTCCATTCCACAACCATTTTAGTTGTGTACAAACTGCTGTGTGCAAAGCCAGTGGGCTCTCCCTACTTTTTTCTTTTACCCTGTCTAATGCCAAGTGCTTTTACTCATCAAAGGGAGAGCACTACACGTAATGGGTTCGAGGTGCCAAGTTTAAATAATTTTGTTGTGGATAAAAACAATCATATACACACATAAATATTTCATCCTACCTACAATATATAATCTGAAGTCACAACATGGTTTTGTATATCCCTGGGGGATAATGTTATCATTATGGTGGGGGGGGGGGGTGCTTATTAGAGTGAGGCTTAATAAATTTGTTCATCTAAAAGGGGGGCTTCTTGGGGAGTGGTTTAAGTACTGTTTACAGCTTATTTTGTTCTACATAAGTAAGTGGCATATCAGGCTTTAGAGTGGAGGTGGCAATGTCTTGAGATAGCAATAGACCCTAGTTTAGAGGTTAGGTGCTGGGTAGGGTGTGGGTTATTTTGATACACTTTAATGAGGGTTAGATGAAGTCTATACCACTAAAACTGCTGTTTATTGTGAGTGGTAGACAGAAATGCGACATTCCATACTGGCACTTGCCTAGTTGACTGAGGTCCCACCTAGCACATGCTGAGATCTCACCAAACCAGGCTGGTTTCTCATATGAACACAAATTGAATTTTATATATGTTTACTAATAGCCTGGGCATCCCGATCCACCTGAGTGAGGCCTTATATAGCATGCAGCTAACCTGCAACAGGCAACTAACCTGTGGCTGTGTATCTTAGTCATCTACTACTTCATCAACTCCAAGTTTGTAACGTTTTAAAAAGCGTACATAAAACACTTTCAAATCTGGAACATGTTCTTGCTTTTGACAAGATGGACCCTGCTCCCCAGCAAAAACATCACACCATAATCTTCTCTAGGCATTTTGCAAAAATGCTTTTGACTGGCATCAATAATGTTTTGAAGTGACAGCTCCTCGTACAGGCCCCCCCCCCCCCCATTAAGGGTTTCTTCATAATCCCCTTAAGATATAATAATTTTGGAAACACCCCCCCCAGGATATCTAACAAACCCCTTTAGGGTTTCCCTTTATCCCTAAGGATGTCGCTAAAATACCCTAAATGGCCCAATGGGACTAACTCTTTTGGTTCAATCATGGAATGATATAAAATAAAAGATCTTTTAACTATCCATGGTCCAATTCTGTTATATTTTTGAGCCTTACCGCTCACATCTCAACTCATCCCCTGAACGATCAACTCATCTTTACAAGGTTCGCTACTTTCACGTTTTTTCTTTCCCTTTATGACACGTTTGGCTTTGGTTTTCTCTGCGAAATTGTTCCACTGCGAAATTTTCCATGTGTTGACAAATGAGTATTTTGATATATTATTGGGCAGTATTACATGAAGTATTGGCGTATTGAATTATTCGGCTCGCAAAGAATCATGGTAGTGGCAGCGCTCGGCTGATAAAAAAAGTGATTTTGATTTTATTTTAATTTTGATTTATTTTAACTTTATATTTTGTTTTTATTTAACTTTAATTTCACTTTTGCTTTAATTTTGATTTAAAGTAGATCTTGTTTTTTTTTAATTTTTTGTAAAAAATAGTAATTTATAAAAAAATTTTACAAAAAAATGTAAAAAAAGTATTGGCAGTTCTCGGCCACCATACATATATTTGGGGATCTCACGAGACATATATGGGGGATCTCGCATTGATAATTCTGCATATCACAAAAACTGAGTCCAATAATTGTTTTATTATACATTTTAAGCGGACAAAAATAAGCATAGTAACGCAAGAATAGTTTTATTTCGAACATAAAAAAACTGTTTAAAAACGAATACTGTAATAATCTGCATCGTAGCCTCAACATGCAGATAACTCAGTTATATAGTGATAGTCGCATTTATCTGCATGCAATTACCATTAATCACAGCGTATAAAACAACTGCAATGTATAATAATGTTATTTATCTTTGTTTAATCTGTAATCCCTCCTCTATTTGTATTCACTGTTTTTACTACATCCCATCAAGCTGTGTGCACCTATTGTTTGACTTACCATTGTTCTCGTTTGCGGAAGAGTACATTAGGACAAAAGTAACCTGACATACGAATGATGAATACGAGTTATTCACTCATGTCCATACTTCTAAATGCGAAGTTACTTTTGTTCTCCGTTACGCTGCCGCAAGCTGATACAATAGTAACTAGGCATGCGAGTGATCTTAAAATGGGAATTGGATATAAACAAGCGTCAGCCAAATTTGTCTATGCTCTTTATTCCAAATTTTGTCAGTGTCACCATGTTTTGCATATCCTTTTTCATCACCCTTTTGTCACATTAAATAAAATTATCATTGGATGAAGTTGAGCAAAATATCGTGATTTGTCGGTGGCGAGAAGATCAATTATTTGCCAATGCTGAAGGAAGGCAGAGGCAAATAATGGCAGATCTGCGAGTTACCGACAAATCACGATATTTTGCGAGAACAGAGTTCAATAATTGTTTTATCATTCTCTTACATAATTTCTTATAAGACGACAAGCTTTTTACACAAACCTTTTGACTATTCAGCAAAGTGAGCAGCCATTGTTTAGTGTGAGTGTACATTATACCCAGCAATGTTTTTAACAAATGCGTAAGGTCAGAGTGTTATATGTATGCAGGTAAATTGACCAATCAGAATTAAGAACGTATATAAACAAAATGATAATAATATTATAGGAACATCAATGGACATAGAAGTTGTTGAGGTTGCAGAAAATAAACTATTTGATGGAAAAGTCTCAAAAAGTTTTCAAGAAAAAATAGAGAAAGAATATGGGACAGGTGAAGTACATATAGTCCAGGACCTGTGTAGGAGATTATGTGTATCATTTACCACAGATAATCTTAACTGTTTAGGGTAAAATGACTATGGCAAAGTACGGCTGAAATCATGCTTTTCTAGGCGGGGGGGGGGGGGGGGGGGTTGTAGGTGAGATAGAATGTGTTAAGTTAATGTTTACAATAATTGTGTTAAATTAAGCAAAGTTTTTCTACCTCAGAATAAAATAGATCAGCACTCCTCCAGTAAAAAAGTCCTTGGAAATTTGGAGAGGGAGCTCCTATCAAACAGCTAAAACCTTAAATACCCCTGTCCCTCAAGCACTTCAGAAAGGTTGTGTGTTTTGTTATTTTGGAAGCTGAAGCCATGCTGACCCTGCTGTTTCAGGGCGTGGTCATTTTGAGGACTTTTGTCTTTGACTTGGGTTTTGGCACATATGTTAAGTTGATGCCATGCCGTTTTACCCCCTAGTCCTGGGCTAGTAAGAAATACCTGCGTAATAGTATGGGGTAAACGATCTTACCTGAGCTCTGGTAATTGTTTTACAGTACTTTCTCAAATGAATGTGTGGTGTATTTGCCCGCCCCGCCTTCTCCATTGAGTGATATTAAGGGACGCTTGTTTTTTATACATTTTGAATGTCACCAGGATTGAGACTGGTGTCCAAGAACGGTTGATCGTCCAGGTAATATCACCATATAACAAGCTATGGGTGTAAATTTATATACTGTCTTACTAATCATATGACTCCATACGAAGAACGAGGTTTCCAAATTCCAATATGCTTGTTATACAGCCTTACATGCCTCTTATTATTCAGAGCCCTATTAACCCTTACCTGGATTTTCAATAATTATTGCTGTTTTTTTAATGAAGGATTTATCTCTCTGACTGTAATAATCAGGGTCAAATCGGTAATCAGTTATTGTTCTTCAAACTGTATGATTACCTATACTACTTGACATAAATTAAATTCTCTTTTTAGGTTGGAAAGAAGGTTCAGGAATTATCACGATTCCTTGCGTTTTCAATAGTAAAGCTTCTAAAGAAGGCAGGGAAGCCGAACGCACAATGTATGAAGCTCTAAAGTTGAAACAAACTCAAAGGCGACTTGATAACGAAAAAAGAATATTTGGTTTTGTTTATCATGACCAAATCTTCGACAAGGAAGAAATCGATTTTATTTTTCTGACTCTCTATGGCGTTACAGTTTTTGAGTGCAAAGCAGTAAAGAAGAAAACGCAGGCACAGTCTAACTTTGACAAAGCACACAAACAGTTAAACCGAAAAGTTGATGCATTGAACAAAAGTTTGGAAAAGCTTCATGTATCTATTGACATTCCTATTTTTAAAGTGGTGGCGTTTCCAAATTTGTCTCGTTGTGATATAGAAATCGTAGATGAAACTCGCGTTTTCTTCAAGGAATGTCTAAGCGATATCGAAATGTGGCTTAGACGAATTGTGTTTCCAAAAAGTTCGATGAGTTTTCAACAATACCTTGGGCTCGCGTTAGCATTTTTCCGCAAATATCACACAAATACGAAAGATGAATCATTTGTTAATAGACTCGAACACAAAACACGAGGTATGGAAGTACCAAGTCAACGTTTAAACAATCACACTGTCAAGTATTATACGAAGGAACAGGCGGTGCTCTTGAATATTCACCATTCCGAAAATGTGTGGGTGTCTGGGGCTGCTGGTACCGGCAAAACGTTCGTTTTGAAAGAGCTGGTTAAGAGACTAGCAGACCGTTACGCACTTGATGCAGGCAAGAAGATCTTGGTCATTACGTACAATGTTCCAATCAATACGGATATCAAGTAAGTTTTTGAGTTGCTTTTATGAGGAATTCACTTGAAATCATGTTATAAATGTTTTCTTAATCTCAAATTTTCCCTGAGATCTCTCTATATATGATGCATTTATATCTGAAATTCGTGTGTATGTTCGTTGTTTTGCAGACTTTCGATCGAGAAAGAAACAAAGAGTCATGGGAAGAATGTCCGTGTGCAAACATTTGCTAGACTACTGGAACATATATTTTTAGATCCAGCAATTAAAAACGACGCACTACACTCGAGTAAAGTTAAAGGCATGGAGGTACATATATTTCCCCTTTTACAATTTTTAAAAAAATAGGCGTGGGTGTTTTTTATACTATCTTGATTTAAAACGTATCCACAAGAAATGTCATTGTTGAAGCATTATTTAATTTTACTGGAATTGTCAACGATTCGATGTTGACAATAGAGCAATTTTGTATCGCAAATTTATACCTTCCAGCTCTAACGTGCCCGGTAAGGGCGGTACATTTACATTTTATAATTTTATTTAATTTTTTAAGTTATTAGCTTTACCAAATTTAGACATTACAGCACACAAATACATTCACCATAACACAACATAAACAAAATTGCTGCACAGCTTGCACCAATTACTGCTGATTCCTCATGTTTGACAATTATATAACATAAAAAAGATACCTATGTACTTTCAACTAACATTTAAAAACAACACGTCATCGGCCTAGTCAGGCCTCTGACTTGATTGCATTTTATGCACACCGGCTTCCACGTTCGTAGCAGAATGTTCCAGCTTATGATAACAATATCATAATGTGATTTGAAAAGAACAATACGTCTACAATCCTGTGCCAATAACACAATGGTAGCAGTTTCAACATTGAAAGACGTTATGTCACGAACGGTTGGTCCAATAAGTATTTCGACTCCCGTCTTCGGACGCGTTCTGTACGCTTGATGAGGTCAACAGATTCTGGACCCCAGACCTGAGAAGCGTGCGCGAGGTGGGAACAAACGAGTGTAAGATATAAAGTTTGACTAACAGCTGGCATGGGCCCACTGGTGGAGAACTTATTTGGACCAAGTGAGGGTAGGAAAGGGTCCAGACACCAAGGTCTCTTTCGCAATCTGTAGTTTTCAGAGTGGAATCATGCAAGTTGTATGTGTGGTTGATTTTGTTGTGTTTTCTAGTAATATGTCACGTCTTACATTTCTCAGTACTGAGGAGAAGATTAGCATTGGCATTGGCATTGGAGGAAGTCCGCACTTACAAGTGTTTTATCCAAAATTCACGAATCGTTTGCCGTTAAATGGATCAATGAAGACTTCAAGGCAAAATTTCGGACTCTCAGTATGTTGGTATTCATAGCTTGTCAACAGTGCTTGCTTTATTGAACTTAATTCGTAAGTAGTATGAAGCTATGGACATACCCCAAAGAGTGATAAGAGTTATTTTCCTACACTTTAGGAAAGCTTTTGATCTAATTGTTCAGATTATTTTAGTTGAGAATATGAGAACGATCCGTATAAGGCAATCATTGATTAAATAGTTTGCGACGTATCTAAAAGGTAGATCCCATTTCACCACATTTGGTAAAGGCGAATCGGAATTTTATACCATTAAGATAAATCAATTACCCTCGGTGGTAAGAGATGACATCAATCTCTTTCTGGCTTTTAGCAATGAAGGTCACGTTGTAATTAAAGATGAAACAATCGTGTTTATGGATAATACAACATTGTTCGAAGTACTTCGTGTTACAGGTTACATTTCGGGTACAGAAATTGGTGTTTTACCCAGTAAGGTTAATAAAGTTAAAAAGTTCGCAGATGAGGAAAAAATGAAGCTTAATCTCCAAAAATGTAAAGAAATAATAATTGACTGCCGCAGTTATAAAACTATCATTCCGCCAATAGTAATTGATGGTCAACAACTTGAAAGGGTCACAGCTTATAAGTTACTTGGGCTATGGGTAAACGATGACTTAAAGTGGAAATCAATCTTAGAGTATCTAGTGAAAAAAGCTGACAAGCGTTTATTTCTGTTAAAGGTTTTGAAAACTTATAACTTCCCAGTACAGGACTTGAAACTATTTTGTACCTCTGTAATTAGATCGATACTTAAATATTGCGCTCAGGTATGGCATGGCAACCTACCAAAGATTAGTCACGTGATCTCGAATCTTGGACGTTTTTTTTTAATAAGTTTCACTAGTTTAATAATCTCAACGTGAATTTTGTATGAGATTAAAATGTAGATTGATGTGTATTTTTAAATGTCATAATATTGATGAAATTTACATGACAATTTAGCTTGTGCTATTGAATGTGAAATTCTTAGAATAATAATGATAATAATAAAAGAAGACATCTATCAACAGGACTTGCGAGGAACAAAGCCATGTTGATCGTTATTAATATGGGCAAAAACATAATCTTTGATCGTACTAAACACCCATTTCTCCAATGCTTTTGGGATCAGCGAAAGGAGTGAAATTGGTCAATAGTTTGCTACTTGCTCGTTGTTGTCTTTTGTCGGCGGGAACAACATTTGCCAGTTTGCAATCGCACTGTAACACGCCAGTTCTCAAGGATTTGTTGAACACGACAGTTTTTTTGCCGAGATCTTTCCGTGTCGTATTATTGAGCTAGAACAGAGACCAGAAACGTATGGGATTAAGTCCACAGCGGGAACAAATGGAGTCAAGATGTTTGAAACGACTGGTGCGTATAACATACGCTTGATGGAACAAAGATTTTTAAACTTTTCCACGAGATATTCAGTTGGTATGGGAGATTTCTTAATTCTGCGACGGGATGTTTTTCTTTTTGATATTGTGCAGTATTTTAGAATTCATCCAAGGAACATAGTTTCGACCCTTTACTCTCGTTGATCGTATGTGCTGTGCTGCTTCTGGGAACGCTTTCTTCCATCGTTGCCAGTCGTGGTTGATATTGTCGTTAGTTTTAATCAGGGATTTCAGACTTAGACGTTCAAGAGAAGTTCGTAAGCCTACAAAATCACCTTGACGATGATCGTAGACTGCACCTTTTGCAGTTGATTTTGAAGTATTAAAAGTTTAAACACAATAACATAGTGACCCGTGAAAAGCTCTGCTTGAGTGGGAGACAAAAACATCTCATATTTTGACTTTTTTTATAACATTTGGAAGAACTAGATCTAGCGTGTTTGAATCTCACCCATAAAGTCACTGAACTTGTCCGACCAGCTATGATCTGAGTTTGGTGGTCAATAACAAGAACAAATCAATAAAATTGCAATTGAAGTGGTTGTAGACCATGTAGAATTTCTCGGGATTTTAGGTTTTAATGAAGAAATCTTTATCGCTAGCAATACTCCATCACCACAAGATCTGCGATCGTATATTATTAAGCTACGTTTCGTTAGCCCAAACAGTGTCAGAGTCTCCAGAGTAGACCAAGTTTTGGAAGCGTTCAATGTTAGTATCCTTCAGACTGTTTCTGTTGTTACGCAATATTTATAAACGAGTGCGAGTGTTTTACTAGGGTTTTCAAACACTCGATAACAATAGAATACACGAGCTGTTTACCAAGCACGTTTATTGTTCTTTGGAGCTTGCAAAGCACGAAAGACAATGAAAATGGTTTATTTACTCATGAATCAATAATGAATTTGAGAACTCATTAGACTTTGGACGTTGAGTGCATTTACATAACAAAGTACAAAAACAATTAACGGGGAAATTGGAATATTGTCGAAGAGGAATTTACTCTATATGTATGGTCTTGTATGTAAATGCATAATTGTAAGATTGTGTAAACTGATTGATAAGATCACGGTTAATAGACCTAGATGGTTAGGCTAGCTGGATCACGTGACAAATATGTTATTGTTCATTTTTGTTTTCGGTCACGTGACGAGGAAAGGGGGCGAGATGTTCGAAGAAGCTATTTGTACATAGAGTCTTTGTTTACATACTGCGTTCAGAAAATCGTATTTTTGGCGTTGTTTTAGTATGTCAGGATACGGTTAAACTTTTAAAATTATATTAAGCAATATGGTTGGCTCTAATTGGGCTTTGCATGGCTGTCCGACCAGCAGAACGCATGAATTGCAATTTTTAAAATCCCTGTTGTTGGTGAGGCAGGCGGCGAGGAAACCGCAACGAAGAAGAGTAATGCTCGCAAAGAATGGCTTCGAATTATTTTAAGGACTAGAGAAAAGACGACAGATCTTCAGAAACAAATTGAGGGAAATAAGATTTTCCTTTGTGAGCGTCATTTCAAGCCAGAATGTATATTGACTTGTAAGTATTTGCATTTTTATATGCATGCGCTTTGTCTATGTTAATGTAAATCGGATACAAAAAGAGAGGGCATTGTATTTGCATATTTACTGATGCATGATATTAATATGTATGTTTTTGCAGACCCCAAACGAAAGATTTTGATAACTGGTAGCGTGCCTACTGAAAATTTCCCCTTAAAAAGCGACGAAACTCCCAAAGTTAAGCCTCGCGTCCTCGTAGAACAAGATATATCCAGTCAAGTACTTCACAGGAACAACCGACCAGCTTGGAACATACGCCGGCGGCTGGTGTGTCAAGTATTGAAGAACCGATGGCGGATTTAAAAACTACGCAAATATGAAAGGAGAGAAAATAAGGAAGTCGGTATAAAACTATTCCAGGAACAGTACATTGTTCCAAAGTACAAGGTGCTTGAATTTAGTGTTTTTGCATACAAATGGCCCATTCCTGATGACCATGAAATATACAACGGCAGAAATCCTTCTGTAAAAAATATTAGCGTGAAAGAACTGTTACAGAAACTTGAGGGCTTATCCCCCATCAAGAAGGGGGTTTGAACTTCGAACTATGGTCAGTTGATATACATCAGATCCAACGTTTCAAGCAAAGGTCCTACATCGGAATTTAATGAATGGCCTTAGCTTGAGATATTGAATCTGTTGTATCATAAAGTTCTAATGAGTTAATTACTGTGCATGGCTGTATTGAATGGTGGCAGATTATTATAATCGAACTGTTTGGTATTTGCCTGACTTGCTGAAGCAGTATACACAAAACTATTTGTTAATAATGTTTAAAAACAATATTATTATTGTACAATACATTTATTTGCATGAGTATGATGAAATTATTGAAACATAATAAAATTGGTGTGGGTTAGCTACTGTACATGGAAACAGTGTTCTGAACTTATGACAATCTTTAACAATAAGTTTATCACATTTTACATTTATCGCCTTGTTTCATCTCCTTTCTCAATGCCTTTTTCTTCAACTGCCTTTCATTAATACGATACTTAGTAATAAAGTCTCTGGTGTAGGAAAATGCCCTGACTCTTAAATAAAGTTTAACTATGTTTTCCAAGCACAGTTTCTGTGAACAGTTTGAAAGTTGAACTTCACACGAAAATACGATATATTCCCACAATGATCTTACTGTTTGAGACTTTAGTGTAGCATCAATAGAGATTACTTCATGGTTGGTGAGTGCGTACGGTTTTTATTCACGAGTTGTGAAGGATCGTTAAACGAACGAGTGAGCGCAGCAAACGAGTGAGTTTAGCGATCCTTCACAACGAGTGAATAATAAAAATCGTACAAACGAACCAACCATGAAGTAATTTGTTTATTATATGAGTATAAAGATGAGTGTATAAAGATACGGATATATCTTACTGACCAAAACAAATACTCAAGCAAAATATTAAAATGGAATTTCTTACCATTTATTGCTTTGTTTTCTTGCTGAAAATGAAACCATGAGGTTTATTTCAAATTAATGAGGCCACTAATGTCGTCGTTATGATTTTAGGTGGTTGTTTTATCAGTGAAATTGTCTTAAATCTCTCTTTTCGGTGAGTTAAAAAATACTTGTAAAATCAGACTCCATGTTTACATTAGCCTGCGAGCAGGTGTTGCACGTTCGGGTCAGCCAATCAGAACACTGAACGATAAATTTTCACTGGTGAAAAAACATCGTTCGTCCAATCAAAGGCCGTGAACGATGATTTTTCACCGAGTGAAATTTTATCGTTCTTGATGCCGATTGGCTATTGCTAATTTGGAACGATTATTACGCACAGCCATATCGATGAATAAATCTCTATACTCATGTAATAACACACTGTTTCTAATGGAATATGTCCAATGTTCTCTCTGAAAGAAATCTCAGCAACTTTCTAGATCACAACCGACGGGAAATATATGCAGTCTCTGGTTTCCATATTTCTTTTTTTTTGTTAAAATGAAATAGTTTACTTATAACGTACCCTGCAGCATAGGAAAGAGGTCCACGTTCAGCTGGGTCAAGTTGTTTTGGAGTGCTGGTTTTACTGCAGGACTGGGGACTCCTCCTTTGCTGCGCTATAGTTGTAAAATCCGGCCAAATGTTTAGGAACCTACAGTTCTCACAATTTAGCAGCTCAAACGAACGAGTAATCAAGCCATAAACACATTCTAAAAAGTTGTCCTGATTGTTCTTTCGACAGAATGTTGTGTAAAAAGGCCACAAAGCATCGGTACAGGAGACAGTAGCCATACTGTTCATTATTTCGGTTCCGTATAAGTTCTCCTCTTTAAGTTTGGCTTTTATGGATTCAACAATCGAAGCCACGACCTCTTTAGTCAACGCAGCACGAGTTTTGTCTGGTTTATCCTCAGCCGGGTGTTTTGATCTTGTGTGTCTTGTTAAGCCCCCTTTAGACTTGAACACTTTCTCGCACTGACTACAAGGAAAATCCCTCTCGTCATCAATTTGTGTATAGCTTCGGTGAATTCAGAGTCTATCTCGTCTGACTGTATGTCCGTTAGAGCAACAGACACATCAAAGTTGTATAAATTAATCTGGGGTTGCATTGTCCTGTGATAAAATGTCTTCGCCTTTGTCCCTTATGTCACGATTATAAACTGCTCATTACCCGGCTCGCTTTCTTCGATATTTTCATCTCCAACGTTCAAAATAGTTTCGTTTCTTTGTTCGCTTTCTGTTTCGACCTACATTTTGACCTCAGAAGCCCTCTAGCGTTTTGAAATATGATCTTTTGTTGTCATATCATATTCTCGCCCATATGTTTTCCTTATCACTCGCAACAAAGCACCCCCTTTGCTCGTCACGTGACACAAATAAAATTGGTTCTCGACATAATTAGCCGCTCCCTTTGAAGTTTGCCGGCTAGCCTAACCATCTAGGTCTATTAACCGTGATAAGATGGGCCGGTGTAAAAATTAGAAAGAATAATTAGTTTGGCATATCCTGGATATCATTACTGACAGTACACTAATATGCCCGAAGGTTTTTAGCAAATGCCAAATATGCCAACTAGATTGCGTGGGTCTTCGGGTCATTCATTTTCTGACGATTTTGAAAAATGAAAATTACTTCATTTCTCAAACAAATAATTTTAAATTTTTAAAAAAAATGAAAGTTAAAAAGTCATTTTTCATTTTTTTAAAAATGAAAAATAAAAATTTATGTTTTTTCATTTTTCGCCTTTACACTTTTTGGCGTTTTGAAAAATGAAAATGACATTTTTCACTTTTGCATTTCAATTTTTATTTCTCAGAAAAAAGCAAGAATTGAATTTTTACGCTCATATTAATCCGTTGTGTTGTTCATTTTCCGAACCATATTATAGCTGCGTGTGTTGTCTTATACTCGTTCAAAATGGCGGCATTAGCTGATATTTTAAGTGTTGAAGCTGTCCGTGTACTAGTGCAAAACCACACGCTAAAAGAAGTTTCAAATACTCTTCAGACAGAATTTCCGAAGCAGAGAGGCTTAAGTGTGAAAAGCATAAAGCCTTTTTGCCAAGCGCACGGAATAGCGAAAAGAAATATTGTTACTGACGATGAACTAGACCAGATTGTCGAGTCTTCTGTGCGACAGGTAAATCTCATTATATTGTGGCCTTCATTTGTGTTTTAATATTTGCCATGCCAGCAAGTTCACTATACTTCACTGGATTTAACGGATAAGTACATAACAGTTAATTAATTTATTTTTGAGTCGGTTTTCCTCGTTATCTCGGATAAATACCTTGCATAAATAGTTAGATCAAACTTGTGGAAAAATCTCGATGAAAGAAGAAACTTAAATTGTTTGAAGTCGAAAGATTCTGCTAGAAAACCCCCTCAACCTCCTATTGTTATTAGATCACATAAATCCCTGCTTCGAGGTATTTATCTCTTACACACATGTCAAATATATGGCTGCCAGTAAAGGTCAAATATAGTATAGACATTGGGCATATCTTGCGTATATATTTACATTTCCCTGAGAAAGTTGTTACATTGCCATCCCTACTCAAACTGCCTCGATATTGAACTGCCCTAGTTGTTATTGGATTAATCATGGCCAGTCCAGAAGAACCAGTTTCGTTGAGGGGGGTTTCTAGCAGAATCTTTCGACTTCAAACAATTTAAGTTGAGATTCTTCGAGATTTTTCAGAAGTTTGATCTAATTATTTATGCAAGATATTTATCCGAGATAACGAAGAAAACCGACTCAAAAATAAATTAATTAACTGTTATGTACTTATCCGTTAAATCCAATGAAGTATAGTGAACTTGCTGGCATAGCAAAATATTAAAACACAAATGAAGGCCACAATATAATGAGATTTACCTGTCGCACAGAAGACTCGACAATCTGGTCTAGTTCATCGTCAGTAACAATATTTCTTTTCGCTATTCCGTGTGCTTGGCAAAAAGGCTTTATGCTTTTCACACTTAAGCCTCTCTGGTTCGGAAATTCTGTCTAAAGAATATTTGAAACTTCTAGCGTGTGGTTTTGCACTAGGTCACCGGGACAGCTTCAACACTTAAAATATCAGCTAATGCCGCCATTTTGAAAGAGTATAAGACAACACACGAAGCTATATAATATGGTTCGGAAAATGAACAATACAACGGATTAATATGAGATTAAAAATTCAATTCTTGCTTTTTTTCTGATAAATAAAAATTGAAATGCAAGAATGAAAAATGTCATTTTCATTTTTCAAAACGCGAAAAAATGTAAAGACTTGCCTTCATTTTTCGTACAGGTGAAAAATGAAAAATAAAACATAAATTTTTATTTTTCATTTTTAAAAAAATGAAAAATGACTTTTTAACTTTCATTTTTCATTTTTTTTAAAAAATGTAAAATGATTTGTTTGAGAAATGAAGTAATTTCATTTTTTAAAATCGTCAGAAAATGAATGACTCTAAGACCCACGCATTTACTAGGAAAATTGCATGACGGATAGAAATGCTCCGTAAACCTTTGCTTTAAATTCATTCATATACAGGACGCTGAGAAAGTGAAATATATTTTAGAAGAACCTGGTATTCTCAGGAAGTATTTTCAATCCAATTACACACGCACTAAAAAGTTCCGCCATATCCTGGTGGATGAAGCCCAAGATCTCCCTGGTGATTGGCTCGAATTGCTGGGTGAACTTTTGAACAAAAAAGATAAATCTAACATGTGGATTTTTGAAGATCCATTTCAGGTTAGTGCTATTGATAACGACAAAGTAATTAGTAAAACATCCATATATGTTGTTATTTTTAACTGAGGGATCATTCACATGGACATTGGTTGCAGAAATCTGGAAAACGCGGACATGTGGTGGTGGTTACTCAACAACACGGACGTTTGAGTTTAAGAACAAGCCAACACAAAACTTATTTGTTTGTTGGAATAAAACAAATACTAACAGTAAAATAAAAGAAATATTAAATAATAAAAACAGTTTACGGTATGTTTTTTTACGAAAATGATGTATTCAGAAATAGAACAAAACAATTATATAAGTCTCGGAACTTGTTTCAGACTGTGTAATGCATGAATTACGACCCTCCATAAGTAAGGCCTTGTATAATGATGACAAATCTAAAATTGTATACATTTTTAAAGACATGCTTGATGTCCTGGAAGGGAGGTGGGGAGGTGTACATTTTGCCGGACGTTTCTAATGGCCCTTACAGTTGTGAATTTAAATAATGAATTTTTTATTCTCGTGAAAAGTCCTGTGGTTTTCCGTGTCAGCTGTATAAACGGTTGTTGACACCACACTGTACGCTTTAGAACATTAAAATAGTTGATTTTTAATATTTTATTTTATTTTAACTACTTTTGTTGACTCAAAAAACCCAACCGGCAAACAGCACCATGAGACGCACGGTAGGCACTCTCCTGCATATAATTAATAGTATGACATGGTACAAACAGCTAAAATGTAAACAAAAAATCTATTGTCAGACCAGCTTGCAATGATTAAAAATATCCCTAGGTTTCAGTGCTTTTAAAGTTCCTATAAAACGAAATTTTGTGTGACTATTTCTTGATTGCATTTCAAAGATCGCTCAAAATAACAGTGTAATAACTTCTGAGAGAGCAACAGTAATATTTTAATATAGGACACGCTCGGCTCGTTAGGTTGTTATGACTATATTAATCTTTAATATCAATGGCATGCTAATATATACAAGTGACGTCACATACATGCATGACGTCAAGTTATTACAGCAACATCTTAATTATCTTCACCACTCAACAGTGGTTGTTCAGGCCAACTCTTCACGGAATGTTTAAAAAAGTCTGGTCTGCCCCACCAAGTTTTATTCTTTGAAAGCTCTTCTGCACTGCAACCTCGCGAGGGCAAGTCCGCCGGATTTAGTTCCCCTTGTACAAGAATGTTCTCTTATTTCTTCAACTCAATGCTGTACTTATAGTTTCCAAACTTTATTGTTTCGGATCCAGCAAAGAGTCGTTAGTGAATCCGTCCAATAATATACTTCCGGTGGTGTCCTCAAAGACACAAGAGATTTCTCGATAGTGTTCACAAGTCTAGACAAAATGATGCCCCCTAGTAACTCCAAGCGAGGGATAGACTGTCGTTTGATGGGTGCCACGCGCGCCTTTGATGCAACTAAGTATACTACCGCGGCATATGGTTTGCACGAGGCATCAAACCATGCAACTGATGGCCAACTGGGATTGATGTCCAATACCGGCAATCTGAGTCCGATGGACAAATTCATCAGACAAGTTTTACGATGGGTCCGATGGAGTTCTTTTTTTAAAATACAGAGTCACGTGACAAACATACTTATACACTACGTAATAAATGCAAATATTATAACTATGTAATCTACACAATATTCGGTAAGCTTAGTAACATATATGTAAACATGCTAAACGCTTACTTTGCTGAAAGTATCTAAGTATGTATTAGGCATAGAAAATAGAAACTCTAGGTCCCTTAGATGGTCCGATAGATCCATCGGACAAAAAATGACGTCATCACAAGCTAGGATTAATTTAATTAGAGATGTTCGCATGCGGCCTGCATGGTGATTGCACTAACCTACTGAAAGTCAGATTGTCCGGTGGATCCGATGGATCCATCGGACAAGCGTGTTTTCAGTCAGACAAAAAATTATCCGATGGAGAAAAAAGGACGTCATCACAAGCTAGGTTTAATTCAATTAGGGATGTCCGCATGCGGCCTGCCTGGTGATTGCCCTGACCTCGTGAAAGTCAGATTGTCCGATGGATCCATCGGACAAGCGTGTTTTCCGTCGGACAAAAAATTATCCGATGGAGAAAAAATGGCGTCTCACAAGCTAGGTTTAATTCAATTAGGGATGTCCGCATGCGGCCTGCCTGGTGATTGCCCTGACCTAGTGAAAGTCAGATTGTCCGATGGATCCGATGGATCCATCAGACAAGCGTGTTTTCAGTCGGACAAAAAATTATCCGATGGAGAAAAAATGACGTCATCACAAGCTAGGTTTAATTCAGTTAGGGATGTCTGCATGCGCCTGTCTGCTGATTGTCCTAGCCTCGTGAAAGTCAGATTGTCCGATGGATCCATCGGACTGGCGTGTTTTCCATCGGACAAAGAACTATCCGATGGAGAAAAAATGACGTCATAACAAGCAAGGTTTAATTCAATTAGAGACTTGTGCAAGCCGACTCCCTGGTGATTGCCCTAACCTAACGAAAGTCAGATTTGTCCGATGGATCCGATGGATCCATCGGACAAGCGTGTTTTCAGTCGGACAAAAAATTATCCGATGGAGAAAAAATGACGTCATCACAAGCTAGGTTTAATTCAGTTAGGGATGTCTGCATGCGCCTGTCTGCTGATTGTCCTAGCCTCGTGAAAGTCAGATTGTCCGATGGATCCGATGGATCCATCGGACAAGCGTGTTTTCAGTGGGACAAAAAATTATCAGATGGAGAAGAAATGACGTCATCACAAGCTAGGTTTAATTCAATTAGGGATGTCTGCATGCGGCCTGCCTGGTGATTGCCCTAACCTTATGAAAGTCAGATTGTCCGATGGATCCATCGGACTTGCGTGTTTTCCATCGGACAAAGAACTATCCGATGGAGAAAAAATGACGTCATAACAAGCAAGGTTTAATTCAATTAGAGACTTGTGCAAGCCGACTCCCTGGTGATTGCCCTAACCTAACGAAAGTCAGATTTGTCCGATGGATCCGATGGATCCATCGGACAAGCGTGTTTTCAGTCGGACAAAAAATTATGCGATGGAGAAAAAAGGACGTCATCACAAGCTAGGTTTAATTCAATTAGGGATGTCCGCATGCGGCCTGCCTGGTGATTGCCCTGACCTCGTGAAAGTCAGATTGTCCGATGGATCCGATGGATCCATCGGACTGGCGTGTTTTCCGTCGGACAAAGAATTGTCGGATTGAAAAAATGACTTCAAGAACAGCCGTGGGTATAGGTAATTTGATATTAGCTATGACATTGACCAATCATTTTGTGGCAACTTGACTCTGTCGAAGTCTGAAGTGCATGTTTTAAGTTTGTTATCGATGCGAAATTTGTGGAGAATCGTTCATGTTTATCAAGACTGTTTATGGTTGTGAGCGTTTTGGGTCGTTCGTTCACCTCCTTAGCGAGTGTTTTTAATATTGTTCATACGTTTGTTTGCGGTGACGATGCTGGGCCTTCGACAACAAACGCGAATGAATCAATACCGGATGGCGCTGTAAATGTTAATTCGGAAACGAAGGCATTAACATGTGCAAAATTCTCTGCCTATGTTGAAAATATTTAAATTGAAGTAAAACAATAAATACATGGTTCTATTTTGATTTACATTCCCAAAAATACGTGTATTTGGATGGAATAGATAGATGTGTGAATGCAGAAAACATATAAGCAGGACAAATCTACATTGCTATGTGACAATGAATTTAAGGACAATTCATTGCATTAAAGAATAGCTATAGTGCTTAATATATAGACGTATTTTCATGTAATATCATTTGCGGCCTTTCTTTAATAGATTTTTTATCCGATGCATGGTTTTTTTTAATGAGAAGCATCAATATGTGAACGAATCAAATATCCTCCGAAAATATTAACACAAATGATTATTGTTTTAAAGATGTACTAAAACATCGAAATCCTATGATGAAAACCTCGAAGTAATTAAATTGAGCGATGATTATGGGCATTTTTAAACCAACATTAATTGAAATAAAGTCCTGCAGACACAAACACATTCAAAATCTGTCAACAATAGTGTGTATGACCGCTACATGGCACTGCGTGATCATGGAAGCGTAAGAAAAAAGTCGCCCACAACACCTGCAAAAGTCTGTGTCCTCTTTATTCTATAATAAAGACTTAAAAGTAAATTTAGCGACGATTTTCGGCCTTTTTTAAAGCGAAGGTAGTTAAATTTAAATTGAAGTCCAGCAGACACAAACACATTCAAAATCTGTCAACTAGTGTGACGCTACATGACACTGTGTGAGCATGAAAGCTTAAGGAATAAGCCGCACAGAAACACCTGCAAAAGGCGGCGATCCTCTTTGAAAAATTTCCAAAATGGGTTGATTTCATATACGAATAGATTTAAAATAACGAATTTTTGATACTTTCAAAACGCGTGAATTAAATAATTGATGTTATAAAGTACGAGTTTAGCATTGCTATAACATATGAAGCTTTTTTAGGTTATAACATACTTAACCCTTTGAAGACCAGCGTCTTATACAGGACAGTAAGAACAAAAAGATATTTTTACAAAGAAAGAAAACACAATAGGAGTACAATTAACAAAAGAAAAAGATTTTGATCACTAAAGGTTAAAATTATTCCGAATAAAGTTTGCATAATGAGGCTTACATGTGCAATGAAAACAATATATTTATAAACTGAATCGATTCATCTTCAGCAGCAATTGAAATTACAAGATATGTGAATACACAGCAAAGCAAGATTTATTATGTATACTTAAATTTCTATAAACATACTTAGAATATGGATTTATCGCAACGTATACATGCACAGGGCCAATTAAATAGCATTGACAAGTCATATTTGTAATTTTGAGTTTATATACACTTAAATTACTATAAACATACTAAGAAAACGAATTTCTCGCAACCTATATATCCACTGGGCCAATTAGGTAGCGTTGGCAAGAAATATTTGCAATTAAAAAATTTGATACAGGTTTCTGTGACCAATCAATACATTATTTATTAGCTTGATTCTAAAAAGACCTAATCGATATGGGTTTTTTCAGAGAACGAGACAAACAGATATAAGTACGCGGCAATTAAGGCACAGTCATTGAAATAGTTTTATTTCTGGACAAACTTCAGTACGTGTTCAAGCCTAAGGCCTCCCACAGAGGGCGAATTAAGTATAATGTTGCCATTGGCAAGTCATATTTTGAATTGTGAGCGAACTTTGATATAGGTTATTCAAAGCACGAGGTGAACACATAGATATCTGCTTATATAAACAATAAATATATAAAGTTGAATTTTCAAATCAGGAGACATTTACCATTGAACCAAATACACTATTAAACCTAATCAATTTATAACTAAATTATACTTTGTTTTTGGTAACGGCGTTTTTCAGAGAACGAGTCAAACAGATATGAATACATACAGATCTAACATTTATATATAGCTATATTTCTATAAACATGCTTGGAATAAGGAAGTTCTTTCGTCACGTACATGCACAGGCCCAGGGCAAATTAACTATATTGTACGTTGCCATTGGCAAGTCATAGCTATTTTGAATTGTGAGCGTACTTTGATATATAGGTTATTCAAAGAACGAGGTGAACGTATAGATATATGCTTACATATAAACATTGATAAATATAAAGACTATTAAGGTTAAATTTTCAAATAAGAAAACACGCACCATTGAACCAAATACACTAATTAAACCTAATCAATTTATATCTAAATTATACTTTGTTTTTGGTAACGGCGTTTTTCAGAGAACGAGTCAAACAGATATGAATACATACAGAGGTAACATTTATATATAGCTATATTTCTATAAACATGCTTGGAATAAGGAGGTTTTTTCGCCACGTACATGCACAGGCTCAGCATGCGCATTGTCAAGTAATACTTGCGAGGAAATAATTTGATGCAGGGTTCTTAAAAAACGAGGTGAACCTAAACATATACCTTACGTGCTTATAACTAACATTAATAAGTATTGATATTTAAAAGAACAGAGGATTGAGCATTGAACTAAAACGTATGTTATTAACCTAGTTTGTAAATATACGTTCAGTTTGGCATTTTTCAGAGAACGAGCAAGCACATATCAAAACCCATGGCCATGCATGCAAGTAATATTTATATAGCTATATGTTTCTAAACATACATACGATACGGGTTCATGGCCACGTACATTAATAAAACGTGAATTAAAGTCCTATCTATAAACATATCTTTCCAACGCAAACAAATGAATTCATACAGATACGGATTCACTTCATAGCTGTGTATATAAACATACTTATAGAATAGGGGCTTATCGCCAAATGTATAAATGTAAATATGCTTTGATACGGGTTTACTGGCTACGCATACAAATAACAATTGTCGCAATTTATACTTAAAATATGAAGTCCATGTTAAATGTCAATGGGATATCAGATAATTATTTGTTCTGTAGCAAACGCGCTTGTCCGACCTGGCTTGACAGCTATATTTATAGATATGTAAATATGCCATATTGCTGTACTGAAACATACTTTAAATACGGATTTATCGCCACTTACATACACAGTTCACTTTATAGTTGTGTATACAAATATAACATTCTCACAATTGATATTACTTTGTTCTTGATAAGGGTTTTTCAGAAAACAAGTCAAACAGATATAATAAATACACATTCAATTAAGTTACTTATATAGAATACGGGTTTATCGCCACATATATAATTGTATAAAATATGCTTAGATACGGGTTCACTATATAGCTGCGCATACAAGTAACAATTGTCTTAATTCATATTTATAATATGAAGTTTTAAATGTCCATCGGAAAATTATTTGTCCTATAGTAAACTCGCTTGTCCGATGGATCCATCGGACAATCTGAGTTTAACTGATATCTGCTTCCCATGAGTCATGACGTCATTTATTCTCCATCGGAAAAATACTTCTCCGACCGAATATACGTTTGTCCGATGGATCCATTTGAACCATCGGAAAGTAGATTTGTCCATCAGAGTCAGATTGCCAGTATTGGACATATATGCCAACTGGATCGTCTATGTTCAATTTATGTCGTATTTATTTATATTTTTTCATAAAAACAACCTAAGTTTTACTTAAAATACACCGACCAACGTAATACTAACGTCCACAACTGAGCCCGCATTAAACAGTGCGGTTATTAATGTAAAGACAGGTAACCCACTTAATAGTTGCTATAAATTGTTTCTAAACTGTCGAGTGCTATTTAGAACAGTCTGCTCTCCAAGAGAAAATACATCTGGGAACTCAAATATTCTTCATACATTCATATCTTCTATAAAACGATTCCACCACGATAACAAATCTGGCGTCAATTCATCATCCCAATCTGATCAGATGAACACAACACTTGAAACAGCACCTTCGTATGGATAGTAACGGGCGTTATCAAACGGATAGGATCGAAAATCTTGGCAGACTGCTTAAAAACCAATCTTTTCATCGGGGGCAGTGTTTCGGCATACTTCACTAGATCTGAATGTTCTTGATGTAACGTATCTGATTTAGCATTCCAACTCACTCCTAAAACCTTAACTGAATTGACCTGTGATTCCTGTTGTTCTTCCGATTCATGTATACTCATCAGGTTTGCCTGTCACTATCTCTTCTAGTTCTCTAGTTTTAACCATAAATGATGCCGACTAGGGATCGGCGCGTGTCACTATCTCTTCCGATCCACGCCATGAGGTTTGGCTGTCACCGTCTCTGTGTATGGGCACTTACCGCGATATCAATTTGTGCACGTAAGCCTTCCGAATTAGTATGCCACTTTCTAAGGTGGAATCCTTTATTCATGAGCTCAGATGACTGTTCGTAAATTAGATTCGCTTCTTGATCATTTTATGCACCAGTAGCTAGATCAATCACGTAAAACAAGTGATGCTACAATGCCGATGACAAGATGGCTAGGCTTGAAATAAGACCAAAGGGCAAACAGCAGAATTGGTACTTTACGATCTCTGGAAATATCCTTGTTCACATCATCAAACCACAAAATGCAGCACCCGTCGATCTTCAGGTGCAATTAGAACTTGATGAAATGCTTTTTTTTCGATCTCCGCAACCATCGCAATTGTATACTCTCGGAATTTAATGATGGCATCAAGCAGATGTGGTACCAGATTGGGTTCTGTTTTTAACCATTCATCCAACGATAAATTAGTGTTATCTGGCTTGGCAGACTCATCGAACTCAATTCGCAATTTTGTTGTTTCCTTGTCGCTTCGAATTACTCCTTGATGGGGAAGATAGTAAGTTCCATCATTTTGCTCGTTTTGATCAAGAACACCCTCCGCAATTCCGTCCTTCGTTTGCTGTTGGATGACATTGTTGTACTCACAGAGGTGTTCATCTCCTTTCAGTTTCCTATGAAGCTGTCGTAAACGATTAATACATGACACGTACCATTTGGGCTTTAGTGTATGTCCAGACTTCCACGGTAAGTTCACTTCGTAACGGTTTTCCGCATTCGTTGTAACCTATTTCTCGTAGAAATTCTATGTTTGCTGGCGAACTGTCGTCGTTCTAACTAATACTAATCGCTTTAAAGTCCTAGAATTTACTCAATTGGTATGTTAGAGCCTTGTTTTCGTCTTCAGAATATGGGTTTTTCATTAAGAAAGGGTCTTCTGTAGCAATGATGAGGTGGGTCATTGATGGATTGTTAGTATCACTGGCAAATCCGTCCACAGTCCTGCCACCCAAATTTCGTGTCGAAGACAATCGGTCTTTCGTTTTCGCGTCGAACTTCGTCCTTGACAACATTATGGTAATGTCGCCACCAATCAAAATGTCAGTCTCGGATTAAGAATCGGCAACGAAACTTGCATCAGCTATTTCCAAGCCATCCAAATGTGAACAAAATTCGACATCAAATTGCAATGGCAAGGGTGCGCATATTTTAGGAAAACTGAGCGTGTTTATTTCGATTGTTTTTGACATATATGTCCAATACTGGCAATCTGACTCTGATGGACAAATCTACTTTCCGATGGTTCAAATGGATCCATCGGACAAACGTATATTCGGTCGGAGAAGTATTTTTCCGATGGAGAATAAATGACGTCATGACTCATGGGAAGCAGATATCAGTTAAACTCAGATTGTCCGATGGATCCATCGGACAAGCGAGTTTACTATAGGACAAATAATTTTCCGATGGACATTTAAAACTTCATATTATAAATATGAATTAAGACAATTGTTACTTGTATGCGCAGCTATATAGTGAACCCGTATCTAAGCATATTTTATACAATTATATATGTGGCGATAAACCCGTATTCTATATAAGTAACTTAATTGAATGTGTATTTATTATATCTGTTTGACTTGTTTTCTGAAAAACCCTTATCAAGAACAAAGTAATATCAATTGTGAGAATGTTATATTTGTATACACAACTATAAAGTGAACTGTGTATGTAAGTGGCGATAAATCCGTATTTAAAGTATGTTTCAGTACAGCAATATGGCATATTTACATATCTATAAATATAGCTGTCAAGCCAGGTCGGACAAGCGCGTTTGCTACAGAACAAATAATTATCTGATATCCCATTGACATTTAACATGGACTTCATATTTTAAGTATAAATTGCGACAATTGTTATTTGTATGCGTAGCCAGTAAACCCGTATCAAAGCATATTTACATTTATACATTTGGCGATAAGCCCCTATTCTATAAGTATGTTTATATACACAGCTATGAAGTGAATCCGTATCTGTATGAATTCATTTGTTTGCGTTGGAAAGATATGTTTATAGATAGGACTTTAATTCACGTTTTATTAATGTACGTGGCCATGAACCCGTATCGTATGTATGTTTAGAAACATATAGCTATATAAATATTACTTGCATGCATGGCCATGGGTTTTGATATGTGCTTGCTCGTTCTCTGAAAAATGCCAAACTGAACGTATATTTACAAACTAGGTTAATAACATACGTTTTAGTTCAATGCTCAATCCTCTGTTCTTTTAAATATCAATACTTATTAATGTTAGTTATAAGCACGTAAGGTATATGTTTAGGTTCACCTCGTTTTTTAAGAACCCTGCATCAAATTATTTCCTCGCAAGTATTACTTGACAATGCGCATGCTGAGCCTGTGCATGTACGTGGCGAAAAAACCTCCTTATTCCAAGCATGTTTATAGAAATATAGCTATATATAAATGTTACCTCTGTATGTATTCATATCTGTTTGACTCGTTCTCTGAAAAACGCCGTTACCAAAAACAAAGTATAATTTAGATATAAATTGATTAGGTTTAATTAGTGTATTTGGTTCAATGGTGCGTGTTTTCTTATTTGAAAATTTAACCTTAATAGTCTTTATATTTATCAATGTTTATATGTAAGCATATATCTATACGTTCACCTCGTTCTTTGAATAACCTATATATCAAAGTACGCTCACAATTCAAAATAGCTATGACTTGCCAATGGCAACGTACAATATAGTTAATTTGCCCTGGGCCTGTGCATGTACGTGACGAAAGAACTTCCTTATTCCAAGCATGTTTATAGAAATATAGCTATATATAAATGTTAGATCTGTATGTATTCATATCTGTTTGACTCGTTCTCTGAAAAACGCCGTTACCAAAAACAAAGTATAATTTAGTTATAAATTGATTAGGTTTAATAGTGTATTTGGTTCAATGGTAAATGTCTCCTGATTTGAAAATTCAACTTTATATATTTATTGTTTATATAAGCAGATATCTATGTGTTCACCTCGTGCTTTGAATAACCTATATCAAAGTTCGCTCACAATTCAAAATATGACTTGCCAATGGCAACATTATACTTAATTCGCCCTCTGTGGGAGGCCTTAGGCTTGAACACGTACTGAAGTTTGTCCAGAAATAAAACTATTTCAATGACTGTGCCTTAATTGCCGCGTACTTATATCTGTTTGTCTCGTTCTCTGAAAAAACCCATATCGATTAGGTCTTTTTAGAATCAAGCTAATAAATAATGTATTGATTGGTCACAGAAACCTGTATCAAATTTTTTAATTGCAAATATTTCTTGCCAACGCTACCTAATTGGCCCAGTGGATATATAGGTTGCGAGAAATTCGTTTTCTTAGTATGTTTATAGTAATTTAAGTGTATATAAACTCAAAATTACAAATATGACTTGTCAATGCTATTTAATTGGCCCTGTGCATGTATACGTTGCGATAAATCCATATTCTAAGTATGTTTATAGAAATTTAAGTATACATAATAAATCTTGCTTTGCTGTGTATTCACATATCTTGTAATTTCAATTGCTGCTGAAGATGAATCGATTCAGTTTATAAATATATTGTTTTCATTGCACATGTAAGCCTCATTATGCAAACTTTATTCGGAATAATTTTAACCTTTAGTGATCAAAATCTTTTTCTTTTGTTAATTGTACTCCTATTGTGTTTTCTTTCTTTGTAAAAATATCTTTTTGTTCTTACTGTCCTGTATAAGACGCTGGTCTTCAAAGGGTTAAGTATGTTATAACCTAAAAAAGCTTCATATGTTATAGCAATGCTAAACTCGTACTTTATAACATCAATTATTTAATTCACGCGTTTTGAAAGTATCAAAAATTCGTTATTTTAAATCTATTCGTATATGAAATCAACCCATTTTGGAAATTTTTCAAAGAGGATCGCCGCCTTTTGCAGGTGTTTCTGTGCGGCTTATTCCTTAAGCTTTCATGCTCACACAGTGTCATGTAGCGTCACACTAGTTGACAGATTTTGAATGTGTTTGTGTCTGCTGGACTTCAATTTAAATTTAACTACCTTCGCTTTAAAAAAGGCCGAAAATCGTCGCTAAATTTACTTTTAAGTCTTTATTATAGAATAAAGAGGACACAGACTTTTGCAGGTGTTGTGGGCGACTTTTTTCTTACGCTTCCATGATCACGCAGTGCCATGTAGCGGTCATACACACTATTGTTGACAGATTTTGAATGTGTTTGTGTCTGCAGGACTTTATTTCAATTAATGTTGGTTTAAAAATGCCCATAATCATCGCTCAATTTAATTACTTCGAGGTTTTCATTATAGGATTTCGATGTTTTAGTACATCTTTAAAACAATAATCATTTGTGTTAATATTTTCGGAGGATATTTGATTCGTTCACATATTGATGCTTCTCATTAAAAAAAACCATGCATCGGATAAAAAATCTATTAAAGAAAGGCCGCAAATGATATTACATGAAAATACGTCTATATATTAAGCACTATAGCTATTCTTTGATGCAATGAATTGTCCTTAAATTCATTGTCACATAGCAATGTAGATTTGTCCTGCTTATATGTTTTCTGCATTCACACATCTATCTATTCCATCCAAATACACGTATTTTTGGGAATGTAAATCAAAATAGAACCATGTATTTATTGTTTTACTTCAATTTAAATATTTTCAACATAGGCAGAGAATTTTGCACATGTTAATGCCTTCGTTTCCGAATTAACATTTACAGCGCCATCCGGTATTGATTCATTCGCGTTTGTTGTCGAAGGCCCAGCATCGTCACCGCAAACAAACGTATGAGCAATATTAAAAACACTCGCTAAGGAGGTGAACGAACGACCCAAAACGCTCACAACCATAAACAGTCTTGATAAACATGAACGATTCTCCACAAATTTCGCATCGATAACAAACTTAAAGCATGCACTTCAGACTTCGACAGAGTCAAGTTGCCACAAAATGATTGGTCAATGTCATAGCTAATATCAAATTACCTATACCCACGACTGTTCTTGACGTCATTTTTTCAATCCGACAATTCTTTGTCCGACGGAAAACACGCCAGTCCGATGGATCCATCGGATCCATCGGACAATCTGACTTTCACGAGGTCAGGGCAATCACCAGGCAGGCCGCATGCGGACATCCCTAATTGAATTAAACCTAGCTTGTGATGACGTCCTTTTTTCTCCATCGCATAATTTTTTGTCCGACTGAAAACACGCTTGTCCGATGGATCCATCGGATCCATCGAACAAATCTGACTTTCGTTAGGTTAGGGCAATCACCAGGGAGTCGGCTTGCACAAGTCTCTAATTGAATTAAACCTTGCTTGTTATGACGTCATTTTTTCTCCATCGGATAGTTCTTTGTCCGATGGAAAACACGCAAGTCCGATGGATCCATCGGACAATCTGACTTTCACGAGGTCAGGGCAATCACCAGGCAGGCCGCATGCGGACATCCCTAATTGAATTAAACCTAGCTTGTGATGACGTCCTTTTTTCTCCATCGGATAATTTTTTGTCTGACTGAAAACACGCTTGTCCGATGGATCCATCGGATCCACCGGACAATCTGACTTTCAGTAGGTTAGTGCAATCACCATGCAGGCCGCATGCGAACATCTCTAATTAAATTAATCCTAGCTTGTGATGACGTCATTTTTTGTCCGATGGATCTATCGGACCATCTAAGGGACCTAGAGTTTCTATTTTCTATGCCTAATACATACTTAGATACTTTCAGCAAAGTAAGCGTTTAGCATGTTTACATATATGTTACTAAGCTTACCGAATATTGTGTAGATTACATAGTTATAATATTTGCATTTATTACGTAGTGTATAAGTATGTTTGTCACGTGACTCTGTATTTTAAAAAAAGAACTCCATCGGACCCATCGTAAAACTTGTCTGATGAATTTGTCCATCGGACTCAGATTGCCGGTATTGGACATCAATCGTTCTTGAAGGAATTTTCAATTTCACCTGATCTTCATCACACCGCCAGGCTCGAATTTTCTTATCGCCAAATGTATTTAAGCTGAGGGTTTCTTTTCGTAGGGGATGTAACTTCAGTCTCTCCTTAAGGTGGCTGGTGATATATGATCGTTGACTACACGAGTCTTGTAAAATTCGCACTGGAATAGAATCACTACCATCTTGGCTGAATGCTTTAGTGGTGGCTGTTTGCTAAAGAATTCGTGTTCAACGTTGATTTTCTGATCCGACTGCTTTGTTGGCTCGCTCTTTTTCGGGTCTTGTTTTACAGGCGACACGTCGGGGAATTTTGGGTGGGTCTCGTGCTGTACACATGGAATGGTGGTGACCACCTTGGCATTTTCTACACCTTTTAGAAAGATCACACTCCTGTGCTCGTCGACCTCGCCCCAGGCGACGGAAGCAGCGACCATCCCGTTTCAGGATATACTTTCTGGTGTCGATATCAACTGTTCAAATGAAGCTGAATAGTGAGATTTGCGACAATAGGGACTCTGAATACCTTGTCCCTTTGAATTACACCACCCTGCGAGTAATGCTGCTGGTGTATTTCGTCGACCATGATCACTAGAACCCGTTTTCGAAAGATCATTTGCTTGCTTTCACATTTGCAGATCACATTGCCATTACAAGTGGGCAGTTTTAACCGTTTGTCCATGTGGGCTGAAGTTACTTGCCTAGTTTTTCTAAAACTTTTGCATTTCAATTTTTATTTGTCAGAAAAAAAGCAAGAATTGAATTTTTACTCTCATATTAATCCGTTGTGTTGTTCATTTTCCGAACCATATTATAGCTGCGTGTGTTGTCTTATACTCGTTCAAAATGGCGGCATTAGCTGATATTTTAAGTGTTGAAGCTGTCCGTGAACTAGGGCAAAACCACACGCTAAAAGAAGTTTCAAATATTCTTCAGACAGAATTTCCGAACCAGAGAGGCTTAAATGTAAAAAGCATAAAGCGTTTTTGCCAAGCACAAGGAATAGCGAAAAGAAATATTGTTACTGACGATGAACTAGACCAGATTGTCGAGTCTTCTGTGCGACAGGTAAATCTCATTATATTGTGGCCTTCATTTGTGTTTTAATATTTTGCTATCCCAGCAAGCTCACTATGCTTCACTGGATTTAATGGATAAGTACATAACAGTTAATTAATTTATTTTTGAGTCGGTTTTCCTCGTTATCTCGGATAAATACCTTGCATAAATAATTAGACCAAACTTGTGGAAAAATCTCGAAGAATCTCAACTTAAATTGTTTGAAGTCGAAAGATTCTGCTAGAAACCCCCCTCAACGAAACTGGTTCTTCTGGACTGGCTATGATTAATCCAATAACAGCTAGGGCAGTTCAATGTCGAGGCAGTTTGAGTAGGGACGGGCAATGTAACAACTTTCCCAGGGAAATGTAAATATATACTCAACATATGCCTAGTGTCTATACCATTTTTGACCTTTACTGGCAGCCACATATTTAACATGTGTGTAAGAGATAAATACCTCGAAGCAGGGATTTATGTGATCTAATAACATTAGGACGTTGAGGGGGTTTTCTAGCAGAATCTTTCGACTTCAAACAATTTAAGTTGAGATTTTCCATAAGTTTGATCTAATTATTTATGCAAGGTAACGAGATAACGAAGAAAACCGACTCAAAAATAAATTAATTAACTGTTATGTACTTATCCCGTTATCCATTAAATCCAGTGAAGTATAGTGAGCTTGCTGGCATAGCAAAATATTAAAGCGCAAATGAAGGCCACAATATAATGAGATTTGCCTGTCGAACAGAAGACTCGACAATCTGGTCTAGTTCATCGTCAGTAACAATATTTCTTTTCGCTATTCCGTGTGCTTGGCAAAAACGCTTTATGCTTTTTACACTTAAGCCTCTCTGGTTCGGAAATTCTGTCTGAAGAATATTTGAAACTTCTTTTAGCGTGTGGTTTTGCCCTAGTTCACGGACAGCTTCAACACTTAAAATATCAGCTAATGCCGCCATTTTGAACGAGTATAAGACAACACACGCAGCTATAACATGGTTCGGAAAATGAGCAATACAACGGATTAATATGAGAGTAAAAATTCAATTCTTGCTTTTTTCTGACAAATAAAAATTGAAATGCAAAAGTGAAAAATGTCATTTTCATTTTTCAAAACGCGGAAAAAATGTAAAGACTTGTCTTCATTTTTCGTACAGGCGAAAAATGAAAAATAAAACATAAATTTTTATTTTTCATTTTAAAAAAAATGAAAAATGACTTTTTAACTTTCATTTCTCATTTTTTAGAAAAATGTAAAATGATTTGCTTGAGAAATGAAGTAATTTTCATTTTTCAAAATCGTCAGAAAATGAATGACCCTAAGACTCACGCACTCTAGACCACCTGCCACTACCTAATTTAGAAATTAATTTGACAGGAAAGAAAAAACTATATAGATGTCATTAAAATCTTGCAGATATTTTAACAGCAAAATCGTTAGGAGCACTTTTTAGGAGCACTTAATTCTTACATTAAGTTCATTACAGGTGGTCAGGATGCACACCAACAGACCAGAGAAATCGGGGTTTACATCTCACGTTTTGACGAAGGTACTTAGAAATACAAGCAACGTATATGAAGCTTATAAGCATTTCTATAGAAATTTGCTCGACGACGTTGTCTCTGTGGAGGAATCACAGTTGTTCAACAAAGAGTTATCTCCGCCAATCGTTGACCACGGCATATATGGGTTATCTCCTCAGTACATTCCCGGTGAAAATGTTTATTCATTGATTTCAACATTGAAAGAGTGGCACGAGAGCAAAGCGGTTCCGTACTCTGATATGGCCGTTATTACTGAAACCGCCACAGCTGCAGCTAATATAAGAAAGGTGTTAGAAAAAGCAAATATAAAGTCGGAAGATGCCGTGACCTATCTTGAAAACAAGTACAAGGTCAAGGGTAAACCTGGTCTTTGCGTCGAGTCCTATCAGCGATTCAAAGGGTTGGAGGCTAGGCTAATAATATTTTTTATCCAAAAAGGCTGGGAACCACAAGACGTAGACATTTATGTCACATTTTCAAGATCATTTTGCCATCTGATAGTAATCGGAACCAGTAAAATCATCGAAGAATTAAACCAAAACCAAGTCCTTGATTGAATATTCTACGACAGTGCTAAAATGTTCGTCATTGCTCACAGTTTTATAGACCAATGTAGGAACAAGATAGGAACTAAGGAAAGAATATCAATTATATGATAACTACGGTGAAACACGCAATTTGATTCGTCAATGCCCGTGCAGGATGAGGCAATTCTGCACAGGAACTTTGAAAGTTGACATCACTTCGTATTTTTGAAATGGTTGTAGGGGTTTTAAATTGCCGACGAAAACCATTTCATCTTCTGAAATTAGCAAAGAATGAAGGCAAAGTTAATTACCAAAGCACAAAGTAAAGAAACTGAAATCATTTATGTTGTCAAACGTTTATAATGTGTTGTATACTCGTCTTCTTGTTTGTTTTTGTGGCGATAAATACAATCGTTCTAATCAGCATGCATCGTTGTCTATTAGAAACGAAATTACATTTGCCGACATTGCTTACTAACACAGGTCCGTACTTCAAATGGTGGTATTTTTAGTTTTTTGTTTACATAAAAATACCAGAAAATACAAAATGAAACTTACATATTCGCCACTTTTGGCCGTTTATAACATTGGTTTTTTACAACACCTGTCCTTCGGATCAGTTTGTCTCTGTTAAAGTACCATATTTTCACCAAGATTTAGAGCAAAAGAGTAGGAAACAAAAAAGTTGTTGACGATTCTTGGGAGAATTGTGTACTTCATCAATGGCTTTAAAAATGTTGGGCGTTGTTTCACTGTAGTTATTTTATAACACAATTTCCGAATGGTTTTCCGTGTGGGTTAGCGTGATCCATGTACGCGGAATGTTGCGAGATTTTCGGAAAGCTGGAAAACCATTCGGTAATCCTTTCGTACACACAGTATGTAACAATTTTATCATGTCAATATGTCAACAGTCAACATGTACTCTGTAGTATTTTAGACTGAGTGTATAAAAGTAAACTATATGTAAACTAGGACACCGAAAGATAAGAAATGCTGTCATGTTATTTTTACTAAATCATTACAATAAAGGTTAATTATCTTTTGAAATAAATTATAAATGTTCAATTCCGCGCAACGCATATTCGTGACATACGTCATTCGACAGAAAATTACGTTATAATCTTGTGTTGCGACATTACAAAAGATAATTCGTATGGAATAGTCAGGGAGGCAGAGAGAATTTTACTTATCTTCTCGAGGGACTAATTCTTTTGTTGATAATATTGCAGTTCATATGTCCCCTAATACGAATTCGAATGTTTGTTTCGGTAGATTTTTCTTGAGTAATGTGTTCTTTGTTTGAATTCAAAACATTTGGAAAGGCACTATTTTTGTTTCTAATTTTAGTACAAGAAACGAGCCCACAGTATTTTCGATCAGCGGGTCACTTGAAAACTTCAAGCATACAAATTAACACGCCAAATATTCATGCTTTGCACGTGTAGTCATTGTATTAACTCTCAAAACACTTGATGTAATTCGTACTAACTCGGATAAAATACATATAATTCACTTCTATTTCCGTGTTTAATTGCTTTGAATCACTTAACTATGAGGCGCAAATTTCCAGACGCATCATTGTTTACACAGCCATACCTATGCTCATTTATTTGGGTGTATGGGAAGCAAGAAATCAAGTAGCGGTGGTGGACATCTGCTGTTTTGTTCAATTTTAATAAACGTTCTCCAGTTTTTTCAAATATTCTTGTTTTGAATTGTTTCAGTATAAAGTATAAATGATTTTCCATCGCCAGCCATTTTTTTCATTTGCATGAAAATTAGTGGACCCTTTTTCCATCAGCCCTCCCTCTATAATTAATGACCGGTCCGCAACTACCTACCGTCATATACCACGCATCAGAACCTGTTTTCTTGGTAATTCTCTTTTGACACCGCCACGCTTAAAATAAGGGAAGACATGTTAATTGAATAATGTTGTTTAAATATGACCACGGCGGACAAGAAGAAAACTGTTCATGTGATATTTATCTTTTAGATGACACATAAAAAATTAACAACATAAAGAAAATAACCTCTCTTGTGCTTTCCCTTCAACAGACGTCAATGTACAGTCCTTTGTCAAACGATTTCGGACCGCAATGCATTCTGAAAAATGTACATCCGCCATCTTAATTTCAAAACGCTTCGAAGGTGAAAATACACGGCTTCGCCTCGTATTTCGACTCGTCTCAAAGGAAGTCGTTCTCGTTTCTCTATACATCGTCAGGCAGGGACTTGAACTGATGAACTTTAGACATAAATGCAAGGAACTGTTTAGTTAGATTAATGATCTTCTTGATTATACATTGGGTACCACTGTAGGAAAGCGAAGGAAATGATCTGTTAAGTCTTCTTGATACGGCCACGGCAGAAAGGGGAGGGACTGTTCATAGACCTTCACAGTGACTGACCTGTGTGCCAGACTATCGTCACATCAAAGACCGGGTGCCAAACGATTATGCGCCATGTCACGAAATTACAGACAAATGATGCCATATAATATATAATTATATGTGTTAATTTGTATACTTGACGTTTTCAAGTCACCCGCTAATTGAAAATACCGTGGGCTCGTTTCTTGTACTAAAACTGGAAACAAAATAGCGCATTTTCGATTGTTTTGAGGTCAAGCAAGCGATCCATTTCGGTAGTACTTACCTGCCACTATGGCGGAAAATTTATTCAAAATGGCGGAATAATTTATGCATTGCGTTGACGTTATGATGGCGGAAGTAATTAGTATGCAGGATGACGTCATCATGAGGCGGGCCCATTGGCGCCGGAAGTAATGAGTATGCAGACCGGAAGTAGGATGACGTCATCACGAGGGGCCCTAAGTTGGTATGACGTTATAGACACACATACGAAACATGGTTTTTGAAAAAAATGTATTGTTTACAACAAATTACGGTATAGAACTGACCGATGTACAACTGTACGATATATAACTGTACGGTATAGAACTGTACGATGTACAATATAGAACTGTCCGATATAGAACTGTTCGATAATTAGCGAAAAAAACATTCTGTAATGGAACGTTAAGCAAATGTTCAATTAGAACTGTTCGAATGTTTTTAAATATAAAGTTGTTTAGAAATAACTAGGGCTCAAACCGTTGAGGAAGAAAACGCTTGTTGTGGATGGAAGGAATTTAGTGTGGGAATAGCTTTCTTTGGGCACCCATTCGAAGTAGTTGCATGAATCTTCTTGAGCACAGCAAAAGAATAAGCGGTCTTTGTTGACGGTTTCTTTTTTCACTTTACGGACGGCGCATTGGGATCCGTGACGGCATTCTGGTTTTGCTATGGCTTGTACGTCGCCCCAAACCCAGAAGGAACAAGGATTTCTTTGCTCCGAACACACGAAGAAGGGTCGACCGTAGTTGGCTTTCAGCAGGTTTTTGACGATGCGCATTTTCGCGAGTTTACCGTGTTTTTCGTAGCGAGGTTGTGGTTGTTTGTAGATTTCCAAGCGCCGATGGCTTTTTCATATGTGTAGCTTTCATCCTTTGAGCAAAAGAAGCTGCAGCTAGGGCTTTGATTGCAGAACCAGAAAGATCCGTTTTGCGTTGTTGATTGAGCACAAGGTTCTCCGTGTAAACACTTCATGTTGTTGGGTATGTGTGTTTGGCTAATATTGTACGGGGTGTGTTTCTTATTTATATATGTTTGGTATGATGTGCGTGATTGGTAACATTACCGGGTAATGTTGCCGGGTAATGTTACCGGCTAGTGTTACCAGGTAATGTTACCGGGTAGTGTTACCAGGTAATGTTACCAGGTAAGGTTACCAGGTAAGGTTACCAGGTAAGGTTACCAAGTAGTGCTGTATGTGTTCTGACACGATTGTTGAGCGGAGTAAGCAATGGTTAGTTTAAGCGATGTTGTTGCCATTTTCGACATGGATGGTTTTTTAATAAACAAAAATGCAAAGAGTTCTTATGCAAAGAGTTGGGCATCATCAGAGTGGGCGACGCGGCGGCGCGATCATATTTTTTCGACATTGAAGTAAATTGGCGGGATTTGTCTGTGAAGGACGGGAAGCCGTGCGCGTATGGGATGAACCACATACACAAGTTACCGTTTGGGGTACCGCCGGGCGTGAAGCCGTATTCAATCTCATCTGTGGGGAACATCGTTTCGGAGCGGTTTAAGGCAGTGTGCAAGAGCGAGAATTCTGTTGTTGCTTACAAGGGAAGCCACTATGAGAAAGACCTTTTGGCCTCTCTGGGCATTCCAGCAATAGACCTGGAGGACTATGGCTGCCCAAAGGCCAAAGATTTAATGAAGACAATGGTGTGGCTGGAGACCTGCGGTCACCATCTGGTTCCGGACGCCTACGCGCATTGCCCGAAGGTTGAGGTGGAAGCATACGCTCAATGGTTGGGAAACATTATTTGTTGAACATTATTTATTGAACATTATTTATTGAACATTATTTATTGAACATTATTTATTGAACATTATTTTAGTATGAACATTATTTTAGTATGAACATTATTTTAGTATGAACTTTTATAGTATGAACGTTTTGAACAATAATTATTAATAAGAAATGAATGTAAAGTATAAGAGTTTGTGATTAAATTTTTTATATAAAAATGTTTAGTGTTCGTTTTTTCAGTAGTGGAGGGACCCCAGAATGTCTTGGTATTCGGACATGTCTTCTTTGAACTGCAAGCCCACCAGGAGTTCCAGGGTGATTTCGTGATTGCTCGAGAGTTTTTGAAAGTGTTTGACTGCATGCTCGTGACCGATGAGTCGCATGATTCGGATAGCTTCCCTGAATTGTTTCCACAGTATTCCCTTTTCAATTACGTGTTCTATTGCTTCAAGCCCGTAACTTATCCACCTTTCTTCTTCGCTCATCATAAGGCATTCGTGTCTTCGTTGACTAGGGTGATCGACTTTATACCCACAGCACTTTTCCTTTCGCAATTCTTGCACTCGATGATTTAACGACTTGCGAGAAGATAGCATTCATTAGGTTACATTGCTGATTGACTTCCCACGGTACAACTTCGTCGGTGATTTCTCCGAGCATGTTTGTGTTCATTGTATTTTCTTTTTTTATTTTGAGGATGGTTGGGTTTTATACTGTTTGCGGTAACGTTACCGGTAACGTTACTGCGAACGTTTGACGTCCTCTGATTGGTTAAAATGAGTACATAAAGATAAAAGGACGAATAAAACTGTTTCATTGCGTGAAGATTTTCGAACGAGTAAGAGTGTTTCAATTTGAACAAATACAAATCGAACGAGTACAAATCGAAGGAATACAATTGAGAATATATAGGCGAGTTGGAACTTTTAGGTGAGCGTACTATTATAGCCGAGAGTATATTTGCGAATTGAAACGTTTTAGGTGAGCGTTTAATTTATACGAAATATTTTGTTTAGTTATGGAAGAGAAAATAAGTGCATGCCAAACGCTGGCAGAGCTTGCAAAGTTGGAAAGAATTCACTCGTTGAGTGAGGAAGAGCGGCGTTTGGTGTTTGAGAGGCGGTTATGGATGTTTTTACGAATACACGAGTAGCGAGAAGAGAACGAAAGGCTCGGCCTCGAGCCAACCATCTCGGATTTCTGGACAGCCGAACAACGCGAGATATTTTTGCGGGATTGGCTCGATCGGATGTTATGGAAGCAATTCTTCGGATGTTATGGAAGCAATTCTTGGCGAGAAACGCACGCATGACGAAATGATGGATGAGGAGCCATCCACATCGCATTCTGTAAACGAGGAAGTTTTGCAAACAGGCCGTGGCGAAGTTGACGACAACGAAAGGCCGTTTTACATCGAGAGCGTTAGGCAAGTGTACACGAAAAAGTTTAGGACGAATGCCACGAGTTATCGCGTTCGCTTTACCAATGTGTTTGCCGACGCCGAAATTACAAGCTTGTACGAACAACTGCACGAAATATTTCAACAAGTCCTGGACGAAACCGTCGGGGGCGTTCCACCGCAAGATCAAGTACGTTTCCTCCTTCATTCCAATCAATTGGATAAACCCATCATTTTCCGTTCATGCCAGCCGAACGTCTAACCACGGAACATATTCTCGCCAAGTTTGAACAGGTCATCCAGTCCAATCAAGAGTTTCGGTTGAACGACACGGTGGAAATCAATGTGATTCACGTCAGTATGCCGATCGGGGGCAAACGCAGCAAGCACTCGGAAGTGAATCTGGAGAAACACCTGGAAAAGAAAAGATCCGTCGTAAGAATACGAAATGACGACAATTTTTGTATGGCGTGAGCCCTTGTCGTCGCCAAAGCCAAGCTCGATAACGATCCGCAGTACAAGAGTATAGTGGATCACCGTGGAACGATGCAAACGCGTATGGCACAGGAACTTCACCAAAATGCCAACGTACCTCTCGGTCCGTGTGGGATCGAACAAGCCAAACTGTTCCAGGCGTACCTAACCGAATACCAAGTCAATATCGTCTCGAAAGAGTACAACAACAATATCATCTACGCCGGGCCAGACAAAGACAAAAGGATATACCTCTACATGCACGACAACCATTATGACGTCATCACTAAAATGCCCGGATTCTTTGCCCGTCACTACTACTACCACACCTGCAAGAAGGCTTACGACAATCGCGAAGAACACCTGTGCCCGAACGAATGCAAGTGTTGCGGGTTTTCTCCCATTTGTCCCGAAGAGTCCTGGCGAAGTTGCAAAGACTGCCATCGACAGTTCAACAGCCAACGGTGTTACGATCAGCATAAACGCTGTAAAGGCAATGCCCGCCGCGTCTGTCAAAGTTTGGCCAGATGCCTGAAATGTATGGAGGTCGTCGATCGACGTCATCTGGCACCCGCGAAACATCTTTGTGGAAAGCGAAAGTGCGGGACCTGCGGCAAGTACGTGCAGCTCGAAGGGCATCGCTGCTATATTCAACCCGAAACCAAGAAAAAGAGAAAAAACCCGACTTTTGAAGAAGAAATGCCGGAAAACGGTTATGACGTGACGGGCTTCTTCGATATGGAATGTCGACAGGGTGAACGGGAGGAAGACGACGAGGCGGTTGAAGAATCCATGAAAGAACTATTGTTCTTTGACCTCGAGTGCCGGCAAGAAAATGGGAACCACAAGCCCAATTTGTGCGTGGTACAGGATGAGGCTGGCGAGGAATGGATTTTCCAAGGCGATAAGGCCATAGACGAGTTTTGCGAATGGTTGTTCACGACGGAACACGCAGGATGCACGGTCATGGCCCATAACTTCCAAGGCTATGACAGTTATTTTATTTTGCAATATCTACGCAAGCAGGGCGTCAAGTACAATGTGATCATGCGCGGTGCAAAAGTCGTGAGTTTAAAGGTGGAGTTATTCGACATTCGCTTCATCGACTCGCTTAACTTCCTTCCCTCGCCAGTTTACCGAAAACGTTTGGTATCGAAGAACTTGCCGAAGGTTACTTTCCTCACTTCTTCAACAAGAAAGACAACGAGAATTATGTTGGCCCCATTCCACCCGTGACCTACTACAACCCTGACGGCATGAATCCGAAAGATAGGGAAGCGTTCATGGCATGGCACGCGACGAAAAAGGAAAGCAATGACGTGTTCAACTTTATTATTATTATTATTATTATTATTATTATAACTCTTTATTTGAAATGTAAAAATATAAAAGCAACGCCTCACAACAAACGTGAGGGCTTACAGTAGCAAGATAATAATAACAGTTCATATTAAATTATTTCCTACAATATATAGTACTAGTAATTGAATATTAAAACTAAAGTTCCATTGATATTAATTATTTCAAATTTGTTCTAATCGTATTGGAATTATATTATAAAATATCATATGAAGTTAAAAAGACACCTATTGACAAACACTCTTTTAAATCGTTGTGTTCTAACTCTCGGTAGTTCATATTTATGTCCTCGGTCGCGTAATTCGAGTTGTTGTTGAGGAGGTAACAAGGTTTTCAAGGCATGGTTCAACCTCGGTCCCAGGGTCTTCTCGGATAAGGCGGCTGACGAAGACCCTGGTAAAATTCATTTCATCGCCCCCAAATTTTGGGGGAAAAATCGCATGCGCAGTGAGGCTCAACGTATGCTTCTGATTAAAAACAATGCTGGCGCTTACTATTTCTCAAACAAATTACAGATTGCTTGTTTATGATGTTAAAATACGCTCGATTTTCAAAAATTATCCATTAATTTCGTGAGATACGGCGAGATATGATTGTTCGTTTCTTTCTTCACATCTAACCCTAACGATTATACGCTACGTGAAGACATACTCTCTTCGAAAGTCGTCAAAGATGATGCAGCAGTGTCCCGCTTTCAATACGGCGAGTAAAGCAAAATGTTTTTAGTGAAAAACTTTATCATAACCTCAACTTAGTGTCGATTTTCTAACGCAACAATTGCAACTCAAACAATGATTCGTGATGAATAAACGGGTAAACTTTCTTTATGTTTTAAGATCAATGTTAATAGATTATGGAATGACTCATGACAGGATCTTTATACAGTAGATGTAAGTTTTTTTATCATCCATTGTGTACCTTGTGTATGTTCATGATCCAACTAAATCCTACTTCACAATGTCCTATTTGTCAGCATTCTCTCCCCTGGCAGGTGGATGTGATTGTGCATGCCAGCAAGTGGCATATCAAATCATCAAGAGTGTACTCTATCAGTGATTTTCTATAATTATAATTGGGTTGCAAATTCACTTGATCACATCCACCAAGAAGAGAAAACCAAGTGTGAACTAAAATACAAAATAATCCTTTTGCATTTTACTTTAGTAGTGTATCAATATGTTTCACATTTTAATTGTATGGTTATGTTGATACAAAACAGTTGTACAATTATGCTGTCCTTATTTTTTGTATAGGCTTTTCCCATGGTTATTTGAATCATTTGTTGCAATGCAGTAAAAGTGATCCATGCAAGTCATAAAGCTTTCAATTCAATAGGTGCACTGTCATTGATCAAGAAGAGACACCTGTAAAATAACCATGTTGTCTATGCCAACATTTTATAAAATTCCTTAGCAAAATTTGTTTTGGAATTAAAATTATTTCAACAAAATGATTGTTGCTTTTGAACTAACTTTTTATGTTATATATGGTTTGATTTGGCCAGAAAATGTCTGTAACATCAACTGTAAAACATGCTATTAAAAATCTGCTGCATTTTAGCATATCATGTGACCATTTTTTACCATGAGGGTCTTCAAAGATTGAATCTTCCACATGATTGAAGACCAGTAAATGCAAGGGCAATACAAAGCAGTGTTTTGCATGGGTGGTGTTTTTTGGGGGAGGCCCATTTTTCTTGGCCCCCTTTCAGAAAGTATTTAAAACCACTAGAATGTCATTTCACCCCCTGGTGCACTTTGGTTTGACATTTCAAAAATGTATCAAAAATGGCATATTGCATGGCTTGCAATTTGGATTGCATGGCTTCCAAACCTGGAATTTTATTGCCAAGCTCAAGCCAATACTTTTTTGGTAATCTAGACATAATTTTCTGTTGCTCTTCCAATACCTGCTTTACAAGATTCAGTTTAGGATCACTAGGGTTGGGTGCCAATTTCTTATGTGGAACTGATTGCATGCTGTCAAATTACTGACACCATGAATGTAAGGTGTGCAAAATTCAGGCATTACCATACCATATCATGGACAGACTGTTAATTTAACTGCAAAAATGTCTCTTTGAATTAGTCCTTGTACACATATTACATATACACATATTTACATTTGGTTGTTGAGAAAGTTTTATGTTTGAAGCTGATTTTCCAACTTACTGCCTATTTTTTTATATGCTTCATCTAAACTGTGCACAGTGTGTCAGTTAGAATTCTGATGGGTTGTGGTGTCTTTACTTCAAAGTGGAAACTATATTTACAAATTCCAAAATTCCGCCGGGAACGGTTGCAATTGAGAGGAATTTATCAACTTTACAGGTTTTCCAGCCGGAATCGAAGTATCAAACCATGGGCAGCCCAGCTATGATCAAACCAGAGACAAACAATGTTTACCCGTTTATTCATCACGAATCATTGTTTGAGTTGCAATTATTGCGTTAGAAAATCGACATTAAGTTGAGGTTATGATAAAGTTTTTCACTAAAAACATTTTGCTTTACTCGCCGTATTAAAAGCGGGACACTACTGCATCATCTTTGACGACTTTCGAAGAGAGTATGTCTTCACGTAGCGTATAATCGTTAGGGTTAGATGTGAAGAAAGAAACGAACATTCATATCTCGCCGTATCTCACGAAATTAATAGATAATTTTTGAAAATCGAGCGTATTTTAGGATCATAAACAAGCAATCTGTAATTTGTTTCAGAAATAGTAAGCGCCAGCATTGTTTTTAATCAGAAGCATACGTTGAGCCTCACTGCGCATGCGTTTTTTTCCCCAAAATTTGGGGAAGATGAAATGAATTTTACCAGGGTCTTCGTCAGCCGCCTTATCCGAGAAGACCCTGGGACCGAGGTTGGGCATGGTTGGGATCTGTAGTTATTTTCTTCCATAGGACTCTGTCTTTGTTGTTTAACATGTCGACAATAGATAATTCTTGTGCAAGATATCCATACTTGTATGAACGTTTTAAAAATTTGTCTATTTGACTGAGGTACTTAGAATACGACGCACATCCCCAGACCTCTATACCAAAAACTAATATTGATAAGATAAGACTATGAAACAGAAGATCCAATTCTTTACTAGAAAACCCATAGTATTTACAAGTCCGGATAATATACAATCTGCTGCAAGCTCTACTTATCAAATCATTCATTTGCAAGTCCCACATAGTAGGATTTTCTTGAAACGTTACACCTAATATCTTCAACCAACTTTTACGAGTAATCATAGGCAAAGGCTCAGGAAGTGGCCGAGCTATTTTACCGTGTATGACCATCTCCCACGTCTTTTTTAAGTTTAGTTTCATACGATTTGTTTCCGCCCAGGTCTTGATATTATTAGTTTCCATATGAGAAGTATCACTATCATCCGTGACCTTAATCCCTAGATTTATGTCATCAGCGAATTTGACAATTAAGTTAGAAGCTTGAACAGGACGTATGTCATTAATCATGATAGAAAATAATATCGGTCCCAGTACCGTTCCTTGAGGAACCCCACGGTTTATAGGCAAGTAGTCCGTTTTAATGCCATCAATAACGACTCGTTGATACCGACTGGTTAGAAAGTCGATAATCCAATTTATGATATAGGGACTAATAGGAAGCTCCTTCAACTTATTGCATAAAATTTCGTGCGGCACCGTGTCGAAGGCCTTGCTAAAATCAAAAGAAAAGACGCGCACCATACTCGCATCACCATCCAACCATTCCATCCAGGTATGTTGAGCTTTTATCAACGCCATTGTAGAACTATGACCTTTCTTATATGCAAACTGATCTTCATGGATTACTTTTTCCATCACCGGGGATAGTTCGGTTGTATAAATTGCTCTTTCAAACAAGCGAACAATTATACTGGTCAACGAAATGGGACGGAGTTGGTTTGGCTCTATGCAAGGGGACTCTTTAGGAATAGGTAAGAGATTTGCCAGTTTCCATTCATCAGGAACAATGCCGAGTTTAATTGATGTATTAAAAATGATGGTAATCACAGGCGCAATGTCATATGCATAGGTGTTCCAAAACCAATATAGCAACTCATCTGGGCCTGAAGTGGTTCTTTTCTGCTTTAGTAAGAGTTTACAAACAGTGTGGACAGATAGTTCAGGTACTCTTGTGCCATCGGGAATATGAAGAGGTTGAGGGGTAACATAATCTGGATCCGTGTTAATAGTTTGAAAGTGCTCGTTCATTACCTTCGGGTCAATAATGTGGCTTAATGGTACTTCGCTATTGCCACGACCAGTTATTTTGTTGACTAATGACCACCATCTTTTGGACCCACGGCCACGGATCTTATTTTCTTGTTTAACTGCTTTGAGTTGGTTAACCCGAATGAGCTTGTTAATCTTTTCTTGTAGACGATGGCTACACTCATTATCTCTCTTGTTGACAGCATTTTTCCTCAACTTTAGTAGATGCTTGACTATCGGAGAGAGGAAGGGAGGATCTCTACTGGATACCCGTCTTTTAATAACTAGGAAACATTCATCAAATATTGGCCATATTTTATTATAAAAATTGTTAATCATTTCGTTCGGACAAGTAGTGCCATTGGTAATTGTATCCCATTGAAAATCATTCATTTTCCGTAACATTTTTAACTTATTATGCTCTCTTAAATCACGAAATTCTACGGTTTTTCTTGTAGCTTTAACCTTGACCACGGGTTTAAGTAAAACAGCCAAATGGTCGGATCGCACAAGGCTTTTTATCGCTTTCGCTTTATTCCAAAAGTTAGGGACATTGGTTATAAACACATCAAGGATCTTTTGGCCACGAGTCGGAACATTCACAATTTGAACTAAAGAATGGTAATTTAGCAGTGGCTTTATCCCGAGCTGGTTGATATCGCCAGCTATGATCAGTTTCGCATTGGGCTCTAATGATAGTAGTCTCTCACACGAGTCCGTAAGAAAATCTAGAAGGTCACTAGATTGGTATTCAGGAGAAGGAGGATGGTATATCGCCAATAGATAAAATATTGAGTTATTAGTAGTTATTTTAGTCCACAGACATTCGTAAGGATTCGAAAATTCCTCTAGACTTTCGAGTTTCCAGTCATTTTTACAAAAGACTGCTACACCACCTCCCTGTCTATCATGCGGTCTGTCTTTCCGTATCACTGTAAAACCGTGAGGGCATATCGCTTGACTAGGAATGGTAGGTTTTAGCCAAGTTTCTGACACAATAGCCACATCTACATTATGAGTATTCAGTTCTAAAAATAGTGATGGACAAGCCTCAGGTTTGGCTAAAGATCTCGCGTTTATAAGTATACACGTAGGAAGGACTCAATGGTGGTCCTGGTTTACGAACATGAATTGTTACCAAATTATTTAGATTACGTAGCGGTGGTTTACACGGTGAATTTATGGATATCTCATCATTATTACTTGGGTTTCCACCTATACTAGAGTCCCAAATTGATCCAAGGTATGATTGACTAATTGTAGGTAAGTGTTCCAGGTGTGCACATCTTCGAGTTGCAATTCCGGAGGGCGATTGCAATTCCCCATATCCCGTAAAAAATGCTCACTTCTCCTTCTAAATTTTTGCGGGTTTCGTTTACCGCGTCTCCGAGTAGTGATTCTTACAGGTATTGCATACGATTCATTGGGAGTACTAAATTTAGTACTGACATTACTGTCATTCAAGGTGGTAGAAGGATAAACCGCATCATTGCTTATTTCGATAACGTCTTTAACGGGATTTACATTTGATTTATTACTCGAGCGACTTTGGCTAATGTTATGCGAGAAATCGCATCTTGATCCTTTTAAACAATGGCCTTTTCCTAATAAGAATGGGCATGTGATCAAATGCTTAAAATGCGAAAAATCACATCTTGATCCTTTAAGACAAAACCCTTTCTTTCGTAAGAATGGGCATGCAACCAACTGCTTAGGAATTACTTTAGTGGTAAGTTCGTTTGGATTATGAGCAGTGGAATGAATCTTATTACTGCTGACTTGCGCAACTCCATCAAAATTATTAAGATCAACGTTTTCACTCATAGAAGACTGACCAGAATTATCTTTGCTATTGCTTGATTCTTGATTAGCATTCTTTGTTTGTGCATTAATATCAGAAGTGCATGCTTCCTTCGAGTTTATGCTGATGTTAAGAGGTCCCAATTGATCGATAATCACTTCACCAGTTTCAATTCTATTGTTTAGTAAGGCCAATTTCGACTCAAAGCGACTGTTTTTGGTTTTTTCGTCAGCAAGTTCTTGTTTAAGTTGGCCTACATTTGCACGTTCAATCGCAAGTTCAGTTACGAAACAATCCAGTTTAGACTCAAAACTTTTTTGCAAAATAACCAATTCAAGTTTCAACCCTTCAAGCTCAGCAGCTATAATTCCACAGCCACAACCACAATTATTATTGTTCAACTCAATGTTCTCAGTCTGGCAATGGCCATCAACAGAATCAGGACTTAATCGATAGACAGTTTCGTTCTGTATAGTTCCAATCAAAGGCGGACAGTCAGTGGCAGCTTTGCCATGTACGTCTGATAAATTATTAGAGGAAACACACACGCTTGTATTGGAATTTATTTGGCCATTATCCGGCAATTGTGACTTAAGCATAAACTGAGTTACTTGTTTACAAAGCACTATACACCGATTTCGTACTAAAGCACCGTCTTTACCTTTAAAAAGCATGGACTTTGCTTTACCTTTATGCCATGTGAGAATAAAATCACAATTTGTACTTGAAAACTTCTTCGACTGTCCTCCCGGTGATGACCATTTTCCTTCAAGCCCCCATACTTCACGTACAATTCGATTTAACTCTGATAAATCACCTGTCCATTTTAGACGTGTTCCATCATAGGACATACTAGGCAATTCAGTACAACTAGCGCCAGTTAGAAAAGAATTCAAACAACAATTTCCATCTGTACTAACGACATTTTGATGGAGCAAATCTATCCCGGGTTTCCCCGGGAATTCATCAGAAGAAGATATCGTAACATACTGCCGTTCCGACGTCGATATTCTACGCCGGTGTTGCATGGAGTTTCGCGAACTGTTTTACAACGTCACCGACATCGATCCGTTCAGGACGCTCACCATCGCCTCGGCCTGTCATCTCGTGTACCGCACCAACTACCTTCTCAAAGATACGATCGGCATCGTTCCGCCCATGGGATATACCCCCAAGAACAACCAATCGTTGTTTGCGCACAAGTTGTTATCGTATACGGCCGAGAAGCGCGGAATCCATATTCAACACGCACGCAACGGCGGCGAGAAACGCGTCGGTGATTTTTCCTCGACGGTTATCACGAAGAAACGCATACGGCGTTCGAAGTCCACGGCTGTTTCTGGCACGGATCCCCGAAATGTTACGCCCGCGATACCGTGAATCCGGTCAACGACAAAACCATGCAGGAACTTCACCATTGCACCGTGGCAAAGAGCGAGTACTTGAGACATCACGGCTATAATGTGGTGGAAGTGTGGGAATGTGACGTCGACCGCGAATTGAAGCAGAACGACGAGACGAAGCATTATTTCGACCATTTTCACATGGTCAATCCGTTAAACCCGCGTCATGCCTTGTACGGTGGGCGGACCAACGCAGCCAAATTGTACCATTGTTGCCAAGGAGACGAATAAATCCGGTACGTTGACTTTACCAGCCTTTATCCCCACATCAATCGATCCAAGACCGTACCTACCAACCATCCGAAGGTCATTACCGAGAATTTTGACGAGGACATTTCCAATTATTTCGGACTGATCAAATGCACGGTATTGCCGCCGCGCGATCTTTTCCATCCCGTGCTGCCGCATCACAGTCAAAACAAGCTGATGTTTGCGTTGTGCAAGACGTGCGCAGATACAAGGAACCAAACGCCGTGCACGCATTCCGACGCAGAACGAGCCATCCAAGGAACGTGATGCACTGTCGAAGTGATGAAAGCCATGGAGAAAGGTTACCGTATCGTCCAGGTCCATAAAGTCTGGCATTTTCCGCAAAAGTCCGATACGCTGTTCAAGGAGTATATCGACACCTTTGCGAAAATCAAATTGGAAGCCAGCGGTTATCCCAAGAATTGTGTCACGGACGAACAAAAGCGGTGGTACGTCAACAATATTTTTGAGAATCAGGGCATTCCGTTGGATCCCAGCAAAATAAGCCACAATCCGGGATTACGTGCCCTGGCCAAATTGATGCTGAATTCATTTTGGGGTAAGTATTGAAGTGTCCACACACCACCACTACCACCCCTAAAGATTTGATTTTTAATTTTTTCTTTTTTTTTCTAGGCAAGTTTGCGCAACGATCCAACCTGTCGAAAACCGAACAAATTGAAGATCCGCAAGTCTTCTTTGACTACTTGACCTCCGACGAGATCACGGTCCTCGACGCCGATTTGGTGAAATTTTGGAAATCCGGTACGAGTACGGCGACAAGTTCGTTCAACCTGACCCACATACCAACGTGGTTATTGCGGCGTTTACCACCGCGTATGCACGCCTGGAACTGTATGGTGAGCTCGACATGTTAGGGGAACGCGTCCTGTACTAGGATACCGACTCGGTCATTTATCTCAGCCAACCCGGCCAACCCGAACCTCGATTGGGTAATTACATTGGCGACCTGACCGACGAATTGGGCAGCGAGCACATCACGGTTTTCGCATCGGGCGGTCCGAAGAATTACGGCTACAAAACCAGCGGTGGGAAAATCGAAGTCAAGGTACGCGGCATCACCTTAAATTGCACGGCGCGACAAAAAGTGAATTTCGAATCAATGTGTGAGCTGGTGTCTCTTTGAGCCGAATGCGGCGTGACGGGGACAGTGAGCGTGGATATCCCGTTTAGAATCACGAGAAATACCCGAACGAAAGAAATTCAAACGAAACGCATGAAAAAAGATTATCGCGTTGTTTACAACAAACGTGTCATCATTGATGATTACAAAACATTACCTTATGGATATTAATTTGTCACAACTCTAACAGTTTTTGCTGTTATTTAACATAGGTAAATAAGCTGTTATTTAACACAGCTTTAATTATATGCTGTTATTTTGGATAGGTAAATATTCTGTTATTTAACACAGCTTTAAATTATATGCTGTTATTTAGGATAGGTAAATATGCTGTTATTTAACACAGCATTATTTGATACGCGTGTTCTTTTAATACAATGTTTTTAATAACAACTTCGCGGTGTGAACATCTTTTCCCCCTCCCGTGCTATTCTTGACTGATATTTAGTTTGTAATAATGGTCCAAGTTCACGCCCGTCTGTTCTTCGAGCGATTTAATGTGTTTTGCATTCCTTGCACCGAGTTCCCACATCATCATCTCTTTAGCATTCATGAGGTAAGCAAAATTATTTCCTTGCGGTGCTTTAGGCACAGATATTCCGTTTAACGTTTCCAACATGATTTGCGTCAGCAAAATCGATTGCAGTGTTGAATTATCCACAAGCGTTTCGGGTATTATATTTGTCTCCACCAGACACCGTATTAAATCCACCAGATCTTTTTTATTTAGCAACCACGCACCAACAATATCTCGCCACAGCATGTTTTCGCCGCAAACACTTGTTCAGACTGATGAGAAAAGCACACGAGCGCAATCGTTTAAAATTGAAATTTCATTGCGTCCAATTCCGTGACGTCATAGTTTTCTGAGATATAACCGTAGTGCACGCATATGCACCAAACTTTCTGGATCAACTTCTTATGGGTGTGTGTTTCTCGTAGTGAAACTCCTAATCCTCCGTTGTTAGTTCCCGAATGATTTTACAGTAGAAATTAGTAACGCCCATGGTTATGCGAAGCAGTACTTTGTTCTTGGCCATAAACACGACATCGATCGTCATCGCTACAGTATTTTCAAAATCTCTTGCTTTAGCTTTTGTTCGTTTTCTACGCAAAAGACCGACTTCCAATGTTCGACGGGATGTCGAGCATGAATACTTAAATCTGGTGCACTCAGACTTTCCGCAAGCGTTTGTAGCACTGCCGTTTTCGAAGCACGTTGCAATGCAGCGTCAAAGTACTCGAGTCGTTTAAACTTTCCCATGTACAAACACGTGTGGTGCGTTTGAGAGAGATTGGTGGTCGTGCACCCTTCGCAATTTTTGCGAACCAGACAAAATATATACCTTACAATTTCCTTGGCAGAAACTTTTAAGACTTCGTTTGATACGTTTTCGACGATAACGTGCTATCATTTCCTTTTCATCGATATCCATCCTCACCGTACGAGCGCTAGACACTAAATGAAAAGATGTGCAAGAGCGTTCTTCTTTTCAATTGAGAAGCGGAGCCCGTGACGCAAACATGGGCCAATCCGGAAGTAAAAATCCAAAGACCAACAAAAATCATAACAGGCAGAAAATGTTTAGAATAGGTATAAGTGTAGGCCAAAACGATCTCAATGTAGAAGGACATTTACAAATGGGCTACAGTAGTAAAACCATCAAAAACTACAGCAAACCTGTCGAGACACAACCTGTTCAGACACAACTTGTCGAAACGCAAACTGTTCAGACACGAGAGGGACCGCCGAACGCCGTATAATAAAGGTGTTGGTTTCATTTAACAGGCGATCGTTGAACATGGATGAATATTTAGCAAGCGTGTATTACGATCCGAAACGCTCGGGAGGTTTGGCGGCGTTGATCGCTTGTATAAGGATGTGAAAAAAGAAGGAAAATTCGACATAAACCGTACGAAAATCAAAGAATGGTTGATGAAACAAGATGCGTACACTCTTCATAAACCCATACGTCGTCGTTTTAGAAGAAATCGCGTGATCGTGGGTGGTATTGACGAGCAGTGGCAAATGGACTTAGCCGATATGCAGTCTAGGCAAAAATTTAACGATGGTTATCGCTACTTGTTAGTGTGCATTGATGTGTTTTCCAAATACGCCTGGGTGGTTCCGTTGAAAGATAAAACGGGTCTTTCGCTCGTCGATGCCTTCAAAATCATTTTGGCTAATGGACGCAAACCCGAAAAGATCATTACGGATCAGGGCACGGAATTTTTCGACAAACGTTTTAAAGCGCTCTTGAAAGACGAAGACATTGAATTGTACAACACGTATAATGAAACCAAAGCTTCTGTCGTGGAACGTTTGATACGTACGCTGAAAACGAGAATGTGGCGATACTTTACGGCAAAGAAAACCATGCGATACATGGATATGTTGCCGGATTTGGTGTACTCGTACAATCACACCATTCATCGCAGCATTAAAAAAAACCTGTCGATGTCACGGTCGATAACGAAAAGCAAGTATGGCACACGCTGTACGATGATCACGACGAAGCGAAACATCCAAAGCATAAGTTCAAAATTGGGGATCAAGTTCGAATCAGAAAAATCAAACGCACGTTCGACAAAGGATATTTACCCAACTTCTCCAAAGAGATTTTTACCGTGAGCAAACAAATTCCCCGCGATCCGCCCGTGTACAAATTAAAAGATTACGACGGCGAAGACTTGAAAGGAACGTTTTACGAAAAAGAATTGCAAAAAGTGATGAAATTCGATGACGTTTACGAAGTGGAGAAGATTCTGAAGAAACGCGGTATAGGCAGAAACGTGCAATATCTTGTAAAATGGTTAGGCTGTCCTTACAAATTTAATTCGTGGGTACCTGCATCTCAAATAAATTTAATCTCCTGACTTTGTTGTTTGTGTGTTATTCTCGTTAGTTATTCAACATGAGCAGAACGCATTTTTATCTCACGCTTCCGAGCAATGCATCTATGGACGTGTATCCTGATAATGAAATAGGGAGTTATTGCGTCAAGTTTCCGCAAACTATTGATTTGAACGGCGAGTGGGAAGTCGGTTTGTACTCCGTTACCTATCCTAACACGTGGTACACTCTACAATTTCAACAGAATCATGTTTACTACAGCACGGATGGCGGAAAAAGCTTTTGGTCTTCGGCCATTGTAGATTACGGTTACTATACATCCATGCCCGAACTGATCGAATCCATTAATACCGCCATGGAAAAAGAGTTGGGGAATACTAACATTACGTTCTCCCTTAGTCCGCGAACTCATAAAATAAATGTGACCATGGCCAAAAACCACTATATCGCACTTTATGGACAACTGTCAAAGATGCTGGGTTTTGAAGGAGGAGATATCAAGGTCCGAAAATCGTCAGAAAGTCCCTGCGTGTCTGATTTGCATGATATCGCATCCATTTTTGTTTATTGCAATATTGTTCAACCGCAAATCATCGGGAACGCGAGCGTTCCTCTGCTAAGAACCATTGCTGTTAGCGGAAAGTCAGGCGATGTCATCACGAAAACTTTTAACAACATTCAGTACGTGCCCGTGCAGACAAAGTCTTTCGAGAACATTGAAATCCTTTTAAGGACCGACACCGGCGATCCCGTGCCATTTGAACGTGGGAAGGTGATAGCGACACAATACTTCAGAAAGTTGAGCTACTTTGACTAAAGATGTCCAATCCGTACATACAGTATTATCTCGAGCAACAACAGGGCCGCGGCATGCCCGTGTTCAGAGGACGATCTTGGCAGAGAGGATACGGACAAGTGGGCTACGGTCTCGGCGCCCTGTTTAGCGGCCTTGCAAGAGCTGCTATACCGATGCTAAAAGCGGGATTAGAAACCGGAGTAAAAGCTCTCGGGAGAGCCGCCGCACCGATGTTGAAACGAAGTGCAAAATCTGCTGCGAGGGCCGCTGTGCCGGTGATAAAACGAAATGCAAAAGCTATGATAAAAAGCGGTGCGAAATCTCTCGCAAGAGCCGCCCTTAGTAGCGGTAGCGATATGCTGAGTGATGTTCTCGGCGGTAGAAACGTTAAAGAATCGGCGAGGGCACGTGGTAGAGAAGGTGTCAACACTGCAAAGATGCGAGCCATGCAACGAGCACAGAGATATGCTCAAACCGGACGAGGACGATCTAAATCCACCAAGCGTTCGCGTAAGCGCAGAGCTAAAAAGAGAAAGGCATCCCCCTCTGTCACCAAACGTAAATCGACCAAGCGAGCGAGAACGTCTCCTCAAGACATATTTGGTTAACTATGAATTTCGTGCACAACAAATCGGGGGAGTGTACGAAAACGGAAGTGGATTTATTTTCTGTTCCGCCGACGCAAGTGAGTTTGAAAAAAGGATTGTGGGTTGACCACCAACCCGTCTCCAGTGTCTCGGACGCCGGACCCATCACGTTTGTTTGCCCGGGCACCGAGGATTACATGGACTTGCCCAAAACCATTTTAATGGTTCGTGCAAAAGTAACCAAAGCAGACGGAGCCGACCTTGATGCGGATGAAAGAGTAGACATTGTGAACAATTTCCTGCACAGTTTGTTCAAACAAGTCGATGTGTTTTTGAAAGAAAAACAAGTGACCCAAGCGACAGGAACGTATGCCTATCGTGCCTACCTGGAAACGCTCTTAAACTACGGCCCGGCGGCAAAACGCTCTCAATTGACGGCCGCGATGTTCTGTAAAGATACGGCCGGAAAGATGGACGTCGCAAACCCCGTACTGGCGGCAGCTAACGCCAACCTAGGTCTGAAAGAGAGATATACGTTCAGTCACGAAAGTGGAATCCTCGAAATGGCGGGACCATTGTTCTGTTACGTGTTTAGAAGCGAACGCCTCCTCCTGAGTTTTGTCGATCTCAAAGTGATTTTGAATCGTAACGTGAACGAATTTTGTTTGATGGCTTCCGAGAACGATGTGGATTACAGAGTGAAACTGACCGAAGCTTATCTCAAGATACGTAAAGTCAAAGTGAGCCCGAGCATCTCCATCGCCCACGAATTGGCACTGAAAAAAGGACCGGCCATCTATCCCGTGAGACGCGTGGAGTGCAAAACTTTTATCATTGCGGCAGGAAATCCGTCGTTGAGAAAAGATAACCTTTATAACGGACTCGTACCGAAAACGTTCGTGTTCGGAATGGTCGACAGCGCAGCATTCAACGGCGACTACAAGAAAAACCCTTACAACTTTAAAACCTTTACCACCTCCTTCCTTGGCATCACCGTCAACGGAGAAGAAGTACCTTTCAAACCCCTACAACTTTCCTACGCAGCCGCAAATCCTCGATACATCGAAGCGTACCTCGCCATGTTCTCGGGCACCGGAAAGTTATTCTACGATAGCGGAATCGACATTTCACGCACTGATTTCGCGAATGGTTATGCCTTGTATGTTGCCGACCTAACACCCGACATGTGCGGATCCTCTGACCATTTTAATGCGGTGCAGCGCGGAAATCTCGCAGTCGACATCAGGTTCAGTACTGCACCAACAGCTGCTGTGAGTCTCGTGTGTTACGGCGAATTCGAAAACACTATTCATACCGATTCTGAAAGAAACGTCATCTACGACTATTCTGGTTAGAAAGACATGAACACTGCTCAAATCGTGTATGCGCTAGAACACGATCCTGAAACAAGCAAAAAGTTTTGCGGGGTGTTTCCGAGCGACAAACTTCCCTGGACGATCGACAGGTACCCGTGCGGGCTCGTCGTCAACACCGACCCCAGCACAAAACCAGGGACGCACTGGATTGGTATATTCTTAACGCCTCCGCAAAGTGGTGAATGGTTTGACTCTTATGGCAACCCACCGGAATTCTACGGAGCTATTTTTACGGAGTTTATGAACAACCATTGTGACGAGTGGGAGTGGAACGACCGCAAATTGCAAAGCGATTGGTCCGACGTGTGTGGACACTATTGTATATTCTACGTGGCCTATAGAGCCCGTGGATATAGCATGAAGAAAACTGTACAATTGTTTGGTAACGATACCGTGTTAAATGATTCCAAAGTGTTATGGTTTGTTAAGGCTCATTATAGAGCCGCGTTAAAACAACCTGTTGCTGGCTTTGTCCAGTGTTGTAAAAAGTTGATTGAATAAATATTGTTGTAAAAAATGCGTGTCCTGATTTAATCCAAATAACACATATACCATTACAAACATTTTATTGAATAACAATACATTTTACAAAAAAGTTAATATTTTCCCCAGCGTTCAGGCGTGCCTTTTTTTTCGTACGATTTTAAAAGCTTCTGAAACTGTGGAGAGGAATGTATTGAGAGTGTGGGAGTGGCCATTGTTCCTGATGTCTCACCCAGCACTTCTTTCCATCGATTCTGATTTTTCACCAAATCTTTAGGCACGTTCAACTTGGATAATGCCTGGAAAAATTCCTTTGAGCCTGTAGGATTAAAATCCTTTCTGGACCTCATCGCATCGCTGACCAAATCCGAGATGTTCGAACCCGGGATGGTTTCGCCCTCAATTTTCACTTCTCCCGTTTTATCCCACGTAACCACGTCGGGTTTTGCTTTCAAACGCGATAAGAGCGCCGCGGCTCTCGAACGCATGGTTCTGGGTATGGATTCCACCACGTCGGCATCGGATAATTGGGGCTCGGCTCGCCGTTTTTCTTTCATGACTGGCGTCTCTTTCTGGCGTCTCAACTCCAGATAACCTTCAAAATAGGTATTAAACAGTTTCTGTTTTTCATCATCGGTCACATCGGCTCGTTGAAGAATATCCGAGATTTGCGTATCTTTATGCATCGTCGTGCCCATCAAAGGAGACGTCTCGAGTCTCTGCCTTAGTTCATACCGTTGAAGAGCCTCCTCCGGAATCAACACCATTTTCTTACTGTGTTTCATGCCTAAAACAAACTTCTTAGCGCGCCCAAAGCGGCCGGTAAAATAGATGGTAGAAAGGCTCGGCCTCTTTGCGTCAAATAGGTCTTTTTACGTTTTCGTGAAACTTTCCTGTTTGCCAACGCACGGAGTTCTGTCTTGTACGGCGCCAAACGACGTTTCTGACGTAGCGTTAACGGAATAACCCCTTTAAGCGTATTCAAACAACACTCGCAAATAGCGGTAATAACGCTTTCGGGAAGATTTTTGATCAATATCTTTCGTAGTTTCGGTTTAGCTTCTGCCAAAATCTGCAAATACGGCAGACTTCTTTTCATGCGCTTCGACATCTTGAGAATGACCGTTTCCTTTTGCGCACACAGTTTAAATACGTTTTACGTACTCAATCTGTCTCTCCCCAGGCAAAATGTTCGTCCTCAACCGCATATTTTCGGGCGTGAGTTGATGGCAATCGATCAGCAAATACCCATAAGGCCTGTTTGTGGCGTCGCAAAACGATTCCATAAGGTAGTCCGTACGCCCGGGAAACATTTGTTTCGCCAGGGTTGAAATACCCAACGAGTCGCGCGGGTTTCGATCACAAAGTAGTGAGAATTCAAACTGATCGTGCGCGATGATTTACCGGGCGGAAACAAATTTTGCGTCAGGTACACTACGGATATTCCGCGATGATGGGAAACCGCGCGTAAACAGGTCGGCAACGCGCTGATCGTTGGAACATTGCGACATTAAATCGTCCAGGGCAACGAGCGAATGATCGTGCTCACGAACCATATCGTTCAAATGATCAGGAAATCCTTCCACCAATTCCACATTGGGAGGCAACTCGTCAAATTGTTTCTGATACTCTACATAACAGTAGATGATTTTCGTTGGAACGGGATAAAACAGCTCTTCCAAATAACGTAACATGTGGCGCGTGAAATAGGATTTCCCGCATTGCGTCTGTCCGCAAATGTAGAAATTCGCAGGCGTTTTAAATCGGACATCCATGACGTAAATGAACCTCGTTTCGCGTGTTCGTATCCTTTATAGTATACTAAATCGTTCGGTTCATCATCAGTTACGCACAGGCATTCACGATGGAACGAGCGCTCCGGTTATTGGAAATAATTTACGCTAGTGCTGTAGCGTGCGAAATTCAAAATTTACGACAGGACGTTTGCTGCGGTTGCAAAATATACCTGCAGGATTGTTTGATGATGACGGAAGAGGAAGGATGGGATATGCACGGTTTGGCCGCCATGGAACGCGTTAACTACAGCCCTTCGGTTTGGCACGAATTCCTCAACGTTTTGGACATCTTAAACATGGGCGTTCATCAAGAATTTGCCGATCATTTAATGGGATTGTAGAAAGACCCCAATCGCTATTTCGTCGAGGCTCTCTTCCGTGTATACGAAAACAACCGAGCGTTGGTGGACATCCTACACAACTTATCGCACCCTCCTGCTCAGCCTCTGGAATCTCTCAGCATCGGTTATTTCCGTAATCCCGAGAGTTACAAGTACCGTATCAGGGGAAGCGACGAAACATTCAAATCGTACGAGATAAATCACCAGAAAGCTTATCAAAACCACATGAAAAACAAACTCCGTGAACATTTCCAAACACTATTTTAATACAAATGTACAACAGCTTTTCATAGTATGTGATTAAAAAACTTTAGAATGTCTCTTAAAACCTCTATAAATATAGCAAAAATTTTTCAGAAGACTTATAGAACGACCACAACTGTACATAACTAAAAACCTGCGCTCTTTTAAAGTTTTGTTTCAATGTCTTGTGATTACGGTAGTAATTTTATGAAATGCTCCGTTCGTGCAGTGCATATCCTACACCAGAACATATTCTTCGTATAAAACTCCCCTCAACTCTTGCAGTGTCTCTTAAAACAGGCACCACTAAAAGAACGGCTTCACGTATCGCGTCTTCTTCGGAAATATTCATTCGGTAGACCAACGCCAAGTAAGCCACGACACGACCAAAACTGTTTACGTTCGTTTCGTTAAAAACATTCAATAATTCATTCGAACTCAAACGATTTGCCATCTCGTTGTACAGATCCTCGTGAACGCCAAGCACGTAATGAATGTGTTGGGATAATATCTGTACTTCTCAAACTCCTTAATAATTCATGAGTAAATAAACCAATCGCAAACCCGTATTACATCACGTGCGCAACTTTTGAAACCCCGGTAATAAACCGGTGGTTGAATAAATAATTAAGAAATTAGATAATAAACGTTTTTAACATTAACCAACGCGTTATTACAACATTTCTTAATTATAAATGCACTCAAAACAATGAAAACGGTTTTATTACAGCATTTCTTAATTATAAACGCAGCAGACATACCAAACTAAATAATCACATATTTACACACAATAGCCCATTATATTAACACTCATACTTTATTCACAAGAATATTCGACAAGACAACGCTCATGTTTCCTTCCATCACTCATTTTACAGCATTGCTTCAGTAAATAACCTCGTTTTTAAAGCAACGGCATGTAATTAGGGAGTTCCACTTCAGCAATAAACGATTGAGAAGTTATTTCATAAGCTCGTGGCTTGTGTTTTACCAGGGTTTCCAAACACTTGAGAACAATAGAATACACTCGACTGTTTACCGCGCTACGTTTATTGTTCTTCAAAGCTTGTAAAGCACTAAAAACAATAAAAATCACTCGGCCTAAACGGCCTCGTGATGTCCATTGTCTTTCGTGCTTTACAAGCTCTTAAGAGCAATAAACGTCGCTTGGTAAACAGCTCGTATATTCTATTGTTCTCGCGTGTTTTGAAACCCTGGTAAAACACTCGCACTCGTTTATGAAATATTACATCAACATCAACATTGTTCTTTCGCAACTCGTCCACAATAACCTCCATCGCGTATGCCCAAGGCCAAAATAAATACACAACACACACACACGCATGTAATTAAATCAGTGAACTCTAATACTACTGGAACGATAACTCCTATGTTTTCTTCCTATGATTGGATGAAGCCAAATTTGAAGCAAAAGGCGAAAACCGCGCGGGGAAAATGGCTTGTTCGAAAGGACTGGGGAAAGTTACGAGGAGTGAAAAGTTTGTTTTTGTGCGAAAATATGCATGAAAAAAGAGAATTTTCATCACAAGACTTCAATTTTAAAGATTCGATCCTGGTTTTCTGGATAATCCTGACTGTTCTACACTTTGTTACGGCAAAAATTGAGGGCTATCACTTTTTTACTCTGGAAAATGACGAAAGTTTCGGCGTGCCGAAGCAAACTACGAGGCAAACTACGCTCTTCAATTAAAAAATACATTGCTTTAAAACATTTCAACACTTCCAAAACGTATCTTGTGCTAAAGTCCAGGTATCGTTGTCTATTTTGAGCTTTTAGTCTTTGCTGTAGCCCTTCTAATACGTGAGTAAATTGAGGTTTTCGAAGTGGTGTATTTGTATGGTTAATTCAAAAATACGTATAAAACTTACATTTTTCGTCAGATAGCATTGGTTTTAAAGCTTTAAACTTCGGTTACGGATAGTTCTTGGCAGCCTCTTCCATCTAACTGTTAAAACTCGAGAGGTATCAGTTGTTTAAAAAAGATATTTCGTGACAAAGTTTTCCCCGAAACTGTTTTTCATTTTTAGCAGCCAAAAAATATTTTAAAATCTTACTCGACGTCCTAGAAAGTTGAGGTACATGAAATTTCAATCTATCTAGAAAATATTTAGCACCTAACTGGCTCTAAAACACGAAGTTAAAGGGTCGAAAAGAGCTTTTGAAAATAGGTCATATTTTCGCGGCGTGACGTACATGGCGGTCTTCAATTTGGCTTCAAAGATGGCGGCCAAGTTATCGTTCCAGTCTTTTTTGAGTTCACTGAATTAAATACACGAATAACGAAAAATTTAAAAACACCATGAAGAACGCCATGTAAGTTAATTATACTTCTTCGGAAATGTGAAATTAAAAAGCGGAAACATCTAGGCGGGAATTTCAAGGGCAAGTTCAAACAAGGCCAAGATGGAGAAATACGCCAAACAAAGGCGATACCGAGAAAAACAAAAGAAAAAAAACGAAGAAAACGCGGCCATCGTAGCATATATTGAAAAAAAATACCCCTGGGTTATCAGGGAATTTTTTGAAAAGAGCAAGGTGAGAGAAATATCGATAAAGCTCATTCTCCCTTCATAAATTGACCTGTGTAAAATTGCCTCACTTCAATTTCTTAACAGAACCCTGATAATCACATTGAGGTGCCAGCATTCGGCCCCGAAATTCCTGCCCTCGAGCAACTTCTGGTATGTAAAACAGTAATTTACTTATGGTGAGGAAAAACTTCGGGAAAAACTCTGTTGTTTCATAAACTTATTTCTCCTTTTAGCCAGAATTACTCAATGACCCAGTGTGGGGGCAGCTCGAGAATACTTTTACGGTAAGATATTATATTGTAGTTTACTCCTAGTGACAAGGGTTCATTACAAACTTCTTTTTTCTTTTTTTTTCTTTAGAGTGAATAAATGCTATGAGTTTTTAATGAGTTTCTAATATTTGTATATATTTGTATATTTGGTTTTTAATATTTGTATATTTTGTTCGTATATGTGTATATATTAAATCAGTAATTTTAATAACAAATTAAATCCCGTGTTACAATTTGCATGTATTTACATTATATTTAATAAAATTTATATAATGACACTACCACAGATCAGAGATATACAGATAGGGAACTCGCACTCAATAACCTCAATTTTTGTGTCCCCGCGCACGTCATTTCCACGCGCCACGCAAATTGCTCTGGCAAGTGCCGTTCGTCGTGTTTTCAGTCAAAAGCATAGGAAAAACGCCGTTCGAAAGTACAAAAATAAATATTTTTGCGAAGTTCCTTCACCGATCTTCATTTTGGGATTCAAATTTAAAAGGTAGATAGTAAGTGGTTATTTTTATGTAAAAAGATGTACATTTATTGGCTAAATACGAAGAATAAAACAATATAAACTTTGTACCGCATGGCCATATTTTACAATCTCGGTGCTTGTGAAGTTCTGCCGCACAACCCAGGAGAATCCGTATCGTATAAAAAAGCCATATCGGGATTTTTTGCTTTGTTGTTGCGACACCCAAGTCCCAAGCACCAAGTTGTCCCATTTTTTCGTGTTTTTTTTCGTGTACTTTCACATCAACGCTCGTGATATTGAAGAAAAAACCATGGACGTATTTAAATTAATCTTTGCACTCTGATTTTTTTGCAAGTTTTCCCCGTGTCAATGGATAAAATACGCAAGGATTTTGTTTACACCAACAATCCAGGCAGGCAAAGATCTTGTGAAGACAAATTTTGTACATGCAATGCGAGATTAGTACATTTAAAAATGTATCATACAGATGCTACTGTACAGTGTAATTAAGGTTTAAAAATACAAACTTTGTTTTGATAAATGTTTATTTATTCCACATTCATATAATATGTGTTCAATGTCAATGAACTATCAATTATTGCATTCTCAACATTTAATATAAACTCATTATTATTAAATAAAAAAGCAGCCAATGATCCAATGTTTACTTTTACAGTTATCTGGGTATAAAATTTTAAGTACTATGGATAAATGCATTGTTCCTTTCTTTGATAAGAAATTTTCTATTTAAAGGGAGCCCTGTTAAAGTGCAAAACTCTTCCATGGGAAGCTGGGCTGCTTTTTTCAAACCTTTCATTAAACCAGCACAGTCTGAAGCATGTTTATATAATCTTGTGTTTACTTCTTGAGCCACACTGGCAAGGTAAAATTATATAAACATAATACTATTGTAGCAACTGCCAGGCAAGTGTTTACACAGAAAAATTTTGAACTCAGTAGCAAGTTTGCCAGATTGCATGCATAAATTAGCCAAACTTTTAACAATGCTCTTTATTTTTCATTGTATTTGCCACTTGTTTTCTTTGTTTTTTTGACAGCACTAATGATGGTTTGGCTTAATTATTCAAGAAATCTGGCAACCCTGCTCCATAGTGTGCCTAGTAGGTCCCACTCTCAGGGGGTGGAGCATCTCTATTAATGTTAGTAGAGATTATATACTTACGTAAAATTGGTAGGGATTCCAATAATTAACAATTAGTCGCCTAAGTCGAGGTGATTACAAGTCTATATTCACTGAGCTGAAGGCGAAGTGAATATAGGCTTGTAATCACCTCGCCTTCGGCAACTAATTGTTTTAGTATAAATTTCCAGGCGGTTACAAATAAGAATCAACACAACTCTGTAAAAATTCGCTTCAAATTTATTACTCTATAAAACAGACAAAAAGCAAAAAGCTATAGTCACTGACCAGTGACTGTCACTTCAGAAACAGTAAATCTTGACAAATCAGAGTGCAGGAAAATCAACAGTTACTGGAAATTTATACTAAAATCAAACAGTTTTCCACAATCAAGTGAAAAAATTAAGCATAGTTGTATGATCCTGTGTCTAATTCAGTGTAACTGAAAGAATAACAGGATTGATTGGCAATCTAGAAAAATAAAATATAAAACAGTTTAGGTTAATACTCATATTTACAGTAACTCTGCATGCTGCATCACAATCACCATTGACCAATGCACTGTTCTAAGCCTAGAGGAATCATATAAGTTAAAGTATTAAAGTCTACATGTCTTGCTCCATGGCACCGTTTGTGCATGTTGATGTTCATTTTGTTTTTGCACGTCCTTGACCTATAAAACTGTTTAAATACCCTTTGATACAACATTGCACTTCACAAAAATATATTGATAATTTCATATATCTGAGCTGATGCAAAAAAAACTTACATTTTAAGTTGCCAAATTCCAACTTGTCCTGAGTTCAGAGTACTCAGCACTGAATCGAATCTTCAGATTGCCTGAAAATTCTCACTCCCGCGGGATGTCTTTTCTCATTTTCGCCGCTAAAAAGGGTATTCGTTGAATTCCCTCTGGCTAAGAACATGCAGTGTGCCATTTATCAGAAAAATTCGTCCAGAAAATAAAGATCGATCGGTTATTGCGCCTAAAATCGCCGTTTAATTGCCAAAATTTTGCATTTCCCTATCTTTTTCCTAATAAAAAATGTGCATTACACTTGCCAGAGCATAGCGCATGCGTATTAAAAGTGGGGACATGATTTCCCGCGAGTTCCCTATCTGTATATATCTGATCTGTGACACTACCCACTAGCGCTAACTGGTAACATTACCTGGTAACATTACCTAGTAACATTACCTGGTAACATTACCTGGTAACATTACCCGGTAACATTACCTGGTAACATTACCCGGTAACATTACCTGGTAAATGCCTTTCGTTGCTATGACGTCATACATTATCCAGAACCAATGCCTGCATACTAATTACTTCCGGCGCCAATGGGCCCGCCTCATGATGACGTCATCCTGCATACTAATTACTTCCGCCATCATAACGTCAACGCAATGCATAAATTATTCCGCCATCTTGAATAAATTTTCCGCCATAGTGGCAGGTAAGTACTACTCTTTTCACTCAAATCTATTCAGTCTCTTCATAAATAACATGCTGGTTAATTTTGAAATGTTGAAAAATTCTACTGGGGCAAGTACATGTTCTTTTACTTGTTTATATTTCATGAACTCCGGTCGAAATATATGAGAAAACAAGCGGTACGGCTTACCTATTTGTGCTTCCGATCATCTTTTAACACTGGGGCACCCCCAAAGGAAACAAAATACCGGCAACGGCACCCCCTGAAGGGTGCTGTCCCATGAACCCCCAGTGGCCTTTTTACCTTGTGCTTCGCTCACCAACAGGTAAGTTCTTTTGTAGCAGCAATTTTGTGGTTTTTTAGGCCTTTGTCTAGGTTATTTATACATTTTTAGTGATTTACGGGATTCCTTTGTACATTTTACAAGTAATGTCTGTAGGCTCTTGCGCAGCAATAGAAATTGAATCGTAAGCCTACTAGGTTTCACTTGAGTTTGCGTGTCAGCGTGAGAGGGTTCCGAACTTCGTCTTTAGATCAACAATACTAAATATCAACTTATAATCATGCAATTACTGTTCGCAATACATGCAAATCATTTGAAATCAATTAATATAACAAAGCGCAAAAGAACTAATAATGTCTTACTTTGGTCTCCTCTGTCACTCAAGCTATTCTTTGCTCTTTCGTTCGTTCTTATAGTGAATAATTTGTTGCTTCTCTTGACTATCGAGAGTCTACTGTAATCTCTTGCTATAGAATAGCGTCACGCGAGCTTATCTAACTTAACTATCTTATGACGCTTACTCGCCTCTGGGCATGTATGACGTTTCAAATCAACAATGTCAAGCAATCGTCATCTAAAAAGATCCCGTTCGCGCGATTCCTCACGTAAACACTCGAGCTCGAAAAAACAAAAGTCTTCCAGTCGTAATGACAACAGTCAGGAGATGCTCAGTACGATTTTGAGTGCTTTGCAGGATTTAAAATACGAGATAAACTCGTGTAATAAGAGAATTTCCAGTCTAGAAAACCACCAGACGCCTCAAAACGTTTCAGAAATCCACCAAGAGGATCGAAGTCTCGTGATCGCCGAACGGGATGGTGACACGTTGTCAGTTGAGCCGGGAAACGATCTCGACGGTTCAGATCCGGTTCAAACGGTGTCATCAGGTTTACAACCTCTAGACGTCGCCTCCCAGCTGCAGAAACCAGCTACTCAGCCAACAATTTCGGCTATTCAGCCACCAAACTTGGCTTTTCAGCCACCAAATTTGGCTAATCAGCCTGTCACGCCAGTAACTACAGCTCAAGCAGAAGCTTTGCCAGGAACCACAAGATAGGATTATTGGTATTTCGTCTGGTTTTTTCCACTCTGAAATTACGGACACCTCTTGGACCCCGACAGAGAGTTTTCTAGAAAAACATTTCCGCAGAAAATTGGCATTTGACCAAGTTTGCGATATACTGGAGGAACAAGCAGTTCCTTCAGTGGATGCTCTTGTAGCTCCTGTCTTTGATCCTTCAATGCTCCAACATGTCGCTGCTTCGAGCAAAAAGTTCATTCAAGAGCGCGACAGGGAATTAGCTGGCATTCAACGCGCTATGCTTAATGCTACCGGCCCATTATGCACATTGCATGATCAACTCGAACAGTGGGTTACCCTTCAGCCTCAAGACCTCAAATTATTTTTGCAGCAAACACTCTTCTTGGGTCTGCCAACACTCAGTTATCCACATTACGGCGCAAGAAAATTCTTGCCTCGATTAATAAATCTAAAATTGATTTGGCTACCCAGCCACTTCCAAATGCCAAGAAGTGGCTCTTTGGTGACGATTTTTCGTCAATTGCATCTAAAGAGGCAGAATTATCTTGTGGTCTTGCACCCAAGCTCGACAAAAGCAAAACGACTTACGGGTCACGAGATTCAAGGTGTGTAACAACCTCTTCAAATAATTCCAGCACCATTCCAAAAAACGGCAAATATCAAATTTTTCGGCAAAGGCAAAAATTTTTTCGTTCCCCTCGGTCTCAACAGGGGCAGCTGTGAAAATTCCTCAGTTCATCGAACAATGGAAGAGCATAACTTCCGACCCTGCGGTTTTAGAAATTGTTACCGGAGTAAACATTCCTTTTCGTTGTACAGGTGACAAAAACAGTTCCGGAGTTACATCCACTATTAGAGCAGGAAGTCCAAAACTTGCTGGAGAAAGGGGCAATATGCGAAGTCCCGTTCTGCGAAGACGGTTATTACAGTCGATTATTTGTAACCCCAAAGAGAGACGGAAGCATGCGTCCAATTATTGAGCTGAGTCCACTAAATCGCTTCATCGACACACCGCATTTTCCAGTGGAGAACTTGGCTACAGTAAAGTCTCTTCTCGTGCAAGGTCACTTCATGACCAAGATAGATCTCAAGGACGCATACTTTTCGGTACCTATTCACCCTCAGAGTCAGAAATTCCTGTGGCAAAACAAAGCATTCCAGTTCTGTTCTCTTCCGTTCGGTCTGAACATTGCACCGTCTCTGTTTACGCGCCTCATGAAACCAGTAGCAGGTTTCCTGAGGAAACGGGGCGTTCGCCTACTCCTGTACCTAAACGATGTGCTCATAATTGGTTCGACCCCTCGCGAAGTAAACGACTTCACCCAGATGGCTGTGAGTCTCCGTTGGGGTTCATAATCAACCTGGACAATGGACAGCTCTACAGCGGTGGCCTATATCAACCACAAGGGGGGCACCCACTCCCCAGAGCTTCTCCAGGTGGCACTACAACTTTGGCATTGGGTGCATTCAACGCAACCTATTCATAATAGCAGAACATGTTCCAAGGAAAACCAATGTGGTTGCAATCGCGAGTCGAGAGAATTTATCGACAACAGTGACTGGAAAATAGACCCGATAATCATTTCTCCCTTTCTGAGGGATTGCTCCTCAGACCTGTTTGCGTCACGTCTGACGCATCAACTTGCCAGATACATCAGCTGGAGGCCCGACCCCCAGCATTCCAATCGGACGCCTTCAGTGTGAATTGGAAACACCAAAAGTGTTACGCATTTCCTCCGTTCAACCTCATCGCGCGGTTTCTCGACAAGGTGATGATGGACAAGACGGATCTTGTTCTGGTAGCACCAATATGGCAAGCGCAACCCTGGTGGCCTCTCCTGCTCGGCATGCTGGTACAACATCCAGTTCTGCTTCCGTCCTCATCGACTCTTCTAATAGCCCCAACGGATCCCCAACACATTCACCCGATGTTCCCTCGTCTTTGTTACAAGGTGTTAGTTTATAATCTGTGAAGTGTGAGTCTAGAAGTTAAATCGACTGACGTCATTGTTACATGATCTAGCAACTAGAATAGCAATTTAGTTAATGTTTAATTTAGATAGAAAACAGTCCATGCATAAAACAGAGTGTGTCAGAGTACACGAGAGAGTTAGTGTTACGCTGTTGAAGAGAGAGCATCTCAGACGAAGTCAGATATATATAAATTGTATAACCTAAGAGTTGAATAACTAAATAAAAGTTTGGAGTCTATAACGACCTATCTGTATTGGTATTCCCTCACAACTGGCAAAAGGTAACCTGTATGGTACGAGGTAACATCTTCACCTGGGCGTATTTCATATCTCCAGCAGCGATATGAGGCAGAGGGCATTCCGAGAAACGCTACCCAATTACTCATCTCAGCAACTCGAAATTCCACATAGAAAACATACGAGTCCAGCTGGAAACGCTGGTGCAGCTGGTGTGATAAGAGAAAAACTGATCCTATTTCAGCATCTTGGAATAGTATATTGTCCTTTCTAGCAGACTGTTTTGACGAGGGCCTTCAATATAGATCCCTAAATGTATTGCGATCTGCGTTGTCGTCGACGCATCCTAAAATTGACGGATACCCTGTGGGCCAACACCCTTATGTTCTTAACCTCATGAAGGGCATTCTTAACAATCGCCCTCCTAAACCGCGATACTCGTATACATGGGACGTCCGCCAGGTAACGGAATATACAGAAAAAATGGGCAACAATTCTTCTTTATCGTTAAAACAACTATCTCTCAAGCTGGCTACCTTACTAGCGATCACCTGTCCTAAGCGCGTTTCCTCTTTAGCCCGACTGGATATCAACCATCTTCGACTTTCTCCAGAAGGCGCTACCTTCACTCTAACGACACCGACTAAGACATCTCGTCCGGACGAGACTGTAACAGCTTTCTTCTCCAGTTTCCAAACAAATCTTGTTTTGTGTCCAGTGGACTGCCTTAACTCCTATATTTCGATCACAAAGCGGTTCCGAAATCTGTCAGAGAAAGAACCAAACATCCTCTTTATCTCACGTATTAAACCTCATTGGGGAGTGACCACTGCAACGGTTGCTCTTTGGATCCGTTCGATTTTGAAAGACGCGGGGGTAGACACAACTATCTTCAAGACACATTCTGTCAGAGGAGCAGCTACGTCCGCAGCGGCTAATGCTTTCGTGCCTTTACAAAAGGTTTTGAACATGGCCGATTGGTCTAATTCGTCAACCTTTCAACGGTTCTATTATAGACCAGTGTTCTCCACAAGTTTTGGACATGCAGTACTTTCAAAACCATAATTATTATTTGCTTTTTATTGTTATTGTTACCATGGAATGTAACGTCATCAGTCGATTTGGGAAGACATTAAATATTTTCTCCCTTCGCGTATTCATTGTGGTGTTAAAATCTACCGCTTGTTTTCTCATATATTTCGACCGGAGTTCATGAAATATAATTCCAATTATACAAGGGCTGTAAGCCTGATGGTATAATTGGGGTTATATGAGTGAACGAAGGGAGAAATATATGAGTCCCTATCCGTATACCCTCCCAAGGGGGCGAGCACGCTTAGTGTTAAGTAAGTATTTTGTTTCCTTTGGGGGTGCCCAAGTGTTAAAAGGTGATCCGAAGCACAAATAGGTAAGCCATACCGCTTGTTTTCTCATATATTTCTCCCTTCGTTCACTCATATAACCCCAATTATACATACCATCAAGCTTACGGCCCTTGTATAATTGGAATTTTCACCGTCAAAACTTTTTAATGCTAAAAAATCCAATTTGTTGAAAACTTGACAAGATAATACCTAAACAGGTTTTACGAGCTTACGTTTCAGCCAATCAAATTCGTTGTGGCGAAAAGCTACCTCACGTATGCTACGTGTATTGCCCATAAAGTCGTGTCGATTGCCCAGTTTAAATAAAAAAGTTTCCTTTTTGAATAAAAATATACTGACAATAAAAAAATTGTTTCGTAAAAATATACAGCGATAGTGTACACCAAACATGCAATAAGATGTACTTATAGTTCAGTACACAGTAAGATACTAAAAATACGCAGTGAGATATTTTCCATACCTTCATTAGTGAAGTCTGAAGATATCAATTACTTGATCATTTCTCGCCAATAAGTTGGTGTTTTCAAAATGACGACGTTTGTAAGTGCAGCAAACTAATTTTCATCTTTCTTCAAATCTTTGTAAAACGCTAAAAGCATGTGCAAGTACTCTTTGAGTTTAAACAATATGATGTAATTAGTTGAAATGAAGCTATAGGTTTTTAGCAAAATCGATGGAAAATTAATATTTTGAAAATATGAATTTATTTTCTCGTGGTGAAAACGTTTTACTCGTTCGCTGTTCTCATTTGAAAAATATTTGATCTAACAACTCGATGATAAAGTTCATGTCTTCACACCGTAGTATCCTCTATTAATAAAATACCGGTATTTATCGCTATAAAGTGGATATATTGTTGGTTTTACACAAGAAACACGTGACTGTTGTCGTTTACTTCGTTGCGACAATTGTAGCATATGGTGAGTGCGACGTCTACGATGGTGCCAATCTGCAGACTCGTCCAGCCAGAAAATGAGAGCTTGACATACAACGCGTATTTACAACGCAGACGTCACATTAAACAAACGATGGCATCAATTAATTGCAGTAAACTGTTGCAAGAACGCTTCCGTAAATCGTCAAAATATTTCGCACGAATTTGAAGAAGGTTATGATTTTATAACTGTAAATACGGAAAGGCAAAATCGAATGTATGTATGGAATGAATATCGAAAATTGCCCGCCCCGGCATTTACACAAACACGTTCAAGAAGCTACCCCCGGAAATCTGACATTCGACAGACACAAATCAAGATCTCGACTATACGTAACTCGCGCAAAGGCCTGGGTCGAGGAGACGTCAAGAATAGTGTGCTGCCTCGCTGGCGCTCGGAAGCAAAAATGACTGCTTTATTGATCTACAGGGCGGTAAACTATGTTTATTAAGTTGCATGAGGTAAAATTAGATCAAAATTGTGTACAGAGCATTGAAGAAGTTTTTTGTTTTGTCAAATACAGATTAGTGCTTTCGTCACACAATACACAATCATGTGGAAATTGTGCGCTTATCCGCGCCACTATTCCTATGTATTTTGTTTTAAAACTAAAGTCAGACTAGATGCATATCAGTATACTAGACTTGTATGTAAATTAGTATACAAGCGGTTGTCATTATGTCACTAATTTCTGGCAAATAAATGTGGTATATCTGGAGCAAAACTGTGAGATTCGGGAATTTTGTAATTTAGTGTTTATATTTTATTCTTGGACTTCTTGATCTTGGTTCTTTTTAAGTTTCCAACTTTTTAAGTTTCCAACAAGGTATTTAATTATATTTAACATTGCGTGGGTCACAATTTCATTATTTAGCATTTTTGTACTGCTCTAATTCTATTGAAATTCTATTCTATTCACTTATGGATTATATTAGCAATGACGTTTCTGTCAATTTGTTTGGATAAATGCTGAAGCTATCTACATATGAAAGTTATTTGAAATATTGTATTCAAATTGTTTGAATTATATTTACAATTAACAGTTCAAAAACATATGTTGGGTTTATTTCACAAAAGGCTCTTATATAGCATCTATATCGTTATATGATTGCATATGTATAGATTTCGATCCGCCGAATGAATTGCTAATAATCCTATGTTTACGTGCAGTGATTGAATAACACGTTATGCAATCGCTGCTCGGAAATATGGTTATTAGCAAGCAAAGGATGTCAATTTGTGGCGATTAACGCTGAAATCATTTGCATATCAATAGCTATCAATAGCTTTTCTTTGGGCTGTACAAATATACGAAATCTACAAACTCACAGGACTATATTTTCCGTTATATCTACAATATTTCGCAACTAAATTTAACTGCGCTTCGCAATTTTACAATCCCCCTTTGGGGGACGGTGGGAGGATATTCATATCTTCATGCACTCATCAGTTTCCGCCCGATTTCTGAAGAAATTAGTTGGGTAGAGCACATGCAAATGTGTGAATATTCACCCCTCCTCCCATTGAACTCAACAATAATATTCTGGCATGAACGAGGCACATGCCTTACCGTTTGCGCTAATTGTGAGCTCGTTATAGCGTCATTTTAAAAACCAGCTATACGGTGATCACGGTATGGCCTGAAGTGTTTTCCCAGGCAAAAAAATCTTCGCATGAATTTACTCAATTACAAACGCCAGAATAGGAGCTAGACCCTTTGAAGTAGTCGCTGTGTTAATTTGACAGTTCGGAATGCTTCGAACTAGCGATTCGAAAAGCGGCACAAGATCTTACACACTTGGGGAATTTTAGGATGTTATTATTGATTTCCTTGTTCACAAAATCTTGTGTTTTTCGTTCGCGGCATTCCCGAGCTGACAAATTAATACAACAGATTGTGGCTAATTTGAACCGGCTGCGGCTACTTCAAAGCGTCTATTTTTACTGATGCACCCTGCAGAGAAAATCGAATAAGTTATGTGTTATATGTTATTGTCTTGGTGTGGAGTTAGGTCCACAAGAGTTTTCATATGGTTAAAATCTGTGCATGATGAAATGTGGTTATGAACTTCAGAACTGACATTTAACGAGTGTCCTTTATCCTATTGTATAAACATCGGTCCGTCTTTCCAATGTATCTTGCTCTGCAGCCTGGACAAGTAAACTCGTAAAGAACAGAACTTCGATCCTTTGTTAGAGTTGGGTCTTTCATTGACACAAAAGGGTTAGAATCTATGGTTTTCCAGTTAATAATGAATTTACATCGGGATTTTAGAAGAGTTGTAAGTTTGCGACAAAATGAACGAGATAAGTCCCGATGTTAGTGCATTATTAACTAGAAAACCATAGATTCTATCTGTTTTGTATTACTGAAAGATCCTACTTCAACAAAAAACCGAAGTTCTGCTTTTTTACGAGCTTACTTGTCCAGGCTGCAAAGCAAGATACATTGGAAAGACGAATCGATGTTTATGCAGTAATATAAAGGATTACTTATTAGCTAAATGACTCTAAAGTTCAGAACCACATTTATCATGCGCAGATCTTAACCATTTCAAAACCTTTATAGAACTAACATCACACCAAGACAACATAACATATAACTTATCCGATTTTCTCTTTAACCTGTAAAATAATTAATATATAGATTTCATGACCACTGGTCATTATTGTTCAAAGAATCTTGCAATACACAGACTAAAACCTAATCCCAATCACAAAGCCAAAGCTTCCAAAGAACTAATAATATTTAACTAATGATCGTATTATATACTTGTTCTCACATTTCTTCACTTGTATATACCAATGATATGTAATAATTTGATTCATTCCTGAACGTGACTACTGATTTAGTCGAAACGTTGAATGAACAATTCAATAATGTTTACTGTTTTCGGAGGTTAGTATTGTTTTGTATTTAATTAAAATACTCAGAGGTTCTCAAAAATTCTAAGGAGTTCTGCCTATTTGTTTGGACAGATGCTAAAGCTATCTACATATCAAAGCTACTAGAACTTATGTGTTAAAATTTTCTACGTTTTTTAGTGAACTCTTTTCCAGAACATTTACAAACTTGGTTTTTTCATTATATAATTTTATAACTATAGTTGGGTGCATAATTATACAGCTATACAACATCAGCAATAGTCAGTCAAATGTGCAATATGAGCGCCCAAAGAATGATGAACATAATACATAGTTTTAATGATTAAAATATGAATAACATATCAGTGATCTTGCGGGATTACAACTATATTGACACTTTAGTATTAGTATGATATCGTTGCATTCATATCTAAACGTTGATTATTTCCATTATTATTTTCTCGCTCATACTGCACATTCGAGTATTTGACTAATTTAACCTTAACTCTTAAGTAAATAGATTTGTATTTCAATTTTAAGGATACATGAATTATATGATAATTCATGGTTGAAAAACACTATCGGTTTATATAAGGAAGATATATAACTATGTTCAACTTTCTTATTCTACAAAAGCCTCGATCTTAGCATCTTTTTATCGCTAAATAATGCACGTCTCTTGTTTGTGTGTGGATAATGTGGTTATGTTAATGCAATCACATATGGTTATTAGCAAGGATGTTCCTGTCAACTTTTTAGGAATAATACTGAAGCTATCTGCATATCAACAGAAATTTTTCCAAAAGAAATGCAGACTCCATTGTAGCCCCAGTCATTATTGTACAACGGAATGCGACGCACTTTTAGTGCATTGCATTGATGCTGTGCAAATTTATACCAGCTATGATAGACGAGCCAGAATTTCAAGGATCCTTCGTCGTGAATGTAATCTTATTATTTATTCAAGGTAAATATCGTGGATATATCGCGTGCATAGTACATTCAAAGACGACTGCAGTATGTCAAATAAATATACAATCATGCGAATTTGTTAGATGGGATCATTTGCGATACAATGGTATCCAAATACAAGACAAAAAGAAACAAAATACACCAAGAACGCCAATAATATTATAATCACCAGAAACAATTGGTTCACTGACAATCCATTGTGTAGTAATTTTCTTCCGGAACTAGTTAATTATTTCAAGCTAGTTCTTCAAGTCCATGATATTTCTGATCACCTAAAATTACATATACTTCCTGCATACACATGCGTACAGGATGTCACCAATTACCTCAGATATCTTATGTAAATCAAGTACTGCTAAAAGCTAAAGTATGGCTGTTATATATATTAGTCGTTACGCGTCATCTAAAATTAAGTGTTCAATATATAAAGAGAATTTATATTCTTACTTATATATATTGCGACAATTTAATTTTATATTGGGTAAAGCTGCTATAGGAACATGCCCTTATGATCACAGTCCTATAGCTGAATGTCTAGATTTGCAATTATAATTTTTATGATCTCAAATACTTGATCTTGTATAACTGAATGTATTTCATATCTATTTAGGCATTAAAGTTTAATATTTCGATTTAAAAACCTCTTCATTCACCCTCATATGGTTTGTATATATAGCATATACGTAAAAAATTGCACCAGATGCTTTCATATTTAGGTACGTAGAAAGTCAATTATATTGCTTTGGTTAATTCTTCAGTCCTCAGCTGAAACGAAGTTTGCATAACAAACACCTATTTCAGGATAAATAGACATCATTTCTGCTTATCGTTATTTTTGACAGATAGTATATAAGGAACAGGACTCTTGCTTTTTGCATAATTCGTCTTTAGTCATGGCGAAGTTAACTTTGGCGCTATTTTTGTTCGTTTTCTTGGCGTTTGGAACCGGCAAGAAAAAGTCAAGCTATATTGGACTTACTGTAAGTATTAGTTCACACCTGAATTGCCGTTTAGCATTAATAGTTATATTTATAGCAGATAATAAAAGGTTATGAAATAACAATTAAAGTAGGTGCATGTTATATTTTCGTAAGGTTATATGGAAAATAATACATGGGTGTACGGAAGTACAACATTTATTTTGAGTGTTGAAGTGATATCTCCAGAGTGAGCGCAGCACATGCAATTTACAGTTTAGGGATGGAGACGTCTATAGCTAGCGAGTCAAAACAATATATATAGCTGGACTATCTCTGTACAAACAGGCTATTTAAACTCCTTTACTGTCTCTTTTCTCGCACCGTTAGTGTGGGCTTTTTAAATTTACGTGTTAAATTTAGGGTAAGGGTAAAACGCGGATACGGACGGACGGACGGATGGACGGACGGATATCCGGACAGACGGACGGATATCCGGACGGACGGATATCCGCACGGACGGACGGATATCCGCACGGACGGACGGATATCCGCACGGACGGACGGATATCCGGACGGACGGATATCCGGGCGGACGGACGGATATCCGGACGGACGGACGGATATCCGGACGGACGGACGGATATCCGGACGGACGGACGGATGTCCGGACGGACGGACGAGAGGGTAAAACACGGATATGTGAGTAAAACGCGGATGAGAGGATAACATTGGTAATCATAACATTGGTAATCATCATTATAACATTTTAAGGGACCGATTACATGGGCGAGTTGTCCTGCAAACTGAATTGAACTCGGGCACGGAAGTGATTTTAATCTTGAAAATGTAAACAAATATAAGTCATGAAACTCAAAATAGCAAATGAATTATGTTTTATATTTCAATACACGCTTTAATAACATTTTGGACTGCAAAATTAAAACATTTTGCGAAAACCGAAATCGTAAAATTGAAAAGCGAAAAACCGATCGGGGCCAATAGCTACTAAACAAAATTATCGTGGTTAAAACTTCCCTCTATACGTAAGGAAGTCATAACATGCAATATACAAACCATTATATATTAATAAAAATTTTGCAACGATTTTTCGAGTGTTGTGTATTTTTAATTTATGCGTTTTTGAGCCATCCCGGTACATGTAATCGCAATTAACAAGTCAACTCTGCAAGGCGAGTCAACTCACTTAGCCCCTTAAATACCTCAACCGTAATTAAGACGGTATGACATGTAGAACACAAATCTAGGGGGGGGAAATGATTGGTTTTCTTGTCACAATGGAAAATATCTACAGAAATGAGCACGTTACACCCGTTTTCAAAATTATAATATCTAATCTCAATTATTGGAATTTAAGCGGCTGCATGCAAGCACATGGACTTGTCGGCTATCGATCGCAAGGGAAATTCCCGAAATGTAGCAAAATCTCCCTGTAAAATTAGTTGGATGGAATACACAGCCAAATACTTCTGTAGTTCTATAATAAGTGTCACGTGCAAGTGAAATTCCCGAGATGTAGCAAAATCTCTCTGTAAAATTAAGTTGGAATAAAAAGCTAAATAATTCTGCGTGTTCATTAAAGTAAAATGTCACTCTTCGGAAACTTGGTGCGGACAGACGGGACCACTAAATCCGATTTAGATTTTAGAGAACTGCCTATTTTTTCATACAAAAATTTGGTCGATAGAGAGGAAATTGGAGTCGGCGCATATATTTGCAGTTGTTTTCACGGCGAAGCTTCCTGACAAAAGCAAAGTCGTTGTTAAAAAGTTGATAAGTGCTGATGAAGAAACTAAGAAATCTCTTATTAAAGAAGCGCGATTGCTCCAAAACCTCCGCCATGCTAATGTCGTAGAGTTTAAGGGGATATGCACGGACCAGCTTTCTTTACTGCTGGAATATGCATATTTTGATTTCAGTCCATTTGGATGCGATATTCAGACTCACGGCCTTGCTGAATTTCTAGCGGTTTGCGAACAGTCTAGTTGCGATGGGATGAATGTTGCAGTATTTTCTCACGCAGCATTTGACGTAGCGTCTGGTTTAAAGTACCTGCATCAAAACAACATTGCGCATCGTGACTTGAAACCAGCTAACATCCTGGTATCTAACCGGCACTACCACCATCTAAGCGACCAGGAGAAAATAAAGCAGATTATTTCCATCAGGCCGCTTGTGTGCAAGCTTTGCAGACTTCGGTGAAAGCCGTTCAACGGACGTTCAGACGCAGAATATCTTAAAGTCGAGAACTAATCGTGTGGATAGAGGTAAGTAGAAACAGCGAGATGTAAACTTTGGGCATATTTTATGTATTTCGTACTTTCTTTCATGCAGATAACCAGTGGCGTCGCCAGCGCGATAAGTGAGGGGGACATGTTCATATATTCGTGTTCTGCACAATTAATTTCTTTTGAAATCGAATCGATCTCGCTGTTTCTACTTACCTCTATCCACACGATTAGTTCTCCACTTTAAGATATTCTGCGTCTGAACGTCCGTTGAACGGCTTTCACCGAAGTCTGCAAAGCTTGCACACAAGCGGCTTGATGGAAATAATCTGCTTTATTTTCTCCTGGTCGCTTAGATGGTGGTAGTGCCGGTTAGATACCAGGATGTTAGCTGGTTTCAAGTCACGATGCGCAATGTTGTTTTGATGCAGGTACTTTAAACCAGACGCTACGTCAAATGCTGCGTGAGAAAATACTGCAACATTCATCCCATCGCAACTAGACTGTTCGCAAACCGCTAGAAATTCAGCAAGGCTGTGAGTCTGAATATCGCATCCAAATGGACTGAAATCAAAATATGCATATTCCAGCAGTAAAGAAAGCTGGTCCGTGCATATCCCCTTAAACTCTACGACATTAGCATGGCGGAGGTTTTGGAGCAATCGCGCTTCTTTAATAAGAGATTTCTTAGTTTCTTCGTCAGCACTTATCAACTTTTTAACAACGACTTTGCTTTTGTCAGGAAGCTTCGCCGTGAAAACAACTGCAAATATATGCGCCGACTCCAATTTCCTCTCTATCGACCAAATTTTTGTATGAAAAATAGGCAGTTCTCTAAAATCTAAATCGGATTTAGTGGTCCCGTCTGTCCGCACCAAGTTTCCGAAGAGTGACATTTTACTTTAATGAACACGCAGAATTATTTAGCTTTTTATTCCAACTTAATTTTACAGAGAGATTTTGCTACATCTCGGGAATTTCACTTGCACGTGACATTTATTACAGAACTACAGAAGTATTTGGCTGTGTATTCCATCCAACTAATTTTACAAGGTGATTTTGCTACATTTCGGGAATTTCCCTTGCGATCGATAGCCGACTAGTCCATGTGCTTGCATAGCCAGCCGCTTAAATTCCAATAATTGGGATTAGATATTATAATTTTGAAAACGGGTGTAACGTGCTCATTTCTGTAGATATTTTCCATTGTGACAAGAAAACCAATCATTCCCCCCCCCTAGATTTGTGTTCTACATGTCATACCGTCTTAATTACGGTTGAGGTCTTTAAGGGGCTAAGTGAGTTGACTCGCCTTGCAGAGTTGACTTGTTAATTGCGATTACATGTGCCGGGATGGCTCAAAAACGCATAGATTAAAAATGCACAACACTCGAAAAATCGTTGCAAAATTTTTATTAATATATAATGGTTTGTATATTGCATGTTATGACTTCCTTACGTATAGAGGGAAGTTTTAACCACGATAATTTTGTTTAGTAGCTATTGGCCCCGATCGGTTTTTCGCTTTTCAATTTTACGATTTGTATTGCAATGTTTTAATTTTGCAGTCCAAAATGTTATTAAAGCGTGTATTGAAATATAAAACATAATTCATTTGCTATTTTGAGTTTCATGACTTATATTTGTTTACATTTTTCAAGATTAAAATCACTTCCGTGCCCGAGTTCAACTCAGTTTGCGGGACAACTCGCCCATGTAATCGGTCCCTTAAAATGTTATAATGATGATTACCAATGTTATGATTACCAATGTTATCCTCTCATCCGCGTTTTACTCACATATCCGTGTTTTACCCTCTCGTCCGTCCGTCCGGACATCCGTCCGTCCGTCCGGATATCCGTCCGTCCGGATATCCGTCCGTGCGGATATCCGTCCGCCGGATATCCGTCCGTCCGCCTGGATATCCGTCCGTCCGGATATCCGTCCGTCCGTGCGGATATCCGTCCGTCCGTGCGGATATCCGTCCGTGCGGATATCCGTCCGTCCGTCCGGATGTCCGTCCGTCCGTCCATCCGTCCGTCCGTATCCGCGTTTTACCCTTAACCCTTACGTATAGAGGGAAGTTTTAACCACGATAATTTTGTTTAGTAGCTATTGGCCCCGATCGGTTTTTCGCTTTTCAATTTTACGATTTCGGTTTTCGTAAAATGTTTTAATTTTGCAGTCCAAAATGTTATTAAAGCGTGTATTGAAATATAAAACATAATTCATTTGCTATTTTGAGTTTCATGACTTATATTTGTTTACATTTTCAAGATTAAAATCACTCCCGTGCCCGAGCTCAACTCAGTTTGCAGGACAACTCGTCCATGTAATCGGTCCCTTAAAATGTTATAATGATGATTACCAATGTTATGATTACCAATGTTATCCTCTCATCCGCGTTTTACTCACATATCCGTGTTTTACCCTCTCGTCCGTCCGTCCGTCCGTCCGGATATCCGTCCGTCCGTCCGGATATCCGTCCGTCCGGATATCCGTCCGTCCGTGTGGATATCCGTCCGTCCGTCCGGATATCCGTCCGTCCGTCCGGATATCCGTCCGTCCGTCCGGATATCCGTCCGTCCATCCGTCCGTCCGTCCGTCCGTATCCGCGTTTTACCCTTACCCGTTAAATTTACATGCTCGGGTAGTTGTACTGATTGTGTAGGACAAATACGTCAGTCAAACCTGAGAAACATTAAAACAATTTCAAATGCAAAAATCAAGAAAAGTTAGTTTTTATGCAACATGCTGCGACCATTATAGCCAGATGCAATTGACCTGCTTTGATAATGTATGTTGACTGGCTTGGATATAGAGATTACTTCATGGTTGGTGAGTGCGTACGATTTTTATTCACGAGTTGTGAAGGATCGTTAAACGAACGAGTGAGCGCAGCGAACGAGTGAGTTTAGCGATCCTTCACAACGAGTGAAAAATAAAAATCGTACAAACGAACCAACCATGAAGTAATTTGTTTATTATATGAGTATAAAGATGAGTGTATAAAGATACGGATATAACTTACTGACAAAAACAAATACTCAAGCAAAATATTAAAATGGAATTTCTTACCATTTATTGCTTTGTTTTCTTGCTGAAAATGAAACCATGAGGTTTATTTCAAGTTAATGAGGCCACGAATGTCGTCGTTATGATTTTAGGTGGTTGTTTTATCAGTGAAATTGTCTTAAATCTCTCTTTTCGGTGAGTTAAAAAATACTTGTAAAATCAGACTCCATGTTTACACTAGCCTGCGAGCAGGTGTTGCACGTTCGGGTCAGCCAATCAGAACACTGAACGATAAATTTTCACTGGTGAAAAAACATCGTTCGTCCAATCAAAGGCCGTGAACGATGATTTTTCACCGAGTGAAATTTTATCGTTCTTGAAGCCGATTGGCTATTGCTAATTTGGAACGATTATTACGCACAGCCTTATCGATGAATAAATCTCTATAATCATGTAATAAAATGCAAAGGTGACATGCGCGTATAACGCCACATGCGATATTAGACACAAAATTCATATGAGTAGGCCTATTGTCCATTCCCTATACTGTTTTTTACGTCCCTCTTGGAAATCCATTTTTAACTGTAGGGGTTAGCGTGTTTAAATAAAGTGTACCATACCATTACAGTTATTCAGCTATTTCAGCAAAAGTTGTCCCTGAGCAACAGTTTTATATTAGAATCTCACGGTCAAGAATAATGTGCTAATTTTTGGGATACAAAGTAATTTTGTTTTGTGCAGTTGTTTTATTTCTCTTTCTTGATGGATTATTGTGACCTTTGTTCTAGTGTTTTATGCGTGTGCGATACCCAGCAAGCCTTTCGCGCTCACATTCAACTTTTCTGCTTTGCTATAGGACAATTGGAAGAGCCTCCTGTATAAATTTCGAATTTCTTATATAATTCGGCTTTATTTTTAGTAGGCATATAATTATACAAGCTATATATCCAGTGTGTTGTGGGTGGGTCTTATCCTGTGTACTTTTATTCAGTTTCGTTTCTTTCTACATGTGTAGCTGAATAAGAAAAACCCAATAGATCCAGGGAAATGTGATAACTCCAATCATGGACAAATAAAACTTGTTCAGGACAGACTTGGTGTGGATAGAGTGCTGATGTGTACAAATGAAAACACGACACTAGTCTGGAAAACCATTGATGGTAGGTAATACTGTATATGCATGAGTATTTTTGACTGTCGTGAATCTTCCCGTTTACACAAGAGCAAAAGTTTCCGGATTCGTAAAAGCATCCGGATTCTTCCCTTACACTGCACAGCCTCAAGCAGCAATTGTCAATACATAAAGAACAACCGTAACGCTACCAATTATATTTTGTAATTTTTTGGCCGTGTTTGTTGTTGAAGTAAATGGCAATAAATTTACAACAATGCATGGGAACAAGCTAGTTCACTCGAATTCTTTACGGAAATATTCTACACGAAACCTTTTGTCGGACGGATTCGAAAGTTACTGAAAGTTCCGGATTCATCAGTCTATCTGTGATGATTTTGTATCGATGTTTTAGGAAGTTCCACTGTCGGTGAGTATTTTGACCCAGCTTTAGACTGCTCTGATGTTGTTGATCGAGTTCCTGGGGCTGCTGATGGCTTTTATTGGCTGAATTCAGATACTATACAAAATGTTTCCAAGGTTTGTTATGTATTAGTTTACTTAAGCTTCGAGTTGTCGAGTGTCGAGAGTAAAAAGTCGAGTGTCGAGAGTAAAAAGTCGAGTGTCGAGAGTAAAAAGTCGAGGGTCGAGAGTAAAAAGTCGAGAGTGGCAAAAATTTAGTATTTTATTCAAATTTTTTCGTTCAATATTGGCAAAGGTTGAAAATGTACTTGTGCGGGTCTCAAATAGGATGTCGTGGGTATAAATAGTTTCCTACGGTGCGCAGCATAGTAGGAAAGTATATTCATTACAACAAAGCAGTATTCCCAATTGGGCAGAGCAGTGTGCAGAGCAAGAGAATAAAAGATCGTGTCGATGATCAAGGAACATCTCGGTCAGTGCGTCTGACAGCTCAAAGTTGGTTTGGTGGAATGTGGAACTTTATTCCCATTGGGAACAGTTAACATCGCAACTTTGCTGAGCGGACAGCGTGCTGGTATCTTGGTCCCGCCCAGATTTCCTACCACGCAGTGGAGGTTTTTTCTGGCCTCCCGGTACCAGCAGTTAAGACGCGGAACATGAACAAGTTTGAAGATGAACAAGCATTTTTGCTTGAGAGCATCGTTACATATGACAAACATTTCATACTTCGCAATAATGGTATGCGTCCTAGCTAAAAGACAACTATCGGACAAAATAAGCAGCAAATATAATATTCAAATGTAAATATGAAAATTTACGTTGTTAATAAAGAGCTGTCGTCTGCACACGGGACCACAGCAGTTGTTCTCCAATTCGAAGGTGTCATGGTGTATATGCGTCCAGTAGAAATGAATTTAAAGGTAATAATCAGGATTTATCATTTTAGTCCGTTTCTTGTTGCTTCCACATGTTTTGTCAAAAGGGTCACTTACAGTCGTAGCCAAGGTTTTTGTTTCCACGTATATCGGATTATACACGTTGTTTGCCATTACTCTCAAGCACCAGTCATTCTTACATTCTCGTGTGCAAAATGCACACGCTAGGCTCTGCCAACGGCCGTTTGAATGAGCCAAGCGCACTTTGGCTGAAGGTAGGAGAATGCCTAGTTTATACTGATTTTCTGGAGACCTACTGTTTATATCTTATACTTGGGTTTTCAGTTAACAGTAATTCCGTCATGAACTTTTCTTGTGAAAGATTCGTTTCACTCTCAGAATCAGAGCTGGAAACAACGGCGGCGTATGACTTCTTAAATTGCGACATAATTATTTACATTTGCAGTGTAACCTGTGATACAATATCAAGAAAGCAACCACGTACAAACAACGCACGAACCATGCCACGCCTACACCGCCCCCCCCCCCACGTTTGACTAATTGACTTTTAACAACAATATCCCTATCAGACAACACAAATTATAGTTTTTATTACCATCAAAGAAAACATGCTACACTGAACATCTAAGATCAAGAACTTTTGAAGTTTTGAACTTCCTAAAATACGTGATAATCGCTTTAGAAATTCATATATAATTCACTATACATCTAAACATTCTAGATAAATACTGTGTGTATACTTGTTTATTAGTTTTTTGTAGATATAAATTTTAGTATTCAGTCTACGACTGCAAGAATGTTGAATAATTAAGCAATCTATCTATTTATCCAGATCATGATAGACGCTCGTCCAATAAATTAATACGCGTGTCAGCTTTTCGTGAAAATTAATAAAATTGGAACAAAACCCAGAAAGAAGACTTGCGACCCTCGACTTTTTTCTCTCCACCATTGACTTTTTACTCTCGACCCTCGACTTTTTGCTCTCGACCCTCGACATCTTACACTCGACAAAAACCCAGACTCGTATGTGCGTTAGTGGAAAGGATAATGCCATAATGGGCTTAATTCTGTGGCGAGAACAGACTAAGTGGAAAAAATTCGTATGCTTCGCACAAATTATCATTTCCATTAGGGTACTAAGGATAACTAATGATACTTGAACTTGTCAATTTTAGATCTAAAAAACATCTATTTGAATAAGGAAAATTCCAGTGGTGGACAAACTTTGTGCTTGCACGTATACATTTTTGAGGCATTGCTGTCAATCATTTGTAGGAATATTTCGCGCGGTCAAGTAATAAAAGTGTTACGTCATAAAAACGTAGTATTGTAAAATTTTCTTAAAGTAAAAGTCAAACACTTTGAAGTTGAGAGTTGATATAGAGATATCAAGTTTTACTAAAGAATTTAGTTGTATTGATGGAGCACGTAGCCGACTAAGACAGTGCGACAACGCCTAAAACAAACAGAGGGAAAAAGATGGTACGAGAGTGCACAAATCCGCCATCCAAAACCTGCAGAGTTGCTAAGAGTGAAAACTCAACTAAAAAGCAGACAAAGCAAGACAGAACAGCACCAAGACAAACCCACAGACGTAAGAAGAAAAAGAAGACAAATTATAGTGAGCTGTAAAGTTTCCGCTACCTCGCGTATAAAATCAAAACATATGTAGAGGATATTACACGGTGGTGCGAAGATATGAATATTGTTTTCGAGTGGTGAAACACATGACAATATTATTCATATCTTCGCGCCACCGTAAAATAATGTTCTTTTTCTAATATGGTCAGAAGTCGGAACAAAGCCTGAAAGCCATTTTTACTCAGGCTAATTTTTCTTTTAAGCCCTATTATTTTTGTAAGAGTTGTTACGACTATTGTTTATTTATTTATTTGCACAATTCGTCAAGTTCAAAACAAAGGACATGAAAAAGAAGATATCCAATTATGGGTCCCCAACAATTACAACACAACACACACAACTGTACAACGCAAATCACTAGCGCAACACTCCGCTACGTAAACGAGTTGACAAAATCGAGAGAGAGCTTCTGGAGTGGAATCAGCCTGTTTTATATGTGCGTGGATTATGCCGTTGTTTCTATGCTTGATATCAGCCTTGCATTGCAAGTTGCAAGAAAAATTGCTGCGCGTAACCATGCCTTGATATGCAGAACCCTGCAACTCCTGAGTGGGGTTCTGTCATTGTCATTGAATGTTGTGTATAAACTCAATAAAATTTCAATGTACTGCCTATTTGGCACTTACGGCATCAGTGCTCCTTAAAAAGTAGGTCAACTTTTTCATTTACTGAATCTATCTTGGTCGTGCGTCTATAGATACACAACAAATGAATTAACTATTCAAACATAAGAGCTATAGATCCAAATTATGTTCTAGATAGAGTACACTACTGTATGTTTTAAAGATCCTTAAATAACCAGAAAATATTTATGATTGGCAGACTAATGAAATATGTTATTATGATTTAGCAAGGGTTAGTGACAGGGAGAGAGTCTCAGGCTTAAAAATAAACATTGCCTTGTAATAAAGTGTTGTGATGGTGTTGTGATAATCGATACATTGCAGGATTAATTTCTTAACTTAAATTTCACAGCTAATTATCATCCATTTCCACGAAACCATGCAGAATAAAATTACTATTATGCATGTCTGGCCCTGGTCGCAAATAGGGACTTTTTGTCTTGAGAAATTTGCTTCACGTCAAAAGGATATGACGATGGACTTGTTGCTCCACTTGACCCTGCATATACTTAACGTTGGGTGATCCGTAGAGCCATTGTAGATAGAGTGATAATCCAAGGATTTAACATCAGAGTGATAATTGCTTCTTCCAACAATCGGAGACTGAACAACAAGAAATTGACGAAGAATTGGAAGAAATTTATTTTTTTGAGAAACATATATTTCTAGTTGATATAATATATCATTTATATACCTGCATCTCGGGGTATTCAATGAATTAAAAATTACCCTTCGGAATGAAATATATATTTCGTACCTCAGGGTAATTTTTAATCGAATACCCCTCGTAATAGGTGTATAACTGATAATTATACCATTGGTGCGATGTCGTAAAGGATATATACTTTTCAGTTTTTGTAATTAGGCAGCATCAGCAAGAAATTAAAATTATTTGTTTTGGGTATTTGAAGGCCTGGTGCGACGTTAAAACAGATGGCGGAGGATTTATGTTGGTTGCAAAGAAAGATGACCCTGTTAGCTGGACTGTTCCGTCTTCAAAAGAAACTGTTGACCCTCGAGGGAAACCGCATTGGTCAAGTATTTTTGCGAAAGTGGAAATGCTTGATATACGTTTTCAGATATCCACAACATCAAATTTTAAGGATACACAAGCACATTGGTAAGGAGTTAGGATTAGGGTTAATTTTACTCGATGAATCGAATACAATGAGAACATTCAAGCTATAGTCCCATTTAAACATCATTACAAATGATTTAACCGGCTTTATTTTTTTGCTGTTTTTCTCAACACGCAGAGGTATCTTTGAAATTCGTAATGGTAGTAAACAAATTTAGTTACTTCTAAAAATGTTTGAAGAAGTTACTATTGTTTTTTTTTCTCGCTATTCTACTCCCAAGCCATCTTAAACGACATAAGGATATATACATAGCTTGCGTGGGTCATCAGCGATTTCCATCTTTTCGCGGAATATAATTACTTCTTCGGAGTTGAACCAAATCATCCATTCTGTCACAGTTCATCATTCACCTGTTTGTTCATTAACCCTTAGCATCATTAGGTCAAATTTCGTGACTTCGAAATTCTGTAGAAAACAAACTAAGAGGTACTTTTAAAAACGGTTTTCAGATTTGAAATCAGCGCAATAATCTCTATCAAAACGGGTAAAAATCTCGAAATCGAAAATTGCGTGTCATTAGCACTTTAATATGCGCACCATCTGTGTATACAAATGTAGGTATAGCTCGTGCAAACCGTGCAAATTAAATGTTTTCGTAAAAATATCCGCGTATGTCTGGTGTCTTTGTTGTGTATGACGCTAAAAACTCAGCATATATACGTACAAGCATGTTGCAAATACAGTAGAATAATTACATATCAATTATTTCGATTTAATTAAACAAAATGTCAATATTATTACAGTTAAACTATCATATTATTGTAATTATTTACAGATGTATTGAAGCATCAATATTCACCGTACTAATTTATTATAAAATATAAAGGAGTTTCAGATTGCTAAAAAAACGTCCCTTTGGTCAGCTTCTTATACGCAATTCTGGTGGATGCACACAAGACCATCCTGGAATTGGTGACATTGCATTTGTGAAGGATCTGCGAACTGAAAAAGTTATGAGCACAAGTTTTAGATGTTCCGTATTTAGTGGACACCTTTCACGATTAGTTGGATGGGTATGTTTTCAAATACACAAACGATAAGGATATTTAATTAGTGAAAGCTGCTGAGGTTTGAAAAAGAGTCTTCCAGAACTGCATGTTTATGTTCGTTTTGGGCACTGATATCTCCTGTGTACTTGTGAGTATTTAACTACACTACCGATATTAGCAACCGTTAAGTTTGTTCGACTGCCGGACGATACGAGTGCAAAACAAAAAAGTGCTCAGTGGGTGGGCAAGGAAAGAAAAATAAGCGACTGAAGGAATACTCCGCGTTGATTGTAGCAAAAAAAGTGTTTTATCTTTGAAATAAATATTTTATGCCAATATAAACCTTTTTTTGCTTTGGTATACATAAATCAATGCTTTTGTGATATAGTCTCAACCAAGTACAGGATTTATTTCAAGTAGCTATATCAGCCTCTGCCAGAGCAAGCCTTGACTAATCTTCGAATCTTTATTTGTGGATTACCGGCTTTAATGGTAGCTTAAAGTCGGCAAAATAAGTGGGTTTCAGTCGCTTCTGCGCATGGGCAAATTGTGTTTATATATTTTTTGTATTGACCAACTTTAACGGCATAATATGACGTATTATCAGCGAAGAGTGGAGCGTTTCAATAGTTTTTAAATAACCGAGCACTTTCAATTATTATGATTCAAAGAGCTTAAATCATGTTAATTTTGTGTGTCATGCGTAATCATGTATTTCACATAGTTCTACTGTATACAGTTTTTGCTTGAGAGAACATATAATATATTGCTCCAAATAGCAATCCCAAATTCAATAATATAATGCATTATTTAAAATGTACAATCTGTGCTCTCGTCGTCGTATGATATCGTACATATAAACACAATATACGCTGTCGTCCTTTGCTGACGCATTACATAAACTGTTTTCATAAAATACTCTGTTGCTGCATATGCGCGCAAAGGATGGTGGGATGTAAGGAGGAGACTGCGAAGCACATATCCTATCGTCCTTTGCGCGCTTATGTCGCATGTAAACTGTTTATATAATGCGTCATAACACAAACCTCTGCCTTAATAATTCCTCATATCCTGCTCGACCTCATTCAATAATTGTTTATTATTATTCATTGCAGTATATTCTCGCATTCTCATTGGTTGAGAGCCTACGATAAATTTTTCGTATTTTGCTGGTGGCGTGAGCACATGACAAATAATTATCGTATTTGTCATGTGCTCACGCCATCAGAGACAAATACGAGATTTATTTGTCATGTGCTCACGCCATCAGAGTTATTTGTCAACGTTTACAACGTACAGATTTCGTTTACGACGTACAGATTTCGTACAGATTTTGCTTAGAGACATACGTTATGGACATTTTCAGTCAACTTCTACCTCGCAAGTTTCAAAAAACATAAATACTTTCCACAATGTAATGTTTATTTCAGTTAAAAGAGACAATTAAGTTTGGGGCATATTTGTAAGTAGAAAATATACGTTTGACATGAGGTTTGTTGTCTGTTTTAATTTTTATTTACAAGGCTGACTTTTCTTGCAAAATGAATAGTAAAAGAATTATTGAATTCGGCTTTCGCAGGATATCGGAATCATTCAGAACTCGTTCTGAATAATTCGTATATCCTGCTCAGCCTCATCCAATAATTCTTGGTTATTGCACACGATACACAGTACAAGCGGCTCAAGCCCCTCGATATCTATGTAAGATCTATCTTGTAAATTATGTCCAGAATATACTGATATAAAGTATATGGCTAATCACAAAAATAGTCAACAGCAGCTTGTAAGCAAGCGTTTAACGAGTTTTTTTTTTGGTAAAACTGCCAAAATCGTGTTTACGTATAAAAACCCTTCTACACAATTTACGCACTGTCTCATCGAAAGCTTCAAGGAGGCAAATTTCGCAGCATCACTTTGCGAAATGTCAGTTCTCTCTTCGAAGCTGCTGTTTTTTTACCGGCAATAACAGGATTTGATGGAGAACTCAAAGGTTATGACTCCTCAGAATCCGCCATCTCGACTTGAGCTATTATAAAACCAGGCGCAATGCAAATATAGGGAGTCTGGGAACAATACAAGATCATACACGATGAAAACACATTGCACATGCGCAGAAACTACTGTGACCTATCTTTAAAACTTTATATATACCGAATAAAAACCTTATTCAGTATAATTAAATACCGCTATCACTAAGGGTCCAAATATCTAAAAATTGTTCATTTGCTTAGGAGCACTTTTAAAAATGTACATTGGAGTTGGTTTTGTGAACATGCAAAGGCAATTTGTCAAAAGCCAAAGCTCCTTGAAAATTAAAGCCTTTCGTGGCAACTTCTAATTTCACTTTCAGTAGCCGCGGGCAATTAATACTCGAGTATTTTGCGAGTATTTTATTCAGACGTTACAAGCAAACAATTGTTTCGTGACTGTATTAGTACGTGTCATTGAAGTATATAATCACGAAAGACATCATCAGCAAACATCTTCATGTTTGAATCGGTCACCGCAGAGGTTAGGTCGTTCTCGTATAACAGGAAGAGTATAGGTCCGAGAATGGATCCTTGAGGCACACCTGAAGTAAGCAGGAGTGGTTCTGATGTTACACCAAATGCTGTTGTTTGTTGGTAACGATTATTCAAGTAGGAGGAAAACCATTTCAGAATGTTTCCACCGAAACCAAAGTCGCGCAATCGTGAGAGAAGACGCTTGTGACTGACTTTATCGAAGGCTTTCGACATGTCTAGGTAGATGACATCGACTTGTTTCCCACGATCTAATAATCGACCTATGTGTTCTATAACTTCAATAAGTTGAGTACTACATGATCGCCTTGAAACAAAGCCATGCTGGCACGGGTTTATTTGACGAAAGACGTGATCTTTGATGGTGTTAGACATACAGCGTTCGAAGACCTTTGAGGCCAGCGAAAGAAGAGAAATAGAACGGTAGTTCTCAACATGCTCTCTATCCCCCTTCTTGTAAACTGGCACGATGTTTGCAGTTTCCATTCGTCCGGTACTACCCCTGTTTCTAGTGATTTGTTGAACAGGGCACGCATAGATGAAGATATTTCATATGTTACATATATCATGCAATCTTGTCAAAAGTCCTTTGTTCCTATTTTTCAACCCCTTTCCCTTATAAGGACAGCTTAAGTTCCCTAATACTGAAAGGCATACGAACAGTTGTACATTTCTATATGTCATTTTCATGTATCAACCTTATGTAAATAAGCTAAAACAATGGGCTTAGTTCATTTGCATTAGACTCGACACATGAAAAGTTCGACGTCTGAGATAGGCCTACGATTAAGCGGTTAAGAACAGTCTCTATAGAGACAAGAATGTATTCTTTCAGTATTCTTAAAGATCTTTACCGAAATTGTTAAAAAAAGTACAATGGCTATAATTTCGATACAAACTGGTCGTTCTCGTAAAATGAGTCTCATATCTACATATTTGTGCACAGTATACATATATAATTTTGTCGAAACACCACAATTTATCATTCATTTGCAAAGCGTCCGACCTGTAATTTCAGATCTTTAGTGCTAACGACAGCATCATTAGCACTGATCCGAGCTTAGGGATCGAAAGCTTTGTGATAGAAAATTGCATGGTATTTCCGTAAAATCATATTGTGATTTACAATCACCATGCAAACATAGAAAGAACTTGAAATATTTGTGTTTAGGGGCAAATGAACAAATGCCTTCGACAACCCTGCTCTCCCGGATTTGCATATTTCTTCGGAGTAAGACTGGACAGTTCCGGATCATTTAGGTAATTGAAGAAATTTGATAATGACGCACATTTTGCACAAACAAGTAAATTATTAAATTTTATACTCTTTTATAATAATATAAACTATATACTATAAATTATGCGAGGTATGCAACTAATATTCATTTACCTATTTGTGCTTTGAATATCTTAAAACACGATAATGCGACGATAATGCATATATTAAGTGCATTTATTATTTATTGAAAATATTTCAAGAGTTTTGATTGGTTAATAGTTGTCGTTGAAATCGTCATATCCGCTTTGTAGTTGCCCAAATTCGAGGTTATGACTTCACCGTTATATATTGAAAAGAAATATTTGAGATTATGAGTCATTTCGTCTTATATTGAAAAACGATGTAACACGATATGTCCTCACGCTAATTTATGCTGGTTTTGCCAATACCGGGAAAATACAAATGGCTTCCTCAAAAAAAAAAGGTTTGCCATCCTTTTAATAAATAATAAAACAATTATTGGATTAGGTTCTCGCAGGATTTGAGGAATTACTAAGCCCTCGGTTTGTGTTAACTACCTCAGCCTCCGGCTTCGGCAGATAACACAAACCTCTGCCTTAAAAATTCCTCATATCCTGCTCGACCTCATTCAATAATTGTTTAATATACTATAAGCTATATTCGGAGTAATTATAGAATACGTGGCCAGTTTATGAAAGCTTTGTAGATCACCACTTGGCTACATGCTTCAATCGCTACGTGGCTAAGTGGCTACATTGTTACGTACCTACGCATGGCTACATGGCTAAGTGGTTACGTAGCTACGTAGCTACCCCAACCCCTACCCTAACCCTAACTCTTACCCTAACCTTTACCCTCACTAACCTTAATTTCTCCGCCCAAACGCACTACAACTCATGTCTTAATTCAAGATTGCCAACCTTGGACAAATGCAGGCCTTTTTAATTTTACCATGTAGCCCCAGGTAGCCAATCAGTCATGCATCTATATAATATATAGTTTATAGCTTAAATATGCAAACGAAATTCAAATTTAATTGACCAAAACCTGAATCGAATTTATAGTTGTCTTCGTGACTGGATTTTTTTTATATTAAATTTTAGCTACAGTGCTCAGGGAAACGCTAAAAGTTCAGGAATTTTACATGATAGTACTGCATTTGTCGGATGTTCCCACAAAAAGGTAAGTCAGTCCACCGCGCACATGCAGGAAGTTGTTATACCGTTGAAATTTAGTCGAACTTTTGTTCGTTCCTTATTTTATGATTGGTAGAAAATGTGCTAATTAGCTGTTGTATTGCTGTATAAATTTTCAAAAAATTTGTTAGGCTTCAAAATGTTATGTGAATTTATAATTTTTTTCTCTAAATGATTAAGGGAGTCCACTAGTAATTCTTTTTTTCTGGTTCCCAATGCAATAAGACTAAAAAATTTGTTCTTATGGAAGCTCCATGACATAAATAATATCTTGATGATTGTTGTTTTTATGGTTACCAAAATGGAGTGTCTCCTCTGTTTTACCAATTTCGTATGCATGATTTCGTGAGAAATATTAATGACAGAAACATGGAACAACTTTTTGTTGGTTATAATCGAAGACAATGTCTAGGGTGTGAACTAGAATTTTAAAATTTAAATTTTAAAATATTTTACTATTAAAATTCCATGACACTGTAGTGAAAACTTTTTTCTGTATGGTACATGCGATGAGAAATTAATTATTCGTTGAAATTAGTAATAGTTAATTATTAAAAAGTTATTCCCTGAAACCTTACTGTTACCCTTCAGTCGTGAATGTCTTGAATATATCAAAGTGATTGATGTCGTAGAGTATGTTTGCCGATCTACGCCTAATGTAACTAATTTGAATACAGCCAACGAAAGAAAAGGTAGATATACATTATATAACATCATCGAGAATGACTTTGCCGCGACATTTGCAAACACTGGTAGTATCGTAACTGCAGAATCGTTTTTATCACCTTTTTTATCGTTTAGTGTTGTGCATGTTATGGGCCAAAAGGAGGGACAAAAAACTACTGTTTGACCAACTGCACGTCCAAGAATGGTGGTGTGATTAAGAAAAATGTCCATACATGGATATGGATCCGTTCTTCAATTCCCAAACGAGCTTGGAGAAATTGTATCGAGCACACCGTTACAGACAACGGAAAGAGTGAAACGTACAGGTTAGACCAGGAGACAGGAATACTAGAAAAGGTGAAACATATGTAAGACACACCATTTATTCTATCACAGTACACTATAATTATTTCTCAAGAAACTTCGGATGAACTTATTCATTATAAGTGGCATGATAAATTATATGTTGCTGCCATATGTGCACAGGACCATTTTCCAATTTTTAGGAGAATTGGAAGAGGGCGAGAAAAACTTAAAATAACTTTCTTAATTCAACATTTGAATACCACCTTAATTTAAGCTTAATACCCAGAAAGATTAAATTGTGTTATATAAAGACCCCAAGGATGCGCCCAGCGTACGACAGCTTTATATGACATAAATTCCGAATTTCGTGGCATTTAACTAAACAAGTTTAGTTTTGAGAAGGTGTCGACAGAACCTTTCGACTTTAAACAAGATTGAAGCCGGGATTCTTTTGAGAGTTTTTTTTTACAGTTAAAGGTATTTATCTGAGATAAAACCCGAGATACACCAAGGAAAACCGTCTCAAAATGAACTAATGAATATTATTTTCCTCCAATCATTTTGATAATTTTATGCAGGGTAGCTGTGCGCACTCGTATGAAGTGAGAAAGAATGGAGCGGTAAGAAAATTGACCATATATACCATCTACTGTACAAACTAGTGATATAAACTACCTGGTGTCTCAAAAAAAGTATCGATGTTTGATTTGTTATACCGTTAAAACTGGACTGGCTGTTTCGCTGAAATAGACTTCACTGAATTCCAAAAGGCCTAACTTAAATTTTGATATATGGCGTGAAGATATTTATTAACGAGCAACATTTAATTTAATTTTGTTCTTGTCAACACAACGCACCATAAAACAAATGTTTACACATTAGATAATTTATTCATCTAAAAAAGCTGCCTTTGAACATATATACAACGTGGTGTTCTGTTAACCATGCCATCATGAGAGTTCTAGATTATTTGTGCATGCAGTCTTTGGCACGCTAAAATAATTGCCTGGCAGAGCTGTCTTAACTTCATTGGCTGGTGCTCATGCGGGACGTTGCAGATTTTGCTTCAAATAACCCTAAACAAACAAGTTGCAAATCGCCAGATCAGGAAATCGGAGCGGCCAGGGCGAATCGACTTGATATTAAATTCAAAATTTTCAACATTCGCGGAAAAATAGCAATTAATAGCCCAAATTAGTCAATTTTTTCGCCAATTTTCAACCGAACCTCAGCTTAAAACATTTATATCTCGTTCAATATTGAATGAAGTTCAAGCGTCCTATATAGCAAAATTTAAGTTAGCGTTTTCTTAATACCATAAAACTTATTTGAAAGCCATAGCTGGTGTAGTTTTTGCATTATATTAAAATTAAACACCGATACTTTTTTTTGAAAAAAAACCGATATATATATATATATATATATATATATATATATATATATATATATATATATATATATATATATATATATATATATATATATATGCATATATATTAGTGAGTGTGTTTAGAAGCCATGCCTGGTTTAATATATTTATGTAATTACAATTAAAACTCCAAACTGATTTCAACAGGCATAAAAAAGGATGAAACTTTATTAAAATCCAAACGTTTCGCCAGTAACGGCTTCTTCAGTGGAAAAGTCTAATATACATAAAAACTGTCCTCTATTTATGTGTACATACCATATCTAATTAAAATAGATAACTATATGCAGATATTTCTGCCAATACAACCGTTCATAATATTGTCTGAATGTTTCTGTATTTCTAAGGCTTCAATGATCTTGAGTTTGCTGTTGGATTTGATGTTACTATGCAGTATTTTCCAACTAATGGGACATTCTTCAAAAGGATTGTCGGAGTGACTCTTTAAGTGCACAAAGACTGTCTGTTTTTTCATTCGAAGGTGTTCTTTAATCCTTGATCCAATAGTTCGTCCAGTTTCCCCTATAATACGTTATATTACAGTTTGAACACATTATTTGATAAACTACATGTTTTTGTAAAACAGCAATTTGTTTTCAACGTCAGCTTACACGTTTCACAATCATCTGAACAACTAAGTTTTTCTCTTGAGGGCGCAAATACTTTCGATGACGGCCGACCATGAAATGGGTTTTAATATTCGATATTCCCGAATTGCGTATAACAGGCAATGCTCGTCGTTTTAATTGTTTACTCACATAAGGTATCTTTAGATGTTTTCCTGTTCATCATTGTTTGGGATTGTATTCAATGTCCGCCTGATAACCGCTTGAATAAATCTTTTGGGATAACCATTATGTTTGAACATTGTCGTGATTTTACGTAGTGATCGCGTTCTCGATTGTGCATCCGTCGAACATGCAACCGCTCTTCTAATTTCTCCAACCAATATGGCTCGCTTGGAAGAATCTGGACTGTGACTGTCCAAGGTATTATAGCTTGACTATGAAACGGCTTGATGTAAAGTTCAGCACTAAATTTGCTTGTACGCTCATCAAGCGAAACTAATGTGTCCAGGAATGGTAGCTGATTATCTGCATTTGGCTTTTCTATAGTAAATTTTATAGCATCATTCAAGCCATTTGAAATCTCCAATAATTTGTCTGCATCCATATCCTGGGATACCAATGCAGGAAATATATCATCAATAAATCGTTTTAATAAAATAGTTCCGTAAGATTTTTCCAATTGTAGCTCATCAAGTTCACTCATATATATGATTGCAAGGGTTGGAGCTAAATTGTTTCCAATTGCTAGACCTTTCTTCTGACTATAATAGTCCGGTCGCTTAGCGGCAAAAATTGGCAAGACCTGTACAAAGCGGACAAAGTCAGTATTTCTTTCCCCGCGACTCCTAAGTCAAATTGAAATGTTTTTGGGGGTGTAATGAAGATATTCGCAAAATTTATTATCCCGGGGGGTGAAAGTTCCGTCTTTGAAATAACGGTTCGGGATGTTTGTTCATGTTTTACTCAATCATTGTATTTAATAATAAGATGTTGGGATATTGTTCAAAGACATGGACTTGACAACAGATAAATGGGCATATAAAATTTCCTGTTTGATGTTCTCACATTAAATATCATTGACTGGCAGAGAAACATTGCCAACCGTTAATGTACCACCTCACTGTGGTAACACCCCCTAACTTGAAAATTTTAGGCACCCCCTCTAAAATTGATTAGGAGGCATAGTTAATCAATTGTAGAGGGGGTGCTAAAGTTTGTACACGCCAGTACAGATAGTTTGGTTAAGCGACTTCACTATAACTCTTACCATCAATTAGATAGTGTCGCTTGTAATGCAAAGGCGAAGGAGTGCTTCGAAATCATCTCGTTTCAATGATGACAAACAACTGTCCGATTTGTTCTTTTCGAAAAAACGTTTGGCCACAGTGAATATTCCTGGAGTTTTCTCATTGATATCTTCTAATGGTATAGAACCATATAAATTGGTGACATCGAGACTGCAAAATCCATGTATTTCATTTTCAATACTGTTTATGGTATTCTGTAATTGGCAGAAATATCTGCATATAGTTATCTATTTAATTAGATATGGTATGTACACATAAATAGAGGACAGTTTTTATGTATATTAGACTTTTCCACTGAAGAAGCTGTTACTGGCGAAACGTTTGGATTTTAATAAAGTTGCATCCTTTTTTATGCCTGTTGAAATCAGTTTGGAGTTTTAATTGTAATTATATATATATATATATATATATATATATATATATATATATATATATATATATATATATATATATATATATATATATATATATATATATATATATATATATATATAATTACAATTAAAACTCCAAATTTCATCCTTTTTATGCCTGTTGAAATCATTTTAGAGTTTTAATTGTAATCATATTAATATATATATATATATATATATATATATATATATATATATATATATATATATATATATATATATATATATATATATATATATATATATATATATATATATATATATATATATATATGTATATATATATATATATATATATATATACTAGGTGTCCCAAAAAAAACTATACACTGTTGGATTACATATAAAGAACGCCAAACCTATAAAAGCTATTTCACTCAAATAGAAAGCATTGTATTCGCAAAGGATTAACTTAGATTTTGATATACACCATGTTATTTTCCGTGCGATATTGACAGAGATACAAGTGCTTGAACCTACGAGGAGTTCTTTAAATTGGGGAAAAAAATGATAAAAATCGCCGCATCAAACTAAATTGACAGCATTTATTATTTTGCATGGAATCTTTTCAATTTCAGCGATTTTATCCTTAATTACAGATCTTTTCCTTGCAAATTTAGTTCTAGTAATAAAAATTGCACTTAAAAATTAATTCTTACGAATTGAATACAGTAATAATTAGCGTTAAATAAAAGTTCATTTGACGTCTGTTGGGATTTAAATTCGCAATGAAATAAACATTGTCGATTAGATTTTCATTCTTAAAGATGTCTCAGTTAACAATAGACCAACGAGTCAGGATTTGTATTGGCCCTGGCCCCCACGCTCTCCTGATCTGGCAGTTTGTGACTTTTTTCTTTGAAGCCATCTGAAGCAAAAAATTTGAAACATCCCGCTTGATCAGCAGCCAACGAATCTTAGGCAATTATGGGCGGCAGTTGTTTCTGCATGCGAGTCTTTAGATCAACAAATGATCCAAAACGCTTTTAACGGCATGTTTTCGAGAGCACAACGGTGCATACAGGCTCAAGGACACGCTTTTCCTGATGAGTAAGCTTATATTAGGTATAATACGTTTGTTCATAATTGCATTTTGTAAACTATACTAAAAATAAACGACAAGTAAAATAAACTGGAATTTGATCTGGTGTTTTATGCTAATTTTTACCTTTTCAGAAATGGTAGTTCAACTTTGAAACGTCAACATCTCTGCCAATATCACGCGAAAAATTACATGTTGTATATCAAAATTTAAGTTAATCCTTTCTTAATACAATGCTTTTTATTTTAGTGAAACAGCGTTTAAATGTTTTACGTTACATGAAATCGAACAATGAATAGTTTTTTTTGGGACACCCGGTATATGTCACTTAGGCGATCAGTACTAAACATATTAACAGTAAAAAAGTTGAAACTGATCTAGACTTTTATTTAAAAACATTAAAAACTAAATTTTTGGTCGCTCACTGCGACCTTCATCAAAGTGTTATCAAAAGATTAGAAGTCTCCTATTTATACAATATCATGTCCTGTATTACTATTGTTCTTTATAACAATGGAACGTATACACTTGGGAAATGTTTGTGTTCATTCACCGATGTGACGTCTTTGCATGAAACGATTCGAGAAAGAGACGTTTATGATGACTATTTACACCTCCCTCTAAAATCTCCACACAGGGTTGCCAGATCACTGCATTTTTGAGGCCAAATCGTCATTAGTGTAGTCAAGTAAACAAAGAAAACAAAAGGCAAGTACAAAGAAAAACAAAGAGCAGTGTTGAAGATTTGGCCTCAAAAATGCAGTGATCTGGCAACCCTTTCTCCACATCTTCACTGTGTACATCATGGCTAGTTGCCTCTATACGTGGTCTTTAATCGATGATTCATTCGTGCGCCTAGTTCCTGGCTTATGCTCTGCCCGCCTCGACTTCCACGAACTTTTACTCTCTCCTATATATGTGAATTCACAAAATTTGCACTTAACTTTATAGACAATCCCCTTTACTTGTGCTTCAGTTGGTCTATCTTTTGGTTTCCCAAATACGTTTCCCAGTGTCAACATTGGTTTTGAATATTCATACTTGCTAATGTTCGCTTTACCCTTTCTGAAACACCTTTAACATACGGTATGCTCGTGTAGCCTCTCGGCTCCGATGTTTGGCCTTGACGGTTTTGTTTTGCTTCACATACATTATCAATGAAATGCGACGTGTAACCATCTATCTTTAACTCTTTCAAAACGTTCTTCTTTTCAGACTTTCTTTTATTTGCATTTGACGGAATTGCTTCTGCACGATCTAATAATGTTTTGACCACGGCTGCTTTACTCTGTCCGGGATGGTGTGAATCGAATGCCAAAAAACGTATTTCGGCAACCAAAAGATAGACCAACTGAAGCACAAGTAAAGAGGATTGTCTATAAAGTTAAGTGCAAATTTTGTGAATTCACATATATAGGAGAGAGTAAAAGGTGGTGGAAGTCGTGGCGGGCAGAGCATAAGCCAGGAACTAGGCGCATGAATGAGTCATCGATTAAAGACCACGTAGAGGCAACTGGCCATGATGTACACAGTGACGATGTGGAAATTTTAGAGAGAAGTGTAAATAGTCATCATAAACGTCTCTTTCTCGAATCGTTTCATTCGTGCAAAGACGTCACATCGGTAAATGAACACAAACATTTCCCAAGTGTATACGTTCCAGTGTTATAAAGAACAATAGTAATACAGGACATAATATTGTATAAATAATGGACTTCTAATCTTTTGATAACACTTTGATAAAGGTCGCAGTGAGCGACCGAAAATTCAGTTTTTAATGTTTTTAAATAGCTCTAGATTAGTTTCAACTTTTTTACTGTTAATATTTATATGTATATGTATATATATATATATATATATATATATATATATATATATATATATATATATATATATATATATATATATATATATATATATATATATATATATATATATATATATATATATATATATATATATATATATATATATATATACAGGGTGTATAAAAAAAAAGTAGACTATTTTGAAACGGCTCTTAAACTCGCGAAGCGGCTTGAGTATGAAGTTTTTTATTAATACACATTGCTTGGGTACTTACGGTGTAGAATAAATGAAAATATTCTGAATTTTAAGTGTTTCAAACCCAGGGGTGTGCGTATTTTGAAGCACATTAAAAATGGCTTGCGCACGAAATTTAAAGGCTTAAAAGTAATTTTGAGTTAGTAGGTAGAAAGTATGTTAGGTGTTTTATTGCTGTTCAAAATTTCAAGAAATTTGATTGAGTTTAAGCCAGTCAAAACGTTGCGCGAACGTATATTTTTTCTCAATAAGAATCGTTTTTCTGAAGAAATGTTCCAATTTTAATTAAATGTCCCTTGGGAGTTGTATGCAAATTAAGTAAATACATAAATTAAACATGCACAAAGCAAATTTTGCTAAAAATATGGAAGTTCGCGCGACGTTTTGAACGGCTTAGACTCGAGCAAATTTTCTGAAATTTTGTACAGCAATACAACACCCGACAAATTTTCCATCTACCAAGTCAAAATTACTTTTAAGCATTTAAGTTTTGTGCGCAAGGCATATTTATATTGCCGTAAAAGACAGAACCCCCCTGGTATTGAAGTTTTAAATTTCTTATTTTTTCGGTTTATTCTAGATTATAATTACCAAAATAATCTCTTTTAATAAAAAAACATCGTATATTGAGGCGCTTCGCGAAGCAGAGAGCGATTTCAGATTTGTCTACTTTTTTTGATACACCCTGTATATATATATATATATATATATATATATATATATATATATATATATATATATATATATATATATATATATATATATATATATATATATATATATATATATATATATATATATATATATATATATATATATATATATATATATATATATATATACCTTACAAATTTGTCAGACTGACGTATGATAATAATTTTTGCTGACGTGAATTAATTAGAAAGATCAACAATCATTCATATGAGCCATAGATTTATAAATCCCCGAGCCAACGGCGCGAAGCGCCGTGCGAGGGTACTAATTCCGCACGGCTATTTACACCCGGGAAAAGGAAAGCATAGCGAAGTCTGAAGTTCATCAAATTTCGCGGGCGCGTGGTTCAAGAGTGGCGGTGGGCATAGAGATTATAAAGAATAGAGGCGGCATCGGATGACGAATCGCGGGACAAATTGAACAAATCTAATGGGGGCCCCGGAATTTAAGCCCCGGAGGTATACTGAAACACAGTTTTTGTCAATTTTTGCTTGTTTTTATGACCATGGTGCACGCAGATATTGGCTATAATGAGAAAATATGTTGTAGCTTTTCAGTTTTTGTAATTTTAGATGCAGACAGCCAGATTTTTGTGTAAATATTGGAGTTTTTCAACCGCAGGTTCTCCCTAGCAACGCATAGCAACCAGTTTTTGACCGGCTTTTTGCAGCGAGGTTTTGCAAAATATCTGCCAAATTATCCCACATCTGGACACAAATTGAACTTATTTGCCTTCAAACAGTTATCAATATTGTTTTAGAGGTGCAGCAAGGTGTACAACCACAATACTGCGATGTATTTAAACTTTAAGGACTTTTCTAGTGCGTTCATCTGATATTTCGAATCCAAAAATTGCATTTTCGCTCACAAATACTCAATATTAAACATACCCAACTTTATCCAGTATTCAAAACACAAAATTCAAAACGTTCAAGGCAATCCCGCACTAATCTTCAACATTTTCGCCTTTGTTTTACACAAACAACTTTGAGTACGAAAAAATCGAAAAAATGTTTTTCTCGAGCTTTCTCGATCTCTTGTTGTGAAAAGTCGATACCCAGCCAATAGGCGCCCAAGCATACATCCGGGAATCACATCCGGGTCTTAAATTTAACCCCCATTCGCAAGCTTCAATTTGTGGCATATGACAAAACGTGGACTGGACTGGACTGACAAAAGGTGGACTGGACTCGATTAACAAAAGGTGGACTGGACTCGATTAACAAAAGGTGGACTGGACTCGATTGACAAAAGGTGGACTGGACTCGATTGACAAAAGGTGGACTGGACTCAATTGACAAAAGGTGGACTGGACTCGATTGACAAAAGGTGGACTGGACTCGATTGACAAAAGGTGGACTGGACTCGATTGACAAAAGGTGGACTGGACTCGATTGACAAAAGGTGGACTGGACTCGATTGACAAAAGGTGGACTGGTGATGTCACCATATGTCACATCGTGAATTTTCCCGTTTTTTAGCGGGTTTTGCAGGCTAATATTTGTTTAATTTGAATTTGCTTTCTTCTCATACCAAACATCCGAAAATATATCGAGAATTTGTTAAAATAAACTGCTTTTTCTTTGGACAATTTTGTCATCGATGTGATATTTAATATGGCTCGGTAATTGTACAATCGGGAAGAGGTTTTAGCGAGAGACCAGATGAATTTGTTGCCAATGTCAAAGATGAGTATGATCAGTCTATATCACTGCCTGATTTGAGAACAAACTTTCCAGCAATGAAAGAGAACAAGTGGTTTTCCTTGATGGGGACTTGAATGAGGTTAGCATCTCTTATTTTTATGACTAGTTTCAGGGATATATTTTTTAGGTGATATTGATATACTGTTATTTGCCAACCATGTTTTAAATGAATCCAAATGAAAGAAATGTGACTTTATAGTATATAGTAAATATATGGTTGCCCTTTGAGGGTGAACGTTCAGACCATAACAATGAGTATGATGAAGAGTTTGATGAATTGCCAGGAGGTCTTGTAAGTTGTTATCTGAAGAGTTTTATACAAATTCCATGCAAATCCTCTTTATCAGAGAAATGTAACATAATTTTCTGTCATGTAGCTCTCACCAGAGTCAACTACTGCAGATGATGAGCCCGGACCAAGCCGTCAAACAGCAATTAGCAGTAAATCCAAATCACAGACTATCACACAAAAGCCGAAGTGTAATATATCTATCTATATTATTATTGATAATATAGTTTTCATTCCTAAGATAAATAAACAAAACAAACAGAGTATTGAGTGTAAATAAAGAGTCATCATAAACCCAAAATGGCTGCCATGAATTTTGAATAATTATGTGAATCAGTAAATGTGGAATTACTCTGAATTGACTAATTGAATTGAAGCAAAAATGTAGGGATATCTTGCCTATATGTATTGTTAGTCATTTATAATATTTGTGGCAAAGCCATGACATTCTGAAGCTGGTAAAATTTCTTGAATCTACATAATTGTAATTATTTATCTAATTGTTCATTGGAAAACTCGAACCGACTCCCCCTTTCATATTCTACACTATATATGCTTTCTAAAAATATATAGTTTCCCATACCTATTGTAAGTAATTTGCCTGTTTTTTTGCTTGACATATACTATGTTAATTTCAACAAAAAATTGTCCAAAAAAATCAGTAATTTAAGAGTTAAACCATTTAATTTTAAACATCGACTTTGATCTAGGCATGAAGACTTTTAGAAAGACTGACTAGAAAAAAGTTGCAATTAAATACACGGAATTTTCGAGCAATTTCAGATCACTTTTCCACGCGTAATACAAAACTATATAAAATTGAAAATTGCCATCTTCAAAGGGCTAAATTTTCCTATTTTAAAACAGTTTGCAACCAAACTTTGCAATTTTATTAAACTGCTATTTGTCGTAGAGTTTATAGTTTTTACAGTTTATAAAGCCACCATACATATGACATAATATTGTGCATGAAATTGAATGTTTTAACTGTAAAAACTATAAGCTCTACCACAAATAGCAGTCTTTTACCACAACAGGAAAGAGAATGTTAAAATTAATAAAATTGCAAAGTTTGGTTGCAAACTGTTTTAAAATAGGAAAATTTAGCTCTTTGAAGATGGCAATTTTCAATTTTATATAGTTTTGTATTACACATGGAAAAGTGATCTGAAATTGCTGGAAAATTCCGTGTATTTAATTGCAACTTTCTTCTAGTCAGTCTTTCTAAAAGCCTTCATGCCTAGATCAAAGTCTATGTTTGAAATTAAATTGTTTAACTCTTAAATTACTGATTTTTTGGCCAATTTTTTGTTGAAATTAACATAGTATATGTCAAGCATAAAAAACAGGCAAATTACTTACAATAGGTATGGGGGACTATATATTTTTAGAAAGCATATATAATGTAGATTATGAAAGGGGAGTCGGTTCAAGTTTTCCGATGAACAATTAGATAAATAATTACAATTATGTAGATTCAAGAAATTTTACCAACTTCAGAATGTCATGGCTTTGCCACAAATATTATAAAGGACTAACAATACATATAGACAAGATATCCCTACATTTTTGTTTCAATTCAATTAGTCAATTCAGAGTAATTCCACATTTACTGATTCACATAATTATTCAAAATTCATGGCAGCCATTTTGGGTTTATGATGACTCTTTATTTACACTCAATACTCTGCTTGTTTTGTTTATTTATCTTAGGAATAAAAACTATATTATCGATAATAATATAGATAAATATATTACACTTCGGCTTTTGTGTGATAGTCTGTGATTTGGATTTACTGCTAATTGCTGTTTGGCAACTTGGTCTGGGCTTATCATCTGCAGTAGTTGACTCTGGTGAGAGCTACATGACAGAAAATTATGTTATATTTCTCTGATAAAGAGGATTCGCATAGAATTTGTATAAAACTCTTCAGATAACAACTTACAAGACCTCCTTGCAATTAATCAAACTCTTCATCACACTCATTGTTATGGTCTGAACGTTCACCCTCAAAGGGCAACAATATATTTACTATATACTAAGTCACATTTCTTTCATTTGGATTCATTTAAAACATGGTTGGCAAATAACAGTATATCAATATCACCTAAAACATTATATCTCTGAAACTAGGCATAAAAATAAGAGATGCTAACCTCATTCAAGTCCCCATCAAGGAAAACCACTTGTTCTCTTTCATTGCTGGAAAGTTTGTTCTCAAATCAGGCAGTGATACAGACTGATCATACAGACTAAATTCATACTCATCTTTGACATTGGCAACAAATTCATCTGGTCTCTCGCTGAAACCTCTTCCCGATTGTACAATTACCGAGCCATATTAAATATTACATCGATGACAAAATTGTCCAAAGAAAAAGCAGTTTATTTTCACAAATTCTCGATATATTCTCGCATGTTTGGTATGAGAAGAAAGCAAATTCAAATTGCAACCATCGAAACAAATATTAGCCTGCAAAACCCGCTAAAAAACGGGAAAATTCACGATGTGACATATGGTGACATCACCAGTCCACCTTTTGTCAATCGAGTCCAGTCCACCTTTTGTCAATCGAGTCCAGTCCACCTTTTGTCAATCGAGTCCAGTCCACCTTTTGTTAATCGAGTCCAGTCCACCTTTTGTCAATCGAGTCCAGTCCACCTTTTGTCAATTGAGTCCAGTCCACCTTTTGTCAATTGAGTCCAGTCCACCTTTTGTCAATCGAGTCCAGTCCACCTTTTGTCAATCGAGTCCAGTCCACCTTTTGTCAATCGAGTCCAGTCCACCTTTTGTTAATCGAGTCCAGTCCACCTTTTGTCAATCGAGTCCAGTCCACCTTTTGTCAATCGAGTCCAGTCCACCTTTTGTCAATCGAGTCCAGTCCACCTTTTGTCAATCGAGTCCAGTCCACCTTTTGTCAGTCCAGTCCAGTCCACGTTTTGTCATATGCCTCAATTTGTCCCTTTCGTTTGACTGAATTTATTCTACGATGCCCCCTCTATTCTTTTATAATCTCTATGGCGGTGAGTGGGTGGTCATCACTGATCTCAAAAATATGGCCGACTATATTGCACTACAATATTTCGTATTTTTGCAAAAAGATTTGGCAACTTTCACAACCAACGAAGGGTGGTCATTTCTGATCTCAGGAATATGGCGGACTATCAGGAGTAGCAAACACTTAAGGCATCTAAAAAGCGAGAAATAAGACGAAACGACTGCCACAAGACTCTTGAAGAGAGATTAATTCGGGGAAAATACAGAGAAGCGCCAAGAATTGACTATGGCGTGAAACACAAGGCAAGTTTGTTGATAATGTGTATTTATACTTGTGTTTTAATGCTTTATAAAGGCCGGCGTAGCCGTACTCATCCAGTCTATTCACTGTTTAAATTCCAGAGTAAGTTTATGTTTTGTAAATGCAAGACTGTCTTCTTATTACTAATGTAATTAATAGGTCGTATTTTATACGAAGTTTAAGCTTACATTAGGCGTAAATGACAAATATTGTGCCATTTAAAAAAATTGTCAATAAAACAAGGATTAAAAACTGATATTTTGTCATTTTGAAAAAATATACAGAAAGAATAACAATTGCCGTGTTGCTATGACAACAACGTATTTTTGTACTTCATGTAATTCCGAAAATACAGTTGCATGCTCTTAGTTAGCGGCGAGGGGTTGCTGCATGCTTGTATTTCTAGTATAGATTTGCAACAGTGATAGTTGACAATCCCTGTTAAAACCTGCCACGAAAATGTTTGGTATGTTTTGTAATGGAATAGAACTGGTCACAAGTCGTCTTCTAAAGCATTAATTCGATCGGCCGAGATTAACGTTGGCAGTGCGCATTCATATTCTATTTACACTTTTGCAGTAAAAATCTACATATATCATGACCCGTGCGTTCAAAAACAACAAAAAACCAAATTCATGTGACCGAAATGCTGGATCAACTTTTTTGGCGACGTGAATTTAACGCATTTTGAGTGATTATAATTGCGCTGTTGGATAATGGCGTCATACACAATTTAAAAACAATAGCATATATCGAATCCAACATTTAATTTTCAATCGATTATTTTAAATCAATTTCAATCGATTTATTTAAAGTTTTAAAAAATTCTTTCGTAAGTGGAATGGTACAGATAGCAATTCATTTTTGACTTTCCATTTTTCAGATGTTGGTGTCTCCAGATAAAAAAGCTGAAAAAAAAATCTCGCCTGCTCCAGGCCTCTTACTTTATCGTTCTGATAAAGACACGCTGTTTGTGCAAGGAAAAAAGGGTTGGAATGAAATTGCAATGAAAGATAACGTACGTAACTTGTACCATTATTGATTGTAAAGGTATAGTTTTAGAATATTCAACCTATGGAGTGATATAGATAATTTCCCAGTCTGCCCCAAAATAAAATGGTATACATGAGATTGACGTGGAGTATACCAGGATGAAGAGTGAAAAGCTTGTGCAATAAATGTATATTGATGCTATATTCCTAAATTTCGAAACAATGGTTAATATAAATTAGAAGAATTACATTTGGAAAAAACGTCTACTAATAGACCTTAGAAGTCACGCCGTTTTCAATGTAAATACAAGGTAAATTTTTTCCACATGTTTCTCACATGGCAATGCTGTTCATTGTTTAAGTCTGGCGTGACGTAAGGACCTCTAATGTCTATTGTACATTCATCTCTTTTGTGTTTCATTACGGCTGGGTACACTATATTACAATATGATGTGGCATATATCATAGTTTAGTGCAGTGCACGACTGTGTATACGTATGCTTCAATATTATGTATAGCGAATGTAGTGTATGCGAACAAAGGATGTGTACTCATTATCAACTGGCACTTCTGGTTATGTATACAGCTAGCCTACGTTTGTTGACCGTTAATTTCTTCTGTGTGCATGCATAAACAGCATGACGCACAATTGGAGGAAATCATCGAAAATTGCACAAAATCGTAGAAATTTGGTGACCAGAACAATATGATTAAAACTGTTAAAACGTCATGTTTATTTTGTAACACATGGTGATACTCATGTTTGGTACTTGACTTTATTCGTCCCACTTTATAACGATTTGTAACGTAGTTTACTTCATTGTTTGTAAACATGCACCTAAGCAGAGCTAGTTACATGAGCATAACAGAATACCAACACAATATCAACGTTTTGCTATGATATAATTGAAGTGGAAAACGGTCTTTAGTATGGAAAAAATATATTTCCAAATCATAGCAATTACATTTACAATTACAGTTATTCAGTTCAATTATGATATTTGTGTTTTCGATCTTATAGTTATTTTATTCACAAATATAATCCTTCTTTGACAGATGTATGTTGTTGTTTATATCTATGCCCAGTACATAACCATGCTTTAAATTGGGATCGAAGCCCATTTATTTTTATTTAGCCACTGAAAATTAAATCTAATTCAAACAATATCAGGCAGGAACTAAAATCATAACAGATTGATGTAATTTTCTGCAGGTAAAAAGTGAACAGACGAGGCTAAAACAACACATTAATGGTGAACAGACAAAACTGAAACAGCAGATTAATGGCGAACAGACAAAACTAAAAGAACAGATTAATGGTGAACAAAAAAACCTAAAAAAACAGATTAATGGTGAACAGAAAAAGCTCCAAAAACAAATTGATAAGCTGTACGCAATTCTCGGCAACTGTAAGTACATTATACTATAAATTACCAATTTTTATTTTTTTTCAATTTAAGAATTATCAGGATATAGTTGAACCATGAATAGGTAAAGAAATGGATAGGAAACTCGTGCTCGCGTGTGATGTTTTCAGTATGGTGATTGCGTTACAACCTGGTTGCAAAATATGGCATCGCCAAATTCTCAAATAACCGCACTTTTAGCAATAATGCAGCTGAACATTTTACATCAAAAACAAATTTGACTACGCCATTCTATCATGAAATACCTATAAGTATTCCTAAGTAGTCAATTTTGTCAAATATTTCAAGAACTAAACACTTAAAACTGCATGTATCCCAAATTTCAGTTCAATCAACGGTAGTTTTTTGAACGCTATTTTCGTAGCTACCAAAGTAAAAAATCAAAACAAAGACGTGAAACGTTTACCTCAAATAATTTGTCGTGGCATATATATGCATGTTTGTAAACTAATAAAACCAATTTAGACTTCAATGATATTACTATTTCAAATCGTAAAATATTTAGCATAATAAAAAAAATACCGAAAACCGTTAAAACATTCGCAATCGTGTTTCAACACTGACGCCGCTGCAAATTTCGATTCCGTAGACGGTCGGACACCTCCGAGATGGTCGAGCACGTCATTGATCTCGTTTCCAAGCCTAAGTATCTGATGAAACTTAGATTTTGCTTTTCAAAATCTTAAATAATAGTAAATAATCCCTGACCCCCAACTTAAACCTAACCCTAACCCAAATCGTAAAAATTTGAAGTAGAAAAAAAGTTTGACGTATTTAAAAGTAATTGAGCTGTAGCCGGGATTCGAACCCCCGCCTGTCCTACTAGAAATCATACGCCAAAACGACCGAGCTAACAACGAGCTTGCTGGAAACCGTCGAAACAATTTGTATTTATAACACAACTTCGTCTAAATGAGCCAGAGCAGTCTGGGTACGAGATCAATGAGGTGCTCGACCATCTCGGAGGTGTCCGACCGTCTACGGAATCGAAATAAGCGACGCCGCTAGAGTGTCCTATCCATGGTTGAACGGAAACGTTAATTTATCTGGCCATGTCGATGTCATACAAAAAAACAATATTTAAAAAACCTCAGTCCGATATTTCATGGTACAGACCTCACGCTCGGTTAATAATCTGTGTATTATATAGCTCCCAGTCATTTTCAGAGTTATTGTGTCATTTTGTATCTAAATGACGTCGATCGTGGTTTCGTTAATTTTACAAAAAAGTGGAACATGACAAAACTTTATTTTTTGTCATAAAGTTTTCAAACATATCAGTAGAACATATCAAGGCGAATTTTGTCGACTTTAAAATGTCTTCTAGGACATTTCAACGATTCAACATTGTTCATAACAGTTAGTCAAACACTTCAAGACTTCATAATGAAAGTGTGGCGATGAACAAACAAAAAACCTGGTGTGTTTTGGACAAAACACGTTATATATTTTGAGACAAAAGCGCGCTAATTTATATTTGTCATAGCGCGTTGTTTACGTTGAAATCTTTGCTGTAAATAATATTAAGCAATTACCTTAGTATATCGCCAAATGTGTTAGTACTATTTACAACATGAGCGGCCGTGTTGTATCAGCATATACAAACTCGAGCCGAAGGCGAGAGTTGTATATCTGATACAACACGGACGCGAATGTTGTAAACAGCTTGTGAAACTCTTCAATCTAACAGATCAGTTTGCGAAGTAATTTTGAAAATACATCTTACATAAGACGAGAAAATCAAAGTTAAAAGTTATGAAAATCAGCAGAATTCTGTATCAGAGTATACAGACTCCTTCATGTTCATGATTTCTTTTGTGTTTTCATTATGAATTATTGATGAGTTTCACAATATAATATATGAAACTAAAACAGGAAAGAATGGGTGATAAATATGAGTGATTCTCCGACCACAGACTGTATTGTGGAGAGGGGCTTATATTAAAACGCAAAATTTTGTTTGATATTTGAATAGACACGATGGGGAGGGAGGGGGGGCGATAACTTTGATTGATTAGATAGATTTAAAAACTATATATCTTTTTTTCATTCACAAATAACTTAATTGCTTTTGTTGATGTATACACAGCAGCCCAATCTTCTGGTTTTGTATCTGTAGTACAGTTGTTTCAGTGGCGGCCATTTTGAATATTTGAATATTAAAAGTTATTGACCTTGTTTGTTCGGTCTGTACCGTGAAATATCGGACTGAGGTTTTTTTTAGTTTTTAAACCAACTTTTTTAGTTTTTATAGGACTTGAGGTTTCAAAACCGAAGTCCGATATTTCACGGTACAGACCGAATAAGCAAGGTCAATAAACTGTTTATTATATGGCTGTTTATTAAACTTAGCAAAGTAAATTTACTGGTTTGCATAGCAATTATTTTTACAATTTTATAGATCTAATAATAATACATTAGTTCGGCTGTGACATTCTTACTTATTTAAATGATTGTTGCTGTTGCTTATGGTGGCAATACATTAATACAAAAACAATTATATTGTACCACAGATTCAACCACTAATTGCAAAGAGTTGAAAACCCATCAGCCTGGTTTGCGCAACGGATATTATCAAACTGGAAAAATTTGGGTGAGTGGATGTTATCTTAAAAAATCTTAGAATAGTGAGGTTACGCAAAGGTTAATAGAGACTAGTAAGATAGCAACATGACTTAACTTTGTTACACAAAACGTACTTAGTAAGATAGTTAAAAAACGTGAAGTAAGTATCATACACTTTGTACATTTGAGAGTACTATAGCTTTGTGCTTCATACAATTTTTCCCTAAACATTCCATTCGAACTCATAGAGTATGGATGCGGATGAACCTTGTATGAGGACCTAGTCATTACCCTACTCCCTCTATTATTTAGCTTTTATAATTTCTCACGCTGCATTTTAAAACCAATGTCGCCCCAGGCCTCTTTATGTTTCCATAGTTGTTTCTTTGTCAATGAAAGGTCAAAACAGGCCTCAGAATGGCTAGATATAATTACGGGTAGTTTACATGAATCCGGATTGTAATTCAATCCGAATCGATCTCATTCCGTTTCTGCTGAAACCATAGGCGATAGACTTATATTTTTTACATAAATTAGTTGTAACTCAATCCGAATTCATGTGAAGAAATATATTTCAATCCCCTATGGTCACAACAAAAACAGAATGAGTTCGATCGAGATTAGAGTTACAACTCAATCCGGATTCCCCTATATATGGGTCTCAACAGAAACGGAATTAGTTCGATTGTGTTACAACTCAGTCCGGATTCGTGTAAACTACCTCTTAGCCAAAAATGCAAAATGTTCATTTGAATGTTTCTTATACGACATGATTTAAATTATTCTTCGCTGCAGAAGCGCAACTTGAACGATAATTGATTGAAAGGAGTTTATTTATATATTCGCGATCTGTTCAACCAGTCATTTGTAATCCAGTCAATTTAGAAAAAATTTGTCGAGCAGAGCGCGAATATATGAATAAACACCAACCCAATTAACGCTCTACAGTGAGTATACAGTGCAAACCATGGTATTAGTTTTATAAGATATTTATGCCGTACGTATTCAAAAGTGTGCTATTCATTAAAACTTACGAACATCATAACAAAGTTGTGAGAAGGTCCTGGCGATGTTGATATTTGATGTTAGTCACATGACTGGAAAAAATATGGCGCTGTTCCATATTTGAGGTGGACCATGCTATTAGTTTTAAAAATATGATATTCTTTAACCAAAAACAGCAAAGATAACAACAAGAGAATGTTTTAGTTAGAAAATAAACGAACTTGGTGTCATAGTTGAAGAATTTTTCATAGATTACGTGGAACGGTGGAAAAGAGGGATTCTGGATTTCTAAATTGGGTAAGAATGGGAGGTATTAGGCGTTTGAAGGACAACTGTTCGTAAATTATCATGATCAACGTCTATCATCATTTTGAGAAAGTTTGCTTTGCCATATATCTTCAAAACTTGCAATGATGGTAAGCAATAATAATTCTAAAAGCACCTCCACTTGTGTCGTGGAATAAACGTTTGAAACTGGATTGAGGCAAAAAAATGCTTGAGAGCACAACGGAAGTTTGTCCTTTTGACCCACAGACGAAATCAGCATGATAAAGCTTGGAAATTCATGCGTGGGTTAGATTATTGATATTCAATAATGGTATGTTACCGGCGAGGCTAAGGAGTCAACAACAAAGTGGTGAAGTAAACGAGTTCTGCTGGTAACAGCGGAAATAGGGATCAGAGGTCTCTTTTGCACATTTAGGCACATATGAAGACCTGTTGGTTGCTAATAATACGGATCTAAATGATCGTTCTACCACTTCTTTGGCAGGTACCTAAAACCTTTCAGCAGAAGTCCCTTTTCCCAGCATTAGGGTATTATCATGTTGATCTTGTTGTGCTTTCATGCACTTTTCGCTTAATCCAGTTTCTTCGATGACAGTAGTTAAGGTATATTTGTAGAACCATTATTGCTTACCAGGAATCCATCATTGCTAGTTTTGAAGATATATAGCAAAGCAAACTTTCACAAACTTTCTAATACCTCCCATTCTTATCCATTTTAGAAATCCAGAATCCCTCATTTCCACCGTTCCACGTAATCTTTTAAAAATCCTTCAACTATGACACCAAGTTCGTGTATTTTCTAACTAAAACATTCTGTTTTGGTTAAAGAATATCGTTTCCACTTCCAATTAGGTTAAAAACGACGTCCTATCGTGTTACCATATTTTTAAAACTAATAGCGTGGTCCACCTCAAATATAGAACAGCGCCATATTTTTTCAGTCATGTGACTAACATCAAATATCAACACCGCCAGGATCTTCTCACAACTTTGTTTTGATGTTCGTAAGTTTTAATGAATAGCAATGCTCATTTTGAATACGTACGGCATAAATATCTTATAAAACTAATTCCATGGTTGGCACTGTAGAAAACTGAACCTTTCAAATTTAATTTAACTATAATTAACGTATTGTAGTATTTTGAAAGCTTTACTTCCTGGTCAAATTATAATATGCGTGAATTGAAACTCAACTCACAGTTGGTCTACACAGTTTTTTGTCCATGAGTACCCAACCCTTACGTCAAAGGGTTCAATTATTTTTATACTCCCTGTAGTACGCCTGTGCTTTGATGTGCCATATTTAGTATGCTCTGGTGCCCGGAAGTGCATGGCCCGCGGAGGTTTGCTTGGAAAGGAACGTTGGACATGTCTGGGACTAAGATTGCATAGCAAAATAGTTCTTATTAAATCGTTTTGTCTTTCTGTTTAACTGTTCGTTTCAATTCATTCACGTGCTCATTCTTGCCTCATGCAAGAATCAATCTTGCAAATACCAATAAGCCTTGCTCAACTGCGTGGATGATGATGGACGTTTTGATCCATTACGCGGAATTTTGTGCACTGAGTGGAATTTTTCTTTGTCTCTGACATCACAGGTTGAGAAAGGCAATGAAAAACTCGCTTCCGCACGTAAAATACCGCCTTGTCAGAAACATGCTATAGGACAACTTTTTGGGTCGCGCGTTGCTCCATAACACGTACCGTTTTTTGTAAAACTTTGGCTGTTGATTAAAAATAGGCATGCATGCTAAGCATAAGCATATACCAGAATGTATATACCATGATTTTTAATCATGCAAAGATCTCGCTGGTTATATTCAGTAATGATTCACTTAGTGCATCCAATTCAAGTAATAACTGATAGAATGTCTCATTATTACTTTGCTCTTTTACTTGCTGCACATATGTTATTTATATTTGACATTCTTTCGGTTAGCGCTAACCCTGGGTTAAAATTTAACCCATTGTTTTAGCTCGTGTATTTCGACGCGTCCGTTTCTTTTTTAACCAAAGTGAATGCCTGGCAAGATTTATGACAACACACTCTTGGAAGATTTGCTTTACATTTTGAGTTTACCCAGAGTTAAGCTAACCCGCTTTTGGCAGCCGGCACCAGCATTTTAATCGTGATAATTATATTTTCATTTTTGAAGTAAACGGCAGTAAAATATTTAGCATAAATTCTAGAACCAAATTTTACCAGGATATAAATATTACAACACACAAATAAATCCAGGTAGTCATAATTATAAGGTAGTTATTCAAAACACTAATCTATCAATTATATAGAACTCCGATAATACGGCAACTGGTTAATTTGGAAAACGGCCATTTTCTGATGTTGCCAACTAGTTAATTAATACGCTGAAATGCCTAACAATGTTTATGTATAAATTTAAACAGTGAAAACAGGCGTAATTTATTTGTAACATAAATATATCACAAAGGAATAGGATATCTTCTTTTTCAGTCATGCACTTCGAGATTGTGTACGTAACTATGATTGGTACATGATTTGTTTTTATTCATTAAAAACATCCGTGTTGTAATGATTTAATTCCGACTGCCATTTAAATTTTGGAGAAACGGTGGTCGTATATTAAAACTTTGCAAATCATGTTCGAAATATTTTTATACATTTTAGGCTTATTGTGACATGAGTAACAATGGCTGGACACTTATAAGTCGTTTTTCAAACCGTGACTCAAAGAACTGGATAAAAAATGGTCAGTTTTGGTTTGATAAATCTTCTTCCTTTGGTAATCCAAAGAGTCCATCTGACAACAGCGACATGCTTTCTGAAGCTTTATGGAAAGTGATGGCCAGCGAATTTAAGATTACCCGAAGTGATGACTCCAGTCATACAGCTTTATTACAAACTACAAGCAATTGTCTTGGCGGCAGAACCTTCAGATCAAAGATCACAAGTTATGGAAACTTCAGGAATGGTGCAGTGTGGGCAAGTGATCAATGCCGTGGAAGTTGTCGAGTTAGTTACGGTGGAAGGTACAGAAGCACAGCAGGTTTTGAACAGCACAGTTGTAGCAGCAACATTCAGAGCAGAAATTACATTGGGTTTTGGTGTGATTGGAATAGTGGCGATGGTGCAGTGATGATGATTGGTGGAGGTGGAAGTGCTTGTGCCAGAGCAGATCATGGCATTGGAATAACAGAGGAAAATGCTGCAAAGTTTGGTGGTGGAACACCTCATTATGATTTTGGTTATCACGCAGACAACTCCCAAACTACAGCGTATTCTCTCAACCTGTGGGTTCGTTGAAACTCGTTTACAATTGAGAAGATTCAATAGAAACAATATAGCAATAAATAAACAATATAAAGCTATGGATGTAGTAAATAGAGTAGGGTTTAGAATGGGGTGACAATTTAATGGTAGAGACTTTAGGACATTTATTTTTTACAAAAAATGTATACTTGATTGATGGATCAGTACATTAAGTGCAGTGATGCATATAATTACACAACTCTAAATTAGCATATCATAATGACACAATAAAGTTCTGCAATAACGTTATTGAGTATATTTCAAAATAATTCTCTTATCACTATACATTAATTTATATCAGTATCGTTCTTGTGGTAAGGTTAAGCATTTTTCCTGCATGCTTGCCGACGTTTAAACGTCAAAGAAAGAAATAATACTCTAACGGCTAACTCGTAGTTGAAATTGACAGAAATTTCGTATATATTTATTCCATGCAAAGGTGCGCGTGTATGTGGCACAAAAAATCAAAAAGTGAATGAGCTTGGAGTGGCAAGCATTGTTGTCAAGCCTTCTCCACTTGGACACAATGCTTGTGACCGGGTCATTGTGACCGATGTACAAACTCTTGTTATCACCTTCTGCACCTGTCTAAAGTTATAATATTGCAATATAATTTTTACAAGTCAGTCACTAATAGTACGATCTAATATCCTGGTACATACTAGATAAAGAATGACTCTGGTTATGGGAGTAAAGTTTGTATACAAGTTTTATTACTTAGGAGGTTAGTTCTTGATTTAGGGGTTGAGATCATTAAAATATTGATGATTTATGGCGACGTCCGCAGCCATACGCATTGATGGATTAAACACGAGTAACTTCTGCAAGAAAAACACAACATAAATTTATTGTAATTAGTCTTGATCACTAAATCTTAAAAGAACCTAAAAAAAGGATTAAAAATTGACAGAAGAAAAACATCTGCGCAAAATTAGATTTAGTTTGAGACTTTCAAATTTCACTTCGTCTACTTGTAGGATACGTTAGCAAAAATCACATAAAGTGCAGTTAGGGTGATTTTAATTTTAGTAATTTGTATTTCTTTTACGATGGCTGAAAGTGTTGAGTTTATCACTCACGAATATTCTGTTATCAAGAATTCACTCACACGAAGTCTTACAAGTATATAACTTTAATCAATGACTCGTGAATACACATCTGTCTTACTGCTATGATACATGGCTATTTATATTACATGGACAACATACAGGATAGTACAGCTATGACGTACATCGGATATATATTATAAGATCATAGGCGTATCCAGACATAGGCTTGTCCAGGATACCACAAACCTAGCGTTGGAGTTCCTTCCTTATTTGATCGACTTTAGATTAACTATGATTATTACATCAATGACATAAACACTACATTCCCCCACGCTTATTATGAACTTAACATGTTAGTATGTTAGTCGATTAGGAGGTTGTCTTATTCGAGTTGGATAACGTGGCTGATTAGTATTCGCGTTGTTAGTAGATGGTGTGCGGCATGGCGGGCCATCATTAGTTGCCTCTGAACTTACCTGATGTGGACCTAGCGAAATCATATAGTCCTCACATACAATCATATAATTGACTTACCTGAATTCTTTCTAGATAGGATCTGATCTACATGACGCTTCGCTATCTCCTCACCTATCTTTACTCTATACGAAACTGGCCCTGTTCTTTCTATTACAATGGCTTCCAGCCATTTCGGTTCGCCTCTAAAATTCTGCACTAAGACTGTCTCGTTTACCTAAAAATCTCTGCCTTTAGAGTGTGCGTCGTGTGCTGCTTTTTGGTCATTTTGCTTGTTTTCTATCTTCCTGCTCAAGTCTGGCTTTAAGAGATCAAGTCTAGTTTCAGGACGACGGTTAAGAAATAATTCGGCCGGAATGTGTCCAGTCGTGCTATTTGGTGTTGTTCTATAGCTGAATAGAAATCGCGCTAACTTTTGCTTAATGTTATGCGTCCCTTCCGCCTTAAAATATTGCTTAAAGGTTTGAACAAAACGTTCAGCTAGCCCGTTTGAGCGCGGATGATATGGTGCCACTAGCGAAAGCTTAACGCCATTTAAGCGCATGAATTGAGAAAATTCATTCGACGTAAATTGCGGACCATTGTCGCTTACAAGTTGGTCGGGTAATCCGTAATGTGAAAACATGTCGCGCAATTTCTCTATGGTTGCAGTACTTGTTATACTCGGCATAATTTCGACTTCGAGCCATTTTGAATGCGAATCTACCACTAGAAGAAACATTTTATTCATGAATGGACCGGCAAAATCTACATGAATTCGTTGCCATGGTTGCTTTGGCCATTGCCATGGTTGTACAGGAGCTTGTGGAGGTTTGTTCCTCACACATTGACACGGTACACAATCGTGCACAGACTCGGCAATTTCTTTATCTAAGCCAGGCCACCAAACATGAAATCTCGCTAAGGACTTCATACGAACTATTCCGGGGTGCCCTGTATGTAATTCCTCTAAAATGCATGCTCGAAACGGTTTTGGAATAATAACGCGCATTCCCCACAAAAGACACCTTTCCTCAGCTGTAATCTCAAAGCGTTTGTGAAAATACGGTTTCTCAGTTTCGGTTGGCTCGGTTGGCCAATGCGACATGGTATAGTGTAAAATACGTGCTAATAATGAATCGTGTCGCGTGGCTGTGCGGATTTGGTGCGCGTTTACTGGCAAAGAGTCAAATTGCAATTGATTAACTTGCTTTACCTCATCGTGTGGGCTAAGATGATTATCTTTAAGTGGTAATCTTGACATGCAATCAGCATTAGCGTGCTTTGCTGTTGATCGATATTCGATATCGTATTGATACGCGGCTAAGAGCAATGCCCATCTCTGCATTCTAGCAGCTGCAAGTGTAGGAATTCCGCTTTTTGGCCCTAGCAAACTAAGTAAGGGTTTGTGGTCGGTCACTAAGACAAATTTCCGGCCATATAGATACTCGTGAAATTTCCGAAAATAATGCTTAACGCTTCTTTCTCTATTTGCGCGTAATTGCGCTCGCTTTTGCTTAAAGTGCGCGAGGCAAATGCGATCGGGCGCTCCTCACCATTTGGCATTATGTGCGATATTACGGCACCTATCCCATAGTTGCTTGCGTCGGTGTCTAACTTCAGTGGCAAGTCGCTGCGAAAATGGTTAACACAGGCGCTGCGCTTAATTTATTTTAAGTGCGTAAAATGCGTCGTTTTCTTTTTTAGTCCATCTATACTTGACGTTGTGACGTAACAACTCGTTTAGTGGTTGGACAACCGTCGAATAGTTGCTAACAAATTTCGCATAATAATTCACCATGCCAAGAAAGGATCTTAGTTGTTGCTGATTTTCTGGCGCAGGCGCATTCTTAATCGCCTCAACTTTCTTTTCAATTGCATGCAAACCGTGCATATCTACGCGGTACCCGAGATACTCAACGGATGGCTTCACAAACTTACATTTCTCCATCTTGAGACGTAAACCGGCCTGTTTCAAGCGTGTTAAAACTTCATTCAAATTGTTTAAATGATCCTGATCATTCTTGCCTGAAACTAATATGTCATCTACTCTACATACAACCATCGGTATGCCTTGTAGCACTTGCTCGATTTTAGACTGAAAAATTGCACTGGCACTGGCTACACCAAAAGGAAGTCTAGTTGGTCGATACCAGTGGCGGATCCAGGGTAAGTCAAAATAAATTATAGCAGCTCATTCTAGGATATATTTACATTTTAAAATACCTTCAAAGCAACTTCATTGGTTAGATTTTATTCTTTTGAAATTTATAACCTATGACATTGTTATAAAGTTATTTTGAATTTAAGATTGAGCTGCTATAATTTATTTTGACTTACCCTGGGTCCGCCACTGGTCGATACAAACCTTTATGGGTGTTGATCGTGACATATTCTCTTGAATCTTCATCAAGGAGTATCTGTTGATACACCTGAGACAAATCTAGTTTAGTAAACTTCTCTCCTTCACTCAACTCTACAAATAACTGCTCTGGATTGGGTAGAGGATGCTGATCTACTTCTAAGACTGAATTTACGGTTACTTTATAGTCGCCACAAATGCGGATGCTCTTATCAGGCTTAACTACGAGAACTATTGGCGCTGCCCACTCCGAATACCGTACCTTTTCTAGCACCCCCAGGTTCTCTAAACGGGTTAATTCATGCTCTATCCGTCGGTCGGAAGTGAATAAAATGCTTAAATGCCACTAAAATCTAATTTTCTTTCGCTGTGTAAGTCCCTAAGAAATGAATCAAGTATCGTTGTATTCCTCACATAAAAAGCTTTCGATTGAGGGGTTAATATTATTGTCAAACGCTATATTTGCAAATACATTTAAGATTTGATCAGAAACTTACCGTCATTAACTCGAGTTATGGGAAAATTACACTGATTCTGTGAAACATCTTCCAATGGTTATTAGCTAGGAATAAGGCTTATATTCAAGCGCTTTTGTACTGAAAATTTCGTTTGAATACGCCAAATAGAAGCTTATTTACAAGCATTTTTATGTCAGGAATAGCTCTTGGTCTTTGACCTATTACCAAATTTGGCTTATATTTAGTTATGCAATAGTCAGAATCACGTGAAATACATGCTATATGGGGTAAATTGACCCGTAGAATCGATTGCCGGTGTGTTTGAGTGTCTAGGGGTCATTGTTCGTATAGTTTGGGTCACAAAACATTTTACTTCCGGTTTTCTTGCTACAATGGAATGCGTCTTCGTTCTGAGCAAATTGTGTGCGTATAGTTACAAAATATAGATCACTAGAAAGAGCTTTTCAAGGCGATTCTGCTGGTGCAATTGCCAAGAAGTAAACCCTAGAAGAATTGGATATATTTTCAATCAAAGGTGACTGTTTACAATGTATGTTTATTGACAATGCAATTCACAACATTTTACAATATATCAAATTTCATATACTCTAAACGGCCATAAATCGGCTGCATTGCACTGTATCAAAAATCTAAAAAGATACTCTAATAGATCTTTATATGCTGATTCCAATGGTGGTACTCGTTTTCTTTTGCCTTGCGTAAAAGCCGAGCTATGCCACAGCAAAGTCATCGTTCACCCGTGAACGAAATACAAGAGAACTCACGGGGAGGAGTTAAAGCGTGTGGTACAGATCTAGGCTTACAAAATTTAGGATTACAATTAGGTTTAACATACAGTTTAGCATTAGTGTCTTGCATTGTTCCTAATTCGTCCTTAAATACTTCATTATGATTATTTAATACCTGTTCAAGGTCATTAGTGACCTTTTTAATCGTTCCCCAGTTCAGCTTTATTGCCTTCAGCCAATTTCGGCCCAGGAGCATTGGTCCATTTCCCTCGACTATCTGGATGGGCAACTTGGAGTGTTGATCGTTGCATTCTACCTGGACTTGAAGTTGACCCACGACGTGTAAAGGTTCTCCACTGTAGGTCTTTAGTTGCACGTTTGACGGTTGAAGCTTGTGCTGCGAAAACTTTTCTTTCCATTCGGACTCGGACATGACTGAGACGGATGCTCCTGTATCGAGTTCCATTGAAACCTTCGTTCCGTTGATGTGAGCAGGAATCACGATGGACGGTTCGGGGTTACTGGCGTTAACATGAAATAACTCCCCGAAATTGGTCGAGTCTTTCGCATCTTCGACATAACGCACTGGATTTCGGTCGTCGTTTCGTGATTTGGCACTTCCCTTTTTCTTCTTGCATACTTTTTCGATGTGCCCTTGTTTCTTGCAGAATCGACAGTTCTGATTCTTAAAACGGTAGGACTGTGGAGCATGATACTCACCACATCGGAAGCAGGACTTGTTGCTCTCTTTGTCATGTCTACGTTTCTCGGTGTGCCTGGGTTGTCGTGGTTTATATGGGTCGAGTTTGTTGATGGAATTGGATGCCTCGTTTCGAAGCGCGTTGGCTTGTCTGTCTGCTGATTCCATGGCATTCGCAATATCAACGGCCATTTTCCACGTCAAATCTTTCTCTGTCAAGAGCTTTTTCTGGATTGCTCGGTTTCTCAGGCCACAAACGAAACGATCACGTAGAGCTTGTTCCAGAAAGCTGTCGAACTGGCACCACTCGGCGTATTTCTTTAACGCAGCGGCGTAATCAGCGACTCCTTCGCCGTCGTTCTGATTTCGATTATGAAAATGAAATCGTTCAGCGATTAACAGTGGTGCAGGGTTGAAATGTTTACCAAGTACCTCTACTAACTCCTGGTATTTCAAATCGGCGGGTTTTCCTGGTGCGACCAAGTTCCTTAATAATTCATACGTTTTGCTGCCGATGATCGTCGGGAAAACAGACACCATTTTCTTTTCATCCTCAATATCGTTCGCAAGAAGGTAATGGTTGAAACGCTCTGCGTATGAATTCCAGTTCTCGTTTTCATTATTGAACGGTTTGATGTGACCAATGGTACTATTCGCCATACTGAATCACGGAAATCCTCGTCGCCAATGTTGAGTTTATCACTCACGAATATTCTGTTATCAAGAATTCACTCACACGAAGTCTTACAAGTATATAACTTTAATCAATGACTCGTGAATACACATCTGTCTTACTGCTATGATACATGGCTATTTATATTACATGGACAATATACAGGATAGTACAGCTTTGACGTACATCGGATATACATTATAAGATCATAGGCGTATCCAGACATAGGCTTGTCCAGGATACCACAAATCTAGCGTTGGAGTTCCTTCCTTATTTGATCGACTTTAGATTAACTATGATTATTACATCAATGACATAAACACTACAGAAAGCGAAATCTGCATTGTTAAAAAAATGGCCAGACAAAAAGATGATGTCCAGGCCACTACATAATGCTACGCCTCTAGGCAATTGTTATACGCACAAGTGCAATATCAAAAATACGGAACATAATATCACACGTGTTCGAAGAATCCTATACTTCGGAAAGTACGATTTTGCCTTAATTTAGGCATTTGGCACCATTTCATCAAGATCTGGAGTACTATAACTTTGTGCTAAAAGTGGTGTAAGTCTATTTGGACAGGTACCTCAGCTTGTACATTGTAACATACTTATACATATTTATACTAGAATATTATAAATAGAATATTAATATAATTATATTATAATCGACCATAAAGGCAGTCAGCGAATCCATTACTGTACGTATAAAGCTGGAATGTCTCTACTGACCAACTGGAGCAGAGCTGCTTCTGTATTAGATTCAGTATTAGATTAGCATTTTTCTTAGGGGAGAGGGCAGCCCTACCCCATCCCTCTCTGGGCTACGCCACTGTAGTGTGATAGCATATTTTACTGGCGTTGAATAAATTATCAGAATTATCTTCTTTCACGTATCGATGTATGAAACACATTTTATGCTTAACAAATAGATTTCATTTTTGCGTGCGTCTGTACTGTAATAGATCACAGATGACGTCATAGCGTCATAGCGTAGTACTTCACACGCTATGGCGTCATCTGTGATCTATTACAGTACAGAAGCACAAAAAAAATGAAATCTATTTGTTTTATATTATAATAAAGTTGGCAAAATCATGCGAAGACCCGCGAAATAAATTAGCTAAATTAGATCACGCCATCAGTTGACGTCATCCGTGCGTGTGTACTTTAATAACACACAGCTCGCGACCAATGAAAATGCAGAATGAACACGTATTATTATACAAAACAAAATAGATCATACTCAGAAGGATCCTTACGTATGTCTCATAAATTCGCATTTATTCTGATCAGTCAATGACATAAAAAGGGGGGGGGGGGGGGGGGAGTTTGCACTAGTGGGATATACCTTACAAATCAACAGTTTCCACTATGCCTGTAAAAGATCTCGGCCAACGGATGGAAGTTTTGGTACAACATGAGATAACGAAACTGGTAAATGGAACCCATAGTCCTAAATATATTTATATTCATGCTGTTTAATACAAAACATTTACACGCATGCGCATAATATAATGCACGATATAGGCCTTTCTCATAACGATGTCAAATAGCGGGAAAAAACAATGAAAATGTATATGAAAATGTAAGGTAACGTGAACTCTGATTTCCTTGAATTTTTTCTCAGTTAAATTACGTGTAATAATATCCAGAGCTTGACGTGAAAGGTTAATTCACTTAGGTGAAATACATATTGCATGATTTAAATGGGAAATAATGAAAATATCATCATGGATGATTTTTACTTGCATTACTTACTTTGTAACCAGGAAATTTTGTCATTCCTGGCCAAGTATCTTCACTTGGAGATCCTAAAATTCTGAAAATATTCAGGAAAGTCATACGAAATGTTACACGAAAGATATGTAAAATAAATTCAATGTAAACTCGATTTTTTAAACTTATTTGATGCATCATTAAGTATGCATGCCCCTGGAAACAAATTTTTCAAAACATACTTGCATATTGTTGGTCATCAATGTCGCTTCCGAGAAAAAGAGGCCTTCCTCCATTTGACAATTCTAAATCAAGGTAAATAAAAACAATAAATCCAAATCTACATAAATCCTCAAAACATCAGACAGACAGGATAAACATCAAATATTTTAAATATTTTGCAATGTAGTTTGAGTCACTTTAATAATGCCTTATTCTGGAAAGAGCATCCTAAATTTAGTAAAGTGGCGAAGTTCGGTTGCAAAATGTCGTAAAATGTGGAAAATATAGTCCTGTGAAGTGTAATTAGATTTCGAAATCTGTATTACTTTACTTTTCCGCGCGTAATACAAAAGTACACAAAATTCGCAAACTTCACAGGACTGTATTTTCCACATTTTACACTGCTTTGCAACCAAACTTCACAATTTTACTAAATTTAAGATGCTCTTTTCAGCTGTGCTAATTCCTAATTAAAATGTTTGTCTAAAAGAGAAACGTCCATTATTCAATGAAATAGGTTAATATATATGTAATATTAAATAGCTCTATATACCTGCAAAAATACATCCAGCTGACCACATATCAATCGACGTCGTGTAAATTTTGGCACCCATGAGAACATCAGGTGGACGATACCATAACGTAACAACCTAGAATATGACAAGTAACAATTAAGCAAAGATAAAAAGGTTTGTTGTGGATCACTGACATCGTATATGATATCTAACTGGAGAACAAATAAAAACCCATACTATGAAAATGTTCCGTAAAACCATTCTGGCAAAGCCCACGATTACATTTGGTAGCTATGCAATGGCATGTACAAAGTATGGGAGACATTTCCATACCAAGGATTTTAAGAGTTTTGCAGTGGGACGTTTGAAAGTCTAAGTCACAAACAGCTTTTTGCCAGTATTGGGACAAAGTAGAACACCGTCCGTTGACAATTCTCCGTCACCCTCTGTATCTAGGGTGTAAATATAGTTTCATACAATTTCCAAAATTGTATATGGACATCTGTTGGAAGTAGAATGTATGTTATTTTGTTTTCCTTAATAACTGTAGTTTCATCGATGAATCGTGCACTGAAAGAGGTCCTGACAAAGAGAATGGATGTGATCATCTATCTGATTTTGAGTTGTTTTAAGTGCCATGTATTTTTCATAGCAATATCGTGATAATACTATTGAACAGAGAATCCTTTTCGAATTTAAACTTTTCCTTCCCTGTTGTGTATTCCACCTGTGTGATAAATGCTGTTGTTTAATGTGTAAACATTCTTTGGCCTTATGACTATTTTATTGTGTAAAATGACTTTGTGGCCATTTGTTAAGAGAATCGAAGTGTTTAAGTGTTTAGCATGAGCCCTTTGCTGAAGCCCGTAGAGAATTCCATGATTAGTAACCACAGACTAAGAGTGTTTGCTATCTGGGATGCATTTGTATCAGTAATGATTTATAATTGCATATGAAATTAAGATGCAGCTGTAAGTCGATAACATAAGATACTGATAGTGTTTTCTGATAGCTAGAATTGTGATCCTATACTTATTTTATATATAGCTAATTCAGTAAACGTTGTCCTTTCAAACCTTAAACTCTAAGCACACAAAGCATGATGGGAGCACAATTTGAGCAGCTTAGAAAGCATGTATGGAGCCCACTTTTTTAGAGACATGGTAACTATCCCCCAGGAAAACATTCCACTTACAAATACTTCCAATATGCAAATCTAAAGCTTAAAATTTGTCCCCCATCATCCTTTGTGCGCTTAGAGTTTAAGGTTTAAAAGGACAACCTTTTTTTGAATTAGCTGTATTTACATGTGCAATTTATAGCTTATTGATTTCTCTTGACAGCTATAAAAGGCACAGCTACTGCTTTAGTACTGCAAGAAATACTAAAAGAGAGAAGTGCAGAATGTCTATTTCTGAAAATTTGTTCTGTAAGTGTTACTCATCCACAGTCTTGCCTAAAATGTTATTCAAGCATTTCCAGGACGAACTCAACTTGTTGATAAAATATAAAAAGTAAAATATTCACTTTTCTGTGTTAGGAAGATGAATCAATTGATAATGAAACCTCAAGAACATCCTGTCCAAGGCTTCTTGCATCAGGAGACCTGGCAAGTCTCAGTCCACTGCTAATTGCCGTGGAAGGTCAAATTTTGCTAAATCTGGACCAATGCAATATTCCACTTGCGGTAGTATTATTGATTGGAGCATTCTACAAACTGAATATGGAGTACACACCTGGTGTGTTGAATGTCTACGCCTTTTTGGAAGCTGTTCTTCTGAACAACCAACAACAAGCGAAAAAAAGAGTTTCAGTGCAAAAACTTATTAAGGAATTAGAACTTGTATCCTAAATAGTAATCTAAATTTTAACGACGAAATAAATATTTTTAAACTTAGTCTTTGAAAGTATTATTGTGTGGGGAACTGTTTAAAGTGTGCAAAGACAACAAATTATTTAGTACCTTGGCTATAAGTGGTAAACAACGGGTAATAATTGCTATTTTGACACCATGATGGAGTGCTATTTTGACACCAAGATATAGTGCTATTTTGACACCAAGAGGAAGTGCTGTTTTGACACCAAAAAGGGTGCTATTTTGACGCCAAAGAAAATGCTAAATTGACACCTCTGCTGGTGCTAATTTGACAACATATGTGGTGGTGTCAAAATAGCTCCCAAAAAGGTGTTATTCTGTACCTTTTTATTTGACACCATCTTTGGTGCTATTTTAACACCTTTAAATTAACAGTGTATTTTCATACTTTTCTGGCAAAATCCTTATCGTGAAATCGTGATGTATCTACTGTATCTTTTATTATCATTGCAACTTGCAACCTACCTCAGCAGAATAACAACGGATGGGAATACCAAACGGTCGTGCTAATCCAAAGTCGCCCAATTTTAACTGTTCATCCTTTAAAAAACAATACAAAATCATCAGAAAAAAAATGTTATACAAAAGCGACAATATACACACTGTTAATTTGAAGGTGTTAAAATAACACCAAAAATGGTGTCAAATAAAAAGGTACAGAATAACACCCTTTTGGGTGCTATTTTGACACTACCATATCGGGTGTCAAATTAGCACCTACAGAGGTGTCAATTTAGCACCTTTTTTGGCGTCAAAATAGCACTCTTTTGGTTGTCAAAACAGCACTTCATCTTGGTGTCAAAATAGCACTTCTTTTGGTGTCAAAATAGCATTTCATTACCCGTTGTTCTACCGCTTTGAGACAGGTACTAAAATAGTTTGACTCAGTCAAACAACCACCCCAGCTAATTTGACTGTAGTTTTAGCACACTTCAAAACGTTTCCCACCCAAAAATACTATCAAAACTTAGGTTTAAAAAGATTTATTCCAGTTCATCTATTTACATTTCTGTCCACTTACTGGCATAAAAGTTCTAACTCCCTAACAAGTTTGTGAACTGACACTCTTTTCTTTGCCTGTTGTGGATTGTTCAAAAGAACAGCTTATACATTTGCTACATCAGATATGTACTACATTTTAAGAATATATGTTTAAGAATGTTCTAACCACGGTATCACAGCAATGGGAACATCGCACTGGCCTTTAACATCAAGACGCAACAACACTTGTTCTTCCACAGCACTCACCAGGGGATTGAGGCTTTACAAGTCTCCTGAGCCAAGAGAAATAGGATTTCAAAATTTCTTCATCCATCAATTCATCTTCCTAAAACACAAAAGTGAATATTTTACTTTTTATAAATACTTCATTGACAACTTGATTTCTTCCTGGAATCCTAGAAGACCATTTTAAGCATGACTACAGATTGATCTGAAAACACCACGAAGAGTACAAATTTTTATCAGTGCTATTGACCACAGTTGCATTCTAATTTCATATGCATTTATAACTCATTGACACAAAGACATCCCAGTTACCAAACACTTGTAAGTCTCTGCTTACTAATCAACTTACTTATCAAACCCTTTTAATAGTAAATGGCCATACACTACTTGTATTAATAACACGATATTGTAAAGCCTAGTTCACACAATAGAGTAACTATAAGGCCTATAAATGTGTGACTTCACCAATGCAACAATTGCTAAATGCATTTTTCACTCAGGAGAGATAAATGAACTTCAACTCTGCAAATTCAGGTTGAGGCTATCGAGATATTAGAAGCGATCAGTATTGGTAACTATTGACATATAAATGCTCCCAAATGCCTCGAATAGCTGACACAAAATGTCTTGTGGTCAGTTTTTGTTATACCTAAAAGTATAACGCCAGTGATCATTTATACTTTATACCCAAAAGTCTATCGTTATTTATACTTTATAACTAAAATACTTTGGGTAAATATACCTTATACCTAAAACCCCTAACAGGGCCTCACTGTTTGAAGAAATTCATCCGCCATTTTTAATACAAAAATTAATTGTTCGTATGGTGTCAATTTGACACTCTCGATTCAACACTCAAAAGGGTGCTATTTTAGCACTTTCGCTGTAAAGAATAGGTGTTATTTTAACACCCTAGAAAGGTGTCAAATTTTTTTGGTGTTAAATTAGCACCTTTAAACTAACTCACAACTTTTTGGTGCTAAATTGACACCCAAATTGGTGCTAAAATAACACTTGTTATTTAACTCCACAAGTGGGTGTTAATTTAGCTCCAATGAGGGTGCTATTTTAACACCTTCAAATTAACAGTGCACGCGTACATAAAACGCACAAGTTGTTACAAGTCAAGAGACAAGTTGTAACAAGTTACGTTTGTTTACAAGTTATAGACAAGTAGTATTCGCATATGTCTGTTACTAGTTTGTCGTAATACAAGCTTAAAACAAGCTGTTAACAACTCACGGTTGTCCTAACAAGTTTAAAACAGTCGCGATATAACAAGAATGGTTTATATAAAAACAAGATTTTAACAATTGTTGAAAAACAAGGCGCTAGCTGCGTTTTCCACACAAACTTTGAGGTGTTTTGTATGCTGGTACTGAATAATTTCGAGTTTATGATATCGCTTCTCAAACAAACTTGAATTTAGCGAAAATTTCGACACGAAAGTTGAGTTAATGTATGGACGTCTGTTATCTTGGTTTGAAGACAACGATGTGATGGTGATTTCGTTTGTATTTTGAGCATGCATATCGATCTCGTTGGAACAACCTTCTAACAAGTTGGATAATGTCAAGAAGGTAGTTATATATACAAGCTTTTGATAGCTTTTGACAGCTTGTTTTAAGTTTGTAGATAACATCTAACAGTGCAAACACAACTTAAAGGCTTGTTTCCAAACAGACATGCTAGACATCAGATTTTACGTGCCCACTCTCACTGCATGGCCATTATCTGGTAATTTGAAGAGATTGTAGATCTATAGCAGTAATGAAAAATCAGCACTGATGTATGAGGGATCCGAGTGCTGGTGGATGACAATATGGGACATCAAAAAGTGTGAAGCATCCCAAAAAAGATGCCTGAGGAAGATATTGCGACTGTACTGGCCAAATAAGCCAATCGCAATCAGGTCCTGGAGGGAAAGAACCTGCACTCAGTTAATTAAAGAAAGCATCAAGATAAGAAGGTGGCGATTCATCGGGCATTAAGGACACGAAATGGGGAAGGCCTAAAGGTAGCTCTCATTTGGACACTTGGGCTCAGTTATTCAAAACCAGGTTACCTTAGCCCTAGTTAACACCGAAAACTCAAAAAGCTTATTTGTAAAGTTTGAAAATATTTTGAAAATATAAATCTTGCCTGGATCAATCTAAGTTTTCTTTTCTTAAGTTTTGAAAAAAAAGGGATACATTGAAATACACAAACTAGAACTTACAGTAGGTTAAATTTTAACACAGAGTTAATGCCAAACTACTTTGAACAACCGCCCCTTGAGGCTAAGGCGAAAGAGAAGAAGGCGAAGAGAAACCCGGAGAACAGTAGGAAGAGAGAGGAATGAGATGTGGTGGCCGAGCTGGAGGGCAGCGGAGGAAGTTGCCACTTTAGACAGGCCAAGAAAGAAAGATCTGCGCATCGCCTTATGCTCCTCCAGGAGCGAAAAGAATTGATGATGATTTGATAGATTGTTACATATGGCACAAGTACCTTGTTAATAAGCAGGTTTTGAGGTTTTAGATCTCAATGCAAAACATCATTAGCGTGACAAAATGCAAGTCCTTGTAATAATTGATACATTAGAGACTAAACGAAAAATAAATATATATAATACTTATTAATAATTAGAGAAGAAATTAGTAAGTTTCTGAAATCAAATTACATTGAAATCTTTTCACACCTTGACAATATTTGCATCAACTTCACCTTGACAACTGTCAAAGTACTTTTTTAAATCCTGGACAAAAAATCAGTGAAAGAAATGGAGTATTTTACTAGGTGCTTTACGAGATTCTTTACGAGTATTCCTTAATGTTTTCTTTATTTCTTTGCAGATGATGATACTTGATCACTATTGAATATCTCGATTTACTGCCAGAACCTGATCAAAAATAATCCAGTCTTACATATGAGTGGGTCACTCACTATAATAGTACATTTGATCTGATCAGAGATGCACCAGCAACAGGAAATCGTTACCTGATCACAATACTCGAAAACTAAAGTAAGCTCTTTTTCACTTATCATGATATCATATAACCTGGAAAAAAAGCATAATTAGCGATCAGTTAAAATTAGTTTCAATGACAATTTCGGACAATTTTGCAAACCAGTATGCTGTATGAGCACGACATTCTTGGTTTGTACATGACGTCATGGTGGCGATATTGAAGGGGCAGTAACAAAAGAACATCACTTGTGGCTTTTAATATTTACAGTGTGTTTTTCAACATGCAAAAATATATACTGTAATGTGTATATTGTGCTTGTTTACATACATCAAATCCACCAACAGAAGTTCTTAGACTTGATTTTATGTAAACAGCTAGCCACTGCACAGTATAGTAACTACGTGAGTATGAATAATTGAATATTTTATAGTTACTGCATGTAGTACTTAATTAATTAACTTGCCTCACAATGTTTTTATGTCTCAGTTCTTTCAGTAGACAAATTTCACGCAGTGCAGAACTTGGAACACCCTGAAACAATCCAAACGACTTTACAAAGAATGGGACTAAATTTAATGCTTAATAATCAATTATATACTGGATAAAATGCATTTGACCTTTAGATTTATTTTTACACACAACTAGATAAATTTTACCCATTTAATTACCCGCTTTATTTCCTATTGCTCAAAAGAGTGAATATGCTACATAACAAATGTGGTACAAATGACCAACTTCATTTTCAAGTAAAAATTGGTCAAAGAATAGCACTTATGCGGGTTTTCCCTAAAGCTATTGTCCTCACCATCAAGTCTCACTTTCATGTAAAGAGAACGTATGCGTCAATACGAGGCTTGGTGGTGAGGACAATAACCTCAGGGAAAACCCGCATAAGTGCTATTATAATACCACAAATTCTAGCACGGTTTAAAAAAGAAACCAGACGTGGTGATTTGAATTAGCATCCTGGCTTCTTCTTTCAACAAAATAGTGTCATAATTATATTATAAAATTTAAAAAATCATGATGACACACCTCATCATCATCATCCCGACGGACTCTCTTCAATGCTTCAATCTCATGAGTTTCCTTATTTTTTGCTTTAAAATACAGTTCCATATGTACCAACAGGGACCGCGGAGCAATTTTTGGATTGAGGGAACCGAATGCTTAGCTTCCCAGGGGTGGGGAGAGGGCTGGGGTAACAATCGAGTCCCCATTTATGCTTCGTTCTTTTTCAACTTTTTTCCGTTTTTTTTAAACATTTTTGCTGTGATTTTGGCAACGCACTCGAAATCCAGCAAAAGGAGGCAAAAGGATTGGCGTCGAAATAACATACATTTGTTTTTTTCCAATATTTACTAATAAAGAACGAAAAAACCCCAACAATAAACATGAACACGTCGCAACCACAAGATTGTTTAAGAAAAAACTTAAAAAATTAACCCTTTGGTGCTCTTGACCTGAGCTCTAACTCTACTTATTGGAAAAACGTCAAGTAGCACTGGTTATAATTAACCGCCATTCAATCAATCACAAGAAAATTATTGCCCCCCCCCCTCCTCCGTGGTCCCTGACCTATAATAAAGCAGGTCAGTTTCGGAATAAAGGTTCATGAGACAATCTGTTTGTGATGCTTTCTGCAAGTTTTGAATGTTGAAAATAATTTCTTGGATTTACACAAGTTTCAACTAACATCCCACTAGGTGTCAAGGTTGTTTAAAGATGATTAATTGAATATCATGTCAACTTCCTGAAAGTTTACCTCTGATGGCATTTTTGTTATATGCTGCCTGTAGTCACTTTCCTCGAATATATGCATTGATAAGGATCATGAAAATAATCAAAATTTTGTAGTCCATTAAGGTAATAAGAATTTTTAGCGAGCAAGTATTGAGTAATAAATATAATGTACTATATCAAGATTTATGTTTTTTGAAGAACAACTTTTTTGTATCAGCTGTATGTAGCAATTTGCTTTTATCAGTATCACAATATGTATGAAACTTACCTCGCTTGCTTCCTTGCTGGTCATTGATATTCATACTCAGATGATGAAACTATTTGGACTAAAGTAGCTGCAAAAATTGAAAATGAAGCAGAAATACACAAGTATGTAACCTTTCTTATATTAGTATTTCTCTATGTAACCATTTTTATATGTGTAATTTCATGAAATTTTTATCTCTGCAAGCTCTATATATTCAGTGACCACGTGTGGTACAGTGATGACATAAACTAACTGAAGAGCGCTCAATGAGCGAGTATAAATCAACAAAGACAAATTGTTTAGCTGTCGCTGCTCTGAGTTTCACGCACTTCGGCGATCGTCAGGAAACTGACAGATTATGTTTAATTATTCATGTATATACGATTACAGGAGGTTTTGAGTTACATGAGGGCATTTAGTGAATAGTTTCGACTTTCGAGCGTTTTGTCTCGTTGTCTGTAGTTGTTACATCGGCTTTATAAATGAGGAAGTTGCCTTGCGTAAGGCATCTTTCAGTTCGTCTGCAGTTGCAGTTTCGTATGTAGTTCGTGTTTGTCGTTTCGGTTTTCTGGTCGTGTCGTCTCAGTATTGTTTTGTTATGTCTTGAGATAAAAGATTTCATGTTCTCGCTGCAGCTGTAGCTTACTCGTACGGTGTGTCGGTTGAAAAGTTTGTGCAGTTTGTTAGTTGGCGAGAAGTGTTTGTCGATTAGTTGTAGAAATGTGTGTGCAATGTTAGTCGATACGTTTTTACTGTAAGTTGTGCCATAGAACGTTCCGTGTTCTGTTGCGTCGTGAGTTATCGGTGCTGTTTTGTGTTTGGTAGTTAATTGAGTCGTGTGTTGAAGATGCTTTTTTTAAGGCGTCGCTGTATTCCTGTGCTGCTGTGTCAAACGTTTGTTTGTCGCAAGATAGTGTGTTGATTAATTAACCCTTTGTTTACCGACGGGACTTATAAGTCCCATATATTCAGTGTGACCAGATTATAAAATTGAATTATGCTAAACAGTCGAATAAATTATGCTAAATCGCAATAAAATTATGCTAAATGTCGACTTGGCTAAATATCACTGAAAACTTCTTTACAAAATGCAAATTTTAATTTGAACTTTTTTTAAGAAGAAACTTGAACATTTTCAATCATACATATTACATAGTCACATATATAAGTGAACATAACAAATAGTTTTGTCTAGTAAATAATGTCAAATAACTAGCTGGCACATTTACTCATTGGTTGTCAGTCTATGTCAGAATTACTTGAATTGTCATATAGCTGGAGACTATTAAACTTCTCCAACATTTGAGCGGTAGGACTAGCACTGTAACAATCACGTGATGTAGGGAATCACACTGAGCTTTATATAATAAACAGCTCAGTGAGGGGGGGGGGGGTGGTTGTGAAATTACATTTTAGACCGCTGTCCACTTTTGGTAAGATTTTTTTCACAATTTCCACCAAAAAGCTTATTTGAAATTTGCAAAACATGAGTGTTTTAAAATTATGCTAATATTATGCTCAAAGGGGTATTTTATGCTAAGATTATGCCAAATTTTTTATTATGCTAACTCTTGTCACAAAATTGTCAAATTGTGCTAAACTAGCATAATTATGCTAAATCTGGTCACACTGCATATATTGAAGGTGCTCGTAGGACCGACTGGGATAATGAAATACACAGAGTGCATTCTAAACATCATAAGTATACTTAAATGAAGTAATTCATGCTAATTTGATTAACTCTGTACACAAGTTGCGAGGTCTCATTAGCATTTTCAAAATGGCGGTCTTGTGAAAGGAGCACTTTGTAAGGTATGTTGGTTTCTTTGTCAATTTTCCCCAACTTAATCGCTATGAAATGCGATGGGAATTTTTTGATATATATCTTAGCTTGTAAAGAAGGGTTCTATAGTATTTTTATGCTAAAAAAGAAAGAAACTATCGTCAAAAATGTTGATTTTTTGTCCGGGTATAAAAGAATAGAGGCGGCATCCCATACTGGAAAGTTCGTATGTTACGCCAAATATCTTTAGCGTAACAGAAGTGCAGTTACGCCAAATTTTGGCGTATTTCATTGATTAAAATTCCTGTGCTTTGCTTTGGCGTTGCGTAAAGTCGTCTATTTTAGCTGAATAATATATTAGCGCGGGCGAAAATAATCAGGTAAAGGATAGTATTCCTCGATAAAATTAAAGTTTTTATTTTGCCAAAATATCTGTATCGTCTGCGGATTTTCGTTTTCTTGCTGTCCGGCAGCAAGCAACTATGAGTCTATGACTTATCCGAGCCTCGTGCAGTCGCGCGTGTCAATCACGTGTCTAGTTCAAATTTTGTAACTATGGCATTTCACTAAATTCATATTGTAATGTTGTAAACAACCGCCACTTCGCAAGGACGTTTGGTGCTAAAGGTAAGAGCTTATTCTTAATCCTTATTCCTTAACCTATTTAGTCTTAAATTCCTACCTTGCATTGTTAGAAATAATCATCTGAACTGAAGTGTGCATGCACTTTAAAAAAATACATAATTCATACGGTAAAGCTTCGTCGCTTCACAACTTTATTATAAACATTCATTTACATAAATTACATTAAACGTAATTCTGTATATGCATGTAACACAAAACATAATCCGAGGTTTAGGCGTTAAGCGGAAATATTAGTTAAGCAAGAAAATTAAATGAGTATTATTTCGATTTTATTAAAAAATCGCCAGCAGACTGACTACAGTTTCATTATATACTACAATCAGTGACAAAATTGGCGGACCGACTGACCCGAAATTGGAACTTAACCCCCCCTTGCCCCCTTTTCAATGTTGTGAGGCCAAAACTGCGATCTTACGCGAGCTGACCTTCTGTCCTAGCATGTCTCTGGTTGTTCTGTTGTCAAAAAAATCCAACATTGAAAAGGGGGAGGAGGGGTTAATAAGAATTTTGCAAGTTTACATAAATTTATAGTTATAAATTGGGTGTCCCACCTTTTAATGTCACTGGTTGTCTGAGCAAATTCGAGGGTGTTCATGTTTGTAAAATTTGTACTAAAGTTAGCTTTTTGATTATGTAATGCTCTAGGTTCTTTACTAAAGACATTTTAAACACTTCTCCATAATATTTTGTTGTGAACTCTTAAGGATTTAAAATAAACAATATTTCACGGGAGTATTTTAGAATGCATTTTACGCACTTGTCTATAAAAGTGACGCATGTGATTTTTGCGAATACCGCACGCTTCTAACAATCTCACAATTATTCTCAGTATAAACTTAGTTATAAAATTTTTACACACATTTAATGTAATTTTTAAAGGTCAATGCTTTATTCTTTATTCATGGCAGGCATATAAGCCATCATATGCCGTGTTACACTCGCAAGTCGCAAATAATTTAAGTCTATTAACGTGATGACTGCGTTTCTGGCATATTGTGTTACACGATTATTTTCGACATCTGTCTTTTTGAAGGACACGCTGTCTATACGCTTTTTGCCGGTTAAGACTTTTAACGAATTTAATTGAATTTCGAAACATGGATCTTATTGAAGGCTATGAAAGTAGTTCCTCCTGTTCTGATTCTGATAAATGTGAGTTAGGCAAAAGGCAAATTCGGAAAGTTTATTTGGTTACATATAGCCAAGCCAACACGTCAAAATTCCCAACAAGAGCAGCGTTTGCCCAAGCGGTAAATAAATCGTTTCACAAAAGATCCGCCAAAATTCTACAATGGTGCTGTTCACAAGAATACCATAAGAAATCTGGAGTGCATTACCACATGTGTTTGAAACTTAGCAAAAATCAACGATGGTTGAGCGCAAAGAAATATCTTGCTGACGAATATGGTATTTCCGTTCATTTCTCAAGCGTGCATGCTAACTATTATACGGCATGGAAATACGTTACGAAAGAAGACAAACATTCACTCGAAAGCGAAGGACACCCTGACTTAAACGACAGCGAAGAACCATCAACAATGAGAGCAAGTGAAGCCAACTACAAGAGCACAGCTGTGAGACGGCGTTCGCATGAAAATATCGAACAGGACGTAGATACAGATTGCTCAGATGAATGTGGGCAAGTGCAACATGAAAGCGAGCTTAAAAAACCAACAAAGACAAAGAAGCGAAAGCGGTTAAGTGCGTATGAAGTTTCTGAGATCGTCCTAAGGAAAGGCTTAAAAAATCGAACTGAACTTTTAGCTTTCTCAAACCGGCAAAGAGAGGAAGGGAAGACTGATTTGGCTGAGTTTATTGTAAACCGTGGTAAAAAGGTGGTCAGCGAAGTTATAGCAACAGCTTGGGAGATGAAATCGGCACAGAAAACGCAGGATAGGCAATGTAAAACCCGCATTGAAATTCTAAGCGAGGCACATGAAGGACAATGTACTTGCAATGCAAAAGCCGAATGGCATAGCTGCGCATTGCAATTACTTGCAAATAACAATATTGCTGTTGACAATTTTGCTAACTGTGTAAAACAACTATTAATAAAAGGTCGTGGTAAATTTAGAAACATTATGTTGACGGGCCCAGCGAATTGCGGCAAAACATTCTTGCTAAATCCTCTTAACAAGATATTTAGCACTTTTACTAACCCGGCATCAACAAGTTTCGCGTGGGTAGGAGCTGAAAAAGCCGAAGTGCTTTTCTTGAATGACTTTCGTTGGTCACCTCAGATAATCGCCTGGCATGATTTGCTGTTGATGCTGGAGGGTCAGTTAGTCCACTTGCCCGCACCGAAATCGCACTTTGCCCATGATCTAGTGTTTGACAAAGACACGCCAATTTTCAGCACCAGCAAGCATCAGTTGGTTTATGTTAAAGGGGGAGTTGTTGACGAGAGGGAGACAGAAATGATGGCCGTTCGATGGAAAATATTTAATTTCAACAGGCAGATTTTGCAGGAAGAGCAACGGGACATAGATCCTTGCCCAGCGTGCTTCGCTCGGCTCATCCTCGAGAGCTACGACTGGCTTGACTAATGAGAAATGTATTCGTTAAATATGGCATTATCGTGAAAGACATCGCAGTTGAAAAAACATAACTTCTTCTTATAAGTGTTTAGTATATGTTTGTTAACGAGTAACCGTGCCGAAATTGCTATAATTAAGTAGATAGCACGAGTAACCACGAGTCACCACGAGTAACCATGTTTGTGTTTATAAATTAGTGTAGCATATTAACATATTTATCATTGCATGGTTACTCGTGGTGACTCGTGGTTACTCGCTTAAAATCGTACGAAAATTCGAAAATTTGAATGGTTATGCGTGTAAATATGTTATCAAATCATCACAGAACTTTCATGGCACTCAAGAGTAAGTTAGCAACTACCTTTGAAGGATATTTTCGGCGATTTTTGGTTTAGCTTAATGTAACATGACACTGCCATAATTCAATCAGTTTGTTAGATAAACAATTTAATGCTTGTAATATAAGGGGGTTTACAATCAAATACAAAATATTCATACACATTGTAAGGTTCTCTATTATTTAATTAAAGTTAGTATTTTGTGCGCATACCCTTGCGTTTAACAATTTCTTTAATTCTGTTTGGCATACTTCCCACAGTCTTATTTATATATTCTTTTGGAACTGACCATATATGAAATTTAACTCTTTCAACGAATTCATCCCATGATTGATATATTATATTTTTCTGTAATATTTCTGCTTCAATGTTTTTGCGCACGACGTTGAACAAATTTTCTATCGGATTTATATCTGGAGATCTGGCTGGAATTACTTGCATGGTCGCACCAATAGAATGTAAGGCTTTCTTTGCAACAGCTGACGTTTGTGAGGGATCATTATCCATTACAAATAATTTTGGAGTATTATTGCTTTGTTTTCCTGTTATGTCAAAGAGTGTTGGAAATTGACGGCGAATGAAGCGAGCAAAATATGGCCCATCCATTTTCTCATATGTTTCGGCACAAATAACCCCTTTCCCGTACGCTATAGCCACCAGCAAGTGCAGTCTTCTGCCACCGGCGAGCTCTTTGCTTCCTTTTGTAGTTATCAGTAGGCCTTCCCCCCTTTTTCGCCAAACACGAGTTTTTGGTTTCAGTGCGTCACTCATTGGGTTGGATTTGTAGATGAAGGAAACGCCATCAAGTAAAATGCAACGCCTTTTGTCCAATAATCAGGTGGTTTCTTCATCGTAGACCGTGCGAACGTACGGCGTATTTGGAAATCTTTCCTTGTAAGCACCCCTTTCTTGCGACTTTGAAAGAAACCGTATCCCAGCTTTTTCACATAACGAACAAACGTTCTGTAAGACACTAAGGTTGCGGAAATTCCACTCCTTTGCACTACCTCCATCACTGTAAAATTTGGAGTCTTTTCTCGGAGTTGTATGATTGCTCTTCTAAGCTTTCGCTGGTCTCTTTCTGATAATGATTTTCGTCGACCACGATTAGATTTCGAGTTTAGCACGCTCTTCCGTCCACAATCAGCTTGCTTAACAATCCTCTGGACACTTGTCTTTGACATATTGGTTTTCAAGGCAATCTTCCGATGTGAGTATTTCATTTCCCGTCTCATTAGGAGGGCTAAAGCCCGCTGCTCAACCGTAAAATACCTATTTTGCTTCATGATCAGTCATTAATACGATTTATTATTACGTCGCATAATTAACTAGTGGATTATGATGATTCCTAATCATAGCTCATTCAACATTTTCGTTATGCTGAAAATTTGGTGCAGTTACCTTGCTTAGTTTTAAAGTTATACATAAATGAAGTTGACCAACAGCACTCCAAATGGCTCAGACAATCAGTGACAAAATTGGCGGACCGACTGACCCGAAATTGGAACTTAACCCCCCCTTGCCCCCTTTTCAATGTTGTGAGGCCAAAACTGCGATCTTACGCGAGCTGACCTTCTGTCCTAGCATGTCTCTGGTTGTTCTGTTGTCAAAAAAATCCAACATTGAAAAGGGGGAGGAGGGGTTAATAAGAATTTTGCAAGTTTACATAAATTTATAGTTATAAATTGGGTGTCCCACCTTTTAATGTCACTGGTTGTAGGTGTTAAATGTTAATATATATACAAATTGACAGGCCAGGATGACATCATGGCCTGTCAACTTGTGTAAAGATTTTGTATACATTGTGACTTTAGTACTACATTTTTTGAAATTGTTGGCTCAGGCTGGTTTGGTTTTTCTAATACTGTATTGCTGTACCGACTAGATGTGCAACCAAGCATAGAAAATTAGACATTGTATTGAGGATATTCGAATATAAACATATTTATTAATCTATTATTGTCTTACATGTGTAACCTGCATATGTAATTTGTAAATGTGTACAGTATATTTATGATTCTTATGAACAATATGTATATTTCAATATTTATATCCATCTTTATAGCACAATGGAATCTGATAATGAGAAAAATAGCCTGGTTGAGAAAAATATCATCAGAGAAGTAAACAGAGATAAAGGTAAATGACTAAGTGTGGTCATGCTTGTTTCTTGCACACATGACATTGTATTTGGGAATAAAAGAATAATTAATAAACAATTTTATGATTAAGGTATTTTGTGCTGCGTGTGCGAAAATGAAGCAACTGGTGCCCATAGTTGCATTGTCTGTGAAAGGAAAACACATGCAGTATGTGGTGTCTATCCAGATGGGGAAGAAGAGGGTTATGGCAGTCGTGTTATTTGCAACAATTGCAGAGAAAAAACAAACAAAGGTGAGACAATAAACAGAAATTAATGCAAGGATTGCCAAGGAATTAACTTTATTATTCAAGCGTTTATTTATTTGTAGGCCCTAATACAATTACAAAAACCTGTGAAAACAATAAAAGAAAAGCAACTTCTGGTAGATACCCATTTTTGATTTGTATGACTTTGGGAATTGACTTAATGTTGATTCATTCACTAAATACTTATACATTACTCAATTTTACAGATATTCAACCATGGTGGATTAAACCAAAAGCAGCAAAAGTTTCAGCAGCAGATATTAAAAAGGACCCAACGAACAACTGGGGCATTTGTTTGACATGTTTTAGGCGAGAACGATATCACACTTGTCATTCAATATTTATATAATAACATAATCATTATCATCAGTAATAATAGTAATAATAATGATATTAATAATCTAAAAATAATAATCTATGTTTAAAGAGAAAGTCTATATTTCACAAATGGTGGTTATTCACCTTTGTTTTTCATAGTGCTGGGGAAACTCCAGATATCTTTAAGCTTTGTCGACGGGACGAATCAACAAAAGTGAGGCATTTCAGACGCAGACATCAGGGAAAGAAGTCAGTAATCATGCCTGTTGTGAACTCTTTGCAACAAAGATAAACGGACGTTTTTGAGAATTTTTATTTCTGTACAAATATCAAACTAAAAAATAATGATAAAAAGTTTTGTCAAAATAGTGTTTATCTCCTTTCGTCCTTCAAGGTTTCGCCATCATACTCACAACCTCACGTGACTACCTTTCACATAAATTAAAAACATTAACATAAATTAACATAGTATTAATGAGTATCAAAGTGTCAAATCACTCCTCCCCAGTGCGGAGAACGTCCACGTTCGAGAAACGATACGTAATGGTTATGTCTTCTTAGTACGAGTCCCTCAAGCATTACACTGTCCCATTCTGTTCTAGTTCTCCTCGCGTTGCGATTAGGCATAACTTTGCTATTGGTCTTTCATAAACTCCCTTCGACGTCCTGATTTTTACTTTACGAACAAGATCGTCTCCACCAGGAAACACTTCTTCCACTAACGCCATTTGCCACTCGCCTCTTTTGCGTTTACTATCGATTTCTAATACAAGATCTCCAACTCCAACATTCTCTTTCTTCTCGTGCCACTTTGTTCTGATCAACAAGTTCGGGGCGAAATACTTCATCCAACATTGCCAGAATTGACAAACTCTTCTTTGAACACTTTTGTTGAGCTCTCTAGGGTTAACTAGCTTTTCTTCCTCTGGTTGTGGTACACCGAAATTTGGTCCCATGATCAGGTCATTTGGGGTAGTTGGCGGGTCGTTCCAGATGTTGTCGGATCCAGGATACAAGGGTCTGGAATTGACCAAAAACGTTACTTCAGCTAGGAATGTTCTCCACTGCTCTTCAGTGTAGGCAGTCATTTTGCACGAACTTTCTAGTGCTCTTCGAACTGACTTTATCAGCGATTCCACCACTCCATTCATGTGACTAGCTTTGGGTACGTTCCAACACCATTCGAACGAAGTGCCAAATTCTGCAAAGCTAGACTTGATCTTTAGTATGTCCCATTCTTGCACCATCTCCTGCAGGTATCTTTGGGCCCCTACGAAATTAGTACCACGGTCAGACCAAATCAATTTCGGATGTCCTCTTAGACATACGAATCTTCTGAAAGCCATCAAGAACGTGTCCGTAGATTTGTCCGTACAGAGTTCAAGGTGGACGGCTCTGCTTGTCATACAGGTGAATATGCAGCACCAAGCTTCTTTGATAGTCTTTCTTCCCACTTTGACCTCAAATGGACCAAAAAGGTCTAGTGCAGTGTTAGCGAAGGCGGGATTGTTTGCATCTGTTCTGTAACTTGGTAGCTGTCCCATGCGTTGTTCACATGCCCTCTTTCGCATTAGCTTACAAGGAATGCAAGCTTTGACGTGATTTCTGGCTATATCTCGCAGGCCAATCACCCAATACTTCTGTCTGATTTCCATCATCAATCGCTTGTACCCACAATGCGCCAACTTTTGATGATAGTGTTGTAGCAACAGTTTAACCAAAGGTTGATCATTCGATAATATAATTGGGTTTCGTAGCTCTTGGGGTAGGTCCCGAGCGTTTTCCAATCTTCCTTTGGCTTTCCAAATTCTGTCTTCGTCGACAAATGGTATTAGATTTTGTATTCTTTTCCCCGTCACATCCATGCCTGCTTGTGTCATTTTGATTAGTCGTTTTTCAGCCTCGTGCAGCTCAGTGACAGAGATCGGTCCCTTAATGTTTTCCTTCAGGACAATGTTCTTAATTGCTCTTACTACCAAGGCGGTCACTCTTCTTGCTTTGCGATAGGTCAATGATCCGGCCAGAATTCTATTAAGAACTTCATGAGTATCTTCACTGTTAGCAATAACCTGTCCGGTGACGAATCTCTCCTCATCTTGAGTGTCTTCGGTAATATTAGCATTATTTATGCCTTCAGTGTTAATTTCTGAGGTGTTACTTTTGATTTTTGGTTTGTTCTTTTTTTCTGGGTCTGGTTTTGAGTTGACTGTGTTGGTAGATCGTTTGAAGTCAGGCCACTCATTTTCTGGCTTTTGAAGAAATTGAGGTCCTTGGTGCCATAACTGGAGTTCTTCAGGCGATATCCCTCTAGTGAGTGCATCTGCTGGATTGGCTTCGGAGGTTATGTAATTCCAAACAGTATTTGGTTGATTCTCTTGTATCTCAGCAACTCTGACACTCACGAATGGTTTAAATTCCGTCGCAGAGCTTTTTATCCAAGACAAGGCTGTCGTTGAATCACACCAGAACTTCGCACTCAGGTCGATTTTCAACGCTCGTTCGACTTCGGCTGCCAGTCTACTCAGCACCAAGCATCCCATCAATTCTAGTCTCGGTATGGTTTTCTTTTTAAGTGGTGCGACCAGGGCCTTTGCTGTAACGAATCTGGATGTAAACTTGCCATTCGCCTGTTCCCAAATAAGGAAAAGGGCGCCGCCGTATCCTAATTCTCCAGCATCTGAGAATCCGTGGAGCTGTGGACTCCCAATGGAGGCTTCTGGCTTTAGGCACCTTTCTAGATGAGTACCTAGAAGGGTGTTCATGATCTCGAGATTCTTCAGCCATTTGTTCCGTTCTTCTAATGGTAATAACTCATCCCACTGATAGCCAGCTGCCCAAAGACTCTGGAGATCGATTCTGAATTGGATTGAGACTGGTGCCATCAATCCTAACGGGTCCCACAGCTGGGACACCAGGCCAAGGGCCTTTCGTTTGGTACAATAACTGAGATCTGCATTCACCGTCTCTCTTTTTAAGGCAATGCTATCAGCTTTCTTATACCACTGATGACCCAACAGACTAACCGGATTCTTGCTTGGATCTTGATCAATCTCTGAACTGTTACTGTGCCATGCTTTTATGGCAAACTTGCCTTCGCACAAAATTGCATCGATGCCATTGGTCACTTCTATAACTTTCTCTAGTGATGTATCCGACCCAGCGATGTCGTCCACATATGTGTGATCCTTCAGGATCTTTGCTGCTCCTGGAGACCCGTGTTGAGCTCTATCAGCGAGAAGATTAATGGCATTGATCGCAAGGTCTGGAGCCGGTTTGTCCCCGAAACTGAGACGTACCCACTGATACACATCGGGCTCTTTGTTTGTTTCTCCATCTCTCCACAAGAATCGCTGGTATTTCTGGTCATCCGCATGGACGGCGATCTGATTAAACATCTTTGAAATATCTCCAGCAAAGGCAATTTCATTCTGTCTCCAACCAACCAATACATCAAAGAGAGAATTCATGAAGCATGGGCCTTTTTCAAGAGCATCATTGAGTGAAATTCCATCCTTTTTGGCTGCTGCATCGAAGACTAACCTGCACTTTGTAGTTTTGTCTGGACTTTCAACTTCTCCAATAGGTAGATACCATGCTGGCTCATCCGGGTTTACTTCCTTGGGATCCAGCTTAATAACCACTTCTCTGTCAACCAAGGCTTTCACTTCCAGGTTGAATGCATCCAGTTTTCCTTTCTTCACCAGCTGTTTTTCTTTGGACACCATTCGCTCAATCGCCAAAGACCAGTTGTTTGGTAAATTGGGATGTACCGGTTTCCAAGGCATTTTAACTTCGATCCTCCCATTTTCCAACACTTTAGTAGATTCTCGAACATGTCGAATGAATGCACATTCTTGCAGTTCCTTCTCAGAACATGTACAGTATCGAGTCGGTTTGACTCCTAGTTGATCTTGGAGAATCAATTTCTTTATGTCTTGTTGTGTAGCTATTTCATCTATAATTTCTATGGCAAAAATTCCAGATGCAGCTTTATCTTCAAGATGACCAAGGACTGACCAACCAAAGATGTTCTTCTTTGCAATCGGTTCACCAGGGTTGCCCGTTAGAACTTTAAAGTCACGATGGGCTTCAGGCAGATCTGTTCCCAATAGAATGTCCACTGGACCCCCGCCTAAATGTAGCTCTTCGACAACGCAATTCAAGTGTGGAAACTGGGCTACTGCTTTCTTTGAAACGGTTTTGGCTGCTTGGCAAGGTTTCTTGACAGAGTAGGCTCTCACATCAAACACGATATCTTCATCATAGCAGGGAGAGATCTTTAAATCAAATTCCGCCGAATCTTCAACCCTTATTCCACCACCCGCAACATACATCTTCATCTTTTTTGTTTCTCCAACCAAACCAAGCTTATCAGCAAACTCCTTTCGAATCAAACTCTGATTGGAACCACTATCGACCATAGCAAGTCCTTCAATTGCATGTCCGTCAGCGCTGTGCACTTTAACTTTCTGGATTGGTACACATGCAGTTCCTGCACTACTGGCTGAAACGCTACCAACTTGGTTGCTTTCCTGTCCAGGTGGTTTCAATGGTGTTGCATTGGGATCCAGATTTTTTTTTGTCATCAGGTTTTGACTCTTTATGCAATAGATAATGGTGTGGCCTTTTGCAGTTGTTGATATCACATGCCTTTTGTGAACACTGTTGATGTCTGTGTCCAGTTTTCAAACATTTCTTGCATCTCTTGGACTGTATCACTACATCCCATCTTTCTTTCACTTTCATCTTCTTAAAAGCTGGACAGTAACCCAAACCGTGTAATTGGGAACAACCAAGACCACACCCAGGGGGGTCATTGTTAAAATTGTCCACATTGAGGGGATAGAACCCAGCTTTAAAAGACCATTGTTGGCCACTTGCCATTAATTTTGATTCTACTTCTAAATACTCTAGCAAGGTTTGAAGATTTTCATCTTTCTTAGTATCAATCATGCTCCATCTATATGCTCTTTGATCTTCTGCTGTTAATTTTGTCAGAATATCAGCAAACACATATCTACTTCTTACCTCTTCAGCTGCTCCAACATCTTCCATTCGGAGAATAAATCCACGAACTGTTGCAACAAAATTTCGAATTGACTTTGTATCTTTCACTTTTAAGGGTTTCATTGTTTTGATTTCATTCATCAAAATTCTAATTAACTCCTTGTCATCCCCAAATAATTTGTCGAGAAATGCCCAAATTGCTTCGGTTGTAGTAAAACATTCAATTTCATATTTCAGGGGGGGGGGGGGGGGCTGGATAGCTTTGATCAATCTTGCAAGTCGACTTCCTTCATCTGGGCTATTTCTACTCATAGTGTCCTTGAATATTCTTTTCCATGTTCGATAATTCTTAATGTTGCCAGAAAATTGTGGTACTTTAATTCTCTCAAGATTGGACCTCGGTTTCGGTCCCAGTTCAGTCGGTGTTTCCATTAATCCTTTTTCCATTTCACATTTCTTTCTATAGTATTCTAGTTTAGCGAGCAAATCACCATATTTTTCAATGATTCCAGTAATAAAACTATCGTGGTTTGTAAACTCAGTTATTTCAATCTCAGCTTCAACCATTAATTCAGTAATTTGATCATGCACTTCCCTTATCGCTTTATATTTTCCTTTGATTTCACCAAAAGCTTCTTCAAGGCGACTTATTTCTGGGCGAGCTTCTAGTATAATTTCAAAATTTTTTACCTCGTCGTCGAACATTTTTTATTCGCTGGATTTCTCTTTCGATTCAACTCCTCAATTTTAACCATTGTTGATGCGGTATTTTTGTTCTTTAACCTCGATATCTTTGTATTTAGCGTGTCACTACTCGAACGTGTTTGGAATGTATTATTGCTCTGGCATATTTCGCCCAAAATATCTTCCCTTTTCGTTCTAAATCAAACTATTTTGACTGTTGTGAACTCTTCGCAACAAAGATAAACGGACGTTTTTGAGAATTTTTATTTCTGTACAAATATCAAACTAAAAAATAATGATAAAAAGTTTTGTCAAAATAGTGTTTATCTCCTTTCGTCCTTCAAGGTTTCGCCATCATACTCACAACCTCACGTGACTACCTTTCACATAAATTAAAAACATTAACATAAATTAACATAGTATTAATGAGTATCAAAGTGTCAAATCAATGCCATTCAACGACAAGAATGAGAAAATTTCCAAAGCACGAGAATATGCAACCAAGTGGGATAATAATAAAAAAGCAAACGTAAAAGAAAAGAAAAGCACAATACAACAAGTAAAAATTCCAGCAGCAACACTGTCATCGAAAGATGTTGTGCCTTCAATTTAATTTTCAATGCAATAAAGTCAACATCCCTTGAATCAGCCCCGGAAACTGACCAATCATCACTCTCAAATGATGACAGAGAAACCAGTCAGGATAAATCATTGCATCATAAGATTGATATGCATGCTGACATCAGAAATTCGAAACTTGAAGCTTCATTTAAAGAGTGGTAAAGAAGTCACAACCACCGGCAGTACTCCGTTGGCAGCAGTTGATGGGAAGTGTGTCCAGAAAATTTCTCAAGTCTTGATAAAATGGCCTGAAATCAAGAATATTATTGACCTTGTCAATATCTGTGACCACATTCGGTTTTTCGCTGGAGATGAAATTGATGGTGTGCTTTCAGTTGTGCGATGTGAGACGTGTTATAAATTTTTACTCAACAAAAGAGCTAGTGGCAATGGAATATCAAAACCAGACACAATCGCGAAGAAGGGACTTGGAGGGTGAGTTAAACATGAGACAAAATTTTGAACAAATTTAATTTAGTTTTACGTGATTTCATTTTGGTGTAAATTTTCTCAAATCGTTACATTGGCCTATTGTATATATAGGTACTGTGGGTCACTGGCAACGGGACTCGTATTTGACCTAGAAAAAAACAACACAGCTTTTAGAAGGCAGCTGCCAAGAATTTTTTAATCTAAAGAGCACAATTAAACGTCATATAACTCTTGCAGGAGGTCATTTACATTTTGAAGCGCTACAGGTATAAACGTTTCATTTAAGATAAAAATTCAAGTATCAGTGCATTAGACGTTTTGTTAAATTTGTTTATTTCATACACATTTTAATTACTTTTTAATATATATTAGACAAGTCAACTTTTTTTACAGTATGAACAAAACCAGAAAAGAAGAAAGACTCGAGCCCAAACAGTGACTGAAAACTTAATTAGTATTGCCCTGACGGTTGTCAAAGTGAAGGCAGCCGCACTTCATTACGAAACGCTTATCTCGGCTCATGCGTATACTGGCTCTGATGTTGGAGAACTTAGTCATGGACGCAAACAATTCGTCGATATATTCCGATGTGCAAATTTATGGATCGATAGAGAAACTAAAAAATTTCTGGCTACTCCACTTCTTGCTACACACTTACCACCCCATTTTTATGTTACTAGCGACAAGTCCACACCACATCAGATAACAAACCATGCTATAATGCTATGCTTGATGGTCGAAGGTAAGCGTTGTGCTATTCCTGTAAATGCCGCTGAAGTGTATTCTGATTCAAATTCTGGCACCCAGGGGGATGTGTCCGGAGCCGAGGCAAAGGAACTAGCCAAAGGCCTTTATGGCGAAATTCAAAGTGCTTATCCATCCCTTTCAAAAGACCTGATAAATGGATCGTATCAAGGTACGGTTTGTGACGGTGCGTACCAAGCCTCGGAATTTGAGTCTACATTAAAAGATCTATGTAACCAAAAGATGACTGATGAGTTTTTCACAGTGTTGTGGGATCCTCCGCACTATGTCGATATTGCTCTAAAAGACGTGTTCTAAGGCAAACATGGTTTCTCGAAAGAGTTTTTTGGTCGGGTGGTTAAGCGATCCAGCATTATTCACCAAATTTTCCGGAGAGGAAAAATGCTGAGTCATGCCATAGCGATGGCCAAAAGTGACGATGACTTGTTGTTGAGATTAACAAGCCGTTCATGTGGTACAAGGTTTTCCGCCTCGCAATATGTCGAATTTCGGAAACTGATCGACAGTCTTCCGCTGTATATCAAAACGTTTCGAGAATTTAAATATACAGAGGTTAGTTTCAATAATTCTACCTGTACTTCTTCAGTACAGACCGGTTTCACAATGGAGACAGACATTTCCTTCAATATTCTATTCTGTGTGTTTTGATAAGCACCGAAACGAGGTCTAGCAGGTCTATTAAGATGCACATAAAAGAATATAAAATAAATATACAATAATCTATAATGAAAATGGTCGATAACTAGGCTTTTGGATTAGCTATTTCGTAAAGTGGTATATGAACCGCTACTGCATTAATAAGAGTATAGTCATTTCAACACAAATTTCATTTCAGGTTAAAGAGTTTCAAATTGGGGGCATAGACTTCCTTCTCGATCTTTGCAGCATATGCGACATTTTAAAGCCATATATTGAGTTATCAGTTGCTCTGCAGGGCTTGAGTGTCCCATGTTGGAAGATTGTTCTTTGGTGGGATAGGCTGAAGGAGCACATGGAGAAGATAAAAGATAAATTTTCATTTGAAAACGTGTCATCACATCTACCAATGCATGCTAAACAAGTATGCCACAGATATCACTGCCGGTGCTTTTAAGAATACAAAACTGGTACAAGGATGGTTGATCGTTTCTTCTGAAACAAAAGAAGTCGACGGGAAGATGGTAACTATGGATAACTGGGAAATGCGCGGTCCAAGTGATGTTGAAAAAGATGTCAAAGTTTTCATGAGTGATCTTCAATCATCTTTTGAGGTGCGAGTAGCCAGTTCGTCCAAGCCTCTTGTAGACATACTTACATGTCTAGATTTAGACAACATAATGAAACTTCTTTGTGGCAAAAGACTCAAGACTGGGAAAATCAAACTGGAGCTGGGCGAGGGAGAACTTGAAAAGTACGGGGTCGAGAATTTTTGTAACTTTTTTAAATATGTTTGAGTCAACCTCACATACAGCGCCTCAAAGATGCTGAAGGCAATGAAGAATCGTTGTTCGACCCAGCCCTCGCAAATATTGTCTTTCATAAGTTTAAACAGGGACTTAGACAGTTTCTGTGGAAAGACGATAGTGAGCATTTGGCATCATGGTTTAACCTGACTCCTACACTGGAAACAGGTTGTTTAGATGAGCTCCGAATTTCAAATGATGATGATGCATTTTTCGTGTCAAGTCGGTATGCTGTAACCATGCGAAACATCGAAAAACCCTTTCACGCATCTTTGAATGAAGACGCAGTTTATAAAAGTATCTTCACAGACAGGATGCTTTATGAGGCTATTGGAATGGAAGCCTCCATTTGCGTAGACATTGCTCTTGCCAAAGGAGGCACAGAAGCTGTCGTAGAGTCATATTACAGTGTTATGGCCTCAAATGAGATGCCCGGTGGTCAAAATAATGAAACCTTAGCGCTGAGGTCAGTTCATGCTAGTTTTTCACATCTCATTTCAGGTTTTCCTCTCTATTATTTTTGTACAAACATTCATGATAATTTTTCCTCTTTAGAACGAAGATTGACTGGAGTTTACCACCCTGTCAAAACGCAGATCGTGCTGTAAAAGAGATTGCATACGATGATACCATAAGAGCGAATCCCGCATCGTTCCATGCAAAAATTTGACAAATATACAGACGTTTTTCGTATTTTTGCTCGTTTTACAAACTTGTTTCACAAGTTAAAATACATGTAGTATATAAAAAAAAATATCGTAGATTTTATTTCTGTTATTATTTTTGCGTACTTGTAAAGATATGCGAAGTATTTTCGGATTATTTACAGGTCTATGTACCGTTAGTTTGTGTGAAGTTGCCTACCTTAGGGTAATTATAATTATGTATACGTCACATCGATAAAAACAAAACAAAACACCGCGTTCCTGGGCTGCCTATGATGGGGGGCAAATTTAGGTCCCGGATGTACATCAATGAAAAACATACTGTTTTTGTCTTTTTGCTTGTTTTTATGACCATGATACGCACAAATATTGACTATAATGGGAAAATAGTGTTGTAGCTTTCTAGTTTTGGTAATTTTAGGCACAGACAGCTAGATTTTTGCGTAAATATAGGAGTTTTTCGACCTTAGGTTTACCCTAGCAACGCATAGCAACCAGCTTTTGACCGGCCTTTTCGCCGCGAGTTTTTGCAAAATATCTGCCAAATTATCCCACATCTGGATACAAATTGAACTTTTTTGCCTTGAAACAGTTATTAAACTTGTTTTAGAGGTGTAACAAGGTGTAGAACTAAAGTACTACGATGTATTTAAGACTTCAAGTGTGTTCATCTGATTTTTTCCAAATACAAAGATTGCATTTTCGCTAACAAATACTCAATATTAAACATACCCAATTTTATCCAGTATTCAAAACACAAAATTCAAACCTTTCAAGGCAATCCCGCACGAATCTTTAACATTTTCGCCTTAGTTTTTATTAAAAAAACGCTTAGTGCGAAAAAAATGGGAAAAAGTTTTTTCTCAGCTTTCTCAATCTGTTGTTGTGAACAGTCGATCAACAGCCAATAGATGTAAGATGTTACATCCGGGTCTTAAATTTGCCCCCCATTAGCGAGCTTCAATTTGTCCCGCGAGCTTGACTGAATTTTAATCAGGATGCTGCCTCTATTCTTTTATAATCTCTATGTCGATTTATCCATGTCTGCTAGTTCAAACTTTCAGTTTTTTTGGCCTTTTCACTATTGAATTTTAGTATACTTGTTATAATTATTACACTTTTACATGTTACAATCTAACAAACATTCGTGACCTTCTAGATCGTCATTTTCTTGTCACAATGTCTAAGCTATTTGGTGTGAACGATATTCTGGAAATGCGGGATGAAATTCCAGCTGATGAAACTGATACAGATGTACGGTGGCTCACAAGGGTCAACACATTATAAAATAGATAACTCACTTGAATAAAAATATGAAACAATTAAAAATTAAAAACACAAAAATAATAAAAAGTTCAATAATAACAAAAGTTTGTGTTTTGTTTAAAAAAGTATTACGTGCAAACTAAAAATGTAACACACAATCATAGCTAAATAAAATCGCAACACAAATTAAAATAATAACATGCACAAATTGAAATAATAAATAACACACGCAAATTAAAATAATAACACACACAAATTAAAATAATAACACACACAAACTAAAGTAATAACACACACAAATTAAAATAATAACACACACACACACAAAAAAAATCAAAACTGTGCGCGCGCATGTGATGTCGTCAGACAAATAAGGGAAGTAAAATTTCCGTAGTGGAAGCTGGACAAGCAATGTTATTCAAATGAATGAGCTGATTGAATGAGCTGTTGTTGAATGAGCCAAATATTCATCAGTTTTATACCATAAAGATACAATGTTTTGTTCAAGTTGTGTTGTTTCTAGTTGCAACCGAGCAAATACTGTATAAACGGGAATAATGGCGCCGCCAGTTCCTCAAAACGAGGGCACAAGGGAAAAATTATGCCCAGGGAGCCCAGCCGCCTATTATCTTGTTCTGGGCCACCAATCATGACTTTTCATGAATTTAGAAAAGTTAAAGAAAAAGATAGGCAAGGGCATTTCAAAAATAAAGCCCCGAAGAAGCGAAAAGTTAACGAAAATAAGGATTCGGCCACGGCAAAAGTGGTCACAATAAAGGTCGGCTTAATGACCTATCGAAAAGATACAGTAACTTTAAAACCTAGTTAAAGGATCACTTCTTGCAGTATCCATCCCTGTTTCAAGTAATTCAAACGATGTAGGAGCAAAAGCTGTTGAGAAACTAAGCCGCTTCAATCAAACCATCTCCAACTGCGCAAGCATGTATTATCTGCCGTATCCCGATTTCACACGTGCTGAAAAGTTGCCCGACACTGAGGACTTCCTACTATGCCGTTACAAGGAGGAACTTGGAAAGCCCTATGAACGCATCACATTATATATTTGTAAGGGTGTAGACTATTTTTCGAACTAAGGGATTTTTTTTAACAGACTTTGATGGTGAAGACATACATTTAAAGGTAGGTGTTTGAATATTCTGACATTCCAAGGTTTTTCCCAAACATAAACTACTGTAGTAAAAAAAGGGGGGGGGGGTTGTCACCCACATACGATACGGTTGAAGTGGAAAAGAGGCTTTAGGGTTCAACATGCTTAGGGTAAAATCTGCATAAATGCAAAGGCGTAACAATAGTGAAGAGATGTATGCGGGTGACAACCCCCCTTTTTACTACAGTAGTTTATGTTTGGGAAAAATCTTGAATGTCAGAATATTCAAACACCTACCTTTAAATGTATGTCTTCACCATCAAAGTCTGTTAAAAAAATCCCTTAGTTCGAAAAATAGTTTACACCCTTACAAATATATAATGTGATGCGTTCATAGGGCTTTCCAAGTTCCTCCTTGTAACGGCATAGTAGGAAGTCCTCAGTGTCGGGCAACTTTTCAGCACGTGTGAAATCGGGATACGGCAGATAATACATGCTTGCGCAGTTGGAGATGGTTTGATTGAAGCGGCTTAGTTTCTCAACAGCTTTTGCTCCTACATCGTTTGAATTACTTGAAACAGGGATGGATACTGCAAGAAGTGATCCTTTAACTAGGTTTTAAAGTTACTGTATCTTTTCGATAGGTCATTAAGCCGACCTTTATTGTGACCACTTTTGCCGTGGCCGAATCCTTATTTTCGTTAACTTTTCGCTTCTTCGGGGCTTTATTTTTGAAATGCCCTTGCCTATCTTTTTCTTTAACTTTTCTAAATTCATGAAAAGTCATGATTGGTGGCCCAGAACAAGATAATAGGCGGCTGGGCTCCCTGGGCATAATTTTTCCCTTGTGCCCTCGTTTTGAGGAACTGGCGGCGCCATTATTCCCGTTTATACAGTATTTGCTCGGTTGCAACTAGAAACAACACAACTTGAACAAAACATTGTATCTTTATGGTATAAAACTGATGAATATTTGGCTCATTCAACAACAGCTCATTCAATCAGCTCATTCATTTGAATAACATTGCTTGTCCAGCTTCCACTACGGAAATTTTACTTCCCTTATTTGTCTGACGACATCACATGCGCGCGCACAGTTTTGATTTTTTTTGTGTGTGTGTGTGTTATTTTAATTTGTGTGTGATATTACTTTAGTTTGTGTGTGTTATTATTTTAATTTGTGTGTGTTATTATTTTAATTTGCGTGTGTTATTTATTATTTTAATTTGTGCATGTTATTATTTTAATTTGTGTTGCGATTTTATTTAGCTATGATTGTGTGTTACATTTTTAGTTTGCACGTAATACTTTTTTAAACAAAATACAAACTTTTGTTATCATTGAACTTTTTATTATTTTTGTGTTTTTAATTTTTAATTGTTTCATATTTTTATTCAAGTGAGTTATCTATTTTATAATGTGTTGACCCTTGTGAGCCACCGTACAGATGAGTCTTCTTCAGATGATGATGTTTTGGATAAAGATTATTCACCAGCTGGGGATGAAGTTGATGTAAGTGAACCACAAGAGATTCCTGTAGTGAATGAAATTGATGTTAGTGAATCACAAGAGATTCCAGTAGTCACAACTGAAAAACCAAAATCAAAACGAAGAACAAGAAAAGAAGTTTCAACTACTGGCCAAAAGAAAGATAAAACTGTATGGCAGCTAGAATTGGTTGAACAATTTTTGACAGAAAATGGTGATCCTTATCCACTATCAGCAAGTCAGATCAAATGCTTACAACAAAGAATCCAGTCCAAATGCAAGGAAAAGCTTAGTCTTGCCCAAGTGATAAAGTTGTTTGAAATTGCTAGACGTCATTGGAAAAAGATTGACAAGCCATGTGAAGATTCTGTATTCACCTGTCCTGAAGGTCCAAACATTGAATGCTTCTCCAATTGCCACACACCAGCTGATGTATTTTCCCAGTTCCTTGACACTGAAATTGTTGACAATATTGTTTTCCAAACAAATCTTTACATCACCCAAAAGCAGCGAAATGTTTCACCCATCACAAGAGAGGAGTATTACGGCTTTGTTGGAATTAAAATGCTGATGTCTTATCACAAGCTTCCATCGTGGACCCATTATTGGAACACAGACCCTGATTTCAATGTACCTTTTGTGTCTGCCGTGATGACAAGAAACAGATTTGGGCAAATCCTTTCCAATCTACATGTGAACGACAATGCAGCTATTCCTGATGGTAATAAGGACAAGCTTTACAAGCTTCGACCTCTCATTAACATGATGAACAACAACTATGTCAAACTGTACAATGTTTCCCAAAAGTTAAGTGTGGATGAGAGCATGATTTTGTTCAAAGGTCGCCACTCAATCAAGCAATATAACCTCATGAAGCCGATAAAGCGTGGGTACAAGATGTGGGTGGGAGCTGATATGGATGGTTATATCAGCAAGTTTGATGTGTACCAGTGAAAGGTTACTGATGCCAATGAAACCTCCACACCTGGTGATAATGATGGAAACAAGTTTGGTCTTGGGAAGCAAGTTGTGCAAACAATGGTGATGGATTTATTGAAGAAGAATCATCAAGTGTACTTTGATAACTTTTTTACATCTGTTGCCTTGATGGAATACCTGAAAGAAAATGGTGTGAATGCTGCTGGTACTATTCGACTGAACCGCAAAGCCCTGCCCATTGATATGGAAAAGGATCTTGATAGAGGTGAGTGTGACCATCGTGTATCAAAAGATGGTCTTACAGTTTTCAAGTGGCAAGACAACAAGCCTGTTTTTGTCTTGTCAAACTTTCATGGGACAGATATATCATCAGTGAAAAGAACCCAGAAGGATGGTTCCAAGCTTCCATTTCCCTGCCCCACTGCTATTGTGGATTACAATAAATTTATGGGAGGGGTAGACAAAGCGGATATGTTGTGTGCAGTCCAAGGTCTTAGCCGAAAGTCGAAAAAGTGGTGGCACAGAGTTTTTTTTTGGGATAATTGATCGGACTGTTGTCCATGGTCAAATCACATATTCAAAGCTGGAGAAAAGACCCATGTCTGTACTAGAATTCAGGAGAGCAGTTACAAAAGCTTTTGTAACCCGTGCAACCCCTCCTAAAGTTGGGCGACCTCAATCTACCACACCAGTGCCGCCAAAACGAAGAAAAAGTGGACATTCTGTGTCGAAAGACATCAGATTAGAAAATCTAGGTGCTCACTGGGTAAAGTATGATACAAAGCGCGGTCGATGTGAGGTCTGTCAGACTAAGAAAACTGAGTCCAGACCACACTTCAAATGCACAATGTGCCAAGTATATTTGTGCTGCAATGACCGCAAAAACTGTTTCGCCGAATTTCATGGCATTGTTGACATTTAAATATTAGGGTAGAACATTTACTATTGTAGCTATTTCACATAGAACTATTTAAATTTACTATTTTGCATTATATCACACTTTACTATGTCCATTGAATCATTAAATTGCTTGTTCATGTTTGGCAGTTGTATTGACTGATATTACCTGGCGGGACTTATAAGTCCCATGGGATGTGTACCCATGGAAACGTACCTGGGTGCAAAAAAAACCATGTATTTCTTCATCTGACCTTACTTTCAGTATAATATTGAACGGAGTGTCAAAATTTTAAAGAATTTCCTAGTCTGGTAAACAATGTTAATCCGTTTGTTAAATGAGTGGTGAAGTTCTCGTAGGATAGGTGGTGGGTGGCTTGAGGAGCGATTAATGTAAAGTGGTTTGTCGTTTGGTTTTCTGTAAGGTTTGCAAGTGCCGTTAGTGAGGTCGAATGTTACGTCAAGGAAGTTAGTGCTTGTTTGGTTGGTCAGTGCAGTTATACTAATAGTCCGAGTTCGTTGAAAGCGTGTGAGAGATCTTTTCTTGCTTTGTCGCAGAGACAAAGTCCGCCAGATTTAGTATTGAGCGCAGCTTAGCCATCGTCGCGGTACAGGCCAACATTTTTTCCAAAGAGCTTCTGTAGTGAGTTTAAAATGAACAGGCCGACAAGTTCGATACTTCTGCCCCATCAAAACCTCCCATTGTCACATCAAAGATGTTGTCTGTGTTGCGTTTTGACCATATGTGGTTATTATGGAAGAGGACTGACTTACGGGCGTGCTTTATAATTGCTATGTCGTCGTCGGATATTGTAGTAAGTTGCTTGGCCCACGCGAGTTGCTTCGGAGATTGAAGGGTAAAAGTCCACGATGTCGAATGTGAGGAATGTTTTCCGTTCCTTATTCTTGATCGATTGAAACCAGAAGATAGCCTCGGTGGTATTTCGCCATTGGTTTACTTGGGTTTGGGCTCGTATGTTGCTGTTAATTTTGTCAAGTAGCGCTTTGCTTACCCTGCTTTTCCCAGTTGGCTCTTACAGGGAATATATATATAAAGAAGACAATTTTGAAACGGCTCTCAACCTCGCGAAGCGTCTTGACCAATGAATTTTTTTGTTTGTACATTGCTTGGGTACTTACGATATAGATATAACAAAAATATTGAAATTCAACCAGGGGTGTGCGTATTTTGAAACACATTAAAAATGGCTTGCGCGCAAAATTTAAATGCTTGAAAGTAATTTGAGCTTTTAGGTAGAAAGTATGTTAGGTGTTTTATTCCTGTTCAAAATTTCAAGAAATTTGATTAAGTTTAAGCCATTCAAAACGTCGTGCGAACATATATTTTTCTCAATAAGAATCGTTTTTCTGAAGAAATTTTCCAATTTTAATTAAATGTCCCTTAGAAGCTGTATGCAAATTAGGTAAACATGCACAAAGCTAATTTTGCCAAAAATATGGAAGTTCGTGCGACGTTTTAACTTAGACTCGAGCACATTTTCTGAAATTTTGTACAGCAATACAACACCCATTTCGAGTTTAATTAGGCGGGATTTTATGTCATTGTAATTGTAAACCACTGTCCTAGTAGCTTTATCCGTAGAATAGTGTTATATTTAATATCACTTTACCTGTCGAAGACTGCAGACTGGCAGTCAAAAAGTCGAGTTTAAAAAAATTTTACAATCAGAGAACGTTCCAGAAACTCTGTTTGGAGTGTTGAACAGGATGTCGCACCCTGTTCAACGCGAAAATAAATTTTCATATTTCCAAGTAATTTTATAAATTAATAGTGACATTTTACAACACCTGCCCTGATTAGTCAAACATATATTACCTAAAAATATCGTATTTTTACGTGTGTTTAAATCTAAATTTACTCAGTGGCTAATAACTCTATAAAGCTTATGTTTATGAAATTAATTGTGGCAATATAATTTTACATTCTACGTTTTCCGTCAATTTTGTTCGGGGATAAATATGTGTCATTTTTTCCCTTTTTTAGAAATTTAGCTGGTAGACTCAATGATGATGCCGTGAAAGAACTAAAAATCTTTATCGAAAATCAAACAAAAACAAGAAAACCGGTAAGCGATCATGATCAGTAAAATTATTATGTAAATGTAAACAAACCTGGAAAAAGAATTAGAAAACCATAATTGAGTTCACCATTCACCTGCTTCCGGTTGTCACACTTTGGGTACCATCAAAGAACAACCAATTAAATTTGTGGAGGGCGACAAATTCGGTTTGTTCAGCCAGCGAAGTACAAGAATGGAAAACGTGCCCAATCCTCCAGATATAATACTGTTCTCTGTTTTTCTTAGGTTGAACAGCAAGTCGAGAAATTAAATCAATTAAATTGTATAATGATAAGAGAACAGAGGAACAAAAAGTACGAATGACATGCTGGAGCTAGCGTTTCAGGTTTTTCATTGCCGTTTATCTATCTGGTACGATTTTTCATACAGGTTTGGTTTAGATTTTCACGGTGAAGCGTGTCTACAGTCCGTGGTATAATATAGAGACGCTAAAAGAAGTTATTTTTCGAACTACCTGTACAATATAATTAAATTCGTGTTTTCGACTAATCATCGATCTTCTTAAATGATTTGACTCTTACGCCTCTAATTAGGCAAAGAAAAATTCTCATTTAAAATCTCGTGACTATGAAAGCTCGATTGAACAGTATGAAGACGCAAAAAGTGGGAAAAACAAAGCAATTTCAGAGAAGGAGTTAACAAAGGTAAAATATTTTATAGACTTTGTGCAGGGAGCAAAATATGCAAGTTTTGAAAGCTCTAGATTTTGGAGGTTCAAGCTTAAATGTCGTTCTTTATTTGTAGGTTTGTGACTACGATTGTATATATGTATATAGCTACAACATGAGTTTTTATACATTTTTGTATTACAATATTTTTTAGCTCGAAACAAAATGTAAGAAAGCAGCAGTAGCATAGAGAAAGCTGGTGAGTTATCGGTTGTACATACCTTGTGTTTTATCAATTCCTATAAATTTTCTCCATAATATTGCGTAATTCCTTTCGTGTTCCTAAGTGACGAACTTTGTCGTCATCAGAGACTCTGTCGTTTATTGGCACACTGAGAAAAATTCGAAACGTTACAAAATTATGCAGTTAGGAGAGTTTTTACCGGCTAATGATATAACTAGCAAACTATGCTGCTCCAGCCTTATTTTCATTAAAATACTGGGGGAAATAAGGAAAGTTTACAGGGAGGTGCTGTAGTTTCGCCCTCCCCAAGGACTGGCCATAAGTATTTAGACAGGCGCGTGGTATATCGCGCGCCATAATAACGTTGGGAAAATAGAAAAAATTGCAGTTATTCGCTATACTGACTAGAATACTGGAATACATTACTCGCAAAACTTACGTAGATAATAAGTAGTCTAAAAGGCAAGAATTGGCAACTCCCCTTCGGCAAAAATAAATATTTTTAACACTAAAAGAGTTGCCAATCAGTTGCTTGCGGAGGAGGCTATTTCGGGCGCACGGTTTCGTTAAGCCTTTTTTCCACTTGGCGACTTTGTTCGCGCGATGCGAGGCGAAAACAAGAATTCAGCAACGTGATTGGTCAAAATTGGTTGGCGAAAAAAGTCGCCGCGAACAAGCAGGAATCGTCCCTACTTTTTTTTTTGTTCGCGCGAACAAATTCGCCAAGTGGAAAACGGGCTTTAAAAGGCACGTGTCGGGGAGTCAAGGCGCGTGCGGAGATGCGCGCGCGTGATCGCGCGCCTCAAATGGCCAGGCCTGCATACCCTTTCCATAATTATATATCATACACAACTGCTCTCTTAACCTTTGTCAAGGGGAGGGATAGAATTTCTCAGGGATCCGGGAGTTGTGCACGTCCTCTCAAATCCGGGTATGATGTTTATTATCTTACCTAACACTCGAGGGAATGTTTCTTATTTGTACTTGATCTTTATGTATGCTGTTTCTTCATCATTTACAGATCGAGATTATAGAGATCTCAATCTAAAAGCAGAAAGGGGGCGTATCGAGCTGTCTTCTGCTATCCGAAGGTTTTCACAGGTAGTTGTTCGCTTCGTTGTACTTTTCAGTCTTTGATAACAAATATACCAACAATATTCAATCATTCATGATTTTGTATTTACTAGATCTGTGAAACAACTGAGTGTGATAGAGTACAACATATAAAGGAACTGTTTATCAAATACAGTGAAATGTTGGAAGGGGTTATTCCTCAAATGCAACAGGTACATACACTAACAAAAATTCATGCAGTAATATACTTCCTTTGACTTTGGTAGAAACAAAAGCCCACCTAGACTAAACTTGACTTTTATGTGTTGTCGTAGTTGATTCCTGCTGTGTTTGCACGTACACGCCTTTAATAAATGATCTGATATGATATAGATGTATAATTATGTTTTGTGATTCTATATTATTATATTTATAGAGTTATCAAAACGTCAATGATGAATCATCTAAGATAAGCCCCAGTGAAGATATCAACGCAGTGGCTGATCAAAGAGGGACGGAGCGTGAAGCTGCGGAACAATTATTAACGGACTATTTTGTAAGCTGATGCCATTGTACTTCGTTGTTTTTTTTTCGATTATCCACTCTTCACTAAGAAGGGGCATTGATTACAGAATGTGGCGTGACGTTCATTGATTTTGCCACGTAGGAAGAAGATTTTCAAAATATAATTGCCGCTGATAGAAGGAAGAAACGTCTAGAAGAAAAGGTTCAAGATGTGTCAGTTGATTTAAAAAGGGAAATTAAAGCTAGAGAGGGTATGCGTATTACATTCATGGGCGGATCTAGGATGCTTTCATACCTTAGGCAAAATTTTCGTAAGATGACCACGCCCAAGTGAATATTCGCAGGTTGTTTATCATCGTACCCCCCCTCCCCCCCTCCCCCCCCCCCCCTGCCAGAAAAGACACAGACAAACATATTTCAACCATTAATAGGATATTGCATTTTTAATCATGATAGGTAGGTTTACACACATATACATATTAACACAAATGATTTACATTTAGTACATGTATATTTTGTATTGACTGTTTTGCCCAATATCAGGGCTCATCAGTATGCCTAGGAACAAAGGTGAATGTAGTCCCGAGATTGGCAGCCTGCCTACTGGCTAGCTTTGCACATTGTTTTTTTTCCATCCTGGTCATTCTAACCCTTTATCTCATCCCATACTTAACTAAACCTATAGTATCCTAACCACTAGCCTAACCTGGCCTAACCTAACCTAACCAAAGCTGATTCTTAAAACCAAGCCAACCAATTCCAACATCATTTGTTACTTAAATTATGTTAAATTTGTTACGTAAATTATAATTCAAAAAAGCATATTAACATCTCCTAACCTTACCTCTAAACATAATTTTGTGTCATCAAATAAACAGTAATAATAGGATCGTATTACAACTGTGACCGTGTAATATCATGTCCTGTAAATTTTAATATTTATTACACGCATGTTATTTAAATTTACAATAGAAATTTTGCATAAATTTATCCCAAGGAACGCACAATGTATTGTCAACTTGGCTAGATGAATAAAAGACTAATCTCTATATTGTAAATACACTATATTACAATTGAAAATCACATTACCCACCTCAAGGCAGCATAAAATGTGCTCTTGTCTCTTCGCACATGTTCTGGCACAAATGTTGTCTCGGAATGTAACTTTTTAGCTTTAAAACAAGCGCTGAGCATTTTGATATAATAATATTTCAATGCTACTTCAAATAATCAAATAATCTTAAGCACTGAAACGTTTGTCCCTTACGAACTGGGTTAAATAAACGGCTTTGAAAATCACAATTGGCTCCCACGTTGCTCTAAGGACGCGATAATCCTTGGTTTAGTGTCGTGTTGAGAACGACAACGCCGTTGAGAATTCCTCTGGGACCATAAACCACTCACAGTTCGAACAAATTTGCTTGTTTTGAAACTGCGTCGTCGAGCTGCTTCGTCGCAGACCGTAAACTCTTTAATGTCGCGTTACAGTGACTTTCCAATCAAAGGAAAGTGTTCTCCCGACTTAAGCATTCGAGTACTAGCAAGCCGTAAAGACAATTCGGTGTAAACTTTCCGCAAAACATCCATATATATCGCTATTTTGTAGCGCAGTCGAAACGCGTAAGGCTTGCCTGAGTTGACATTGCTGAAGTTGCTCTGTCTAAACCAATCAGATTCTGCGATTTTGCCTAAGTTCACGTCACCATTTGCCTAACTTCATGCTTCTGAACCAATCAAATGCTGTCGCACAATGACGTTTGCCTAAGTTGGGGCTTCTGCGCCAATCAGATTTCATAATCATGCCTAAGTTCATTACCCCCCCGGATTTTTGGGGGGTTAGTTCCTTTCAAAATAGAAATCGGGTCAAATCAGGCAAATTTCTTTGTGATTAAATCAATGAATTTATGAACGTTGACTCATATTATAATTTTACAGTAAAACTGCACCTCATTAGTAACTCAAGAATGTCAGAGATTTTATACCTTAGGCAGGCGCCTAACTTGCCTAACACTGGATCCGCCCATGACATTTGATACAGTTACTGCTTAAAAGTTTAAATGCAAGTGTGAAAATAATGTAGTTTCATGTATTGGTAAAGTGGTACCCATAGCTGTTTTTGGTTAGTCATTCTTTCATTGTTAAAAATTCTGACTTGCATCTTCTAAGGTCTTTGCACACTTGCAATTAAAATAGTGCTAGTAGAACATGCATATAAGCTCAAAATCAAGGAAATGGATTGGCGTAGTTGACTAAGCAGATCAGCAGGTGTATTCAAACTTTTGAAGAGTAACTGTATGTTACGCAGAAAATGTTGCAAGAAATGGCTCGTGTATGTACTAGCTTTACAGGTCGACCTGGATTACGTTTCTGTTTAGAACTTGATACATAAGCAGCGTCTAAAGTTTATTGGTCTTGTAGGGATCGCACATCTCTTTAGTGTTTACGAATCAACACCAAATTATACAAACGAAGAAGGCACGATGAACGTTGCGGACCAACTAGCTGCGGTGAGCTATCATAATTATCTATTGTGTTTCAGTGGAGTGCACAAGATCCAAATATACCTTGAATCTGCCTGATCGTACCTAAGTGTTTCGTTTAGGTGTCTCCTTTTCTTCCAAGTGCCTCTCTCCTCCGCAGAGGTTTCCATTTTTCCCCGTGAATTCCTTTAGTTTTTCGTGTTTTTTCGTAATTTTTTGTATAACCGCAGGCGAGCAGTGCTGTGGTCTTCAACACTGATGACCGCAAATGTTCTGCTTTCTCTGACCAATTTCGGATTCATGATGAGATTTAAGGGGCGGTACATTCGTAACTTGTAACGTGAAAGAATAACCTATAAATTCAAATTATGGCAATAGTTACTCTCGGTTTCAGTTCGCTTTTGAAAAATCACTTCGAATGTTCGTTTGTAAGTTCAGAATGTTCGTTGCAAAGTTCTAATGTTTGTTTTGAAGTTCGTTCCGACAAGATTCGAAGTGATTTTTCAAAAGCAAACTGAAATCGAGAGTAAATATTAGATTTTGTCAGGAATGTGAAAGGGAAGGATACAAACGCTGATAGATTTTAATGAAATATTACAGGCTGATGAAGTCATAAATAGTATAGACGGGAGCTTATACAAATTACAATCTGCATTGGCTCAAGTCAGTCGTCAACAAACACCAAGTCACAGATTATCCTCATATATTCAATCTTCAAAAGATAAACAGGTACAGAACACTGTGCCACAGATTTTAACTAGTACGTAGTCGTTAATGGTGTCCTATGACATGAATAATTTCCAACTATTAGCACGCTTGTCATTTTTGCCTAATTTTCTCCCAACCAGGGCTATTTTATAACTGGCTTCTCAACTGGGGGTGGCGCGTGGTGTTGCATATTAAGATATTCGTGTTCTGCCCTAATTTCGTTTAAAATTCACCGCACACAAAAATACCTAGCAACCTCTTAAATGTCAACTGTACTGGAAGAAAACTAAGCGAAAATGACAAGCATGTGTAGCTCAAGGATACGAAACCAGCAGCTATGTCTTTTGCAAAACTTTGTTTAGGGTTTAGCAATGAGTATCCTGAAAATTCCACTCAGTGACGTGAAAACAATCCCGGCGGCACCACAGGTTGCTAGTACTATGAATCAAGGTTATCCTAGTGGTATGTTTGTTGTATACTTGTAATTTCCTCAGTTACCATCTAATTTAATTTAGTAAGTTGGCATCGGCTATTCTTTTATTGGAAGAATTTTTTTCGTCCAACCAAACTATATACCATGTGACAAATATTATGCAGCCAAAAAGCTGTGACAAAGGTATCGAGTTTTATATTTGAAACCTGGTAACGACTATTTTTACCAGGATCATATATGCCCCCCAAAACTTTTCCTTAAAATTCTCTTGAGTTTGTAGTTTTTCCTACTGAAAGTGTAAACATTTTTAAATGTTTATGCTTTGTATTTGACGCAATCTACCTCTGTCAGTTTTAAAAATGTTCCACCCGGTAGTTTTCGGGGCTACTAAAATGTAAACGAGGAAGTGTAAATACAAGTAGATTATGGGGGGGGGGGGGATTCTGTTTTACTCATCTCATGACGGCAGGTACAATGTCATTATTAACTTTAACCTGGTAATCTATGGCTGACTCGACCCCAGTCGTCTCAATCTGAAGATATCGACAGAGATCATTCCGGGAAGGTGATACTCAAATACATAGAGATCATTCTGGCAAGATGATACTCCAGTATCAAAGATCATACCGATAAAGGTGTGCGAGATAAATGAGCTCGCCTTTACATCTGGAGTATTTACCTTGTATCTCTTTATATATCTTGACATACGACTGCATTGAGACGACTCAGTTTCTATAATATAATTAATGATGCATCAGTTAGGAATAAAAACTATTGAACCTTGTAACATGCAACTTTATTCTGTATTGTTACAGATGATGAATTCGACGAGGATTACACTTCGTCAGGTACACTTGAAGTACACTGTAGTTTTAATAAATTGTTGAATGCTTTGTCTGCACATGCATTTTATATCTCCAGTAACTCCACGCTTAGGCCACAAGGTAAAATTGGTATGTCTCAGTTTCGTTCCTACGAAACCAAACTACCTAAACTTGTGACATGTGTGAATTTATATTATATATTATATTATTATATGGCTTTGAAGAATCCTGCATCCTGATTGGTCGACGTGCGGTCCGTAAAAACCCGTATTCGGAGCGTGGTCCGTAAATTTCCGTATTCGGACCGGGCTTTTTCCCAGTGTTTTGAATCTTACTTTTTACTGCTTGCAATATACTTATTAATGGAATTAATGTTTTACTGATGTGTTTGAAAACTGTATGTTAAAAAAATAAAGTTTTGTCATGCTCAACTTTTTTGTATTCGAATTAACGAAACCGCGATGGACATCATTTAAATACAAAATGTCACACTAACTCTGAAAATGACTGCGAGCCATATAATGGACAATTTATTGACCTCGCTTGTTCGGTCTGTACCGTGAAATATCGCACTTCGGTCTAAAAAACCTCCGTCCGATATTTCACGGTACAGACCGAACAAGCGACTTCAATAATCCTTTATTATACAGGGTGTATAAAAAAAACGGAGTCCATCTTTTGTGTCAAATTATTTCGAAATTACTGAAGCTTATAGCACAGTTTTGGTCTTGTTTTAAACCACGTTCTTTTCTCTTTCGAACAAGCCGCAATTCGTATTTTTACTCCCAGTAACGTGTGTGCTATGACAAATTTAGTAAAAGCTATCGATTTGAGACGCCTTCCAATTATGCAAATTCACTATGTCTTTCATGGTCGCCAGTTAAATTTCTAATTTTTTCGCTTATTACATAAATGGTATTTCTGCTAAACTTAATAAAACTTGTTATAAAGCTTTACAGAAGATAACGGACCATTAACGTGCACTACGAACGGATAGTTCAAGCTTGTATCAACTTCATGAATATTAACATTATGCAATTTCGACAACATTGTGCACGCGCGGATAAACAAAACGCTAATTTCGATCATTATTTTGGCATAAATCTAAGGTTTTTGTTGATGTAAACGGTCCGTTATCTTCTGTAACGCTTTATAACAAGTTTTATTAAGCTTAGCAGAAATACCATTTGTGTAATCAGCGAAGAAATTAAAAATTTAACTGGCGACCATGAAAGACAGTCAATTTGCATAATTAGAGGGCATCTCAAATCGATAGCTTTTACTAAATTTGTCATAGCACATACGTTACTCGGAGTAAAAATACGAATTACGGCTTGTTCGAAAGAGAAAAGAACGTGGTTTAAAACAAGTCCAAAATTGTGCTATAAGCTTCAGTAATTTAGAAATAATTAGACACAAAACGTGGACTCCGTTTTTTTTTATACACCCTGTAGACGTAACTAGAACGTTAATTGAGGGGGGGGGGGGGAGGGGTATATTCATATATTCATGTTCTGCCCGACGAGTTTTTTTTTAAATCAAATTTTTCAATTGGAAAAGAAATCTGTCGGGCAAAACATGGATATACCCCCCCCCCCCACCAATTAACGTTCTAGTTACGTCCTTGTATAGACCGTATGTTATGACCTCGAAAAGTGTCTACAAAACGATTTTCATTCACATTGTGTCTGAGAACTGAAATATTTTTATGGGAATTAACACTTTGAAGCACGCTGATTTTAAATCCAATGAGTTCCCGGAGTTTTATCATAAACTGCTATTTTATCTTCACTAATTTCACGACATTTTTGTATTCAACATTTAACGACACGGCACACGGTTGCATAGCTCAAAATGACTAACTCCAGTGAACCATTCCCACATTTAACGAAAGACCGTTTTGCTTGGATTATTTTGATTTATGTAATTTCATGCGCGTTGGACGTACACAAGATATCTTTTCTACATGTTTGGCAGAGTACTACTGATATGTCTTTCTAAAATAATGTCTCTAAAGGGGAACAGGTAATTTGCGAGCTGTGAAGTTGCGAGTTGCGAGCTGTGAGTTGGACAGATCATGCAATAAAATATTTTAACTGTTATGATTTTGTGTTCAATATAAACCACTGAGTTTTGACTGCAATTTGCCAATGCCGGCGTTTTTTTCCATGTTTGCCTTTTCAAACAATGCAGCTTCACAAGTAACCTGAAAGTGTGTGTCAAATTGAGCCCCAAAATTTCAATCATTCGTAAAACGAGTTGTTCCCCTTACGTCAATAATCACAATGTTACTCAGTCTTAGTCTAGTTTTTCAATAATTTGGACATGGGAATAGATATTTAAAATGGTCAAATATGCCTGAGTGGTTGCATCTAATTAAAATAAACTGGATGTGACCGGATGAACTGGATGAAAACACTCGCGGGGAGCTTGCGATGTGACTCTTGCGAGAGTGGGAAAGAGCCTTCATGCCTTCAAAAAAGGGAATTTCAGGTAGTTGTCCAATTCAAGAAAAACCTCAGGCAATACTTTCCCGTACACACCCCTCACTCGGTTAATAAGTCCTTAATACTAAACGCTTGAGACATCAACGTTTTCCCCTTTTCCAGCATGAGTTGGGAGATAATTTTTTAACTGTTTATGAACTAAAATTGTTTAACCAAGTTGTTTCGTGTGCAAAGGCAAGGTTGTTTATCATAAAAATTTTATTCATTATATAAATAATAATGGATCAGAATAACAGACTACCAGAATATATGATTACATGAAAATTATCATTATAGCCATAAAAAATAACTGCCATTATTCAGATTAAGCTAACCGCATTAATTAAGGAATAGCTTGAAAAAATGATGTGATAAATAATCATATACACGTTTAAAACCTAAACAGGCTAAGTATTAAGTATAAATTTATAAATATAAACGAAAATATACCTCATACGTACCACCCACGGTGACCACGCGATGTTTTATACAGTATCAGTGCTTCCATTTTCAAAAACACAAATTTCTGTTTAAATTATGTTGGACATTTCCGTGAAATTCCCTTTTTTGAAGGCATGAAGGCTCTTTCCCACTCTCGCAAGAGTCACATCGCAAGCTCCCCGCGAGTGTTTTCATCCAGTTCATCCGGTCACATCCAGTTTATTTTAACTAGATGCAACCACTCAGGCATATTTGGCCATTTTAAATATCTATTCCCATGTCCAAATTATTGAAAAACTAGACTGAGTAAGACTGAGTAACATTGTGATTATTAACGTAAGGGGAACAACTCGTTTTTCGAATGATTGAAATTTTGGAGCTCAATTTGACACACATTTTCAAATCAATTGTGGAACTGCAATGTTTGAAAAGGCAAACATGGAAAAAAACGCCAGCATTGGGCAAATTGCAGTCAAAACTCAGTGGTTTATATTGAACACAACATCATAAAAGTTAAAATATTTTATTGCATGATCTGTCCAACTCGCAACTCGCAGCTCGCAACTCGCAACTTCACAGCTAGCAGATTAACTAAACTCTCTATAAAGTCACAAGGACGTTAATGTCAAGTCCTTGGACTACAGTTTGTCTCTGAGCTGAGAAATGATTGCTTATGAACAATCAAACGGTATTGTGCAACAATTTAAAATGCGAACTTATGTGGTGGGTCAGCATTCAAATTTCCAACACAGTTTTTAAGGCCTAATTCAAGAGGTAAGTTATCGTTCTATTTAACTATCATATATCTATTGCCAGTATTGGCGTTGTTATGTGCGATAAGCGAATATTTTTAGAGAGAGGGCTTTTATATAAGCCTAAATCACCAAGTAAACAGCTCTGCTTCATGCACAAATTTTCACTGATCTCTGTCTTTGATGTGAACATTCAATCTTTTAGTTTAAGGTTATTTGAAATTGATCCTGTGGTACGTCTTCTACCAGCAACCCATCGACAATATTTCATTCTACTGCTGACATTGCCCGTTTGCCGTTACGTTTACTTCGCGTTACATTTGTTCCGATAGAACTATCTCTAGAACTGGGCATTTTAGAAAGCGGTATATGTACTATCTCAAAGTTGTAGACTAAATATGTTGTTCACGTCTAGCACGCATCACTGAGATTACACGACTCCAAATAACTCGAGTAAAACGGTCTTTTGTTAATAGGCTGGAAGGAAGGAAGACTGGTTAATACAAATTGTCCCTTTTGAGTGACATAATCGTGTGTCTTCATTCATCTGTGTCGTTGAACAATAAAAAAGTCGTGAGATTAGTGGGATAAAATAGCAGTTTGTGAAAAAAAACCTGCGGGTCTACGGAGCGGAAACTCTCCGATTTAAACTCAGCGTGCTCCAAAGTGATAGTTGCCATTAAAAGATTTCATTTCTCAGACGTGCACTAAAAATCTGGACGATACCGGAGCACTATTGTAGTCTCAATTATATGCGGTTATACAATAACCAAAATAGCTAGCGAACCTTGTTTGAGCAGGAAGTTAGGTGAAAGACTGAAATTAGGTGGGCCTGGTAAAGCTCAGCGCGCGAAACATGTGTTCATTATATTAGTTGTTTGGCACGCAAGTCTACAGATTGAAATCCCACCGTTATCCCTGCATAGAACCCGGATTAGGTTAACTTTGTATTCATTTCCCCTTTAAATAATTTTGTACTCCCACCATTGTGTCGTACCACCATTCGGGTGAATGGTGTGATGGGTACAGGCTGCCTGAAGGTGGTTGGCAGTTTAAGGCAGGGTTGCCAGGTCACTGCATTTTTGAGGCCAAATCTTCAACAATGCTCTTTGTTTTTCTTTGTACTTGCCTTTTGTTTTCTTTTTTTACTTGACTACACTAATGACGATTTGGCCTCAAAAATGCAGTGATCTGGCAACCCTGGTTTAAGGTAATATCTGTATGCAAATGCTCTAACCGAAGTTCCATCGCTAGTTACTTGGCCACATGTCGGTCAGCAACAAGCACCTAACCTTCCAAATTAGCATGTAGGATTATATAGGACAGGCGATCAAAAAGTCCCTTAGTGAACACATGTATTAATAGAATTTAATAGGAAAATTAAAGAAATCGATAAGTTTGACTGTTTTCCAAAGGACTTTTTTGTGCATTGATCCTTGGTAATTATAAAGTGTCATGATTAATTAAGGAGCAACTTTCTATTTCGAGATTGTTCACGAATTTCACCATGTGCTATAGGGCCAAATTGGCCCCCTTTGCCCATAAGAGATTATTTGAGATAACTAACAAAAGTTAATAAAAACATTCTCCTGGAAAAATGGCGGGATAATTTTCACTTTTAAGTATAGCCTTTGTGCATGGTATTCGTTTCAAATAGTACATTCATTTTGTTTTTTAGGGTATATTAGTCAATGTATTGCACAATACGATTACGACGCCGTACAAGACGACGAGCTAACAATAAAACAAGGTGATGTTATAAATCTTTCTGAGAAACAGGATAGCGATTGGTGGTACGGTGAACTAAACGGAAGAACTGGAATATTTCCTGCAATGTATGTGCAGGAAATGAGCTAGGCGATTTACTAGAGAGACAAAAAAATAGTTTGAAAATATCAAATAAGGAACCGGTCGTAGAGTATCTGAGGATAAACCTAAATATTTTGAAAAGGCTTTGATACCCCTCAGGTACTTTGCCAAAAATATTTCGCACCCCATTCAAACACAAGTAAAATAGTTTATGTCCCTTCGTATTATTGAATCAAATAGCAATTGATTATTAAAACAATTAACAATTAAGGATGTCAAAGCCAGGTGTGGTTTTGACCACCTGTGAAAGGAGAGCAAAAAAGTGAAAGCTGAAGAAATTGATCTAAATTGTGATCTGCTACGCTCCAGAACCGTAGCTAGAACGTTAATAGGGGGGGGGGGGGGTGTTTATTCATATATTCATGTTCTGCCCGACTAGTTTCTTTTCAAATGGATAAGTTTGAATTTGATTTCAAAAGAAACTAGTCGGGCAGAACATGAATATATGAATAAACACCCCCCTATTAACGTTCTAGCTACGACCGTGCTCCGCTCTCCAGGTTTCATATGGATATTCTTTTTGAAGCTGATGCAAAATATTTATAGTTTACGTTTTCAGACTGTGACAGGAAATTTTCTAAAAATGTTTCATAGCTTCTTAGTATGTTCTGAAATATTCCATGCCCCTTAAAATTTGCTGCCAAATTTTTCATACCTCTCAAAATATCCGCCGTCCCGGGGTTGTGGGTACTTTATGACCGTCCCTAATATAAACATTTTTTTTTTGTATCAACAACTGCAATTTCATATGTATTTAATGATTAAAAAACCTGTTAAAAATGAGTATTTACAATTCGAAAACAAAAATTTTCCATCACAAGATCGTCAACAGGTAAAATTTTCGCCTATAAAGTAAACATTCTAAGAGTCTAACCTGCAACAACAAACAATAACATTCTTGCGTTTTTTAAGTGTAAATCTTGAGGTTCGTAAAAAGGTTAAAACAGGTAAAAAGCTGTTCCTGCTTCCCTACATGTATTGCTTAGTCGTTGTAGAGTGGCCCTCAACCGTTTCCATGTACGATCATAATGCAGTTCGTCTCTATCATCTCCGTGAAAGATATGCTTTCTAATATAATTACAGTACTTCATTCTAGTATAAATTGATGATTTCAGAATGTATAAAATACTGTGAGTTTTGTTTCAAAATTTTGTCTAGATAGTAGACTGTAAATTACAACGAAAATATATATATATTATATATTTTAGCAATATTTGTTGAAGTATTATTACCGTTTTACTCCTTTTAATTTTGCATGCCTGTACGATGCAGTCAGCGGATCGAGAATAAACAGAATTACGCATCTTCATTATGCAAATTCTTGCCAGTGAAGTTTCTTATCTGGCTAATATAGAAATGCTGAACTGGGTAATAATTCCGTGTTCTCATATAAATCTTAATCCAAGCCCTAACCGAAACCCTAATCCTAACCAGCGTTTTATTTGTCATGTTTTTGATTAGATTTAGGGCTTGGATTAAAATTTAATTTCGCGTACTGAGAACACGGAATTATTTTCCTGAACTGGCTGTTTCGCCATTATCCAGGCCAGTCATTTGCATAAAAATTAGTGAGACATATTGCACTGCTGAGTGGCCCTATACATTGGATATCCCTCATTCTTTAAAATCTTGACAATTGTAAATGATAGATTTATTTTAAATGTTTCAAAGAACAAGGGGAACATTAAAGAGCTGAAAAACTTCGGGGAAAGTCCAGAGTCCAGCCCAGATTTCAGTCCAGTATTTACAATATTATTATTATTATATTATTATAATCTTATTTACACACGGAGTCCAGTTCACATATCGTGGTCTTCCCTGGAGCCGTGTACTATTACTATTAACTAATTTTGAATTTAAAACTATTTAAAAAGATTAAACCAAAACTAACACCACAGAAAGACAAAAAGAGAAAAATTTGCAAGAAAGCTATACTTACAAAAAGTGTTTAAATTGAGTAATTGATTGAGCATTAACTGCTTGCACAGGTAAGCTATTCCACAAGACCGCCCCTCGGTAAAAAAACTTTTTTTAAGCGCCTCAGTCGAAGATCTAGGAACAAAGATTCTTGAATCGGCGCCTCTTAGACTATAATTATGTATGGTATTTACAGGCACAAACTTCGCCGAAATATAATCAGGCACATTTTTATTGATTGTTTTGAACATTAGCAGTTTAAGGTGTAGATCTTGTCTTTGTTCAAGGGTAGACCAGTTAAGATCTGATAATATTTCGCTTGAGCGTATAGTGTAATCCGACCCAGTGATAATGCGAGCAGCTCTGTTTTGTAATTTTTGCAGTTTTTGAGCAAGTCCTTTTCCTAGATTACCCCATACACTACTACAGTAGTCAAAATGTGGCAAAATTAGTGATTTGTATACTGTGACAAGAACATGATGGGGGAGTAATGATTTTAATCTCCTCAGGACGCCAATAACCTTGGCTACCTTAGAAATGATAGTTGCTATGTGGGCATCCCACATCAGTGTCTCGTCAACATTCAAACCTAAGCATTTAAAGTTCTTTACTTTTCGATATAATAGCCATCTATTTCGACCGCTGGTTGACTCGGTAATGTGGCTAATTTTTGACGAGTACCAATGAACATGCACTTGTCTTTAATCACATTTGAGCTGAGCTTATTTTTGAGCCAGTCATCCAACTCATGTAAATCCTTATTCATAACCGTAAGTATTTGATCAAAATCATTATCCGCATAGGTTAGAGTAGTGTCATCAGCATATAGGTGTTCATCAGATAATAAGTCACAACTGGACGATAAATCATTTACATATAGAAGAAAAAGCAATGGTTCTAGAATTGATCCTTGTGGAACACCACAAATGACTGAGGAGTAATTTGAAGGAACATTGTTTACGTAAGTCACTTGAGTTCTTTGAGTTAAATAGTTGCGAAAAAGTCGAATCGTTTTATCGGTAAATCCATAGCAAGAAAGTTTATTTAATAGAGTATCATGGTTAATGGTATCAAACGCCTTCTTAAGGTCAACAAAAAGAATGGCATTTATCAAACCATTGTCCAAGTTAGTATACCATTTATCAGTAATTTCCAATAATGTTGTAGAGGTAGAATGTAAGGGCCTAAAACCCGATTGCGATTCAGAGAGTACTTTATTATCACATAAGAATTTGTAACTTTGATCAAAGATCACTTTTTCAAATATTTTGGCAATCACCGACAATACGGATATAGGCCGGTAGTTATTTGGGTCTTCCCTGCTGCCTTCTTTATAAATAGGAGTAACCCTAGCAGTTTTCCAATCGCTTGGGATAGTATTAGAACGGATTACAAGATTAATGATATGCGTTAACGATTCAATTGTAGTCGGGGCACTCGCCTTGAACAAAACAACAGGTATATTGTCAAGACCGCTTGATTTTTTAGCTGACAACTTTTGGACTAACCTATCAACGTCCCAGACGCTAATTTCATGAAGTTCGAATTTGTTTGCAGGAGTAGCTATACGATCATAATTAATGCTATTGTTACGTGTAATATTAGAAGCTAAGCTTGGTCCAATATCAGTAAAGTGATTATTGAAAGCATTACTGCATGATATCCACGGGTTCTTTGATCGTTACATCATTCGTAAAAATTTTTGTCAATTACGCAGGCGGTCTTCTTATTTGATACTACACAATTTATACCTTTCCAGGTTTTTTTAGAATCAGCAAAATTGGCATTAAAATACGATGCATAGTATTTAGAGTTAGTTTCCTTAATTTGATAGTTAAGTTGGTTTTTGACCAGCCGGAAATTGGACCACGCAATTTCGTCATTTGAGGTAACCGCAATTCTTTTCAGTCTATCTGTCTCCCACATTAACTTTTTCAAATCAGGTGTGACCCAAGGTGCATGGAACGGAAGCGTGTGCATTAGCAATTTCAAGAAAAATATCTTTCCAAGCACCCCAAGCATTTATCGGATCAGTAAAAGATAATAGTTCATGCCAGGGCGCTTGGTCTATGTCCCGTTTGAAACTAATGGCATTAAATCGCTTAAATCGTCGAGAAGTGATGATTTTGGGCTTTGATTTAAGTATACTAAGATTTTTTCTAGCTGTGTAAATAAGGCTGTGATCACTTATTCCAATATGTTGAACACCAGATGTCGCAAATTTATCCGGATGAACTGGCTGTAATGCGGGTTGGCTGAGTAATAAGTTGACTATATTGATACAAATCACATAGCTCAATCAAATGTTTAGTATTATTGTCCAAAACGTCAGATTAATCGTGGATTCAAGATGGAACAACTCAATTTTGGTCAGGATGCAATTAAGTTTTTCGAAAAGCTCAACTGAAGCATTTGGTGGCCAATATACCAGGTAGATATTAAAAATGGTTTCGTTTTAGATTTATTGATTTCGATACATAGAAATTCAAGATCATGTACATAACGTACATAAACTGCAACACCACCGCCATGACGGGATCTATCGCGTCGCGTAAGAGTGTAGTTACTTATTTCGATTTCAAAATCATTTATTGTGTCATCAAGCCTAGTTTCATTGATTGCCAAGATATCGACACTTTGATTTTTCATGTTAATTCTCAACTGGTCTATGTACGTGTTTAACTGAACTGCCAATGTTTAAAGAAGCAATTACAAAACCCTTGAGTTTTTGTAAGCCGAAATCATGTGGTTTAGAAGTTATTGTGACATTGTCGGAAATATGCGGACTAGTGGAAATATGATCAAGCGGATCGGGATTACCTGTGCAGATCAATCAATTGCTCGTTATGTAATCAGTAATGGTTCTAGCTAGAATAGAGGTTCCTTTTCGATTGAATAATGTTAGTTCGCATCGTTTGAGGCAAGGTATGTCTCGTGGCTCGGGAATTTTTACATTTCTGTTAGCGTAGTCTGTGAGCAAAGCCTTAATTAGGAAAATTAGTCTCTCAGTCACAGGGAAATGAAAGCAGTAAAGGGGAAGTAAACGGTCTGTCAATGAATGGTCTTGTATGAATTTTGCAAAGGTGCTTGTTCTCCCTAGAGTTCTGCAACACGAGGCATGTAGATCAGGGGCAAAATAATCATATATGAGACACAATAGGAATGGTCCTGAGGGGGTAAGTGTGAGCTGGGAACTTTTTGCTGGGAAAATGGATTTCCTTGATCCAAGGCCTTATTGGCTGCCTGCGTTGTCCCACTTTTTGCTGCAGATGAAGATCTCTATGATGCTACTGTACTGAGCCATAGAGCGTTGAAATCTGCAGGGTACGAAAACCATGTCCAAATTGCAGTAATTTCCTGGTTTGAATTTGAGGTCTTGCCCAGTAGACCTTCCTCAAAACCCAGTAACATCCTCGTACCAGGCGCTCCATTGCCTTTTAGAGATCAATGGCAATCACTGCTTTTAATTGGCGGGAAAATACGTTTATGATGAGCGCTCGTATTTTTTGTGTTATTGGCACAGTCAGTGGTTTCGTGGTGGTTTCGATGTTAAATTGTCCTGTTAAAAGGTATGTTTTTTATCTTTTTACGGGAACCTTGTATATTTAATATCGGTAGTTTTTACTTTGTATTAAACAAGATGGATTGAATATGCATGACTAAAATCTTCTTTATGCGAACGAACTGTCGACGGATCAAACGTATATAAAAGCATTTGTATCGCCATTCGACTGATAAAGTGACTGATTTGAGGTCGAAGACGCCAGTCGTCAGAGGTTGAGAGGTGTCGTTAAATTAGTTGTTTTTCTGATCATATAATTGAATTTTTAAAGTCTTTCAATCAGCATTGAATCTTATAAGCTGTTATTAGTACCACGTCCAGTCTGACGTATGGGAGAGCTGATCAGGCAGCAGAGACTGAGTGAAAACATTTGCATAAACAAAGTCTGACAAAGTGACAGTGCTCTATTCAGAAAGTTATTAAATACAACAATCAACAGATAAATATGGCATGGAAGTAGTCACAAAAGTAAATCGTTTTTCATATCACAACTGGAAGGAAAGGTGATGATTTTGAATTTTGGTAGCCTTTGTGCAATAAATATAAACCTGATAATGATACTTATACCACAGGCTCAATGGCATAAAAATCCCTATAATACAATGTGTCCCTTAAAGAAAGGCTATACTTTGAAGTCAAGCTCCAGGCTGCATATTCAAATTTGAATGTTTAAATTCTCTATTGAGCCAAAAATGGGTAGAATGTTATTGTACAGAATTTTTTAAATGCATTGCAAATTAATTGTAATCTTTTTGCAAAAATAACTCAGATTGGGCTCACATGAGAATTAAAACATCCAAAGTCGAACGAGCTGCACTAGTGCTTGACTTCAAAGTGTATATATGATAGTGTAGCATAATTGACGACATATCAAGACATTATATGACTTGTATATGGTTGTTAAGTTCTGGTATATGAAAACAACTGCTGATGCCACTATTTCTGTCCATCAGTTGCTAGCAAAATTTGAACTTGGTTGGAAATATTGAATTTAATGCTCACTTGATCATTTGTGCATTTTACCAGCTTGTTTTTGGGTTGGGAATCAACATGCATACCAGTATATTCTATGTCAAAACTAAAGAAACTGTACAATCAGTGAAATATTACCAAAACCTAATATTTCGACAAATGCCAGATACAGTTATTATTTTGCTTATTTTCACTAACAACCAGGCTTTCCAGAATTAGCACTGGCGGAAACGAATTTGGGTTACCGCGAAACCACGTTTGCAGTAACCAGGTTACCGCAGATTTTAATGAGAGAAATCTCAAGTAGAAATGACTGTTTACTCACATGGCAGTCAATGTTGCGAGTTTTGTAAACATTATTTTAAAAATATTAAACGAAGCCAAAGTGTCAAATGAAATAATGTATCACTGTGAAACAGAAAATTGTGCAAGACTGGAGTTTATGTTAAAATTCACAAAGAAAATGATTTCACAACTGTTTATTGGTTGATAGGTGTTTTTTTACAACATTAACATTAAAAAACACTTGTTATAACTGTGGTTCATTCAAGATGGAAAACCAGATTAGGTTACCGCAAATCAAGGTTTGCGGTAACGCGGCAGTAACCCAGGTTTGGTTACCACGATTTTGGAAAGCCTAATAACCCATTAAACTATTATTATTATGAATTTGTGTGTGTCTGCTTTCACTAGTGAAACTATTTGAGCCCCTCCCCAATGCAAAGATGATCTGTTTTGGAGGCATTACATAACTAAAAAAAATAATTAATGATGGTGCCCAATGGGTTAAGAATTGTTTTTATGTTGGTTGACATACTGATACAGCAGCTTGATTCATATTATCTTCAGTTGATATTAATTTTGATCCATATTAACTAAAATGAGTCAGATGAGTTAGGGCATCATAACATAATGGTCTGTAGTCTACTAGTCTGTACTTGTTGGACTTTTTGTTGGTATATAAATCTGAACTGTAAGCTTTGATTGATTCATAAACCTGAATTGTAAGCTTTGTTGCCATGTAGAAAATTCAGTGTCCTTAGCATTCATGTGATTAATGATATTCTTACTGGACGAATCCTGTGAATCAAGTCACTCAGCAGAGATAAATTATCTGGTAGTAGATAAATAAATTATCTACTAGTATAAATTATCTGCTATTATCAGTTCAATTATCCTAGGATTTTTTGAACATCTTCAATTAATTTGACAAGTGATAAACTTTTAAAATCACTCAACTAATCTGAAAAAAAGTAATACAAGTCATATAATCTTACTTTTGCAATGATTTTAATGATCAGTTAATTGTAATATAAAATTTATTAATGCTACCTTACTGTGTATTGGGCCTTTGATATGTTATGACTGGAATTTCAATAACTTTCAGTGAATCTGTCAGCATTTTGCTTGAAATTTTGAACACCATCTGGAGTGGTAAATAATCCCTAACATTTTAATCTTTAGCTTTAAAAATAATCACTGAATAAACAACTTGAATGAAGAAATATTTTGTATTTTTTCTAATTTTAATTAGTGCTTTTCTTCTACTTACAGGTATACACTACAGATATCTATTAGAAATTGTAGTTTCATTAAATTAGTTCAGCTGGTTTAAAAAATGTTAAATGCAAGAAAAAGAAAAAGTACGGAAATTGATGTTTATGGTAAGTATAGATCATAGCTGCAGGTGCTGCAAACCTTAATATATACTGGTGTATCAAAGACAGAGAGTTTGGCTATTATAAACAATAATTGGATGAGGTTTTTGTGATATGCAGATCGAATTATCAATGTCGACGTAAGAGGTATTATTGTTTTGTCTCTATTGAATAAATAGCCACAACAGACATGTGACTTTATATAAACTACCTATATACAAAGATACAGTAAAATATATATTAATTAATTACTTGTTAATCACTCAATTTAGCTAAAATTGTTGAAAAGACACAAGTTAAAAAATGACTGTCTAAATAAAATTAAATCATGTTCTCATTCTCTTGATAGTCTTTGTCTTTTAGGGGGAGGGGAGCAGTTCGTATAATGGGTGGTCTGGGTTACTGAGTATCTACTTGAATGAACTCATGTCTCTCTCTCTCTCCTTAAATATTTAGTTGTATATCTGTATCTGCATGCTCGCCATAAGAATTTATCAAATATGGTCTAGATACTTCTTTTCAAGTGCCAAACCCCATACTTCAATTCCATATTTGAATAGCGACATATAATAAGGGTGTCAAAGAGAAGTGTTGATTGTTCCTTGGAGTAGCCATATGATCTACATGTTTTTATAATGTTCATACGACTACTAGCTCGAGACAATAAATTATTAACATAAAAGTCCCAACAGGATTGGTTGTTCTGTAGCATAATACCCAATAGTTTCAAGATATTCATCGGTGAATATCTACTATTGGTTCTGATGGAGGATTTTCTGATTTACTGTTGCTATTATTTCCCACATTTTGGTTAGATTTATTGACATTCTCTGTTTGCCTGTGTCCATTCTTCAATATTGTCTACTTCAGCTGATGCAGAATCATAGTTTTCTTTCACTGATGCACAAACAGTCATATCATTTGCAAATTTGACTAATAAGTTATTATCAGGATCTTCCACTGTTGGATCATTTATCATTAAAAGAAAATAAAAACGGTCCAAGGACTCCAGGATACGTCTACATAGTTTGTTTCTATTCCATTAGCAATAACTGTCTGTCTTCTATCTCTCAAAAAATTTGCAATCCAATTTATAATATATAAATTAATGTTGGTCATTTTTTTGCAAACAGTAACTGCGGGAACCACTGAGTATTAAATGTTGTCTTTATTCGGAGTAGTGTATTTTGCAAACAATGTTGTGGGAGAGGGAGTAGAAGGCTTTCTTGAAATCAAATCAACTTGACACGGTCTGCGTTGTTATCTAACCCGTTAACCATTTATGATGACATATAATAAGAAGATCAGTAGCACTGGTTCTTTGCACGCAAATTGATCACGTTTTATAAGTGACTGAAGTTAGTGCTGTGCAAACTCCGGTTTTTTCACCTCCGGCACCGGCACCGGCTCCGGCACCGGCTCCGGCAAAAGAAACTCCGGCTCCGGGAAAAAAACTCCGGCTCCGGCAGAAAATTTTAGGCTTGTGCAAATTTGTCAAAGTTGGAAATTTTTACAGTTTAAATTGGAAACGCCTTCTTTGTTTTTTATTTAACACTTCGCATTCTTCGCATTAACATTTTGTAATATGCATGATGCACGGTATTGTATTTGCAAAAACAAGACGCAAGGTCAATGTGGTTAAAACTTTTTATTATCAAACTTAATGAAAGGAAGTTTACCAATGTTTTCTGTTACAATGTTACCCGCCAAAGGAAAGACTCTGCTCTCAGACCTTACTGATGAGGGTAATGTTTCAGTTATTCTTTAAAACACATATTCGACCTTTCATGTTGACAATAATGTCAATATTGTAAGCATAGCGTTGCAGCGTTTGATGAAATTTTTAGGTAAAATTTTCACATGCTTTACCGTCTTGCGGACGTCACAGTTATACAAAAATAACATAAAATACCATAATTATAATTTGTATGTTTGTGTCAAGCTGTATTGGGCTGTATTTACTTTTTCTTCGATGGAGTTAGTTTTTCGTTGATCTATGATAGAAGTTTGCAGCACAAATAAGTGCTGCCGGAGTTTTGCCGGAGGTGAACAAACTCCGGCTCCAGCTCCGGCTCCGGCAAAATGGGGCAAAACTCCGGCTCCGGTGCACAGCACTAACTGAAGTTCTGGTGAAATCTCTTTTTTGAGCACGAGTTTTTCGAACAATCTAATTATTATGTTCGTAAGAGATATAGGCCTTAATTGGGTGCACTCTGTGAGCGGAGTTTCTTTAGGTATTAGATTAATGTTGGCCAATTACCACAGTTGTGGGACACATTGGTGTTTCAATGACATATTGAATATCTTCGTGATTGTTTAGGCTAAAATCGTCAAAAAATCTTTCCATATCTAATAAATACGGAAGGCCATCAGAACCTGCTGATGTTTTTTCTGTCTTGCTAACAGTTCTTCAACAGTGGACACATCGACGTTTGGTATTCTGGTCGGCCGTTTGGTATGGGTACAAGTTAGGGTGGTGTATAGTCGTTAGTATTTATTTTCTGGAAATAGCTGTTTACAATACTTGGGTCGATACTTAAACTACCATAGTTGACTTTTGGTGATTTTATTAACAGTGTCCCACCACTTCTTCGAACCTGATGCATTTTTCTCATTCTCATTCTTGACTGATGTTACCATATTTTCACGGATAAGTGTGTTAATTCTGTTTTCTAGTTGTTGATTATCTCCTTTCTGTATACTATGGTTACGTATTTTGCACAAATGTGTCACTAGAGGAGACATATATTTGGGGATCTCGCGAGACATATATGGGGGATCTCGCATTGATAATTCTGCATATCACAAAAACTGAGTCCAATAATTGTTTTATTATACATTTTAAGCGGACAAAAATAAGCATAGTAACGCAAGAATAGTTTTATTTCGAACATAAAAAACACTGTTTAAAAACGAATACTGTAATAATCTGCATCGTAGCCTCAACATGCAGATGACTCAGTTATATAGTGATAGTCGCGTTTATCTGCTTGCAATTGACCAAGCACAGCGTATAAAACAAGTGCAATGTATAATAATGTTATTTATCTTTGTTTAATCTGTAATCCCTCCTCTATTTGTATTCACTGTTTTTACTACATCCCATCAAGCTGTGTGCACCTATTGTTTGACTTGAGGTACCAAATCGTATGAGACTCAAAACAAAATGTCATCGCTTTGAAGGTATAAAAACTCCTATACTAAGGTATAGGAGTTAATAGCGTTTTTATAGCTCCAAAGCAATGACATTTTACTTTGATTTTGGCGAGATTTGGTACTATGACTAGATAATAGACAAATTTGGATTACTGACATGGTTGGATACCATTGTTCTCGTTTGCGGGAGAGTACATTAGGACAAAAGTAACCAGACATACGAATGATGAATACGAGTTATTCGCTCGTGTCCATACTTCTAAATGCGAAGTTACTTTTGTTCTCCGTTACGCTACCGCAAGCTAATACAATAGTAACTAGGCATGTGAGTGATCTTAAAATGAGAATTGGGTATAAACAAACGTTAGCCAAATTTGTCTATGCTCTTTATTCAGTCCCAATTTTGTTAGGGTCACCATGTTAGCATATCCTTTTTCATCACCCTTTTTTCCAATTAAATGAAATTATCATTGGATGAAGTTGAGCAAAATATCGTGATTTATCGGTGATGAGAAGATCAATTATTTGCCAATGCTGAAGGAAGCAGAGGCAAATAATTGATCTGCGAGTTACCGACAAATCACGATATTTTGCGAGAACAGAGTTCAATAATTGTTTTATCATTCTCTTACATAATTTCTTATAAGACGACAAGCTTTTTACACAAATCTTTTGACTATTCAGCAAAGTGAGCAGCCATTGTTTAGTGTGAGTGTACATTATACCCAGCAATGTTTTTAACAAATGCGTATGCTCCGAGTGTTATATGTATGCAGGTAAATTGACCAATCAGAATTAAGAACGTATATAAACAAAATGATAATAATATTGTAGGAGCATCAATGGACATAGAAGTTGTTGAGGTTGCAGAAAATGGACTGTTTAATGGAAAAGTCTCAAAAAGTTTTCAAGAAAAATTAGTGAAAGAATATGGGACAGGTGAAGTACATATAGTCCTGGACCTGTATAGGAGATAATGTGTATCATTTACCACAGATAATCTTAACTGTTTTGGGTAAAATGACTGTGTGCAAAGTGGTATTGTCTAGGGCCTGTAAAGGGTTTTGTAGCATGTGTTTCATTTACCAGTGATAATCTCATTGCCCCTTCTTCATTGCTCGATCTATATTTGCATTAAATAACACTCACTCTGCACAAACGTTTTTGCTTTTATTCGAAGCTCCTCAGGTGCTGAAGTATACAGGTACTAAGTATTCAGCACCTGAGGAGCTTCGAATAAAAGCGAAAACGTTTGTGCAGAATGAGTGTTATTTAATGATATCCTTTATTCCATCTTCATCGTTTCCACAACAAACTTATATATATATATATATATATATATATATATATATATATATATATATATTATATATATATATATATATATATATATATTTATATATATATATATATATATATATATATATATATATATATATATATATATATATATATATATATATATATATATATATATATATTTATACAGGGGGAGGACCGAAAAAAGTGGCCCCCTATGAAGATAGGGTTTTTAGACTATAATTTTGTAAAGCGTGCGGAAAACGTAGAGAAATTCATAAACAGGACTGTACAATTACCAAACATGACCGAAGGACTAACACTTTTGAACCTCAAGTGTAATTTTCATCACATAAACAGATAAATAATAGTATGTTTTGTGATTAAATTGAATAGTTCAAATGGCTTCCCATCAACCGTTGCTGCAGTTGTTTGGCGGTATTAAAAACGTTTTCACGTAATGAACACGTTAACAACTCAACATTACGTCACATTTGTACAATTTACAATGCCATTGTCACATTAACTTAATTTCTCGTTATCGTGTTGTGTCTTATTTTCAGTACTTTGTTGGCATTCCCTTCGATTTAATAACAGCTTTGCATCTACTACCCATGCACTCCACAAGTTTTTTCAAGTATTCGTCATTTATTTCGTTCCATGCAGTTTTAAGAATTTGGAAAAGTTCAACGATCGCAACGATCCCAAACACACAAGTGGAGTTGTTTCCAAATATCTTGCAAATAAGAAGATTGATGTCATGCGATGGCCAGCTCAGTCACCAGATTTAAACCCTATTGAAAATTTATGGTCTGAATTGAATCGTAAGACCAAAAATAGAAAACCAAAGAATGAAGATGAACTTTTCCAAATTCTTAAAACTGCATGGAACGAAATAAACGACGAATACTTGAAAAAACTTGTTGAGAGCATGGGTAGTAGATGCAAAGCTGTTATTAAATCGAAGGGAATGCCAACAAAGTACTGAAAATAAGACACAACACGATAACGAGAAATTAAGTTAATGTGACAATGGCATTGTAAATTGTACAAATGTGACGTAATGTTGAGTTGTTAACGTGTTCATTACGTGAAAACGTTTTTAATACCGCCAAACAACTGCAGCAACGGTTGATGGGAAGCCATTTGAACTATTCAATTTAATCACAAAACATACTATTATTTATCTGTTTGTGTGATGAAAATTACACTTGAGGTTCAAAAGTGTTAGTCCTACGGTCATGTTTGGTAATTGTACAGTCCTGTTTATGAATTTCTCTACGTTTTCCGCACACTTTACACAATTATAGTCTAAAAACCCTATCTTCATAGGGGGCCACTTTTTTCGGTCCTCCCCCTGTATATATATATATGTCGTGTATATATATATATATATATATATATATATATATATATATATATATATATATATATATATATATATATATATATATATATATATATATATATATATATATATATATATATATATATATATATATATATATATATATGTATATATGTATATATGTATATATGTATATATGTATATATGTATATATGTATATATATATATATATATATATATATATATATATATATATATATATATATATATATATATATATATAATGTGCTAGTTTTGGTTAGCGAAATACAAAAGAGTGCTCAATGACATGTAGACAGAGCGAAATGTATAATTGTGCAAAATACCTCAAAAACTTACCACTACAGTCTGTTTCATCCAGAGGGAATCTTCAGGTGATAGAGGGAATCTTCAGGTCTATCACCTGAAGATTCCCTCTGGATAAAACAGACTGTAGTGGTATATATATATATATATATATATATATATATATATATATATATATATATATATATATATATATATATATATATATATATATATATATATGTATGTACATATATATATATGTATGTATATATATGTATATGTATATGTATATATATATCTGTATGTATATATATATATATATATATATATATATATATATATATATATATATATATATATATATATATATATATATATATATATATATATATATATGTATATATATATATATATATATATATATATATATATATGTATGTATGTATGTATGTATGTATGTATGTATGGCCTCGGTATTTCCACGCTGAGTGCAAAGCAAACTGAAAAACAACATATGTGCAAAGTCTTTTCAGACAATGGCCTTAGGATCACTATAGAAGTAAACAAGAAAGTGGTAAATTTCTTGGACGTCACTTTGGATTTGAAAACGGGACAATACAAACCGTATATGAAACCTAACAACAAATTGCAATACGTTAATGATCACTCAAGCCACCCGCCATCTATTTTGAAAGTATTCCACAGAGTATAAACAAAAGGCTTTCGGAAATTTCATCATGTAAAGAAGTATTCTATAAAGCGGCACCAACCTAACAACAGGCAATGAATGAAAGTGGCTTTGATTTCAAATTGCATTACGAAGATTCACAACCCGAAATAATAAAACGATCTAGGAAAAGGAATATAGTCTGGTTTAATCCACCTTACGACTTGAGTGTCAAAACCAACATTGGAAAGGATTTTTTGAGAATCATTACCAGATGCTTCCCCCCCCCAGTACAACCTGATTCTCAGGGTCTTCATCTCCACTACCCGCGCTACGGCGAAGACCCTGACACAGACTGGTCACGTGGCACCCAAATTTTGGGTGCTTGACATTCGTACTTAGCAAGGGTAGGTAAAAAGGCGTTATCACAAACTATTGTCAAACAACAAGGGAGACCGACGAAGCGGGAAGTCATCTGACTCTAAAACCGTATCTTTGCCTTCTTTTGTGTTTGCATCACGCTGTTGTAATCTTAAAATCTGTTAATTTTTAAAATCTTAAATTAAAAGGCGTATCATTAATTTATCTGATCCGAACATTTTACAAGCAAATATTGGTGCATGATGATATAGCTTGAGACAATATTCATGGTTAAGAAAACAAAAAAATATTTCACTAATAACTATTTGTACAGTACGAAATTGTGGGTAATTTGGGATATAATACGGTCATAAATGAAAGTAAATGTTGTACAGACAAGCCGGCTACACTTTTCGGATTAACAGGTTTTAAGATTACAACTGCGTGATGCAAACCAAAAGAAAGCAAAGATACGGTTTTAGAGTCAGATGACGTCCCGCTTCGTCGATCTCCGTATTGCGCACTACTGGAGCTTCTGAAGAAGGCGGTGGCATGCTGCCGAAAGTTTAAGCTATTTTTTATTTATTTTTATCCTTACCATTCATTAAATAAATATTACTGTATCTTGGAGTCGTGGCAGTTTTCTTTGTGATTATATATATATATATATATATATATATATATATATATATATATATATATATATATATATATATAAATAAATCACCAGTAGAATCGTTTTTCAATTTTTATTATTTTCAACGTTTCGGGGCAAGCCCCTTTCTCAAGAAGAAAGGGGCTTGCCCCGAAACGTTGAAAATAATAAAAATTGAAAAACGATTCTACTGGTGATTTATTTATATGATGTTGTGGAATTGGGGTGGAGGGTTGGTGATTTACGTATATATATATATATATATATATATATATATATATATATATATATATATATATATATATATATATATATATATATATATATATATATATATATATATATATATATATATATATATATATATATATATATATATATTTGGAGAGGGAGCTCTCATCAAACAGCTAAAACCTTAAGTACCCCTGTCCCTCAAATAGGGCAAATAACCTCTATAAGCACTTCAGAAAGGTTGTGTGTTTTGTTATTTTGGAAGCTGAAGCCATGCTGACACTGCTGTTTCAGGGCGTGGTCATTTTGAGTTTTGGCACATATGCTAAGTTGATGCCATGTCGTTTTACCCCTTAGTCCTAGGCTAGTAATAAAACCTGCGTAATAGCATGGGGTAAACGATCTTACTCGAGCTCTGATAATTGTTTTACAATACTTTCTCAAATGAATGTGTGGTGTATTTGCCACCCTGCCTTCTCCATGGAATGATATTAAGGGAGGCTTGTTTTTTATACATCTCGAATGTCACCAGCATTGAGACTGGTGTCCAAGAATGGTAGGTTGTCCAGTTAATATGACGATATAACAAGCTATGGGTGTAAATTTATATACTGTCTTACTAATCATATGATTCCATACGAAGAACGAGGTTTCATAATTCTAGTATGCTTGTTATTCAGCCTTACATGCCCCTTATTATTCAGAGCCCTATTAAATCTTACCTAGATTTTTAATACTTATTGCTGTTTTTCTAATGAAGGATTTATCACTCTTTTATCACTCTGACTGTAGTCATCACGCTCCAATCGGTAATCAGTTATTGTACTTCAACCTGCACGATTACCTATACCAACTGACATAAATTAAGTTCTCTTTTTAGGGTGGATAGGAGGTTCAGAGATTATCATGATTCCTTGCGTTTTCAATAGTAAAGCTTCTAAAGAAGGCAGGGAAGCCGAACGCGCGATGTATCAAGCTCTGAAGTTGAAACAAACTCAAACGCGACTTAAAAACAATGAAAGAATTTTTGGTTTTGTTTATCATGACCAAACCTTCGACAACGAAGAAATAGATTTTGTTTTTCTGACTATTTATGGCGTAATAGTTGTGGAGTGCAAGGCGGTAAAAAGGAAAACGCAGGCACAGTCTAACTTTGACAAGGCACACGGACAGTTACACCGAAAAGTTGGGGCATTGGTCAAAAGTTTGGAAAGCTTTCAAGTATCTATGAAAATTCCTATCTTTAAAGTGGTTGCGTTTCCATTTTTGTCACGTTGTGACATAGAAATTGTGGATGAAACTCGCGTTTTCTTTAAGGAAAATCTAAGTGATGTTGAAATCTGGCTTAGACGAATTGTGCCTCCAAAAAGTTCGATGATTTTTCAGCAATATCTTGAGATCGCGTTTGCATTTCTCCGCAAATATCATACAAATACCAGAAATGAGTCATTTGCGAATGGTCTCGAACACAAAACACGAGGTATCCAACAAGCAAGTCATCGTTTAGACAATTACACAGTCAAATATTTAACGAAGGAACAGGCGGTGCTGGTGAATATTCGCCATTCCGAAGATGTGTGGGTGACTGGGGCTGCCGGTACCGGTAAAACCTTTGTTTTGAAAGTGCTAGTTAAGAGACTAGCAGACCGTTACCCACTTGGTCATCACGTACAATGTCCCAATCAAAACGGATATCAAGTAGGTTTTTGAGTTGCTTTTATGAGGAATTCACTATAAAATCATGCATGCAGGTTATAAAGTGGCAGTAGAGCCGCAAAATGAGTCCTTATTTTTTTACATATATAGAAAGTATACCCGTACTTATACAAACTCACCAAATTTCAGCTTTCAATTCCGCTTCTTTCCGTCATTTTTTTAAACTAAAAGACACGAATTTTATGTCCGCCATTACAAAGTCTTTAATTAGCGAGAGCACGGTGAATATAACCGGATGTGACGTCAACGACTCAACACGTTGCGTTCGATGCATAGTAAAATACAAAATTTACAAGTTTACTTGCATTTGTTCGGTCTACTTCTCTTTCCTTTGTCGTTTTAATGTACGATGTCATCTGAGGAGTCAGGTTCCTGTTTAGAGGAAAGGTTTTCCGAAGAGAATAATAATTACTCTCCTGATGACGAAATGTTGTATGAGGCTGCTTCAAACTCATTTGAATTTGAAGCAGGATCAAATTTATACGAAGCCTCATCTGATCCCCTTGCCCCAGAAGAAGAGCACAAAAATTATTTGGAAGTTGTGGCTGATAAAGAAGATGAATTAGCAGAGCTTCGTTTGCGATTAACCAGGGAAGAGTCTATCGACCTTTGGTAACTTTCTTTATAATTATGAATTAGATTTTACTTTATTATAGGCATATAGCATGCTTTATATAGCAAGGAACTAGAAATGCCATGCTGGTGTCTTTATTTTAATAACAAATTTATACTGATTGGATACGTTTAAATTTCGGAGAATACTGATTGGATACGTTTAAATTTCGGAGTACACTGCGACTCACGATATTACTTGTATGAGATATTTATGCCGTACGTATTCAAAATGAGCATTGTTATTCATTAAAACTTACGAACATCAAAACAAAGTTGTGAGAAGATCTTTACCATGTTGATATTTGATGTTAGTCACATGACTGAAAAAATATGGCGCTGTTCCATATTTGAGGCGGACCACGCTATTAGTTTTAAAAATATGATAACACGACAGGACGTCGTTTTCAACTTAATTGGAAGTGGAAACGAGATTCTTTAAGCAAAAACAGCATAGGTAACAACAAGAGATTGTTTTAGCTAGAAAATAAACGAACTTGGTGTCATAGTTGAAGGATTTTTCAAAGATGACGTGGAACGGTGGAAAAGAGGTATTCTGGACTTTTAAAATGGATAAAAGTGGAAGGTATTAGGCGTTTGAAGGAGAACTGTTCGTAAATTATCATGATCAACGTCTATCAACATTTTGAGAAAGTTTGCTTTGCCATATATCTTCAAAACTAGCAATGATGGATTCCTGGTAAGCAATAATAATTCTAAAAGTACCTCCACTGGTGTTGTGGAATAAACGCTTGGCACTCGATTGACGCAAAAAAATGCTTGAGGGCACAACAGGTCGAAACCGACAAGACAGACAAGTCAGATCAACATGATAATTCCCTAATGCTGGAAAAGGAACTTCTGATGAAAGGTTTTAGGTACCTGCCAAAGAAGTGGTCGAACGATCATTTAGATCCGTTTATTAGCAACCAACATGTCTTCATATGTGCCTAAATGTGCAAAAGAGATCTCTGCTCCCTATTTCCGCTGTTACCAGCAGAACTCGTTTACTTTAGAACTTTTTTGTTGACTCCTTAGCCTCGCTGGTCACATACCATCATCCCCGAGCCAACGGGCGTAAGCCCGGGGCGAGGGTTACTAATTTCGTATTAGCGGAGTTCAAAGTCGTTGCTCGTGATAGGTAGTAAAAGTGGTATGTCCTCACTGATCTCAACAATATGGCGGACTATCATGAATGGCTAACACTGATTGGCCGGATTTAAAATTTATTGTTGATTGATTAATCACGAATTCAACTGACAGCAAATATCTAAATTTGCTTTTTGCTCTACAATAATTATTTTGTATTTTTGCAAAAAGATTTGGCAACTTTCACAACCAACGAAGGGTGGTCATTTATGATCTCAAGAGTATGGCGAAATATCAGGAGTAGCAAACACTTAAGGCATCCAAAAAGGCGAGAACTGAGACGAAAACGACTGCGAAAAGACTCTTGAAGAGAGATTAACTCTGGGAAAATACGCAGAAGCGCCAAGAATTGACTATGGCGTGAAACACAAGGCAAGTTTGTTGATAATGCGTATTTATACTTGTGTTTTAATGCTTTGTAAAGGCCGGCGTAGCCGTAGTCCTCCAGTCTATTCACTGTTTAAATTCCAGAGTAAGTTTATGTTTTGTATTAAAATGCGAGACTGTCTTCTTATTACTGTATTTCAAAATATTGACGAACTTTACATGTAAAAGAATATGAGCGAAGATACAAAATTGGCTTGAAACGGTTTTATTTCAAACTCAAAGTTTATGTAGATAAAAATTTAGTTTCATAGATATTGCAAAACGAGTAATATATGTTATTTTATAGGTCGTATTTTATACCAAATTTAAGCTTACATTAGACGTAATAACATACCGATGACAAATGTTGTGCCATTTTAAAAAATTGTCAGTAAAACAAGGATTAAAAACTCAATATTTTGTCATTTTGAAAAATATACAGAAAGAATAACAATTGCCGTGTTGCTATGACAACAACCTATCGAAGTACTTCATGTAATTCCGAGAATATAGTTGCATGCTCTTAGTTAGTGGCGAGGGGTTGCTGCATGCATGTATTTCTAGTTGAATATCAATAATCTAACCCATGCATGCATTTTCCAAGCTTTATCATGCTGATTTCGTCTGGCCGTCAAGAGGACAAACTTCTGTTGTGCTCTCAAGCATATTTTTGCCTCCATCCAGTGCCAAACGTTCATTCCACGACACCAGTGGAGGTACTTTTAGAATTATTATTGCTTACCAGGAATCCATCATTGCTAGTTTTGAGGATATATGGCAAAGCAAACTTTCTCAAAATGTTGATAGACGTTTATCATGATAATTTACGAACAGTTCTCCTTCAAACACCTAATACCTCCCACTCTTATCCATTTTTGAAATCCAGAATCCCTCTTTTCCACCGTTCCACATAATCTTTGAAAAATCCTTCAACTATGACACCAAGTTCGTTTATTTTCTAGCTAAAAACATTCTCTTATTGTTACCTATGCTGTTTTTGGTTAAAGAATCTCGTTTCCACTTCCAATTAAGTTAAAAACGACGTCTTATCGTGTTATCATATTTTTTAAAAAACTAATAGCGTGGTCCGCCCGAAATATGGAACAGCGCCATATTTTTTCAGTCATGTGACTAACATCAAATATCAACATCGTAAAGATCTTCTCACAACTTTGTTTTGATGTTCGTAAGTTTTAATGAATAGCAATGCTCATTTTGAATACGAACGGCATAAATATCTCATACAAGTAATATCGTGAATCGCACTGTATACGACTTCATCCACAATTTTAAATTCGCACTAAATATTTTTCTTTATCTTGAATATTGCTGAGTTCTTGTATATTATTTAGACTGTTTTGCATGCCACTGTATCGGGTTTTAGGTGTAATTGTGGCAATTGCTCAACAGCATTTGTTGTGAAGCCTGAAGAATGCTGTTGCTGCCATGGAATAACACATGTCCGCGATAAAATGATTGAGGAGAAAATGGGTGACCAGTGTTTGACGGAGCACCCAGGTTTTTTAGCGGGTTGTTTAAATCCATGGGCTTTACGACTTGCTGATCGTAGCTAAAAGACAAAAAATAAAGGATGTAAAAATTATACAACTTTGTACAGAAAAGGGAAGAAAACAGAAGCAGAGTAAGTGTCAGTGAAAACCAGGTGATTATGCTGTAAAATTACAAAACCTACCTGTTATTTGTTTTCAATTTGCTAAGGTTGTAAAATAATCCCCGAGCCAACGGCGCGAAGCGCCGTGCGAGGTTACTAATTCCGCACGGCTATTTACACCCGGGAAAAGGAAAGCATAGCGAAGTCTGAAGTTCATCAAATATCGCGGGTGCGTGGTTCAAGGGTGGCGGTGAGTGGGAGTGGGTCACTGAGTTATATTACATCTGGAGAGCACGCCAATCTCTGTTCAGTCAAGCAGTTGAAGCAAAAAACATGGCGGATTTCTGACGAATCATCACGCCATTTGACGCCATATCTATGGCAATGGCTAAAGGTAGTAACCGCTAGCCAGGCTAAATTTTGAGCCCGCGGCGGTTTTCACACCCCCCCTGGATGTGATGTTGATCTTTTCGCAGTGAATTTTTTTTGTCAATGAGCATGATTTTGATGAGTTTTTTAGGACTGTTACGATTTATTCAAAGATGTACAAGTTATTCATTATATACTTGGTCTTGGAAAGGAGCGGAAAATTAATAAAGTCTTGAAAATGTCGACAATTGAAAGATTTTTGATGAGGAACACCAGCCTGAACTATTTGAAGTTTTGTGTTTAACAGGTATTTAAAAATTAGAGTTTCAATTTTCATGTTCAATGTTGTTCTATATAAAATTTGTAAGCTTGACGCCTGAATATACTCTACAGTCTTACAATGAATGTACAGATTTATGTTATGTATAACTTGGATCAGTTGGATGTAGAAAGTTGGAATTGCCTTCTGGTATATTTTATATCTTTGAATTATAAAAACAGGGTCCTGAAAGGCTACTAATCCTGTTGTCCAAGTGCACAAAGTTTTCTATTCTTTTGTGTGAAGACCCAGTGCATGGAATCCTATTTTCCCAGCAAAAAATGCAATTCCTAGCTCCCAGTTTACCTTTTTCAGCACCCTCTAAAAATCTTATATTTCTGCCAAATTAGCTCTCTTATTCAGGTTCATTACACACACTTTGTAAAATTAACCACCCTGTATGCAGTCAGACAGTACAATACATAGAAGGTTATTAGACATAGAAGTGTATATCTTTTCTACACTGGCACAAATTGACACATATGTCTGCAAAAAACACATCTCACCTTGATTTGTGGGTCCTATGCCTTTTTAAGGGAGGGGAGTCAAAGTCATCATTTTCCTAATCACCAATCCACCATCCCCTGGGTGATGCCAATGTGTATCATCTCACATCCTTTCTTGTCAATGTTACGTTTTTGTTTCTAGTGAATACTGTAAATTTGACACCTGGTTTGTACAGATTCTTACCTGTTGTTTTTGTATTCTAGGCGAATATCAAAAATACATGCAAAATGTGTCTTCAAGATAGCACTTATGAAGGAAATTGAAGATAGCATTAATGCAAGACTAATTTTAGACTTTTTTAATTTGCCTTTTTACATGTATGATTACTAGCTTAACATTAACAATGCAACTTTAAGAATAGTAGTGACTACTGTACAATATAGAATTTGACATTTTATTAAATTATTCATCATATCATAGATATGACATGATAAAATATCTGTCTCTGTTGTTTTACATATGTATGCTTTATGCCATGTTGAGGTGAGGTTCTTACAGTAGATAGGTCCTACAAAATAAGAAACCAGTAACAAGTATATTAGTATATTGTAGTACATTTTTGCCTTTACAATACAAGGATACACATACATCTAGTAAAGAAAGCAAATGCCTTTATTCTATAAGGGTGGAACTGTCAAGGATTCTTAAATACTGGTAAGTCAATGATATTTACAATTATAATTGCACAATTTTATTTTTACAGAGTGACCCCATTCAATACTGGGCCCATGTATTTGGTCTTGAAATGTCTAATTTTCTATGCATATGCAGTCAACTATTGTATCTTTAACAGGCATCAATGGCTAGTACAAAACATGCAGTTTTCTGGACCCTGTCACTTCTAAATTTCTTCTGATTGTTAATGTAAAGTGTGAGTTACCTTGGTGCATTTGGAAAACAAAACCTCTTATGCCATGCCCTGGATATTTTCCCTTTTCTACAGCTGACATTTTTCTCAGGTATTGGGTTTGCACATACTGGCAGGTACAAACCTAAAACAAAGCGAGTGTGTACTTTGTTTAAATCTTCTGGTAGTATCTAAGCAGCTTAGCCGGAAAGAGTTGCATGAAGATGCTGCTGAGTCCTGGAAAGTCTGGCTAACATATGCAACAGCCTTCAGCAAAACAAAACGAAGCTAGCAATAAAAGTACAATGCTCAGAAGAAGAAAAACTATGTCAGTAATCTTTAACCGTTTGTATATAAGATCTAACGGTTTGTGTGATCTAAAAACACTTTATTATCAAACAAGACAAATCGAGACATCGAAGCGTGTTGCCGTATCTGTATTAAAATCGTACAAAGTATATGTTGTGTGAAACGTACCTGAAAGAGGGATTCCCCTACATTTATAGCAGATTCTTGCTCCGACAAGTAAGGCAAGCACCTTTTTTTACCGTTAAGCAAATGTAGTATAAAAATATAGTCAAAGAAATCAAAATATTTTAAGATTATTTCCTTTTTCTTCTCGCTATCTCGTAAACAATTTTTTGTTAAAAACCAGGGGGCGAAGAGCTTTGCAGGACGTATGGCATCGCGTTTTTGACCAGTGGTAACTACCTGTAGCCGGGAACCAATTTGAGTTCACTGATCGGGAACCAATTTTGCAAATCGCCGCCATCTTTTTTGCTTCAAACATGGCGGCGCGTGCTTTCTCCAGATGTAATAAAGCTCAGTGGAGTGGGTGGTCATCACTGATCTCAAAAATATGTGGACTATATTGCAGTACAATAATTCTTATTTTTGCAAAAAGATTTGGCAACTTTCACAACCAACGTAGGGTGGTCATTTCTGATCTCAGGAATATGGCGGACTATCAGGAGTAGCAAACACTTAAGTACGGAGCCCCTGAAGTGCCACAATATACACAACTAAACGTTTCCCAGGAAAAAAACATAAAGTTTTTTATAAAGAAAACCGTACATTTTTTTCCAAAAAAACGCAAACTTTTTTCTGTAAAAAACACAAACTTTTTTTAGGAAAAAAAGCACAAACTTTTTTCAGAAAAAAAAAACACAAACTTTTTTTCTGAAAAAAACACAAACTTTTTTTAGGAAAAAAACACAAACTTTTTTCAGAAAAAAAGCACAAACTTTTTGAATCGTGGCTCAAGCCTTGACTGCCATCAGTGCTTGCCGCTCATATCAACATGGCCGCGGAGACGACTAGCTCGAGCGAGACAGAAAAGGTAAAACATTGTTTTATAAAACGTCACATTCGAGACCTGACCTGAATAAATTAATCAATGTTAATCAGTGCTTTTCTTTCCTTCCTCACCTCAGGTTTGTAATTATTTAAAACAACGGCCCACTTGGCCGGATTTAGAAGATGTGACAAATTGTATTCGTGAACAAAAGGTAAATAATATACAAGATAGCACATAAGTAACAGACATCAAATTCAAATAAAGCCGATTGCTATAGACATCACGAATATTGAGAACTATGGTTGATCGAGGAAGTTTGAGCGATTATTTACCCGTATATGATGAGAATGTTGAGCGAGATGAACTTATTGAAACATACTTTCATCTCGGATTAAAGTGCAAAGAAATTCTTCTATTTCTACTCGATGTTCACGGCGTAGAAATTAGTATTCGGCAACTGAAGCGAATTTTAAAACAACGTGGACTTGGACGCAGACGAAATCCAAGTCCCGCAAATGATGTTTTCGAAGCAATGCGAAGTGAACTTAATGGAAGTGGAAATGTTATTGGCTACAGAGCGATGCATCAACGACTTCGTGATTGGCACAGGTTGATCATTTCACGAGAAACAGTGAGGCAAGCCTTAAAAATTCTAGATCCGGCTGGTGTTGAAGCACGTTCTAGGCATTGTTTAAGGAGGCGGATATACACATGCAAAGGGCCCAACTACATCTGGCATATTGATGGATATGACAAACTTAACCGTATGGTTTTTGTATACATGGAGCCATAGATGGCTGCGCGCGTCGAATTTTGTGGTTAGAAGTTGGTCCATCAAATAACGACCCTGCTATTATTGCGTCATACTTCCTCAAATATGTTATCACACATGGACTTACGGCTCGTGTAATAAGAGCTGACTTGGGAACTGAGAATGTTTTAGTTGCTGCTATACAAAGATTCTTTCGTAGAGCAGACGAAGACGCGTTTGCAGCTGGGAAAAGTTTTATGTACGGAAAAAGTGTGTCGAACCAGAGAATCGAGGCCTGGTGGAGCATACTACGCAGAGGCTGCACTGACTGGTGGATAAACCATATGAAAGATTTACGTGATTGAGGAATTTACGACGATAGCGACAACATTCAAGTAGAGTGCCTGAAATTTTGCTACTGCGACCTGATCCAAAAAGAGCTCCATAAGGTGGCCCAGCTATGGAACCTTCACAATATCCGACCTTGCCGTAATGCTGAATCGCCATCTGGAAGGCCAGATACAATGTACTTTGTTCCAGAGATCACAGGAACACGGGACTATAAAGCGAGTGTTGATTTTGATGATGTTGACGTGGCAGTAGAAATGTTTCCATTGGAAAGACCTAGGCATGGATGCTCTCCATTATTTAGTGAACTGGCGTTAATGCTGATGGAAGAGAATGAACTATCGTTTCCTAGTGATGCGGAAGAAGCAACGGCACTTTACTTAGCATTACTAATGCTGATAAATCCACTGTTAAATATGTAATTGTAATCGAAATTGACAGAGCGAAATGTAGGTATAATCACAAAATACAACCACTGTCTGTTTAGTATGCCAAAGGGAATTTTCAGATGGTAGAAAACACGTTTTCAAAATTTGTCTACCACCTGAAGATTCCTCTTGGAAAAAAATAGGCTAAAGTGGTAAGTATTTGAGATCCATTGAACTATAATAAAACTGCAACACCAACTCAATACAACAGTCCTTTACTAAGATAAAGCCAAAGTAGTTTTTCTGAGTTTTGAGTTGAAATACTTATGCCAAAAATTGCATGAGCCGTATATTAAATTTAAGGTATTAAAAAGTTGTATTTAGTATAAATACTAAAGAAATAGTTACATAAAAAATACGAAACTGACAACCGCAATTTTATAAAATACACCAAATTTTCCATACACCAAGTATTTTCTTTTCCCTAAATTCATGAAAATTGTAAATTAAATTCAAGATTTTAATAGCTTCAATTTGACGGCTTACTTATAGTTCAATGTACTAAACCTAAGAAAACCTTCATTAACTCAATATCAGTTCTTTCATAATAGCTAGCTAAAATTTTCGAGAAGCTTACACTTACGTTGCAGAAATATTGTTTCTCGCACTACTATATGCTTCAAATGATATATTTATGAACTTTGATCGTACAATTAGATGTTTGTTTGAAAATTATTACACCACCACTACATACATTTTATATTCTCATTGACGTTGTACATTTATGTCTCCAATTTTCAAATAATACTGTTGCCTTATTGAGTAAGTTGGGTGTCAACTATTTTGCTTGCAAGTTTGTCAAAAAAATGAATTTTTATGTAAACATCAATGTCACAATGTGCATGCACTTCTGCACCTTCACGTATATAAAGAAACCCATAAAATATTAACACAACAAAATGAACAGAAAGTTGACCATGCAGCTTCCAATCAATTAGTTTGCGTTACATCGTCATCTTCACCGCACAGCACTGTCATGCATGACATATTACTGCATGGAAAATAGCTACACTAAAATTAGACTGCATACATTTTTTATGTAAACATCAGTGTCAATTTGCATGCACTTCTGTACCTTCACGTATATAAAAAAACCCATAAAATATTAACACAACAAAATAAACAGAAAACTGATCATGCAGCTGGCTTACAATCAATTAGTTTGCGTTACATCGTCACCTTCACCACAGCACTGTTAATGCATGACATATTACTGCATGGAAAATAGCTACACTAAAATTAGACTGCATACATGAATCAACAATTAAAAATATTACTTCTTATCAAGTTAATATTAGTTCTCAAGTTTTTCCCTTTAACAGTACTGGTGAAAAATTTCAAACGTACACATGACAAATTATCTTCCTTGACGTGACCGCGTGACGTATTCCAAACCAACACATTAGTCTATATGGAATAAAAGCGCCACGACTCTGGATTGTTTATGACTTCATCAAACTGCTTTCTAAAGTCACTGAAATTGTCGTACCCAGACGTTGGGAGATCTACAACCGAGGAACAGGTGTGCAACAAAACGTGAGGCAAGTTGCCCGTGTGTAAATGAAATATGACCTTGATATGCTCGCCCGAGTGCGTTGCACTTCCGGTGACGAACCGTAAGAAAGACGGAAGTTCTTTCTCGGTAAGATTCCGAAGGTACCTTTTGAAGTAAGTAAAGACAGTCTCCTTCGCTTTGGTCATGGTCAATGGGTCATCGATTGTGAGAAGGGAGAGGACTTTGTCCGTAGTTACCGATAGGTCGTTGTAAAGGTTGTACACAGATTTTTTGTGAAAAAGGTACCATCGCTGATGCCACAGAGAAATCCTTCCTTTAAAGCATCCACTGCCATACGTGGTTTACTCGACAGTTCAGTTTTTCCTACACTAATAAGGACACTCTTTTTATTCTCCGTTGTTGGCATTTTAGAGACTGCGTACTCTGACATGAAGTCAAGCAAGAAATTCTTGCTTTCCTGGGAAAGTTTCTCCTCCATCAGTATATGGGATAATTTGACCCTTTCGTACGAGCTGACATATTCCAAAAAACATCGAGAAAATCTTCGTCGTTTATACTTTCCTTTCCAGCAAGCATTAAAGTAAGGAATACTTTGTTGATTGAAATTGGGAAAACGCCAGATAAGATGTAACCATGCCATAATATTCTTCCAAGTATGGTATACACATTCTCTTCGATACCCGGGCAAATTCGTGGAACAAAAGTGCACGTACCTTCAAAATAACGCGGGATGGCATTTTCCCAAAACAGAGAATATGCTTCTCGTTTTATTCCATCAAAATCAAGGCCACACTCGTCTTTAAACTGTATTGTTATAAAACTTTTTACGATGTCCTGATCTACGTATGCCGACATCATATCTTCTACAATGTTTGAGCGATGAACTGTAACCATTTGTGATCTCCCTTCTCTACGTAGCTTCTCAAGTTCTTGGTGACGGATATCAAGAAACTCCTGTAATGGAAAATTTTAGGTCGTGTTAAATGTACCTTAACATTAGTTTAATAGGGTACGCCCTGTTGCATTCCTCCTTATTGCTTGTTTGCTAGACTGTCTCTGGCTGTCGTATTTAGCCAGAGACTGTAATCTATCTATAGTACAATAAGACGTTTTCAAACAAAATAAAAAATACCGAATTACTCAAATATTTCACTGTAAACGGCTGGGCAAAACTTTATTACACATGACACATTTTACTGGACCTATTTCGCTAACGAAACCTGCACGGTACTATAGGGAAGCTATACATTTTAATCAAGGAATCATAAAAGTCTGGATGTTGAAGCTTGGTTTTTTCTTAAAGAGTCAAATATGCAGTTCGCGCCAGATTATTTTTATAAGAAAGTTCTAAAGGTTTATACGTTGCGATTTCCTAAGTTCTGGTTATTGCCAATATATATGGGTTAAGCGAACATTTGGCCGCTTAGTGCAGATCTCTATTACCATTAGCTGGTAATACAGCTACAATAGCGTATAGATCCGCCATAATTAATTATTTCAGTATATTTCATAATTATCCTGGCATACTGTATGAAAAAAGCATAATTATTAGCAATACTTAATGTGCATGGCAATAAGAAATTTGTACTTACTGCACCAGTTTCACTTTCATCCTCTTCCATAAACTGGTCTGGAAGAAATTCTGACATATTTTCTACAGATAGATCCGCATCTCGAGCGAAGCCAGCTGTGCTAATCTCGGGATCTTCGTGCACTAGGGATAATGGCTCTTCACACTCATTCATGCATAACACATAATTTGCAGCTTCGACGACGGGCTTTTCTGGTAACACAATCTCGCCTGACACAGGATAAACGAGTCTAAAATATTCGGGAAGTAGACTCAAAGACCCAACCCAATCATACACTTGGTTCATTGTTGAATTCTTCAGAAACATCCGGCTTATAGTTCCAAGAGTAAGATGGCGAACTAAAACAATCACGTGTTCTTCTTCAATGTTTGGTTCTGCCTGAACATGCTTAGCCCTCTCATATCTCAAGCATTCTTGTCTTGTGACATCCAGCACTTCTTCCTCCAGCGCTTCTCTCTTTTCTTCAACTTTTCTTGAATCCGTAGCTAGGCTATCAAAGTAAGCTTTATCCTGTTCTTCTTGAACTTTCGATCTTTCCTGGGTGGTACCCATAAGACTTGAAGTGGTAGATGTTTCACCAGCCAGTGTTTCTGACCAAGGAGCTATTAGGTCATCCTCATCACTGCTATAACTTATGTTTATTTCTTTCTTTTCACTTGTAAAATAAAAACGAACTCTACTTTTAAAACCATTCTTGGTGCAATAATCACCAAGGGTAAATTCTACATCTCCGACAGTCTTTGACAAAGTTTTACGCTGAAAATCTGCAAGACCAAGATTCATTTCATGTTTGGGTCCCATTGAACAATTATGAGTCTTTATAACTGAATGTCACCGAGGCTTTCATTTCTCTGGTGCCTCCGCCCTTTTCAAGCCCTACTCTTACGCCATTATGAATCCATCCCATCGATATATTGTGGGTAGAAATCTTTGTCTGAGCCTTTCTTGATTCGGTTTTTTTGGTCTTTGACGAAAGTTTCGCTTTGTCTTTTTTGCCTTCAAGTAACTCAGAAATTAGTTTCTGTTTTTTCTGTTCCCTTTGATTATTAATATTGGTCCCAATTTGACTTGCACAGAATTCCTTCAAGGAAAGACGAACACCTAGTTCCTTTATACCCACTTCATGCTTTAACTGACTATCAGTCGCTATGTTGATCTCTTTGAAGCCCATCTACAGTAAAAAACCAACAAAGAAAAATCACCACCAGAAATTTGGAACATTTTGCTTTTTTGACCAGTGGTTATCCGATAATAATATATTCCGAATTAATATTATGATTCATTAGGCTTTATGATCAGGGTTGGTAGCATTCCTGAATAAATAGGCCAAACATTTAAGTATGTTCTTTGTTTTTCTTTGTATTGACCTTTTGTCTTCTTGACCACACTAAGTAGGGTCTGGTCTATATATTCAAAAATATAACCAACTAGGGTTGGCAGTATTTATAAATAATCAGGCCAAATTTTCAACAAAGCTCTTTGTTTTCTTTGTTTTCTTGACGGAGCTAATAATGGTTTGGCCTAATGATTCATAAATACTAGCAACCGCGTGCAACCAACTATAATTATGATTTGAACATGGCGACAAGATCTGGGCACCGTGTACGATGAATTTTGAGAGGCTTTTGGGACCGGTTTCCTCAGAACATATGTAAGTTTCTACCATTCTTATGAAAAGCCTAAACATTACAGAAAACAGCGAAGGCTACGAACCGCGCGTCGTGCAAAGGGACTGGTGATCAATTACGGGAGAGGGGGTGGTTGTTTGAAAGAGGGGGTCATGTCTTTTTGTGCATTAAAAGGGAGGACGGTAAAATGTTTTTATGCACAAATCAAGGCTACTTTTAGCCAAGGATACCAATAAAAGAGGATAAAAAATTGTACCCTGCTCCCTTTTAATGTACGAATTTAAAAAAGACATGACCCACCCCCTCTTTCAACCAGCCCTCTCTCCCCTATAATTATGGACCAGTCCCAAAAGGTTGTCAGCCAAATCGAACTATTTAGCTAGGCTGCTATAAATGATATGGAGACCATCTAGATCTAGCGGTAAGGCGTAAATTTTTTGGTTTAAAAAGTACCTTTACTTATGCGATGCACAAATCGAGCTGTGATCGGGATAAAAATTTGCAATTACACAAAAAAATTTTGGTTTTTTTACTCTTAAATAATAATAATTAATAATTACTGATATTTATACAGGTTAGTTCGTTCAGAATTGGAATATTCTGGTATCAATCGAAGACATGTACTTAAGATAATATAATAAAATCCCTATGTTATTACTAATATATATAAATATTAAAAATGTAAATATTAAGAAGTTAAAAGGTTCGTTCAATATCCACAGTCCATAAGAGTTTACTGTATATTAACAGCCCTCAATTTAGTTTTGAACCTTAGCAAAACTTTTCTCGTCCCTTGTATCTTTGGCTAAGCTATTAAAAATTAAGGCCCCTTGTGTAGCAAAGCGTTTTCTGCCAGTCTCTGTCCTAGACTTAGGTAATTTCAATAGAGATTGATTTCCTCTAGTGTTCTTTTCGTGGTCCATTACTTGAAATTGATTTTCAAATATTTTTGGTGCAAGATCATTAAGAATTTTAAAAACATCAATGCAATTCTTTGTTTACAGGTCATCTCAACACTGTCCCAGTTTACTATTATCCCCGAGTCCATTGCTATTACTCGACTTGCTTTGTCCTGAACGGATTGAAGTTTATCCCTCGCTGCTTTAGGCAAACTGGGTTGCAGAGCAATAAAGCAAGATCGGTCGTATCATTGTCGAATGAATTGTTTAAGCAACATATGGACCAGTGCTTTTGCGTATGCGGGACAACATTTTAACACGTGCTGCTGCCTTTTTGTATAAATCACGAGCATACTTTTGAAGAGTTAAGTGATTGTCAAGGGAAACTCCAAGATACCGATACGTAGTTACTTCGTTAATAAGGGTGATGACTACGGGGGAGGGAAAATTAAAGAAAGTGTTTCACTTTCCTTGATTTTTCATCTCCGGTAGAGACTGGCTAGTTGGGGACAAGTATACTCAGAAACCCAAAATTTCGAGCGTCAATATATCCTGTTTGCAGGTTCGCTGTGATTATAGTAAAGCAACAAAAATTACGAAAAACCATCAACATTGCATTTCAAAAGATGGAAGAAATTAGAAGTCAACTCGCATGACCTGAATCCAATTCCCATTTTTGAGGACTTCATTTCCCATTCCCAGCGGCCAAATTCTGGTGCCAGCAACCCCAATCCCATTTTCGGTTATCAATTTATGTTTCGCGCACGAATGTGCCTTTCTTTGATCTTTGACCGAGTCGAAGACTGGGATCAAAGAACGGTACATTCGTGTGCGAAACATAAATTGATAACCCCATTTTCCCAGCCAAAAAATAGGTCAATCCCAGTTGCCATTTTACCCCTTCAGGACCCTCAATTAAATATGCAGCAGCGCGCCGCCATCTTAACCTAAATTTCCAGTGATGTAATAGTTATAAAAAGTAAAGGTAAATAAATGACTTATTTCGTGTACTAAACACCAATTTGAATCAGCAGAATGTAAAAATAAACAACTTACATATATATTAATACAATAAAGTAACATTTGTTGCTCTTCGGAGCTGTCGGAAACTTGCAAATAACGTTGCTGCTTCAGTTGCCATAAATGGACTATGGGCTTATATACAGATCGGATGCTTATAATTATACGTGGAAACATATTCGGAATGGCGTAAGCGTTAGTGAATATAGTGGGCTTACACGTTGGGTAGTGACATAGCAAGTTCAATAACTGGGGAGGTACATATATTCGTGTTCAGCACAATTAATGTCTTTTCAAATCAATTGTTTTGATTGTCTGTGAACCCGTTATAACCTTTGTGCAAGGACTTGAATTCCGCATTAATTAAAAACGGTGTTGAATGTATCCAAAAGACGCATATATTAACTTATATTACCAATATATGATGTCAAAAAATTCTAAAATATAGCATTCAATTTCCTTGGTTATGTGACACAATATTTTTGTATGAGTTCAATTATGTTAAACCAATTTATAAAACTATTGCACTAGCAACATCCTTAAATATGAAGGCAATATTAGCACTGTAAACAATAGGCATTTGCAAGTAACAGATGGGATAAGCACAATAAAAATTATGTATATTTGGTTTGTGGAAAGGCATATGTTTTGAATGCTATATTCCCATATCTTGTATGTGTTGAATGTGTGTTTTTCAAGAAACAAAAACATATTATCACCATGTATGCCTTTTTATGCTATATTTTATACTTTTTATGCTTATTTACTGTATTATCAATGGAAATAATGTTTGTAACTTGGTCTTTGTTTGCCATCGTTTGTAAACTTTGTGATATTTTTCCCCTGTGTATGCTCTTTTATGTTCTTCTTAGCGGTTTAACTTGGTGTGCACGTTACGTCAGCCGCGCCATGTTGGATGATCTCGACAAAGAATTTTGATCATTTACAAATCAAATGTTATCCAATATGGCGAAATGTCTTTGTTTGTTAAATTTCTCTAGATTGGTTGCACACCTCCAATACATTATGTGTTCATTATATCCGTGTTAAATAATAAAATTCAGATACATCTTCATTGTTTTACAACGGTTTTCTCGTATATGTGGCTGTTTTAATTCGTATTTCATGTTTGTTTACTTATCGGTGAAGTAATCGAACTTTTAATTTTGCCGTGCGACACGAGTGCGTACGAGCTAGCCAACTCCTAAATTATATTATTTAGCTACGATACATCAGCATATTATATGTATATCTGAATTGAACATGCATGTTTATAACCGGCATGTAGTATGATATAAACCTGAAATAGGTAAATAAAGCGATAAACTATCATCTGACGATGATCCTTCCTTTGTGAATATTATTTTTTATTCAAAATTTCCCCTATTTCAAACATAAAATGGGTACTGTTAGTTGATTACACAAAATATCCAGTATAAAATATCAGTAATAGAAGTAAACAAACAAATTCCTTTCAGTGCGCAAAATGTCAGTACTAGCAATCGGCTATTGAATCTGATGTCTGTTACTTATGTGCTATCTTGTATATTATTTACCTTTTGTTCACGAATACAATTTGTCACATCTTCTAAATCCGGCCAAGTGGGCCAACGTTGTTTTAAATAATTACATACCTGAGGTGAGGAAGGAAAGAAAAGCATTGACTAACATTGATTAATTCATTCAGATCAGGTCTCGAATGTGACGGTTTTATAAAACAATGTTTTACCTTTTCTGTCTCGCTCGAGCTACTCGTCTCCGCGGCCATGTTGCTATGAGCCGCAAGCACTGATGGCAGTCAAGGCTTGAGCTCACGATTCAAAAAGTTTGTGTTTTTTTTCCTGAAAAAAGTTTGTGTTTTTTTTCAGAAAAAAAGTTTGTGTTTTTTTTCCTGAAAAAAGTTTGTTTTTTTTTTCTAAAAAAAGTTTGTTTTTTTCAGAAAAAAAGTTTGTGTTTTTTTTTTCTGAAAAAAGTTTGTGTTTTTTTTCCTAAAAAAAGTTTGTGTTTTTTTTCTAAAAAAAGTTTGTGTTTTTTACAGAAAAAAGTTTGCGTTTTTTTGGAAAAAAAATGTACGGTTTTCTTCATAAAAAACTTTATGTTTTTTTCCTGGGAAACGTTTACTTGTGTATATTGTGGCACTTCAGGGGCTCCGTACTTAAGGCATCGAAAAAGTCGAGAAATAAGACGAAAACGACTGCCACAAGACTCTTGAAGAGAGATTAATTCGGGAAAATACAGAGAAGCGCCAAGAATTGACTATGGCGTGAAACACAAGGCAAGTTTGTTGATAATGCATATTTATACTTGCGTTTTAATGCTTTATAAAGGCCGGCGTAGCCGTACTCATCCAGTTTATTTACTGTTTAAATTCCAGCGTAAGTTTATGTTTTGTAAATGCAAGACTGTCTTCTTATTACTAGTGTAATTAATAGGTCGTGTTTTATACGAAATTTAAGCTTACATTAGGCGTAATAACATACTGATGACAAATGTTGTGCCATTTAAAAAAATTGTCAATAAAACAAGGATTAAAAACTGATATTTTGTCATTTTGAAAAAAATATACGGAAAGAATAACAATTGCCGTGTTGCTGTGACAACAACCTATGGAAGTACTTCATGTAATTCCGAAAATATAGTTGCATGCTCTTAGTTAGTAGCGAGGGGTTGCTGCATGCATGTATTTCTAGTTAGTGCCCTTATACTTGATAACTGGATAACAAGTACCATGGCAAGTTTTGAATTAGACTTTTTGTGCATTCTAAGGTTCTCCAGGGCAGTATCATATAGACAGTTAGTCAGACTGGTGTGGGATTACACAGGCAGTTCAACTAGATATCCTCTACCATGTTGTGCCTATGCCAGAGTTCGCAAAGAATTTCCAAGGAAAGAATATGTTGTGCGATCGAAAGTTACCCACACAACCCCAAACAATTTGACACGTTTCATTTGAATTCAGTCTCAATATTTAATAAAATTTATGTTAGCTTTTAAACAAGTCACAAGTCACGTCGTCTTTTTTTCATCCCTATCAACCGTCTCTAAGGGGCGTGTTGTGGGCCTGCGTTTGCCTCACACTCCCCTAAAAATGGAATCTATCGATTTTTATATTTACATAAACAAGAACAAAATATAAACGTTTACAATATTCTTCAACTATAGTTCAATCGTCCTCGTTCGACAGTTGTGCCCGAATCCTTTGGTCTGCTTTCTTTGCTGCTTGTCTCTTTTCCCTGGTAATTTTTGGAATATCTTCGCTTTCCACTCGTTTTTTCCTTCGCTCGATAGCTTTAATTACCAGTGGACAAACTAATTGTAATTGTCGTTCTATTCGTTTACCGTTGTGTAACAACACGACTCCGCGTACGACTCCGTCTCTTCCTTTCACCAATCGCTCCACTTGGCCCTTCTTTCATTCACCCTGATTTTTACTATCACCTATGATCAAAAGAATATCTCCGACGTCTGGAACTCTGCCACCGGTTGTTCGTGATCTATGAACCTCCATCAAAGCGTGAACATACTCCTTTTTTCCAGCGTTGCCAAGCGTGTTGTTTCGCATTTATAAGGCGTTTATTCATTGCCGTCAGTTCTTCCGTGTTTTCTTCTGTCTCTTAAATTGGGTATGCATTTCCTCCCACCATGATGACATTCGGGGATTCACATTCCACGTACGTTAAAGGCCGATTATTTAAATGCCTTTCGATATCCATGATCACTTGCTCAATTCCTTCAAATGACAGATGTGACCTGCCCAATGTGTTATATAATGTTTTCTTAATTTCTTTAATCAGTCTTTCGTAGAACCCTCCCCAACATGGGGACTTCGCAAGGTTGAACTGCCACGTTATTTCTTCGTTTGCCAGGTGGTTTTGCAATATCTCACTCTTCCTTATTTTCTTCACCTACTCCGCCGTAACTTTGAAGGTAAGCGCGTTATCTGATATGATCAATCGTGGTCTTGATCTTCGGGAAATGAAAGCATTTAATTTTTTTTGGAACTGTTCCGCAGTTTGACTCCTTGTAACCTCCAAGTGAATAGCTCGCGAAGCTGCCCAAGAACACCCTGGTAATAATTATTATGCAAATGCGAATATCTGCGATATCTCAAAAAGCATTGAAACTATGACAATGAGACTACAACAACATAGAATTTATCGAATTCTTGGAATTTTCAGCAATTTTTGAGTTAATTGACAGTATAATTTTATTGAGTATTTTTCCCTTTACACTCAAAATTTACGAAAATGATTATTATGCAATAAATAGGAAAAGCCGCTCATTATTTAATCTAAACTTTTTAAAACCGTACACTAGGCACTGATAACATATACAATGTGGACAGTTTACCTCAGATGAACTAAAAATCCAGACAACATATATTTCAATAACAGTCAATTGAAGTCAAATCTTTCTCTTGCATAAACATACTGGCTCTAATGGTTAGTAATGAATGTGACCCCCTTTTGCAAACATCATTTTAATAAGTCTGTTGTTCATTGAATCTGTGAATGTTTTGATGGTGTCTTTGTCTACAGCAGCTGCGCAGCTTTGAATTTCTTCCCAAACACAATTCTTAGATGAGTATTGCCATACTCGTATATTTTGCGCTTTAGTATTGACCAGAAGTTCTTGACGGGGTTGAGATCGGGTGAACATGCTGGCCACAGCATGAAACGTGCTTCCTTAAACCCAAATTAGGTTAACGCTTCTCCAGTGTAATGAGCTGCGTGGGAAGGGGCATTGTCGTGCATGGAGATCATGTTTCTCTTTAATGCTAGTGGTTGTTTCTTATACCAAGGAAGGAAATTTTTTTAAGGAGTCGACATACGATTTAGCACACATCTTAACCCCATTGGGCACACGAAAAGGGTCCACAATTTGATTATTAATGATTCCCGCCCAAATCATTACACCTCCACCGCCTTGTTGCTGCCTGATCTTGCTCTGTGGCGTTGTACCATTGAGTAGCCAGGCACTCATCCTACCATCTGGACCATCCAGAGTTGCCCGAGACTCGTCAGTGAACAAAACATTTTCGAAATTGGTTTTCATGCCTGACTTAGCCAAGTCCAAGCGTGCCAGCTTATGTCTTTGTTTCAATGGTGGTTTAATAGTTGGCTTTGTAACTTTTCCAATGCTTCTTAAGATCTTGCACTGTTCAGCTCTGGATCTTGATGGGACTCCAGCTTCATGAAATCTCTTGGCACTTGTTGAATGAGGATTTTTTGATAACGTTTTTTTTTTTTACTGAGCTGATTTCCCTACGAGAAATCTTTCGGAACTTTCCTTTATCTGCCCTCCCCCTCACTTTATTACTATTTTCCATAAATCTTTTGACTGTGCGATGATCTCGATGAATTAACTTTGAAATATCCAAACTGGTTTTGCCGTGGCTAACAATTCTAGTATTCTTTTCTTCTCCTCAGGTTTTAGATCTGTTTTACGTCCCATATTGGTAACTTTTAACAGACTGAGTGAGATTTTCGCTGGTTTTTATAAGGGTTGCTTAAAGTGCTTATAAACCCAAAATGGGTTATTGGTGATTCAGATAGAGCTAAAAAAGTTAGTTAGTAAGTTATTATTTAGTTTTTTCGTTAAGCGTTTAGTTACGGAGATAACCGGGCTCAAAGAAGGCCAGCTCGTTGAAAAAGTGCGCGCCTTTGGGAGACTGGATCCCAGGAACATGTTTATGTAGACTTTATATACAATTACATAGTAATATTAGTCTCGAAGCTCAAAGATCAGCTATTTTTGCGTAAAAAAGTTGGAATGTCTTGCTCAAATTCATTCTCAAGTACACATAGCAAGGCTTCTACGAGCATGCGAAAAATCACACGATGAAGGCACTCAAGGTAGCCATGATGGCGAAAACTATTACATGGATGCTTACTCAGACGAGCCAATTGCTGACGAAAATTGGCTTCACGAGTATTACCGGAGGCGGGAAGAGGAAGCTGAAAAAGTTAAGGAATTACAACTTCGATGGAAAGAGAGTAAATTTGTAACATCATGGTAATTTTCGTACAATTTTTATTTTTTGCCATGCGCGTCACTTGGTATGTGTTTTAAATCATATGCGCAAATTAAATTTTCAACAAACTGAGCTGAGAGTTGCCTTATCAATTAAACAGCATTGTCATTTACATTTCATAATTACAGTAAAGTGGGTTTTTTAAAATTCATTCTACCATCAATATTCGTTCCATAGGTGCACTGGTAGCACTGGATTGTTGCAAAATGCCAAAGAATGCTGTTGTTGCCTGGAGATCGAAAATTGCTTACAGTTCATTGAAGTTTATTGTAACGATGGTAAAGGAGCACTCAAATGTATAACAGATCACCCTGGTTTTCCAGCTGTTTGCCTCAACAAGTGGTCGTTAGAGATTGCGGCTGATAATTATAAAACTCGAGATGGTCAGCGTTACAGACAGAGTGGTTCAAAAGAAAGGTAGACTTATTACCATTCATTTTAGCTGAAGATGTAACTATTATGTAACATTGATATGTATTTTTCTAATATAGGTTTCTTCGAGGTGTTGCATATAGACAGTTCACACGGATGGTACATGGTCGGTTAAGGGATAAAAGAATACCATTGCCTTCTTGCGCATATACTGCTATTCGTTCCACTTTTAAGCTTGATCATGCATTTACTGGCTATGATGATATTGAAACAGATGACGAGAATCAATAATTATCTTTAAATTGGTACAGACATGTTTTTAATATGCTAGCTCACTATTAGAAGTTCAAAGACTTAAGTATCTGAAGTATATAAAATCTTTTAACAGCTGCAATAATTTCTGTTAATTATGTCTCTACACAATTGCAAGTAAATATTACATGTGCTCTGAGAAATAGCATCTTGCATAAAAATGAACAAACTTGTTTGACAATATTTTCTAGTTATACCACATGAAAATTAATTTTTACCTCAACGTTAACTTGAATGAATTTGAATTTTATCATCATCCCCCTGCCCTCCCCCTACTAATTATTGATTCTATCGGCCACTCAAGAATCTTGAGCATCTCAAAATATACTGGGTCAAACAGTGTTATTATTAAGTTCTTCATAAGTTTGCATGGTGAGCATCAATATCAGTTATTATTACTTAAAGTTTGTTTTCATAACCCAGCTTGACAAGATGCTATCTTGGGAGTATATTTTCCATTGACTGGCAGATTTTTACATTCAGAGACATCTGTGTTGGATTAATGTGTGCATAATATATTATTTCATTAATAGATTACTGCCACACCATGGCATTGTGTGCTCAATTTGCTTATGGCAGCCATTTTATCTGGGACACCAAGATAAAAACTTTTTATAATCCATCCAATAACAAATCAATTTATTTTCAAATCTTTGCTTATTTAACCTTATTGCTACTGGTATGGAAGCAAACAAAGACTTTTTGATATTATTTCTAATTTTTGACAAAATATAACAAAATGTAAACAATAACAAAAGCCTGCAATACTATGGTGTGACAGTAACCTTTAAACAAGAAAAATATTTTTGGTAAAATGGCAAACAAGTGCTTCTGTAATATATACATTCCAAGTGCAATGCAGTGCAACTTTAGTTTGTTTTATTTCTTGGACAGGAAGCTACATTTTTGTGGCCTTTCATAGGCTTACTGCACATCTTGCATTTTGGTGCATTTCTTTTTGGTTTGGTGCTGGTAGTTGATGCGGTTGGAACCGTGTAAAATAACATATAAAGCATCAGTACTGGGTATAATACTCGAAACATTCTGGCGTAAAGTGTTTCGAGCAAACAACAGACGAACGTGTTGGCGTCCATTTATCTCGCCTCCGTCGAACGAAGTCCATCCATTTCTTCCTTCGTTTTACTGCGTCGGATGAGCTTTCATCCCAAAATGGTATCTGGTACAAGAATATATCATTTTCCTTGTCTGTAGTATTAGAACACCCGTAAACAACGCATCTTTCAAGCATTTTTCCACAAAAAACTGCGGTGACACATGCATTCGCAATACAACGCGCCTAGTGACTGTGAAAATTGGTTCCTGGGACCCAGGCCTCTAAGCATAAAATTTGGATGCGCACTTTTTTTCCCAAATGTGGCCAAACTAGCACGTTTGACTGCATTTATCTCCAGAACTAAACGCTCAACAAAAAAACTAAATCATAACTTACTAACTAACTTTTTTAGCTCTATTTGGATCACCAAAAAACCATTTTGGGTTTATAAGCACTTTAATAATTATTTACATTAACTAGGAGAGTTTTATGCAAAAAAATCAATTACTTTAGAGTTAACTGTTCTTGCTCCATTGCACTTCGTATAAACTTAAACCATTATGCAAAGCTCATGTTGTTTTATTCTTATTTTTATGGCGTCAATGCTATTGGAGATATCGATAATTTTCTCATTTGCATAATAATTATTAACAGGGTGTAGATACAAGAATGTAGCATTTTCCGTTCTCATTCTTTGAAACTCGGTAATGAAGAGGTCCGGCAAAATCCAACCCAATGACTTCAAATGGTCTACTCCCCTCTGTCCTGACACTAGACATTTCCGCGGTGACTTGAGCCTCAAAGGGCTTTGTTGAGTATAATCTGCAGACATTGCACTTATGAATGGCTTTCTTCACCTTCTCACGCAATTTTGGTATCCACCATGTCTCACATACAGCTGCCATAGTGTTGGAAACACCAAGATGCATTATCTGATTGTGAACATGCTGAATGAGTTTTGACACAAATATCCCACCGCCAAGGTAAATTTGTTGATAGTTCTTTACACGTCCTTTGCATGTAAGAATCTCTCTCTGCGGATCTTTCTCCAATTTCCACCCGGGCGATGTGATGACCGTCTGTCCACCATCCTGAACTCTCTTCACCCATCTTGTTCTGGCGTTGAGGATCTCATCAGTGTTGAGTGGGCCGATTTTTCGCTTTTTCTTGCTTTTGGTACGACAGTTGCTCACGAATCGCAGCATCCAAGCTGTCACCCGTAAGGCGCGCCAGTAAGAACTTCGATTTAGGAGATCATCCCACTCGTCTGCTTCACGCTCGTTGTTGAATAGGACCAGTTCGGTGGATTTGTATTCGCTGTGCGTATCTTTGCTCGTTTTCAGCTCAGGTTGCGGTGGCCAATCCTTCTCGTCCAGCAGCCATTTCGGTTCTGTAAACCATTCGAGGCTTTCCATTTTCTCAATCGACATACCCCTGCTTCCAAGGTCAGCAAGGTTCATCTTTGTTGGACAGTACTTCCAGACGATCTTTAGTTTTTCCGTAATCTCAGCTATTTTCTTCACTCTGTTTGACACAAAGACTTTCCACGGTTTTCCCGGGTTGTTGATCCAAAACAGCGCGACGAGACTATCCATCCATATTGTTATCGACATAATGGGCCATCCACGCAGAGCACTGCTTAAATTTCTCACCAAATTTGCGGCCATATGACCGCTCACCAGTTCGAGCCGAGGAATTGAAGTATCTGTGTTCGATATTCGCGATTTGGAGGCTAGGAGGCCCTTCACCACACCCGTACTACCTTCGACAACAGCAACTGCAGCCGCACAACATGTTAAGGTGCTAGCGTCCGCGAAGATGTGTAGGTGAAATGCCTTCATTCTTCGTATACTGTTGTTAATACTTCGAGGTACCTTAACATTTCATAATTGGTTGGTCCACTTCAACCACTGATACTTTAATTTTGGAGAAACTTCTGTATTCCACCCCCTTTTTTCTTCACACACTTCGCGGTAGATTCGTTTGCTAGGCCGTTCGCCGTGACCCGATATCGTTCACTTTCATTAAGCATGCCGTGGAACTGAGGAAACTTTACAGAACATAACTTTTTCAAACACGGGGAGTTCGAATCTGAAAAGTTGCCGCTCCTCCGACCCGCAGTTTTTTCATAAAATCCATTTTAATTCCACTCTTTCGACACGCTTCAAATAATCTCCCGCCATTTTGAATTCTTTAATATTCCGTTTGCAATCGCTCAGAATGGTGATTATTCCGTCCCAGATCCCTCAACTCGCGGTAAATTGTTATTCTAACCGATGGAATTGCTAAAATCATTAATTTTGTAAACACATGGCTCTTTACGAAAGTGCTAGTCATGTTTGTGTGCGTGAAGTCCATTTCCACAGCAAAAATGGAGAAATTAGAAGTGATATTAGCAAAAAATTTTGAGACATAATAAAGCAGTGCTTACATACGTCTTTATCATAAACAGAACTCGCAAAAGTCTACTATTCAGACAAGTTTACTATAATACAAGTAACCTTTAAAGAGAGAGCTAAAGCCATCCTTGCCAATGCTGGACGAAAACGTTTGTAATAGAAAAGCAACGGACAAATTCATTCTATTTCCAGTTCTGAAAAAGGTAATAGATTAATTGTCCTTATCCATCTTCAAATTTTTTTCCCTAAATTTGCTCAATCTGTAAACAGCCTGGGGCTTTAGACATCACAGATATGACATTTCCATCTGGCTTTTTTCAGTCTGGGTTACCTTGAATGGAAGTTGTCACAATGCAACATAGTATCCCAGACAGTAACTATTAAAAGCGATTTCTGATTTCGGGGATAATGTAATGATAAAAGTATAACAATAGCATGCTTTTCATAGCCAGCATAGAACTGTAGAGCTGCTACTGGTTTTTTCTGATGCAAAAAAAACTCGATTATTTTGATAAACAGGAACAAGCGCCTGCTAGAGCTTTCACTTCTCTTGCCAAGAGTAGAAGAAAATGTGCACAAGGGACACCAACAATTCCCTTTTAAAATCAGTTGTTATTAGGGTCAATTGTATATGTGATTCTAATGTAACACATAGGTTGGAAACATGTTGGAAACACCTCTCACTTCTAGATACCTTCCAGGAAAATTTAATTAGGCATCGGCTTGAGAGATACCCCTCTTGCAACTTGTAACTGGGGGGGGGCATTACCCCACCAGTGATATCGCAACTGCTGCAATAACACTCCATTGTAAAAACGATATTCGGTGCACTATTTCGCCACCTTGTTTATATATATTGAACAGGCATTGTTTATATATATTGAGCAGCCTCTTAGTGAAATTAATGGTCACTTAGTGAGCTATAAATTGTGTCTCTTTTATGGGAGGTTTGGATGAAAACCCCCTTTATTGAAGATTGTTCTGTCGGTTTATTTTCAACTTAGGTTGATAAGTGTTTTAGTGCATGTTACTGTTGGTGTTTTAGAACTCATGTTTCTTGTGCACTGAAGTAGCTGGACACATTGAAGACAATATATATTTTATTTGTAGTTCTAATAATATTATTGGAAAGTGAGGAACAAAACATTTAAAACAGAAGTTTCAAGCGTTAACGCTTAATGAATACATGAAAACAATTTTTGCAAAACTCTCTGACATTTAAAAATTGTCAACTAATTATTTATCCTGGGAGGTTATGTACAGTTAATGAATGCATGATGAAGGTGGACTATTATTGATTTTACCTATTTTTGGTCAAAGCCAAAGGCAACATTTTTGCTGCGGTTATACTTGGCTCTTACGCACAACATTGCTGATAACTTATTATTAGTTATACTTTCCTGGTTGTCCGATGCTTCCCTCTGACAAACGTTTTCGACCAGCATTGGCAAGGGTGGTTTTAGGTCTCTCAAGCTTACTTATATTACCTGAATCGTCGACTTCTGTGAGTTTTTTATATGATAAAAATATATGATATATGGATATATGGATATATGGATATATGGATATAGATATAGATATAGATATAGATATAGATATATACACACATACACACATACACACATACACACATACACACATACAGCTATTTCAATTAAGGTTGATGCGTCAATACGCAATAGTACAATCTAAGCGCTAAATGCGTGATGGGTATGGTGAATAATATATGCATTTTTTGTGTGGTCAGTTACTCGATTGACAGTTGTTGTTAAGCGAGTGAGAACAATACGCTCCGCACGACGTCATAATAAATATGAAATGCACCTTAAATATTGATTAATGAATACTAATACCTGCAAGAAATTGTCGTGAAATTCGTCAATATTTAAAGTATTTTCTATTATTTATTTTTCTGGTTTTGTAAATACTACATTTAAAACTTCAAAATGATTGTACGCCTCATTGAAACCCTAATCGGTTAAAAGAATTTCTAATCTTCACTGAACAATGTGAACACAATTATTTTTGTGGGTAGCCGCGCATGCGCAGCTAACCACTATGTTATAGCCTGAAAAGCGTCCGTATGTATAAATATAAATGTCCACATCTTCGGCGAGCGTCGACTTGACGACAATCTTTCGGGAAATGTCGTAAAGCACACAGAATTGCTGAAAAAACATTTCTTGTTTACAAGGAGCGAGCGTGGAGACTTTTTGACAAATACCGTCGTGTTAAACTGAAGGTAAGTGCCATTTTGTCTTTGAAATAATGAGTTTTCTTATTCCAATCGCTGATTGTGTACTCTGATGGAATATTTTGATTTAATTTAAGAACGTGCGAATAGAATCACACGGATCAAAATCTTTATATTTATGACCGTGCGAATAGAATCACACAGTTCTTGTTTAATATTGGCGTTATACGTGTACATTGAACTGTCCGCATGTCTCATCATATTCGTATACAATCTGTACTTATTCCGTTCGAATCGTACCTTCATTTGTCTTTAATTTGATATTGTTTTGTTTTTAGGCTAACTGCTGCCCATCTGTATGTCAGTGTTTTTGGGAGATCAATGATTATGCACTAGTCAATCGAAAGCCCGGCCCCCCGACCCCCGGGACTATGCGGGGATTTTAACATTTCACGGTTGTTAAAATCCCGGCTAAAAAATCTTGTTCAATTGTTAAAATCCCCGGGTAACGGGGCCTGGGTGGGTTTCTTTTCAAATTTCCGCAGTTTGATAAGAAGCCTAAGTACCTAACATTAACATTTCCATTAAAACTCCAAAGTTACTTTACCTGGTTCGTTCTTTAAAAATTTCGTGTACATATTATAAAATTAATACAGGAGAATGGTTCAAATGAAGCCAATAGTTGTCAGATGCTTTCAATGCTCCTTTGTAAAATAATACCGTTTTTTATATATACGCATAACTAATAAGCCAGGTCATATATACCGGTACGTTAATAGGGTAAAATTAAATTCACTCAAATCATGCAAACAACAAGAGTGGTGCTTATCTGAATATGATAATTTCCCAAATAAATATATACTTTGTATATACGGTATATACAAAGTATATACAAACAAATCTAAGACTGTGCACACGATCACTTTCCCGAGCGCTTTTCAATGGAACATGTTTTATTACAAAAACGTTTCCAACACTATAAACGATATCTGACGACCTTTTCGGGCTGAAAAGCTTAAAATCGTAGTTTAGTTATCGAAGACTGTTTAATATTGTTAAAAACTTGGTGACAAATGAATCCATCTGATAAAAAACGATGTTAAGAAGTCACGAAAGATGGAATTAGAGACAACGTTTGCAAACAGTGAAAACGTTTTAGTGCATGTGATCAAAGCGCTAGGAACCGAAACCGTATGCACAATATTCGCTGAACATCAGAAAGTTTTTCATTTTTTCTTTTTCCGCGACTTGCACTTTGTACAAAACCACGAACCCCTTGGTGGTTGCTTAAGGCCCATGCATTGTGTATGAAACCACTGTATTGGACAATCTTCACCGTCACATGCCAACATTAGACCAAACTCGGGTTGGTTACATATGCAGTATAAGTCAGTCGCAACTATAAAATTTAAACAATGAACAAGAAATTAAATTTTGCCTTAAACCTTCATTTTATACTTTATGAAATATGAATATTTATATATTTAGCTCACCTTGGCAATCGGGGCAAAACCACTTAAAAACAGGACTGTACTTTAATTCAAGACATCCTATATGGAACCACTTAATTGGGCAAGTTTTCCCTTCGCAAAGAATCATTTCCCCATATTCTTTGTCTTGACACCAGCACCACACATCTGAGACAGGGGCATCTGAGACAGGGGGATCTGGCACAGGGGCATCTGTATTACGTTCTATATTAAAATATTAAAATTGTTTTTATGTTTATGCCATGCACGAACTATTCGTCTGGAGGAATTTGCGAAGATCATTAGTTGTTGCTTAGTTTGTCTTTGCAACTAACCGCTATTGTTTCGTTTTGATAAGAAATTATGCTGCCAAACTGCATCCAAATATAAGGTCTGCCTAAGTTTGTCCAGGCGGATAGTTCGTCTTAAGCATAAAAACAGTCATTATGAATATGTGACTTGTTTCAAGCGCAATATTAACATAATTAAACACTTACTAACTGCCTTCTTGTTCTTTCTGGTTAAGGCAGCCTTCTGAGCTCCCATTTTCCTCCGTTCCATAGTTCCCTTTAGATGTTCTACCTGCATCGAAACTTCATCAACAGACAGCAATACTTGTTTAGCGACAGATTCCAAATCTATGTTCAACATTTCTTTTCCTTGCTTCAAGGAATCGTAGAACCTTTCTTTGATTACTGCACTTGGCGGCTTGTATTGGAATTCAGCAGTATCATACGCCCGATCTTTCACATAACCCCAATGTGCTAATGGCTTCAGATAATGGCCAGAACACATACCAGAACACTCTTCACACGACCCACCCCATGGTCTCTCTGGATCTGGGATTGGAAAAGGAATGTAAGACAACGGTGGCCCATTTTCAAACCAACATTGCTCTCTAGTCGCACCATGGCAGAGAGGATGCGAACATTCAGGCTTGTAACAAAGCGTTAGTATGAAGGCATACTGTGCAGGAACTTTATGATCCATATGGCTCTGGCGTACAGACCACACCCGCTCGAAGTGTTGATAAAGAGTTGGGCTGGCTGCCTTTAGCTCATCCTTCTTCTTTGGGTTTCCTCTCAAAAAAATTAGCAAAGCTTCTCTCCGTTCCACAAGAGATGGATCCTTCCCTCCTTTAAAAAGTTGGATGTTGGTCCCGCAACATGGTGCCCCATTCACTCGATCAATGTAGACATCCGTAGCCAGGTCCATATTCTCTGTGAGCTTATCTGCATCCAGGCCACTACCACTGAAATTACCACCGGCAAGAGTTGATGGAATGTAAAGATTGGCATGTGCTTTGGCAATACATCCGTTCATTAACTCAACTGGATTCAAATAGGAGCCACCACTGTTCCTGGTTGTGATAATTGTGCATATCTTCTGCTTAAGAATGTGTCGTTCTGTCCACAGAAACTGTACTTCTAAATGCGCCGGTCCCTCGTCCCCTGCTCCATCTACTCGTATGCAATCGATGGGTTTCTCAATAAGGTAATTAGGTAACTTCGTCTCCAGCATGTTTAAATCAATGTAATGCTGAGTGGGTGTCTTGTCATAAGTAAAATGTGGTTTCACGATTCCAACACATGCTTTTTCGGTCGTCTCAGAATCCAAAAATAAATACGACGTGGTTTGAAGGAGAGATGGGTATTTATTTACAAAATCAGTTCTCGTAGTAAGTGAAGGCTGACTTTCCAGAGTGATACACTTGCCTTGCTTATGGGTGAAGGTTGTGTCGAGACGAAAGCCGGCTTGGTCATCTCTGTTCAGCAACACTTTGTCCTTGCCGTCTTTCAGTTGTATGAAGTCGATTCCTTTATAAAATGCACTACTCCAGTGTGCATCTACGTTAAGTTTTACCGCAAACCCCTTACGAGCTCTTCTACATGTAACTTTGGCGATTCCCTTATATCGCTTGGCAGATAAACGTCGCTTGCTTCTTATAACACAAAGTTGTACTACAGTTCCATAACTTATTTTGCAGCTATACTTTTCCTGAAGATGACATTGAATACTTTTGTAGGTAACTTTCTTTCCCCTGGAGCGAGCACCGTCAAATGTCAGCACCCCCGTTCGTCGCCAAGCATCAGCTCCTACTCTTTTCGATTTGACAAATTCCTCGATATCTCTTCCGATATTAGGATGTTCCTTAACAATTCGGCTAGCTCTTTTCGGACACTTTCTTTTCAGAACATTTCGGGTCGCTATTTCTTTGGCAATGGTCCGTTTTGCCTTTTGTTTAATTGCCCGACGTACTGACTGGATACGCTTTTTCCCATTTTCACACCACTGGGTAAACTCTTGGTCATGATCTTCAATTTCCTCGGAATCAGACTCAGAAAATACAGCTTCACCATCTATCATTAAAGGCTGTCTACGCTGATATTCAGTGAATGCTTCATACGAAACACTAACCTGAGCCAGTTCATCGTCGTTTAGGCCGGACGCTGAAAGATTATTTGCAAAGACAGTCAGCAGTTCGTCAAACACATCTTCACGCAAATGCTTTAAACGTAGTAGACACTCGTGATGAAATGAAAACCAATTAAACTTACTCTCTTTCAACCACGACAAGCATACTTCATTTGGCGGTGTTTCACTGCCGTGTAGGTTAGGTGAGACGTTTGATCCCGCGGTAGTTTGCTTCAGTTCTAATTCTGGTTCCAAATTGCTACTGAAATAATCAGTCTCTGAATCCGATCCATCTGACTCAGATTCGCTGGAAATGTCTTGTGGTACGCCCAAGGAGTTAAGAAGAGCTGTGTCTTCCAGAGTTGCGAGCTCCATCACCGATTTCTGGATTTCATTTGCCATCAACATTGCTTGGTTTACCTGCTGAACCTTTCTAACATTGTCATCAATACCGTAGGCTAATTTCGCTTGTTTTGCAGACTGTCCCCAAGTGGCTATATATTTTAACAATTTCCTATCTGATTCAGTTGATGCTAACTGACATAACGTTCTAAGGGTCTCCTTGCTAATTCGACTTCCAACCTCTTTCTCTGCTGGTAACATCTTTGGAAGCAGTTCTAACAATATCTTGTAGTTGACATCGGGTCTTTTCTCGGTTACAAACAGGAATTCTCCCTTCACAATCACCACTGGTAACTGTAAAAGTCGCTGGACTGCTTTGTCAGACTTGTAAATTTTATTCGGGAATTGCATCTTGAACACTTCAGATACTTTGGCAACGCCTTCTTTCAAAATATAAGATGCCATATTAATTAACACAATGCATTCTGTGCAGTGACTATTGTGGCACCTTTTACAATATTCACCGCGATAAATAACGAAATCTTTTAAAGAAACAACAGACATCAAAGAAACATACAGCCCATCTTCTAAACGACAAAGCCTGACGTCACTAAGTTTTAAACGCACATTTGCAACAAAAGTTTCGTATTTTTCTTCATCAAAATCTGTACTAACCACCAGTAAACTTTTAGGTGTATCTAGCAGTTCTTCACTGGTGGTTCTCTTCAAAAATTTGCATTTTCCTCAGGTACACAGGTTGGCTGGTCTAATGGCAGGCCGCAGCTCCTTGGCAGCGATTCATCGGCTCTACAGGAATTTTCTTCAAGTACAACGTGTACTTCGTCACTCTTCGGAGAATTGACTTCAATATCTTCAGCAACTTCAACACGTGGAGTAACGTCATCTTCATGATTCGCGCTTTCTGATTGCTGGATCTGAACAGGTGGTAGGGCGACTGCCTTCTTCATGAACTGGTGTAAGGTATGGGGTGTTGAGGATTTCTTCTTCTTGCTAATGCACTTTTTTACCCTCTTACTTGCTGCCTCTTTACCAAGAAGCAAATCTAATTCGGATTGGTATTTTCTTTTTTTCTTTCGGAGGTCGTCAACTTGCTGCGAAACTTCTACTGCTTTGCTAAAATTGTGGACATTTGAACACTTATCTCTTTGCTGCACAGAAAAGCTTAACTGTAGATCAACTTCTTTTAAATCTTCCCGCAATTGTTCAAGACGCTTCTCGCGAAGATTGCGGGTGACATTTTTCTTTGTGCTACCACATGTTGAAGAGTCTGGAGTTGCAAACATGGTTGAGCGTGATTTCCCCTTTTTATATTGGAAGCCGGAGTTGTTAATATTTTGTTTTGCTTTGTCCAGGAGCTCTTTCTTATTTTTCAAAAGGGTTGGATCTTTCATCGCCTCGGAGAAACAAGCCTCATTCACTGCCTTATGGTATTCAAACAGTTTGTCATCTGGCTTCAGTTGGTAAATCTGGCTTTCTTTTCGGATACTGTCAACATTGATATCAACTTTCTGATAGTTTAATACTTCAGGCATGTGCCCAGCCTAAAAAAGTTCAGGACGTACTACTTTAATCGAAATTGGCAAAAACCTTTTAACAATTTAACAAATTTCTAGGGTCGAGGGAAACAGTGTGTTTTGTGGCCCCAAGACCGTCGATATTTCCTGAAGCGAAGCTGATGGAAACATCGAGGGCCCACAAAACGTACTGTTTCCCGAGGTCCGGATAATTAAGTGCTTTATTATCATACGCCAAGTGTCAAAGAAACAAAAAACTTTTATTACTCATAATTATTGTACATGTAAAGAGTTTATACTCATCAGTGCAGCTTGTACTACAGTCTGAGTCTATTTTTCAATTAATAGCATCATATGTAAGTATTTATACAAGTGAATTTGTTCTCATAAAGCACATGCAACACAAAAACAATGATACTTGTGTTTACAGACATAATTGTGTGATGTATCATGGGGCTATGCAGGGTGCTCAAATGAGACTGAGCTTTGAAGAATAGCTTACAGAGACATCAGCCATTACCCTGCTTATGTATAGTGACATCACCATTAAAAATATCAGCATGCAGTGTGCATGAGTGCTCAGCCATACCTGCACTGTATCTTGTGCTGGAGTAGTATGTTTCAGTAAGAGTAGACTATAACAACTTTTGGTCCAATATGTGCCCAAAGGACATGCAGAACATAACTTTAAGAATGGTGGGAAAATATTTTATCTAAAGAGGAGTGCCACAAATTTTGAATAGCTTACCTTTGGAGGTCCCAGTGTCATGTTTCCACCAGAAAAGACAATAGTAGTTTGCTTGTTATTTTCACCTTCATTTCCAACAGTGGTCAAGACTATATTTATAATAAATAAGTATAATAAATATATAGTACCACCAAATGCTATATTGCTATAGCTAGTATAGTTACTGATATTTTAAAAACAATCACTTTGTCAATTTACTCAGATTTATATGCAATAAATAAATATCTCCTTGCTTCTTTAATTTAATAATATATGTCTTTGCCAACATAGCTCTTGGGAATTTTTTAGTCTTCACATATTTACAAATATCCGAAACTTTAAATATTCAATTATTGTATTGAAATTCGTAAATTAGCTTAATATATTATTATTAACATTTCATGGTGCCTATTTTATATTGGTGCTGGTGGACCTATGTTTATGCAACCTACAGGTGTAGGTGCATGTTGTAAACAACACAACAATTAAGAATGAAATACAAGTAACTATATAGTATGTGGGTTTTACTAAATATCACGGTGTATGTTGCACATACATGCATGGTGGTCAACTTAAAAAATACAGGAACAGATAAATGGTGTTAAATGAATAAATCTGTCCAGTTTGTGTACTTGCTACCAAATACCAATGAGTGAAATTATAGCTGGCAGTGGGAAGGGGTGATCAAAAATTTAAAAAATAATAATTAATACTTCACGGTATATCTAATTAATTTAAATGTTTAAGGTTTTCAAAGTTTGTTTTTATTACATTATGTAAATTTTACAATCAACTTTGTAAATTACAATCAAGAAGCTATTACACTGCAGAGAACTTTAGGGCGGGTTGGCTGCTCACCCAGCATATAGCCTGCATCCACACTGCTCCCCAAACCCACTTGTTTGGTTTCAGCCTTACCAAATTAACAGAGATCACAAATGAAATGACATGATTTTAAAACCTAGATGTCAGCATGGATTTGAAAAGTTCACCACCAAATTGGGTAACCAATATCAATTAAAGAGGAGCGAAATCCACCTATTGGCAAGAAACTCACCTTCTGTGTGAATTGCTTGATTTGAAGTTACTAAGGGCAGTGTAGAAGTTGTTGAGGATCCATTGATAACTTTAATTTTGTCTTTGTTCTGCATATCATTCACCTCTGTGAGATCAACCCATTCATCCCAATCATTATCAAACTTCTGAAGCACTATTTCCCCTACACCGAGCCCGAGGTCTTGCTGAAGTTCACTTTTTATAGACTGCATACTACTCTCAGCCCCAATGAGCTTGACCAAATTTCTTGATCCATATTGAAAAAGAACCTGCAATAAATGCAATTAATGCTTGATGTGTATTTTATAATATTACAGTTTATTTTTTATTTGTGCATGCCTAGTGATATTTTTTTATTTCCTGCAATCTCATTGGCTGCAGCAGCGGGTGGCTTTTTACAATATCTTGACCGTGGTCCAAAAGTAAAGTTGGTCAATTATTCCACAGTATTGAACCAGGGAATACATATCAAGTCACTGCTTTGCCAAAACTGAAACAGGGCAGGGAATGAGTGGAGGAGTGGTGGGGGAATCACATGATGGTATATAATTATTGTCACATTTATAATCAATTCCCAAAGAACAACAGGTTAGGAATATAACAAATATATGAACTGAATATTGAGGGAAGCAAGGTTCACTATGACTTTTTGCCACAATGATCAGGGGCATCACTGCATTTCGCAGGCAAAAAAGTGAAATTTAATTGAAGTTATATGCCCCAGGTATGTCTGAGATGCGGGTGTGGAGATTTTATAAAATGACTTGCATTTTATATATAATATATATTGATATATTATAATATAGTATAAAAATGATGTCCAAATATATACTTTTAAAACATAATACTGGGTTTTTAGCATATTAAAATATCTGATATACATGCACAAATATTAAACTGAATGTTAAAAACAGGTTGCATGTTAACAGACTATCCGTATATATGTAAATCAGTGAAATCATCAAAATATTATAATTTAGATATTTAAATAAATGAATATTGATGAGTGGTTGTTTAATAATATTAATATAGAGGATATGATAAACCAAAAAACCCGTTTCCTTACCTTTTTCTCTTCGGCTGTTGTATTCTGATCACCCATAATATGAAAAAAATACTAAAATATGTATTAATACCGAAGTTCCGAACTCAAAATCCAACGAAATCTGTGAAGAAGGCCGAGAAAACGCATGCGAATCGATTAGTTCCCAGGCCGTACGAGCGTTAAAAATGGCATTAAATCCCCGGCTATGATGCCCCGGCTATTTAAGTCAGTGTTAAAACCCCGGGTAGCAAACAAGCGACGTTTGTTAAAAGTCTGTATTTCCCCCGCAAAGTCCCGTTAAAACCCGGTATATCCCCGGGGGTCGGGGGGCCGGGCTTTCGATTGACTAGTGCATTAATGCGATATCAAATCGACGAAAAGACCACAAAGATGAACTATCGATATATTTGACCTCAAACTTATTTGGTATTTTCATGCAGAATTATAAAATGTTCATTGGAACTAGAGATGCCAAACATGCAAGTGGCAAAAGTACTGAATAAGGGAAGCACCATTGAACAGCTTGACAGTTGACACATTGATACAGGACAAAGGGAGGAAAATAACAAAAATTTCTGGCAACTATTATTTGCAAATATGCTTTAGAAATGATGTGATTCAAATTACCTGATCCTCAGATTGATAAACGATGATAAGATATAACTATTAAACCTTGCAAACAAGCTAGCATCCATTCTGGATGAGTGATCTCGTACTGCTATCTCCAAACAATTAGTGGTGATACAGGGGGATTCATACCAGCTCTTTGCTTTGTTTAAAGAGTTCACCACATTGTGTTTGCCAATAGCGAATAACTGAATGGTGCAAACAAGCTGTGCATTAATACTGGAGCTGTGGTGTCATTCAAACCCAAAGATTTAACAACATCATGCCTGCTGTTGTTTCTAAAATCCAAGTTATTAAATATGGAAGAACAAATTTACAAATTAAAGCTATTGTTTGACATCATATGTAATAAATAGTTTGCTTATATTAGAATAAACTAGTTAGTAGCTGATCAATTGAGCAATCTTCCATTCAGTGCCAGACACTTCATGAAATATTGGAGGGGGGCGAGTTCCAGGGGCCTCTTAAGATTTATATGTTCGTCCCATGGTAGGGGGATCTGGGGGCATGCACCTACAGGAAAATTTTGAAAACTACAATCCTTGAAACACTTTTTCTAGCATTTGGGAATGGTATTTTACAGAATTCCGAAGGCTGTGAAGTATGTGGAAGACATGATTTTTTCATGGATTATTCTCAATGGTAAATGAATGTGAAAATTTAAACAGAAAAGAGGGACATAAACTATTATTGAAATTTGGGGCTGTATTTTCTCTATACAACAATTGTCTTCAAGTCACGAGAGCCAAATCTGACTTTAAGACTAAGCCCTGATGCACAATCTGGTTATATTATATATTTTAATTGCACTGAATAATAAGTAATGATTCCACTTATTGAAATAAAAACTTTCTTGCTTCAGTAAAAATTATTGGAGGGTCTTGCACCCTCCTTCGCACCCCCCCCCACCCCCCCACCCCAGTGTCTGCCACTGCTTCCATTACCAATAAAATTTAAAATTGGAAAACTTCTGAAAACTTATTGTCATTTCCATTAAATCCTGGCTTTATGTCTATATATACTTTGATGTGTACCACCATCCTGGAATCTTAGTTGTATTTTTTTCCTTCTCTATTTTCTTCAATTCTGTATACTTACGTTCAAAACATTCTCTTTATTTTTGGTGTACCGGTACATATGTTGTCTGCATAGTATACTTGTGACTTATGTGACTAATTAATAAAATCTACTTTAGTAGTTTAGCTTTGTGGAAACAGCCATGCAAATGTGCAAACTACTTTGTCATAACTGTGTCCAATATATATGTTTGCTAGTACACTTTTTTGGCAAGAGAGATTACAACACTGGAAACATATAATTAAGCATGACAATTTGCCACAATTAACCATTGAAATGCTTATGGTACACCAGTTTTGAACATTAAGTTGCAATGTAATCCCCGAGCCAACGGCGCGAAGCGCCGTGCGAGGGTACTAATTCCGCACGGCTATTTGCACCCGGGAAAAGGAAAGCATAGCGAAGTCTGAAGTTCATCAAATATCGCGGGCGCGTGGTTCAAGGGTGGCGGTGAGTGGGTGGTCATCACTGACCTCAAAAATATGGTGGGTTATATTGCACTACAATATTTCGTTTTTTTGCAAAAAGATTTGGCAACTTTCACAACCAGCGAAGGGTGGTCATTTCTTATCTCAGGAATATGGCGGACTATCAGGAGTAGCAAACACTTAAGGCATCCAAAAAGGCGAGAAATAAGACGAAAACGACTGCCACAAGACTCTTGAAGAGAGATTAATTCGGGGAAAATTCAGAGAAGCACCAAGAATTGACTATGGCGTGAAACACAAGGCAAGTTTGTTGATAATGCGTATTTATATTTGTGTTTTAATGCTTTATAAAGGCCGGCGTAGCCGTACTCATCCAGTCTATTCACTGTTTAAATTCCAGAGTAAGTTTACAGGGGCGTAGCCACGGGGGGGAATGGGGGGTCCGGACCCCCCCACTTTTGCTTTGGACAAGTTTTTTAATTCTTTCAAAA